>BSBM01000742.1:20887500-23287500 GCA_027924585.1 Larix kaempferi | reverse complement strand
TAAGTTGGGGCCGACCTAGTTAATATAAAAGACAAGTCGGAGATGTGTATAAATAGAGGAGGTGTGTTCCTCATTTAACACACACACTCACTTGTGAATAGCGCATAGGTTAGGGATATGTCTTCTATGGAGGAGAAGGAGCTCATGTATAGGGTTTGCATCTTTGTATTTGCTGGTCATCTATATTGAGGAAGCTTTGCTGGGTTTTCTACCCCATGAGGGTTTCCCAGGATAAATCTATGTCTCTTGTGTTTATGCTGTGCTTGTTGTTCTTTCAGTGATCCTGTATATGCTATTGTTGTGAAATGAAATGCAATGCTGATATTTTCTGTCTTAGAATATTGAATCTTAACATGGTATCAAAGCTAACCTGAAGGAAGGCAATGTATGGCACTTACGACACTTGCTTCACTTGCGACAATTTGAAGGTTAGGGTTTTGTATATCAAAAACCAATCATAGTGTCACTTTCACTATAAATACATTTTGGCGAAGGCTCAGGATCTGAAACCTTTACAAGTCATAGATAAAATTCCCATGTACCTTGTGTCCAAAGGACACCCTCAGATTCGTTGTACTTTGTGAGTTATGATCAATACAAGGTAGGGTTTCTGCCTCTTCCAGATCTCAGTCATAATCAGGTGACCTACGAACAAAGGTCATAACTTGGGCTAGGAATCTCCAAATGAAATTTTGTAAAAAGTGACAGGTAATGCACGGACTGCAATATCTCAGGTAACGTTTTCAGAGTCCGAAGTTGAACCAATGACATGTGGAACGCTGTACAAGTTAGCTCTACTGTTTTATCCCATAAACAGGTCACGTTGCGACACTTACCATAAATCTCTCTCAGAGAATCTAATTGAGGTCATACCTATGGGGTTGGAAAGAGGACAGGTTAGGCTGTCACAGGAAGAAGTTTCAGACCCTATGGATTCGTAATTTCGGAGTTACACCAGAAACAATCAGGTGCATATTTCTGTCAAAACAGATTTGGATTTTGAGCACCTTCATTCTTGAATCATCACTACTGTGGAAAATTAGGGTTTCGGAGAAAGTTTGGAATTTTTGGAATCGGAGTCCACAGCTGAATGCTACTCAGAAAAATAAAAATTTAGAGACCAAGATCGAATTTTTTGGTTGGTCAGAAGGGTGGGCTTGATCAAACCCTAGTTCGGGAGTTTGACCGGAAAGGTGAAAAATTAGGGCTTCTGCAAAAGTTGGAATTTTTGAAGTCTGTGACCACGGCTGGAAGCTCCTCAGAAAAATAAGAGTTTAGAGCTTTGGATCGAACCTTTTGATTGGGAAGAAGGGTGGGCTTCATCAAACCCTAGTTCGGGATCCTGTCCAGAAGATCCAAAAGTTTCAAAGGCAATTTTAAGGGGTCAAATTTTGGAGATTTCAAAATTGAAGTATGCTAGTTTGATCGGCTCAGCAAGGCACATCTTTCCATCCATTCAAAAGTGTTAAAGTCAAAGTATGATATTTTAGGGTTTCTCTGACAAACCCTAATCGAGTTCCAGATCCAGTTTTAGGGGGAGATGAGGCTAAGGCCTTACATAAGAAGACTACAAGAAATCTCGACAGGTATGACTTAAGAAGATACAGGTATGTTTTGAAATCTAATTCTTGATTAAGTTCATAATATGGTTGTCTTCATATTATCTTGATTAATGTAAAAATATGAATGCATGAGAATGATAGAAGACATTCTTTGATCAAAGTTATATGATTGTACTAATGCACCTGTGGTGTTGTATGAGGATGATGTTGTCTGCTAACAAAAGACAGGTACATCAAGAAAGACAAATAAAGTTCTATGACCATGATGACATAAAGACAAAGACTTATCCATAGTCTTTAGAAGCTCTACTTACGAGGTATGTATGATTTATTTCTACTATGCTTAACTTATGAGGTATGCAGGTTACTATCACAAGGTCTCTAAATCATTGAAGAGACTAAAGATATTGTTTGGGTATGTTAGAAATAAATAAGCATGTATCTAATCCAAGTATGTCTTCCTATGTTAGAATCCTACTTTGTGCTAGGATCTTAGATACCCATGTATTGAATGATCATGACCATACATATTCAAGATTATTTAGAATTATAATGTTTTGATAATATTGAGATTATACTAATGAATGTATGTTTGTGTATGAGATCATGAGGATGACACTAGTGCACACTTGAGCATGCATAGTGGTACATAATGAATAGAAGTTCAAAAGACATATAGAATATCAAGAGGCAACCACACAAACATAAAAGATAAGTATTTGAATTGTCATTTGAATCTTTGAAATAGTAAATGATATTGCTTGTAATGGTTGTATGCATATTTGTATTTCTAGAATATATCATGCTGAGTGTAAACACTCATATAGCATTGAACAGTATACTACTAATATGCATTGATTGATAAGTTGGACAAAAATTCCATTGTTGATTATCTAGAATGAAACCTCTTTGCTGACATGCTGAGAGCTGTGCACGCTCTTGATAGTATGTTCTGGTAGAGATGGAAGGCATCTAGATAGCCACAGTATGCATACAGGATATGGAAAAGTGTTATGCCAAAGTATTGGTCAAGATAGTTGCATAACCATGTGAATCATATTTATATGCATACTAAGGTTATCATGTCAACATAATTTGATGATTATGAAGTATTTCTAATCATGTAATTAAATTTTATTTGTAGGTAAGATCATGAAGAATGATGAACACCGAACAAGTGATGGATGTTCAACAAGAAGACTTACAAATCAAACATACTATAGAAGGCTCGTGACTAGAAGATTCTCTTAGAAATAGGAAGAGGATCATGACGAGATGTTTGCTCCAAGTGGCTAGATAAGACCATTCTCTTAATGGTGTAATTGAAGAAGAAGTGTGAATCAGGCTCTGTATGGGTACTCAGTATCGATAGTCATTTGATGAGCTTAATGATCACCATGGGTAATGTGGATCTAAACCTTTGCTACAAGGTTGAAGATGGTTTCTATATATAGATGACATGGATGCAAGAAGGAACTCAGCATAGAGTTCGAATGATATTGAGGCTCATATCAGTAGACCCATATGACAAGAGATGGCACGGATAGATATGTAGAAGATCACTCAATGTAGAGTGTGAATGATGTTCAGTCACAGAGGGAGAATTGACAGTTTCTTGACAAAGCTTGGGATTTACCAGAAGTAAAGCTGATCCTAACCTTTACCTTAAGGTTATGGATGATGAACCTGTCATACTATTATTGTATGAGGACGATCTCTTTCTGACAGGGAATGAGAAACAGATCATGGAAAGTAAGAAGAAGATGGCTACAGAATTTGAGATGAAAGATATAAGATTGATGCATTACTTCCTAGGTCTGGAAGTATGGCAAGGCCAAGAAGGAATCTTTCTCAACCTGGGAAAGTATGCTGTGGAAATCTTGAGAAGATTTGATATGTTGGAATGTACAACCATGGCCACTCTCATGGATTCCAACTTGAATTTGTTAGTTGATGACTCATCAGAGTTAGTGGAGGTGACTCTGTATAGATAGATTATTGGGTCATTGATGTATCTGACGAATACCAGGCCAGATATATGCTTTGCGGTGAACACCTTGAGTTAGTATCTAGTGGAACCTAGCCGAGTTCACCTGATAGTTGCAAAGCATGTGATGAGGTACCTAAAGGGTACGATAGATTTTGGTCTATGTTATCTTGGATATCATGACTTCTTATGGTATGGCTACACAGATGTTGATTGGACAGGAAGTGTATCAGACAGGAATAACACATCGAACGGATTTTATTGTCTGGGATTTGCCATGATATCGTGGTTTAGCAGGAAGCAGTCTAGTGTGGCTCTCAGCACAACCAAAGCAGAATATATAGCTGCTTGCTCTACTAGCTGTGAAGCGATATGGCTTCGGAAGCTGTTATCAGGATTGTTTGACTTAGAGATGGACCCCACTGAGATCCTGTGTGACAACCAGAGTTGTATCAAGATGACAAAAATCTAGTGTTCCATGATAAGTCAAAGCACATAGAGATCCGATATTTCTATATACGGGATATGGTGCAGAAATGAGATATCAAGATCGAGTATGTGAGCACTGACGAACAAGTTGCTGATGTATTGACCAAAACCTATGTCTCAAGCAAAGTTTGAGTATTTCTAAGACAAGCTTGGTGTAGTTCAGAAGGACCCTCCTCGAAAGGGGGAGTGATATGGTCGTTGATGATGAGATTGCCTGCATCGACACTGAGGTCGATGATATGGATACCTATATTGGTGATGCCGATAGTGAGGTTGGTGAATGGTCCTTAGACAGGGTCTAAGTTGACGAGGGGATTACATCGTCCTTGAACACATGTTCTAAAAATATCCGTAGACATATGTCTCCGAGAAAGAAGAGGGATTGCATCATCCTTGAACACATGTTCTAAAAGGATCCGTAGACATATGTATCCGAGAAAGAATAGGGATTGCATCATCCTTGAACACATGTTCTAAAAGGATCCGTAGACATATGTCTCTGAGAAAGACAAGGGATTGCATCATCCTTGAACACATGTTCTAAAAGCATCCATAGACATATGTCTCCGAGAAAGACGAGGGATTGCATCATCCTTGAACACATGTTCTAAAAGGATCCGTAGACATATGTCTCCAAGAATGTGGTCCCTAGTGGACGAGAGGGGATTGCATCTTCCCCGGACTTCGGTCCCAGAATTGATCTGTAGACAGATGTCTCCGAGAATGAAGTCCTTAGTGGATAGGTGGGGATTGCATCTTCCTCGGACTTCGACTTCGGTCCCAGAATTGATCCGTAGACATATGTCTCCAAGAATGAAGTCCTTAGTGGACAGGTGGGGATTGCATCATCCCGAAATCCCTTGGTTCAAAAGGTACGTGATAGGACTGCATCGTCCTTAAACATTTGGTTCAAAAGGTACGTGAGAGGACTGCATCATCCTTGAACATTTGGTTCAAAAGGTGCATGAGAGGACTGCATCGTCCCTGAACATTTGGTTCAAAAGGTACGTGATAGGACTGCATTGTCCCTGAACATTTGGTTCAAAATGTACGTGATAGGACTGCATTGTCCCTGGACCCTTGGTTCAAAATGTACATGATAGGACTGCATCGTCCCTAGACCTTTGGTTCAAAAGGTATGTGAGAGGACTGCATCGTCCCTAAACATTTGGTTCAAAAGGTACGTGATAGGACTGCATTGTCTCTGGACCCTTGGTTCAAAATGTACGCGATGGGATTGCATCATCCCTAGACATGAGATTTGTCTTAAAGTGATAAGGAATGATCCTCTTGGAAGTTGATCTGGATTGCATCGTCCATAGACATGAGACTTGTCTTAAAGTGATAAGGAATGATCCTCCTGGAAGTTGATCTGGATTGCATCGTCCATAGACATGAAACTTGTCTTAAAGTGATAAGGAATGATCCTCCTGGAAGTTGATCTGGATTGCATCGTCCATAGACATGAGACTTGTCTTAAAGTGATAAGGATTGATCATCTTGGAACTTGATCTGGATTGTATCATCCATGGACCTATGTCCTAAAGAGAGCGGGATTGATCATCCTGTAATTGGATCGTGTGTATTGCAAAGTATGCTACTATGATGATGCTGTAGATCGAGATGATCCAGATGTTGTAGATCTAGATGATCCATATGTTGTAGATCAAGATGATCCAGATGCTGTAGATCGAGATGATCCATATGCTATAGATTGAGATGATCCAGATGCTATAGATCGAGATGATCCAAATGCTGATCGTATGATGACGATGCTGATGATCGTGTGATGGCGATGATGCTGATCATATGATGACGATTTTGATGATCGTGTGATGACGATGCTACTTATCGTGATCAAGAGATCCAGATGATCCTGAGGATCCGATAATGATGATGTTGTAGCTGTTCGAGTGCTGCAAAAGATTAAGACTCGGTACTGAAGATGTTGATGTTCCAGTATTGAAGATCTTGAAGATGTTCCAGTAACTGCTTGAGTTACTGATGATGATGTATAAAGAAAGCTTCCAATGATTTATAGATGTATCATGTATGATGTAGTCGATGACTCCTTGCTCCTGCAGATGTTTTTATAATATCCTTCTCGTTAAGGGGGAGTGTTGAAATATTGTAACTTCTAAGAATATTATATTTGTACTTTATTATTTCGCAGATGTTTCATTCCTCCGTGAAGACCTTATTGTATATCTGGAGATGTTTATTCCTCCGTCGGAATGTGGTAACTTGGGTTATTAGACTTCCCTAGTGGGGGTCGGCCCTGTATGTGTTATGTGGGTCAAAGGGTTATTAGACCACCATAGAGGGGTCGGCCTAGTCAATTGTAATGGGGTGTTTAACCAAGTAGTTAACTTGATGCCGACCTAGTTAATATAAAAGACAAGTTGGAGATGTGTATCAATAGAGGAGGTGTGTTCCTCATTTAACACACACACTCACTTGTGAATAGCGCATAGGTGAGGGAGAGGTCTGCTATGGAGGAGAAGGAGCTCATGTCTAGGGTTTGCATCTTTGTATTTGTTGGTCATCTATATTGAGGAAGCTTTGCTGGGTTTTCTACCCCATGAGGGTTTCCCAGGATAAATCTGTGTCTCTTGTGTTTATGCTGTGCTTGTTGTTCTTTTAGTGATCCTGTATATGCTATTGTTGTGAAATGAAATGCAATGCTGATATTTTCTGTCTTAGCATATTGAATCTTAACAACCTACATGGTCATGACAGCCATCGCCATCCCTAAGGGGTTTGACCATTGATGTTTTACTTGTTTTGTGCATGAGTGTGAATTAAATATGAATGTTTAGGTATTTTTTGAATAAGTATACATTTAAATATTTTTAAATGCCTACACCAATTTCTTCCCTCGAGCAAGTTATCCTGGAAAGTGTTTGACATGGACATAATTAAGGAACAATGTAATTATGTTTTACAATTTATGGTTGTTATTTATTGAATATTCTATTTGAATCATAGCTATCTTTATGTTATTTATACATCTTTTTTTCTAATTAACATACCATGTTGTAGACACAGGTTGGTCATGGTAAATGTATTTATGCAAAGAAGGTAATATAATATACCATTTATATGTTTTTTCATTGTTTATTGATGTCCCAATCCATCTTAACTTTTGTGTTTGTAGGATTCCACATTGCCTAGCCATGGTCATCACAATGATGACTATTTTGATGATCTTAACCATTTGATTTCTATTAGAAAAAAGGATAGCGGTTCGGTAGAATAAATTAAAATTTTAATGGTTGATGAATCTGAAACAAGTATGACAAGACAAATATACTTGAATGGAATGACAAGACAAATATACTTGAATGGAAAAATAAATTAGTACAATGTGTGAGAATTTTCAAATTTGATTTGATCAATTTCTTTAATGTCATCAACATATTATTTTTGATGAATTAAAGTATCTCACACAATTTGTTTTGTTTGTAGATGTTCTTTAGATCAGATGCCCCATGCATATGGAGTAGCATGTTAGGATATCTCATCATTCAGTATGTACTTTGCATGCATGCATGCATCCGCATGCTGCCCAGTCACCAGTTTGATGCCTCCAGCAACCTAGTCCCTAGTCTACCAGCACCTAGTCCCTAGTCTGCCAGCACCTAGGAGCTTCCTTCCACTCAGTTTTAGCCCTCCTAGTGCTTAGTGCGCCCAGCATGCACCTACCACTTGAGAAGGGCGCTTTTTCTCACCTACCAGTCCAGTTCACTTCAGTTAGCTAGTTGTCTTTCCTTTATTTGAGGCTAGACTAACTCCTAACTGTTGTTATCACTCTGATTGACCTCCGATGAGACTTGACTACCTATTTTGAGTGCAGTTAAATCCTCATGCACCCTCCACTGAGCCTCCATCTCTACATTAGTGCCATTACCATCTGTTTCACTTATTACACTCAATTAGACTTAGTTTGAAACCTAGTTGATAGTTAATTGTGCATTGATGACCACCACTGATTGATGATGAGGAATCCTAGTTGAGCCAAGCTATGCCATGCAGTATATTCGAATGAACTCCTTGGCTAATTCGAATTGCTCACTCATTGTGACAATATTGTATTGTATATTCACTATTCTGGATTATAGAGCACTGATGCATCTCTCTTGCACAGTTTTTACTCCAATTTTTTTTACATCTTTGTGATTGATATTCTTGTTCAATAGATCTGCTATGACTAATTTTACATGGTATCAGAGCCATGACAGGGACAAGATTTCTTTTCTACAGGTGTTCTACATTAAGATTGAGTGAATAGCTCACAAAATATTTTCAGCAGCGGCATGCAAAATCTCATGTGCATGCAAGACTGAAATTTCTCTCCAATCCACTCCAAAAGCCATGAGTTTTCCACAGAATTCTTGGATATAGATCATTGGATCATCAAGCTTGCTTGATCTCCTATGCCGGGTGTGATGCAACTCTAAAACGGGTGGATTGTTTGACCTTATGGTTCATGTTTGCTTGTGATTTGCAGGTTTCTTTCTTCCTCCATTTTCATCCGCTATTGCAGAGATGGAATATGCTTCTTCACAAAATCTTCTTACTCCATTCAACTATGATGAATGGAAACCAAAGATGATTGCATGTTTGAAGAGACAATGTATTTTTGATGTGTGCATTGGTATTACAAGAGATTTTGTTTCCGGTGAAGAGGAGAATGATTGGCTTAATGATTGTGACAGAGCTTTTGGGACAATATGCCTTGCTATGTCTCCTTGTATGTGCTACCTCAATAATATTGCTGAAAATCCAAGCGATCTATGGGCCCAACTCAATAGAGAATTTGGAAAGCAGGAAGAAGAGGATCATGCTATCCTTTTGGAGAACAAGCCCAGTGAGATCTCCTTATGTGCTCTCTCTGATTATGTCTTGGCCTCATCCATTGTTCAAGATGAAGAAGAAACTGCAGATTCAACAATCATTTTCTCACAGTCTTCTATTTCGAATTCTGAGCAAGATAAACCAGCTCATACTCTAGATTTCAAAGAGGTTCTTGAATCCTCTCTTTCACATGAGTTTTCCGGCATGCAGAATAATGATCTACTTGATGTTTTGGAGGTAAAATCTGATTTTGGAGGTGAAGCATTTGTCCTCCTTGATTGCATGCCTCCTATAAACTTTTGTTCTATCATTTGCACAATTTCTCATAGTTTTACTGAATATGAAGAGCACTACCATTCACTTGAGTTCAATTCTCATGCAATTTTTGTTGATTTTGGTTTTGATCTCACCCCTATTGGTTCAAAGGAGATCTCGAGAAACCATTTGTCAAATCTTGGAGCTGATTTAACTTCCACTAATAAGAAGTTCAAGTTTCAAGATCTATTTGATCCGATTGTAGCTATTCCTACCTCACTTGTTTCAAATCACAGGTTCCAGGATCATCCTCATATTTTCAGATCTGTTCTCACCATTTTCGGTATGAAGAGAAAGTTCATAAAGTCTCCACATTCGCTTGCATCCACTGATGGAGAATTCAAGCACATGTTTTGGGAGCATGATCCATTTACTCCCAAGAGTAAGATACCTCCATATATATCTACTTGAGTTTGGAGCAGTTAAATCTTTTGGTGTGTTACAGTCCATTTTGAGGGGGGGTTTTTTCCATGAGGTTTTCTCGATTTCCTCGGTTCATGAACTGTTCTTTATTTGGATTATTATTGTATTGGGGTGACCTTTGGTATCAGTAACCAGGGCCCTATTATTTATTTTTTACATCATAGTATAGCTTGAGGGGGGGTTTTAGGATATCTCATCATTCAATATGTACTTTGCATGCATGCATTGCATGCATCTGCATGTTTCCCAGTCACCAGTTTGATGCCTCCAGCACCTAGTCCCTAGTCTTCCAGCACCCGGGAGCTTCCTTCCACTCAGTTTTATCCCTCCTAGTGCTTAGTGTGCCCAGCATGCACCTACCACTTGAGAAGGGCACCTTTTCTCACCTACCAGTCCAGTTCACTTCAGTTAGCTAGTTGTCTTTCCTTGATTTGAGGTTAGACTGACTCCTAACTGCTGTTATCACTCCGATTGACCTCTGATGAGACTTGAATACCTATTATGAGTGCAGTTAACTCCTCATGCACCCTCCACTGAGACTCCATCCCTACATTAGTTCCATTACCACCAGTTTCACTTATTACACTCAGTTAGACTCAGTTTGACACCTGGCTGACAGTTACTTGTGCCTTGATGACCACCACTGATTGATGATGAGGACTCCTAGTTGGAGCCAAGCTATGCCATGCAGTATATTCGAATGAAATCCTTGGCTAATTCGAATTGCTCACTCATTGTGGCAGTATTGTATTGTATTTTCACTATTCTAGATTATAGAGCACTGATGTATCTCTCTTGCACAGTTTTTACTCCAAATTGTTTTACATCTTTGTGATTGATATTCTTGTTCAATAGATCTGCTGTGACTAATTTTACATAGCACACTATAATCTATTGTTGGTACCTCTATTCCTAGTGTTGTTGCCAATGCCCCTACTCATAGGCCAACTATTGGTGGCCCATATGAGAGAACCTAGCACTACTCCTAGTTAATCTTATCAACCTGTGTCAAACGTTTATATGAGTGCACCACTAGGTATAATTGTAAATAGAACTAGCAATTTACATATTACTTTACACATGGATGAAGAATTGGTCCCTCTGAAGGGATTAATAGTTCATGGTAATTCCATATCCAATATCTTATTTTCATTTTATACAACATCCTAGGATGCTATACAAAATTGGACCTAGTAAGGCCCATCTCCATGAACAACCCAACCAATTATGTGTTGGATTTCTAGTTTAATCTCACCTTGCTTGCATAAACTCGTCCCAGCCTTGGAGAAATATTTGTATGATGTTATAGTGATAGTTTAAAATCTTATGCAAAAGGGATGCAGATCCTTAAATGATGGAAATGGTTGATTTATAATCAATTCATGACAAGGTACCCATTTAATGTGTTTCATTGTTATTTGATTTTTTTGAATGATTGTTGGAGTAAAACTTCCTTCTATGTCTATATAAAAGAACTCCACTGAAAGGCTTCCATGATGATTCCACTTCTCCCTCCTATACCACTCTAATTCCAAATGCATTTCCAAAACATGGCTCCTTAGGAATCACATCTTCTATTAATCTTATGAACGATGATTGTAGTGGACACCACATGGAAGAAGAAGAGGGACACATGATGCAACTCTTATTAATAAATAATAATGTCATCAGAATTCAAGAAGTCGCCAAAGAAAAAGAATGGAAAATATTTTCTCATGCCAAACCTTAAAGGTAAATAAAAACATGAATGCCTTATAAGTTGTGTTCCATCAAGATAAACGGATTCCTATTCTATGTTTTCTTTGCTTCACAAAAATGAGTGTGATATTATTTTTCAATGACCTTTTAAAATACATTGTACTTGGTACAAAAGAGAAGAGCAATAATATTTGTCAACAACATTTTACAATACATTGTACCTTGGAACTAGACTGGATAAACACCATAAACGCCAAAGAAAATCATGAACATGGTGTACCCACAAAACCAGGTAAGGAAAAACAGTCTCTCTACATTATAGAATTAGAATGTATGTGGACCAACCATGAGAAATACATAAATTGGTTATAGAGTAGCCATGCATTCTATAAGATGGAACACCCAATATAAAATTATAGATATACATACATAAATGATACTTGTAAAATGAAAATCTCCATAAAGCGTGCATACTAATTTCGCAGTTTCGGTAACCATAGATAACTAGTGAATATTAATTATGATTCCCATTTCTCAAAGAAAGAGTGGCAAATCCAGAAAGAATAACCATGAAGATAGATGCAGCTCAAGTGGTGCTCTAAAGAGCATCAAACTTGATCAAACCTAGTGCATCTATTGTTTGTCTAGTTAGTGAACTTGTTAAACCTATTGGTGAGAGAGGCGTGCAACATACTTGTAAAGCCAGCTCCTACTTTTATATATGTGAGTTTCCTCCTCCATGTTAAGAGTGAGTTTCTCATCTACTAGAAGAAGCCCTAGAAATTCCCTCATATTCAAATAGTAGAAGCTTATATTAGGCATCAAGGGTGAATTATGAATGACTACTAATCCCTAGTTTTGGATTTTGAGTTTAGCCTCTTTCACTCTTCTTATGATAATTTGCTTCATTGTCTCTAGACATTGGATTAAATGTGCCATATAGCAGTCCCTAATCTCCACTTGGCGTAAGAGAGAAGTCGTCCGATACTGAGCACCAAAGAGACTTGGAAAGTTAACATATGTCATATGAGTACAATAATGTCAGCAAAATATTGCTGTGAAATGCTAATGCAAATGAAATTTATATTTATTTTGGAATTTCTGATAATAGATTTAATGATAAAAATGGTCACATGCTGTGATAAAGTTTATTTAAAATAATTTTAATCAATAAAATTCATTGCATGTTGTGATTTAATAAAATCATAAACCAAATAATGTTATAAATTTGATGTTAGAATTTCCTCTAAGTGGACTGACTGTCGCTCAAACCAAGACCAATCAATCTATCAACTGCAAAAAGTAGATGCTTCTTTATAGAGGAGCAGTGGAGGAAAAGCCGGCCAGTCAATATACCACGTGACAGGCGAACGTAGATGATTTTTTATTCTGCAAACGTAGATGATTTTGTATTCTGCATATTGATTCTTTTTTCTACAAACGTAGATGATTCTTTATTCTGCAAACGTAGATGATTCTATGTATTTATGAAATATGAAAGCTACATGATGTAGCTTTGACAGTAGATGTGATAGTTTTAAATAGAGTTAGGTAGTTCAGTTAATGTGAGAAACTTCCTGAACAAGAACTTGCTTGTTTACATATATGTATGAAGTTTGATTTTAATATGTATGTAGAGAACAAAGAGTGTTCTCTGTTAATAGAGAAGAGCTTGCAAGATCCTATTGGATCAATATTAAATCATCTGTAGCCGAGTGCTTTTGTTTTTTTATCTCAATCTTATGTTTGTATTCCCATGCTTGTCTAGCATATTGATATCAGAGCATCTTATTAGTGTTGAGAGTGGTTCTGCTAGTCAAAGTGAGTAGCAGGATTCATAAGAAGCATGTGGAAGTATATCCCTGCATGTAAAAGGGAATACTGGGGCCGTGAGATACTTGAGAAGACTAAAGGAGGAATCTGAGCCAAGTTGTGAAAAAAATATTGGGGAGGTTGTTGACCATCCATTGCTGCCATTGTTCTTATTTCAAAGGGGCCAATAAGTTTATACAAAGGAGAAGTTCATGCAGAGAAAGGGTCACACATTTGCATGCACAAAGGAGCTAGAATAAGTTAAGTAACAAAACCAAAAAATAATAATAATAATAATAAATTTAACACTCGAGATTTACCAGGGAAGATATATCATTAAAAAGCACAACGCTTCATTAAGGAGATTATGTCACTCCAGGAGGAGTGTGACCCATTATTGTTTTTTTTTAACAGTAACAGAGAAAATATTATATTTATAAAGTTGTGCACAGCTATTCATTACAGACTTGCAAACAGAGTTTTTAACAGAGCTGAGATGTCAGGACCAGCTAACACTACTAAAACTATCTGCATTACATTATAATCTCTAAGTTTAGTCTTCCTGAAATTGTCCAGCATAGAGCTGGCATACACCTTAACAAACTGACTGCAGAGGAGTTTACAAAAATACATTAACCAAAAGCAAAAATTATATGAAACCTGGGCTAGGCTAGCCTTTCTTCCTGGGCTTGACAGACGAATCGTCCACCCTCAACTGATTTATTTCCTGGTTCACCGTTGTATTCTCGTGTACCCAGCTTCCCTGCGTCGCTCTGAAGTAAACAGCCAAGTCTTCCTGATTTCTATCAACTTTTCCCATTAAGTCTATGATATTTCGTTCCAGGTCATCAATCCTGGAATCCTGGCAGGATAACTGGGTGCAGACGTGCGTTATGACCGACGCCATATCAGAGTTCTGATTCACACTGGAGCAGACCGCCTCGTAAGTTCTTCGAACTGCAAACTTAATGTCTATCAGGGTTCTGCTTAAAGCAGCAATGGCCGCCCTGATTGACGGCATCGTATCCCAATTAACCGCCTGCGAAAGACGAGGAGTAGAAGGGGCAAGCTCCCAATCCCAATTATCCGCTTGCGAAAGACGAGGAGCAGAAGGGGCAAACTCCCCGAGGGACAAACGGCTCAGAGAATCGGGGAGATGGGGAGGAAGAGCCATCGCGAAAGGAGGAATAGGGAGGGCAGATGGGGGAGTTAAGGAGGCCCCGTGGGAGCTGACACCGGGGGGAAGATCAAGGGGACAGGTGGAGGGAAGGACGGGGAGGCAGATGGAGGAGCGAGTGGATAGGTACGTGGAGGACGAGCTCGGGAATGAATTCGAGGAGAGGGGAAGGCCATAGTTTGGCAAAGGGAGTGGATGGTCCCTTAAGGCCAAGTCCCTAACCAAAATCCACAACAAAACTTCAAGGGGCCAAGACATTGGTAAGTTAGGGGATAAAATGAAATCCTAAAACTCCTTTGTGATCCTTAGTTTGCCCAATTGTGAGCGTGATTCCTTGATTTGCCGCTAAGTCCGCCACCCTGTTGTTCTCTCGGAGGATATGGAAGAAGGAGGCCTTTGAAGATAAAGAAATGGTCTTAATTATTTGCAAATATCTATCTGCTTTTGAGCCTGGCGAGGCATATCCTCTTCGCATGATTTGGATGACGTGCCTAGAATCTCCATAGATTTTGAGATTGGCTATGCTGTAGTTGGAGGCCATTTCTAAGGAGAGGATGAGAGCTAACCATTCTGCCTCATTATTAGTTTTCCTGCCTAATCCCCAAGCAAAGTCTGCGATTTTATTTCCGCCGGGATAAAAAAGAATCCCACCCGCACCTGCCACCCCAGGATTCCCTTTGGAAGCCCCATCAAAGAATATGCTGTGACTTTCTTGCTCCTTCCACCACCTGGAAAATGTATCAGGATCTTTTCTGATTTCCCAAACATAGTTGGAGCGTTCTTTTTTGGACTGAAGGAAGCTTCCCTTCATGAACATGTTACACCATTGAAGTTCCGAAAGAGTTAGAGGCTCTTGAGCAGGGAGAGAGACCTTTTTTGTGGAGAGTGAGTCTTCGATCATTGCAGTAGCTTTTATGGCTTCTCTGTTGCTGTCCGCCTTCTTGTCCTCAAAAATACTTTTGTTTCGGCTTAACCAAATCTGCCAACATATATTCATGGGAATTAGATTCCAGATTCTCCACATAGTCTTTTTAGATTTTCCAGGATAAGCGCGCCCCCAGTGATCAAAGAGGTCAATGAGGGAAGTGGGGAGAGTGGCTGGTCTCCATTGACTGCCCAGGACCTTAGCCCAGACTTTCCCTGCAAAGGGACACTCCAGAAAAATATGGTGGGAGCTTTCTTCTGCATTTTTACACAGAGTGCATCTAGTAGGACCAGTGATTCCCCTTACTCTAAGATTTTCAGCAGTTAGCAACTTACCATGTGTTAAGAGCCAGAAGAAGGTAGCGACTTTGGGGATGCCATCAGAGTTCCATATTTGCTTCCATTTTCTGTGGACTGGAAGACTGGGAGGAGCAAGTTTCTCATACCCTGCTTTCACCGAGTACGAACCAGGTTTCCCCCATCCCCTGTAGTCGTTTTCGTTTATACTGATCGGGGCTTTCCCATGTAGATGTGAAAGGAGTAGTTCATACTCCCCTTGTAGGTTGGCCGGAGGGTCCATACTCTTCCAACTTTTCCAATCTCCATTGTCTTTCCAGATCGCCAGGTCCTTTAACTTTTTGATATCCATGTTTTCCAGCCAGTCTCTGATGGCCTCTATCCCCTGCACTTTGCCAAGCGGTATGTCTCCATTTATGCTGTCCGTCCAGAGGTTTATTCTCTTCCCATTTCCAGGTATCCAGTAAAGATTATCAGAGATTAAGGCCGCAGAGGAGTTGATGAGTCCCCATATAGCTGTTCCCTTTTTGGAAATGGGCTTGTCTAGGCATCTTTGCCTGGAGCTTCTGGTATATTTCTTTCTTATAACCTCCTTCCACCATTCCTTTTTCCCAGCTACAATCCTCCAGGCTAGCTTGGCCCCCAGCGCTTTACTTACTAAAGCAGGCTCCCGAATTCCAAGCCCTCCCCGCTCCTTCTTTTCTTTGACAGTCTTCCAGTTCACCAAATGGAATTTTTTATTTTGGGTTTTTCCACCTTGCCATAAGAAATTTCTGATCTCCATGCTAAAAGATTTTTGAATATTAGCCAGGGCGAGCATTATGGCAGAGGTAAAAACTGGAAGGGAGGACAGAACTGACTTTATCAGAGTAACTTTACCAGCCAGATTCAGCCATCGAGAGCCCCAAGAGTTTATTCTTGCTTTGAATTTTTCAAGGATGGGAGTCCAGACAGAGGAAGGGGGGTGCTTGAGAGAGATAGGAGTGCCTAGATATTTGAAAGACGTCCAATTCATGCAAGGCTTGAAGGCTAGAATGGCTGCAATAAGTCTGATGGTGGCTGGGCGGCAATTCCAAGTATAAAAATTGCATTTTTGGTCATTGGTTTTTCCCCCAGAAGTCCTGAGAAAGAGGTCAAGGGTGGTTTTAAATCTTGCTGCAATCTGAGGAGAAGCACTACCTAGAAGAATAGTGTCGTCGGCAAACTGGGCATGGTTGATTGCTTGAACATTGCGGGTGAAAGAGATGCCAGGCAGTGAATCTGAGGCTAAGAGAGAGTTGAGCTTTCTGCTTAAAGAATCCGCCATTATTACGAAGAGAAAGGGTGAGAGAGGGCACCCTTGTCTCAGTCCGCGTGAAATACGGATGAAGGAGGTTGGCCTTCCATTTAAAAGGGGGGCAAGCCAAGGGGCTCCAATGCAGGCTTTTATCCAATTAATAAATTTTTCATCAAAACCGAACTTTCTCAAGACCGCATAAATAAAAACATGTCTAACTCTATCAAACGCATTGGCCATGTCTAGTTTTATAGCCATACCTGCGTCCTTGCTTCGCCTGCTTGAATGAATAGCCTCTTGCACTAGAAGGATATTATCATAAATTTGTCTGCCTGGGACGAAACCGCCTTGATTTGGGGAGATAATTTTAGGAAGAATATTCTTGACTCTGTTTGCTAAAACCTTGGTGAGGATTTTATACGAAGAATTGCATAGCGAGATAGGCCTGAACCTCCCTATTGTATTTTCTTTTTTCTCCTTCGGTATAAGAGCTATGAAGGAGGAATTAGTTCCCCCTCCAATTTTCTCACGATTTCTGGTCCAGTTAATCATTCTGAGGAGGTCGGTTTTCAAGAAATGCCAACACTTTCTATAGAAGTGAATGGAGAATCCGTCAGGTCCCGGGGATTTTTCTAGATGGAGAGTCCATACCGCTTTCCTAACTTCCTCCTCAGTCACCTTCTCCATGAGCATATTGTTTTCTTCGGCAGTGACAAGACTGGGAATTTCTCGGCACATTCCTTCCAAATCTGCCGCAGACAAATCCTCTTCCTTCTTATATAGAGACTCAAAATGATTTCTGACTTCTGTCTTTATCTCAGTAGGGTTGTCTATCTTGGTTCCATTTTCTTTGGTTAAGCTGAGAATATTGTTTTTCCTGTACCTTTCTTTGCACTGAGCATGGAAAAATTTGGTATTCCGGTCCCCAGCTTTGAGCCAAAGGCATCTTGACCGAACTCTCCATTCCTCCTCTTCTTTCCTATTCACTTGTTGAATTTTATCTTCTACCATTTTCTCCTGCATTAACATGGCTTCTGTTATCTGTTCCTTTTCGATTTGCTCTTGTATAGATTTCAGCTCCTCTTGCAAGATGTGAATTTCATCCCCTGGTCCCCGCGAACTTTGCTTTGCCCATCTTTTTAGCAAAGTTTGGTGTTTTTTATTTTGGTTTCCCATATATACCCCGGGGAACCTGGGATAAATTGCTTCCAAATGCCTTTGACTTCCTCAAGGCAGGTGTCATTCTTCAGCCACTCGGGATTGTATCTAAAGGGGAGTGGCCCAAGATTGCCAGGGAAAGAAAAGAATAGGGCAATAGGACGGTGATCTGAAACAGCAGATTCCAGAATTTTTGAGTCAGGCAGAAGAGGCTTGTTAAGAAGGGAAGAGCTGAGCAAAAATCTGTCGAGCCTAGCAGCTATGTGCCCGGGCCCGATTCTCTTATTGTTCCAGGTAAATTTTCCTTGCAGAGGCTTGATATCCACCAGATTCCAGGAGGCCTGTAGATCTTCCAGCCTTTCTCCAAACTGATCTCGGACCTTTGATCCCCCTCTTCTTTCATCAGCACTTATGGTGACATTAAAGTCGCCGGCAATTATGCTGGGGGAGGAATTTCTTCCTAAATGAAGATCTATCAGATTGTCCCAGAAAAGTTCTTTATGGCCATGGAGCGTAGGCCCATACACATTTCCAATCCAAAATTTCTCATTATTTGTCAAATCTTCTAGTTCAACAAATAGCCAGTTTCTGCTGCTTACGGTGGAGTTACATTTGTACATACCTTTTTCCCACTAGGTGATGAGCCCTCCGGAGGCTCCTACCGAACTAACTGACTTTCCTTCTCCTTTGGGCCAAATTTGAGATAGAGTTTTGAGACAGTCCGTCTCTTGCATTTTAGTCTCCTGGAGCATGATTATTGAGGGGTTTTCCAGCTTTTTAATCCTTCTGATTGCTTCCGTCTTCTGCTTGCCTCCTAACCCTCTGCAATTCCAGGAGACTATCTTCATTATTTTTTGGAGAGGTTAGATCCTATTCTTTCCTTCTTTTCCTCCATTGTTCCCTGAGATTGCTTGGTGCTGGAAATAATTCTTACATGCGAGTCAAGGCTGGTTTGCTTACCCGCCGCTTTGTCTCTTGCTGCCTCTTGTTCTCTTATAACCTTGTTCAGCTTCCTACCTTTTTTTGTTTGAGGCTCTACTTCTTCTTCCCTGCTTTCTGAGGTTTCTTCATGAAATAGTTTGGCTTTTGCTCTGGTGACCGAGCCCATCGATATTTTGGGGGCCTCATCTTCTAGATCCTCCTGTTGTGCTGGGGACGCTATACATATTTCTCCTTCTTCGGGTTGCTGGCAGGCTTTCTCCTTTCTTTCTCCATTTCTGGCATTCCCTATTGTTTCCTCTTGAGCCTGATGAACTTGGTCTGTTGGAGGAGTCTGCTCTTCCCCCCCCATGTCCGAAGCTAAAAGCTGGAACTTATTTGCTTCCCTATTTGTATGCTGCTGCTTATTTGCCATTTCCTTTCTTTTTGGAGATATTTGAGAGGGATGGGAGTTTGAAGGCTTCCCGCCCTTCCTTCTTATCTCATTCCATTCTCCATCTTGATTTTCTTCTGCTTCCTGCATCTTCTTTTTAGGACATAACTTTGCGAAGTGGCCATATTCATGGCAAACTTTGCATTTGAAAGGGATTTGTTCGTAGTCTACCGTTTGCAGATGATTCCAACCATCCATCGATAGACTTATTGCTTCAGGGAGCCCCTTATCAAGTTCGACTTCCACACAAATCCGGGCACAGGAGAACATTGGGGGTTTTGGCTCATATTTATCAATGTATTTCCCCAATGAGTTGCCAATGGCCTTTAGATCTTCATCATTCCAGCAATGTAGCGGGAGGTGGGGCAACTTCACCCAAACTGGGACAGCTGAAGGGATGTCCTTTTCAGGATCAAAGGAGAGGTCCCATTTGTTGATATACATTCCCCTAGGACCCATGAAGTAAGGTCCATTCCTGAATATTAAATCTCTGTCTTCCTTTTTTTCAAAGTAGAAAACGAAGAAACCCCTGCCACAGAAGATTTGCTGAACTTCTCCTTGAATAAGAGGACGCCAGTTTTTGCTGAGCCATATTTCGATTGACCTCGGGGTTGGCCATAGCCCAGTGAAGTGAACAACCAAGCCTTTTTCTGAAAGGGCAAGAGCTTTGCATTTTGACGCAGTAGAGCCGAGTTTTACTTCCGGAATGGCTGATTTTTTGACAAACTTGGAGTCCCCAGGACCCGAGGTCTTGGAGGACGAGGGCTGGGACGCTACCAGCAGGCGGAATAGATCATCCAGGGGCGCTCGGCCCGGATCAGGCGGCGGGTCCATCAACAAACCCTAGACGAGCGCAGTCCATGTGACCCATTATTGTTATAGAAAATAATTTAATCTAATTTTGCGTCCGTGAAATTTTTTAAAATCCGAGCAAGTTGAGGACGCATTGTGATATAAGCCCATTAATCCTCGAGCAAGTTGGCGAATCATTGTGGAAAGATCACTCTGCATGTGTGAAGGCTTTTATATTAAAAAGGAGGGTTAATCGTGATTTAGAAATACCCTAATCAAGATTTACTAATTCCCTAAACAAGATTTACGGACTATTATTGCAAATCAAAAGATTAAACTTGGTTAAAAAAGAAAGGCTTCATTTTTCCTAAAGAGAAGGGGAAGACTTTGGTGAACCACATTTTTCCTTAAAAATGGGGAGAGGTGGAGGCTATCAACAAAACAAGACGTATGAAAAATCTTTATTATTGAAAAAGATTTTTTCATCTAGCCAGTGGATGTAGGAAAAAGCACGCAGGCCTAAACAAAAACAGAGCTAATGTTTCCAATACATCTAAAAGCACCTCAGAGACCATGTTCTTAAGATATCATGAAGCTCAAGAACATAATAAATACCTTTGGTTGTTATACAGTGGATATAACAACCATATGACAAGAGACAAAAGTCTATTTGTAAATTTAGACAACTCAGTTAACTCTGATGTCATATAAGGTGATGATAAAGTTGTCAATGTAGTTGGTAAAGGGACAGTCAGTTTTATAACCAAGCAAATTGTGAAGAAGAGTATGTATGATGTCTATTTAGTCCCTAGTCTAAAGCACAATTTATTGAGTGTTTTTCAACTCACTGAACATGGTTATAAGTCATATTTACGGATAATGCTTGTATAATACTGGACAAATTTCCTAGTAGGAAAATCATTGCTAAAATTAAAAGGACCAAGAATAGGATGTTTCCTTTAACCATAAGGAATGTAAACCAATGAAATTCATGTGTACATAATATCACAACTCTAGATGACTCTTGGTTATGGCATTTGAGATTTGGTCATTTTCACTTTGGTGGACATAATTTATTGCAACATAAGCATATGGTTAAAGGCTTGCCAGTGATACATGAACCAACAAGTTCCTGTGAGAGTTGCATATTGGGAAAACAACACATGGATATTTTTCCATCTAGTGCATCCTACAAAGCAAGAGCACCATTAGAGTTTGTGCATATTGATATTGATGTATGTGGTCCCATGAAAACACAGTCCTTAGGGGGGCACTTTTACTTTCTAACTTTTATTGATGATTTCAACTAGAAGACTTGGGTATATTTCCTAAAACACAAATTTGAAAATTTTGACAAGTTCAAGGAGCGTAAGGCTTTAGCAAAAAAATAAAGTGGTTTGTACATCAAAGTCTTGAGTTCTGATAGAGGAGGTGAGTATGATTCCAAAGACTTTGAAAATTATTGCAGACATCATGGCATTAAAAGACAATTTACAGTGAGATATACTCCTCAGCAAAATGGGATAGTAGAAAGGAAAAACAAAACCATAATGAATATGGCTAGAAGTATGCTCAAAGAAAAACAACTTCAAAATGAATTTTGGGGTTAAGTAGTTCATGTTCAGTATATATATTGAACAAATCACCTACCAAAAGTGTCAAAACAAAATTCCTCGGGAATCCTAGAGTGGAACAAAATCAAGTGTTTCACATTTCAAAGTATTTGGTTGTGTAGCTTATGCACATGTTCCTGAACAACTTAGAATAAAGTTGGATGATAGAAGTAAAAAATGAATTTTTACGAGGTATAGTGAGACTGAAAATCCTATAGGCTATACAATCCAGTCACCAAGAAATTTATAATAATCAGAGATGTGGAATTCAAAGAAGCATAAGCTTGGAGTAGTCAAGGTGAACAATCAACTACAACCGGAAATTCAACACCTTTATTACTAGCAGAAAATCAAATGGAATCAGCAAGACAACAAGGATCTCCATCCATATTACCAATATTAAAAATTCAAGGTGAAACCTCAAGACATGGAGAACAACAAGCTCACAGTCCTCACTCTAGTAGTGAGTTAGATCCTACAATAGCTTCAATGAGAAATAAAAAGACTAGAAGCTTAAGAGAAATTTATAATCAAGATGATGAAACCGATATGCAAGAACATTTTGCATTATTTTCATGTGAGCCTATGCACTTTGAAGAGGCTATTAAAGAAGATAAATGGATTCAAGCAATGAATGAAGAAAACGATGCAATTGAAAAAAATGACACTTGGGATCTTGTAG
Source organism: Larix kaempferi (assembly GCA_027924585.1). Taxonomy (NCBI): domain Eukaryota; kingdom Viridiplantae; phylum Streptophyta; class Pinopsida; order Pinales; family Pinaceae; genus Larix; species Larix kaempferi. The sequence continues at coordinate 23,265,066 of BSBM01000742.1, read as the reverse complement.
ATATGCCAAAAGGAAAGGATAGCATAGGCGTTAAATGGATTTATAAAACTAAATTCAATGAAAAAGGAGAAGTGGAGAAGCATAAGGAAAGGCTTTTTGCAAAAGGCTTTGCACAACAACCTAGTATTTATTATGGAGAAACCTTTACTCTGGTGGAAAGGTTAGACACCATCAAAACAGTGTTGGCATTGGCATCTAAAAAAAAATGGCAAGTATATCAGTTAGATGTCAAATCAATATTCCTAAATGGGATTTTGAAAGAAGAAGTGTACATTGATCAACCACCTGGGTATGAAATCAAGAATCAAGAGCATAAAGTATACAAGCTGAAAAAGGCACTATATGGTTTGAAAAAAACGCCAAGAGCTTCATATGGAAGAGTTGCCTCATATTTAATTAGTAATGGGTTATGCAGAAGCAAATGTGAACCCACATTGTACACCAAAATAGATCAGGAAAACTGAATTTTGATTATATGCCTTTATGTGGATGACATGATCTACATGGGAAATTTAATGATGGAAAATTCCAAATCAGTCATCAAAACATAGTTTGAAATGACAGATCTTGGATTAATAAAGTATTTTCTTGGCATTGAAGTTGAACAATCAGATAATGGTATATTTATATGCCAATAGTCGAAGTATGCTAAAAATGTTTTGAACATAATCAGAATGACAAATTGCAAGCTAGAAGACAATGCAGTAGTAACAGGTACAAAATTAAGCAAGCGAGATAAAGGAACAACAGTGGATCCCACCTTGTACAAAAGAATTGTTGGCACCCTGATGTATCTAACAGCTACAACACTAGACATTATGTATGTAGTGAGTTTAATTTCCAAGTTCATGGAAATTCCAAAAACTTCCCATTGGCAAGTAGGTAAAATAATTTTAAGGTATATTGTAGGTACAATCAATTTTGGCATTATGTACTCAACCCCAAATTCCAGTTCTCTAGTTGGGTACGCTAACAATGATTTTGCAGGAAGCGTTGATGATAGAAAGAGAACTTCAGGTTATGCATTTCATCTTGGATCAGGATTAATTTCATGGGAATCCAAAAAGCATCCCATTGTAACAATATCTTCGACAGAAGTAGAGTATGTGGAAACAACATCAACATCCTGTCACGTTGTATGGTTGAGAAGGATATTAGAAGATCTTCAACATAAAGAAAATGAAGCAACACACATCTTTTATGATAAAAACTCAACCATAACATTATCCAAAAATAATGTATTCCATCGAAAAAGCAAACATATTGATACCATATATCATTTTATAAGAGAGCTTCAAAGCAATGGATAAATATGTTTGGAATTTTTTAAATCTCAAGACCAATTGGATGATATCTTCACTAATACATTGACAAGAGACAAACTTATATTTCAAAGGCATAACTTAGGTATAGGCAGTTATGAAATGTATAAGGTGGAAATTAAGGAGGATTGTAAGAAGGAGTAATTTCTCCATCTGACAGAAGTAAACCAGTCAATGTAGTTCTGAAAGAAGTAAGCTGTGTAATGTACTTCTGATAGTAGATGTGATAATTTTAAATAGATTTAGGTAGTTCAGTTAATGCGGGAAACTTCATGAACAAGAACTTGCTTGTTTACATATATGTATAAAGTCCGATTTTAATATTTATGTAGAGAACATAGTGTTATGTGTTAATAAAGAAGAGCTAGCAAGCTCCTGTTGGATCAGTATTAAATTAGTTGTAGCTGAGTGATTTTATTTTTCATATCTATCTCTATTTTATGTTTGTATTCCCTTGCCTATCCAACAATCATTCAATTGCATGGCCTGCCTGATGTCAACCTTAATCTTAAAAAAATAGAGGCATATTTAACGCTAGAATGACTAATTGCTATTGTCAAGGCAGGAATGACTAATGATCCCAATTCCAATACTATCAAGATTGGGAAAATTGATGCAACTCAGGGATTTCTAAATCCCAATTAGGTATTTCAAAACCCCAATGAACATGGGATGCACGAAGCTACAACCGCTCAAGAATCCATCACCTACACCTACCAAGTTCTGGAGACAAAAGAATTTGTGGTGGGTTTGAATTATCGTATTGCGGATTGGTGTCAATATTGTTGGATTAATAGGGATTGGTGGGAGTGGAAAACCCACTCTTGCATACGCTCTTTGCAATGATACCCAAGTCAAAGGTCACAACAACAATTGAATTCCTATTATATTTGTCGTGCAAACTTGATTTTGTGTTCTTATCTTGACCTTGGTTTGTAAAGTTTTTTTCTCTATGTGATTTTTAGATTTCTTCAATAAGAATGTATTTTTCATTACCATTTCAAAGCTTTCAAATGTAAACAATATTTCGGAGATTTTAGAAACTATGTGGGACAAGGTAATTGGTGGTCTAAGGCCTAAATTCTGGAGCATAGAGGATGCACAGATCCAACTATATGATAATATTACGCATAATGCGGAAATAAGAGATTGGCCAACTTTGATGGTTTTGGATGATGTTTGGTCTGCATCACATCTGGAATCCTTGCTATTTCTAGCAGAAGGATACAAAATAGTTGTCACAACCAAAGAGAATTCCATTATTCCAAAAAGAAGCAACACTTGTCTTTACAAGATGCCTATGTTCGATGACAATTACGGTTTGCCACTTTTCCACTTCTGGTCCTTTGGCCAACCCTCAATTCCAACAATAGAAGTAGAATAGGATCTTGTAAAATATGTATGAATTCGACATATTCATATATCCTAACATATGTAAGAGAGATACTAATTTTGCAATCAATATCCAAATTCACAAATTTAAAATGATGATTTAATAGAACTCCAGCAAAAGATGCACATCGCGGATTTATGTAGAAAATATTTAACTAGTGCTAGATCTGTAGGTTGCAGCAAAGTGTAAAGGTTTACCACTTGCCCTCAAGGTTATTGGAACTTGTTGCACAATGAGCCTCGACCGTTTTGGAAAAGTGCCAGGAAGAAGCTTTCAAGAGTAGAATCTATATGACAATATTACAAAGATATTGTTCTTGATCGCTTGCAAATGAGTATAGATATCCTCGATGATGAACGAAAGCAATGTTTTTTGGACTTGGGGGCATTTCCCGAAAGTAGAAAGTTAAACGTAGATTTATTGGGCATTTGGTATATGTCCATGGGATGGGATGGAATGGGATGATGCTTTTATGGTCTTATTAGAACTTGCAAAAATAAATCTCCTAAATCTCATAAGCGATCCAAGGAATGCAATTTGTTTGCATTTCTTGCTTTCGTTGAAACTCACTAACATATTCTAAAATGTATTATACAAGAAAGACAATTAAAGCCTGAGTTTCTTTACAAGATTTTAAAAAGAATTGTGAACCAAGAGCTTAAGACCAATCAATATGTTCATTTCACACTAGAGATAAAAGGGGGATTTTGAGTTCACCATTATTGGTTTGGCTAATACAACAAGAATTTGATTTGTTAAGAGTAGATCCATCGATTATAGTTGTTCCTCTGAGTTTTGTTTTTTGCAACATGATATGATGAGGGATTTGGCCTTGCGTCTGGCAAGCCAATATAGTATCATCCAATGTAAGAGGATTTTCATGCCTTACAAGGAGGATAATTCTCCCATGGAATGGAAAATTACTCTCACAAATCAATCATATGGGGCTCAGTTTCTTTCAAGTAATACAGGTCGGTATGTTCCTTACACTTGCTTTCTTTTCCTTTCCCTAGTTAAACATCGATTAAGTATGTTAGTTCAATTCCATGTTTTTTCAAATTATTAAGGTATCTAATAAGCATTTTTATCATAATATTATATCTTCAATTCATCATGTCAATACAACCCATAGGGTTGTTCTTTTATAGTCTCCAGATCTAACAAACATCATTGAATTCAAGGAGATCTAGTCCACAAATAAGGTTTATGAGTCCTAACCATTTCCCGAAAGACCATAATGTTATGTTTTTTAGTTGGTTGTTCTAGTCGACCCAGCCATCCAATCAACTACCTAGTCAACTATTCAGTCGACTGCTTAGTTGAGCATTCAATTGACTTCTCGGCTAGTCAACTATTGATTTTTAACTGATTATCTCTAGAAGATCCAGAGGTGTGATGAACCTATGTAACCTTAGGTTCCAATAGACCTATCCATGAATAGGCTAGGGCTAATCAAAATTAGAATCCTTAAGCCAATGATATATATATGGGATGTAAATATTTAAAACAATCATGAACTTGGCTATAAAGAGGCACTATCAAATTTACTTACATGATTCACTGGTAAATTTGCGGAAAGGTAAGCTACGGAAATCCAATTGTGGAAAGGCGGTTGCGGAAGGGATTTGCAGAAGGAAATTGCGAAGAAGTTGCGGAAGGCACACCCGCCATTGCAGAAGAGGAAGGAAATTGCGGAAGGGGAAGGAAGTTGCAGAAGGAAGGAAATTGCGGAAGGTGTTTGTGTAAAGGTAAAAGAGGAAGGTGATACCCGAAATATTTATGAATTCCAGTTCATCGCAAGATTGAAGTTTTCTCTTCAACGATAGTTTGGAAGAAGACTTAGCCGAGTCTGCTAAGTTAAGTGATTCTACTAATTTTAGTAGTAGACTAATCCCAGGGAAATCAGGTTGGATTGGTTTTGCTAATCCCATCTGTATCACTATATGTATGATTTTTTCAATCCAAAATAATCACCTAGAATACTATACTTGGGTATACTATTTGAATCCTTAAAAAATACGATGTTTCAAACCCACAAATAAATAAATAAAAATCCCACCTTATAACTTCGCACGTCATTTTTCCTCTTTGACCATTTGATTGAGTTCCCCAAACTTGCTTCTATCAACAAACAATTTCATGTGGTTGTAATTCGTGCAAAGTCCTTTGAGCATGAGCCTATTTTATCTTCCGTCTCTCTTCCAAAATCCTTATGGGTAGTAAAGGAAACCTAAAACATGCAATAATAACAAAACTAAGTATTAGTTGTTTTGCAAGAAGATTGGTCCCCCATCAATCCAAGGCCATGGCATTACTATTTCAATGACATAACAAAAATTCATTGGTTATCTTGTAATCATTAGTTTTTTTACAAGAAAATTCCCCCATCAATCCAAGGCCATGGCATTACTATTTCAATAAATTAACAAATATTCCCTAGTTATCCTATTTATAGTAATTTTCATAATTGTGATTTAAATACATCCTTGAAAAACACTTATGCTTGGAACATCATTATGCTTATCCAATCAATATTGATATGGGGATGACTTACCCTTTCTTAAATAAGTAAATCACATGCCCTTCCAATGATTTCATACCGAATGGAAAATTTGATAAGATTAAGTGGAAAATAAAATATTATGTTGTGAATCCCTCGACCCAACCCCAAGTAATGCCGCTTGTAGAATCCAATTTCAAGTTTAAATAGACAACAATTAATGTTGTGACATCTTAGATGAGTAAGATGGATAATAAAAAAAATTCATTATTAGTTTCAAAAGCATAAGCAAGAATGTAGTAAGGACATAAAAATAAGACAAACAAGCATCAAAATAAACACTAATTGAACAATAGAGAATGCAATTATAAGCAACATCCGGGGATGTTATACAAAACTGGACCTAGTAATCCCTTCTCCATGAACAACCCATCCAATTGTGTGGTGGATTTCTAGTTTCTCACCTTACTTGCATTAACTCATCTCAACTTTGGAGAAATATCTATATGATGATCCAACCAATTGTGTGGTGGATTTCTAGTTTCTCACTTCACTTCCATAAACTCATCTCAACCTTGGAGAAATATATGTATGATTTTGTCATGGTGATGTTTGAAATCTTATGCAGAAGGGATGTGGATCTTTCCATGATGGAGATGGTTGATATGTAATCAATTCATGGAAAGGTACCCTCACTGTGTTTCATTGTTATTTGATTTTTTTGAATGATTGTGGGAGGAAGACTTCCTCCTATGTCTATATACAAAAACTCCATTAAAAAGCTTCCAAGAGGATTCCACTCCTCCCTTCTCTTCCACTCCAATTCCAAATGTATTTCCATAAGATGCCTCCTTAGGAATCACATCTTCTATTCATGAAGATTATAGTGGACACTACATGGAAGAAGAGAAGGTACACATGATGTAACTCTTGATAAGATATAATAATGTCATCAAAATTCAAGAAGTCGCCAAAGAAAAAGCATGGCAAATATTTTCCCATACAAACCATTAAAGGTAAATAAAAACATTAATGTCTTATAAGCTATGTTCCATAAAGATAAATGGATTCCTACTCTATGTTTTCTTTTTCCTACTCTATGTTTGCTCTTTGCTTTACAAAAAAGAGTGTGATATTCTTTGTCAATGACCTTTAAAAATATACTCTACCCACAAAAGATAAGAGCAATAATCTTTGTCAACAACCTTTTACAATACATTGTACCTTGAAACTAGATTGGATATACACCATAAATGCCAAAAAAAATCATAAACATAATGTACCCACAAAACCAAGTGAGGAAAAATAGTTTCTCTACATTGTAGAAACATAATGTATATGGTCCAACCATGAGAGATACATAATAATTTATAGAATGACCATGCATTCTGTAAGGAAAAACACCCAATATAAAATTATAAAAATACATATATAAATAATACCCAAAAAGACAAAGATCTCCACAGAGTGTGCATAATAATTTTATCGTGTCGATAGCCACAAATAACTAGTGAATAGTAATTATGATTCCCATTGCTCAAAGAAACAGTGTGGAAAATCTAGATTGGATAACCATGAATAGATGGGACCTCCGAGGGCCATCTGCAAAAAGGTTGTGGGAATCGATTCGGGGACCATGAATTCGGCCATGGAAGCTAGGGAAGGGGGGAATCCCACCATGATCACTAATGCAGAGGGCCAACGAATGACCCTTTTTATACTTTTTTTATGTTCCTGTTTTTTCAGTGGCATCGCCTTAGATCGAATCCAGTCGTCTGTGAAAATGGCCACGTCAATGAGTGAAGAAGACAACATTTTCAAAGGCAATGACGAGCTTTCTTTGATGGAGACCAAAGATCTTATCATAGGAGCTCGCCTGCTCAAGAGAGAGATTCGCATTCTCAAGGTACTACTACCCCAAATATCTATTTTCTTTAAAAAAACTCAAAAGATCAAATTTCATCTTCTTATTATTAATTCTTATTTGGCGATTTGCATTGTAGGAACCCATGGAAGGAGAAGAGTCCAGACAAACTACCCAATGACATAGTAGGTCACCAAAATTATGTGATCCAAGAGGGAAGACCCAAGTAAGATCCAGTGACATTCACTTTCCGTTTTGTGATAAATTATACAAAAATTTTGTTGCTTTGGGTTCAACTGGACTAGTAAAACTCAATACGCAAATGTTGATGGTCTGTAAGGAATTATTAAGAGGACCTATGTATTAAGTGATAAGTGATGGCTCTAATTTTCTGCACCATTCGTTTTTTTGCAAGAGTTTCCTATAGGGGTGGTTTCTTTGGAAATGGTGTGTGGCAAGGATAGTATTCTTATTATGTTACATCATGGATAGTATTTTTATTATGTTATTATTTATTGCCAAATTTTAATATTGATCTAGTAGGATCAAACATTCTCAAAAAGGAGTGGAGATCATTACATGCCAATATAAAATCCCCTCTCAACGTGGATAGTAAGAACCATGGACCATTATGTTTTTGTTCTGGCAATTTGGAAACTTCCCTTACTCAGATATGTCAACTAATCAAGTAGGTTATTGGAGTGAGTTAATAACTGGACAAATTCAACCCTTCCAGTGAGGCAATTGTTTTGGCAAGGTAAATGAACCCATTTTTTCAAGGTAAAGTTCTGCCCTAATCTACTCATATTTTTCAAATTCCTGTTATCTGGGTCTTAAAATGGGCAAAAACCACTGGGGTCAAAATTGAATCCCATCAATCGGGTGAAACTATGGCTTCCATCAAATTTCTATTGAATTTGGGGAAAAATTGTCACATGAAAAGAAGTCATTTTGTCCACTTATTAACTTACTATATACTTGATTGTAGGCCAAAAGATCATCCCATGCTGGCATATAATAACCTCTCACAAGGCACATACTCAAAATTATGGGACACTAAATTTTGACATGCATGCCCTTAACAGATTGTTAAGTATGGTTGTCATTGATGTCAAAGGAGATCATTAATGACAAAAGAAGTGTTGATGGGCATGTATGATAAGGTAGGAAAGACACATGTTGGTGTCCTAATGGCTCATGATGTCATTATTACATTTTGGTAGTAGTTTGTAAAACTAAGTGATGAAAAACTACCCTAAAGCAGTTGTCTTATGAAATGTCCACCATAATTCATAAGAAGAAGAAAATGCCCGCCATGACCTACCGTCTCATATTTTGTTGAAATATCTATATGACCATGGCCCCAGTTATCAGAAAAAATCCTTGGAGAAGAAGATACAGGTCTCCCAAAAGAAGGATTTTTGGTCAAATTTGTCAGAATTGCTCTAAGGAAATGCCCACCATAGTTTGTGGGTTGAAGAAAATGCCCTCACCATGTGGTCATACTATAGGTGTGTGCTTTTTCTACCTGACCATATTCTCACATTGACTTGATAGTGCTTGAGGAAGAAGATATGGATATGCCAAAACAAGTCTTTAGACAGTCTTACACCAAAGTTCAGTAAAAAGCCAGCCTAGGGAAAATGAAGATGATTATGGGAGTGAAATCAGCATATGTGTTCTCAGTGAGTTGTAATACATCATCTAGCGGCATTAGTTCAGGTTTTTGGTGAAATAAAAAATCCACTATAGGTTTTGGGCAAATTGCCTAAGTATGGAATTAATGTTAAGATATGCCTAAGTGGCCTCAGGGAAATGCCCACCACATCTCATAGGATGATGAGAAAAATATTTTGAGAGTGTGGATCTCTATAGTGTTTGTTGGTGCATCCAACCATGGTCCTATATGGTCCAAAAGGTCTTTAAAGCGAAAGATATGGATCTGTCAAAAGTGTCTCCCAGTCATATTTGCACTACTCCAGTAAAATGCTCGCCTAGGGAAAATGAAGAAGAGTCTGAAGGTGAAACAAGTTGTTTTGTGTTCAGTGAGGTGTCCTACATCCTCTGGTAACATTGGCTCATAGTTTTGGTGAAATAAAAAATCCATCTTGAAAATGGCACAAACTGTCTAAGTGTAAAATCTGCTGGTAAAACTGCATAAGTGGCCTCTGTAAAATGCCCGCCATAATTTCTATTTTATGTATTAAATTATTATGAAGGTACATTCCTGTATATTGTTGATTGGTTCATCTAACCATACCATCATTTTTTCAAAAAGGTATCTAAGGATGAAGTTATTAATTTTCCAAAAGTGCCTTCTGGCAGTTTTTGCAATGTTTCAGTACTGGTAAATCTGCTTAAATTGCCTCAAGAAATTGCACACCAAAAATTGTGGGTGTGTAGATAAATTCATCCAAAGGTGTGGATCTGTTATTTGGTCATTTTTCCATCTATCCATGGGATCAGAATATTTTTTGGTAGTCACACGTGTGAAAAATTGAGTTCCCAAGTTGAAGAAAATTTTTGTTTTACACAGAAATCTGAAGAAGCTTGAAAATAGATGTTAACAAGTTTTTATTTAAAATTTCCCAGCTAAGTCAATTTAATACAGAATGATTAAGATTTCATGAAATAAATAATGAATATACTACTGTATATATTAAGAAAGCTCTACGCTATGGTTTGGGGAAATGTTGGATTAATTAATATCCGAGAACAAATTGTTTATTATTAAACAGAAAAATAATAAACAGTTTATCATTCATGTAAAACAAAGTTTATTAATTCTGAAGTAAAAGTAGAAGCGTATTATTCATAAACAGAGATATGATAACAAAAGATAAGCTACATGAATAAATTAATAAAAAGATAATAAAGCAAGAAATTTAAATGGAGGTTGTTCAACCAGTTAATTAAAAGATGAAATAAATAAAAGACAATTTTCAGATTTGAAGAGGTACGAATCTAAAAGGGCATGAAGATCCTGAAGAGGCGTGAAAGTGAGTTTTTTATTGATTACTTAATTAAAACAATAATCACCTATCAAAGATCTGAAGAGGTGTAAGTGTGAAAAGCTATGAGTCTTTTCTGGAAAGATGCAATGCTTTGAGATATAGAATATATAAGCAGATTTATGAAGAAGAAGAGAAGTGTCTCAGCAATTCTGATCCAACAGTGGAGCAAGAAGTTAGAGACCAGCAAGATGAAAAAGTTGTGACAATATCAAAAGAAAGAATTCTAGAAGATTGACCAGATCAAAAATAGGGTGGTAGGGTGGTGCTAGGGCAGGCAAGAAGCCTGCAGGGGGTCATGGCCTCCATCCGTAGAAGCTAGAGAACAGGTTGTCGTTGCATTCTTTCCTGTAGCAACAGGAAGAATATCTGGGGTGTAGTAGTGTCCTTGTCTGTAGCAGCAGGAAAAATCTGGGGTGTAGTTGCATCCCTTCTATAGAAGCAGATAAACAATTTTGTAAAAATTCATCTTATTAATGAGTATGAGTTTGTGGTTTGCTCTTTGAGGTTTCCACGATAAAATCTTGTGTCTTAACTTGTTTGATTATTTGTGTGTCTTGTACTAATTGTTTTAATAAAAGGAAAAATAAGGCAATACTAATTCACCCCCCCCTCTAAGTATTGCTGGATATTCCAACATAGATCACTGGGACAATTTGGTGCATTACTATTGTTGTTTTGATGTATCAACTTAGTGACATAGAGCCCAATCTAAAGCTCTCTAGAATTGATTTTAGCTAAATATGGTTCTTGAATTTTGGAAGGCATAGGTGATAGTATAGGAATAAGGTTTGGATAATATAAGCTTCCTTATAACAATGAGAAAAGCTTGGAAAGAGGAATAGTTATGTTTACATTTGGATTCTTGATTTCCATAGGGTAAGCTGACCATTCCCTTATTTTTGAATTTTAGAAAATTCCATTTTAGTCTCCTTCACTAATTAGCTGCTCAAGAGAATGAGAAGATATGTCTTGAATATTTTAGAAATTAGGTCTTTCAAACATCAGAGTTTTGTGGTATTTTGATCATAGAATCATGTTTGCCTCCCCAAGCATTGCAATACCTCATCTACAGAAGGATGTATGTACTATGGATTGTCATTTGAAGACTTGAAATCGTAAAAAGGTGCAAGAAATGGAGGCAATATTTATACAAATAAAAAATACTTCAAGATAAAATAAATGACCTTCAGCAAGTCGTCCAAAGACTAGCAAGAAAGTAAACTCGGTTTTCCATTAATAACCATGGTCATTTATCAGTGGCCATTAAGTGATAAATTGGATCCTGGCCGACAAGCTCTTGTGAATGGTCAATAAATTGGATCTTGGCCGACAAGCTCTTGTGAATGGTCAATAAATTGGATCCTTGGAAATATTTGATCAACAAACATGGATTGAACCACCCTCTACTCACTTCAAATATGCTTGCACATCAAATTTGTTGCACATTGTGTAATATTGTCAATAAATTGAATCAAAGTGATAAATGTTGAAGGAACTGTCGGCTATACGGTTTGGTAATGGTCATTTTATTAAAGGATAATTATAGAGATTATTCTCCTCCTCCTGCTTTCCCTTTCTATTGTAGTATCATAACACAATTAGTGGTTAACCCTCCAAAAGAGAGCAACACCAACATTATTTTTTCAAAGTGAAAGACCAACAAGCCAAGACAACCTAAAGTTTTCAGTGAGGGGAGCAGTAGCTTCAAAGGAATGTCAACCAACGGATATTTTTGGAATACAAGTGGATAAGGGTCTAGAAAAATTGCACACAACAGTGATTGGATGGAGGAGAAGCCTTGATTTATGATGCCAAATATACCAGTTGAAATTTCAACCTATGCTATGGTATTACTATGAGCCAATTTTTGTTCTCTCATCCTTGTAAATATCTCTTCTAGGATGAACTTGAATCTTTCTAAAATAGATTTGGAAGACTCTATTGCTAAGTTCATTCATTCAAATCTTGTTTGATTGCAAACAAAACAAATGGTCCTAGCTTTTTTCATTGACCAAGTAAGTTTTGGTTCTATGGTTTGAGGGTTGCTTGATGTATGGAAGGGTTATTTAGTAGTTGTAACTAAAAAAAATAAATATTTTCTAAGTAGGAAAATTAAATGTAAGGCAAGTTTTTTAGGATCCATCATTCAAACTGGAAATATATAGACCATATTTCAATGATGTCCCTGATTTGTCTAGAATTTGTGTAAAGACCTACCACTTTTTTGTTAATGTTTAAGAAGCTCTATATACAGAAATGCAATAAAGGGAGAGTAGTGAAATAGTTCCTTTGTAAGTATATATCACAGAAGAAAAACTAATATATAGTTTTTGTGGTAAGGAACATTACATTTATGCTTATTTGAAATTGATATATGAATGAAAGCATTGTTGTTTTAGTCTTTAGCAAATCAACTTATGTGGACTTCACATAGACTTGATATCTGAATGAAGGAATTGTGGTTTACTGTTTAAACTCATCCTTCAATTATAATTAATTCAAATTTTTCCATCTAAAAATAGATTTTCATAGATTTGATCAAAATCCCAATTAAGTGACCAACTTCCACAATATTTATTTCTCTGAAGCTTACTCTTGACACCTAATCTACACCAAATCTAAGAAGAGAATTTGTTACAACTCGTTTTCAACAGACACCAATACTACAAAAAAAAGGCATCCAAAATTATCTACAGGAGTGTAACAAGATACAGTTTCCAAGTGTCGTAGTGTTATTGGCTTCATTAGTCTCGAGTAAAAAGGCTTGGATCGTCAAAAATCCCTTTAGTTTTTTAATTTTCAGAGAATTGTGATGTGAGTGTGAGTTAAATTTCTTAGCCTTTTCATTTAAAAAATAAGCCCTTGTTCCTATGAGCCAACACTTGTACGGTGTTACGCATGTCCTATCGTTAGGAAAAACAATTGATAAAACTTGATGTTTTATTCTAATGGACTTCTTGCCATGGACTTTTGTAAACAATTCATTTACAAGTGCTAATCAATCTCTCAACTGCAAAGATAGAATATGAAAATATTAGTTTTCAATGAAATATAAAATTCACATAAAAATAAAGAATGCAAGTGTTATGTTAAAGCTCGTGTCTAGCAAAGGAAAGGGTGTTTAACCTTAAACTTAATTTCAATAAAAAACTTAATCATGGATTTTACTTTAATGTACCAAGTTTATTTTGTGTTCCTCAAATTTTAATTTGAAGAATCTGCATTAAACCATTTACAAGATAAAATATTAAAAATAGGGTGATTGTAGCCACTTGGTATTGAGTATCAAGTTTTAACATGCCAATGGATTTTGAATTATCAGATGTTGTATGCACTTCCTCTATATAGTTTTAAATTTAGATGGGGACAAGCTGGAAGTTGTAGTCTATGGGGGAAAGCTGCCCCAACTCGACCCCACTTTACTGAACTGATGTTGACTCCGATATTTGTGGATTTATACTTATTCTCCTGGAAATAGGATTGGGTTCACAGAGATGGATTCATGCAGGAGTGAAGTGAGCAATAAGTCTGTATATCAGGGGACCTGAAATGGGATCGATGAACATAGTTTGCATAGATAGCCTCATTCCCCTCCTAGCATGCATGAGCAACATGATTGGGAGGTGCCACATAGAAAAAACCCAATTATTATATCAGGCATCAAACCAATATCCTTTTCCTTTTTTCGAGCCCCATCATTCATCCTTCTATGAGTCATGGATAACTGGGAATGACTAGAGTGGAGATACTTCTTTGTAGACTGATCCATGCATTTGATAGCTATTCTTGAGGGCCAAAGTTCTTATTTGTCTCATCCTATGACCTCCATTCACTAAGAGGCCAAAGAGGCACCCATAGATGGACTAGAAATGGGGCCTCAAAGATATGAAGCAATCCCTAGGGTTAGACCAGTACATACTGCTTCATAAAGAGACATGGACATTCCACAAATAAAAACCCTTTCCATGCAAACTTGTATATTATTTGTCTCAATTTTTAGTTTTCTTCGTATGGCAACAATCTTATCATATCTATTATATATGGTGAATAGATACTAATTAATATCTAGTGTTGTGTTCAATCGTTGTATGGTGAGTTGATTGAAGAGAATGTCACATCCCAAGTCCCCTAGGTTCCATTTAGAGGTGATGGGGGAGCTCCTTAGAACAACCTGCTATTTGTTTTTCATTCTATGCACTTTCTCATAGCCGCAATAACTTTGGTCTGCAATCCGCAATCGATAAGCCGCAAGTCAGGACTCGGAAGTCAGGACCCCAATGCACCACTTCAAGAATTACACCTCCAACTTCCGCAATATGCAATGTGGGAGTCGAAAAGTTGGAACACCAAATTCACAACTTCGAATATTTACGCCTTTGAATTCCGCAATCCGCGATGCGGGAGTCGGAAGTCGGAACCCCAAATTCACAACTTCGAATATTTATGCCTACGACTTCCGTAATCTGCCATCCGCAGTGCAGGAGTCGAAAGTCAAAAACCGAAATTCTATGCTTTGTTGAATCACGACTCCGACTTTCGCAATCCGCAATCCGCAATGCAAGATGCAGAAGTCGGAACTCTATATTCTTTGCTTTGCCGAATCACGCCTCCGACTTCCGCAATCTGCGATGTAGGAGTCAGAAATTCAGAAATCCAACGCACCATGCCGATAAATGAAGCCTCTGAATTCAAAAATCCGCAATCCACACTGCGGTTTCGGAAAGTCGGATGTCGGCCATATGCTCCTGTTATTTTCAACTTCTCAGGCCTATATCTTCCTCATCCTAAGTCCATTTTTGGAAAAAGTGGTACTGTTGGAAAGCTCTTGGTGAGCCCTATGCAACTACATGATCATCGACCACACCCGAGGAATCTGATCTTGTCCTTCTTCCAACCCAAAATGTGGCCCCAAACATCATCAAGGCCTCTTCACCACTTTGTAAGGGCTCTTAGACTACTCTGTCATGGCCCCTCCCTTCATCTGACCCATAGAGGGGTATGATCACAACAGGGGATGCCTATTTCTTCCCCAAAGTCATGACTAACATTTTGAACATTCTGAGCCTGTACAAAGATTATCCCTATTCATCAATGAACATATTCATGAAAATTAAACTCATGAGTGCATATTCATACTCAATTTAAACATAACAGAATGAAACATCATCCACACACCATTGCATCATGCATTCAACATATCAATAATAGTCATCAATTAGTTAAGTCATTGCAGAGGTAAAACACTTAGAATACTTATCCTTAAGATGAAATCACCAAGCAATTGGCTATGGACTGCAACATTCCAACCCAACCATAGGTATCTTCCCAGCCTGTATTCTTTCAACACTCGGAGACCACCCCCAAGCTGGAGCTATGTATCCACTAAGGAGGAACTACTCAGGTCCACTCACAACCTTGGTTTCATAATCATCCAGGGTCATCCAGCACACAGCTTGCTCTATCAAGAAAGTGGGGATACAAGGTAGGAGGTTTCTAAGCCAATAAGCTCAGCCATAAAGCTACAGGAATATCTAGTTGGCTTCAGACAGCCCAGGTAACCCCATCACCTCCACTCTCAGCCTAAGTAAGGTCCCCTTCTCTGCCGCATAGTCCCCTTCCCTCAACGTTGAACTGGGTAGGTATAGATGGTCCCAAATCCTAAACCAAAGATAAATGATCCTTCAATCACTCTACCATGAATTCTAAACCCCTTGGTCTTTCTCCCACTGCGATCCACTCTTGGATCTTCCTCAATGTTGTGGTTGAATGGCTCTATCCTGCAACTGGGTTTTCAACTATCAAATTCGGGTTCTCCTATGGATTTTTAGGCATCTAACCCTCTTATATTGTCCCACGGTTCAAGTCTATGGATCCCCCAACGTATTTCACTCCCCACGCAGATTTCTAAGCGATCTTGGCACTTCCAAACGCGGCTTCCCTCAGAATCACGATTTTCCTTCTGCCTTACTGTTGTGTCTGTGTAATGGGTCCAACTGATTCCTCCCTCCTCCACCATTGAATGGGTATTAGGAAAAAATTCCTCCTAAGAGGTGGAGTGACTTATGGGTTAAGAAAACCGAGCCCATACCCTACCTTACAAATTTTCAGGGCTTCCCATACTCCATCAACCTCATGAGCCGATTTCTTCAACCACTTCCTTACAACATAAATAAATGACACCTAGGACAGTCAAAGGTGGGTTCTCAAGGTGACATTTGAAAGCTTGGCGTTCAATCCCACAACCCCCTCACCTCTCCCTAGTTGATACACATATCCCCCTCATTTAGTTGCATACATAGCCATCCCCTTGGTATTTTTATTTGCATTATAATCATTTACACCTTTTTACAATTTCCATGGCTTACTAGCACATGGATATCACAATTTGAAATACCAGGATAATCATTCACTAGCGGGGCCTTGGCCTTGAGCTCCACACTAGGAATCATACATCACATATATACAATATTTACATTAAAATCCAATATATCCTAAGGGTCAAAATGGGGGTATTACATTTCCCCCCCCCTTAGAATAACACTGTCCTCGATGTTCCAATACTTAGGAATACATACACATTGTTTACACATCAAAATTCACCAAATGCGACAGGTCTATCCTGCATTTCATCTTTTACTTTGAGTTTTCAGGACCAATCCCTTTGGCTTCTACAAGTTGCTCCTGCTAGCTTTGACCTTCCAGCTCCACATGTGGGAATTGCTCCATAACAGTCCCTTCCTTTTCTTTACCTTCAGCTGATCCACAAGTCTATAAACTTTGCGGCTACAATTCTTCTTGTTGTCATTTCCACTACTGATAGCTTTTGGTCTGCTTCCATGGTTAATGTGCACACCTTCCCACACTTTGCTTACTAGCAACACTTGTCTTGTAACAGCTGCAACCAATGCATTTAATTTTCACCTGTGAAATTCATCATTGCAAATCTTGTTATGCCAAGCATAACATAAGCATTATGATCAGTCAATTACTTGTCCAATTGACATGGAAGTTCATGCTTTATCCTTAAGTCTTCCACACATTTCATGCTTGCCCAACATACAATGAACTCATTCATGTTCATCCTTTGACAGGAAATTAACTAATTCACCATTCACACTTTATTCCAAGCAAAATAAACATAGTCAACTTCATCCATAACATGCATTCAACAATTTTATGTTTTCTAAAATGCATCAATCAAAAGGAAAGAGAAGAGTAATAGTTTCCCCCTATTAATCTTGTTCCAATCTGGAGCCCCACCACAACTGTGGTTCCATGCTCCTTGGTCTCTTTTACTTCAAATGTGAGTGCTTGAATTGCATTTTCCCTATTTTGGCGATGACACTTGTTGTCTAAGGTCTGTCCAAGGATTCTCACCAGGGAACCCCTCCCCATGGTTTCCTACAGAACCTTTGGCTTTTAGGACCCACACAAGTCCACTAGCACCACTTTCCATTGCTACTCATACTGAGCTTTCTAGCACAGTCACATGTCCACATGCACCCTTAGGATTCCCTCAAGGTCCTTGCATCCAACAATAAATACACTCAAAAATTGAGTCAACTCACATGTCAAGTTCATTTTCATAGGATTTATCACTAAACAAGAGTTTAAAAATCATATCCAAATCATATACACACATATATTCATACAAATAAGCAAGAAGATGCAAGATAAACCAAATAATTATATGTATTGGATGTCTTGATGTTATTTCACAGGAACTCCGTTAACTAGTATGCTAAGCCAGTTCTCCGACTGGGTTTATCAATCATACAACAACCATCCACACACATAGGGATGGTACCCCTTCTTCACTTTTATTCTTAGTATGAAGCACCAAATGGCATGATATAAAATTGTAACATATTTCATAAAAATTCACTCTCTAATATTGAAACACCAAGAATGCATCCATTCCCTTAGGGTTTAGTAAATGTTGACAACCCTAACACAACACAACACCCGAAAGGTGTGCACCCATTTTCAATGTGAGTCATGTAGGCCCTAATCACACTCAAGCAGTCTAAAATAAAAACATGCTCTGTATATTAGTTCCAATAATTAGACATGCATATTCTCAGCAAAGGTTACAAAATACTTATTGGTTTGTAGATTTATTTTATCTTCCTTTCACAAGGAATGGGGCTCCCTTATTTGAGTTAACATTCCCTCGGCATTGTTACCCCAATACCTTTCTCGTTTCATAAACAACATATGCCCTATTGGCATAACTTCACCATCTCACCTGCATTGTTTACCAACAAGCAGTTCATATGAGACATTACTAAAATTTACAATGGCGTTTCACTCGAAACCCATTTCCAAAACATGGGATCCTTCCCATGGAGTTTGGCTTCTGCAGGCCATAGCACATGGTCTTCCTACAATGTGTCTTCCTGACACACTTCTCAAATATCCAAATAGTCAGCAGCATTAGCAATCAAATTCAAATTTGATTTCCATAACTAGTCCATGGCATTAATAATCAAATTCAAATGTGAATTTACAATTCTGTCTCCTACAAAAATTTGATTTATTTAACCACGAGGCCATCCTCATATTGTTTGGCTCTTGTAAGTGGTATAAATTTGTCCATTATGGTTGTACACTTGTTTCCATAACCTGGACATCCACCTACAACATGTTCTCTTGACACAATTCTATATTAGTCAAACAACTATTAGCAATTATTAGCAAAATTTCAAATCTGAAACTTACAAATTCATTCTCTATATAAATGAGATTTCACAAACCTTAGATGTTTTTCATAAATTTAAATTTAAAATTTAAAATCTATTTCATACAAAAAAATAGATTTCACATCCATGGGATCCTTCTCACATTGTTTGGCTTTTGCACATGGTAGATTCCATCATTTATTAGCAACTTTCACACATTGCTATGTCCAAGACAATTCTACTTGCAATTTGAATTCTTCAATCAACCAAACAAGTTGTGAATACCCACACATATAATATTTTCATTGCAACATTTACAACAACCACTGAAGTGATCCCAGAATTATAACATACTATAATTCAAACACTACCAGTTGTTAATATTTCAAACAACTTTAAATAATCATGATTTCGCAATCATATCCTTTCATACAACTATGCCCTCTCAATAGAGCATTCTGGTAGCCTATCAAACACAACTACCTTCTTCATGCAATTGTTTTCCCATAGCATCTCATGAAAGGATCTTAGAATTTTCAATAATTCTACCATTTCATCTATCAACAAATTGCAATGAAGTATACACCACAATCATGCATTCACACAATGCATATTAACATGTGCACCTACACATATGCATGCACAAATATATTCACATGCACTACCACAATAGGACTTTAAGTCCTCACTTGCTTTGGTTATTAAACTCATAACCAACATATACAAATGGCATGATATATTTTCATCTGAATGCATCTACAATTCAAAACAGCTAGATGGTATAAGGATCCTTTCCCTTAATACCACATACCTCACTGTACTCGGTGGAATAATGTTTGCATGAATGCATTCATCATCGCATACATACCAATTTATGATTATTAAATATGGTTCAAGGGATTCTTACCCAATCCCCTTTTTGTATGAAATCAACATAAACAATGACCTGTATGGCTCCCATTAACATCTTTGATGTTACTTGATCAGTTGGTCTCCCGCAAAGGATTACACCATCTTTCCACCAACCTCATGATCACATATTTGTTGCACCAACCTTTCTTCATAATGTTGTTGGTCACATGCAACAACATCATCAACATATTTAGCCATGCTTTTGTTGTCTTTGTTTCTGCACAAACATCTTCACATGCACAATGCAATGTTTATTAATATGCCAACTAGTGCATATTCACTTCACCCATCTAATCTATTGCATTTTCAGCATTCCTATTCCATAATTTTCTATATATACAACTCATAAAATATAAATACAATAACAAGACAGGAGTTAAGGAATTATCCCTTTCAATCCCTTGTCATAGCATGGAATTCATCTTCCACATCATACCTAATATAATTTCATGGCCTCTAGCAAGCACACAAGGAATCATTAGCTATGATTTTCTCACCAAGCAACAATTCAATACACATACTCATGTACAACATTCATACTTGCTACTTTCCAAGCATACAATTCTTATGCTATAAATAGAAATAGTTTAAGGTGAGAAATTTCCTTCATTATCAACATTTCCCTTTGGAGATTATTCTCCAATTTTAAGCTGCAACCATCCTGTCAGCCCTATGTAGCTTTCCTTGATCATTGCAATAGCTCTCATTGCACTATTTTCACATGATTTGTTGCTCACATTGTTTTAAGAAATTATGGTCAAGTCCTACTTGGAATTTCTTGGACTTCCCTGCACTTATGAGCATTGCAATTCGTTCAATTCCAACTCCATATGGAGTTCTTCAAGTTACATTGTATTCCCTTGCACTTCATTCAAATGTGATACTTTCTTTCCATTCACATGGAAATATTTTCCACAATTCTGAGCCACACAATTGATTCACACATGGGAATGCCTCATTCCCCTATTAGCATCATTTGCATGGACACCATGTCACTATCGTGATCCACATGCCAATTCCACATACTGGGATGTCTTATTCCTATGAGTGACAACTTTTGGGAGAATGGAATTGCCTTACCCATTTTCCTTACTTACTCATATCTTTCAACTTCTCTGATCATGCATGCACTTGGCCACAAGGATGATTCACCCATCATATTTACAAGTTACATGTCCCTTACCTGATAACCTATTCCATTACTTGTTGAGAATTCTTTCATGGAATTAATATTCACTTTCGATAATCAAGAGCTCCCATGGCTCTTGTTTGCAATTCAATTTTCCTACATTACTGACAATAGTACCTTGGATGCATTCTTATCCAAGGAACCAACGTCCATTATTGGTCCCTTACATCTTATAATGGTTAGACATGGATATCACTCCTCCATAAGACACATTACAACCAATTACTCGTACTGAGGCTTCCACAACCCCTCTAGGAAATTCATATTGCACATCTTGAGCATCGATAATGCACTGCATGCATTCTAGATAAGGAACCATCAATTTTCTTAGTTCCCTGTTTCATCTCATACAATTTTGGAAATTTCCCATATTGACACAACGATTTTTGTTTTCAACATTCCGCAACTCTAACAAGCCCGTAAGCTCTTGCTTTGGCCCAAGCAACCCCAGTGCTGCAACCACACTCCGATACCATCTGTCACGTCCCTACTCCCCTCGGTTCCCTTCAGAGGTGATGGGGGATCTCCTTAGAACAACCTTCTAATTTCTTTTTTCATTCTATGCACTTTTACACAGCCACAATAACTTCGGTCCACATTCTGCAAGTTGAAAGATGGGAGTCGGAAGTCAGCACCCCAACACACCACTTCAATAATTACACCTCTGACTTCCGCAATTCGCAATGCGAGAGTCGGAAAGTCAGAAAACCAAATTCACAACTTCGAATATTTTACTCCCCTGACTTTCGCAATCCGCGATGTGGGAGTCGGAAGACAAAACCCCAAATTCACAACTTCAAATATTTACGCCTCCGACTTCCGCAATCCGCGATCCACGATGCGGGATTCGAAAGTCGGAACCCCAAATTCACAACTTTGAATATTTACGCCTCCGACTTCCACAATATGCAATTCGCGTCGGGAGTCGAAAGTTGGAACCCAAAATTCTGTACTTCGCCGAATCACATCTCCCACTTCCGCAATCCACAATCCGCGATGCCGGAGTCGGACTTTGGAACTCCAAATTATCTTCTTTGCCGAATCATGCCCCCGACTTCCACACAGCAATCCACGATGTGAGAGTAGGAAATTCGAAACTCCAATGCACCATGCCGAGAAATCACACCTCCGACTTCTGCAATCCGCAATCCACACTGCGGGTTCAAAAAGTCGGAAGTCGTCCATATGCTCCTATTACTGCCAACTTCTCAGGCCAATATATTCCTCATCCTAAGTCCATTTTTGGAAAAATTGGTACCGTTGGAAAGCTCTCAGAGAGCCCTATGCAACTACATGATCCTCGGCCACACCCGAGGACTCTAATCTTATCCTTATTCCAACCCAAAATGTGGCCCCAAACTTCATCAAGGCCTCTTTACCACTCTGTAAGGGATCTTATACTACTTTGTCATGGCCCCTCCCTTCATCTGACCCACAGAGGGGCATGAGCACAACAGGGGATGCCTATTTCTTCCGCAAAGTCATGACTAACATTTTGAACCTTTTGTGCCTGTACAAAGATTATCCCTATTCATCAATGAACATATTCATGAAAATTAAACTCATGTGTGCACATTCATACTCAATTTAAACATAGAAAAATGAAACATCATCCACACACAATTGCATCATGCATTCAACATATTAATAACAATCATCAATTATTTAAATCATTACAGAGGTAAAACACATAGAATACTTATCCTTAAGATGAAATCACCAAGCAATTGGATGTGAACTGCAACGTTCCAACCCAACCATAGGTTTCTTCCCATCCTGTATTCTTTCAGCACTTAGATACCACCCCCGAGCTGGGGATATGTATCCACTAAGGAGGAACTACTCAGGTCCACTCACAGCCTTGGTTTCACAATCATTCAGGGTCATCCAACACACAACTAGCTCTGTCAAGCAAGTGGTGAGATAGGGTAGGAGGTTTCTAATCCAATAAGCTTAGCCACAGAGCTACATGCATATCTAGTTGACTTGAAACAGCCTAGGTACCCCCATCACCTCCACTCTCAACCTAAGTAAGGTCCCCTTCTCTGATGCACAGTCCCCCGGGCGCTCCTTCCCTCAACGCTGAACTGGGCAGGTATAGTTGGTCCCGACTGCTAAATCAAGGATAAATGAGCCTTCAATGGCTCTACCATGAATTCTAAACCCCTTGGTCTCTCTCCCACAATGATCCATTCTTGGATCTTTCTCAACATTGCAGATGAATGGCTCTGTCCCGCAACTGGGTTTTCGGCTATCAAATCTGAGTTCTCCTATGGATTTTTGGGCATCTATCCCTCTCATATTCTTTGACGGTTCAGTTCTATGGATCCCCCAATGGATTTCACTCCCCATGCATATTTTTGAGCGATCTTGGAACTTCCAAACGCGTCTTTCCTCAGAATCGTGATTTTCCTTCTTCCTCACTGATGGGTCTGTGTAATGGGTACAACTGATGCATCCCTCCTCCACCATCGAATGGGGATTAGGAAAAACATCCTCCCAAGAGGTAGAGTGACTTATGGGTTAAGCAAACTAGGCCCATACCCTGCCTTACGAATTTTCAGGGCTTCTCATACTCCATCAATCTCATGAGCTGATTTCTTCAACCACTTCCTTACAACATAAATAAATGACAGCTAGGACAGTCAAAGGTGGGTTCTCAAGGTGACATTTGGCATCCTAGGGTTCAATCCCAAAACCCCCTCACCTCTACCTAGTGGATACACATAGTCCCCTCATTTAGTTGCATCCATAGCCAGCCCCTTAGTATTTTTATTTGCATTATAATCATTTACATGTTTTTACAATTTCCATGACTTACTAGCACATGTATAGCACAATTTGAAATACCAAGCTAAGCATTCACTAACGGGGCCTTGGCCTTGAGCTCCATGCTAGGAATCATACATCACATATATACAATATTTACATTAAAATCCAATATATCCTAAGGGTCAAAATGGGGGCTATTACTGAGAAAGCTACTTTTCCCAAGTCTTTCATCCTTTATTTGTATTTATATTGGTATTAGGAAGATTACTTTGAAAGGACAAATCGTTGCTAGCTTTGGTATGTTCATTTTCCCTTGTGATTGAACTTAAGAGGAAGAAGTTTGGGTGCATCCAATGTTCCCATAAAAGGGGCAACCTATTCCATCATTTATCTCTTGGCCAAAAACAAATTGTAGATCTATTTCGTAGCTTGTTTGGGAAAATATTTATGACTAATATGAATTAAGTTATGCATGTTTTTTAGTAGCAAATCATTTTCTAGGTCTGGCATAGATTTTGATTGTAACGATTTCATCCAAACATCATTTATATTAGAATTTGATTTTCCAAGTATGGTATATTAAACATGAATTCTATGGGCTTGTAATTGTCCAATTCCGGTATGAATTTTGAGTGGAACGCTTTTAGTTTTGCATTGATTGCAATGGCATTTCATTATTCATATGTAGTATACTGTATTATTTGAAACAAAAAATTGACAAGTTGATTTTCCAAGGGCCTTGATGCCTTGAATTTTTTTATTTACATTCCAAAACGTTTTGGGCATTATCTGTGTTTGTGATAATTCCTTCATTTTCTGTGTATCATGTTCTTAGGCAAAACAATGCCCAAACATAGTATTAGGTGTACACATTAAGAAAACCATATTTTGAGGACATGATTTCTCATGTGGTATTTTGGGTCATCATAATATTAATTTGGGTTCCTAACGTATTGCACCTAAAGCCCAAAAACCCATCTAAATTGATTCATGCAAATCTCTCATGAGTCTAATTTAGACTTTTCATGGTCTTTGTTATTCCTCATGTTTGAACTTTTCTCCAGTCTTCTAAAACTCAATTGCAATTTAGGTCCAGCTTATGGTTCCCAGAAGGTCTTATTTTGTTGTGATAAGTTTCATAAGTGTTTTAAGGCCACAATATCTCAAGCTTAAGAAGATTAAATTCTCCTCATGAGTAGGTAAATAATACTATGATTTTACGATAGAGATGACATGTATCCATTCCCATAACTTCATGTATCTTATGCTCATATATAAGGTGGTCATTTATTGCATGAAACTTTTCAAGTTTTCCCAACTATTAGTTAAAGGGAAATACTGATGCTTCAGAGTCCTTTTAAAGATTATACATCTACAACTTTTGGATACACCATTATGTAAATAAAAAGACACAACTTGAAGATATATATATATATATATATATATATATATATATATATATATATATATATATATATATATATATATAGAGAGAGAGAGAGAGAGAGAGAGAGAGAGAGAGAGAGAGAGAGAGAGTTTTCACAATTTGGACAAGATCCAATATGATGGGTGTGAGTTCATTGGGCCTGGTGTGAGCTCATTGAGCTAGTGACAGTGAGGTAACTATTGTCGCCTTTCACACACCCGGGGTTTAACAAGCATAAATATTCAAGCCACTAAGTGTGTCCTTGGGGGAAAGCTTTGAATCAAGTACTCTCACTTGATTCTCGACTCCTCTGTTTAGGCAAACTCCTAACGAAGCCAACTGCCAAGGGGATGGACCCTAAAAGTTACTAAGGTTGATTAAGCTTTAGATGATGGTTTATGGATGAGTAATTTTTTTAGGAGTCTTCATAGACTAGAAACTAAAGCAAGAGACTGCAAATAAAGTAACTGATACAACAACATAAATCACATATGAATTACAAGATCATTCAACACATAATAGTTTAAAGCAGATGATTGTAAAAGTAAAGTGACCAATGCTGAAAAATGGAGTCATAATATGTTGCTAAGAAAGTAATATGTTTTGCAGTGTATCTTGGTTTGTTTTAAGTTAATGAATTAATGAGTTGATTAGAAGGGAGGGGATTCCCAATATACCAAATTGGTACTGGGAATGTATCCAGACTCACCAAGTGTGGTCCTACGCAAGAAAATGTGAGCTAGGAGGAGTCACAGGGGGGTGTCCAACACTACACCAACTAGGATGTAGTATGATGGGGCCCTGTGGTTGCTCTCTAGTTGTTCATGTTTTCTTTGTAAGCTTTTCCCAAACAAAGTAAAGAATCGAGACGTTGGACTTTCGTCTTTCAGGGAGGTTGATTGCAAATGTGAAACTAATTACTAAGCTGAGAAACTCTTTTCTGATCATCCACCATTGTCATGTCCCCTCACTGATGTTTAGTGGAAGGAGTTCCTATCCCAACCAATCCCTTGGGTTGATTAAAATATTTCATGCACTTGGGTTTAACTTTGAAGTTAAGGCATTAATTAGTTAGGAAGTTTAATTTTATTTTTATCCTAAGTTTGAAATGCACTTGGTAGAAGTATTTTTATTTTGGAATAAAGTGGATAATGCTCCACAAGTGTGCCTTAAAGGATAAGGTTGACTAAGAGGTAACTTGCAAGACAAGAAAAGATAAAGCAGTCAAAGCAAGGAAAGTAGGAAAAGCGGAAGAAACCAGAATAAAGCCACAAAGCTCATGAAAAGTAGAATAAAGCATAAGAGTAGGGGAAAGCAAAAAAGCAGGACAAAAGAAGGACAAAGAATAAAAGCGGTGTTGATGTATTTGTAACTTCGGAAGATATTATTTTATGTATTACACTTGTACTTTATTGTATCCCCAACGGAGATGTATTATTCCTCCGATTGGAAGTGTCAACGGAGATGTATTATTCCTCCGATTGGAAGTGTCGTCATTTGTATTTGCAAGTGTCACAAGTATTATTGTAAGTGTCGTAACTTATATTTGATGGGTTATTAGACCACCTTGCTGGGGTCGACCCTGTATGAGTTGTGTGGGTCAAAGGGTTATTAGACCACCCTAGTGGGGTCATCCCAGAGTCAGTTTATGTTAAGTGGTTAAGTTGGGGCTGACCTAGTTAGAGTTAAAAGTCAAGTGAAGTAAAGTATAAATAGAGAGTGAGTGTGTCTCATTCTATTCATTCACTCACTCATCCAACTTGCATAGTTGAGAGAGAGAGCTGCGCACAAGTGGAGGAGGAGGAGTATCTGCTAGAGACATCTCTTTGGGTTTGATCATTGTGATCTTATATTGTGGCTTATTCTATCTTTGAGGAAGTTGCGGGGTTTTTCACCTTCTTGGTTTCCTCGAGGAAACTCTGTGTCTATTGTCTCTTGTGTTTATGATTGTTATGTTGTGCATGTTATTCTCTTAGTATGATCCTAATATAATGTTTGAATGAAATTATCGAAAAATTAACATGGTATCAGAGCCATGCTAAGAAGAAGACATTGGGCAGCTGTGGAAGCTAGGGCTTCTTAATATTTGGGTTTCTCTCCTAAGATCATCAAAGGAAGGAGGCTAGGATGACTCTCCTTGGAAGGGCGCATCTTTTTGTTGAGACAAAATTCAATTATGAGCACTTTCAGTTTTTGGCACGTCACTGCTGCGGGAAATTAGGGTTTTAGAGAAAATTGGAATTTTTGGTGTCCGAGACCATGACTGGATGCCCTTCAAGAAAATCAAAGTTTAGAGACCAATACTGAACTTTTTGGTTGGGCAGAAGGTCGGGATTCATCAAACCCTAAATTAGGATTTTGATCGGAAGGGTGGAAAATTAGGGTTTCTGTAAAAGTTGAAATTTTTGGAATCTGTGACCATGGATGGATGCACCTCAGAAAAATCAAAGTTTAGATCACAAGATCAAACTTTTTAGCTGGGTGGAACCCCGAGAAATATCACACCCTAGTTCGGGATCCTGTCTAGAAAATCTGGAGGTTTAAAAGGAAATTTTGAGGGGTCAAATTTTGCAGATTTCAAAATTGAAGTATACCAGCTTGATCAGCTCAGCAAGGTGCATCTTTCCATCCATTAGGAATTTTGGAATTCAAAATTTGAATTTTTAGGGTTTCTCTGACAATCCCTAATCCAGATCTAGATCCAGTTTTCAGCAAATCCAGTGGTAAGACCTAAAACTTTCTATTTCCATTTGAAGTACTCTTTAAGATGTCTCACCACACCAAGCCTTAGGATAAGCTTGAAGGAGCTAATAAATTCCGAGCATGGAAGTATAGGATTGGGTTAATCTTAGAAGATAATGAATTGGACAACTACATAAGGGAAGAGGTTCTAGTTCCAGAGGGAGATGAGGCTAAGGCCTTACACAAGAAGGACTTGGTCAAGTCCAAGAGAATTATTGCTGATTCTATAAAAGATCATCTCATACCCCATGTGTCTTCCCTAAAGACACCTAAGGAAATGTTTGACTCCTTGACCATGTTGTCTGAAGGAAAGAACATAAATCGGAAGATGACTCTGCGGAACCAATTGAAAGGGGTAAGTTCCAGAATGGAGAGACCATCCAATCTTACTTTACTAAGTTATCTCAAATCAAAGAACAACTTGAAGCAGTGGATGAAGTAGTGGAGAATGGAGAAATTGTCATGATTACATTGAATGGCCTACCTAGGTCATGGGACTCCTTCATCCAAGGTATTTGTGCAAGAAAGAAGTTGATCTCTTTCAGTAGACTATGGGAGGAATGTTCACAAGAAGAATCTAGGCTTGTAGCTCGAGAAGAAAAGATGGGAAGTGAAGACCAAGCCCTCACAGCTCACACCAAGAGAAGTAAGCCCAAGAGAGAGCAATCTCATCACAAGAAATATTCTCACTACCATCCAAAAGAGATGAAAGATCTGAGATTCTACTCATGCAATGAAAAAGGACACTTTGCTTCAGATTGTCCCAAGAACAAAAGAAACAACAACAACAACTTCAAGAAGAAGAAAAACAAGAAGAGATATCATGCTCATGTTGTAGAGGATGATGAACCTCCCAGGAAGAAGGCTATAGAAGAAAGTGAAGACTCTTCAAATGATGAAGAGTATGTTATCATCTCTACTCTCACAGGTATTGTTACACATGGGTGTAATGATTGGCTTATTGATAGTGGGGATTCTAAACATATGACATAATTCAAAGAATCTCTTATGGACCTATTTGAACATGAGTCACCTCATAAGGTGAAACTTGGGGATGACTATCAATACCCTATAAAAAGAAGTGGTGAAGCCTCCTATAAGCTAGACTCTAGGAAGTCTTTAAAGATGCAAGATGTTCTATATGTACCTGGTCTCAAGAAGAATATTCTCTCCTTATCATCTTTGGATGCAAAAGGAATGAGAGTTGCATTTGTGGATGGCCAAGTACTTATGTGGACAAAAGGTAATACCATAGATGGTGTAGTAGTGATTGGAGAGCAAGAGGGAGGATTGTAGAAATTAAAGGGACAACCTGAACATGCCATGGTACATGAATCCATGGAGCCAAGTGAACTTTGGCATAGAAGGTCTTCCTGAGATCCAGTCAAAGCATGAAGTTGTTTGCAAAGGATGTGCAAAAGGAAAGAACACAAAGAAATCATTTCCAAGCAGTGAAAGCAAAGCATAAGGAATCTTGGAAATTATCCACTCCGATATATGCAGTCCGATGTCATCCAGTTCTCTGAGTGGGTATGTATATTATGTTTCTTTCATTGATGATTTCTCTAGGAAGACTTGGGTTTATTTCTTGAAGAACAAAGATGAAGTATTCAACAAATTCAAGGAATTCAAAGCCTTGATAAGAAGCTCAAGACCTTTAGATTTGACAATGGTGGAGAATTCACTTTAGTAGACTTCAAAGATACTATGCAGTGATTCAAGGATTAAGATGGAGTTGACCACTCCTTACAATCCACAACAAAAAGAAGTAGAAGAAGCTACTTCAGAGTCGGACTCCAGCAACTCCTGCAAGGAAGCAAAGATTGAGAGGGAGTCCACCCAACAAACAAACAAAGATAAGTATTTGAATTGTCATTTCTTGTATATATAATTGTTTAAATAATATTGTTCAATGATGTATTTACTTATGTTCCTAGACTTAGGTTGTGTATTATGCATATTAGAACAATTGCATTAATGAACAATATACTACTAATATGCATGTAATGGGTAAGTGGCCTATGGCACTGTACAACATTCCATTGCTACTTATCTAGAATGAAACCTCTTTGCTGACATGTTGGGAGTAGTGCAAACTCTTAACAATGTTCTGGTAGAGATGGAAGGAATCTAGAAAGTTAGGAGATATGGATAAATGTTGTATTAAAGCATTGGCTAAGATGATTACATGACTGTATGACATATATTCTTATGAGTAAGATTTTGTTTTGAAAAACTATGAGAAGTTTCTAATCATGCAATTGAATTTGACTTGTAGGAAAGATCGTGTGCAATCACGTACAAAAGAAGGACAACAACATTTGTTCCAGCAACAAAGTTCAAGAATATTTTTTATTGAATATATTGAAGAATCTGAAGTTCCCAAGATCCGGGATGAGGTAATGGAAGAATGCCATGATCGAGGAATACCAGTCGATCATGAAGAATAATGTTTGGGATGTTGTCCCAAGTCCAGATGGAAAGTCTGTTGTGATTTCCAAGTGGATCTACAAGATCAAGCATGCTGCAGATGGCATCATAGAGAAATACAAGGAGAGATTTGTAGCTCGTGGCTTCTCCCATAAAGAGGGGATAGATTATGAAGAGACTTTTGAACATGTAGCTAGATACACTTCCATCAGAACAGTACTTGCTCTGGCTGTAGTGATGAAATGGAAGATACACCAGATGGATGTCAGGACAGCTTTCTTGAAAGGTGTAGTCGAAGAGGAAGTGTATGTGGAGCAACCACTTGGTTTTGAGACACATGACAGGGAGTCATATGTGTGCCGATTGAAGAAAGCCTTGTATGGCTTAAAGAAAGAACTCAGGACATGGTACGGCAGGATAGACAGCTTCCTGTCCAGTTTGGGCTTTTCCAAGAGTAAAGTGGATTCCAACCTTTACTACAAGGTTGAGGAAGGAAATCCAGTGATACTCCTATTTTATGTGGATGACCTGTTTGTGATAGGTGAGGATAGATTGATTTCTGACATGAAGAGGAAGCTTGATGTTGCGTTCGAGATGAAGGACTTGGGGATGATGCATTACTTTCTAAGTATGGAGGTGTGGCAGAGTGTAGATGGAATCTTCCTTGGACAAGGGAAGTATGCAGTAGAGATCCTGAAGTGGTTCAGGATGATGGACTGCAAGGCCATAGCCACACCTATGGCATCAAACCTGAATCTATTATGTGATGCTTCATTAGAATTGGTTGATGTCACGGTGTATCGTCATATGATTGGATCATTGATTTACATGATGAACACGAGACCAGATATTTTCTTTGCGGTGAACACCTTGAGCCGGTTTCTGACAGATCCTAGACATGCTCACCTGATTGTTGTAAAGCATATTCTGAGGTACCTGAAGGGTACAATTGATTATGGGCTCAAGTATGATGCGAATCAAAAGTTTAACCTGGAGGGTTATGTTGATTCAGATTGGGCAAGCAGTGCTGCAGATAGGAAGAGCACCTCAGGGTGTTGCTTCAGTATGGGATCAAGTGTGATCTCTTGGTTTAGCAGGAAGCAATCCTGCATAGCACTGATTACAACCAAAGTAGAGTATGCCATAGCTTGTTCGGCTAGTTGTGAGGCAGTATGGATGAGGAAGCTACTATCTGAGTTATTTGATCTCCCGTTGGATGCTACCTGTATCTTTTGTGACAACCAGAGTTGTGTGAAGTTGTCTGAGAACCCCATGTTCCATGACAGGTCGAAGCACATTGAGATCAAATATCACTATATCAGGGATATGGTGCAGAGAGGAGCAATGAAGTTCCTGTATGTTGCGACGGATGAACAGATTGCAGATGTGTTGACTAAACCACTAGCCAGAGTGAAGTTTGAGTACTTCAGAGAGAGGCTTGGTGTTCTTCAGATAGAAGATACTTCGAGGAAGAAGTGATGGGACACATTTGCAGTAGCCATTCCAAGCATGGTGGCAGGAGGATCCTTCCCATGGTTGTGGATGTAAGCACTGTGTGTTGAGAATCAGGATGATGCTCCCGATGATATGCATTAGGATGATGCTATGACGATGATCAGGATTATCATATGTGATGAGATGCATCAGGTGGATGCACTGCATGATCATTTGGATCATGTGTGATGAGTTCGGAAGACGCAGATGCACATGGGATTTTTTGACATGGTTGTAGATTTGTTCTCCCATGGTCGTGATGTAATTGTCGAGATTTTCCGACAGAGTGTAGATGTGTTCTCCCATGGTTGTGATGTAATTGATAAAGCTTTCTGACACGGTGTAGATGTGTTCTCCCATGGTCGTGATGTAATTGCTGATCCATTCTCACATGGTGTAGATGTCTTCTCCCATGGTGCGGATGTAAGGGCTGGAGCCATTCTCAAATGGTGTAGATGTGTTCTCCCATGGTGTAAATGTAAGGGCTGAAGCAATTTTTCACACGGTGTAGATGTGTTCTCCCATGGTGAAAAAATAAGGGTTGGAGCCTTCCTCAAATGGTTGTAGATGTGTTCTCCCATGTCAGTGGTGTAAGTGCTATATGATGTGCATCTGGGCTGTGCTCCGTAGACGATGAGATGATATGATCAGTATGATCATGAGTATCAGGATGATACTCTGTGGCCATGGATAGGTTGTGCAGTTGCATGTAAAAGATGTTGGGAGATCCAATAGGTTGAGCAGTGGGCTCATAAAAGTCCTGGGATGCACTTTCGAGGTTTTGCTGATGCACGTAATTAGTACTGAGGATTCCATAGGATGGCCAAAGATGATGAAGACCTACAGGAGGTTAGGCCTACAACCAGCATGAAAAAGAGTTGGCTCTATAGAAATTCCTATGACGAGAAGAATTGAGAGATAGACCAAGTGATCGAGATGTCGATGTATAGCAGCAGTAATGATGATGCTCCATGATCCAGCGACAATGATCCAGCTCTAGAATTGAAGACTTGTGCCGATATGTATTGATGCCCTGTGTCTAGAGAATACCTTCCTAGTTAAGAGGGAGTAGTGTTGATGTATTTGTAACTTTGTAAGATATTCTTTTATGTATTACACTTGTACTTTATGGTATCCCAAACAAAGATGTATTATTCCTCCGATTTGAAGTGTCTTCATTTGTATTTGCAAGTGTCGCAAGTATTATTGTAAGTGTCGCAACTTATATTTGATGCATTATTAGACCACCTTGCTGGGGTTGGCCCTGTATGAGTTGTGTGGGTCAAAGGGTTATTAGAACACCCTAGTGGGGTCGGACCAAAGTCATTTTATGTTAAGTGGTTAAGTTGGGGCCGACCTAGTTAGAGTTAAAAGTCAAGTGAAGTAAAGTATAAATAGAGAGTGAGTGTGTCTCATTCTATTCATTCACTCACTCATCCAACTCGCATAGTTGAGAGAGAGATTTTTGCACAAGTGGAGGAGGAGGAGTATCTACTAGAGACATCTCTTTGGGTTCAATCATTGTGATAATGTATTGTGGCTTATTCTATCTCTGAGGAAGTTGCGGGGTTTTTCACCTTCTTGGTTTTCCCCAAGGAAACTCTGTGTCTATTGTCTCTTGTTTTTATGATTGTTATGCTATGCATGTTATTCTCTTAGTAGGATCCTAAGATCATGTTTGAATGAAATTATCAAAAAATTAACAAGCAGGACAAAAGCAGAAAAGCAGGATAAAGCAGGCAAGCAAGAAAAAGCAGGACAAAGCAAAAAAGCAGGATAAGGTAGAAAAGAATCAAAAAGTAGGATATAAAATCAAAAGCAGGAAAAGCAAAATCAAAATCAGAAAGCAAAAGCAAAAGCAGAAAGTAAAGCAAAGCAGAAAGCAAGGCAAAAGCTAAAGTAGAAAGAAAAGCAAAGCGGGAAGCAAGGAAAAAGCTAAAGCAGAAAGAAAAACAACCTTATCCACTCCATGAGGGAACCTTATTCTATATTACTTGCTCAACAAGTCACCTAAATCTATAAAAGAATGATTACAACTCCATTTCACATCTTTTGATCATTTGTGATTTGAATTGAGTGCAATTTTGCCTCATTGACCTGGAAGATGTGCCCCTAGTCCTAAATGAGATATGTGCCCCATGCTTCTACTGGAAGGATTTTGGAATACAGTATTCATCACTGATTCTATTGCAGGTCTTGAAGTCTGATCCATTGGTTGGTGTTCTCGTTGTGCGGTTCAATTCCTTCATTCAGTAGGAACAATGTTGGAGGGCCGAAATAAAGTTTTTGGTTTTGAACTTTATGAGAATTTATGGATGTTGAGACCTATTCCATTGCATCAGTAGAATATTTTCCAGTAGGAAACATTTTTTTTCTCATCAAAAAAGGTGTCCAGATGAGCAATTTATGGCCATTTTACTAGATCCGGGGGTTCCAGCTGTGAAGAATGCGCCCTTGCTTTTCTGTATGGTTTGGTGAATTCAACCATGAGAAACTCCTGAGTCTTGGTGCACCTCCCATGAGAATCCAACATCCCATGGTCATCATACATATTAGATCCATTGGTTATACCTCCCCTTCTTACTCTTCTTTGAGCATTCTTCTCCAATCATTGTAAAAATCCAAGAATTGATGACTCCGTGTAATGTTTGAGCTATGAAAATTTTGTGTATTGCTTAATAATATCAGTTATTGTTTTTTATTTCTGTTTATTTCATGTATGATTCATATTAAATATCAAAAGAATAATTTGAGGTCCTTAGAGGTTGTTTGAGTCCATAATTCTCAAAGGCTAGCTCTTTGTGCAATTTTACTTGACTTACTAGGAGCTCTGTGAAGCTATTTATCCTTCTGTAAGTTGCTCTAGGTTTTCAATTTTATGTAGAATCCACCCAAATTCAAAAATAATAGATTCATTATTTTCTCTTGTTGTTTACCTTCATATTTATCAAGACTATCTCATTGGCCATCTTAATTTGACTAGTTTTGCAGTATGTTTAATTAAAAGTAATATGAATGGATATTTTCTGTTATATCTATCATATGAGGTTCCTAAGACACCAATGAATCCAATCCAAGCCTCATAATGAGTTTTTGTGATCTGTTGGTCGCAGCACTGTTCTAGAGGTTTTCCAATGTAGACCCAGGTTCTCCGCGGTACCAGATACCAACAAAACCCCTATTCACCGTCCCTTTCGGAAACAGGCTGCAAGCAGCCTGAGGTCTCACCCGAGGTGAAGTTGAGGGCATGGTTGTAGAAGCAAGTTTCCACAACCTTTTGATGCGAGTGTTTCAACTGACTTATGTACAATGTGGTACGAATTGCGCGCTGTGGTAAATGACTGTGTGAAGTCTTCTACCCCGCGTCGAGTATTTTCAGGAACAAGATATTTGCACCCTTAGCGTGTCCCCAAGCCGCGCAGTGGATTTATGAGATCTGATCACTTCTATTCAACTTTATTCAATAATCCTTAATCATCCATCATTACTTAGTTTGATAGACATCATAACTTATGCAAATATGTGAGATACGCAGCGCTGTGTGCTTGATGCCGCGATTCAACTCTAACCAATTGTTGTGTGTTTATGTCATAGATCCATTCATTTGAGAATTTATAGGTGCTTTACTGTTAATATTCCCCCATACATGAACTACTTAGCATCTTATTCCATCCTCTCCACACCGAATATAGATAATAGTAAACATATAACAGACAATAGTAACTTCATGCATGCACTGAAGGTAAATTAGATCACAAATTAATGACAATCATACACAGCAATCACATAACACAATGGTTTAACGTGGTTCACCCCCCCAGATGGGAAGCTACGTCCACAAGAACTATTGTTTATTTATCTTGGAAAGGGTACAACAGTTCTTCGTCTGCGCACTTAGCTACAGATGCTCTTCTTTCTCTCTCTCTCTAAATTAGGTCTCTGTGTACTTAGCTACAGAGCCTTGACAATGCTTTAATCTAACAAATCTCACAATATTCAATAATATCATCAAAATTGAGAGTTAACCCTTTTCCTTTACAAAATTTCCTTATTTATAGATCAAGACCCGTAGGTCATGTCTTTTACATCTTGAAGGCAGAACCCTTAGGTTTACAAAACTGTC
Source organism: Larix kaempferi (assembly GCA_027924585.1). Taxonomy (NCBI): domain Eukaryota; kingdom Viridiplantae; phylum Streptophyta; class Pinopsida; order Pinales; family Pinaceae; genus Larix; species Larix kaempferi. The sequence continues at coordinate 23,229,204 of BSBM01000742.1, read as the reverse complement.
ACGGTTTTCCCAAAATTGGACTACTGATATCTAGAGGCGGATCTTCTATTATATGCGCGCCAACAGGTTGTTTCCACCAAGCTCTTCTTTCTCGTCTTTAGATGACTAGCTCCAGTAGTCGTAGTCTTCTGTCTGTTGTGATCAGTCACCTACCTCCAATCTACACCTACCCACTGCTTGGTAGTTATCGACGATCCTTGCCAAAAATAGGTCTTCTGTGACCTAACCAAAATAACTGCCTCCATCCGTCCATGCTCTGCTTAGCTGGATCTCCATTGATGTGGCACATCACGGCGCTATACTCCTCGCAACTCCTTTGTCACTGTGCTGTGCGCAACTTTGCAGCATACTAGAACTTATCCCAAAATTGTTCAAACTTAACTGCGCTTAGCTCCATAGTTCTCAAAATTATTCCTGTTCAAAAATGCCCCATCTGGGCTAGGCCCAACAGGCCCCTAACACTTACATGTGGCTCACCCCCGAGCCACCTGGAACTCCTTGAAGGTGTTCTGCTGATTGTGGGCTGATCTTCGCAGCGAACTCGTTGAATGTTTCCATCAGCTTTTCTACCATGGTCTTCGTATCCTGTTCAATTTGCCCAACTGTTTCTATCATTTCAAGTGTTATCTCATGGCCGATCTGGCCTTCCACTTGCTCTTGATTCTGGTTCGGCTCCTTTAACTTTTCTTCGATCTCATGTGAGATCGTGCTGGCGTCCTCTAATAATGGCTGCGACTTATCGCCCATTTATGTCTTCTTCTCTCGCAAAGCTTTAACTTCCTTCTTTAGGGTGCTGATTTCTCTGTATTTTTGGAGTTTCTCCCTTGCTGGTAATGCCTTAACCTCCTCACTCATCTTTTCTAGTGCTTCTTGTTTTTCTTTCACTTCCTTCTTTACTTCGAGCAATTGTTGGTCTTCTTCAAGGGCATTAAATGCCTTCAATGCTGCTTCCAGTAGACTCTGACACTTGGTCACTTCGATAGCAATATTCTGTGCCACAGTCTTCACTACTCCTTGTCTTAATTGATGTTCATCTGGTGGAGTCTGTGGATTGATCTGTGCTTTCAGGGCAGCAAATTCATACTCATGGAGAATCTCCATGTCTTCCTTCTTATTCTTAAGACTATTAACCATATCACCAATCTTTACAATAGTATCTGCTGGTTCTATTTGTATTTCAAACTCATCTATATTATCTGCAACTGCAGTGATCGTGGTCTCCAATCTCAGTCGACGATCTCTTTCATCTTGTAATTGCATAGTACTCTGTGAGCTATCTTCCTTGAGTTGCCTTTGCAACTCTGCCTGTCCTTTCAGCACTTCTATGGTTTTGTCATGCATTTCTTCACTTACTTGCGTCTGTAAGTAATGTAGTCCTGGAAATGGTATGCTTGCAAGATCAAGCTCCATGCGCTCTACATTCTTTGTATCTAGCATTGCTTGATCTTGTAATGGAAACCTGATAGATAGTGGCTGCAAATGGACAATACGGGATCTCGCGGGAACCATTATTTGCTGTTGCGGAGTCCCCGTGGACCCTTTTTCAACTACTGACTCGTGGTGCAAGGGTAATCTTCTGCTAACTTCATCAAATTTTTGGGATATCCCTTGCAGTGTAGTCAAGTTCTGGTTTAAGCTGTCTTGAATTTCCCTTTCCTTCTTTTCTTTGTATATCGAAAGTTCCTCCATTTGTTCAGTTACCTTCACGAAAATCATTAAATAATCATTTTCACGAAGCACTGTGTCCAATTGTTCTTTGTTTGCTTTCTGCTTCTTCCTTTTTTCCTTGTGCCCCGAAGGACTTCCAACATCCTTCCTTTTGCTTGACTCTGTATCTTCTACTATGGGACACGAGATAGGGTTATCCTTGCCAGAATCACTTTCGATATCCACAACCTCAACTCGCAATTCAACTGGCCATTCCTTCATGATATTCTCAATATCTTTGTCATACATATGGTAATTTCCCGGTTACCAATCAACATTCTTTTTCTGCTTTGGCTTAAATGGAGATGCATTTCATCGCAGCATAAAAATTTATAATGCAGATATATTTACTTGTTACTTGCTTTGGTATGCGAGGTGTGAACATGATGGCCCCGCGCAGCTGGTCGTAATATGTGTAAAAGACCAACGTTGTCTTGTGTTGTCTTTCTAGGTTCAAGTTCACCCATAGATTCTGAAATCGAGCACTTCTGTAGTCCAAAGTGTTTGTGACCACTCCAACATAGTGCTTCGGTTCCCTCCACCCTAGGAAGCCGATCAATACGATGAGCCAGGTGAAGTGGAAGTTCCCACCATTGATTTTTGTATCATTCAGTTCTTCAAGGAACTCATTTAATAGATATTGGCACCAATTGAATTCTTGTCCTTCGGCAGTTGCAGCGCCTAGTAGTACTGCACCTGCGTTTACTTCTAATGGTCTGCACTTTCTTAAGATTTTGCCCGCTAATAGCTGCATTACAAACCTTATTGCCTCATCCTTTATCTCATCCGTCTGGAAGCCTCGCTTCCCTTTGATCACAGATTGTGTTTGCTTCATCAATGCTACTACCTCTTTATCCTTTGTCTTTCCCTGGAAGAACTTCCTTGGGTCTTCTCCCCTTTTGCTTAATCCAGTTATACAGTGGATTAAGTCAATTGTTAGGTCGATATTCTGGTCTAGCCATAAATATCCCTGGTGGATGCGAGCCATAAGAGTTCGCACCACCGCATTGAGCTCCGGTGATCTGTTGAAATGTGGGAGTCTTAGCAGGTTGAGCAGCCCCGACTTGGCTACTCTGGACAGCTAGCTCTCGGCAACCAAGGTGAGGTCGCCCTTTGCATTCTTCTTCCAGCACATGTATTTGTCGAGCTAGAACTATGGGAACTTTGGTTCAGTTGGATTCTCCTTCTGCATTGCTAGCAGATCATAGTCCTCCCATTTGCATTCTAGAATCTTTCCTAACAAATTTTTGTCCACCTCAACATGCTTCGATATTGGTGAGAGTGGTATCTCATACTTTGGACTCTTCAGCAGTCTAATGGCCAGTGCATCCACTACACGCGGCGAGATGTAGTCTGGAGTCATAGTTAAAGGTATTTCTTTATCGGCAAGGGGCTTATTTGGCCCTACTGAACTTATCTTCGGTAGCTTTGATCTTGGCGCTACTGGCTTTTTTCCTTTGTCTTGCATTGAGGGGCCGTGTCTTGGTGATATTCTTGGATTTTGTTCTGATTCTGTAACGATTTTCTTGTTTGGGGTTCTCATTAATTCATCAATTCCTCCGTGTTGGAACAACCTCACAGTCTCTTCAATTGTGAACTCTTCTTCAAATGAAAATCTCTTAGACATGCAAAAACTTTCAACGGTTGTAGACGGCTTACGAAAACTAGCTCAGACAGAAGTATTTGCAGAAATTTATAAGTGTTTGATATGTCCGCGAGACGATATGCAGTGTTATTTATAGGCGCGGTGGACCCTCCTCCGTGCCCTTGAACGACTAGATATGCATTTAATGGTGGTATCCATTTTCCAAATCCGGTTGCTGCTTCTGTCTTGTCTTTCAAAATTGTGCTCAAAACGGCTATCTGTGCTTTAAATGCTGGAGCGGTCGATAGGAAACTACTGTATAACGGCTATATTCCCAACCGACACTGTAATGGCTATTTTCTGGATTCTCGCATCGAAATGCGCAGTAGGAAATCTTTGGATTTGCGCAGTGATTTCACGGCATATAATTTCTTTTCTTTCCAGTTGCTGCTTTTTGAATGTCGCAACAGCGCATTGTTTCTTTTGTTTCTTTTCTTTCTTTTTTTTTCAACGCGGTGCGCTGTATAGATCTATCTCTATCAGTGTATGTACAAACTTTTCCATAGTTTCTAGTGCCCAATTCCAACTATATTTGGCACCTGGAAACTTTTCCTTCTTTACGGTTATACTGGATGTTGCGGAGCAGGACTATCGCGGTAAAGCTTTAGTTTGCTTCCATTTATCAAATTGGGTAGTGTATCACCAGCTAAAGTAGCTAACTGGACTGCGCCACGGTTAGTAACATCTATTACAGTATATGGTCCAAGCCAATGCATTTTAAATTTTCTAGGAAACTTCATGAATTTACTATCATATAGTAGGACTAGGTCACCTACCTTAAAAGACTTATTCTTGATGTGGCGATCATGCCATGCTTTTTCTCGTTCTTTCTGCACTTGCTGGTGGAATCCCGCGATGAAGTGCTCTTCTTCCAATCCAACCAAGTGTAACAGCCTTTCTTCTAGTGCTACGCGATCTTCCATCCCTGTAAATGCAGCTATTCTCAAGTTGGGTATAATGTATTCCATTGGCATTATTGCTTCTTGTTCGTAAGCCAATCTGAAAGGTGTATGTCCAGTTAATTTCTTGTATGTTGTTCTGTACGCCCATAATACAGATGGAATGCGCAGGTCCCAGTCATCATGGTTTACATTGCATATCTTGGTTAGCACATTCTCAAGTACTTTATTAAATGCTTCAACAGTGCCATTCGCTTGTGGGTGATAAGGTGTATTGCACTGATGATAGATGTAGAACTCTTCAGTCAAAGCTTCAATAGTTCTGTTTAGAAAATGGGTGCCTTGATCACTCATCAAAATTTTTGGGCATCCAAATCATGTAAGGATGTTCTCAAAAATAAATTGTGCGGCTGTAGTTGCGCTACAGTCTTTGACTGGTTTTGCTTCTACCCATCTGGTGAGGTAATCAGTTGCTGTAATAATATACCTCGCACCAGTTCTTTTTCCCGGTGAGTTAATATGTCCCACGAAATCAATTTCCCATTTCTCGAATGCCTGCAAAGTCAGCTAAGGTTTCAACGGCATTTCATCTATTCTTGATGGTTTCCCTGTCCTCTGACAAACATCGCAGTTCTAGCAATGTTCTTTGGAGTCCTTATGAATCGTAGGCCACCATAGCCCTGCACGCAATTTCTTTTGAGCAGTAGCCCTTCCTGCATAATAACCTCCTGTGACTCCTGAATGTGCATCAGCTAATATAATTGGATTCTCATGTTCTAATACACATCTTCGCGGCACTTCATCAGGTCCTAACTTGTAGAGTTGTCCTGTGATAATGGTGAAGTCTGCGGCTCGCACGATCAGTTGCTTCTTTTGCTGCGTAGTGAATTCAGTAGGTGTGAACCCGGTAGTTAGAAAATAAATGATATCCTGATAGTAATCATCGGCAACCTGTATAAAAAACAATTGTGCATCAGGAAGATTGTCTTCTAGATTCGTTGGTTCTTCTCCTGACTCGATCCTTGATAGATGATCAGGGCCTAAATTTAATCTGCCTGGTTTGACTATTATTTCAAAATCGTACTCTTGGAAGAGTATAATCCATCTGCAAATTCACCCCCCTAACACTGGCTTGTTGACCAGGTATTTTAATGCAGAATGGTCGGTAAACATTGAGAAGTGCACACCAAGCAAATAGTGTCTGAATTTCTGTAGCGCATATACCTGTTGATGTATATGTAACTTCGGAATGTATTTCATATATGTATATTGTATGTACTCCTATAGAGATGGTATTATTCCTCTATACGGAAGTGTCGTCATTTATATTGTAAATGTCGTAACTTATACTTGATGGGTTATTAGACCACCCTATTGGGGGTCGGCCATGTGGGTCGAAGGGTTATTAGACCACCCTATTGTGGGTCGGCCCAATCAGCATTATGTTATGTGGTTAAGTTCGAGCCTACATGATTTATGTAAAAGGCAAGTCAAGTCAAGTATAAATAGAGTGCGGGAGGCACTCTATTTGATCACTCACTTCTCACTCATGCACTCAAGGGAGAGTGGCTCACTTGTGGAGGAGGATGCTCTGCTGCTAGGAGAAGACTATCTCTTGTATTCTACTTGTATCATTGCTCTATCTATCTCTGAGGAAGTTATTGGGGTTTTTCACCTTTATGGTTTTCCCCAAGTAAATCTTTGTGTCTCTTGTGTGCTTGCATTATTGTCTCCATGATTGATATGCTGTAGATATACTGTACATGTTGTTCTCTCAGTTAAGATCCTAGATCAGATTGAAGTAAATTTTGAAAATCTAACATGGTATCAGAGCTAGCCTGAAAGAAGGCATGATATGGCATGTATGACACTTGTTGCACTTACGATGCTAGGGATTGATATAGCAAAAACCAGTCATCGCAGCACTTTCGCTATAAATCCGTTTTGGTGAAGTTTTCGTATCTGAAATCTTTACAGTTCAAATATTAAATCCCCATGTACCTTGTGTCCAAAGGACAACCTCTATTTCATTGTACTTTATGATTTATGATCTGTACAATATAGGGTTTCTACCTCTTCCAGATCTGAGTCAAAATCAGGTGACCTTGGGAAAAAGGTCATAACTTGGGCTAGGAAGATCCAAATGAAATTTCGTAAAAAGTGACAAATATTACACAAACTTTAATATCTCAAGAAAATTTTTTAGAGGCCGAAGTTGAACCAGTGACACGTGGCACGTCGTACAAGTTCGCTCTCCTGTATTATCCCATAAACAGGTCACATTGTGACACTTGGCATAACTCTCTCTCAGAAAATCAAATTGAGGTCAAACCTATCAGGATGGAAAGATAACAGGTCGGGCTATCTCAAGAAAAAAATTTAGAGGCCTAAGTTGAAACAGTGACACGTGGCACGCTGTACAAGTTCGCTCTCCTGTATTATCCCATAAACAGGTCACGTTGCGACACTTGACATAACTCTCTCTCAGAGAATCCAATTGAGGTCAGAACTGTCAAGATGGAAAGATAACAGGTCGGGCTATCTCAGGAAACTTTTTCAAACTCTGTGGATTGAAAATTTCATAGGTACACCAGAAACAATCAGGTACATATTTCTGTCAAAACAGAATTATTTTTGAGTACCTTCATTCATGGCTTCCGGAATTTAGGGCTTCGGAGAAAGTTGGAATTTTTGTAATCAGAGACCACGGCTGGATTCTACTCATCAAAATCAAAATTTAGAGACCAAGATTAGAATTTTTGGTTGGGCAGAAGGCCGAGCTTGATCAGACCCTAGTTCGGGACTCTGATCAGAAAAGTGGAAAATTAGGGCTTCTGTAAAAATGGGAATTTTTGAAATCTGTGACCACGGCTGGAAGCTCCTCAGAAAAATGGAAGCTTGGAGATTTGGATCAAACCTTTTGATTAGGCAAAAGAGTGGGCTTCATCAAACCCCAGTTCAGGGTCACGTCCAGTGAATATGAAAGTTTCAAAGACAAAATTGAGGAGTGAAACTTTGCAGTTTTCAAATTCTGAGCATACCAGCTTGATCAACTCATCAAGGCGCATATTTCTATCCTTTCGGAAGTTTGAAATTCAAAGTTTGAATTTTTGGGGTTTCTCAGACAAACCCTAATCCAGCTCCAGATCCAGTTCTTGCAAATCAAATCGATTGGGTTAATCCTAGAAGAAGATGGATTGATCACCTGCATAAGTGAAGAAGTTCTTGTTTCAGAGGGAGATGAGGCTAAGGCCTTACATAAGAATGTTACAAGCGATCTTGACAGGTATGACTCATCGAGGTATGTTTCAATATTTTATGGTATGTTTGTCTTCATGTTATTACGGTTAGTACAATCTTGATTTTATATTTGTCGTATCACCTTAACAAAATTATGAATGCATGATAGAAGATATTCATTGGTTAGGGTGTTGACACTTATGATTGTACTAATGCATTATGGTGTTGTATGAGGTTTATGTTGTCTGCTAACATAAAAGGTACACCAAGAAAGACAAATCATGTTCTGCTTCAAGAACGTATGATCATGGTGACATGAAGACAAGGATTCATCCATTGTCATGGATCACATAGAAGACCTACTTTCGAGGTATGTATAACTTGTTTCTACAATGGTTAACTTATGAGACATGCAGGTTACTAGCACAAGTCACTGAAGAGAACCAGAAGACATTATGCGGGTATATTAGACATAACTAGCTAGCATGCTAATCCAGGTATGTTTTTCCTATATCAAGCTAGAATCCTACCTTGTGTTAGGATCTTATATTGTTGTGTTGTTGATAATGATTATTCATGAAGTCATAGGTTTGAATAATCATGGTTGTATGCATATTATGTTTCTTACCATAATTGATGATATGACTAACCAGAAGAATCATGAAGGTATAGGGTTGAATAATCACAGGTTTTATGCATATTATATCTCTTATCTTTATTGATGATTCAACTAACCAGAAGAGTCATATGATCAAATAAGAAAATGTATGAGTAAAAGAAGACTTCCCTGAAACCTTGAATACTAATGTTTATTATCTGTGAATGATCATGAATATAAATGTTTAAGATTATTGTGTTTTAATAGTATTGAGATTATACTAATAAATGTGTGATTATGTATGAGACCTCAAGGATAACACAATGATGATACTAATAAGCATGCATAGTGATTAAGGATGGATGTAAGTTCAAGGACAGGTAATCCAGGAAGAAAAGATCAAGAGGGAGCACACTCTAGTTGTTCCTGCAAGAAAGCAAAGGAGCACACTTCAGTAGTTTCTGTAAGGATGCAGATATTCAGAGGGAGTTGACCACCTCTCACAATCCACATAAGAATGGAGTTGCAGAAAAGAAGCAAAGACTGAGAGGGAGTCAACCCAACAAACACACAAAGATAAGTATTTGAATTGTCATTACTTGCATATTTTATTGTTTAAATAATACTGTTCAATAATGTATAGAATTAGGTTGTGTATTATGCATATTAGAATAGTTGCATTAATGAACAATATACTACTAATATGCATGGGTAAGTGGCCTATGGCACTGTACAACATTCCATTGCTACTTATCTAGAATGAAACCTCTTTGCTGACATGTTGGGAGTTGTGCACACTCTTAACAATGTTCTAGTAGAGATTGGAAGGCATCTAGAAAGTTACGAAATATGGATAAATGTTGTATTGAAGCATTGGCTAAGATAATTGCATGACTGTATGACATATTTCTTTATGGGTAAGAATTTGTTATAAAAACTATGAGATGTTTTCTAATCATGCAATTTAACCTGTTTTGTAGGAAAGACCGTATATCTTCACCTACAAAAGGACTACAACATTTGTTCCAGCAACAAAGATATCTATTGAAGATATTGGAGTTCCCAGGATCTGGGATGAAGAAATGGAATGCCATGATTCGTCGATCATGAAGAATGATGTTTGGGATGTAGTTCTAAGACCTGAAGGGAAGTTTGTTATGACTTCCATATGGATCTATCAAGATAAAACATGCCGCAGATGGCAACATAGAGAAATATAAAAGTGATGAAATAGAAGATACACCAAATGGATTCAAGACAGCTTTCTTGAATGGTGTAGTCGAAGAAGAAGTGTATGTGGAGTAGCCACTTGGTTTTGAGACACATGACAGGGAGTCATATATGTGCAAAACTTGGGTATGATGCATCATTTTCTAGGTATGGAGGTGTGGCAGAGTGCAGATGGAATCTTCCTTGGACAAGGGAAGTATGCAGTAGAGATCCTGAAGAGGTTCGGGATGATGGACTGCGAGGCTATGGCATCGAACCTGAAGCTTCTGTGTGATGCTTCATCTGAACCAGTTGATGTCACTATGTATCGTCAGATGATTGGGTTCTTGATATACCTGACGAACATGAGACCAGATATTTGCTTTGCGGTGAACACATTGAGCCAATTCCTGACAGATCCGAGGAGTGTTCACCTGGTTGCTGTAAAGCATATTCTGAGGTACCTGAAGAGTACAGTGGATTATGGGCTCAAGTATGAAGCGAATCAAAAGTTTAACCTGCAGGGTTATGTTGATTCAGATTGGGCAGGCAGTGCTACAGATAGGAAGAGCACATCTAGGTGCTACTTCAGTATGGGATTAGGTGTGATCTCTTGGTTTAGCAGGAAGTAGTCCTGCGTCACACTGAGTACAGCTGAGGCAGAGTATGTTGCAGCCTGTTCAGCTAGTTGTGAGGCAGTATGGCTACGGAAGCTACTGTCTGATTTATTTGATCTCCCATTGGATGCTACTGGTATCTTCTGTGACAACCAGAGCTATGTGAAGCTGTCCGAGAATCCAGTGTTTGATGACAGGTCGAAACACATAGAGATCAAATATCACTATATCATGGATATGGTGCAGAGAGGAGCTGTGAACCTCCTGTATGTTGCGATGAACGAGCAGATTGCAGATGTGCTAACGAAGCCACTAGCCAGGGTGAAGTTCGAGTATTTCAGAGAGAGGCTTGGCGTTCTTCAGATCGAGGACACTTCGAGGAAGAAGTGATGGACACATTTGTTGAAGCCATTCCAAGCATGTTGGAAGGAGAATCCTTCACATGGCTGTGGATGTAAGCGCTGGATGACGAGCATCAGGATGATGTTCTGGTTTCTGCTTGGATATGATCAGTTGGATCATTTTTATATGTATGTATGCATCATGTTGGATGCTGGATATGATCAGTTGGATCATTTTTATGTATGTATGTATGCATCATGTTGGATGTTGGATATGATTGGTTGGATCATGTGTATGTATTTTGTATAAGCATCATGTTGGATGCTTGGACCATGTATCTGTATATGTATCAGGTGGATACATTGTATGATCGGGTAGATCATGTATATTGATATGTATTAGGTAGATACTTGGTGTGCATCAGATGGATGCATTGAATGATCAGAGTGATCGTGGATGGTGAGCTTCTCCAGATGACATGCAGCGGGATGTTGCAGTGATGATGATCAGGATGATCATGTGTACATCAGGATGATGTATGGTGAGTATCAGATGATACTTTGTGGCCGTGGATCAAGTTGTGTAGATAAGCATATAATTTTTTCCCTGGGATATTTGCAGATGGTCTTTCGAGGTTTTGCCTATGGCATGTAATTCGTACCCTGGGACATCTGGAAAAATCTATTTTGAGGTTTTGCTTGGGAGGACGTATAATTTGTTCCCTAGGAGATCTGCAAATAGTCTTTCGAGGTTTTTCCTATGGCATGTAATTCGTTCCCTGGGATATCTGGCAGATGCTCTTTCGAGGTTTTGTCCTATGGCATGTAATTTGCTCCTGGGAGATCTGGACAGGATGAAAAAGGCCTTAGATGCTTCAGCCAGGTTTTGCCATGACCACATGTAATTTGCTCCTGGGATATCTGGACAGGATGAAAAAGGCCTCAGATGCTTAAGCCAGGTTTTGTGGTGGATCACATGTAATGTGCTCCTGGGAGATCCGACAGGTAGAGCTGTGTGCTCGTAACAACCTGGTATTCTTCAGCCAGGTTTTGTGGTGAGATCACATGTAATGTGCTCCTGGGAGATCCGACAGGTAGAGCTGTGTGCTCGTAACAGCCTGGGATGCTTCAGCTAGGTTTTGTGATGGGTCACATGTAATGTGCTCCTGGGAGATCCTACAGGTAGAGCTGTGTGCTCGTAATAGCCTGGGATGCTGCAGCCAGGTTTTGTGACGCACGTAATAAGTCCTGAGAATTCCATAGTATGGCCAGTGATGACGAAGACCTGCAGGTGGTGGGCCTACATCCAGTATGAGAAAGGACTGGCTCTGTAGAACTTCCTATGATGAGTAAATTCAGAGATTGATTGAGATAGCAGCAGTAGTGACGATGATGATGACTCGATGATGATTATCCAGTGACGATGATCCAGAGAAGAAGACTTGTGCTAGAAGACCTGTGCTGAGAAATACCTTCCTAGTTAAGAGGGAGTGTTGATGTATATGTAACTTTGGAATGTATTTCATATATGTATGTTGTATGTACTCCTATAGAGATGGTATTATTCCTCTATACGGAAGTGTCGTCATTTATATTGTAAATGTCGTAACTTATACTTGATGGGTTATTAGACCACCCTATTGGGGGTCGGCCATGTGGGTCGAAGGGTTATTAGACCACCCTATTGGGGGTCATCCCATTCAGCATTATGTTATGTGGTTAAGTTCGAACCTACATAATTTATGTAAAAGGCAAGTCAAGTCAAGTATAAATAGAGTGCGGGAGGCACTCTATTTGATCACTCACTTCTCACTCATGCACTCAAGGGAGAGAGGCGCACTTGTGGAGGAGGAGGCTCTGCTGCTAGGAGAAGACTATCTCTTGTATTTTGGTTGTATCATTGCTCTATCTATCTCTGAGGAAGTTATTGGGGTTTTTCACCTTTATGGTTTTCCCCAAGTAAATCTTTGTGTCTCTTGTGTGCTTGCATTATTGTCTCCATGATTGATATGCTGTAGATATGCTGTACATGTTGTTCTCTCAGTTAAGATCCTAGATCAGATTGAAGTAAATTCTGAAAATCTAACAATACCATTGCAAGTCCTTCCCTTTCAGTAGTGGTATAGTTTTTCTCAGCAGATGACAGCTTTCTGCTCGAAAATGCAATGGGATGATAAATTCCTCCTTCTCCTGGTTGTGCAAGAACGATACCCAATGCTATACATGAAGCATCAACATGTACATGAAATGGCTTTTCCCAGTCTGGAAAAACTAGGATCGGTGCAATGACCATTTTCTCTTTCAATGTGTCAAATCCTTTCTCGCAGTCCTCATTCCAAATGAACGGTGCATCCTTTTTTAAAAGCTTCTCCATTGATGCGGTTATCTGTGCATACCCCTTTATGAATTTCCTGTAGTATCCGGTATTCCCTAGTGTAGTGCGCAACTTTTTAACTAATTTTGGTGTAGGCAAGTTTACAATAACTGCTATCTTCGCAGGATCAACCATCAACCCTTGCTTACACACGATATGTCCCAACAGAATCCCATAAGGAACACAGAAAATACATTTCTTTAAATTCAATGAAATCTGATGTTGTCTACATTTTTCCAGCATCATTCTGAGGTTCGCGGCATGGTTCTTCAATAATGCAAAAATGGTCCAATCATCAAAGTAAACTTCTAAAATCTTGTGGATGAATTCTTTAAATGCTACGATCACCACTCTTGAAAATATGGCTGGTGCATTCTTCAAGCCAAAAGGCATCACTGTATACTGGAACGACCCCATTCTGTTGCAAAAGTGGTTTTGTGCCTATCGACTGAATCAATTTTTATCTGATGGTATCCATAAAATCCATCAGTAAAAGAGTATGCTTCATTCCCTCCAACGTTATCAAGTAATTCATAGGTAAAAGGTTTAGGAAATGGATCATGCATAAAGGAATCATTCAACTTTCTAAGATCAACATAGATCCTAATCTCACACTTTTTTTTCTTGTCTTGGATGACCATTGGGCTTATCCATTCAGATTCTTCAACCGGCTCAATAATTCCTGCATTGATCATCTTATCGAGTTCTGCCTTAAATCGTTCTTTGTAGCGTGGATTCAGTCTATATGGCCTTTGTTTAATAGGTTTCACTCCTGGCTTAAGAGGAATTCTCATCACTCCTAAGTCTCCCAGGATACCTTTCATCTCTGTGAACTTCGTTGGGAATACTTCCTGGTATTCCTGTAATATAGTTGCGATCTCTGCAACTATGTCATCATCCTAGTAGTCTTCTATTGCTGCGAACTTCGGCTCTTCAGGGGTGCCAATGTTCACTTTCTTTGTTTTAACCGGTCCACTCATATCTGGAATTTCTAGTGGAGGCCCTTCTACCTCGCGTACTCCTTCTGATTCTGGGATTTTTATGTTGTGCAGGTCCTTCGTGTCGCTATCTTCAACTTCTTCGGTTATGTTGTAGCAGTCTAAAGCCTGCTCTATCTGTTATGACCAATCTGGTTGTAGACTCGCAAGTACATTGTTTGTGTCAAAAAAATCTTATAGTGTTATATTTTCCTCCTTGCGATGTGGGCTAAATATCTTTTGCTTGATCAGTTGCAGCACGTCATGTATAGTCGGTTGGTCATCTTGAAAACTAAAATCCTTCTGGAAGGTCGCAGTAAGGATGGACCAATCCACGGTTGATGTGCGCATCTCCTCCTGTAGGTACCATTTTTTTGGAATAGGCTCCTCCAACGTATGCACAAAGATATGTACCCATTCTGTCTGCGGTCTTTCCTTCCAAGCTTCTACACAAGCTACAATATGATCTCCTGGATCCATTTGACCATTATATTTCTCAAATGGTAGTGTAACCTTATCAGCAAATCTAATCTGTATTTTTATTTTGCACTGGTCCCAAGTTGTCATTGTCTTTTTGTGTGTAGCCCACCATCTGGCAGGTGTTTCTCTGAGTGCCATGTCTAATGTTGAGACGCGATGTTCATCTGCAACTGCTGCACTGTATACTTTGATAAATGAATAGACGTTAGTTGTACCATCATAAGTGGGGATTGGACTTACCTACTTTCCAATCCAGCGGAGTGACTTTGCAATTGCTGTGCATCTCCTGGCAGATACTTCATGCATTCTGTGTTGCCAGTTTTCTAATCCTGCCTCTGAGTCTGGGATGCAAGAACTATCGCAACGCCAACTGAGCGTTCCATCCTTAGTAGGATCAATATAATCCGCAGCATTTGTTGTCATTTGATAGATACAGTCAAGGTATTGAGCTCTGTACTCTTCTTGAATAGGTTCAACATATTGCTCCCCCCGCGAAGGATCCAACGGTGCGACGACCCTTATGCCATTACCTTCAAATATCATTTTCATTGTCTTCAGATTGATGACGGTGGATTTCTTCATTTCCCAATCAATGCCCAGCAGTGCTGGATAAGGATTTCTATCATCCACAATTTCAATTACTTCGAAGTCTGCATAACTTCGCACTCCATCAATGTCGACAATGGTATTGGTTAACCTTCCCAACGGTATAACTATGCCTTGATTAGCCATTCTTAACTGTATAGGTGACCACTGTAACTTTGGTTTTCCCATCGCCTGCCATGTCTGCTTGGTTAAGACATTCACTTCAGATCCTAGATCAAGAATGATCTCGTCCATCTCATAGTCTTCTATCTGTGCAGTGAACCGCATTTCCCTGTCGGTTCTTTTGGGACTCCTAATGTTATGTACTGCGCCATGTGCTATTCCTTTCTTACTACAGGATTCGTACTGATTGATCAGTTTTTCAAATTCCATAAGTGTGTCCTTGTTTTTTAATAACTTGATGCAACTGTGTAGAAACTGCGCAACAAGAAAAGATGTATCTGGTGCGGTGTGTGTCTGATCATATGCCAGTGGCATATCTTCTATTTGTGGTCCTTGACTTCGCAGCGGGATCCTGGGTGAAATAGGTGGTTATTGTTTAAACATGTCTCGCGCTTCTTTAAATATTTCCTTATTTTTCTGTAAGTTTAATGGAAGTGCTTTCCTAGGAGATTTTCTTATCCCTACTATTTCTCCAGGTTTCTTCTTAGGATCAGTTGTACCAGAAGTCAAGGCTTTTGTGTTGTTGTCTTTTCCTGTATCAGCACCACTTCACGTTACTGCGTTGACACTTTGACCTGTAGGTCTATTCTCTGATGCGATCAACTAGATGTTAGGGTTTGGTGTTTCTATTCTTCTCCTATTCTGCATTTCTACCTCAAGCACAGGGCAATATTCAATCACATGATCAAATGATTTACAGTAGTTGCATGTGGTGCATGGATTAGTACATTCTCTTGATACATGACCTAGCTGACCACAGTTATAGCATATGACCTAGCCTCGTCCTCTTCCTTGATTTTGCCCAGTTTTTCTTCCTCTCCCGCGATATCCACCACCGCGGCCTCTATATCCTCCTTGATCATAGTGGGTGTTCTCTTGCTTTGGCTGATTTTCCTCTTGAACGCGGTACATTCCAGCACCTCGCATCGCTTCCATATCTCGCTTTCTTTCATTCATCAGTTCATAAGTGCGACAGTTGGACTCATCATGTCCAACTAGCTTACAAAAATTGTAGTATAATTTTTTAGTTGTCTTTACATATTTTTGTATCAGGTAGAAGTCCTCAGGGCTGTGTCCTCTGCTTCTACAAATTTCACACCATGGTGCCTGGTTCTGATTCATATTTATTGGGTTTGGTGCACCACTATTAAGATATTCTTGAAATAAGGGGCAATGTTCTCTGGTGTGGCCCTCTCCTTTGCATCTTGTGCACCAAACTTCATGTTGTTGTTCATGTCTCTGCTCTTTTCCATTCTTCATACCTTGTAATTCTAATGTCAAGGTAGCCAATTGGTTCTGAATCTGTATCATTCCAGAATTACTTTATCCAATTGATGAAGCTTCCAACTTCATTGCGATCTCCAAAGCCTTAGCTTGAGATACAACCTTCTATTGCATTAGTGGTTGTCTGATGTGGGGCAACAGCGCAGCAATGAACCATTCTTGATGCTGTCGTGGAGATATAACAAAGCTCACTTGGTCCAACAATGTTTTGAATTTTTGGTCGAATTCCTAGACCGATTCAGTAGGTTTCTGCTTGATTTCTTTCAACTTTGTTATGCACTGTGATTCTGATTTGGGTTTCTTAAACTCTGTTGCAATCACGGTTTTGATCTCTGCTAGGGTTCTCGGCTGTGCTTGAGAATACTTCATAAACCAGTGCAGCACTCTGTCTCTAAAAGTAGTTATGAGTTGTGCTCTCTTTATAGCATCATCTGTCACTTGCTTAACACTCCACACGGCTTCACATAGAAACCAGTGTTGATCAGGGTCTTCCTGACCCGTTCCTTTGAATATCAGCAGTTTTATATCGTTATCTGTCATTCTCCTTCCGGATTGTGTATTGTTCTGGAACTAATTTCGTGTGACAAAAGTAGACACAGGCTGCTGGATTGTGCTAGGGACAGTATTCTGCGGAATAGTCTGAGTCATAGTGTTGTGAGCACTTGCTCCTGCGGTGTTACTAGTATTACTGATCTATGGGATGGGCTGCGCGACACTCGCGGCGGATGGGTTCTGGACTGATTGATTCTGAGGTATAATACGGTGGATTGTGGCTGATAGCTGAGTGTTCGTATTATTGATATCACATGGAATTTTGGTATCTATGCGGTTTCTAGATGGTGTGGGTTTCTTTTCGTTAGTAGGCTTGTATCTCTTTCCACTTCTCAAAGTATGGTTTTCTTCGTCAGAATCAATGTATGTGTTCTCTACCATGACAGATTTAGAACTATTGTTGCATTCTTAAAACACCTTTATCAGCTAAAAACATTTTAATGTATAGACTGAGGTTTTTTAGGAACTTACCTCTGAATCCTTCGAAAAAGTATGCTTCAGCTTGGCTGTAGGAATTCAACGTATCTACAGCAAATTTGGTCACAAATCCTTCTAATATGATATCAACCCAGAAGTCAACTGCTCGTGACAGTGGGATATTGATTGCTTTGAGCTGTTCAGTAAGCTCCGAACTCCACTCTGTAGGTATTCCACCTTGGGAACAATTCTTTCTTTCTGCTAGGTGCGATATCCACTCGTGTAGCTCGTTTGGAAATGAAGCCCAAAAAATTTCGTGGATGTCCCTCCACAAGTATTTGTTCAACCACTATACATCAGATAGTTGCGGATGTCTGTTTTCTTTCTTTCCTTTCTTTCTTTGTGAAGTCTCTTTTGATCTTATCGCACCAAGTCCAGATCTCTTTCTGTTCTAGATGCCAATTGTCGGACATTACTTTTATGAATACACTATCGCATCACTGGTCTTAGCATGGCAACAGAACGATTTGTTGGTCGCAGCAATGTTCTAGAGGTTTTCCAATGTAGACCCAGGTTCTCCGCGGTACCAGATACCAACAAAACCCCTATTCACCGACGCTTTTGGCAACAGACTGCAAGCAGCCTGAGGTCTCACCCAAGGCAAAGTTGAGTGGGTGGTTGCAGAAGCATGTTTCCACAACCTTGTGATGCGAGTGTTTCAACTGACTTATGTACAGCGCAGCACGAATTGCATGTTGCGGTCAATGACTACGTGAAGCCTTCTACCCTACATTGAGTATGTTCAGGAACAAGATATTTGCACCCTTAGCGCATGCCCAAGCCACGCAGTGGGTTTATGAGATCTGATCACTTCTATTCAACTTTATTCAATAATCCTTAATCATCCATCATTACTTAGTTTGATAGACATCATAACTTATGCAAATATGTGAGATGCACAGTGTTGTGTGCTTGATGCCGCGATTCAACTCTAACCAATTGTTGTGTGTTTATCTCATAGATCCATTCATTTGAGAATTTATAGGTTCTTTACTGTTAATATTCCCCCATACATGAACTACTTAGCATCTTATTCCATCCTCTCCACGGCGAATATAGATAACAGTAAACATATAACAAACAATAGTAACTTCATGCATGCACTGAAGGTAAATTAGATCACAAATTAATGACAATCATACATAGCAATCACATAACACAATGTTTTAACGTGGTTCACCCCCCCAGATGGGAAGCTACGTCAACAAGAATTGTTGTTTATTTATCTTGGAAAGGGTACAACAGTTCTTCATCTGCACACTCAGCTGCAGATGCTCTTCTTTCTCTCTCTCTCTAAATTAGGTCTCTGCGCACTCAGCTGCAGAGCCTTTACAATGCTTTAATCTAACAGATCTCACAATATTCAATAATATCAACAAAATTGAGAGTTAACCCTTTTCCTTTAAAAAATTGCCTTATTTATAGATCAAGACCCGTAGGTCATGTCTTTTACATCTTGAAGGCAGAACCCTTAGGTTTACAAAACTGTCGCGGTTTTCCCAAAACCGGATTACCGATATTTGGCAGCGGATCTTCTGTTATATGCACGCCAACAGGTTGTTTCTGCCGAGCTCTTCTTTCTTGTCTTTAGATGACTAGCTCTCGTAGTCGTAGTCTTCTATCTGTTGTGATCAATCACCTACCTCCGATCTGCACCTACCCACTGCTTGGTAGTTATCGATGATCTTTGCAAAAAATAGGTCTTCTGTGACCTAACCAAAATAACGGCCTTCATCCGTCCATGCTCTGCTTAGCTGGATCTCCGTTGACGTGGCACATCGCGGCACTGTACTCCTCGCAACACCGATCTTGCAGCTCCTTTGTCACTATGCTGCGCGCAACTTCGCATCATACCAAAACTTATCCCAAAATTGTTCAAACTTAACTGCGCTTAGCTCCGCAGTTCTCAAAATTCTTCCTATTCAAAAATGCCCCATCTGGGTCAGGTCCAACATGACCCTATCATCCTCTTTGGAAAATACTAGAAACAAACTAGTTGAGCAGTCCATCCTAGCGCTCTTCCTTCCTTTGCTTCCAAACACTGCCATAACCTCCCAAAACCTCTGTAAAACTTATCAACCAGTATATTAGGATATTATTATCTTATATCCATTCTTTGGTTTCCTTCAAGTGTAAGTGGAAGTCTCTAGTATGCATATGTTGGTGTGCCCAGGAAGCCTTGGAGTAGACTTCAATGGAAGCTATTGTTGAAACATAAATGGCCCCAGTACTTTTTGCATAGGAGTCTGAAGCTAGCCTTGATTTTGATTTTTATGCTATTGCACACTCCCCATTACATTTGGCAGATCCAAAAGTGTCCATCAGTCAATATTTGGATGGGTGAATCACTGACCAATACTAGTTTCATCTTAACTAATTTTGAAGATTAGTTTATGTTATGCAAAATTTTTATTTCAAAGTTTGAATTTTGAGATAATAGCATCTGATATTAGATCATGGATATTACAATGGTATCGGAGATCTTTCCTCTACTCTCGTGGAAGGAAGACTCTCAATTCGATGACTTTGCAGCCATGTCCATGTTCAGTGAAGAAGATTCTTACTCTGATGATGATTTTTATGAGCAATTTGATGATGACTATGATCAACAATATGAAGGGTACTGTAGTCAGTATGAGGAAGAAAATGTCCAAGCGGTACCTTCTACAAGTATCTCCCATCATATCATATTTGGAAGGATAAATTATGGTTATTCTTATAGCCATATGTATGGAAAAATTGCATGTTCCACAATCAAAGATCAAACTACTTGTGAAAAGAGCAGAAAAATATTTGAAGCTTCATTGGATGCATGTTCTTCATACTTAATGAGAATTTTTGGATCTACTTCAAAAAGTGTCTGCAAATATCTTGATCCTAGGGCAACTAAAGAGAAAAAAAAAAGTACAAATCAGACATATGAAGAAGATGAAGGTACAATCCTTACTGAGGAGGGTTGTAAGCCTGAAGAAGCCACCACTTATTCTATTAAGGATCATCTACTTCTTGATCACAAAGTCACTGTTGAATGGTGCCAAGAAGAGGCATCTATTATTGGTTGTTCAGGTTCTAAAGAAGCATCTATTGATGGATGCTATGAAGAGGTACATATTGATGGGTTCTTAATTTTTGAGGAGACACCTACTGATGGACGTCCATTCCTCTACATTGGTGACATAGAGATACCACTTAAGAAGGATACTGCAAGTACAAAACCCACTAAAGTTGAAGAAGATGAAATCCATGCACTCAAGGAAGAGATCCAAGTATCAACCTCACTTTCACCACAAGATCTTCATAGATTCATATTTCCTTGAAGCCATGGAGAAGATCCAGAAAGCAATGACTACTATCCAAGGTAATTTTTCACATATTCTTTCTGATAGAGATTATTTGTATGAGCTTGTTCACATGTTGCAAGGAGCATCCTTGAAGGATGATGAGCAGATTTGCAAGCTCAATGATGAGTTAATGGCCACCCAAGATTCTTTGAGAAGCACTCAAGGTGCCCTCCAAGAATCCAAGCTAGAGATAAAGCAACTTCACCAAAAGTTGCAAAGATCACTTGTTCCAGTCATCCAGTCTCTTATGGTTGGTTGTACTCATAATTTCATGGAGGAACCTCATGAGATGGTGTTTCATGAGGTGAAGGATGACATGCTCCTGTGTGATGGACCAACCTTTGATGGAGTTGATGCATCCATTAGCTCGATGGATGAGGGTTGCAATAAGGAGATTGTCCATGATCCTACCCCTATGAATCCTTCACATGATGCAAATTCACACATTCTGATCATATGGGTGACTTGGTTCATTCTCCTACATCCTACACTTCCACATTTTGCAGGATTCATCCTATTGAAGTATGGGTAAAAGGTTTATTTTTTTTGGTGCCACATGAAAAGTGTGAAAATCCTATGCCTCCTTTTGATGATGACATAACTAGAGCACATTCTTCTTTACATTTGGAGCAACAACCTTTGTTACCTTCGGATGATCCACATCTTCATGGATGCACATATGGTACTCATTTGAGTCCCTTGAAGGATCATTGTTCCCTTTGTTCCTTACTTGATGGGGGAGTTCCTTCATCCATTATTTGGGTGAAAGGACACATGGAATAATTACTTGATACATTCCACACCTCCTTGGGGAAGCATCCATTTATCTCAATTGGTGACTCTCACATTCATGGATGTATTGATGAGACTTCTTTGAGCCACTTGAAGTCTCCTTGCTTTCTTTGGTCCTTACTTGGTTCAAATTTTGGTGGAATTTCTTCATTCACTCCTTGGATGAAAGAACACATGGCTGATTACTTTGAAGCATATTACATTCTTTTGGAGCAGCATTATAGGGCATGGGATCCTCACCTATGTCGTTGGAGCAAATATAATTGGTCACTTGATGCTTGTGTGCACTTGGAAAATGGTGGTCTACTTGCTTGGATGGACAAGCGCTTTCATGATCCTTTGATGAGGCACCTTCTTGATGTACATTTGTATCATGTTTATATGTACTTTGATGATATATATTTTGTACTTATGATGTTTGGGATAATTCTCATTAGAGAGTGGGATCCTAGAATCCCACACCTTGAGGTAAAATTTTGTGTTACTTTGATCATTGATGGAATGCGCCAGTTATGGGATCTTGGAATTCCACACTTGATTGAAATAATTTGGAGAATATTGTACACCTATTGCTTTGAGGTATTGTTTTGGGATACCTCATGCATGATAGGAATGAACAAGCATTGGGACATGGGCATCCCAAATTCTGATTTATATGTATTCACAGTATGTATTGATGGGGTGCACAAGTGTTGGGACCCTGTCATCCTATACTTTCTAGATTAGTTCTTGATGACATTGTGCACTAGGAGGGTACGCAAGCAGTGGGACCCAAACATTGTTGATCATTTGCAGCTCATTGGGAGCACATTTTGGTTGGTTGGCTTGAGTAAGCAAGCCTCTTATATTCCCCATGGGTTCATATTTGCAATAGATGGTGATGGTTTCCTACATGGGAAACATATTTTTGGATGGACTTGTGTTTTTCTTATAGGGTGTTATGGTGACTTCCATGTGACTCTTATGCATTGCATAGGAGAATATATATTGCACCTTGTATTCTTTAGGATCATTTGGGATCCTGGTATCAGTTATGATTACTCTCCACACTAAGTGCATGGTTGGATGGTAATATAACAATCTGTTGGGAGATTTCATGAGCATTTTATAATCAGAGTGGTGCAACAAAAGCATGATGGCTCATGATGCTTAGTTGGGTTGGATTTGATTATTGCTTGAGGACAAGCAATCTTGGGAAGGGAGGACTGTCATGTCCCCTCATTGATGTTTAGTGGACGGAGTTCCTATCCCAACCAATCCCTTGGGTTGAGTAGAAGATTTAATGTACTTGGGTGTAATTCTGAAGTTAAGGAATTAATTAGTTAGGAAGTTTATTTTTATTTTTATCCTAAGTTTGAAATGCACTTGGTAGAAGCAATTTGTATTAATTAGATATTTTTATTTTGGAATAAAGTGGATAATGCTCCACAAATGTGCCTTAAAGGGTAAGGTTGACTAAGAGGTAACTTGCAAGACAAGAAAAGATAAAGTTGTCAAAGCAAGGAAAGTAGGAAAAGAAAAATAAAGCCACAAAGCTCAGGAAAAGTAGAATAAAGCAGAAAAGTAGGACAAAGTAGAAAAGAAGGACAAAAGCAGGACAAAACATAAAAGCATGACAAAAGCAAAAAAGCAGGATAAAGTAGAAAAGTAAGAAAAAGAAAGACAAAGCAAAAAAAACAGGATAAGGTAGAAAAGCAGGATAGAAAAACAAAAGCAGTAAAAGCAAAAGCAAAATCAAAAGAAGAAAGCAAAGCAAAGCAGAAAGCAAGGAAAAAGCTAAAGCAGAAAGAAAAGAAACCTTATCCAATCCATGAGGGACCCTTATCCTATCTCACTTGCTCAAAAAGTCACCTAAATCTATAAAAGAATGATTACAACTCCATTTCACATCTTTGATCATTTGTGAGTTGAATTGAGTGCAATTTTGCATCATTGACCTGGGAGATGTGCCCCTAGTCCTATATGGAAGATGTGCCCCATGATTCTACTGAAAGGTCGATGACATCTAGTCTTCATCACTGATTTTAGTTTAGGTCCTGAATTCTGATCCATTGGTCGGTGTTCTCGTTGTGCGGCTCAACTCCTTCAATCAGTAGGAACATTGTTGGAGGGACGAAATGGAGGTTTTGGTTTCGAACTTTCTGAGCATTGATGGATATTGAGACCTATTCCATTGAATCCATATCATTTTTTCCAATATGAAACACTTTTTTCTCATCATAATAGGTGTGCAGATGAGCAAGTTATGGCCATTTTACTAGATCTAGGGGTTCCAGTTGTGAAGAACGCGCCCTTGCTTTTCTGTATGGTTTTGTGAATGTAACCATGAGCATACCCTGAGTCTTGGTGCACCTCCCATGAGCATCCAACATCCCATGGTCATCCTACAGATCAGATCCAGTGTTTATACCTCCCCTTCTTACTCTTCTATGAGCATTCTTCTTCAATCATTGTAAAAATCCAAGAATTGATGACTCCCTGTAATGTCTAAGTTATGAAACTTCTGTGTATTTCTTAATAATCTCAGTTATAGTTTTTTGTTTTTGTTTATTCCATTTCTAATTCATATTAAATATCAGAAGAATAATTTGAGATCCTTAGAGGTTGTTTGAGTTCATAATTCTCAAGACTAGATCTTTGTGCAATTTTACTTGACTAGTTTTCAGGAAATGGCAATACTATGAGCTATGGGAAGCTATTTATCCTTCTGTAAGTTTTTGTAGGTTTTAAATTGTCTATAGAATCCATACAAAGTAAAAAATAAGAGATTCATGACCTTCTCTTGCTGTTTACCTTTAGATTTATCAAGACTATCTCATTGGCCATCTTAATTTGATTAGTTTTGCTATATGTTTAATTAAAAGTAATATGGATGGAAATTTTATGTTATATCAGTCATCTAAGGTTCCTAAGACACCAATGAAGAAAATACAATCCTCATTCTGAGTTTTCGTGACCCTCTCATTTTGTTTGGAAAATCCTGGGAACAAACTAGTTGAGCAGTCCATCCTAGTGCTCTTCCTCCCTTTGCTTCCAAACAATGCTAGAACCTCCCAAAAACTTTGTGAAACTTATCCAGCAGTATATTGGGATATTATTATCTGATATCAATGCTTTGGTTTCCTTCAAGTGTAAGTGGAAGTCTCTAGTATGCATATGCTGGTGTTCCCAGGAAGCCTTGGAGTAGACTTCAATGGCAGTTGTTGTTGAAACATAAATGGCCCCAGTACCTTGTGCATAGGATTCTGAAGCTGTCCTTGATTCTGATGTTTATGTTGTTGCACACGCCCCATTACATTTGGCAGATCAAAAACTGTCCATTAGTCAAGCTTTGGATGGGTGAATCACTAACCCATACTACTTTAATCTTAACTAGTTTTGAAGACTAGTTTCTGTTATGCAATTTTCTGATTTCAAAGTTTGAATTTTGAGATAATATCATCTGATATTAGATCAGGGATATTACAACCATGTACTCAGGAAATCCCTTTATGTGATGGTGAGAGCATACTTCGGGTATACACAGCTAGGTTCGTTACTTTGAAATTGAACCAAAACCAATATTGAAAAAAAAGAAATGTAAACTAATTACTACACTACCGAAGTAGTGGGTTAGCATCCGATTAATATTTTGCAAGGAAATACTTAACAAAGAAAAAATAAATCGATTTTAAAAACCATAAAGTATACAACTTGCAAAAAAGTGTGTTAGATGTTCCTATGTCATGAGAGCATCTGACGACCGATATTTGGATCAGACACTTCAGATGTTAAAATTTAATTATTATGTGTTAATTTTAGCCAAATAGAGCTAAGTAAAACTTAGAAAGCAAGAAACATGAAAAAGACACACCGACGTGAATCCCCCTAGGGGGATGGGGAGTGGACTCTTAGGATCCTACTCGAATCTTTATTAAAGCTTATTAAATTCTTAGAAAAAGGAATGCACTTTGGTCCTTATGAATTAGGATCCAAAGGCTTACAAATTGCTAGAAAATTGACAAGAAGAGAGAAGGGGAGCTCTGTTAAGCTTCTTTTGCCCCAAAATCTTGAAATTTGGCCAGAGTTTCCCTCTCTTTTTTGTCAAACCTGCAAAAATCAGCAAGCTATCAAATACCAAAAATGCTCAAAAACACTTTAAGAGTGTCTTTGAACAATCCCCAAAAAATCCTTAAAAATTCTAAGTTATTTCTATGATAAAAATTGCAAAACAAATAACCAAAGAAAGCAAACTTTCCTTGGGATCTTGGATTTCTTTTGGGAATCCAATATGATATGCACTAAATGCTTGATTTAAACTTGAAATTACAAACTAATCTAAGCCTTGCAAGCTCTAAAAGGTATTCAAAAAAAAAAAAACTTGTAAAGGAAAGATTGTTAAGACTAGATCTAATTGAAAATGAAACTTTGAAAAGCTTAGATCTAGAAAATAGCTTAGATCTGAAATAAAATATAACTTTTAGAATGATAGATATGAACTTAAACGAACCAAGTAACCAAGAAATATTTTAATTTAAGTTGAGAGAAAGAGAAAGGTGAACCGATTTGTTGCTTGAAAGATCAACCAAGGAGAGCCTCTTCGTGGAATGCCGAGGGACAAAGTCTTGTAATAGTGTTGGAAATGGAGTGGAGTCAAGCTAGATCCACACTTCCTCCAAGCTTGGAAACCTGAAAGCTAAATCACATTCTTCCAAACAACCTTATGAGATCTGGATATACACATGCGAAGAGACAAAAATAACGTGCAAATAATCTTATTTAACATGTAATTCTCAAATCTCTAAAAACATATATAAAAAAATAGAGATAAGCAAGTAATCTTACTTACTAATATCTACTCCTATTGATTCGGAGGAACCCTTCAAGTCTGGATCTATGAATGGAAGAAGCAAAAACAAAACAAAGCAAAGAGATCACCTCAATGATAGCATGACAATGATACTCCACACATGATAGCAATACACAGTTTATCGTCCAAAGCTTCTTTATTCTCAACAAGATAACAGTATTACAATAGCACAATAGCTCTAATTCCCAACTCTTCACACTAACTCGAATGAGGGAAAAGAGCTTGTTTATATAGCCAAACTAAGAGGAGGTGCGCATTATTGAGGGGGGTCAACTTCCTTTGTATGAGGGATTGAATCCAAAATAAAATCATGTGATTGATATGATGGAGGCCGATAAGAATCCAAGGAGGATGTGCCACCTCCCAAGAGGTAGGCGCGTGCCTCCCTTGGTTTCTCCACCAAGCTACATGGTATCTCCACCTCACAAAAGACAACCACATGAGAGGGATGATGCCTCCCTTCTTTGGTGTGATTGATATCTCATGGATTTTACCCTCCAAGTGATGACCTGATCACCTAAAACATAGGAAAAGTTGGTTATGGGGTAAAGAGGATGCTCTGAATGTGAAAACGAGCATCCCCACGCCAAAAAACTCCTCCAAACCATACTTTTATTACAATTTGAAAATTTCCAATTAAACCATTAAAAATGGTTTAATTTTACGGAAAATAAAAATTATTTTTCTTGGAAAATAAAAAAATAATTAGGGACCTAGCACATGTCCATACGACTTGATTTCGATGCCCAACATGGTCTAGTGCATTGACATTTAGGCTCTAATTACCTCCTAAGGCCGAAACACCACTCCAACCACCCCAACTTTGGAGGTATGAGTGAAAAAATCGAAAATTATTAGTCGTTGGTTCAACAACAAATAATTAACAAGGAAAAAAAACACTATGGGCTAGTCGGATTAATGTTTAATTCCTAGGACGTCGAGTCTTTTACATACAGCTACCATGCTATCCACATTTATTACAATTCCTCCGACGGGTATGAACATTTGGTACAAAAAATAAAGGGCCTAGAAGGCCTGGTGGACTTCTGAACTCTAATGATGAACACTTTGACATGTTCAAGCTTTGTCAGATCACTTGAAATCCAACTAAGTAGGCAACAATAACTACCATGATTATGGATGCCCTCAACTGGTAGCAACACCAAACTTGTAACTTATGAAGCTACCTTGAGAACACATAAGGTGCCTTCTAACAGGAGAAACAATGGGGTGAGATAGAGGCACTTAAATATTAGGCAACATTACAGATGCCAACTTCCAAGCCATTCAACCACCGATTGGCATTTTAGTTTTTAAAACTACTCCGCACAAAGTGAAATATCCTCTTTCCAAACATATATGAGGAGCCTTGGTAATCTCTTCCATACAAAGGTTGAGCTTAACTTAGTTGTTGGATTCTATTTGATTCCTCTTGGTGTTTAAAAGATCTAGGTTTTAAATGGATATATGTAAGTGATAAGAGACACCATCATCCATATCAAACACCATGATATTGATCCTAAAGATGTTTCTTGAGAGTGACCAAGATTAAGAATGTTAAGGAAGAAACTCCCTAGTTGTACATAGACTCATAAGATGAGCCATTGATCTCTGTCAACCACCATGAATGTGTTGATTTTAGGCTTGATAATGCCATTGCTTACCTATTGTGAATTCCAACATTGTCTCACTAACATTCTGTAGATTGTGCTTGTGACACCAGTATTAGTTGGATGCTTGATGGACACAATGGCTTAGAGAGGCTAAAAAGAAGGTGATCACTTTTGTGGTATGTTTGTTGTAATGGTTGTTTCATTCTAATTAAATTCAATCGTTTGTGCTACATAAGGCTGTCTTCGTCTTTTATAATTGATGGATTGTAAATAAAAGGATTTGGATGTACTACAGACAAGACGAATTGACACAAATAAAGGGGTTTTGTTTTTATTAATGAAAATTGAGTCTTAATATGTTTTGGTATTGAACTCGTCAAATAGTTAAAAGTATTTGGGCTTAGATGCCTACTTGCAAGGGCATATTCCTTTGGGTTAATGAGTAATGTGAAATTTAAAAAATATGCTTTGACAATAGTTTTATGTTGTATAAACCCTGAGAACGTTTTTAGTTATTATTATAGGTTTTAGATACAATCACTTTGTTTTTCATTGTGCTAGAGTTCTAGAGAGTTAAAGTACCTTAATTGTAAATTTAACTTCAATTTAATCTGGTTATGGGTGTTGTTCATTTTTGAAGAATTTCCGTATGATAATTTTTTTATGGATATTTTGTATAAGTTTAAAATTAATTTTTTAAACTTTGGTCGACTATAAACACATCAAAACAAATTGTGATGCTCTGTAATTATGGCATTCCTCCGTAGATTGTTTCATGCCATTCCTTTCTGGTTTTCTTTTCACAAGGTCTAAAATAGTGACTAAAAGTTGTTTATGTCCAAATTTGACTTACAATCTTGTTTTGAGTTTAGCTATGCAAAATTGTTTTTGTCTAGATTTTACTTACAATCCTATTTTGAGTTCATCTATGCAAACCAGGTTGTAGTTGGAACAAATGATTGCGTTGAAGAGGCGCATTCTATAGCCCAGTAAGGGATGGATGTGTAACTCTTTCCGTGCTCATCCTAGAGCTGACACATGTCCTTTAAAAAAATAATAAATATAATAAAAAATAAAATGTCGACTCAAATTATATTTAAAACATTTAGTACGGCATATATATAACATTAAAATTAAAACTAGAAACATTACACTACACACTTGAATAATGCCCATAGTGCAAATGTTGAGGAAGGGTTTGCACCTCAAAGATATTTTATCCCTCTTGGCGCATGGAAGATCCCCTATTAGATGGATCTATGCTGGTATATTTCAATACTCTATCACTAATACATAGCATGTTGGTCGATGATAGCCCAGACGGAAGGCTTATTCACGTGGTGGAAAATCTTCAGTGCTGTGTACATGGGCAACATGGTGTTGTGATCCATGTATCTAGATAAGTTTTTCTCAAAGGGCATTTTGTACCTACTGGGGATGGGGTGCAAATTGGGGGGTTTCATAAGATCCTTTATTGGACAACATATCACAAAGAATGGGGACCTTTAATGAGCAATTCATCATGGAACCAAGAGAGATTTGGATGTTATTATATATATATATATATGAGTTGTGCATCCAACAGTAAAAATGCAAGCAAATGCATACAACCAAATTCTTTATTTGCATCCCTACAATCTATATTTTATAAAATAGCAGGTGAGTAGTTGTTGAATTAGCAGGCATTTGAAAGTTTTATACATAAAATTCAAAATCTGACCTTGATAGTTTTTCTAAGCTGTGGTTAACTTTTCAATCTTGTTATTTATTTTAGGGCCACAAAGAAGCAGTCCAAGAACATAAAGCTTGTGAAGAGAGTTTTAATTGTTAACAATAGTAGCAGGGGTTGTAGATTCCTTGATGTTATAGCTTGTATGCAACAAGTATCATCACCGAAGAAGATACACATCAACCTTCATATTAATTGATTGGGAAGGAAAACGGGCATGGGAGACAACTTACTGGAAGCAGATGAACAACAAATAGTTCAGTGAAGATTTTCTCAAGAGATTAATAGAGAGTGATGAACTAATAACTCTAGACAAAGCATGCATCATTGTAGTGTCTGTTGCAATCCTAATCAATATGGAGAATAGTATATGCATAATTTTATGCGTCTACAGTTTAATAAATTTGGAATCTTGTAGTTGTTGTGATGACGTTCTCACTAGAGTATCTTTGTGCAGTCTTTAGAAAATTTTAAGTAGTTGAGGTTCATATTATTGATAACGAGGAAGAGTAATACTAATGTGAACGATCGAATACCGTAAAGAATCGTGATAGATAGATAAAGGTTTGATAGATTAAAGGTTCAAACACTTACAATTGTCATGTTTTGGTCCTTGTTAAAAAGGTTTTCTCATGTCAGATGCCATTATTCAATGCTTTCTCATTAAATTTAGTTAGTATATAGGTCTCATAGCTAGGCGTGATAACACAGACAGTGCAAAGGAAAATACACATCATTTATTGTCATTGAAAGATTGATAAATTTAAGATCAGACTAAATCAATGTATTCATTTGTTATGTTTCCACTTTGGGGAGTAGGTTCTATATTGCATTATGCTGGAATAAAATGTAAATATTAAGCATATTAGACATGATTACTGAAAACTTGTTAGCAGCTGGTGCAGACCTCTCAATCCAATCCACTATGAGATCATGGAGTTATATTTGAATTTGGAGCTTTACTAACTTAAAATCTATAATTAAATGCACGTTTCTGTATTTCTCAGGGTGTTATGTTTTCCTTGTCATTGTGTAAAAATGAATTTTGTGTGGTTTTTTTTCCATGGTCAAATTCCATTTCTTTATTAAGTTGGCTTATTAGTGGGTTTTTGGCATTTCAAATATATCATGACTAATAAACAGTGTTGTTAGTATGTTTGTTGAGTTATCATTACATCATAGTCAAGTTCCAAGCTCCTGATAAGGCACTCATTCAGTGAAAACCACTTTCATTGGAAACCATAATTTTTTTTTGTTTTGTCAAAAAAGTTGCTACATGGCATAAAAGACAGATTGGAAATCCTACAGGGAATCTCTCCTTGTGCTGGAAAAGAACTAAAGAAGGTTCCATGTATTATGGAACTTCGGTAGCTTATCTATATCTTGCATTTTTCTTAATGGAGTAGGGAGGAAATAAATAGTAATTGCTTGCTTATTTAGGATTTTTAAAATTTTCCATGTGTTATGGAACTTCGGTAGCTTATTTATATCTTGCATTTTTCTTAATGGAGTAGGGAGGAAATAAATAGTAATTGCTTGCTTATTTAGGATTTATTTATTTATATATATTTAGGTATAGCCCCAAAGAATCTAACATTGAAGATAAATTCAACTTCATTAGGACATTAACTAAAAACTAAAAATGTCAAGTGTGAAATTGAAAATCCCCAAATGGCAATTGACACAAGGATGCAAAGATACATTGTCTTGTGGAAGCTTATAAATTACAAATATCTCTTTGGAAGGAGAAATATCCAGTCAATTGAAATTATTATTGTTGAAGCAAGCTCAGTGGCCATCATGTTCATACCTAACTCGCACACCGTCATACAAACTTGACATTTCTAGTGTTTTTGACAAAGTGTGGCAAAATGAAGATTTTGCTTTTCCATGAATTTCATGATATAAATTTTTTGGGATAGATTTTAATGTTTTACTATTTTAATTTTTAATTTATTGAAATTTCATTTTATTGTAGAAGTGTATTTAGTGTATGTTTTACTAGAATTGTGCAATTTGACTAATTTATATCTACAATTCCAATAACTCTCATCACATATTGTTGTTAAAAAATTTTAAATTGATGGTAATGTTATAATGGTAAAATCTATCAAATTTGAGGAGCGGCTTTTGTTTCATATTACTACCTTGATGGAAATAATAATTTTGATTTTAATATTTTTTAAACAATTCAAATTTAAAAAATTACATAATGTAAAACTTTTAATGTTTCATCTTTCCATATAACTCATTAAAAATGAATAAAAATAAAATATTTTCAATTATTATTTATTAAAAATTAATATAATGTTTCTTTTAAAAAAAACATTACTTTTCGAAACAGATTCCTTTCTCTTCTCTTAGAATGCCTTGTGATGTGAGGTCCATACATAGCTCCTTTGGATAAATGTGTTTTTATTAGTATAGGAACCAAGAAAACTTATGATATGAGATTTGAAATTTATCTAAGTCTCTTTTAAATAAATGTGTTTTTATTATTATAAAAAATCTTTTATAATACTTTTTTCAAATCAGATTTCATTCTCTTTCCTTGAATGCCTTTAATGTGAGATCCATCCAAATCTTCTCTAAATAAATGTAGGGTTGCATATGATGTGAGATCCATCTAAGTCTCCTGTGAGAATATGTGTTTTTTATATTATAGGAAACTTTTTATAATATTTTTTGAAAAGTGAATTATTTTTTATTTGTAATATTTTTTTTAAAATGTGAAGTATTTTTATTTATGATTATGAATTTTTAAATTATTTTTATTTGTGGTTATGAATTTTAGTTTCATATTATTAAAAAAATATAAAGAAAATCATAAAATTTAATAATTTAAATAAAATTAATATTTAATATTTATAATTATCAAGTTTAAATTTAGATTTAAAAATATATTGTATTTCAATTATAAAATTGGGTATTTTTTCATTAGATTTAAAAATATATGTAAGATTATGTCCATATACCATGTACCAGCTGGTGGAGGAAAAGTCAGCCAGTCAATATACCAGCTGACAGGCGAAGGTAGATGATTCTGTATTCTGCATATTGATTCTTTTTTCTTTGTTCGTTATTCTTTATGGATGAGTGGTTGAGGAACAGTCACCGAATATGGTAAAATATAAACGAGGCGGGTAATTAGGAGATGTGTGACATTCAATTTCAATATCAACCCCTTATGCTGTCAGCTGACCGAGTCGAGTCTCTGAACACGAGGCCGAGTACTAGATTGAACTGCACTGGATGGCAATTTCTCCGACAATTTAAGCCATTGGAACCAGCTTTACCCCCATCGACATATTCCTAAGCATAGCGATACTTTCCCTTCCCTGTTCTTGTCAGGTTACACACACATTGGATAGTAATCGGTCTGTCGGGACGACATCCATTTCTGGAATCGAGTATGGATCCTTTCACAAGTAAAGTTGTGGACGAACTCCTGGAAAAAGCATTCACAGAGATGAAAGGAGTCGTTAACATCATCGTTTCCAGCAAAACATCGGCCAAAGAACTGAAGGAAAAGCTGTCGTCGCTAAAGCCTACAATTGATGAAATTCTTAAGGTACAAAATCCCGACTCAGATGCATTAGTTAGACCATACAAAATTTTTCAAACCGACCTGCAAGAAGGCCTTGATCTGGTGGGAATCTTAGAGAAATTACACAGCTGGGATATATTCAGAAAGTACCGCTATGGAAAGAAAATCCAAAAGTTTCAAAAGAGGGTCTACGAATTCATTCAAACGCATGGCCCTCCCGATATCAACCTTAATCTTAAAAAAATAGAGGCAGATTTAAGGCCGGAACGACTAATTGCGATTGTCAAGGCCGGGATGACTAATGATCCTAATTCCAATGCTATCATGCTTGGGCAAATCGATGCAACTCAGGGATTTCAAAACCCCAATCAGGTATTTCAAAACCCCAATGACCATGGGATGCACGAAACTACAGCCGCTCAACAGTCTGTCAGCTACACCTACCAAGTGACGGAGACAAACGAATTTGTGGTGGGTTTGAATAATCCTGTCAATGCTGTCAAAAAATTTCTATTGCAGATCGGTGTTAATATTGTTGGAGTAACAGGGATGGGTGGGAGCGGCAAAACCACTCTTGCGTACGCCCTTTGCAACGACAGCCAAATCAAAGGTCACAACAGTAGTTGAATTCCTATTATATTTGTCGTGCAAACTTCATTTTATGTTCTTATCCTCACCTTCGTTTGTAAAGTTGGTTTCTATTTGTGATTTTCAGATTTCTTCAAAGAGAATGTATTTTTCATTACCGTTTCAAAGCTTTCGGATGTAAACAGTATTTTGGGGATTTTAGAAACTATGTGGGACAAGGTAATTGGTGGTCCAAGGCCTATATTCCGGAGCATAGAGGATGCTCGGATCCAACTGCAGAATAATCTCACGCATAATGCAGAAAGAAGAGATCGGCCAATTTTGATGGTTTTGGATGATGTTTGGTCTGCATCACATCTGGAAGACCTGCTGTTTCAAGCAAAAGGATACAAAACAGTTGTCACAACCAGAGAGAATTATACTATTCCAAAAAGAAGCGACGCTTGTCATTACAAGATGCCTATGTTGGAGGACAATCACGCCCTGCCACTTTTCTGCTTCTGGGCCTTTGGCCAAACCTCGATTCCAACAACAGAAGTAGAAGAGGATCTTGTAAAACAGGTATGAATTAGACATACTCATATATCCTAAGGCATGTTAGAGAGATACTAATTTTGCAATCAATATCCGAATTTGCAACTTCAAAATGACGATTTAATAGAACTCCAGCAAAAGCTGCAAATCGCGGATTTATGCAGAAAAAAATTAACTAGTGCTAGATCTGTAGGTTGCAGCAGAGTGCAAGGGTTTGCCACTTGCCCTGAAGGTTATTGGAACTTGTTTGCGCAATGAGCTCCGGCCGTGTTGGAAAAGTGCCAGGAATAAGCTTTCAAGAGCAGAATCTATATCACAATATTACAAAGATACTGTTCTTGATCGCTTGCAAATGAGTATAGATGTCCTTGATGATGAACCAAAGCGATGCTTTTTGGACTTGGGGGCATTTCCCGAAGGTAGAAAATTCAGCGTAGATTATTTATTGGACATTTGGGTATATGTCCGCGGTATGGAATGGGATGATGCTTTTATGGTCTTGTTAGAACTTGCAAAAAGAAATCTCCTAAACCTCACAAGCGATCCAGGGTATGGAATTTGTTTACATTTGCTGCTTTCTTTAAAATTGCTATTTGCTTCGCCTGTCTTCATATATGTTTTTCAACTTAAAGTCTTTTGCTAGTGGCATCCTTCCATACAGAATGAAACTTTGCAGAGAAGTTGAAACTCACTAACATATGCTAAAATGTACTATACAAGAAAGACATTTAAAGCCCGAGTTTCTTTACATAATTTTTAAAAGAATTATGAACCATGAGGTTAAGATCATTCAGTATGTGCATGTCACACTAGAGATCAAAGGGGGCTTTTGAGTTCACTATTATTCGTTTGGCTAATACAACAAGAATTTATTTGTTAGGAGTAGAGCCATCGACTATAGCTGTGCCTCCGAGTTCTGTTTTTCTCAACATGATATGATGAGGGATGTGGCCTTGCGTCTGGCAAGCCAGGATAGTATCATCCAGCGTAAGAGGCTTTTCATGCCTTGCAAGGAAAATAATATTCCCAAAGAATGGAGAAGGACTCTCACAAATCAGTCATCTGGGGCTCAGTTTCTTTCAATTCATACAGGTCAGGCTGTTCCTTACACTTGCAAGTATTTTAGTTCAATTCCTTGTTTATTCAAATTATTAAGGTATCTGGTAAGCATTTTTATCATAATATTATATGAACTTCTACATTTCTGGGACATATAGGAGCAATGGCAGAGCAAGATTGGTGTCAAATAGATTTTCCAGAGGTGGAAGCTTTAGCTTTATTCTTTGCCGCGAGTAAATACTGCCTTCCAACATTTTTACATACCATGCCAAAACTGAAGGTTGTTTTTATATACAACTACGGTTCAAAGCGTGCAACATTTCACCGGCTGCCATGCTTTCCTTCATTTACTCAGATTAAGTCTGTGGTACTAGAGAGGTTGATTGTTTCTCCTCTTTATGAGTACTGTAAATCTTGGGAGAGCTTAGAAAAGTTGTATGTATGCCTGTGTGAGGGCTTGGGAAATATGACTCTACTGGATACTGAAGAAGTCCTAAAGCTTCCCAATATGGTAGAAATTAATCTTGATCATTGTAGTGATTTGGAGGAATTGCCCGGAAAAATATGCAATTTAACTTCGCTCCAGAGGTTGTCTGTTACTAATTGCCATCTTATTCAAAAGTTACCTGATGACTTGACAAGTTTAAAGTCACTTAAAGTGCTGAGGTTCTCTGCATGTCCAAGCTTGTCAATGCTTCCACCTTCCATTTTCAAACTTCGGCAACTAGAATTTCTTGATATTTCACTTTGCAGGTCTTTGAAGGACCTTCCCATGGAATTTGATCAGCTATCAAATTTAAAGATGCTGGACATGAGGGAGTGCTCTGGACTGAAGAAGCTGCCTAAAGGATTAGCCAAACTAAGATATTTAGAACATGTAATCTGTGACTGTGATGAGAACACTAAAAGGCAGTGGCAGTCTATCAAAACCTCTGCCATACCTAATCTCATAATTGAATCCGTCGAAGAGAGCTTTAATTTGGACTGGCTTGATTATTGAAAAAGTTCATGATACATGTACTCTTTCCTCTGCAACACCCCTAATCCAATACCGAGTGTTTGACGAATATTATACAATCTGAAAAGAACCAAAGATTGCTCCTAGGATTACAATGATTTACAGGTATTATGTTCTTACAGTAACAAGGATTGCTTCTAAGAATGGAATGACTTACAAGTATTATTTTCTTTCAATTTGGATTAATGATTGATGAGTGGTTTATATGGTTACTAATTAGTAATTTCTTGTGATACCCTATCACGTCCCATGGTTTCTAAAGTATCTTGTTATACATCAGTGCGTGTATATTCTCTAAGCAATCTAAAGACCATCCAAACTGCCTCAAGTGAAACGCCTGTAAATTTTCCGTTTGGAAATGCTCTCCCTTCTCTAAGCCTTGTTGGCTAAGTTTTATTTTGATAGTTTATAGTTTTATCAAATCTGGTTGGCATGCAGGTTTTATTGTGCGAAACTGCTTGTGAATGTCTTAGACAACTGTTTAATAACATACGTTTATATTTGTATTTTACGCCTCTTAAGTTATAGGTACATTTCAAGTCCACAATTCTAAGCTTTCAGATACGTCTTCTGGTTGGAGGCTCAATATTCACTCTGAGAGGGGCTCTGCCACAAAAATTTAAAGAAAAGGTAACAAAGAACACCCTCGCATAAAGCCCTTAAAACTAAAACTAGATATGGGCAAAGGTCTCCCATAAAAATGCTTCACTGGAATGAGACAGATCTCCTGGTCCCAAGGTCTTCTCTACGAAAACATTACTTTACAATGTTGGATCAGCAAGGACGTAGGGCATATTATGGCGGACTGTTCGCAAAATCAAGAGCCCAATCACCCCCGACTAGAACGATGGGAACAAAAGTCTACAAGAGAAGCCTCAAGCTCTAGATGGCTTCCAACCAGTGAAAAAGAAGAATCATATGGAGATGCTCAAAAGGCATTGAAACCACTACCCTGATATCCCCAGAAAAAAACAGTTCAAGATCCTCAGTGAAGGTGGATCTAGCTTCAAGGATGGATCCTTCCCATCCCTTGGGGACTCCGACTCCAACCTCTAAAGGCTATGCCCCTTATATTGTTGAAGAAGTGGGAAACAATCCCCCATTCAATGTCTCCTATGTTGTAAGACTAGTCCTCCTCAGGAGCCTCTCCCCAAGGCCAAGGCATTACATATCTTGAAGTAAGCAAGAAATTGATCTAGTTCAAGTCTCCTCAGCATTGGAAAACTCAGAACCCATGTCCGAAATGTCACCCTCTGCTGAGACAACTCCATGAACAAAGAATTAGGTAAACCCTAAGAGCTGCGATCAGGGATTAAATTTAAGTTAATAAAGCATGTTTTGTTTCTATGGTCTTCTATGCGACCAATTTATCATGATCAACGACTGCGCCTCTCGCAAGAAATGGAACTCTGTAATGGGCAGATTTTGAAAAGTTTATATATTATATGGATGAGAAAACTTTATGGAGTAGTAGATCACTTCTTGTGGTCGGTTGCTGTGGTCGGTGACTAGTGTATATAACTTTTTTTCTAATACAAAAGTTGTGTTGTGTTTTTTTTGAAAAAAAACTCTTTTTGTTTTGAAAAACAAACTCTGTAAGAATTAAGAAATTTTTTTTTATGGAACCCAATTTTTTCACATCATGATGCAGGGGTGAAAACCCTGATTATAGGCATTACTGAATCAAATGTACTTCATTGATTAAGTATTGCCATAATTGATGATTTTTTTTGGAGATCCACATCTTAACCCAATAAACTAGGAATTGGCATTATTAATTAATATTAATTGAGTTAAATAATATTGAATAATATAAACCAAAACCAATAACTAATATATATTTAAAAATAAATAATTGATCTCGTAAATAACCAAGATTAAAATAAATATAACTAAAATGATATATAACAGATGTAAGTTAGCAAAAACGAGTCAGTGCTGAAATTTCATATAGCTAAAAACTCCTACTTCATATATTACATTTCATATAATCATGAACCTAATATTTATTAGAGATAACTTTAATTATTCTATAAAATTATTCATTAATTAGTTTTAAAAAAATTAAATTAATTATAAGAAAATACATTTTAATTGATAAAATTCGTTAATTTTCCTTCCTATCGCGGTTTTGTTTGGAATTTATTATAACCTATATATTGGTTTTATAGATTTGTTGTAACCTTTTGCACCAAGTTAAAACTGGTATACACTTCAAATCAGTGGTATATAATTACTTTTGTAAAATTGAAATTGTTTTTTGCTTGTGTGAATGGGAACTTTATATCTGTTTTAATCTTAATAGAAAGTTTGTAAAATTGAAATTGTTTTTTTGCTTGTGTGAATGGGAACTTTATATCTGTTTTAATTTTAATAAAAAGTTTGAACACATCATATGGATGTAAGATTTTGTAAAATAAATTTAAAGTTTTAAAATATCTATCTTTGAAGTCTAAAACAAATTTATAATTGTAGAGAGGATTATTAAATAGGTTGTAAAGTTTTTTCATTGATCTATTCCATAAAATTAGTAAGAGGTTGTAAGCATGTATTTTTTTGGTGATTCCTAGGCTATCCTCGGTTCTTCAGAGTTGTTGTTCTTAAATTTCTTTTATTTGAGTTGTTGTTCTTAAATTTCTTTTATTTGGTGGTTCACCGTTTGTTAGAGGGCTAGTTCAATAAAAGCATCATGCTACTTACAAAATTGAACCTGGGTGAGGAGGGCAACAATCATTCCTCCAAACCACTCAAACTACAACCAATGAACAAACCCCAATATGATTCATTTGAATTCAATATGATTCATTTGGGAACTCACTGTAGGGATGAATAAAGATATTGTTACATCATATTTTTCGAATGATTTTGAGACATACAGGATCCCAAAACTATCCAGTATACCAGAATTAATTCTTACCCATTCAATAAAAAGCATGACATTCGTTCTTCGATACCCCATAAGAGTTATCCTTGAGAGGAACGAACGCTCGATTCCTTCGACGAAATGGAGGGCACTTAGTTGGTCCTATTGGGTAGATCGGTTGCTCCTGCCCACGCAGCCATGATTTTCTTACTACTTGCCTTTGGATCCTACAGAACACGGACAGATCCTCGGTAGACGAACTCCATTGGTTGGAAGACCCTATCCATATCTACAATATTATATTTCTGGAAGGTGAATGTCTTGGGTAAACTCAATACATTAAACTATAATTTTTAACACCAACAATCCCTTATAGAATCCCAAGATGTCAACAAGGGATGGATGCCAGTATGTGAACGGGTAACTAGTAGTGGAGATAGGTGTGGAAAAACTAGTTACCACAAGTGGTTCATAAAAGTACTTTATGTACAAGTCATTGTCAATATTTTCATGTTTTTAAAATTATTTATTAAAAAAATTTCTTCTACATTTTGAAATACAGTAAATATTTGAAATTTAAAATCTCATTTTAAGTCACATCACTATTCACCCATTGGTCCCAAGCAAAAATACACTATTGTTAAACAACTTGGAACTTTGTGGCTGATGTGGCATCATTTTGGATTGGTCACACCTAAAGACCAATATGGTTAGATAGAAAACACACCAAAATATATATGATAAAAAATTGGAGGAAAAAATAGCTCAAAAACATGACGAATTAAGTTACACAAAATAAGTAAAAATGTTGCATCCATCCCCTATAGACTACAATAAATTGCTCCATACCAGAGATTGCAGTCCACCTTGCCCACGAGATGATCCCGAGTCAATCCTCTTGCAATGAGCCTCACAATAGCTCGATGCAAATTATTATGCACTTTTCTAATATTTTATAGTAATTTTTTATTAACACTTTTTAATTTGATCGCTTCCTCTTGGAATGAATGTAATCAAAGATGAGGCATGTAAATCAGAATCATGTCCTTTCTCCTTAATCGTTTATTCACCACCTGCATGAATTGTTGTTTACAGGAGGGGATATTTGTAAACACGAGAATTAATAATAACAAAATGTATTCTTGATTTAAATTCAACATCCTTATGACATTTTTTTTAAGAATCAACACTTTGAAGTATGAAAACAAATTGATTTTAACTTTTATTTCAAGGATGCTACAAATTTTACCTGTGTTGTCTTCACATAATTTGTTGCTTGAGTTTCTAGAGCATTTAATTTATTATCTTTCTCGCTCAACTTCTTCTGAATTGAAGCTATGCTCCTAATGATGGAAAAATTATTATATTTCTCTCTCAACTACTTCTGAATTGAAGCTACGCTCTCAATGATGGAAAAATTATTATATTTCTCCCTCAACAACTTCTGAATTGAAGCTATGCTCCCAATGATGAAAAAATGCTAGATGGTTCTTATGAAGGGGACGCACTGGCAGAGTGAGTGTTGAGAACTATAGAGTAGGAAAAGAGTTGGCTCCTTTCTTTCCCCCTTTCTCCTCTGACTGGTAATTATTGTATTCCAAGGGATCTTGGAAGAGTAGTTGAGACAACATTGAAACTCTATAGTGCCTCTGATTTACATATAGCCCCCCATGTCCTAGACCTTCTTGGTTTATAATCGCAATTGGTTCAATGTGGCAGAAACACCAACCAATTGATCGAATCTCACTAGCGTCTCACATAGAGTACCTTACAACTTGAACTTTCATTCACTCAGTTTATGATCCTTTAGTTGCATCTGTTGATCCAACAGAGACAAAAGCAGGGGCAACGAGGAGAAATCCATCTGAGTCAACAACGAGGGTGGAAGAAGCACCATTTTACCTATTCTTGTTTCCAAATATGGATGCAGAGCTCATTCAAGTTACATATAGAGACCAAGTAGCATTCCTTAGTACTTACCCTTGATCGAATAACTATTAGACCTTTGTAACTACCTTACATATATATGATCGACTCCCTTCACTATAGTGAGCCTTTGCTCTAAAAGAGAGTGAGGGACCCTATCAAGAACTTTTAGGAGAGACAAACAGAGCCTATGGAGAGACAGGTTATTAGACCTTAAGATGAAGACACAGAAGGGCCAAATTTAACAACACATAGCAAAGAACTATGTTTGGAAGAAATCAACAACAGATCTGGAACTAAGATATGCAAACCTTCAGCTCACGGGCCTTTCCATTGGGCATGGAGTCAGAAAGAAAAGCTTTAAAAACTGAACAGTTGCAGAGGAATTTCATTGAATGGAACAGTGAACCAACTTTAAATGAGGATGAATTTAGAAAGTGAAAACGAGAGGACTAAGAGGAGTGCCTCAT
Source organism: Larix kaempferi (assembly GCA_027924585.1). NCBI lineage: Eukaryota > Viridiplantae > Streptophyta > Pinopsida > Pinales > Pinaceae > Larix > Larix kaempferi. The sequence goes on along the minus strand of BSBM01000742.1, from coordinate 23,187,707 downwards.
GGACAAGTTCCTAAAAGTCATGGTGAAAGAATGAACATACTATTAGATAATAATGGCGAATTACTATATTTAGTTTTTTGTTAAGTTGTTAAATTTCGTGTTGTTTGCGATCCTATTTCTCAGGAGTTTGTAACAGCTCTCAGAGCTTATTTAATGTAACTGCATTTCATAATAAGATATATCAAGTGTTCTATTTTGTATTCATTTCGTAATTTGGTATCAGAGCAACAGGGAGAACTCGTTGCTGCCTGAGAAAGCTCAGATTGTGGGCATCTGGAGCAGGTTTGTTTTGAATCACTGCTCACTGAAGGAAGGCCGTGAGCCTGAAGAGAAGAATCGAAGGTGTGATCTCAGTGGAACAAGGCGACACCACTATTGAGTAGGTTTCATGCTTGAAAATCTCTGCAGGTGGATTCATCATCAGAGAGAGCCGCATTCTTCAAGTGAAGGTCGAATTCGTTGGAGGGGTTGAGCACTTAGCTGCTGCAGCAGTCGCGATTTGGCGAGATCGAAATCTTGGCCTGCTATTGCGTGGAGGGTCATCTCATTGTGAAAGCGGCCAAGAAGGAACTATCATTGATGAGAGGAGACACGACACATAGAAAACAGTTGTGAGCTCAGTGAACCCGACGTGAGGAGAACTGTTGTTGCAGAGTTTGTTTCCGAACCAATCGTCAGAGCCACCAGTGAATTAGAGGTAATCGCAAGCCATTGCAGAGTGTAGAGGAAGGCAGGCGTGGTAATCGTCGACTATCGCGTCCCTCAACACTGGGGACCCGCGGTAATTTTTGGCAAAATTCTGAAACTTCACGCTGGACATTTTACCGCGGCCATGGGCCATTAACAGGTGCGCGCTGGACATTTTACCGCGGACATGGGCCATTAATAGGTGCGATAAATTTAAGTTTGTTTGCTGAGTTCGCGCATTTGTTATTTGATGGGCACCTTTGTTAGAGAGTCACTGTGAGCATCCGCCATCGTGGAGCTTCCCACACTCACCGTGCTCTTCTGCTGCAAATCGGTGTCATAAAGACACAACAAGAAGGGGCCGAAGGTCATCTGATTTCAGCATTTGATTTTTGCTGAGCCATCCACTTCGGGAGGTCACTGTATTTTTCATATCACCTGAGAAAAGAGGTATTTTTTTTCAAACAAAGGTATTTTTTATTGAATTTGTCTTTTAGCAGCTATGACCAATTCCTTTCCCGAAAATTATCTGAACGAAGCTTCTAAGCTTGACGGGGACAATTATCTTGACTGGAAATTCAAGATTTTAACTATGCTTGAAGCACTAAATGTTTGGACTATAGTCAAAGAAGATGAAGCCAAGCCCACAGGTGCTACTCTTGCAGATTGGGAGAAGCGAGAAACGAAGGAAAAAGTGTTGTTGCGGTTGTTTGTCAAAAACAACATCATCCCACACATCAGAGATTGTAAAACTTTCAAGGAGACATGGGACATCCTGAAAGGTTTGTATGAAACTACAAACTCCAATAGAATTCTATTTCTAAAGACTAAGTTATTGTCTATAAAAATGGCTGCAAATAAGAATATCACCACCTATGTTTCCCGTATTAAGGATTTATGTGATCATTTGAGTGCCATTGGTGATACTGTTTCAAATACTGACATGGTAACTATTACATTAAAAGGGTTAATTAGAGATTATCATGTCTTTATTTCAATTCTAGGAGGTAGAGCAATGCCACCTACATTTAATGAGTTCATAGGGATTCTTCTTCAAGAAGAAGAGAGGATGAAAGTGTTTGAGATGGACTCTCAATCTTCAGAAGTGGCATTAATGGAAAAAGGGAAACATCCCTACAGGGGCAAGACATGGGACAGAAACAGATCAGGCAAATTTCAGCTAAGAAACAGAGGTATGACTCGCTCAAAATCTGATTTTCATAATAAGAAAAATGATGGTTGTTTTTACTGTGGGAAACATGGTCATCATGCTAAAGACTGTTATAAAAGGAAAGCTGATGAATCCTAACAGAAGTTTAGAAAGCATAATGGAAATTATGTGACAACTGACACATCCAATGAAGGTTTTAAAAATTTAAAGTTGTTTATTTCAGAAGCTGCATTGTTTGCAGAAACTGATGATGAAAATGCATGGTTCATAGACTCAGGTGCCTCAGCCCATATGTCTTGTGTGAAAGAGTGGTTTGACGAATATCATGAAAGCAAAGATGAAACACACATATATTTAGGAGATAATAGATCTCATAAGATTCAGGGTCATGGAATAATGTGTGAGATTACCTAATGGCCAAAAGAAACAGATTCATGATGTGTTGTAAGTTCCAAACATCAAAAAGAACTTGATTTTTGTTTCCACAATAACTGATCAAAATCTGAATGTAGAATTTATGCAGTCTCACTGTCTTGTGAAGGATATTCAGAATCGTTATAATGTCATAGCCACAGGGACAAGAATTGGAGGATTGTATAAGCTTGATGTCACAAAGCCCACTCATCAAGCATTGACATCTACTACAATGACAACAGAAGAGCTATGGCATCGCAGGTATGGGCATCTTAATCAAAATGACTTAGTACTACTTCAGAAGAAATTGATGATTGAAGGGCTTCCTGTTTTGAAACATGAGCATCTAGAATGTGAAGCTTGTGCTCTAGGTAAACAACATAGGGAAGAATTTCAGTGCATGAAGAAAAGAAACCGAGAGAATTACCTGAATTAATACATGCTGATGTCTGTGGTCCCATGCAAACCTTATCACTTGGTGGTACGATGTACTTTCTAATATTTGTTGATGACAAAGCAAGATTTACTTGGATTTATTTTATAAGGAAAAAGAGTGATGTATTTGAATATTTTAAAGAATTCAAAACTATGGTGGAAAAGCAGACAGCTAAAATCATCAAGATACTCAGATCTGATCAAGGTGGAGAATACACCTCAGGATCCTTTGAAAGATACTGCAAAAACAATGGGATCATTCAGCAATTAACAGTGCCTTCTACACCACAACAAAACAGTGTAGCTGAAAGGAAGAACGGGACATTAGTAGAATGTGCTCGCAGCATGTTAAAAGGTAAAAATATCTCTAATGGTTTTGGGGTAGAAGCCATTAACACTGTTGTTTACTTAAAGAATAGAATTCCAACTAAGATTCTAGATTCAAAAACGCTTTTTGAAGTTCTTTATGGCTATAAACCTGAAGTTGGTCATTTAAAAATATTTGGTTCAAAGGCATTTGCTCATATTCCCAAAGATGAGAGAAGAAATCTGGATGCAAAATCTGTTAAGTGTACTTTTCTTGGTGATTATGATGATCATAAGGCATACAAACTGTTTGACCTTAATTCACATAAGCTCATAGCAAGCAGAGATGTGAATTTTCATGAGACTACAAATGAAGAAGTAAGTAAGTATGATGTTTGGCATACTCCTTGGGGCAATGATGTTGATGTTCAAGTGAAAATTGATATAGATAATGAACAGGAACAGGTACAACAACAAGGTGAAAGTAGCATAGTGACCCCAACAACTCCTATGCCTCAGAAAAGAAGAGATGAAAGTGCAGAAAGTGGTGGACCACTGAGGAAGTCTACAAGAACAATTCAGATACCCTCCAGGTATAAAGACTATGCTTTGATGACACAAGTAATGAATGTTGTAGAACCTACTTCTTATGAACAAGCCAAAACTCATAAGGACTGGAATAATGCAATGAATGAAGAATATGACTCAATAATGAAGAATGACACTTGGGAATTAACTAAGCTGCCTGAAAACAATGTTCCCATAGGATGTAAATGACTGTATAAAACCAAATTTAATGCAGATGGAAGTGTTGACAAATACAAGGCCATATTAGTTGCAAAAGGGTATTCACAAAAGGAAGGAATTGATTATGAAGACACTTTTGCACTTGTAGCTAAGTTAAATACAATTAGAGTCATGATTGCATTAGCTACAAAATACAATTGGAAAGTTCATCAATTAGATGTTAAGTCTGCATTTCTGAATGGCGATTTAAAAGAAGAAGTTTATTTGGTTCAGCTTGAAGGATTTATAAAGAAAGGGGAAGAAGATCTTGTCTGTAAACTCAAGAAAGCTTTATATGGTTTAAAACAAGCACCTAGATCTTGGTATATTAAGATAGATTCGTTCTTTGCCCAGAAAGGTTTTGTGAAAAGCAAAAATGCTCCAAATTTGTATGTTAAAAAGCATGAAAATGGAAATGTTGCTTTAATATCCTCATATGTTGATGATTTGATTTTCACTGGTAGTGCTTCTCATTTGATTGAAGACATTAAGATTCAGTTAGCTCAGATATTTGAAATGAAGGATCTTGGTGAAATACATTATTGTTTAGGTCTGGAAATATGGAGAGAAGGCAGTAAAACAATTGTCACTCAAAGCAAATACTCAAGGGAGATTCTAGAAAGATTCAATATGAGTGATAGCAAGGCAATATCAACACCTTTGGAACAGAATGTTAAGTTATCTAGTCTTGATGAAACTAAAGAGGCAAATGGTGTTCTGTATCGCCAATTGGTGGGAAGTTTAAACTATTTTACCACTACCAAACCAGACTTAGCATATTCTGTCAGCATCCTAAGTCAATTCATGGCTAAACCTCTGGAAAGACACTGGATAGCTGCAAAGAAAGTCCTTCGATATCTAAAAGGGACTGTTAATTTTGGTATTATGTATACTGATAGTTGTGATATTGAGTTGACAGGTTACTCTGATTCATATTGGGCTGGAAATCCTGATGACAGGAAATCAACCTCCGAATATGCATTCAACATTGGTACAGGGGTTGTATCTTGGAGCAGTAAGAAACAACCAACTGTTTCTTTATCATCAACAAAAGCTGAATACAAAGCTCTATGTAATGCTACTTGTGAAGCTGTTTGGTTAAGGAGGATTCTTGAAAACATTGACAACAAGCAAATGAAGCCAATTGTTCTCAAATGTGACAATCAAAGCTCTATTAAATTGGCATACAATCCAATTTATCAGGTAAGAACCAAGCATATTGAAATTCAACATCATTTTGTAAGAGAAAAGATACAAGAGAAGGAAATTGACTTGACCTACTGTAATACCACTGAGAATGTGGCTGACATCTTTACCAAGCCTCTTGGGAAGATGAATTTTGAAGAATGTAGGAATCAGTTAGGTGTGGTAGAGAATCCATTTCTCCATTAAGAGGAAGTGTCAGATAATAATGGCGAATTACTATATTTAGTTTTCTGTTAAGTTGTTAGATTTCGTGTAGGCTACAATCCTATTTCTTAGGAGTTTGTAACAGCTCTCAGAGCTTATTTAATGTAACTGCATTTCATAATAAGATGTATCAAGTGTTCTATTTTGTATTCATTTTGTAATTCATATTGAGCCTCAACCATTTCAGATTAGTCAACAGTTCCTAATAGGCTGCAAAGTATTCATGAATCAACTTGTCAATACAATGCACATATAACTAAACAAAGAGCCAACAGAACTGGAAGTCCCTGCCTAACATAAATGCACATCTAGAGAATAGGCCAGAAGTCAACCGAACTTGAAATATCTGAAAACTACTCTCTATCATTTAACAAAAAATGCATGCTTAAAGACTGAATAATTGCTAAACTATTGCTGAAAACCTTTATTTCATGAAATATGTGTGGAGAAGAAAAGTTGTGGAAATACAAGAGAAAATACAACAGACTAAGAAGAAGACAACAAGCTACAGACAGTGATCTTAATATCTAAAAAAGCATTACATCTGCTCAACAATCAGAAGCATGAATCGAATGGTTGGTTTCCCCTCACTAAAAGAATTACAAGTTGGCCTGTCGGCCATGGCAAGCTCAGCCCTCCTGGATCTTGAAAAATTTTACCCCCTTTGCTCCTTCCTCGAAGATTGCTTTTATAGGCTCTTTATTTGACAATTTTGGCTTTTGATTGGCTGAAAATTGCCACCTCAATGGTACAGGTGTTCCTTGCTCTAACTGCTTTTGTTCCAGATGTTGCGACAACTATCCAATTAGATACTCCTTTCTTTGGCTTCCATATGTCCTGTTTTAACCATCATTTACCAATTTCATTTTTAACTTTATCAAATACTTTCATTTGATTTGAAACCCAAATCAAAACTGACTTGTATGATAGAGTAACATGTCAATCTTCTGCTTTTACTTATGAAATCTATTTTGGCAGAACTCAAGCTCATATTCTGCTATGTCTTATTTAAACATTTGACTTCTCTTTGTACTGGAAACCATGCGATAAGACTGCAATAAAACCCACAGGTGTTGTCAGGAATTCTGATTGAAATTTAAAACAAAAATTGAATGCCCTCTTGAGATATTGTCATGATGCCGAATCGTTGACCATTTACATTCCAAATTGGACCAAGCTTTAAGCTGAGATCATGTTGGTATGTTAATTCCCATACAAGGATCTTATGTGAGAGTCTCAATCAATGGGCTAGCTAGGGGCGCATTCTTTCCACGGAGATTTGTTTTGAAGTCATCACTAAAATCGATTTCCATTTATAGAAGCTTTATGCTTGAACTTAAAAAATCCTCTTTTGGATTTTTAACATGAAACCACCAGCATGACAAAAATTATATGTCCAAAACACATCGAAAAAGGTGGACTGGGGAATCTTGTATGACATCAATACATTTATATATCATAGTTGACTGAAGAAATGTGTTCGGAACAACTAATTTCAACTATTTGGCTTTCGAAATATGTTGAGGTAGTAATTCAAAACCTACGAATGTGGGAGACTTCACGGATTTCCTCGTGCTCTGTCATGTTTTGAGAATCCAAGAAAATATAGCCATCCATCTTCTTTACACATCAACAATGCCTTGTGAACTTGCACACGCATTAATTTTTCTTGAGGATGTGCAACTGCTAAAACCACCCTTGCCACGTGTCAAATATCTATTAACAACGCCTCCTAGAAGGAGGTTTGGAGAAACCCCTCTCATGGGACGTGTTACCACCATTTGAATTTTCAACAGGCTTTTAACTATTCTTCGACTTGGGTTTTCATAATAGCCAACATGTGATGAGACACGCTATTCCACTCAAGAAGAAATAACATAATCTCCCTTTTATTCCGCTTTAATCTAATTCATGTTTCATATAAATCAAACTTTTAATCAATTTTTCACTGGACTGATTGGGAAATTTAGCACTTTAATGTACCTCTATTTCATTCATAGGCCATATGATTGGAATATCATGTCTAAAGCATCGATGGCTTCATGTTCTTTTGAAAACCATAAGACAGGGTCAAAATTGGTACTAACATAGTCTCCACGGGGGACAACAATCCCTGCGATCTGTTGAGAACAATAGTGCCAGTTCCTTCCTCTGTAACAATTTGAATACTAGGATTGCTTATCACTTAATCTGGAAACCAAACCCAATCCATATATGTACCTTCATGTACCTTCCTTCCAAGAATTCATTGTGTTTGACTGTAAATAAAACTGAGCTTCTATACATACAACAAACTGAAAGGATAAACTGATTAAAAGCAAAAGAGTGTGCTCATTTTGAGCTTATTCTGCTACACTACACCTACTCTAACAAATACTTCATTAGCTCAAGCGAAAAGGGATTTCTAATGGAGCCACTGAAGCATTGCTTCATTTGTACAAAATCTGCCTTCACTGTTAGAGATAAAGAAGAGTAGATAGAAAGACAACATACTCTAAGACAATGGAAGTTTAAAATCGGAAAATATGAACTTAGTAAAGTTTACCCCTCCCGAAGATTTTAGACAGGAAGCTACAGGATCTTGGAAATCATAAGAAACCATTGTATTTTCAACCTTTTTGCTTCAGAAGAAAATACCAGTGGTTGATCTTGCATAAAATTCTGCTTTGATTCTTCATCAACGTTATCTCCTTTAAATGAATAAAATTTGAATTCTTGTAATGTAATATACGACTCTAGGAAATCATCATCTTCATTCTTATCAGAGACAGGTTGATCACGAGGAAATATTTCATCCACTTGAAGCAATGATAACTCTTTAGCTCGTTGATCTTGATCTTGATATTTAAAATTCAAACTTGTATGAGATTCGAGACCTTGTAGAAGCTCTTGATCACTTTCTTGTTGAGACATGAGAGGAAGAATCTCTTCTTGAATATCTTCATGTGCTTTGTTAACATTTCTTTTTGGAGCTGCAGATTCAAAATATTCACTATTAAATGTCTTTTCATCTCTTGAATTATGAGGTGTAAGATTTGTTAAATCCTATTCATCATGACCTTTTTTGTTGGTCCATGCATCCAAAAAAACATCATAAAGTCTCATGACTAAATCAATGGAACTTGGAGGAAAATTATTAACTCATTCTTTACAATCTCCCTCTAAAGAATCATAAAAGAATCTCATGAACACATGTCCGTAAACTCTTGAAATAAAGAGACATGTTATTCAACTGTGACTGAATCATCTCCGTAAAATATGAGAAGATCTTTATCACAATCTTCAAGATCAGGTAGAGCATGTGGAAAGCCTGCTATATTTGAAAAATACCTTGCAACAATTGATATTTCCATTGAACCCGAGTATTATCCCTAGTGGAATCACCAGAATGTGGAGTCTCCAAGGTGAATAGATGAACAACTTGTGTATGAATCTCGTTCACCTTCAAGAGCCAGATCTTTAACCTGTGTCATAATGCCCAGGGAAACTTTACTTCACTTTCGTGTCCTTGGAAATGGCGCCATTTTTCATGTTATCCCCAAAGTTGTACCGGGAAGCTTGCCACAAGCTCATGAATGATCATTCAACCATGATTTAGACCTTTAGTTGGAACTAAGGTAAGAGGGGGATCCCTCACCAATTTATTAATCTAACACTTTCTACTTACAGAGAGACAGAGGTTATTAGACCTTAAGATGAAGAGAAAGAAGGGCCAAATTTAACAAAATGGAGAAAATAATTGTGGTTGGAAGCAATCAACAACAAATATGGAACTGAGATATGCAAACCTTCAGCTCAGGGGCCTTTCCATTGGGGATGGAGTCATAAAGAAAAGATTTAAAAACTGAACTAGACACAATATCAGTTGCAGAGGAATTTCACTGAATGGAACAATAAACCAGATTTAAATGAGGATGAATTTAAAAGGTGAAAACGAGAGGACTAAGGGGAGTGCCTCCTGGACAAGTTCCTAGAAGTTGTGTTGAAAGAAAGAACGTATTGATCCTCAACCATTTCAGAGTAGTCAACAGTTCCTAATAGGATGCAAAGTATTCATGAATTAACTTGTCAACACAATGCACATATAATTAAACAAAGATCCAACCAAACTTGAAGTACCTTCTTAACGTAAATGCACATCTAGAGAATAGGCCAGAAGTCAACCGAACTTGAAATATCTAAACGCTACTCTCATCCTTTAACAAAATCATGCTTAAATACTCTGAATAATTGCTAAACTGTTGCTTAAATCCTTTATTTCATGAAAGGTTTGTAGAGAAGTAAAGTTATGGAAATACAAGAGAAACTACAACAAACTAAGAAGAAGACAAATTTCTACAGAGAGTCATCTTAATCTCTACAAAAGCATTACATCTGCTCAACAATCAGAAGCATGAATCGAATGGCTGGTTTCCCCTCACTAAAAGAATTAGAAAATGGCCTGCCGACCATGGCTGGTTCAGCCCTTCTAGCTCTTGAAAAATTTCACCCCCTTTGCTCCTTCCTCGAAGGTTTCTTTTATAGGCTCTTTATTTGATAATTTTTGCTTTTGATTGGCTGAAAATTGCCACCTCAGTGGGATAGGTGTCCCTTGCTCTATCTGCTTTTGTTCCAGCTGTTGCAACAACTATCCAATTAGCTACTCCTTTCTTTGGCTTCCATATGTCCTTTTTTAACTATCATTTACCAATTTCATTTTTAACTTTATCGAATACTTTCATTTGATTTGAAACCCAAACCCAAACTAATTGTGGATGATAGAATAACATATCAATCTTCTGCTTTTACTTATGAAATCTATTTTGGCATAAATCAAGCTCATATTCTGCTATGTCTTATTTAAAAATTTGACTTCTCTTTGTACTAGAAACCATGCGATAATATTGCAATAAAACCCACAGGTGTGGTCAAGAATTATGATTGAAATTTAAAACAAAAATTGAACGCCCTCTTGAGATGATGTCATGATGCCTAATCGTTGACCATTTACATTCCAAATTGGACCAAGATTTAAGCTGAGAACATGTTGGTATGTTAATTCCCATACAAGGAGCTTATGTGAGAATCTCAATCAATGGGCTAGCTGGGGGTGCATTCTTTCTGCAGAGATTTATTTTGAAGTCATCACTAAAATCAATTTCCATTTATAGAAGTTTTATGCTTGAACTTTCAAAATCCTCTTTTGGCTTTTTAACATGAAACCGCCAGCATGAAAAAATTATATGCCCAAAACACATCGAACAAGGTGGACTGGGGCATCTTGTCTGACATCAATACATTTATATACCATAGCTGACTGAAGAAATGTGGTCGGAACAACTAATTTCGACTATCTGGCATTGGAAATACGTTGAGGCAGTAATAAAAAAACCTACGAATCTGGGAGTCTTATCATATTTCCTCGTGCTCTTTCATGTTTTGAGCATCCAAGCAAATCTAGCCATCCATCTTCTTTACACATCAACGATGCTCCTCAACAACGCTTTGTGAACTTGCACACGCATTAATTTTTCTTGAGGACGCACAACTGCTAAAACCACCCTTTCCACGTGTTAAATATCCATTTCCAACGCCTCTTAGAAGGTGGTTTGGAGAAAACCCTCTCATGGGACGCGTTACCACCATTCGAATTTTCAACATGCTTTTAACTATTCTTCGACTTGGGTTTTCATAAGAGCCAACGTGTGATGAGACACGTTATTCCACATGAGAATAAAGAATATGATCTGCCTTTTTAACCAAGCTTTGACTTAAAGCATATAGTTTAATCCTTTTATTCCTCTTTAATCTCATTCATGTGTCATATAAATCAAACTTTTAATCAAGTTTGCACTTGACTGAGTGGGAAATTTAGCACTTTAATGTACCTCTATTTCGTTCATAGGCCATATGACTGGAATATCATGTCTAAAGCATCGATGGCCTCCTGTTATTTTGAAAACCATAAGGCAGTGTCAAAAGTGGTACTAACAGCTTGATCGAGGGTTTGTCGGGACAAAAATTTGAAACCAAAATTTATGGGGAATATTTCGCGATTAAGGTGTGTATTTCTTGATCAAGCTATTAATCTCGATCGAGCTCCGTTAACTCTTATAAAATCGAAAAAAAACCAACAAACGGTGGTTTATTTCATCGTAGTTGTTGAACAAGTAGTGAGAGAAAACTCGATCGAGGGTTTGGAAGCTCGACCGAGGGTCTATTTGACACCGTCCACCATGCCACCAACGAGCCCGTCCTGCTACCATGGCCTCCAGGCACCGAGTTAGGAAATTCAAAACCCGTAAAGCTCATTTCTATGGATTGATTGGAATTGTTTTCTTGTTTTTTTTAATGAAATTTTTGTAAAATTATTTGAAAACCCTAATTCAAATTGTTTTTTTATTGTAAAATTATTTGAAAACTCCTATTCAAATTTTTTTTAATAAAAAATTTATAAAATTATTTGAAAACATTGATTTAAAATATTTCTTTTATTAATTTCAACGATATTTTTTGTAAAATTAGTTAAATTTTTATTTAAATTTTAGTTTAAATTATAAATTAAAATTAGTTTATTTTAATGAGAAATTTGTAAATTTAGTTATTTTCATTAGTTTTGTTTTGTAAAATTAGTTAAATTTTTATTTAAATTTTAGTTTATTTAATAATTTAATTTATATTTAGTTTACACACACATACATGTTTTTTCAACAGAAAAAACCCGTTCCTTGATATTCCATTGAATCAAATAGAACAAATACCATACACATCTCTATACAGTTTTTAGGGATAACTATCATAGATGAGGAGCCATTCAAAATAACTAACATGAAGAAATCCTACAGACTGTCATACATGTAGTCCACAAAAATGGTCTCCTTGATCAATTCACTCATACAACGGTTCAAAACTAATAGTGCTATTACAAAAAAAAAAACACTCTAAAGATCATCCCAAAGTTACAATTTTCCACCATAGGATTAGAGACAAATTTAAGAGAATAAAACATGTGAGCCCTCATAGATAAGGGACTCCTCCATATACTCTTAAAAAAATAGTGTTCCATCAAGTCCCCCAATAGATTTTTTAGAAAGCTCATCAGCAATAGTATTGTTTTCTCTATAAATATATGTCTGATGGAAATATGCTGAAAAGAGGGAAGAAGTGTGTAGATTCTCTGACACCACGGTTCCAGTGACAAACCATTTTCCCAATTTATAATTTAACTTTTGAATCACCAAGAACATGTAAAGACACAATACCATTAAGATAGGAAAACTGAAGTAACCCCCATAGAGCCAATAATTTTGCTATAGAATTGGTGCCTGAATCACATCCCATCCAGAGTCTAAAGTTATGTTCTTCATTTATTCTTATGTACATTCCTCCGCCACATTCACCCATCTGAGCTCCTCCATCAAAGTAATTTAGAAGGAACTGCATCCTGCAATTGTGATCTTTGAAAAAGGTGTTGAAAATATTCTGATAGAGGATCCAGCATGGGGCAGTCTCCGTAGATCAAGAAGCAGATATGGTAAAATGGATCAAACTGTTATCCATTGAATCCCAGAACATCCTTCTATCTTTAGATGATCCATAACAATTAATGATTTTTAACTTTTGTCCTATACCCTTGACTCTTCCATCCAATAAAATACCTGCACATGTTTCATATGGTTGAAATTCAACAACCAAAGGATTCCAAATGGTTAATAAACCCCCAAAGTGACCATATGCATCTATCACACAAACTTCCCACCCTAGAAAGATTTTCAAAAATTCCTCACATGCTTTCACTCCCGAACACATCATTTCTTGAACTAACACTAAATCATGAAATCTTTGTGATACAAATAACAGTTTAATTCCTTCAATCATTGTATTCCTCACCATCATCATCTATATCATCATCGTAACAATAATGATCATTCTCGGATCATTATGATCCTCTTCGTCATCATGAAAACATTGTCATGTAGTGACACCATCCTAATCATTCGCTTCATCATCCTCATCCTCGTTGTCACCATCATCAGAACATCATCATCATCATTTTCATTCTTGTCATTTTATTCAAAGGATGACATATATGATTTTTCTTCATTGTTTCATGCACATCGTTCTCCAGAGCAGAGTTCTTCCCTACGTCAGTTGCAATCATCAAGACGATCCACTGCTGTGGCACCCCCCCCATATTGCGAGCGGACTCATACTTTCATTTGTATGAGAGATGCAGTCTGCCATCGACACAACATGTATATTTATGTACTTAATTTTTTTGTATTATATGTCATTAAATAATCATCTTAAAAACATGTGCATCTAAAAGAATCAATTGAGTAGTACTGATTTGTTTTTTGTTGCACCATGTAGAGGACCAACTTTATGGATTCACTTCATTCCACTTCTCTGTTGGTTGACCATCCAACCTTTGCCCATGATGGTGTCTCCATGGTACATATGCTAGTTCCTTCATCCTAACCTTGTAAGATACATACATGTGTATAATTGCAATTATTTTATCGTAACTTTCATCTCGCCCTTGCTTAAATTGTACAACGTAAAGGTAAGGGGATTGAAGAGGAGCAAGAGACACCACACTTTCCTTCATTATGATAATCGGATTCTTTTCAAAGAGGTATTGTAACTTATGTTTCAATGGAATATAGAATTCAAGTTGATGTTTAATTTAAAATGTTCATTTATTTTTCTTTTACTAATTACATGCATGATGCCACCATACAAAGGCTCGTGTACAGTTCGGAATCGGTGCTACAATGATGTTCACAAAAGAGTGCGAAAGGTTGATTCAACATCATCCTAGTGAGGGCCCACCGAATTAGCATTGTCCTAGAGATTCCACACATGCGGATTTGAAAAATATCACCATGGACTCGAGCCAAGTAAGTTGATCCATCCACTTAAAATTTTAAAAATATGTCATCTTATAAATTTTAAGTACTATTTAAATCTAGAACTAATAGATTTCAAAATTTTAATTTTTACAGTTCCAATCTTTAGATAGCCTTTTCGATCACATGCCGTCTCCACACTAGGGGCATGGTGCATGAGGTACTAGCAGTGGGGATGACCACACAACCCATGAAGGGCATGGTCCCCATATTGGATGACACTTGTTCATGTTGTGCATTATTTTTATTGTTATGTATACATATATACTTGTACATTTTTATGAACTTGATGGATTATTTCATATCATATTTTTTCTTCATGGATATTTGATGTCTTATATTTATGTCAACATGATTTATATATCTTATGTTTATGAACTTATTTATGTTGGAATCTAATCAATCGGGGTTAGAGAATATGAACAATTGTGAGAGAGTCCACGAGACGCCTTGGGAATTTGAATTCCAAGGGTCACTTCTCATTGTATTTATGTACATTGCCTAATGAGAAATATTGTGATTCATGCTTATTCAGCTTGTCTTTGTGTTCGTGATTTATGGTCTATTTGGATTGTGTTTATCCCATTTCTCTACTTGCCCAAATGGGCAACCTACTAGTGGTATCAATGGTATCAGAGTGTTTCTAAGCATGTGGCCTGTGCTTAGACCTCCCAATTCTGTAAAATTTCAGATGTGAACCAAGGTATTATTTTCTACATTTTTTTAGCTCTAAAACCCTAATTCGTTACTATTGGAAATGTAGTGTTGCATTCTCCATTCCTTTTCATATGAGCCATTTAACCTGATGATGATCTGAGTGAAGGTGGAGCGTGAGAAAAAAATGTTCACATTCTTGTCTTTATCGCTTTCTAGGAAAAACTTGCAACTCACCACTTTTTCAAAGACTGTCCACCAACTTCCATCATTACTAGCACATGATATCTCTATATTGTCCATGCCTGGTTTTACCCACATATCTCTTCTCTTACATCTCTCATAGCTGAATCTCTCTACATTTTTGGTATCATATTCCTAAGTGCCCTTTCCATGACTTGGTCTCCATCTCTTCCATCTGCATTATGCAATCCTGTAAAGCCTAATTATATCTCCCTTTTCCATGTCCATTCATGAACTGGTGCCTCACATTTCCCCGCTCTACATGTTGATTCTCTTTGAAATGAGCACGATGAGGAAACAATATAGTGGAGAAAAGAAGGGGGTATATGAATCCAACAATCATGATACACTCAATGGCCTGTACCTCCAGATTCTTTGATACATTCAACCATAAATCACTTCAAGTTTATTTTCCACGGCCTATGCGTCCCAGAGAGCGAGTGCCCACTTGATGCGTTTCTGGTTTTGTAGATACTTTCTTGAAATTGTTGTTTTCTAATCCTAATCATTAGTTGCTTGCTTACTGGAGTCCATTTAAAGGTGGCTAGTGGTCATCACTACGATCCATTCATGGCAGAAATAGTAACTTAAAAAATTGAGGCGAACTACACTCTGCCCATGCCATTTCATAATAGAGACTCATAGTTTCTGGTGCCTCGAGACCTGACTCCATCAACTGAGCATCTCAGTCATTCCATAGCCTATTATGACTTGAAGAGCGACCCATCTATAGAAAATACTTGTGTGGATGCACTCTCCCTCTGAAATCTATTTGAAGCTGCTGCAAACAAGAGATCAGTGCGTAGATCCCAAATCGCTTGATGGCAGAAAATGGCTGACGAAAGTGACACGTTGTCAACTACTTCGGGATGCTGACAGACCTGTGAGGTTCCAAACCCTACGCTTCCTAAGCAAGTGAATATTCATTGAGATAACCATCTGTCTAGTATTGGAGTATTCCTGCATTGAAAGACTAGCGTGGATTTAACGGTGAGGATGAAGAAGATCCGACGATGAGGAGAAGGAAGCATAAAAGAAAAAATAATTAAAAAACGAGGAGAAAAATATCGGTTTCCAACTCTTCAAGCCAAGAATAGTCCAATATAATCCCATCAAATTCAATTGTCATTGATACAGAGCGTACTTGGTTGACTCATCTCCAAAAACACACAACAAAAATCCTCAACGGTGCCAAGTTATGCTATTAGAAACCCATAATCGGGTTGTGGGGAATTTTGATATTTCATCTGTTATTCGGAGAGGTATGTTTCCATCCTTCTCATCTCCAAAAACATGACAAGGGAAGACTATTTCTCTTAAAACTCAATTGTTGTTTGAGTTGGAGGCATGCTATAGGCCAGCGAGAAATAAGATTATGGCCACCTATATCTAAATCAATGACGAGATGAGTCCCTGACAGTCACTCTTAATTGTTTGTTGTTCATAGCGGAGGAATACCTCGAGTGTTCCAGCGAATCCATTTTGTACATGGTGGAGTGAAAGTGGGCAGTAACATTTCAATAGCATGCGAGATCTCAGGCTTGAGTTCCACAAGGTATATATATAATCTTAAAACTAGCTGCCTTTGCATTGAATGTCTATGTGCGTTGGATTTGTGCGTTGAAAAATAATAGTCATACCTTTTACAAGAAAGACAAAGTAGAAAATAGAACTGTAACAACTTGTATTGCTTTCTGAGGCCTCTTTGTCTCAGTAGTTTTCACACCATTGTGGATTATCTTTGACTCCTTCTTCAATAAAAGAAGAGATGGTACAAGATTGCATTGTGTTGCTGCCATTTGTTGCAGAGATAGCAAATATTGTTTTGCAAACCTTTTGTAGAGCTTTTATTGCAGAGATCGTCACTATAGAGAACAATATTGAAAAGTGTTGTAGAGATTGAAGCTACACACCATTGCACCCTCTCTGGAATGTTTGACATAGAAGGTTCTTCAAACATTGAATGGTCATTATAACCTTTTTTAGCAACACTTTTTATTAGATTGCAGACTGTAGCTTATTGTATTGCACTGTAAAAGACTATTATTTGCAGTATTGGTGGAAGGTGTTGTAGAATACATTGAGTTGCATCCTTGGCACCACAACAATCAATGAAGGATTCAAGGTAGCTTGAATCAATTTGAAAACAGTGATTTCTGTAAGTTCTCATGCATTTCTGATATTTGCAATCGTTTTTTGTAAGTGAGAAATTAATGTTGAATTGCATTGTATTTGGGTGCACTTTCAGTTGAACCTGACACCATTCTATTTTTAATTCAAGTACTTTAATTGCTAAGTCTTCTTTGTAAAAGGGTGGAGTTGCAAGAATCACTTTTTTATTTGAGTGAGTCTTCATTTTACCAATGGTGAGATTAAATGGCTTAGTAGAGTTACTGAACACTCTACTATTTTCTTCTATTGACAACACTGTCATGGTTGACAAGAACACCCTCACTCACATTTGTGATTGTGTGCAAGATTCAAAAGACACACTTGAGTTTTCACAGCTTGAATCACATCTCATATGAGATGAAATACATTCTGAACCTGTTCATGTTCAAAGGAATCCCCTTCATGATTTTGTTTAGCAACCTGCACAAAATGACGCCACTTCAAAACCACATAAGCAAATCAGTGGCTCCATATCAGAAGAAAAAACAAATCAAGATGAATTTATTCATACAAAGGTTCCGCTTGTTATTCCCAATCCCATTATCATACCATGGGAAGAGCTCAACCATAACAAGCACAAAACCGGTCTTGGATACAACAAGGAAATGGTAGTTCACATTCCTGATTTCTCCAAGCCTATATAATTTCATAGTGTTGGATTCCTCAATGAGAGTTCATATTCATCCACATTAGTTCAAAGATCGACATGCTGACACTGTGATCGAGTTGGACACATGAAAAATCAATGTTTTGATCTTCACCCTTATAAGCATTGTGGAAAGTACACCCATTCTTCAGACATATGCTTCATTCTAAAGGAACTTGCAAGATAGAAGATTCACTATGGGTGGATCGCTTCTTGTAAATGGTCATCAACAACCAATAAGATATATATGTCCTATTGGAGAATTGAGTCATGAGTATTAACACATCTTGCAGTTGAGACATCTTCTTCTCCTCACATTGCTCCTGACAAGGGGGGATGATGAACAGTCATAAATAAGTGAGAGAGAACAAGTGAGTGGGAACACAACGTACCTACATCATATCGAAATCCTCGATCCTACCACACTCAGAGTTGTATCCATATCTAGAGCCAGAGCCATGACTATCCATTTAGTAGAATATTGCACCATATTCTACTAACCTTTTAGAATGTTCCAAAGAACCTTGGAGTGAGAGTTGTCTCGAAGTTCTAGAGTTTGTGGCCAGCCTTAAACCACCTTCATGGTTCATGATTTTATAGCTGCTGAGATCGAGAGTTTGTGGTCAGCTTTAAACCACCCACATAGTAGAAGACTTCACCTTCTGCTATCCCCCTTTGGTTGGTGGTCATCCAAAACCACCACATCAGAGAGCACTTGTACTTAGAAGGAGAAGTTAGCTTCTGCTAACTTGTTTGGCGTAGTTGGATTTTCAATCCTTTTATTCAGCTCTCTTTTCTTGGACTCATATACACCCCTTCAGATTAAGGGGGGTTTGTTGGAATCTAATCCATTGGGGTTAGAAAATATGAATAGTTATGAGAGAGTCCAAGAGAGCCTTGGGAATTTGAATCCCAATGGTCAATTCTCATTGTATTTATGTACATTACCTAATGAGAAATATTGTGCTTTACGCTTATTAAGCTTGTCTTTGTGTTTGTGATTCATGGTGTATTTGGCTTGTGTTTAGCCAATTTCTCTACTTGCCCTTGTGGGAAAACTAACATTGTGGATGTGTGTACATGTTATTTATATTGATCAAGAATGTTTATGTTTATGGACATGTATGTTAACTTTATCTTATATTTATGTCGATGAGTGTACGTTATTTAAGTTTATGTTTATGTTGATGAGTGTATACATGTTATTTATCTTATGTTCATGTTTATGTCATCGATTATACAATTTCCAATTTTACAATTAGAAGTTACAAGTTACAATTTTGCTTTTAGAATTTACAAGTTTATCTTATGCTCATGTTCAATGTTCAATGTTTATGTTATTTATCTTATATTCATTTGTCATTACAATTCATGATGTCAATTACAATTTACAAGTCACAATCACAATTACAAGTTATACAAGTTATAGTGTAATATTTAAATACAATATCACAATACCAACTCACAATTGTACAATTACAATTTAAGAAAATTATATTTAGATTTACAAATTACAAATTTTACAATAGGGAATTACAATGCATGACATCATTTACAATTAACAATAACAATAAGATTTACAATTTACAACCAACAATTACAATTGCAATTGCAAATTACAAATTACGATCTATAAATTACAAATTACAATCTACAAGTCACAATCTGAGAGTTGCAATCACCTATGCACATACATTATGGTTCATACATTATGGTTATTAAGTGAGGATCACCATCATAGCAAATGTTAGCATGCTTCCGTGGGTGACCAACACTTAGGTGGGTTGGTTGCTTAAGTGTGTTGAGTATACATATGTGTGTTACAAGGTGAATTAGGTGGTTAGAGTTGGGGACGTTAGTGGGTTATTATTTAGGGGGTTCAAGAGTAGTGGGTTAACTAAAGGTGTTTTGAGGTTACAAGGGTTTAGTGGTATAGGGGTAAGGGGATTAAGGAAGTGGTTTTGGTGTCCCTTATGTGTTGTACATGAGTGTGTGGCATAATTATATTGCATAGGTCTGTCACCTATGTCTGCCCTTTAATATGTCCAGTAGATGCTTATGTGATTTAGGTCCTTACGTGGGCTAGCTTTGTTTCTAGGTGCATTAAATTCTAAGGTTGGGTGTTTGAGGGTAGTGGGTGAGATGTAAAATAAATATAAGTTATGGGGTTAATGTCATAGGGAAGAGGTGGGTTAGCATAGGGTTAGTGCCTTAAAGGATCAAAATAATAGATTTGGGGCACATATGTGTGTTACATAAGTGAATTTCCTAGTGTCTCCATTAATATCTCTATTGGGTGATTATGCAAGTTAGGTGTTTATGTAAATCGTTGATTTTTTCTAGTTGATCATATGCATTTTTAAATGCATTAGGTGGTTATATGGGTTATTGTGTTTCTAGTTGCATTAGGTGTTTATG
Organism: Larix kaempferi; assembly: GCA_027924585.1. Taxonomy (NCBI): domain Eukaryota; kingdom Viridiplantae; phylum Streptophyta; class Pinopsida; order Pinales; family Pinaceae; genus Larix; species Larix kaempferi. The sequence goes on along the minus strand of BSBM01000742.1, from coordinate 23,167,474 downwards.
GTTGGGGGTTAGTGGCTTAGGTGCTATAAGGTTTGAGGCAAGTGGGTTCACTATAAAGGGGTTTGAGGTTACAAGGGTTAGATGTTTATAGGTCAATGGAGTTTGGGTAGTGCGTTAGAGTCATGGATGGTAGTGATTTTCAAATGGTATTTACATTACCTCCTACCCAACTAATCTAGTGATTTTCAAATGGAATTTACATAATGATGGAAAAAATATGTGTTCTCATCACCTTTGGAGAAACCTTTTAAAACCAAGGAAAACGAGAGAAGAAAAATAAAGACAAAGAAACAAACACATGGATGAGAACACCAACATTTTACCCTAGAAATCCTTTAGAGGGACAATAGCCACAAAGAAATATCTTCGTTAACCTTGGCCAATCTAGCCAAGCCGGACAAAGAATATGATGCTGGATGGCTTTAAAACATGCTTTAGCACCGTTTTATGCAAATTTAATTTTTCTAGTCTCTTTATAAAGCCTAAACCTTGTATTGGGATGCACCTTAAGTGGCAGACTTCATACTGATGGATTTATGAACTCATATGATATATATTTTTCTTTTCAAACTTACACTTACAAAATCATGTCCACAACTTCGAATTAGCGGAAAGAAAAATCAACAACATAAAAAGTACACAACCAAAAAAATTTAAAAAATATATACAACCCTAATCAACACATCCTCTTCAAAAGGGTATTTTTTATTTTTTCGTTTTTCGATTTGTATAACAGTAAAAAAAAGTTTACATGCACACACATGCGTATAAAATGCATTTAAATTTCAATGATTTCAAAAATTAATAAAAAATATGATTTTTCAAAATAAATTACAAACAAATATGTGTGCCCCGGTGCATTATGTGTAGATTATGTTCATATATGTTTTTTTTAAACTTATGCATTTATCACTAAATCATTTTATGTGCACACAAGTCACTTATTAAATCTTCCTTAAATTTACAAGAACAAACCTTTCAATAAATGCAATTTTGACATATTAAATTATATTATTATTATGAAATATAAGATAAAAGATAGCATTATTCCTACAATTTGTTTTTTGTCACGTGTCGAAATTCATAAGAAATATATGAGTTTTGAGGGATTTGATTTAATAGATGAATAAAAAATCAAATTTAATTCACCATCACTTTTGGTCAAAAAGTGTTACCCATCTTCATAGGTTCACCCTAGAACCATAGGTAAAATAAAATTTTCCAGTTATCGAAATTGTAAGGTTGGAATACAGTATATACCCAACTAGATGACGTAACGGGAGAACAATTCTCGTGGTTCATATCGCCGAAAGAGAAAAATCTTGATCCCCAGATTTTTGGAGAAAAGTATGCCTAACCAAAGCTATGGAACTACTACGAAGGCGTAGCATGGAGGCCAAAATAGAGTGGGCTAAACTCTAGACCGAATGCACCAAGAATCCGGTGATTTTTCCAGCTAAAATCCGGCTGAAATTGTTTAAATGACAGTTTTGGGTTGCTAGAATTGCATAATCGGGGTGCCCCAGGGATAATCGAGGTCGTTGAATCCATTCCTGCAACCAAAATTGCAATTCAAGCAACCCAAATTGTAGTTTCAGCAATTTCCCCTTCGCCGGATTCCGGTGAAAATCGCCAGTAAAGGTGCATTCGGTCTAGATTTTAGCCCATTCCGGCCAAAATGCATAGCTTTCCCGAAATACAAGGTGTACTGAAATACCCATATCTAATTCGTAACATGTTAAATGCTGCAGACAAACCAACCCTATTAAATGTCATTGACAACCCTTGTTAAATGTTGTTGACATCCGCTTTGAAGCCCATGTCAGTGGCACAGAAATCAAGGCAAACATCAGCGACTCTGGCCCAACAAACATTTAAATAAATATTATTTTAAAAATTCTATTTAATTTAAAAAACGCGAAACTATAGAAAAAAAAAATTAGCGCATGTACGAGTGGATTAATATGGAATTTCAATTCATATATGTACCCCTGTGTGGACATAATAAAGTCAATTGAGATTTACTAATGTGGATTAAAGTGAACAATATGAACTCTCTTAGAGCAATTTGATTGATGTTCACTAATAATGCTTATTGCTACTTTATAATTAAGTTGACTAATTTCAATAAAACCCTTTATGAATGTGTTTAGTTAATGTTAACTAATATTGTTTTATGCTAACAAATATTGAGTATTGTATGTGTTTTGATGTTGAAATATTACATATTGATATTTATTTTATAGATTTTAACTGAAAATATTTTATGTTGAAATTTTAAAAAAGAAATAACCTCTAAATGGTTTTTTTTTCCTACTTAAAATGTTATGTTGCAAACCTATTATAGAAATTGATGTTAGTTTTCATATTTTTATATGTGAAATAAATTCTCTTTCATTAATATGCCTTTTATTTTATACAATGATCAAAATTTAACCTTCTTTTTTCATTTTTCTAAGTTGTCCAAACCCATCCTAGAAGGGTATATAAAAAAACTCCTCTTCCAAAAAATATAAATTTTTTAATTCATTTGTCATTTATGAAGGACAAAAAATATTATGAAATTGTAAAAGAAGGGTTATATTTTCAATAATCCATTATGTGAAAAACCCAATTCTTGAGTGCTCAATGATCATTACAACTTCATTATTAGATGAGGATGAATGTGAATCTTACCAAGATTCAGGGTTCACACACTAATTGCCTTTGGCATCTAAAGACTAAAATCATCTCTATTCTCATTGGCTCTCATATATTCCTTAATACTATGTATCATTTAACAACATTAAATCCATCACCGAGCTCACGCCCACATAATCCTACCACCATATTGGTGTATCCACCATTTTAAGTGTCACTTAATGAAAGCTTTTCAAAGAAGCTTGGAAACCTTGTCTTTTTGAAACACCACGTGAATCCATGTGTTATGAGTATTGTTAATGCTTGTCAATATGATAATTGGCATTTCATTCACTATCCATATTATTATTCAATTTGTTATATTTTCCTCCATTCTTAACTTTGCAAAACCCCCCAAAAATTAGTGATGGGTTATGGGTGGAAATAGTAATGGGATAGGAAACTTATTAGTAAGATTACCTCCAAATATGTGGTTCAATAACATTTTTGAAGAGCAAAGAATATGCATCATGTAAAACCAAGCAAATGAGGTTATCTCTCTTTCTTCATGTTCGTATACTCCACCTCTCTAAAGGTATATAACATGTTGGTTCATAGTTATATTTTCCATCAGTAATGCAATGTGTCTTCTAGTTCTGTTATTAGTGACGATGTCTTATAGTGTTGGTGTCTAATATTTGATTAGTACTCAAGAGGATATTCAATGTTGGCTTCTCCACCACTGAGAATATAATCATGATATCCCATCATTGCAATATATGCATAATGGTAACAAAACACATAATTAATACTTGAATGTAAATCTCTTAACAATCCATCTATATTTTACACATTTGGTCAAGCTCAATATAAATATAAAACATAATTTTACTTTGTTTCACAAATTAGGGTGTGAATGATTTTGTTTGGGATAAAAAACTATATTAAATTTAGTGAACTTTTATAACATGTATGTTCTTGATAAAGTTTAGATATGAACCTACACAAAATGATTTTTTTCAACATTACAAAACCTAATGATTGGGATTATAACAATGACAATTGTGATTCTATTCATTCAATTATGTGCATAATCAAACCCTCACTTCTTTGTTCTCCATATTGATCGTTCCCCTTTTCTTCGTTATAGGCATCTTTCCTCCATATTGATCGTTCCTCTTTTCTTCGTTATAGGCATCTTTCCTCCATATTGATCGTTCCTCTTCTTCTTGTTTCTAACAACATTAATATCTATGTGATGATACGTTGTGTGTCAAATATTTTGAGAAAGACCCATAGGTCTATTTCTCTATGCCTCAATCTAAAGATCTTTGAGATGTATCATTAACATATTTAATTCTTGTAGAAACATTTTTTTATCCTTGGTTGGGAATATTAAACAAGTTATGGAGAATGTGACATAAATGTTGTTATCATCAAATCTATGGATTAGAAATTATACTCTAACATCCAATTTGGCAAGCAATTTTGCATGGTTTGAGAGATAAAGTGAACAATCCATATCATGAATAAGAATTTAACAAACCTGGCGGTATTGATGAATAATGTCTTTTAGCACTATGATTATATGGATCTTAGGAAGCTCCAAATAGTAGACATCTTAACTTAAATAATAAGCAATGGATGCAATCGTGTTAGATATGCATGTTCCTAGAGGTCTATAAATAAATTGGGTTCTTTTCATGGCTCTTATAGTGGTTTGATAGAAATTTTATCACCCTTCAACAAAAAATTCAAGGTTTATTACAATTTCTTCTTTTATAATGATATCTACAATGGATATATGGAATGTTCTTGCGAGTTGAAATGACATTGACTATCATAATTAAACATGATTGTGATATGCTCAAGACATAAATATAAGATGTAGTCCTCAAGCATCATATGGATACATGGAATGAATCATCTTATATGGGTGTTTAATTTCCACATTGTATATGAATATTTATATGGTCATTTAACATTTCGAATATTTTATGAATTAAAACATAATTATTATTTGAAAATATAAAGCATAATTTTATTTTATTTTTAAATTACAATTTATTGATTTCATGATTAATTATTTTTCTTTCTTGTAAGAAATTGGAAGGGTGATGTTTTTTTTTAATATTTTCAATTAAAATACAATTACATTTGCAGCTTTCCATGATTAAAGGATTGAATGAATATATATCTTTCAATTTGGAATAAAAAACAATCCTTCAAATTTAAGCCACTTAATTTGTGTAGGTGAATGCCAATAGGCCATGACTAATAGATAATATTTCATTTGTTTATGCATGTAAATTGTATATTTGTCTATGTTTTATTATAAATTTAACACACAAATAACTGTTAAATATAAAGTTGTATATAAAATATTAATATAAAACATTGTAGTTGTTGATAACGAGGTCAAATTTATACACAATACAAAGCTTTCATATAAGAAATTCTCAAAGGATCTAATGGGTTCAACACGTTGTTTCTGTAGAAAGAATGTAGCCAGTAATGGAAAGCTCCTCGTGCCTCTCCTCCGCTAGACGATATTATTACCAAATATAAAAAAGTGTTGTCTATCCTATCCATTAAATCTGGTACCTGCATTCCTTAGGCGCTACTTTGAATATGACCTTGTCATTGTAGTAGTCATAGATGAGGTAGTGCCTCCTTAACCAATGGGGTTTGAGTTTATCCCCTACACTAAAGAAAGAGTATGATCTCTTGTTCCACCGATTATGTGTGCTACGTCCCTTTCAAAACCTTGGGTTTCCATTCCACTCGCATCCATTGATGTAAAAGATTCGTTGTAATAGAGTGAAGAATTCTTTGAAGCTATCACCATCTTTTCCCGTGCAGGGCCGCTTAGAAATGGGATTGACCTATGATCATTTTATTCTCTAAATTGGAAGCGATGAGAAGGGGGAATTAACCAAAGCCCGGGCTCCTCACATCTAACCACTGTCTCATGAATGGTTGAACCTTGGCTTCTCGCATCTAACCACCACCTTATGAACGGTTTCCCAGAAATCTGATAACCTTAATCCTTAGCAATTAATCCACATCCTTAACCATTAATCCACATTTGTTAAAATCCTTAACCAATGATGACTACGACGATGAATCTTCCTGGATTTTAGGATTCTAAAGATCGACCCCCATCCCCCAAAGTGGATAGAATAACACTGATAGGTGTTATTCTAACACCTATCAATGTAATTAAAATAATCCTTCAAATTTGATAACTACATCTATATGTTTTAATACATTTGAATCTAATATATGCTTCATTATAGGATGTCTTCATTTCTTTCACATCCTTCTTCTCATGTTTGTTTTACTGGCATATTTTCTTAATGGTTTGTTGGCAGCATCATCATCGACATCATCTACATCATAATCAAGCAACCAATATGGACAATGTGCAACGAACACGAATTATGGCCTCTATTCTTCCTTGCTTTAACTGGATGCAAGGCTATTGAAGACCCCTCTGTCAATTTTCTTTTAATTGGTTTCTCCTTAGCCAACTCTGAATTTTTCTCTACTCACTTCAATTGCATAGATTACATATTGACAACATGGATCACTCGTCAAATTCCATTGTTCATTTCTCTTTACAGTGTTCTCAATAGGCTTCTTAAATACAATTATATATTGTTTGACATGCTTCGATAAATAAATGTTAGTTAGTATTTTGAATGTTAATGTTAATATTATAAATGTGAATACAAATTAATTTTTAAAACAATAGTAAAATTTTTAAAACTGCTTTTTAAACTTTTAAATTCTTTGAATAAATTTAAAACAATATTATTAAATAAGAATTCATTTGTTGTCCCATCCGGCTCGTGATAATTAGAGCTACCAAAAATACTTCATTATCCTTAGCAAAGAACAATAATTACGCTGATTGGTGTTAGAATAACACCTATTGGTGTTATTCTCTTCACTTTTGGGGATGGAGGTCGATCTCTAGAATCCCAAAAATCCAGGAATATTAATTGTATTTGTCATTGGTTAAGGAGCCTAACAAATGCAGATTAATTATTAAGGATTAACAGTTGCTGAATTTCTCGGAAACCTTTCATGCAGTGGTGGTTAGATGCGAGGAGCCAAGGATCAAATGTTCATGTGACAATGGTTAGATGCGATGAGCCAGGGATTTGGTTAATCCCCCCCTCACCTTTGCTTCCAATGTAGAGAATGGAACATCTATAGGTCAATCCAATTTCAAAGCGGCTCTGCACGAGCAAAGACGACAACAACTTCAAAGAATTCTTCACTCTGCTGCAACAAATATGTTACACTGATGGCTATGAGTGGAATGGAAACCCAAGGTTTTGTAAGGGAAGCGAAACACATAATTGGTGGAACAAGAGATCATATTCTTTCTTCAAAACATGAGATAGAATCATTGGGTAAGGAGGAATTACCTTGTCTATGAATACTACACTGACAATGCCATATCCAAAGTAGCACCTAAGGAATGAATGTACCAGATTTAATGACACATCAATTTTTTATATTCGGTAATAAGATTCTCTGGTGGAAGAGAGGCATGAGGCACTTTCCATTACCAGATGACTACTTGCTACAAAAACAACATGTTGGCCCATCAAATCCTTTGAGAATTTCTTATCTTGTTGGCCCTGGAAAGTTTTGGCGTAACTAATAAGTTTTGGAAGAAGGTTCAATGGAGAAGTGGCCCACGAAAACAAGATCAACTGTAATGTAGCGGCCAAGAAATGCAGAACAAGGGGCGTTTGACTACATCAACAGTGAAGTTAGTTGGGAGCAATTACATTTTTGTGTCCACTTACATTAATGAGTCCATGTAGTGGGAGTGGGAGTGTTGTGAATAAGTCCTATATATATGTAATGGGTTGGGAAGTTTTAGTTTGGTTAGATTTTGGTAGAATGCTTAGTTTTTGGGTGTGAATACTGAAGGAAGTTCATTTTGGGGTATGAAGAAACATTGTTGTAATGATTTTTCACGAATGAGTCATAAGAATTTGGGGTGATCTGCAAGCTTAGTGTGTAGATATGTTGTATGAGAAGAGAAATTCTTCAGGTTATGTGTGTAGACATGAAGTGCTAAATTTGTTGCGACTCATGAATAATAATAACGCTTCTGTGGTTTTTCCTGTATTGGGTTTCCACGTAATCCTTGGTGTTCTATGTGTGTGTGTATAGTTGATATGTGTTATTTCATTTTATGTTTCTATGCGTTATAATGGTTGAATGGTGATGATCTGCTAATACATGATGATTGATTAAGTCTACTACACAGCTAATGAATGTATGTGATGATTTTGATATAATCGCATCATATGTAATTTGTGGTATATTGATTGATCTATAGAAGCTCTAAGATGTTGATTATAGTATATTTAAGTCACTCCCCTTCACTGTTACAGAAACTTGGTTCCTGCAGTTCCCATAGGTACCTCAATTGAGACGTCACCTGCTCATAGGTGATGCTGAGAGGGATGGTATCTTGGGGTTTGTTGGTGAGTATTTTAGTGAACCTAGGTCAAAGTATAGATAAGCCAACAAATGGTTCCATTGCCGAGATCAGGATCTGTGTTGAAGGGGGATGTGGCATCCATCTAAGCCAGATATTCAGGACTAGATCGAAAGGAAGCTAAAGGAATTTGTTGAAAATCATAATAAAAATACACACTCTAGTTGGAAATATTAGCTAGGTAAGTATTTTTTTAAGATATTCATGAAGTTTTCTTTTGATAATTCCCCATTATATTAACCAAGTGGTTGTCGAGGTTAAACTTGCAAAATAGGTGTTTTCAAGGTGGCAAGCCCACAGTTTGGACACCTGAGTTAGTCTAGACCCTTAAAGGCGTTAACAATAAGATATATCACATTGTTGATTACTAGTTGGATAGCATACTAGAGTTTTTTGTAGACACTACAAAGTCTTGCAGTGTTGTTGAGCGAGAATTTTTCAAGGGATTGTGAGGTAAGTATCTAAAGTCTTTAAACTTGTGGATTAAGATGTTGCTTTGTGAAAAATGGGTTATGAGGATAGAATATGAGGAGTAAATTTTTTGTGCGCGGTTGATTTGGGTGTCGAAGAGAGGATGGTCTGGGAGCATGTTGAAGAGGGATGATTTACACTATGCCCATTGTTACAGATTTACACTATGTTTTTATAAAACAAAATCAGAATTTTAGACATTCTTTTCAGTTATGACCATGTTAGTTATAAATTATGTAACATATTTGAAAATGATAAAAAGGGTGTGGAATATATAAGGACAAGGATATTTGGGGTATTTAAATAATACCAGTCTCACCAAGGAGATAAACTTGTCAAGCACTCTCATCCTCACCAGCTTGCATTTTTAGTGAACTAAGCAGTCATTTCACATTTACAAGGCAACCTTGTAATGTTTTTGCATCGTAGGCTTTTTTTCCCGAAATTGGAAAAATAAAGGTACAGGAAGGTGTAAAACAATAAAAAAAACCATATCTAATTGAGATCACTCAAAAATACTAAACAATAAGGGTTGGGCGTGCATTTTACTGAACCAGTCAAATAAAGTTCAAAACGGAAAAATTACAAGCTTACTAGCTTTATTCAAAGTTTGAAGAACAAGATACAGATTTTTTTCCTTATTGAAAAAAAAACTATGTCTAATACATAGTGAACATACATGTAGAAGGCTAGGGTCCTATTTCACTTTGTAGGGATAGGATATATTGAACCCTTCAATGATGACATGTTAAAATAAACTATTCATTTCATTTGAAAACATAGTAATACATCAAAATTTCATTGTATATTTAAACTATTCATTTCATTTGAAAACATAGTAATTCATCAAAATTTCATTGTATATTAATAGAAATGTAATCAAATTCCTCATCATAATGATAAAATTTGCGTCGTTGCACTCTATGGTTTTTAAGAAGCAATGTCTAACCCAAATAACCCAAGAACCCATATGGAGGAAATTTTAACAACTGGATGAAAGAAGCTACATGTAATGTGGCAATAACATTTAAACTTAATTTTAAATGTTTCAAAGTTTCATCGTGATTTAAATGTTGATAAATAATATTGATGGAATGTGTGGCAGACTCTCTTGGTATTTTTCCTTTGTTGCAGCCTAATCGTCCATTATCAACCATCCAAAAATTTGATATGCAAAAATTCGAGCAGCCCTTCAATTGCAAAGTAGCAAAATAATGGTCAATTTCATTATTGAAGGGCCCCATACAAAATTAATTTATTTTTGCATGGGAAAATTTGTTGTTCCCTTGAACCCTTCTATGAAGGATAAAATAGGACATGAAGGGCATTGAAGGATTCAAATTTGAAGCCTCAGGTTGATCTCTCTCACACTTGAGGTACGTTGGGTTGATATGTCATTTAATTCTTTCAGCAACAGCATGGCACATGGCCCCATGGCGCATGCACCCACCCATCTAGTGCACCAATGAGCACAGGAGTGACAGAAGGTGCATTTAAGAGCCATAGTACCATCTCCCACGGAAGCTGGATCCACCAGCATACCTCAGGTGTGAGAGATCGACCACAAAGATCGAATTGCTTGGGCATTACATTCGACTTTGGGATGGTTCAAATCAACATTATGAAGGTTGATGGAAATGAACCCGAAAAGGAGATATCATTTATGGTTCTAAACATGATAAAAGGTCCGCACTGGCGAACTAGAAATTATCATTTTCTTGCCTAAGACTAGCTAGTGAATACAGTTGCTTCCTAAGTTCTTGCATTCACTCTCGTTCTCACTCTGTGTGCTCTTTCACTCAGGAAATGTTGCAATTTAGGGAGAGAGGAAGGTCGCGGAGAGGGGAATTTCCTCCTAATTTACGAGTTCGACGGGTGAGTGAGGAGTTTGAGGACTCACGCAAAGCCCAAGAAGATTCCTCAAAGGAATCTAGTGAGGCCCAGGAAGAGTCCTCATAGGGTGAAGCCCAGGAAGAGATGAATTTCGCAGAGATGAATTCCACCGAGGAAGCCTCATGGGAAGGCCCTCAAAGAACTGAGAACAATGAAGAAAACTCGCATACCATGTCAGGTGACCATGGCCACTCATTATCAGATTAGGGGCTCAGAATCCCATGGGTTTGTAAGATAGAATGGGACCATAATGCAATAGCCACAGACTACGACCTTGAAAAATTAGTCTCCTACCCTGATTGGCCTGAAGGTAAGTGGCCCAACTACTCTCTTTACATCAATTGCGTACAGTGTTGCCAGTCACATCAAGCTCAGCAACCTCCAAACAGTGGGGTTTACAACCAATGTGTAGGTGTTGGTTGCAACAAGTTGAAATATGAGGATCTTTAGCTGATATTGGATCTCCAAAAGGAGGTGGCAGACATGAATTTACAGATTGAGTAGATGAGGCGTATACAACAGGATCAGATGGACATCCTTAATAGCATACATGGAAAGAATTCACAGCCGGCCAAAGCACTTGTCATCATCCTCCAGCCGTTAGCGCAAGAATCCTCCCCCCCCCCCCCTCCCGGGGGGCATGATGAAGACAAGTCCTCCGTCGAGTGGTAGCTTGTTATGCTAGTGGTTTTAGAATTTTGTCCCCTAGTGGTCTCAGTTTGTGTCCTCTAAGTTAATAGGAACCTTACGTTAAGCTAATTTCTTTGTTTTTATTAAATGTAATTGATCGAGAATGTACTCATCAATGACAAACAATCTCTGCTTAGGCGTAGTACTTCTACGGCTCATTTTGCATCGGCACCAATATGCAGGACATGGTCAGACCCTATTATGTAACTGAAATTGTAGCTTTTTGGCCATTTTTTGATAATACAAAAGCTTACTTAAAAAAAAGAATATATATGTTGGGCATGGCCGGACTCCGTTCTGTAACTGAAACTGTACCTTTTACTCCTTTTCTTGTTAATACAAAAGCTTACTTAAAAAAAGAGTATCTATGTTGTGCATTGCTGAATTATGTTCTGTAACTATGAAATTGTACCTTTTTCTCCTATTTTTTAATACAAAAGCTTACTTAAAAAAAATATCTATGTATATTAATACATTGTGAAGATCTCAGAGGAGTCTATTTTTTGAACTCCCAAGCTTCGTTTCATGTTAAGATTCAATCACATTGATCCAAATATTGCTCAGGGAATCAAGTACGATTTCTAGAACATCAAATTCCAGGCCTAGTCATCTTTGGTTGCAGAATGCATATTTGGAATATGTACTGTATTATTACATTCTTATTTAAATTAAAAAAAATACATTATGATATGGCAAAATTGGCAATGATGTATTACAAAAAAAATCCATATATGGAAAATTGGCAATGATGTTGTTCAAATTAAGTATAATCTACAGTGCTTTTGTCAGGCACATGATCAATGTTTTTGAAATACATTGCATAGTTTGTTGGAAATGTTTTGGAATATGTATTGTAATGTATTGTATTATTATATTCTAATTTAAATTAAAAAAAAAAATATTGATCTATTAATAAAACATCCAGATATGGCAATGATATTGATCAGATTAAGTGAGGTCTACATTGTTTAAGTACGATCTACACTGTTTTTGGCATGCAAATGATCTACATTGTTTAATGCAATCTACACAGTTTTTACTTTAAAAAAATATTTATGTTGGGCATGGCTAGATAGTATGTTCTGTAACTGTGAAATTGTACATTTTTCCCTTTTTTTAAATACAAAAGCTTACTTAAAAAAGAATATATATATATATATATATATATATATATATATAGTGTGTGTGTGTGTGTGTATTAATACACAGTGAAGATCTCAAAGGAGTCTGTTTTTTGAACTGCCAAACTAATTTTCATGTTAAGACTCAATCACGTTGATCAAAATATTGCTCAGGGAATCAAGTACGATTTCTAGAACATCAAATTGCAGGCCTAGTAATCTCTGGCTGCAAGATGCATATTTGGAATATGTATCTGCATATGTTTTTTTGTAAGGCACATGATCAATGTTTTTGAACTACATTCCACATTTGGAAATGTTTTGGAATATGTATTGTACTGTACAATATTATTATATTCTAACTTAAATAAAATAAAAAAACATATGGATTTATTATAAAAATGTCCAGATATGGCAATGGATCAAATTAAGTGCGATCTACATTTTTTTTGGCAGGCAAATGAACAATGTTTTTCAAGTACATTGCTCGCATATCACATACCTTGAGACAATTTGAAGAGAATATTTTGTTGTATGGATAAGTTGTTGTGACACGACGTTGTGAGTACGGTGGCTGTAGTGAGCGCAACAAAGTTACATTTAGTAAAAGACATCCCCCTTCAAATTCATATATTGCATCTATGAAAAAAAATTAATTTACCCGCCATGCTAAATCGATATACTGCATCCATGAAAAATGAAAAATTTCAAGTTACCCGCCATGCCAAATCAATATTTGGATGCCAATCAAATTCATTCCTCCACCATAACTCCGCCACCCTTGAATTAATTGAAAACGATATGTGTTGTATAGATATGTTATGAATTGGGCCCATATTAATTACTTAGAAATAAAAAATAGTTTAGTTGCAAGTTGTACACGTCGAAACATGGTTTATTTAATGCAATCAATAATTTTCCAGAGGCTTAACCTATGTTAAACTCACTGTCAGTTAGAATTTTCGTCTTGGTAACTAGGCTAGCTTGAAAAAAACAATTGGGTAATTCAAAATTTTGGTCGGAAATGTCTTGATTAAATTTTTCCAGGTTAAAATATTTTCCATGACTTGACTCAACTACCTTTTTAACAATAAAAAATAATATTTTCAAAAGCATGTGTGCTATTCTAGCCAATCAAAGAAAGCATCTTTTGAGATTCCTTGATTAATATTTATAATGATTTATTATACATGGTAGAAGTGGGTAAAATGTTATGACATAATGCAGTGCAATAAGTTCAAAAGTAACCATAAAACTTTCATCTGAACAAGGAATTTCCACATAATTTTCATTGTGTATCATGTTTCGAGACCTTATGTGGTTGTATACTTTGTAGGAACGAATATGAATATTGTGATGATGGATTCGATGTGGCTGCACTACTACTACTACAAGATACTATGGTAAGCATTGTTTGTTCCATATTCTGTAGAGGCATCTAATCTAGCAGTCACAACTTCATCATCACCTTTTGTTGCGAGAAGTTGGAAAGTGGTGTGCTTATCATCTTTCATAGCAATAAAATGATAAAAAATGATTCTCCCTTTCGAGTGTTTGTGTCCCATCTTTCAATAAAGATGAGACAATGAAGAATACATCAACAATGCCTACAATAAAAATAGAGATAACATAAGATATTATAAAGGAATTTTTGTGATATGAATTGATAAAATATATATTAAAAGATACCAAAGTATACTCACCATCAATGATTTTAGTTGGTATCAATAAACCTTGTTTTATATAAAACACCTCATGTGGATGCAAATTCACACCTTGGAGATTATGGCGTCCTCTACCAAAAACATCCACATGAATTTAAAACATTCTTACCCAACAGAATGTTCCACCAGTGGAAACCTCTACTAAACGATTCAACACTTCCACATGATATGAATTTTTTAGTGACTCTTCTTCAGATATACTAGACAAATTCTCATAGTAAATACGAACATACATGCCTTCTTTTATGGTAAAATCAAATGGGTTGGTGTTGTGTACAATAATCCCATCCATTTGAATGAGTTTCTTTCTTCCAATCCTGGCAAAACGACCATCTCCCAATAAGGGAGTCACATATGAACTAGATCCCATGTAAAACCCTCGCTTGATGAGTATAGTAGAATTTTTTTTGTGATATTCATCTAACCGACTTAAACATAATTGTGATTTTATTTCATAAAATGAAGGATGGTGTAGCATAAGCTTGCCACTTTCATCTGCATACACCATTTGAACATGTAAAACATCTTTGATACTATGTGTCCACATGCCACTGGTACCAACAGTATAAAGAATTGGTGTTGTGCAGGATTATTACCTTATAGTGAGGAGAGACACTACCAACTTGGGCGGGGTTGACAGGTAAATACATTCATTGCATTACATTTAGTACCTACAAATGAAAGAGATCAAGAAATCGAAAGATGTACCTTTTATCGACGGCTGGTCCTAGCTTTCGCTTGGTCTTCCGCTTGGTGAACTTGCAACACAAAGGAAACCTTCCTCATCGTATCTTGACTGCAACAAATATGATGAATATTGAAAGCAATAAAACATCAACAACAATCAGATATTAAACGAAATGAACATACAATCCAATAGACATTTGATTTGGGATAGGAAGAGTATTTCCACCTTTTTATTGTCAAAGAAACATGAATCAGTACAAGTATACCTGACGTGTCAAGATGCTTCTGCAACCGAGTCCTTGGCTCCTGCTCTTCACAATGACTTGGGAATTCCTCCAGCGTAATAACACTTAAAGCCTTCTTTCTAGGTCCATCTCTCATGGATCCTCCTTGTATTTATGGGACAAGGTAGGCAATTGGATTCGAGAGGTGGTTGAATTGATAGGTTGGCGAAGTTGCAGAAACAACTTCAACTAATCCCAATTTGTAATCTTAATATATTTTTTGATTTCATCTAAAGATGTACGCGGGTTTCTTTCAAGAAAATTAGTGTACAATATGCTACTTTTATGCTTTACAACAAGCGTTTGCAACATTTGTTAAGGTGTACGCTAGTTGTCCTTGAGAAAAGTAGAGTATTTTTTAAGGTGTACGCTGGTTGTCCTTGAGCAAAGTAGAGTATTTTTTTAAGGTGTACGCTGGTTGTCCTTGATCAAAGTAGAGTATTTTTTAAGGTGTACGCTGGTTTGCTATACAAATAGTAGCATACATGTCATGAAATTAGTAGAAACAGTAAGTTTCTCAGTTGAAGAGAGTAGTTCCAGTCAATAAGTCATCCAGGTCAACCTAGCTCTTCAATCCTTAGTGTCCTTTTGTGTGATCAATAGAGCAATGTGATCAAGGACAGAGAAGTGCAGATTTGACCTATAACAGATGCCCCCTAATGTGTGAGGTCAGAAGTGCAGATTTGACCTATAACAGATGCCCCCTAATGGCCGAAATACATTATAATTCCAAGTCAGAGGAGGAGCAAGAAACCACAGAACCCAGTCACAAAAGTACCTGAAACAACGATCAAGGTCAGCGAGCAATTACAATCTTGACATCATATAGATGTGTAGCATTATACAACATGATCTCCGATACATAACTAGGAGATGTATATATAGCATGGTCACTGAAATACAAGCGTGGATCCATGTCAAAATGAGAGATCATAGCCATAAAAACAAACTGGATCTATGTCTCATGAAGAGTCAAAATGAGTGAGGCTCAATATTGCGCAGCTTGGGTGATAACATAAATAGGGTGATGCTATCAGAATCCCAAGGTCTTCATCCAAACAACCCAAGGTACAAACCCTAACCATGTGAATAAATGGGCTGAGGTCGAACATGGGGGGTATCGTTTGATTACCGGTCATTGATGTATACCGTTAACAAACGTGAGGACTTCCATTGATAATGATGATGGGGCCCAAGGTACCTAGTACGATACAACAAGTGTGAGTAAAAGGAATTGAAGTTGAACACTTGAGGAATCTGTCGAATAAGAGACATTGATATATTCCCATTATTCAACAACGAGGGAAACTGCCACTGATGACTGCAATCCCCAAGGTACTAACCGAAACTCTAAACTTCGTTCCCAGAGCATAATGAGTTGAATTCGATGGGAAGAAGTCCGCTGGAAGGGAGGCCTTAATGCATCCTCCATCATCCAACACGAGGAACACTCCACAGGTATGAGCTGATGTGGAGTAGGACAAGTCACAAGACAAAACAAACTGGCACCAGGATGGACGACACATGAAGTCAAGGTAAACTGCAGAATGGCCGACACAGGCTGTATCCTTGAACAATGAGCACGACACAAAGTGACTTAGGCAGTTTTCAACATGAAGGGGAAATGATATAAGCCTGTAATGTAGGAGACACCGACATACCCTCCATATGGTTGGAAGAATAACCAACCGAGGGAGTAAAAACTCGGAGATCAGGTTCACCCTAAGGTAAAAAAACTACAACCCAACTGAAATGATAGACTCAAGTAGGTGTTGTTTTCAAGGACATGACTGACTTAACTACCTTTGAAACTGAAAAGATGTGATATACCCTTCTTATCCCTTATTCTTTTTGGTAAAAGAATGTCCTTCTTGTTGTTTTAATGAGTCCAAGAAAGAAAACTCAATAAGTCTAGCCATGTAAAAATTTTAATGATCCCATGGGAGTAAGACTCAAGACCTTCTTCATTGTTTACAGAGTTCGAAGAAGAGATAGAAGAAAACTCTATAATACTGATATCTGGATTTTAATATTGAGCCGATATATATTCTTGTTCGCCGGTGTTTTCAATTTCAAGGAGTCTGAAAAACTTAAACAATAACTCCATACACCTACCCATGGATTTTAATATCGAGCCTAGGTTGGTATATGCTTGCCGGTGTTTTCCTGTTTATAGAGTCTGAAAAACTTAAACAATCCTATATATACCCTCTCGTGGATTTCACATCGAGCCCGAGTAGGTGAATGCTCGCTTGGTGTTTTCATGTTTCGAGAGCCTGAAAACCCTAAAGAAGGCTCCAAAAGGTCCTTTTTTCGTACAGTTAGTCTCCTCCCCCCAAAAAGTGTAAAACAATGGAAGAATAACTCTTATAGCCACGTATGACTAGAGTATTCCTTTTTCGTAAGTAATCCGCAAAAGTTCGGAAAATGGTTAAACTTATACCTAAGCGGATGTCGCTTCAAATCCTTTAACGAGTCTGAAAGGACAACTATACTTGGAAATCTTGTCATATTTAAAGAGTCAAATAAGAGCGTGAAAGAACTCTATAAATATCTTTTTCGTAAAGTTTTAACGAGCCCGAAAAAGTAAACTCGTGACCTCCTTACTGTTTTTAACGAGCTCGAAGAAAGAGTGAAAGAATGCTCACAGCCTCCTTACTGTTTTTAACGAGCTTGAAGTGAAGGTGGAAGAATGCTTGTTTCCCCCTTACTGTTTTTAATGAGCTCGAAGTGAACGTGGAAGAATGATCATTTCCCCCTTACTGTTTTTAACAAGCTCAAAGTGAAGGTGGAAGAATGCTCGTAGGTGGATCAATGTCCAAATGAATGGAAGACTGCATTATAGACTCTAGGAAAACTTCATCAGAGGGAAGTATATTATCCCAGATGGAACACATATCTAAACATTTAGATGGAGTCATCACCTAGTCAATTGTCGGGACCCAGTCCCTAGAAGGTAAGCAAGAATTCAGAGGCTTCTTCTCAGTAGCAATTGGACTCAAGGAACAATATGCCACATAATTTGATTGTGACATGGTAGTGCCTACTGACGGGGGACATACTTGGTCTATAGTTGGGTAATAAGAGGGATCAACAAATGTAAGTTGATCGATAGTGACAATGCTTTCATTGTGAGGAAAATGCATCACACGAAAGAGCGTAGACACCACAGCCTGCATAGCATATACGTAATCACGCCCAAGGATCATATCAAAATCACAGGGTCCTTTAAAACCATAAAATCAACTAAGATTGTTTTTCCACCCAAAGTAACGGGTACTTGAGGGAGGAATCCCAACGGTTCAGTAGGTATTTTATCGAAATTCAACGGCCAATTAACAGCTGGAACAAGGTTAGGAAAACCTAAATCTCTCTAAGAATAAGGGGATAAGATACTAACAGAGGCTCCTTCATCTACAATACATCGATGAACCACATGGTTGCCGATATCAACCTTTATATGGAAAGGTGTAGCAGAAGGAAGGCGAGGCCCAGTTATACTATTCCAATCAAATGAAATGATCCTAGAGCTTGGTAGGGGTTCACTCGGCACAGATGAAGTACCCCTAATTTCAGAAACATCCAAACTGGTAACGCAGAAGACTTCAGGGACAGGTACATCAATCTCCGAAGGACTGATGGGATCGGTCAAAGATTGCATCGATTCGATCACTTCACTCTTCGAAGAAAGAGTGAGGTTGACCAAAGATTGCATTGGTTCAACCATTTCATCAACCAAAGGTTGATCCAGTTGTTGGGAATCTATATACAATTCAGGAGCAGAGGATCCTTCAGACATGGACCACACTCTCCGCACCTCTGGAATAACAGGGTACAGGTGAGTAAGGTGATCTCCCTTACAAAGTTTACAAGGGAACTTTGGCTTCCGTCCTATAATCTTAGACTTCTTTATAACAACAGTACTCTCCGCATGACTAGCATTGGATGATAGCGTGCCCCCAGCATGACTTGCAGTGGCTGGTTGCTCAGAAGCATAAGACTTTTGAACTATGGACCACACTCTTTGTGCTTCTGGAAGTACAGGGCACAAATAGGTCAGGTGGTCTCCCTCGCAAAACTTACAAGGGAGCTTAATTAGGTTTGTCTACAATGTTAACTTTCTCAGCATGACTTGCAGTGGATGATTCAGTGTCTCCAGTATGACTCATGGTAACTAGTGACTTGTCATTAATATGACCAGTAGTGATCAATGACGTGTCCTCAACATGAGAAACAGTAGTTGAAGACATGCTTTCAGTATGATTTGCAGTGACTGAAAGTTTTCTCCCAGCATGACCTCCAGAGGCTGGGTAGGTGCCCCCAGCATGACTTCCAGAGGCTGGGTGGCGAGGTTCAGTATGATTTCCAGTGACTGAGCGAGTTCTCCCAACATGACCACCAGAGGTTGGGTAGGTGCCCCAAGCATGACCTTCAGAGGCTGGGTAGCGAGGTTCAATATGATTTCCAATGACTGAATGAGTTCTCCCAACATGACCACCA
This sequence comes from Larix kaempferi, assembly GCA_027924585.1. Lineage (NCBI taxonomy): Eukaryota > Viridiplantae > Streptophyta > Pinopsida > Pinales > Pinaceae > Larix > Larix kaempferi. The sequence goes on along the minus strand of BSBM01000742.1, from coordinate 23,147,955 downwards.
GAGATTGGGTAGGTGCCCCCAGCATGACCTTCAGAGGCTGAGTGAGTTCTCCCAACATGACCACTAGAGGTTGGGTAGGTGCCCCCAGCATGACCTTCAGAGGCTGGGTGGCGAGGTTCAGTATGATTTCTAGTGACTAAATGAGTTCTCCCAACATGACCACAAGAGGTTGGGTATGTGCCCCCAGCATGACTTCCAGAGGCTAGGTGACTGCCCCTTTGCTTTGGAATCTTCTTCCTATTCTTCCTTCGTCTACTCCTTTTAGACTACTGGTTACTAGTATTACTACTTTCACCACATGAGGTAGAAGGAGGAGGAGAAGATGTTATTAGCGAAGCAGGCATAAGGTTCTGATGCTCTTGATGTGAGGTGCTTACTTGAGATGCATCAGGAGCATGCAAGGCGTTCAGAGTGGAAAAAAACCAAACCGGTAGCCCTATAGTGAATCCCGGAAGATTCAAGGTAGCCATTAAGGGAGTACCAATGTTTCCAATAAATGGAAAATCACAAGGAGCCCCTTGAACAGGGGTCCCTTGATTGGTGTCCACCGGGATGCTTTCCATAGTTTCTGACTCAATGAGCCAAAAATATCTAAGGCCAACTAAAAAACAAGAGGCACAAAGAGAACTTCACTAAAAAGGTCCTAGGTAATCCAAACCAGGAAAACAGATGCCTTCCGGAGGGAATTCTGGGATGATTAGGGCCCAGAACTAACCAACGAAGGATGAAGAACATTTACCTGGGGTCCACATACAGGTCCTCTAGGTGTAAGCGTTTGAATCACCAAACCACCTTCCCAAATTTCTGTAGAGGGTTTCCTCCCACGTCTGTCCTAGGTACAACAAAAATAGCCTTATGTCGTCATCTGTGTAGAGCCCTAGAGTTTGGATACTAAGGTTACCACCAATACGAAATAACCTAGGGGGACAATCGTCATCCTAGTCGAAACGAATGGGAAGGGTAGCAAAGCCTGAAATCCAAAAGCACTTTAAAAAGCACTAGTGGACCCCCATACACGAGTCAACTCTGTTTTATAGTTGATGGGAAAGCGAGGGGGTATCCTCAACAATTCCAATCGCCCACGGTCTCGTGCTTAACTCTGGTTTGCGTAGAGCATCCTAGGACTATTTGATAGAGATGGATTTACCTAATAGATAGTCGTACTACGATTGTTGAGTAATGAAGTCGATTTCGGGTGGTTTAAGGTGATTTAAACCCGAAATCCTAGCCTAAGCTAGTTGATGAAGTGTATACCAATAAAGAAAAATGTTGCTAGTTAATTTTATTAAGATTTCTTTTTAAGGGCTACTTGTTACTCAAAGGTTGTATTGAAGTGTGTGGCGTGATTGTGAATGAAATGAAAAGTACATAAAAGTAAACAACTTTCACTAAACTTTTTCATTCATTGTTTTCCAAAACTAAAGGTAAGCAAACCTAAAAATATTTTTGATTTTTCTTTTAAAATTTCCAAAACAAGACAAAATTTATGCTACTTCGAAAAGAAATGATAAATCTTACTACTTAAGCTACCGAATTCACTTTTTGTCTTTTCTGGTAATTGAAAAAGAAGAAGAACTTGTACAAGAGCAAGTACGACCTAAATGTAAAGTGTGAGTAAGACAAACACCTAAATGGCTCAAACAAAAAAATCGAAAGACTTGAGGAAGACTTAACCTACCAAGTTGTTTCAAAAGAAAAAACTTTGGGCTTGGAAACAAAGTGTAAAAGAAACAAGGAAAAAGAGATGCTTGTAACGGGAAGGCAAACTTAAAAAAGCTGTTCCTAAGCACCAAAACCCTAAGAAAACACTAAGCCAAGCAACAGAGCAGGTAAGTGAACCAAAAAGTACCCTACTAACACATGGACTCAAAAGAAAGATAACTAGAAAGATTTGACTCACTTGGACTGAACTGAAAAAACAATCAGAAAGTATCTAAACCAAGCAACCTTTTGAAAGCACCCTAAAGACTCAAACTTGAGGTCAAACCCTAATGGGAAGGATAAGACACAGTGAAAGTGTGCTAATGTTGCCACAAACAAAAAACGTTAAGAACACAGGTATGTATGACTGCAACAAGCAACTAGGGTAAAAGTGTGCAGCTATGTCCAAAAGAGAATAGTGCACAAACTTCAAAAATGGCTAGAAAGAAGTAAAGACACTTTAAACAAGTACTCAAGCAAGCAAAGGAAAACTAAAAGACTCAAGAGAGGCAAACAAGACTAAAAAAAGACATGGAAGTTTGAGGGGTCAGTCAAGGAGGCAAAGCAATAGGGTAGAAGTGAACCCAAACAAACTGGAAATCAAACCCTAACAAAGAACTGGAAGTTACAAGAAAATACACTACTGTGCAGTGCATAAACCCGCGTACACTAGGAAAGAAATGCTACTGTGCAGTAGACAAAGCAACGTTCATAAGCTAACATATGCTACTGTAAGTAGGGTAAACCAGTGTACAAGGCTCATAAGCAAACAAAAATGCTTTGCAGCAGTGGACTGAGATGAGTCAGGATATAAAGAACAGGTAAAAAAGAGCTACAAGACCTCTCAGAGAATCAAAAGATTGAAAATGGACTGGAAGCATAAAAACTACTGGTTACTCCCCAGTGGAGTCGCTAGTTTGTTGTGTAGGATTATTAACTTATAGTGAGGAGAGACACTACCAACTTGGGCGGGGTTGATAGGGAAATACATTCATTGCATTACATTTAGTTCCTACAAATGAAAGAGATCAAGATATCGAAAGATGCACCTTTTATCGATGGTTGGTCCTAGCTTTCGTTTGGTCTTCCGCTTGGTGAACCTGCAACACAAAGGAAACCTTCCTCACCGTATCTTAACTGCAACAAATATGATGAATATTGAAAGCAATAAAACATCAACAATAATCAGATATTAAACCAAATGAACATACAATCCAATAGACATTCAATTTGGGACAGGAAGAGTATTTCCACCTTTTTATTGTCAAAGAAACATGAATCAGTACAAGTATACCTGACGTGTCAAGATGCTTCTGCAACCGAGTCCTGGGCTCCTGCTCTTCACAATGACTTGGGAATTCCTCCAACGTAACAGCACTTAAGCCTTCTTTCTAGGTCCATCTCTCATGGATCCTCCTTATATTTATGGGACAAGGTAGGCAGTTGGATTCGAGAGGTGGTTGAATTGGGAGGTTGGGGAAGTTGCAGAACCAACTTCAACTAATCCCAATTCGTAACCTTAATATATTTTTTGATTTCATCTAAAGATGTACGCGGGTTTCTTTCAAGAAAATTAGTGTACAATATGCTACTTTTATGCTTTACAACAAGCGTTTGGAACATTTGTTAAGGTGTACACTGGTTGTCCTTGAGAAAAGTAGAGTATTTTTTAAGGTGTACGCTGGTTGTCTTTGAGCAAAGTAGAGTATTTTTTAAGGTGTACGCTGGTTTGCTATACAAAGAGTAGCATACATGTCATGAAATCAGTAGAAACAGTAAGTTTTTCAACTGAAGAGAGTAGTTCCAGTCAATAAGTCATCCAGGTCAACCTAGCTCTTCAATCCTTAGTGTCCTTTTGTGTGATCAACAGAGCAATGTGATCATGGACGGAGAAGTGCAGATTTGACCTATAACAATTGGATAATTACCACAAGGATCCAAGCATTTAAACTCTATATTTCTTGTATTGGACTCATTAATAACTTTGCATATAATGATCTCTTCTAAACTATTTTCTCTTCTGAGAAGAGCAACTATATCAAAATCATGAACATTGGCCCTAACACACTACATAGATGAACAACCTCGAAGTTGATAAGGTATTTCCATCTTATTAGGTTGTGCATGAACATCATTACCACTAGACTCTACTTCATCATCACTCCAACAATCACTTTTAGCGATTCTAGATAGTTGTCGTGACTTTCGTCACTACATAGATAATTGTTACTTCATTTCTTTTTTTTTCTCATCTAGCATCCTCTTTAGCAAGTATCTGGAATGATTCTTCCACAACTTCTGGAGGAAACGACTTTCATTCTTTATGTGGCAATGTATTAGGGTTTGACTCATGAACATGATTACATTTATAAAAAGTTATAATATCTGATCATGACAAGATGCCCAAATGGGCCACACTAATTACAATTGAGATCTTTGAATTGGAAAGCAATAGTGAAAAAGGAAATCTATCTTAGTAGGCATACTATAAATTTTACACTAACCTTTAGTAAGAACATTCAATTTCTTTTCTCCTTGTAACCAGGATTATGGTGTTGCATACAAACAATATTAATGCTTCTTAGTCCTATAAATTTTTGCATAAAAAAATAAAGGGTAAAATTGATTATTGTGCTTATACAACATTTGGTTGCACTGAGAGTAGTGAGGTGCTTACAAGCCAGTATGGGGGAGATGTTGTGATATAATATGATGTAATGTTCAACATATTTTAATAATAAAAATAATAATAATAAAATAAAAAACATGTCGACTAGAAAATGTTTACATATGTTTTAATGAAATTAAATATATATTATGCTAATATAATAATCATGACTATTCTTTGAATTTTTTTATCTTAATTTTTTTACACATCAAGCAAAAAATTACAACTCAAACAATTGGATCCCTCTTGGTGCTTAATAGATTTGGGTTTAAGATGGATATAAGATGGTAAATAACTTTTATAGCCTAGTTAGAAACAAAAAAATGCACAATGGAAACTAGAAAAGAAATGTAACAAACCATACAAAAATATAAAAGTGGAAAAACAAGGATTTTCAACAATTACAATTGTTAAACTTCAAGAAAATTGGATAAAAGTGGTTAGAATCCCAAACAAAAATACAATCAGGTCTACAAAAAAAACATCTTCTGATATATATATATATATATATATATATATATATATTCCAAAAGGAAAATATCTTATCACTCTAAATAAATAGTGATCATAAATTGTCCTCAGGGGACTTCATTATATATCAAGGGAGTTACATAGCTGTGTTTTAGAGAAATTCATATTCTAGCATAATTCTGTTTGCCTTTCCGGCTACAAAAATGGTCATTATTATGTTGATCCTTTCACACCAGTTGTGTTAGGATATTTAGACACTTAGGAGTTAGTTAAGATCAACTTGTGTAATATATCCATTAGGGATAATGTGTTTCTTTAGTATGCATTTGTAAATACTTAATCCGACGGTCACGATATGTTCCTGACATAGAGTGATCCGATGGCTCAACTTCTCTTAGATCAAACATAACCTTGATCCGTGGCTTAACACCCGATTGATCCATGATCTCTATTTAAAGAGCATGGAGGGTTATTGTTTAGTTGATCGATTATGAGAAACTCATTTGTAACTTTCTTTCTTTGCATAATAAATTGTCCCGTAGAAGCTATTTGGCCGGGGCCGTGGAGTGTTTCCCTCAAGAGGGTTTAAACCACGTCAAAACATCGGTGTGTTGATCTATGATCTGTTTATGTGAAGTGGTTGCTCTTGGTGTTCGGTCCTTTGGTAGTACCCTGTGTACCCGAACATGGTATCCGAGCTTTTATGAAGTGTCACTTCCGGTTATGATCTAAATTTTGAACTGTTGTTGTCGAAACTCGAAAGGGTTTTTAGTTCTGGTATTTCTGTGCATTTTTGGGCTGTGGGAGGTGGTCCATTGCGTCTGGAGCGTCGTTTCCATTGAGAAATAGTTTTCGTTTGATCGAAAACGGTTCCCGGTTGCTCCAGAAACGCGTATTTCATCAGATCTGAAGGTATAATGTTACAGTGACGCATTTTTTATTTTCTTTTTTTAAAAGGAAAAAATCTCACATTTCATCATTTTTTACTGTTAGATTTTTTTTGGGTTCGGATTGTTGCTTCCCCGTCTGCAAATGCTCTTTGTCGTGCACCTTGAATGATCTCGGCAAATCAGAAACAGAAAGGGAAAGGGTTTTTTTTCGGCTGCGTATACTCTTTGCCATGCACTTTGCGCGATCTCGGCAAATCAGAAAGAGAGAGAAAACGTAGACTTTCTGGGCAAGCTAACAAGATCTAACTACACAAGTGTGGAAAAGTTTTTTTTGTTTCGATTTGTGGTTTGTTTTGCAAGAAACGCAAACCTAGCAAGAAGAGTTAAAAAAAAAAAAAAAACCCCTTCCTCATTCCCATATTTTACATACCTTTTAATCTAGCTCATTTGGTTCAAAGTTGCTTTATTCCTTAATATGTCTTGAGTTCAAGTATTAGGAAGTTACTTTTAAAAGAAAAAGTGCGTGCAATTTCTATTTTCAAGTTATTTTATTGTAAAAGTGCATCTCACTTAAATAATAAAAAATAAAAATATAAGTGAGTCACTTAAGTTTTTTTTATTGTTGCACTATTTAACAGTAATATCATTGTAAAAGTGAAATCACTTATTTTACAAAAGTGGTTCACTTAAAGCAACTTTCTTGTAAAGTGATTGTCAAAAGGTTCATCTTGGGAAGAGGGGGGTTCTTTTTTTTGCTGAACATTCTCTAGCTGCCACGTCACTATTGGGGACATCTTCAACAGTTTCTTTGTTCAAGCATAACTTCATCATACAGAGTCAGTTTTCAGTGTCGTTTTTTTTTAAACCGCCTATTTTTTCCAACTCTTCACATCCAGACTATTGGTTTCTGCTTTTACAGCCATTAATTTACAAATATGGCCGCCCCTTGTGATATTCTACTTAACAGTTCCAACTATTTCTCATGAAAATCTCGTATGGAGGACGTTCTATGAAGTAGGGGACTTTTCAAAATTACCTCAAGGAAAGAAAAAGAACCCACTAATGATGATAAGAAAATAAAATGGGCAAATAGATGTGATGAAGCTCGTAGATTGATTGGGATGTCAATTTCTACTGATTTGTGATTCCACATATCTAGAATTGATGAACCTAATGCTGCTTGGGACAAGTTGGAATCTGTGTTTGGTAAACACAATGAAATTCGAGGTCACCAACTCGAAAATGAGTTGATTTATTTAAATCCAAGTGACTTTTCATGCATTCAAGATTATTTATCTAAGTACAAAACTCTTAAACTCTTATGTGCAGAATGTAAGATTGAGAGGGAAGACAAACAATGCATTTATCATATTCTTTCCAAACTTGGATCTGCATATTCTGTTTTTGTATCTACATTTTACTCCATGAAAGCATCCTTGAATGCAGCTAGCTATCAAGAGCCTAGTCTTGAATCCTTTTGTGATTCCTTGATTAGAGAACAAGATAAACTCATTCATCTTGGAATAATCAACAATGCAGATACATCTGGGAAAGCCTTATTGTCCCAACAGAAAGAAAAGTCCAAGCCTCCCAAGAAACAAAATTTTCGCAATAATAAGTCAAACAAGGGTCCAAAACCCTCTCAGTCAGCTCCTTCTTTAAAAAATGACAAAGGATCCAAGCCAAAAGGAAAGAAGACTGAGCATCATTGCAACTATTGCGGGAAAGATAATCATGATGAATCTAAGTGTTTCAAGAAGATGGCAGCCTTGGAAGCAGCAATGAAGAAGCACCACATCAGCCTAGATTCGTCTTCAGAATCTGTTTCTCATGGACATGCACTTTGTGCTTCTGGTTATTCTTATAATGCATCTTCTTCTTCTACTTCAAATGAATGGCTCATTGATTCTGGAGCATCTTATCATATGGCTAAGGATCAAGCCATCTTTTCTACTATGCATGAATGTAACACCAAACAAATATTTGTTGGTGATGATAGATCTTTAAGTGTTGTAGGAGCTGGAACAGTTCCAGTAGATAATGGTCATTTTAGTGATGTACTATGTGTTCCAAGAATTTTCTGCAATTTGTTATTAGTCTATCAGATCACTCATTCTGGTGAAGGTAAACCTGTGACCTTTACACCTCACCAAGTTGTAATCAAGGATTTTAAAAGTCCTCAACAGGTCCTAGCTACCGGAATTGTTGCTGATATTACCAGGTTGTACAAGTTTAACAACTTTGGGTCATCACCTTTCCCTTCAGTTTTTGTTGCTCATAGTGATAACTTGAACAAACTTTGGCATGAGCGATTTGGTCACTTAAATTATCGCTCATTGCAACAACTATGTAAAGAAAATATGGTGACAGGTCTTTCGATGGTATCTTGCAGGGATGGTGTTTGCTCCGGTTGTGTACTCGGAAAACATCATCGGGACAGTTTTGACAAACGTGCCTCTTGGCACGCCTCGATTCCCTTGGGGCTTGTGTATAGTGACTTGTGTGGTCCTCTTCCATCTGCTTCCTTTTCTGGTTTCAAATATTTCTTAACTTTCATTGATGATTACACTAGACGCACTTGGGTTTATTTCCTAAAACTTAAGAGCGAAGTATTTAACATGTTCCTGGCCTACAAGGCCCTTGTGGAAAAACAATCTGGTCATTAAATTCTTAAGTTAAGATCTGACAATGGAGGAGAATATGTTAACAATAAGTTCACTACTTTCTGCACTGAACAAGGCATCCAACAATAGCACACTGTTCCATATACACCACAACAAAATGGTGTAACTGAGCGGAAGAACCGCACTTTAAAAGCAATGGCTAATTGTATGATCCAATCTAAGGGACTAAGTCTTCAATTTTGGGCTGAAGCTATTAATTGTGCAAATTACATAGTTAATCTCACCCCCACTAAAGCATTACAAGGTATGACACCGGAAGAAGCATGGAGTAAAACTAAACCTGATGTAAGTCACTTCCGTGTGTTTGGTAGTGAAGCATGGGCTCACATTCCGGATGAAAAACGGAAAGCATTACAGTCTAAAAGTGAAAAGTGCATATTTGTTGGATATTCTGAAGATGTAAAAGGTTATAGACTTGTTCCACCACATTCTCATGATATAATCATTAGAAGAGATGTTAAATTTGATGAAAATCTCTTGGCCTGCAAGCCTAACTCGCCGATTGTGCCATCTTTGGCCTGCGAGCCTGATTTGGCATTTGTGCCTTCTTCTTCTTCTTCCAACTTCCTTGACAGGTTTCCAACTCCAGTTTCTGATGATGACAGTGAGGATGAAAATCCACCTCCGCCTGCTCATGTTCCTCAAGTTGCACCAACACAAGTGCTTCCTCGATGGGTCCGTTCAACATGTGAAGCAGCTGGTGAACTTGCCGGTGATCCTAAAGATCAACGTCGAACACGTTCTTAGTTTCAGCAAGCCTCTTCTCTTTTGGCTCAAGTTTCTGAGAATCATGATCCATAAACTTTTGCAGAAGCTTCAGGGAATCCAGATTGGGATGCAGCCATGGATGAAGAATATCGTTCGTTAATGACGAACAATACTTGGGATCTTGTACCTCTTCCAAAAGGAAGAAAACTTGTCAGATGTAAATGGGTCTACAGAACTAAATATGCATCAGATGGAAGTGTTAAAAGACTTAAGGCAAGGTTAGTTGCCAAAGGTTTTTCCCAAGTTGAAGGGATTGACTACAATGAAACCTTTGCTCCCGTCACAAAAATAAACTCCATCCGCCTTGTTCTTTCCCTTGTAGCCTTACATAATTGGGAAGTCCATCAAATGGATGTCAAGTTTGCCTTCTTACATGGTGATTTACAGGAGAAAATTTACATGGAACAACCTCCTGGATATGTTCAAGATAACTCTAGCCTTGTCGGTCGCCTTAATAAATCCTTATATGGCCTTAAGTAAGCTCCTAGAGCTTGGTATGCCAAAATGGATAACTTTCTCCTTGACACTGGTTTTTCTAGATGCCATTCTGACCCCAATGTCTATACCAAGAAAGTAGGAAACCATCTCATCATACTTGTTCTATATGTTGATGACCTTATTCTTACTAGTAGTCACCCTAAGCTTATAACCCATGTGAAATCCAGTCTTAAACAAAATTTTGAAATGTCAGACTTAGGACATTTGCATTATTTTCTTGGTCTCCAAGTCCTGCAAACCAAAGAAGGAATCTTTCTTTCTCAGTCTAAGTATGCTTGTGACCTTCTTCGTCGCTTTCACATGGAAGATTGTACACCAGCCCCTTCTCCCTTCCAGTCTGGAGTCAAACTTTCTTCCACTTGTACTTCACCTGAAGTCGATGCCACCTTATATCGTTAGCTTGTTGGTAGTCTCTTATACTTGACTCATTCTCGTCCTGACCTTTCCTTTGCCGTTGGTCGTGTTACCCGTTATATGCAAACACCTCATGAAAGTCACTGGAAAGCAGCTAAAATAATACTTCGATATATTCGAGGTACAGTTCAGTTTGTGATTCATTACAGTGCAGGGGGGAAACCTTTGTTGGTTGGTTTCGCTGATTCAGATTGGGCCGGCGATCCTGATGATCGAAAGTCTATCGCAGGTTATGTTTTCAGTCTGGGATCTGGACCTATTACTTGGGCTTGTAAGAAACAACAAGCTCTTGCTCTTTCTTCAGCAGAGGCAGAATATCGAGCAGCAGTTAATGCCAGTCAGGAAGCTTTATGGCTTCGACAGATCCTTTCAGAGTTTGGATTCGAGCAGCAGCAGCCTACTCCACTTTGGTGCGACAATCAAAGTGCCATCAAGCTTGCCAAAGATCCAGTTCTACATCAACGTAGCAAACACATTGAGCTACATATGCATTTCATCAGAAATCTTGTTCATGATCGTGTTCTTGAAGTGCTCTTTTTCCCTACAGATGATCAAGTTGCAGACATCTTCACCAAGTCTCTTACAGAAGCGAAGTTTTCTAAACTTCGATCTATGTTAGGAGTTCAGGAACTTGTCATTAAGGGGGGATAGGCTCTAATGCCTCCTTCCTTCTCCTAATAGTGTCACTTTTGTAAATCCTTCAATCCTATCCCAAGTTGTTCTTAAAGGGGGATGTTAGGATATTTAGACACTTAGGAGTTAGTTAAGATCAACTTGTGTAATATATCCGTTAGGGATAGTGTGTTTCTTTAGTATGCATTATTATGCATTTGTAAATACTTAATCCGACGGTCACAATATGTTCCCGACATAGAGTGATCTGATGGCTCAACTTCTCTTAGATCAAACCTAACCTTGATCCATGGCTTAACACTCGATTGGTCCATGATCTCTATTTAAAGAGCATGGAGGGTCATTGTTTAGTTGATCGATTATGAGAAGCTCCTTTGTAACTTTCTTTCTTTGCATAATAAATTGTCCCATAGAAGCTATTTGGCCGGGGCCATGGAGTGTTTCTCTCAAGAGGGTTTAAACCACGTCAAAACATCGGTGTGTTGATCTGTGATCTGTTTATGTGAAGTGGTTGCTCTTGGTGTTCGGTCCTTTGGTAGTACCCTGTGTACCCGAACAAGTTGAGCAAAATGGAAATCTATATGATCATGAGTACGACCTTCTACATCTAAAAGGCTAGGAGGAAGGGCAAGAGCCTGCTTTGACAATTTGTCGGCTTCGAATTCAGTTCCCTGTAGATATGAGTGAAGTTATATATATATATATATATCTTACCTGTGGACCATCATCATCTTCGTTTAGAAAATTTGTGTGCAATCCGATTCAATTTGATCTAGAATCACATCCGATATGATTTCACCAATGATTTTTTTATGTAGGGGATCCGAACTAGGGTTCACAGGGTTCTCTTGTTAGCTTTTCTCAAGAAGGGACCTCGTCTATTGTCAGGGTTATCTTATAGAGTTTGTGATTTCGATCAAGCAAGGCGGATGTCCTAGATTGATCACAGGTGGGTAAAGGGTGGGTCCACTTTTTTGTGCCACCAGATTTCAGGATTCCAAAATACAATGCTTTGTTGTTTCTCTTGTAACTTTTGACTTCCTTAATCATTTCTCAAACCAATTATATTGTGCACTAGAAGAAGGACCACTCTATACATTCATATAAAAAAATTATAGATTACATTAAGTTATGCCACTAAAGTGTTGCACGCGCACACAACGTCATTTTTTCAGGGTTTTTCAACTTTAATAAATCATAAAAAAATGAAAACAACTTGAATAATTTCGAAAAAATAGTCTTGCACTAGTACAAGATGTCCTCTACCTATGTAAAAAAATATTATTCAAAAATACTATCAATTAGTTCATATATTGTTGCACGTGCATATTTTTTCTTTTTACATTGTCCTTAAATTCATTATGAAGCACCTCTAATTACCTCTTGAAGTCATAGGTCTTTGTTTTTTCAGTTTATGTGGCAACTAAAGTGTCTTTAAAGGAGTTCATGATTGTGCATCAACCCTAAATCGAAATGAGCGAAAAAGTTAGCGATTTTGTGGTTGTTACCCAATCATGAAAAAATCAAAATTGTGGGTTAAGCCCACATCGTTCCACGTGCAAAACACACTAACTGCATCACTTTACCCCACCTAATTTCTCGTGTAGTCGGAAAAGATTTCTAATGGATTTAGGAGTTTGACAAATTATGTGATTAATAACATTAATTACATCTTAATAAACTTTTAATCCATTTTTTATTTAGGATACATTTTGGGGTGAGTAATTTCTTATGAAATTTGAATTTAGGACATATTTTTTTTCAATATTATAACATAGAATTTAAGCATTTCAATTATTTTTATGTCTTTGTCTTGGTCTTGCACAACTAATTAAAAAAACTCTATCACATACTTCAACTTTTCTTCATGGTTAAGAAAGATAACCTCTACAAAATCGAGACAATGCTCAAATAAATACTTCGAAGTTCAAATGATATATATCTACTCATAGATAGTCTTAATCTTAATGCCATGTTTTTCTATCAATGTTCCTTACTAGTAAGTAATTCACATTGAAATTGGATTAATCAACATCACAACACATCCTTTAACCTTTTACTCCATCACACACAAAATACTCCAATAAAATTATTGTTACTCGTCCCTGTTTACATATTCAATCTTTGTTAACAACTTCAATTAGTTATTCCTTTTCATTACATTAAGGTAGAGCATGCTGCTTTAGCCATGTTTTGAAAACGCCTACATAAACCCATGATCCAATCAGTTTATATTGGTCGTATTCCATAATATTTATTATCCATGGATAAATAATTAATTCTATTATTGTAAGGTTATCTCCCTTAGCTATTCGATTTGCTTCCAATGTTGTTCCTTTGTATCCCAATAGTGGAGGTTTCCTCAACATGACTTTCTCTACCTCCCTAGGCTTTCAGTCCAATTCTTAGAAGATAATCAAGCGTAGAGGATTCAAGAATCATTTAGTGCTTACCGTAAAATCTCTCTTTTTGTCAATTTCTTAAAATCCGCAATGACCGAATGAGATAAAACACTGGAACGCGCGAGTACAATACGTGCCCCCTTCGACGTATGGCCCAGGGCAGTTCTGATTTAGTGGGTTGTGTTTACAACTGGGACTGCTCATTGGTACATTAATATTAATAATTCTTCCGAGTGTCGTCCAGGAACCAAAATTGTATTTTACATTTACGCAGTAACTAGAGTCAAATGAAGGAAAATATCAGACAGGTATAACATGAATGAGTTCTTTCTTTTGTTTGTCATTTATTATGCAAACCAGAATGAGAGTTCTTTCCAGGAAAAAAGCAAACAGCCCTCAATTTTCAATGAAGCCTACTAAGCCTGTAGACGGTCCGTGCTACTCACAAAATTGGCGGTTCTCCAATCAAAAAAATTCCATGAAATCCATAGTATAAAGCCCAGGGCCTCCCAACTTTAGAGCCTCCGCCATAATCGAACTCTGCTCACTGTTTTCAGGTTATATACAGCCCACCCAGAATTGAAAGGCCCCGCCATAATCGAACAATGCTTGCCGTTTTCGGGTTAAGGCTTTTCCAGGAAACAGGTGGATTCGCCGGTTCTTTAGAAGGCGGCCCGACGCTCACCGAATCACCGTTAATAATTGGGAGAAACTGCAAATTAACCTCGCGGCAGATTTCGGAAGCCGCCACGACTACTAGCAGCTAACATACCGCCTGAAGCATTAACCTTCCTGCCGATAACACAAACTGTTACTAATCGGCTTAACAGTTCTGACTCCCAATTAACTATCCGAACTGGTTATCGTTTAATCGTTCAAGCAAATATGGGTGGATGCGTCGGCTTCCAAAGGGAACAGCTGGTTTTAAAACCAATTTAACCTTTTGAACAATTATAAAATCTTTTACTTTCTCAAAGATTCTCAAGGCACTAAAAAGACCAAGCAATTTTCTCTTGATCCCCTATTTTTTCTAAAACCAAAAGGCGAGGAAGAAATTCTTAGATCCCAATTTTTCAAAAAACAAAAGGCCTTGGTTGCAAGGGTAGAGCTGAGCGAAAATTATGCTGCGGTGATGAGGAACTCTGGTAAGATTACATGAAGACACACATGATGGAAGATGCCCAAGGATTAAAACCCATAAGCCCATTTTAACAATTAAGAATCACAAGTAATTATTATAAAGACACACAAGCAACCATTCTTATTAAAATAAGATTATAACACTAGGCTTCTGTGGTTGGTAAATGAATTAATCCCAAGCCCAGACTTTCTTTCGAAAAAATGAATTTTGAGGCTAGATAGGAGAGTAGCGCGCTTTTCGAGGATATTGGACCTGGACCTCAGCAAGCTTAAACTGGAAAAATAGATATTGTATTCATAACAGTAAAAGGCAATTTAAAAGCAGTTTCACAGTTCACACAAGACAGCACACACCTAGTTTGTTGTGGGTTTGATGGAACTATGGACTCTCGAAAGAAAAGCTAGTTCGATGGTTATTCAAAACTGAGAGCCAAAAAGGCATAGCCAAATGGAATTTACAGACCGTTTTATAGCCAAAAAGGCATAACCAATTGAAGCAGTTATGACAGAAGCGACATGGTAGTCTTTAGTTGGGTACTGATTTCTTTAACAGATCCAATGGTGAAGAATTTAGCTTTTTCTGATGGATGTTATCACCTCATCTGTTTGATATGATTGATCTGTAGCTAAGACTGGCTATGGCCCTTTTCATTGCTCAGATTTAGATAAACAACTCTTCTGCACAAATAATAATTGGCAATATAGCTAAGTACTGGCTTGTGATAGGGCACAAAAGATTGTAGTTTCAAATCACGAACTACTAATTTATTCTCAAAAGACTTCATGAGCTCAAATCTAAAGGATATATACAATAATGTCTAACAAGTTATTTTACGAAATATAGAATACCCTAGGGTATGACAAGTACCCCAAATTCTAAGAACATAATACCTGTAAATCAATCCAATCTTAGAAGCAATCCTCACTTCTTTTCAGACTGTACATAATTCAACAACATAGGTTATTGAATTAAAGGTATTGAAGTGAGAAAGATGATGTATCATGAACATTTTCAATCATCAAGCCAGTCCAAATTAAAGCGTTCTTCGACGACCTCAACTGTGAGATTAGGCATGGCAGAGGCTTTGATAGCCATCCACTGTCGTTGGGTGTTCTCATCACAGATTACACGCCTTAAAGATCTTAGTTTGGCTACTGCTTTAGGAAGCTTCTTTAATCCAGAGCACTCCCTCATGTCCAGTACCATTAAGTTTGATAGCTGATCAAATTCCAAGGGAAGGTCCTTCAAAGACCTGCACAGTGAAATATCAAGAAATTCGAGTTGCTGGAGTTCACAAATGGAAGGAGGAAGCATTGACATGCTTGGACATGCAGACAATCTGAGCACCCTAAGTGACCTTAACCTCCCCAAATCATCAGGTAACTTTTGGATAAGGTGGCAATTAGTGACAGACAACCTCTGGAGGTAAGTTAAATTGCATATTTTTCCCGGCAGTTCCTCCAAATCAATACAGTGATCAAAATTAATTTCTACAAACTTTGGATACTTTGAGACTTGTTCCTTATCCAATGGAGTCATATTCCCCAAGCCCTCACATAGACATACAGACAACTTTTCCAAGCTCTCCAAGGATCCACAGTACTCACAAAGAGGAGACGCAATCAACTTCTCAAGTAGCATAGACTTGATCTGAGTAAATAAAGGAAAGCTTGGCAGCCCCTGAAGTATTGCACGCTTTGAACTGTAATTGTATATTATAATAACCTTCAGTTTTGGCATGGTTTGCAAAAATGTTGGAAGACAGTATTTATCTGCAGCAAAGAACAAAGCCAATGCTTCCACCTCTGGAAAATCTAGTTTACTCCAATTTTGCTCAACCATTGGACCTACACTTCACAGAAATGTCAAAGTCAGTATGCTATGCTGATAAAAATACTTCGAACATCTTAATAAATTTGGAACATTAGTAGATTGAAGTTTGAACTAATAATCATTCAATATGTAGGCAATGAAAGAAAGAAAGTTTGAGGAGTGACCTGTATGAATTGAAACAAATTGAGCCTTGGATGTCTGATCTTTGAGTATGAGCCACTTTTTGGGAATACTATCCTCCTTGCTAGGCATGAAAAGCCTCTTACAATGAGTGGTACTGTCCTGGTTTGCTAGACGCAAGGCTAAATCTCGCATCACATCATGTTGAGAAAAAGAGAGTTCGGAGGAACACCCAAATGAGATAGCCCGACTCCTGACACATCAAAACCTTGTATTAGCAGAAAGGAGTGAACTCAAAAGCCATTTTATTTCTTCTGGCTAACACGCTGATTCATCTCAGCTTCCTGATTTCAAATATATCAAGTAAATAATTTGAAACCTTAAATTGCTAGTATACGTAATTTTTTTCATGTATTTTTTCCTCATTTTCTGCAAAGTTCATTCTCTATCAAAGGATGCAACAACAAAACTGTCAACAGGTTTATAAAAGAAGCAAATCTAAACAAGTTCCTTACCCTGGGTCGCTTGTGAGATTTAAGAGATTACGACTTGCAAGTTCTAACAAGACTACAAAAGCATCTTGCCATTCCATCCCGCGGACATAAACCCAAATGTCCAATAATGAATCTACGTTGAACTTCCTCCCTTTGGGAAATGCCCCCAAGTCCAAAAAGCACTGCTTTGACTCATCATCGAGGACATCTACACTTGTTTCCAAGCAATGAAGAAGCTCATCTCTGTGATAATCTGATATTGGTTCTGCTCTTGAAAGTTTTTTCTTAGCATTTTCCCAAACAGGCTGGGGTTCACCGCGCAAAGAGCTTCCAATAACCTTGAGGGCAAGTGGTAAACCCTTACACTCTGCTGCAACCTGCACATATAGTACAGTTAATAAGCTATGGGCCATTTTTCTGCAGAAATTCACAGTACTAAAACTTTTCCTGGACTTCTATCACACGCGTTGCAATTTTAAACTTTAAATAAAACATTGAACAATTTACTTCCATCAAAGTGGCAGAAAATCCACATCTTCAGATGCAAAGCGTCAAGAATAGGATAGAGAAACAGTTGGGGTTTAACTCATACCATTTTAACAAGATCCTCATATTCTGTTGTCGGAATCGAAGGCTGTCCAAAGGCCCAGAAGCAGAAAAGTGACAGGGCATCAGGCCTCTGCAACATGGGTATGTTATACACACGGGTACCATTTGAAATCGGAATAGTGTAATCCTGTCTTGTTGTGATAATTGTCGTGTACCCTTCTGCTTCAAATAATAACTGTTCCACATTTGATCTTGACCAAACATCGTCCAAAACCACCAGAGTTTTTTGAAATCCTTTTAAACTAAGATTATTCTTCATCTGGATTCGCGCATCCTCTATGCTCTGAAAAGCAGGCCTTCTGCCACCAATTATCTCATCCCACATAGTCTCCAAAAGAACCTT
The DNA here is from genome assembly GCA_027924585.1 of Larix kaempferi. NCBI lineage: Eukaryota > Viridiplantae > Streptophyta > Pinopsida > Pinales > Pinaceae > Larix > Larix kaempferi. The sequence continues at coordinate 23,130,286 of BSBM01000742.1, read as the reverse complement.
TACATTTGGAGACTGTGCAACAGTAATGAAAATTATATTGTTATGAAAGAAATCTGAAAATCACAAAGAGAAAACTAATTACAAACGAAATTGAAGCAATAAAATGGAAGTTTGGAGTGAGAATTCAAATGAGGGAATTGCTCTGACCTTTGACTTGAGGATCGTTGCAAAGGGCTAACGCGAGAGTGGTTTTGCCACTTCCTCCCATCCCTTTTACCCCAACGATATTAACTCCATTCTGGAATAGTAGGAATTGTTTGACATCATTGACAAGATTATTCAAACCCACTACAAAGTTGGGCATATCCGGGACTAGGGAGTTGCAGCTGCTGGTGGATTTTTCAGCCATTAGAGTATCATACGACTCATCAATTGAGGTCTCAAATAGTTGAGTTGTGCTCATTTGATGAAGCACAAGGGAATTGGAACTGGCATCTTTAGTCATCTTCGCATTAGCACTGTCGATTATATGCCGGCCCATTTCTTCAATACGTTCCAATCGTTTGTCACAACCCTTGGAATCCACATTTAGCTTGTGGACATCGAGGACGAGACCGGCCAGGCCTTGGGTGAGCAAGAAATCGTTGACATTCTTTTCCACCTTTAGGATCTGTTTTCCATATCGATACCTTCTGTATAAATTGAAACTGCTTATTCTCTCTAATTTTTTGACAAGGTGAAGGCCATCTTGCAGTTGGGCTTGAAAGTCCTTCAACAGCTGGACCCGGTAAGATGAGGGGTCTGAGTCAGAAGAAAGCCTAGAGATTTCATCAATGGTGGGTTTGAGGCCTAAGAGCTTTTGCCTGAGTTCCTTGCTCGAAGATTTGCTGGAAATGATGATATCCATGACGGTTTAGTTACTACGAAAAACTCGCTTACTGTAGTTCCGATAATTGACTGAGAAACAGGGCCTATGACTCTATACTTATACCATACTGCACAAATGGAGACAACTATTTAATCCAATTGCCGAAACAACGTTCTACGGAAAATTATCCAGAAAGCAGAGGTGGCAACCAAAAAAACCGCAGTACAGAAAAAGCCGCAGGAGGTTTATCAAAAACCGCAATTAAAACATGGATCTGCTCACGGTTTGAAGTAGAACTTTTATCGAAAACCGCAATTAAAACATGGATCTGCTCACAGTTTGAAATAAAACTTTCATCCGCCAACAGTTTCCATTACAGCTTGTTATCTCCGAATGGTCTAAGGTAAATGAAATCGTTGTTTAATCCACCAATCGCATGATCGCAATAATCTCAAATCCATCAGGTTTAACAAAAACAAGGGAAAGAATACCTCCTATACATCAGCCCACAGCCTCCTCAATGTAACGTACAATAAAACTTGTAGCCCCCATATTTATGCTACATTTGTGCTCCAATAGGTCCACACTGTGTCACATTCCACCAGCGCACCTGGGATATATATATCAAAACCATTTTGATATCTTTAGTGCTCTTTCCCATTGTCTACAATTGGTGAAGTTTTGACTTTATATTATTCATTATTTTGATTTTATAATTTTAATCCCTAAATAAGTTTTTTAATATAAATGTTATATGTATTTAAAATAAACTAAAAATAATAATATTAAAATTATTGAAAGAAAGTGTAGAAATGATTAAAATTCCGATCATTTTGATTTTGACTTATATACATTGGTTATAGAGGAATCAAATTTGTTAAATAAACAGTATTTTTTTCCATTTTAAAAAAATTTACTTCTTTAAACACTCGTATATCTTAATGAATGATAAAATTGAATGACAAAACTCTACATATTTTTCTCTATTTTGTATGAAAAATGTAACATGATTTTTATGTATGAAAATTTTGTAACATGATTCTTATTTCGTATATCTTAATGAATGATAAAATTGAAGGACAAAACTCTACATATTTTTCTCTATTTTGTATGAAAAATGTAACATGATTCTTGTGTATGAAAATTTTGTAACATGATTCTTGTAGATTTTCTGCCTTTGACTGTAAGCTGGTTTAATGCCAATTTATAAGTGGTTTTCACTTACAGCCCTGTTGTGCATTGGCTGTAAGCTACTTAATGCCAAAATTAAATAACACTAAACACACAGCAAAGGAAATTAACAGGCTGCAAGCTAATCTACCAACATTCACACAAAATTTGACACAGTAGTTTTTGGCCAAATCGAGCCCTGGAAAAACCCCCACGGGGAAAACCAGTTGAGTGAGAGAGAGATATTATTTCTTCAGCAAAGTTTTCATCACAGCATTACAAATGAAAAGACAAACTTATCTTCACCCATTAGCAGAAGCTTCTGGAAAATATGCACCAAACTGAACCTCGTTTGGTGTGCCCACTGCCTAGAAATTCGAGCCAGGAATAAGTCAAACAGTGCTGGGAACAATGCACAGTCTGAACACTGTTCTGTCCCCCGATTCCTGTGCACAAGCTGAACTGAGATCCACCTTATCCCTGTGCTGTTAGCTCTCTATTTCAGTGCTTTTAATCCTTCTAGAAAACTGAGCCAATATAGTGAAACTCGTGCCCTACCTTCATCAAAGTTTCAGCAGAATGAACTCTGGAATGGTGCCCAGAATTACCTGTCACAGTTCTGAAACCCTTAGCCAGTGTCTTCACCACAGAATCAGCAGAAAGAATCTCGGGAAAGCTGCCCAGATCTTCCTCGAATTGTGTGCTGGAGATGATGTCTGCAGTATGGGTTTCCTGTGCCTTCACCACGAGTTTGCTACTGTTGCCTTCACCACGAGTTTGCTGCTGTTGCAGACTTGCTATCAATAGAACCCTGCTGATAATCATGCCACATGCATGCCTCAAATACTGAGCCAATATACTGGAAGAATGGTGCATAGAAACTCGTGTCCTGGAAAACACAAGTATTGTACCTGCGCCCTAGCTTCTCCTTCTCCAAGCTCTCGAGCTCTCTCTTCTTCTCTTCATTCATTCACCTCAATAATGAATGTAATCTGCCTCCCTCTACCTTTTTATCCAACCCTAAAGGAATCTCTAAATCAAGGGCTGAGATTAGATCTAATCAATGGCCCAGATTAGATGAGAGTACACTTTATTAATTAAATCACTTAAGTAATAATTTCTCATTCACCTTTTAGACTTAGGATAAAAAGTGACATCAATGTCTTATTAATTAATTAATTAATAAGAGGGTCCCACCACCCCATGCTTGGTGACTTAGGCATAGTCACGAGGGGAACTCGACCTTGGTATAAAACTAACAATTCTTAGTATTGATAATGAATGATGAATATAATAAAAATAATATACTTAAAAGTGTTCAGGTGCAAGGCCTAATTACTCAATCAAATCATGTCATTCTATCATGAGTAATAACCATCAATATTTATGTTTGAAGGTAGTGAAATCCTAATTCGAGAGGATACAAAATGAAATCCTATCACTACTCATTGTTTATGTTCAAAAGTGGTGAAAAACCATAAAAAATTCTATAAATGGTTTATCCATACCATAAAAAACAAAATGAAATGTTGGAATGACAAACTTTTTATTCCTAAAAATTCAATTATATTTAAATGGAAGCGTAAAGTGTAATTATTATTATGAAAAAATTAATTGTGCTTGTGGGTATTTGAACTACTTTCCTTAGTAAATTTGTTAACATAGTTAATTGAACGAATTTTCTAATTTGCATCCATTAAGCAAATTTAAACACCCTTATTCGAAATCTCAATTTTTTTTACTAAATTCGTGTCAAAAAATTGTGTCGGGAAATGGGTAAAATCATGGAATGTTTAGGCTATAACAATTTATTTATATTTATATATATTATTTTCAGTAAACAATATGGGTGATCATAGACTTCCTAAAATAACTTTAAAATCTAGTCAAGACCACCCGCAACTCAAGAGAGGTTGGTATAAAGGCACCGTAGCATAGTTATGCCATTGAGGGATTCACGAAAAATACTACTTTGGAAAACATCCATAACATTAAAAATATTATTACTTCTAAGTTTAAAAAGAAAATGAGGGACGAAAAAGAATTAGAGGTTAAAAGAAAAATAAGTATACTATAATGAGGTCATTAAGCCTAATCTAGAAGATCAAAAGACTCTCCCTATTTTAACTAGTTGGAAGAAGAAAATTAATATAGCCAAGATAAGAATGAACTCTCACTTTTTCTTAGAGTATCCTGTGTATACCTACATTAGATCATAGTTCCATCCTAACATTCTAACTTGTCAAAACTATGGTGACCTAGGAACACTTCTTTAGTAAGTTTTTTTAGCATCACACTAAAATGTTACAGCAAACCAAATAATTCCTCTCTTTCCTCTTAAGATCCAATAAACCAAAGTTAGTCTCAATAGACGTTAACGATCATCATCATCACTATCATCATAAAAATATATTTTTAAAATTTACATTAAAATATTTTACCTAAAATTAGAATTGAAATTAAAAATTTCTATTATTATTAATATTTATAAAACTATTGGAAAACATTGCTTAGAGAAATGACATATGTGGAAAAAAAATAAAGTGTGGATATATGGGAAAATAATTATTTTTTCTTTTTTGAGTTATAATAATATTATTTATTTTCTTTTTTTTCCCACAGTTTTTATTACTCACATTAAACTTCATAAGAATATCCAATATCCATCTTAACTTGTTGTGGATATTCCATTTGAACAGTTCATCACAACGAAGCTTACAACTTTTTTTTATATTATTAATTTACTTCCACTGAATGTTAAATAAACTCAAACTGGAAGAAAGATAACTAGAGAAAGGGAATACATAATCCACACAAATAACAGAAGGTTTACCCTGGGAAAACCGTGATTATGGGGGAAAACCCGGGTAGAAATGAGTACTATGCCTTGCTCTTTTATATAGAATGCAAATACAAAGAAAGTGGTTCTCTTTATGGAGTTACCTATAACTTTGCGGTCGAAATGGCTACTACTGGATCTCCTACTTCCTATGTTATACTCTAATATCCACTGCTATGATGTTGTTCAACTGTAGAACAATACAGTAACATCATAAGAATGGAACCCCTTCTTTTCCTAATGGCCTAGTATTTAACATAGTCTAATAGCCATCTAGGGTTAGTTCTAGAGTTTTCGCATGCCTCAACTCTCAATTAGGGTTAGGGTTTTGGACATTCTAGAATGTTATTGGAATTCCACACGTGACTAACTTTTCATGTGTGAGAAATGAGATTTGACCTGAAATCCACTCGATACCATGGTGGTCAACTGGACATGTCAACTTGCAGGAGGCATAACTTCCTCATACGGACTTTGATTGAGGCGATTCTTAGACCATTGGAAAGGTATCAAAGTGTAGAATAGCATCAATGGACATCACATAAGTGATGAAATTTTGACCCCAAAAAACAAAGTTTAGGCCCTCAAACAAGCCTTGGAAGGTTTTGGACCCTAAATATGCAAAGTGAGACCTGCCCCTAAAATGGGCCCTACAAGCTAATTCATCCAATATTTCCACCAAAAAGAACCAAAATAGATGACACCTCCCCTTTTGGTCTCAAAAATATTTTACTGAATGAGGTGAGGTAAATTTTCCTCTAATTTCTCCTTGGAGTACCATTTAGCCTTGCCTGGAAGTTGTCCTTTCAATCCCACCTACTAGATTTCATATTGTCCTTGTCTAGTTGTTCTGGAATTATTTTGAAAAACTATGTCTTCTACTAACTCGGCTTGAACCTATGGTCCTAAGTCCTTTGTATAAGGTAAGACCTGCTTAGGTTCCTGGTCCAACATGGAAGGTTGATAGAATTTTAGATTTTCCATATTCACTAATGGGTAAACACGCATATATGGGAGTAGTATAAGTCTGTAGGCATTATCTCCTACCTTCTCCAACACTTCAAAAGGACCATACTGTAATTCCTTGATCTTCTTACTAGGACTTTGTAGTCTTTCCTTATTCAAGTGCAACCAAACTCTGTCTCCCACCTTGAATTTTTTCTCGACCTCGTGTTAATCATGGCGTGCCTTGTACTTTGCCTGTGACTTATTCAGTGTCTCATGTACTTGTAAATGGATTTGCCTGATCTTATCAATTAATTTTTCAGTTTTCAATGCTTCACATGTGGTGTCTTCCCTCACTCCCTCTTGTTGTCCATAAATAACATCTAGAGGTGAACGTGGAAGATACCCAAAACAAGTTTCAAAAGGGAACTTACTAATGGAAGTGTGGATTGCTCTATTATAAGAGTGCTAGATGTAGATCATATTTTCATCCCAAGTCTTCAGATTCTTTTGATTGTAACCCCTCAATAGTTTCACCAAATTTATCTTGGCTACTTCTATCTATCCATCTATCTGTGGATGCAATGTTGTAGATATCTTCAAATTAGTGTCCATCTTCTCCCAAAGTGTTGTCCAAAAGGCACTATGAAATCTGCTATCCCTGTTTGAAATGATTCTCCTTGGTATCCCAAAGTGCACCCATACCTACTCAAAGAACATGTTTGTTGCTTCTTTTCCTTTGATGATCTTTTTAAAAGGCATAAGAATGCACATCTTGCTGAACCTATCAACTACCACAAATAAATAGTCATGTCCCTTCCTAGTGGTTGGAATACCACCCAAAAAGTCCATGAAGATGTTCCCCCGTGGTTCCCCCGTGGTTTCAGAGGAACAAGTAAGGAATGTATACATCGTGTTTCCTATTACTGGGCTTACTTATACATTAACGTATGCACCCTCTAATAAACCGAGCTACATCTTCTTGCATTTTAGGCCAATAAACATACCTTTGTAAGTTGGAAATTGTCTTCCCAACACCAAAATTCCCTACAACTTTGGAGGTGTGAGCCTCTCTCATGAGTTGCAACCTCTCACCTTTAGGAACACAAAACGTTTCCAGCTTGTAGAGTAATCCATATTGGAGATGATAGTCAACCTTGCTATCAACTTCTTCTACATGGAATTGGCATTATAGCTACTAAAATACCTCCTTGAAGTCCCTATCTTATGTGTATTCTTCCTTCTTGCATCATAGGAGAAAGTATCCATATGCATAAGAGTACCAAAAGTTGTGATCTTGGTTGTAGGTGGCCTTGAAATCATGTTTTCCAGCTTGTTTGTATTGCCCTTCTTATATTTGATGATTAGATGGAATTGTTGTAAAAACCACATCCACTTGTAGTGTTGTGTTTTATATAGCTTACTCTAGGCCCACAAATACTGCAAGGATTAGTATGAACGATGGTCTCCTTTCCCATCATATAGTGTTTCCATTTCTTAATAGCTTGATTCAAGGCATAGATTTCCTTGTCATATGTACGGTAGTTCATGACTCCGCTATGGAACATTTCATAATGATAGCATACTAGCCTCCCTCCTTGCATCAAAATCACTCCCATAGCATACCCACTTACATATGTCTCCAATCCGAAAGGCCTCTGCAAGTTAGGTAGTACGAAAATTGGTACCTAACTTATGTTTCACTTGAGCTCCTCAAAGGCTTTCTATTGATTCTTTCCCCACTGGAATCCCTTGTCGATGGCTGTTATGGAATGGAAATGTGTAGCCACAACTGGAAAGGATGCTATAAACCTCTGAAGGTATTGTGTTGCCCCCAAAAAACTCCTAAATTCAACGACATTTATAGGATTATGACACTTAGTGATGACCTCCATCTTTGTAGGATCAATCTTAAGTTCTCCTCCACCAATGGCATACCGTAAATACACCAAAGATAGTTGAGAAAATTCACATTTCTTAATGGTTACTAGCAGTTGATGTGTTTTCAATATCTCCAACACTTGCTTGAGATGTGAGATATATTCTTCCCAGGTAGCACTATAAACCAATATATCATTCAAATACACTATTACAAATGAATCTATGAAGGGACACAATACGTCATTCATCAATCACATAAATGTAGTTTGTGCATTACACAAACTAGAAGGCATTACTAACCATTCATATAGACCTTACATAGTCTTGAAGGAGGCCTTCCAGGTGTCCTTTTCTTTCATTCATACCTGGTGGTATTCCAATTTGAGATCCAACTTGGTGAAGTACTTGGCATGCTGCAATTGATCTAGCAAATCATCGATCCTGGGAAGATGATATCAATTCTTGAGGGTGATCTTATTGAGAGCTATGTAGTCAATACACATCCTCCAGATCCAATCCTTCTTGGGTACTATGAAAATAAGTGACCCACAAGGTGAGGTGCTTGGTCAGATTACTCCCCGCTCCTGTAGTTGTGGGAACTGTTTCTTCACTTATTCTGCTTCCATAACAAACTATCTATAGAGTCCGATGTTCAACAATGGAGAATCTAGCAATAAATACTTCCCTCTTAGGAGGTATTCCTCTAGGCTCTTCGAACACTTCTCTATATTCCTACAAAAGGTTCTTGAATTGGTGTTTCTTCTCTTTGGTACATCCCTCCAGAGATGCCTTTAATTTTACTAATTCACCTTCTTGCTGATTAAATCTTAATAAAATCAAAACAAACTCTCTACTTGAACTGATCAACTTCTTCGCTTGGTTGGCATTTAACGGAGAGATCTTCGATTTACCTTTGTGCACGTTGATGATGAAATATTTCCCATCCTGGATCAAGTAGTGTTGCTTTTCTCTCCTCGTGAAGATCACATCCCTCTTATACATGTAGGGACTTCCAAACACCACACCACAAACATCAAGGGGTACTATGTCTATCTCCACTTCATCAATATAATATGCACTCTTGGAAAATTTAATCTTGCATTGTTTTCTGACCCTAAGTTTTGTATCCTTACTCACCCATCCCAATGAATTGGGGCCAGGGTGATCATGTACTACCAATCCAAGCTTACTTACTAGATTTTATCCTATGAGATCGACATGCGAACCGGAATCAAATAAAGCATCAAACTTGGTCTTTTTGATATATACCTTGATATGGAAGAGTTTTTTCATTTCCTTCTCTTGCTTGTGATGAAGGCTACTCAGATTCACCTCCTTCTGCACTGAAGTGCAGACAATCTTATAATCCACATATGAGTTACTCTCTACCTCTTTGCTTGAATCTGTAGCTAGAAGGTTGTTTTCTTAGGATCCTTCTCATGGTTCTTAGGGTTCATCTCTAGATGTATCTTCCAACACTTTTCTTCAGTGTGACCATCGATGTTACAATGGTTTTCCAAATCCTTGCACTGATGTGTCATGAATGTAGTATTCTTATATTTTATCTTCCACTTCTTCTTCTCCTCCTTGGAAGTATTTTGGTTCTCTTTCTGTTTGGAATCACTTGGCCACCCTTTCTTATGGCCTATATTCTCTAGGTATTGTGCTTGCACATAGGCCTCATCAATTGTCATGGGCTTGAAGAGCATCACTTGCTTTAGTAAATGACTGTGTAGACACCCCAGATACTTGAGGAGTACATTTGGATTATTGGGTGAGATACCCAACATGGTAGCCATATTTATGTATTCGGTGGTGTACTCTTGCACACTCTACCCTTGCCTTTTCCCAAAGTAATGCCAACAGATCCATTGGTCCTCTACATACACGATAGGGGAGAATTGAGACTTAATGAGGGTTTTGAAATCCTTCCACTTAGATACTAGCATATTTCCATCCAGCGTAAGTGCCTATGTGTGGCTTTCCCACCAGGTTAATGCATGCCTCTCTAATTTTAGTCGAGCAAATGAAATTTTATGCTCATCACCTATTTGATGGATACTAAAATAGACCTCTAATTGTTGCAACAAAATATTCAAATTTAAAACATAAATCTCACCTTGGTACAACTTGATATGGACTTTCGCTTCCATCTTAGATAAATACTGGGAAGGTGTAATGGCACTAGAACTTGGATTCTCTTTCTTGAACTCCTTCCTCGGCTCCTTTTCCAGGTCATCTTTATCTTCCAATTTTCCCTCCGATTCAATCTCTAAGTTAGAGCCTCCAAAATCACAAAAATTTCAAAAATTTCTCTCTAGAGCCACTATGAGGATTGACATGCTGCATAGATATCGACAACATGTGTTTCCATCTTTTTAAATAGATGCTCATAATCGCTCATCGCTTCTTCACCAGACTCATCCACGATGGCTACGGTTTGAAGACTTTTTTTGCACCAACTACTAGATCCTGTAATTTCCCACAAAGCCGCAAATAAAACTTGGCATTGATGCCAATATGATCCATAAACTTTCGTGGATATTCCATTGGAATAGTTCATCGCAACATATCTTACAACTTCGTTCTTTTTATTAGCTTATTTCAACTAAATACTAAATGAACTGGATTTGGAAGAAAAATAACTAGAGCAAATAAATACACAATCCACACAAATAACACAAGGTTTACTCTGGGAAAACCCACTATGGGGAAAAACCTGGCCAAAAATGAGAACTATGCCTTTCCATTTTACATAGAATGAAAATAAAAAGAAAACAATACTAGTATCTATGGAGTTACCTATTACATTGTAGTCATAATGGCTACTACAAGATCTACTACTTCCTCTATTATGCTCTAATATCCACTCTCGTGCTTTTTCTCAACTATGGAACAATACAATACATCATAAGAATGGAACCCATTATTTTCCTAATGACCCGGTATTTAACATAGCCCGATAGTCGTCTAGGGTTAGTTCAAGGGTTTTTGCATGCCTCAAATCTCGATTAGGGTTAGGGTTTTGGACCTTTTAGAATGTTCTTAAAAGTCCACATGTGACTAGCTCTGCAAGTGTGAGAAATGAGAGCTAACATGGAATCCACTAGGTATCATGATGGTCAACTGGACATGTCAACTAGCGGGAGTCATGGCTTCCTCATATGGACTTCAATTAAGGTGATTCTTGGACTGTTGGAAAGGTCTTGAAGTGTATAATAGTGTCAAGGAACATTGCCCAAGAAATGAACCTATGACCCCCCAAAAAATTGTTTAAGCCCTTAAACAAGCCTCAGAAGGTTCTGGACCCCAACTTTGCAAAGTGAGACCTGCCCCTAAAATGGGCCCTACAAGCCAATTCATCCAATGTTTGCACCTAGAAAGCACCAAAATAGAGAAGAAAATTATATATTGATCCGTTTCATATCATTAACTTAGGATCTACCAAGCGATGAGAGTGTTCAAATCCCTTGAGGTGCAAACGTTTCCTCAAATTTTGCACTTAAATTTGCACTTCAAGGGATTTGATCCCTCTAGGCGCATGGATCTATATTTGTTTAATATGTAAATCTATTGTATGTGCTCAAATCCCTCATATGTAAATCATGGTTTAATGATATATCAACTCCGAGATCGTCAAGCTTCATTATTTGTTTTAGTTTTAATATCAGAATATATATCTCTCCGGTTTTGAACTTTAGGATAGAGTCAAAATTGTAAGTTTTTTTACTTAATAATTCATTATTTTATTAAAGTGCCATGTGTCAAATCCACAGTTACAATTTTAGGTTAGGACCCACATTGTAAAATTTTTACTTAGTTAATATTTTTTTAAAGTGCCACATGTCAAAATTTGAGCACGAAATTACACTTCTTTCTCATACTGGGCTGTAAAAAAATCCCCTCTTGATGCAATTAGTAATTTCCTAGTCTAGAGCTCTATATGAAGGATATTAGAGATGTAATGTCCCTAGTTTTGACCCTTGACATATGCAATGTAAATGATGTAATATCAATGATTATTGTAAGTAACATGGTGACTGAGAGCTCAAGGCCAAGGCCCTACCATGGATTCCCCAAATGTGTGTGTGTGTGTGTTAGCAAGTAATATGGTTAGTGGACCATGTGTTGGCCCAATGTAGTAACATTATAATGTGATGTGCATGTGCATAATAATAATAAATAAGATCCATAGCTTACTGTGCAAGGGAACAAGAGCAAGGGGCATGATTATCCTAAGGTTAGGAAGGGACGTATTGAATCCATGGAGCCAATAGATGAAAGCCAAGTGTCGAAGAGAGGACCAATGAGCCATCGGTTGTCGAAATTGACTCATGCACCACAATCATTTAATTCTTCCAAGAGGAAGGCAGTTGAGGCAATTATTATCTTGGGGAAGGGAAAGCGTGGGTCTAAGTTTATTGTGTCAGTCACCCCACAAAAATGGGAATGGGTATTTCTTATTGGGTAAGCCATCAGCCGAATTGAAGTCATCCTTAAATTTACCTATTAGTTGGGGTTTGGCGCAGCCAGTTAGTCAGTCATATTGTTAGTTTGACAGTAAGTCATTCAATCAGTTACGTGGTCACGTAAATTGACCCCTCATGGGTGTATCTATCTCACCCTGTTTTGTGTGAAAGTCATTCCATCGACCAATCTATCATCTCATCTTTGGAGAAAGAGTCGACCATTGCTTGAGAGGAAGACGATTCAGAATAGTGACAGAGTGGAGAGTGATTCTGAGATTTGGTTCGCGTTCATGACTAAAGGCCGAATAGGAATTTGAGGCCGCAGTTGTTTTGTGTTTCATTACTATTATGAGTATGAGAGTGGTATCGAAATCACCATTTATTAACTCATGCATGTGCATCTTGAATCCTTATGGAATTCCTATGTTGCAAGTATGATTCCATAATTATTTGAGTAATTGTAGTAGAGTAGTGAAGTTTCCCGTTAATTCTCAGTCGTGCACACAGTAGTCATAGGCGCACCCTGAACTATTGTGTCTTCCTAGAATCAGACACGTGCCTAAAGTCTTGGTTCATTGTTGTCGCTGTTCATCTGAGTATAGTCACCTATGATCCTTGTAATATTATGAGTGTCCTGGCACAACAACTAGTGTGTAACCCTCGAGCCATTTGGTTGTCTGCGGCCAAGATTTGTAAACCTTGGGAAAACATATCCTGTTGGAAAATGATCTAGGGTTTGGGTGGGATTTCTATGCACACACTGGAATAACAATCTAAAGAAAAGTGACACTAGAGGGAACGTTGATAAGTTAAAGGGTATCTTCTTAGTGTTGTATGGGGTTAGTAATGTGGACCCCTATCTATCCAATTATGTGCGAGGTGTCTATGATTCTAGAGATAAACTGGATTTAACTGTTTGTCCTTGCTTCTGAGTTGTGTAAGATTTGTGCATAGCAACATAATAGTATTAAGTACCAACATGGGATGGATTCCCAAAGTGATGTAGAGCGTGTAATTGGATATAGATACTAGTGAAGGTTGTCACCTCCTAGCGGAATAGCAGGGTTTGGGTGGTCTTTATATGAATACACTGGAATAGCACCTGGAGGAAGGTGACGTCCGAGGGACCATTGAGTGGTGAAAGGGTACTGTATTGGTGTTGTGTGGGGTATTTCATGTGGACTCCAAGCTATCCGAGTATGCACGAGGAACTTATAACTCTATGGTGAGTCATTAGTTTAGCATTCCCCCTCTAGCACCTGGAAATCATGTTAACCCAATAGAGTCTGACTTGGATTGAGAATTGAGTATGTATGATTGTAAACAACCTGTGAACCCAATAGAGGTTGGCTTGGTTGTGGCCTAATGCATATTTGAATGTGAGTGAGATCTGGATAGTTCTCCTTTCCATAGGGAAATCATGCCCAACACAGGGGTGGCCTCTTAGTAGAAATAGTATATGCTAGACAGGGTGCCTATGGTTGGGTGGAACATTGCTCTTGCAATAGTCAGTTGCTTGGAGAAGCTTCATCCCAGATAGGTATTTACTTAATGTCTTACTATTGTTATTCATTCCCATTGTATGAATGTTGATCTAACATGATGGATAAGCATGATATAGTTAGTAGCTATGATTATGATTTAATGTAGTAAGATGTAATCATGATTCTTGATATCTAAGTGTTAGATATGTGATATCGCACTTCATGAAATGCTTGCATATAGAAGAATGTTTGTATGTGAAGTCCCATTATGCCTATAGCGCCAACTCTATAGGAAGTATATGACTTGTCATCAGAAGCTAAGTTTCCATGCGGTGGTAGTCGCACAGTGGTTAGAGGCAATCATGCATCAGATTGTGCAGTGGTCTGGTTTCGCATTTTCAGTATATCTATGTGATAAATAAATTGATAAGCGTCGAAGTGTGGCATATTAAATTAGTATATGAAGTGCAGTGTTTCCCTTAGTGTATTAACGTTATGTGGTATCGAATGCTGCGAAATACATAATTCAACAGTAGACAATAATGTCTTGGTTTCAGATAAAAGAAAGAAGAAGAAAAAAAGATCCCCCATGGTCAATATTGGCCATTGAGGCCATTGGAGACGTGACAGAGTGATATCAAAGCATTGGTTTCAACACTAGGCCTTTGAGTCAAATTAAAGGACCCGATGCGGTAATGTTAAAGTGACTATTAAGGTTATTTAATGTGTTAACTAATAAACTTTCCTTTTTGCACAGTGCTAACAACAACAACATTGAGACTGGTATGACAAAGGAAAGAAGGCAATGAGCAGAAGAATCGGGAAGCTGGCTAGTTGAATGATCATCATGGATGATGCGCAATATCCCTATGATCATGAAGAATGTAGAGTCCTCGTTTTGAATCTTTTGGACATGCTTAAGGACTCTATTTGCAGTCTATATTCCCTTCTATTAACCTATATCTAGAATATTCCTAGCCTATAATGCTCCATTTTGATCATTTTGGTATTTTAGGCTCGAAAGGTATTATTTATGCTCATATTCATTTATTTCCCTCCATTTTATAAAATTGAATTTTATAATCCACATATGACTAATGAAGTTACAAATCCCGCAACAATGTGGTGTTTCTTGCAGCAGTGAAGCAATGTGTTCGAGCATCAAAACTTCTTGCAGCGAGATTGTTGGTTAGAGGGTTTCCAGTCTTTGCGGGCTAAATCAATTATATGGATTTTGTTTGGGAATCAATCGCCATGGATAAATATCTATCATTCCAGTTTGACCAATCTGGAGTATTTTGTTAACCTACGAGAAGGGTTTGGTCAATCCGTTGAATTCTAGCGTATTTTTGGATGTCAAATTCCATTTCTTCGGTCATGGAGTCGACCCATAAACTAAATATGTGTAACTTACATTTCTATTATTGGTTCCAAAGTTGTTTTCTATGTAATGAGACAAGATATGTTCTGGCAATTCTGTTAATATGAAGCGCCAGACTATTTGCTCTATCATGGGAATGTAATTATAAAATAGGAGCATTGGTATTATGATAATTTAGGCTAGTAATCAAGAGACTATTCTGCTAAGTGTAATCAAGATCAGGCTCATATATTTTCCTTTATATAAATGAGTTTGATGTGTTGCTAATATTGTGTGTTGACATTCAATAGTTAGTCGATGTGTGTGTGAGTAAAGGAGGACCCCCTTCAACTCACAAGCACGACTGTTGTGTGGTGTGTATTTTATAATTTCGTTGTGTGGAGTTATTGGATTTGTGTGGTTGAATTCAAGCATTGGTATTTTTATTTTCAATTATTTTATTTGTTCTTGCAACAACTCATGTTATCTTATAGAGGATCAATGTTATGATTGAATTTGGAAATTACTTAGAATTTGGTGACTAGTTTATTGGATTTGAGTGCGAGCAATGTTGGATATAGATCTCTTTTCTGCAGAGGTTTGATACTGCAACATCTTTAGAGTTTAAGATTTAAATAATTTTTTAGTGGTGTATTTCCATATTCTATATTGATGATGTTTTGATTTCTCTGAATGTGATTCATTTGGCATCATTAGGCCTTATCTGAAATTAGCATCAATAGTCAAAGTTTTACAGGGAGTCTAGAACTCCACTTCCACAACTATGTTGAATAATTCCTAATTCTGAAAGGACCATGCTTGCTGTGTGAACTGCCTGATTGAGTTTGTTAACAGGAAAGGTTAATTAAGGATTCTATTTTTTGTTTGGTACTCAGTGTTATTTTTCAAAGGGCCTTGTTGTTATTGATTTTAGATTTTTTTTTGAAGTTATATAGAATATTGAGGTGTGATTTACAAAGTTTTTAAACACTTTAAACTATTATTTTTGCACATACTTTGCACAGTGCCTCACAAGTTCACCAACCCAAATCGATAATTAATGTCACAAATTATGCTATATAATTTTCCCAACATTTTGGTGTCATTTCCGGGGATGCACTAAAGAAATTATACGATAAAGTGTGTTTTAAGTGTTTTTACAACATTTTAGACTCAGATGAGGGAGAGCGCTAAGATGGGGGGTAATAACCTACGCATCTGTTGTAGACAGGTTTTCCCAAGCCCTTAGCGTCTTGGATGGTGAGTAGAGTTTGTTTTGGTTTTGATTGCATAATGATTAGGCTTATGAATATAAATAAAGTTTATAGAGATAGATATCCTAGAGGAAAAACAGATCCTACACATGTATCTAGTAGTGTTATAAGCAGTACTCATCATACTAAGATGGTATAAAAATATGAGAAAGGATGAATGTCAGAAGTGGAGGTTGAAAGATCTAAACAGGGTTCTATGCTTGATCCTAAGAAACAAGGGGGTCCTATAGCATAGGAAGGACAATCTTCTAGACACTCCTCTGCTGCTGCTATTGACGGATCTACTGCTTTTGAATGAGTAGAATATTTTCTCATTGGAAAACCAAATCTAGAATTTTAGATCAATCTTATACAAGAACCATAATATCACTCAGTGATGTTTGAAGAGTCTACAACACAGGAGTATCCTTTTATCCATTGTTGTACAATGCTAGACCATGAGACCATAGGATCCAATAAGGAGGAGTAAATTGTTACTTTTGCATTCCCAATTAGAGATCCCACAGGGGCTACACTAATGAAAATTATTCCTCCATCTTCCCTACCATATTTTCATGGATTGACAAATGAAGATCCAGATGCATTTATATTCGAGTTTGACATATTTTGTAGGAGTTATGATTATTCCTCTAATGCCCAAAAGTTGAAACTATTTTCTGCTACACTTAAAGGTACAAGCCTTCGGTGGTTTATGGGCCTAAGTGAGAATTTTATTTCGCCATGGGATGAGATGAAAAAGACCATCCTAAGGAAGTATCAGGACTACTACAAATCCAAGGACATCAAAGAAGAAATATTTGGGATGACTCGAAAATAATATGAGAGTTTGGAATAATACCAAGAGAGGTTCCAATATAATCTGCAGAGATCCAAACAAAACCAACTAGGAAAGGAGGTCTTGAGAACCATTTTGTTAAGAGGGATAAGAGATGAGTCTAATATAGAGGTTCTTAATATGATGGGTGTTGGAGATGTTTATAAGTTGACTTATGATGAAGTATGTGAGTTATGCATCCATTATTCGAGAGGAAGTTCTAAGTCAGGAAGGGGTCCCAGAGATACTCCTTCCATATTTGTAAAATATGTCACAGCAATAGGGGTTATAAGGACTGAAATTGGTCACTTATTTTAAAATATTAAGATTGATATCACTAGTTATTTAAGTTCAAAATTGGATGTTTTGCAGGATAACAAAAGGCAAGAGGAAGAAGATAAGGCATTGGCAATGTTCTATCCCAAATTATGGAAGAAGCATCCCTTGAGGGAATTCCCATTGGATAGTGTTGAGGTATGTTGGATTTGTGAATTAAATCATTCTACTAATGAGTGTCCTTCGCTACTAGGAAATAAAGCCATATATCAAGCAGAATTAGAGGTTGCTAGCTTATTGTATGCAATGGCACCTCAGAAATCATGGCAGACAAGATCTCCAAGTATGACACAAAATCTTGCTCTGCAATTTCCTTATGCTCAAAATCAAATGTGGAACACTCCAATGCCATGGAATCCTTGGCCTTATCCTCAAAAAAATTGGAAACAAGGGTGTAGAGGTTAATCTTATGATGGAATGAACACTTTCCCTTATCCTCCAATGTAGAACTTTCCTCCATATCCTTCACAGAATTTGCCAAAACAAACTACTAAATCCCAATAGCTACAACTACCAACTCCTCCCAATCCTCCACACCCCACACAAATTCCTGCCCAGCCTATCCCAAATCCCAATAATAAAGCGGTACAACCTACTTACAATGTTGAACTTCCCACTTATACTACTTTCCCTACCTACTATATTGCTCTTGCTCCATTGCAGTAAGTTTGCATGTTGCTGCAGGAAGTTCCCACTACATTGTAGGAAATTAAACTAAGATCTGGGAAGGTTTTAGGCATAAAAAAATTAGAAAGGATAGAAGCAATTGAGGAGGAGGATGTCCCTATTACAGTTGAAACAAATATTTCCCATCATACACAGATTATGTCAAAATCATATCCTCCAAAAGAACAAACTCCTCCACCAATTCCACCTCCCTTCCTAGAGAGGTTAGAAATAAAAGAACCACTGACCCTACTTGAATTCGATTTTGTATCAGAGCTTAAAAAATTATGCATAACTATTCCCCTACTGCAAGCAATAAAGTACATACCTATTTATGCCAAAACAATTAGGTAAATATGCATTAAGAAACCGAAAGACAAAGAAAGAACCCTTCAACCATCCAAGTAGGAGGGAAGTTGGAAATTCTGACGTCTTCCCAAATTTCCACAAAAAAATATACAGACCCTGGAAATCCAGTAGTTACAACTTTCATCAACAATCATGCCATTAAAAACACATTGATTGACTTGGGTGCAACCATTAATGTGATGACATTGGAAATATTTTCTTATATAGGATTTTACAATCTTCTTCCCACCCCCACTGTGCTAGAGCTATAAGAGGGATCCAGAATTAAATCAGGGGGTGTGCTAGAAGATGTGTTTATTTCACTTGATTCTTGGGAGTATCTAGCATATTTTTGTGTTCTCCAACCTAAGACCAATTTGGGGGGCCACCCTTTGATTTTGGGAAGGCATTGGTTGGCCACACCAGATGCCTTTATTGGTTGTAAGTATGGGAACATGAACATTACACATGGAACAAAAACAAAACAAATCACTCTTTATCCCCCCGATAATCATGTTTATTAATTAGAATGTACTCAGTGGCTTAATGAAGATGATCATGATGGGGAAAGAACTCACCATGTGATTGTTAGGATATCTCATCATTCAGTTATGTACTTTGCATGCATGCATGCATTGCATAGACCCGCATGTTTCCCAGTCACCAGTTTGATGCCTCCAGCACCTAGTCCCTAGTCTTCCAGCACTCGGGAGCTACTTTCTACTCAGATTTAGCCCTCCTAGTAAGGAAGGCGCCCACTTCTCACCTTCCACTGCAGAAGGGCACCTTTTCTCACCTACCAGTCCAGTTCACTTCAGTTATCACTCCGATTGACCCATAATTGTTGTTATCACTCCGATTGACCTCCGATGAGACCTGACTACCTATTCTGAGTGTAATTAACTCCTCATGCGCCCTCCACTGAGCCTTCATCCCTACATTAATGCCACTTACCATCAGTTACACTTATTACACTCAGTTAGACTCCGTTTGACACCTGTTTGACAGTTACTTGTGCATTGATGACCACCACCGATGATGATGAGGACTCCTAGTTGGAGCCAAGCTACACCATGCAGTATATTCGAATGACCTCCTTGGATAATTCGAATTGCTTACTCACTGTGACAGTATTGTATTGTAATTATATCATTCTGGATTATAGAGCACTGATGCATCTCTCTTGCACAGTTTTTACTCCAAATTGTTTTACGTCTTTGTGATTGATATTCTTGTTCAATAGATCTGCTATGACTAATTTTACATGTTATCAGAGCCATTGCAGGGACAATATCTCTCTCCTACAGGTGTTCTACATGAATATTTGAGTGAATTTGCTCAAAAATACTAAAGTTTTGGCATGAAAGATTTCATGTGCATTCGCTCATGTGCATGCAAAGCTGAAAATACACTCTAATCCACTCCAGAAGCTTGAGTTTTCCACATAATTCCTGGATTTGATACATTGGATCCATTCAAGCTTGCTTGATCTCCAATCCCAGGTGTGATGCAACTCTAAAAGGGTGGATTGCTCAACCTTACTGTTCTTGTTTTGATTGTGATTTGCAGGATAATCTTCTCCATCAAGTGCATTCGCTACCTTGTGATTTGTAGGTTCTCCTTCATCAATTGCACTCGTTTTCAGTGATGGATTCCACTTCTTCAAATCCTATGCTAACTCCTTTCAATTATTTTGATTGGAAAGATGACATGGAGATAATATTGCGCTCAAAAGGGTACTATAGAGTCACCATGGGCCTCGAATTGGATCCAAACACTTTCATTGAAAAATAAAAATACTTCAATAAGCTTGATGAAGCTTATGGTCTTCTTTGCCTCTCCATCTCCAAGGTTCTTCACTTCCATCTCAGCGGATTGAAGTCTCCAAAAGCAATATGGGAGCAACTTGACAAACTTTTTGGCAAGTAGGACGAGCTTAGAGCCTTTCAATTGGAAAATGAATTGATTTCTCTTAGTCCTGAGAATTTCGAGACCATCAATGAGTTTTTCACAAGATTCAAGCACTTGGCATTGCAGTTGAATAACACTGGTGTTGTGAAAGAGGATAAGCAATTGATCCTCTCCATTCTTTCAAAGCTTGGTAAATATTTCTCGGTATTTGTCTCTACTTTCAATTCCGGTCGACTAACTACCCCGAATTGGAAGATGCCTACCTTGAATGCCTTCATTGAATCTGTTACCAAAGAGCATGACAAGTTGATTCAAATGGGGTCCATAAGATCCAAAGATTAAGCCCTATTTGTTCAAGGATCCAAGAATTCAAATGGAAAAGGGAAGCAAAAGAAAGAGAAGCCCAAATTTGAAGCAAACAAGCAAAGAGAGAAAGGAAAGCAATCGGATGCACCATCCGGTTCAAGGAACAAGCAAAAGGGTAAAGAGGGTAAAGAAAAATCTAAGTGTTCATATTGCAACCGTGGCTTTCATCCTGAAAGTTCATGCATGAAGAAAAAAAATAGATCAAATGGCCCTCCTTTTGGAAAAGAACAACATATGTATTCCCGACAGTGCATAGAAGAAGGATAGAAATGATGATCATGAAAGAGGTCAAGCACTCATGGCAACTGTTTCGAAACCCACCACTCTACTGATAGATTCCGGTGCCTCGAATCATATGGCTGAAAATATTGAATCCTTCTCTTCATTTGATACAAGCAGCTCCATCCCCATCCATTTGGGAGATGACTCAAAAATTTCTTCCAAGGGTAAAGGTACTATCCATTTAGAGCATGGACGTTTTCAAAATGTTCTCTATGTGCCTTCCTTGGCTTCAAATCTACTTTCTGTGTATCAAATGACACACACCGTTGAACCGAAGCAAGTGACTTTCAGCCCTAACAAAGTTGAAATTTCTGATATTGAAAGTGGAAGACTTATTGCAGTCGGAAAGGCAAACCACACTGCAAAATACTATGAGTTTTCTCACTTTGTCACTAGGTTTTTTGGACCCAAAATCCGACGGCCAGAAAGTCGAATTTTCTACAGCTTGTGGTCGACTATCCGACATTCTCAGTATTTTTTTAACGTCGATCCAATTTCAGATTAAAACCGACCTCTCGGACGTCATCGGTTATTCGACCCCATTGAACGTCGGACAATCGACTCCAGTCACAATTGAAAATGTCTTGGATCCGACCTCTTTTTGCTATCGGATCTATGGCATACTTGTCGGTTTTATTCACTATTGCCGTCGGATAACTGACTCCACTCAAAACTGATAATGGTGGTGCACCAACGTCTTTTGACGTCGGATCTATGGCAAGGTCGTCGGTTATGTGCACTATGGAGGTCGAAAAACTGATGGCCATCCCACTTGAAAATGGCTGAGCACCAACGTCGTTTGCCATCGGATCTATGGCAATGTCATAGATTTTGTGCACTATGGAGGTCGAACAACCGATGCCCATTCCACTTGAAAATTACTGAGCACCGACGTCGATTGCCGTCGGATCTATGGCAAAGTTGTCGGTTGTCTTTGGTATGGCCGTCGGTTATCCGACACCTTTGGGAAATTAAAAAAAAAAAATTGTTTGGAAGTGTATGTTGCTATAATTCCAAGTAAAGGTGTAGAAGAATTGATTGTAGTACAAACCAGAAGATTTACTTTCAGAAATGACTATGCCTCTTAGAGGCCAGTTAACTCTAGGAACCAAGTGACCCTATTATAGGGTTAGTACAAACCAGAGAGAGAGAGATGATTGGCTATGGTATGGTCAATCAAAGAAAGTCAATGACAGTCAAAAGGCTCAGTACAATCACAATAAAGATGAGCTGACAGCCAGTAGACTGAGGCCAAAGAGACTCACGGCCCCCAGTAAGGTACGAGGACCAACCAAAGGGTAAAAAAACCAACCAGTAAGGTACAAGTAAAAAAGAAAAGAGTGGATATAAATTAGACTCATAACCCTTGGGACTAAGGGGGTGTAGTACCTCAAATGTGGACAATCTACCATAGTTATATCCACAAGAAAAAAAAAAGGCGGTACAAATCAAAAGATAACTCAAGATTAGTAAAAGACCCAAAAGCGAGAGGCAAGGTACCACAAAAAAATGAAAGGACCAAAATGAAAGGACAAGCTACCACAAGACCAATAAACAACAGGGTGTAAGGTCCAAAAGTAAATCAACCATTGTGGGGAAGGTACAAATAAGGTCAAATATATATTGCAATAGCTCCTTGTAACTACCTATTATTTGACATGCCAAAGAGATGGAAGGTCAAATAATGTCAAATATATGCAATAACTCCTTGTAACTACCTCTTATATGCAATAGCTCCTTGTAACTACCTCTTATATGCAATAGCTCCTTGTGACTACCTGTTATTTGACATACCAAAGAGATGGAAGGTCAAATAATGTCAAATATATGCAATAGCTCCTTGTAACTTATATGCAATAGCTCCTTGTAACTACCTCTTGTAACTCAAATAGGACCACCAAAAGGTATAAAGACTCATAAAAACTTGGACAAATTAGGGTGTGTACCTCAAATGTGTACAAACTACCGTAGTACCCACAAGACCAAAAACATAAAAGGTGGTACAAATCAAAACATATACCAAGATGAGTAAAAGACCCAAAAGGTAAAAGGCAAGGTACCACACAAATATTATCGACAAAATGGAAGGACCATAAGACAATCAACCAAGGTGGGGTACAACGTACCAATCATCTCTCTCTCAAATGTACCATTGTTCCATATAACTTGAAATACCATCATCACAGTAAACGGAAAAATCCACACGGATGATGTGATCATGTGGTCCTATAGACTACTCCTAAGGTCAAGCATCAGTGGCTCCATCAAGAGGTGTTCAGTCCCTTGAGAAGACCATCTAACTCAACCATCTTGAAGACCTAGGAGAAGAGGACATCACACATCATCAGATAAGCTCAAAAAACTGTACTGGGACCGGTGTCACAGTAAGCGAGCTGAAACAAAAGTGGCCAGAATGCCAACAAGCAGCACTAAAAAGAAAAAGACCCTCTAAAAAGGTGAAATAGAAAGCAAAACCTCCTAACTAAGAGCTGGAGACCTCAACAAGTTGTATCCTTCGCAAGGTGATGAAATCCAATTCGAACAATACAAAATGAGAGACCAATAATGGAAGGATATCCCTCTACCGAAAGGGATCCTGGGTAAAAGAGCCCTAATAGAAAAGTCACTAAGCTACTTCGTTCATGACACGTCGAAAAAGGTTTTCGGCGCTTCTGCCTTATCACCCTTGTATCAACAGTATGGTGGCCGGAGAATACAAGGAAGACAATGATCGATGTGCCTTAGGGCTAAGTGGAGTGCGGCATTCCACAGAGTCCGTCCGGTTCTCGATCTTGCGGCGGTTTAACCCCTGAAACAACAGGAGGCCCCTCCACAAACTGGTCGATGACCGTGTCAACAAGTACAAGAGGATTTTAGCACCCTAGAGGACAACAAATATGTCTCGGATGATAATGACAAGGGGTAATTATTTGGATGCCTATCCCCGGTGTCCTACCTAACTAACAAATTCTTTTTATCCTCAAGCGAGGTTAAAGTGTGTTGAGTTAACGAGTTAAATTTTCATGGTTGTATTAGTCAGTTGGGTGATGGAAGTGCAACTCGTGCTGTGATGACTGACTCAAACCATGCAAATGCATATGAATAAAATAAGCCTTTCCTTTCAATGAATGCTAGCTAAGGTAAGGAGAGAGTTATTTCAAACTATAACTACTCTTTCAAATTAACTGAATGCAACAAGTGTTCAAGTTCATTCATGTGACCTCAAGGAGAGCTTCAGATATACTCAAGTCATGCAAATGAATTCATCACATAAAAAAAGTGATAATAAATATAAGGAATTGTATATATCCATGTTCATAATTCTCTAGGAACACTTATAACATTCTTTAATCATTCTTCACAAAAACACAATGATAGTAGAACCTTTATGCATATAAATCTTGATACATGACTACATAACTTAGTGATGATTTGGAGGTTTTGTGCATTAGAGTAATCACTTTATCTAATACCATGCCAGAGGTTTCTTTATGCATTTGATAAATCTGATCTCACATTCAAATGAAAATGGGAAACCACTCACTGATAAGATATACTATATCAATCAAGCAATAATGCACAAACTGATATAAAATTTACTCTATATCCCATTCAAACTCTAGCCTTATATTGAAACAGTGAAACTCATTCTCTTATTACTCCTCTTAGTCTTAAAAGAAGCTACTCCTGGGTAAAAGGGTAAGGCTTTTATTATGCCCAAATACAGATAAAAATAGTCCATGCTCAAACCAAACCAAAGAGTAAGGCTTTTATTATGCCCAAATACAAATAAAAATAGTCCATGCTCTTCCAGTGAATTTCTTACAAGCAGAAGGTAAGGAAACTATTGATACATTAGATGAACTACACAGAGTGCATACAAATTTGGTGGGTGCTGAGAAGGAATCATTCTCAGCAAATGGTGTGCAACAGGGGAATGGAGCATCACTTGTAGCTAAAACGACTAAAAAGTCTGATTTTGGTGCTTTGGTGGGGGTATGCACTTCAATACCCAAAGAATCTTCTTTGAATGTGCATCCTTCAAACTCTAAACCTATGTCTTCGACTGTTACAAAGTGTCAGGAAACTGAAAAGAATGTGGGATGTGCATTGGAAAATGGTGGTAAATACCTTCATGAAAGTGTTTCTCTCTCCAACGACTCTAGTGAAACCCAAGTATTGAATTCAGTTGAAATGGATGAACCAGGAATATTTAGATCTCATAAGCCAGATGATCAAATATCCGGGGGATTGGAGAATAGCCCTTGTGAAGCTTTCCTAGATATACAAGGGAAGGCTGATCACTGTCAATTGGATACTGAAACTAAGAATACTGATAAGGAGTTGCTAGTATCCTCATCCGATATTGGTGAAACTGATGTTCTACCAAGTTCAAAGATGAGAGCTAGTTTAGATCATGCAGTTATTAAGAAAACAAAAGGCTTTAAGAGACTTGTGAAATTTGGAAAATCTTCAGGTTTTCAAGATACCCCTGGTAGTAGGAGTTACCTAAGAGAAAAAAATCATAAGAATATGACAAGATTGTTTGATGAAATAGAGCCAACTAAGAAAAGGCTTAAGGTTTCTGAGATTGCAGAAAGTGTTGCTGAAGATCCTAAGCATGCAAGAACGGGTACAGTGTGGTCAATTCTGCTTCCCATAATCACAAAAGGGCTGCATTGACAGAAGATGATAAAGGATGCTCCCCCATGTTGTCTGATCAATCAAAAGGTGATGATTCCCTATGCAGAGAAGTGCATTATGAAAATTCTGGATCTCTTCTTTGTCCACTTATGAATGATTTTCTATCCCTTGCAATGGATCCTTTTTATGGGATTGAAAGGGACTGTCCTTTTTTTTTTGTAAACTAGTAGAAGATCCTTATATTAACATAAACCAAATGTACAGAGTAGTAAGCAACAAAATATACAAGTTCAAACTGTTATCGGGCCCTCTCTTCAAGGAGAAAACAAACACATTCAAAGTATGGAAAGGTAGCATAAGAGAATTACTGTTATCTAGAGAACCATAAGTCTGAGGACAAAACCAAAAATAACATAGCTGCCAGAGAGCTAAAACAAAGACAAAACAGAATAAAAAACTGCGAAAACCAGAATTCGATCATAACTAGGAGCTGTGGTACTCAGGCTGGACCAGCTAAGTCAAAGGGTCTTTAGCCAGTGTGATCCCCAAATGTCGAGCCACCTGCTGCTGGTTGAAAAGACTCTGTTTTTGCATGTCCATTAACTCGTCCAATTGCATTAAGATTTCTGCCTGTGTTTCATTGCGGTCTGTCAGTGCTTTCCCTAAAACCAATTTGTGAGACCAAATCATATCCAAGGTTTTTTGATAGAGGGTTTCTCTCCCTCTGGTGTTTCCAGGGTCAGGAACAAGCTCCTAAAACTCCGCCCGAATCTCATCATCAATAACACAATTGTGGGAAACCAAGGCATCCTCCTCAGTGTCCTGTATCTCCGCTTTCGCCTGGGTAGGAATCGCAGAGTGGTAAGTGCGGGCTTTCTCCACTACACCCCTCATCAGACGAATTGGGGGAGAGAAAGAGGAGCTGCAAGGGTGCCGAGAATTGAACTTTTGGGCATCTTGCTGGGTCCTAATGCGCTTAGGGGGGGCCATGACAATGCTGACCAATAGGTAGCAAACAGAGAGCGCGTGACGGAAATGACAAGCACTAGAAACCGGAGAGTCACGGGAATCAAAGCAGAGACAGAGGCAGCCAGGAGAAACGAGTAGAACAGAGCTAAGAGTAGAACCTTTCCTGAGTAAGGCTATAAGCTTGGCATCGACTGACCTGTGAATACGATGGAAGAGGCTTTCAGAAGGGGTTGGATGATTACAAGAACTGCGATTTTGTCCAGTGATGGCTAAAGGACGGGGCCATTGATTATCAGATGCAAGAGGCATCATCAAGGTAACTTGGAAAAGGAGATGAAATGCAGACTGCATCATAGACTGGAAGTGCCACACACAAGAGTCATTAACGCTGAGACTAGAGTCCAAACAACGTACTAGACGAGTGAAGGGGTAGAAATCAGGCGTCATAATGAGCAGTGGACGTGGAGGGTGGGACATAAACAGCCTTGTGTGGAGGCAGCTGGCGAGAACTAAAGTTCATATCTATGGTTTATCGGAAAAGTTTGATTTCATTGTCATCTTTGGAGGTATCCAAAAATGTTCAACCATTACATGAGGGAAACCCAAATAAAAAAGCACCAAATCTTAGTGGTGACATAGGATACTAAGGAGGAAAACCCAAATAAAAAATCCGCTCATCAATCTCGCAGATTGGGATAAATTTCGATCGATTCAGATGGGAGAGAGAGAAACTAGTCTAATCTTAGTCTTGCCTAGGTTTTCTGTGGCCAATGAGAAATAACTATTAAGTGAAAAAAATGATTTGCAAGAACAATTTAAAGGAAGGACTGCCACATACCGAAGACATTGCAGAGACTAATCCTTCTCCTGCTCCTGATTTTGCAATCGAAACCCCTGCTCTTGATCCTGCTTGTGCTTATGCGATGGAAACCCTTGCGTTGTCGCTTAATGCCGGTTAAGTCCAAATCGAAGTTGACATGCCCACCAAAAATGGAACCACATTACAAACAAAACCACAGGTGTGAATCGTATATGGAGGAGGTGGAATTTTCCCTCAACAAAATGGAGAAACACCTTATCGATCACTGAATTAGAATGTCAATTCATCACTACCCTTTGAACTACATTTCCCGTCACACAAACCAGACTACAAGTCTGAATCAGATGCAGAGGAGGTGGGATTTTCCCTCCAAAAAAATGCAGAAACACCGTATCGAGCACTGATCAGTGACGGGATTATCGATCAGTGAGAGAATTAGGGGTTTTGGTTTTAATGGTTGGAGAGTTAAGGTATTAGGCAGGGTTAGGGGTTAATAGGTTAGTATAGGTTAGTTATCTATTGAAAAATGTTAGTATAGGTTAGTTAGGGGCATGGATCAAATTTGAAGGGTGGGGTCCCATTTCACTCTGAAGGGCTATGAGATATTGAACCTTTCAATGAAGACATGTAAAAATAAATCATTCTTTTCATTTGAAAATGTACTAGTACATCAAAATTTCATTGTTTACTTAAGTAGTAAAGTCGAGAGGATTCATTTTTCAATGGATATGGCGGCACTGAATGTTATATATGTCATATACCATATTTTTCCCAGATCTAGAGGCTCAGTCTCTAGGCCACTATTCCACCTTTGTCATCTTAGCAGTTTCTCAAATTGATCTTGCCTCTTAAAATTTTAACCAGTATAATAATACATTTAACTTGCTAACCCCATTCCAATCCAACTTTCATCCTTATAACCAAAATTAATACTATTTTACTCTTACATGATATCCCTGGACATGAGGAATTTATTAGTGAAACATAACTTAGGAGACACACAGAAAATCCACTTTGCAGATGTTAAGTGTGAATTTCCATAACTAATTTTATAGATATTTTTTTCTGCATCAGTGCAGCTACAATTAGATTGCTAGCCCCCTCCATTTCATGAAAGTTAAAGGGCAGCTAAATTCTCAAGAGCTTCGATCGTGCGGCAATGGAAAATAGGGATAGGAAAGGAGCACATGGAATCATATGCATGTACACAAAACATATGAAGAAAGAAGCAATTGTTGTTTGCTACGGTTGGGAATCGATAAATGTCGTTTTGAACAGCCTTCTTGGGCTGTATAGATTGACATTGGATATCCGACATCCCAATGCTTAATATGATGTCGGAAATCGACAAAGCCATTAGATATCAACATTCCCGTCGGATATCCGACGTTTCCTTCTATCAATTTAAAAAAAATCATGAAATTTTGATATTTTTAAGACGAAATCCGATGACATAGTCCTTCTTCGTCGGAGGTCGTTGGATTTGGTCATCAGATTTTGGGTCCAAATCCACTAGTGTGTGCCGCTTGAAAAGCCCACTGCTCTCCTCACTCATGGAAATGAGGTTAGTAGGATTTGGCATGAAAGGTTTGGACACCTTAAGTACAAGTATTTTCTGCTGTTACAACATAAATCCATGGTTGATGGTCTTCCGCAACTCCGTTCCTCGAAGGGAATTTGTCCCGGTTTCATTGTTGGGAAGCACCCTGAGCACAAGTTCGACCACGACAAAGATAGCAGAGCCTCTACTATTTTGGGCCTCATAAATTCTGATATCAGTGTTCCACTACCAAATATGTCCATGAATGGTTCAAGGTATGTTTTGACATTCATTGATGACTTCTCCCGCTTTACTTGGGTATTTTTTTTCAAAAACAAGTCAGAAGTGCTTGGAAAATTCAAGGATTTTAAGGCTTCTGTTGAGACCACCACTGAGAGAAAGATCAAATATCTTAGATTTGATAATGGTGGAGAATATATCAATACTAATTTTCTGCAACTTTGTGCCAAAAGCAGAATTCAGATCCAACATACAGTTCCCTACACACCCCAGAAGAACGCTGTAGCGGAAAGGAATAATCGGTCACTGAAAGAGATGGCTACCTGCATGCTTGATTCAAAAGGTTTGGCTGCAAATATTTGGGCTGAAGCCATTAATGTTTCTGCATACATTCAGAACTGAGTTCCACATTCATCCATGAAAGGTAAAACTCCTTTTGAAGCATTCTTTGGTCGCAAACCGGATGTGTCCAATTTGAGGGTTTTTGGCTCCACTGCATGGACTAGAATTCCTTCTGATAAGAGAAAGGATTTGGATCCACAAAGTATTGAATGTATCCTAATAGGATATGGGGAAGAATCAAAAGCATATAAACTCATGAATATCAGATCCAAAAAGATATTCATAGAGCAAAGTGTGAAGTTTGAAGAACTACTGCCAGATCTACAACTAGTCGAGGAAAACACTGCCGATCCGTAGCCTCCACAAGATGAAGATTCAAGAGAATACGAAGAAAGAATTGGATCTGATATATCTGATATTTTATCATAATTTGATGGCCATGAGATATCAGGTTCGGAATCAGACCATAATGATCCTCCTCAGTTACCAAAGTGGGCCCAAAACACTCTACATTCTGCTGCTCCAAACATTGGAAATCCTGCTGATCCATGGAGAACAAGAGCAGAATTTCAAAGAGCAGGTATGGCTCTTTCTTTTGCTGATCCATTATTATCTAAGAAATGTTATTTAATGATTGGTTCAGATCCCAAATCATACTATCATGCCCACCGAGATCCACGATGGCAAACTGCCATGGATGAAGAGTACAGTTCTCTTCAAAAGAACAATACATGGGAGCTAGTTTCTCTTCCACCTGGAAGAAAATTAGTTCAATGCAAGTGGATCTACCGCAAAAAGGTTTCTTCTGATGGTTCTATTAGAAAATACAAAGCTAGGTTGGTGGCAAAAGGTTTCTCCCAAGTACAAGGTGTGGACGACACTGAGACCTTTGCACCGGTTGCAAAGATGGATTCCATCTGCCTAATTTTGGCCATTTCCGCATCCAAGCACTGGGAAGTGCACCATATGGATGTGAAGAGTGCTTTTTTACATGGATACCTTGATGAAGAAGTATATATGAAGCATCCAGAAGGATAAATATCAGATCCATCATTAGTTTGCAGGTTGAAGAAATCTTTGTATGGATTGAAATAGGCCCCAAGAGCTTGGTACACAAAGATGGATTCCTTCCTTCTTTCTCAAAATTTCAAAAGATGCAAATATGATACGAATGTGTACCTATAGCAAGTTAAAGGTAATTTTTTGATGGTTATTTTATATGTTGATGATCTTCTCATTACTGTGGCAGCACTCTCCTTACAATTAACAAGCTGGAAACCGCTTTAAATCTAGCTTTTGATATGAGCGATTTGGGCTTGCTTAAGCAATTTTTGGGCTTGGAGATAGCTCAAAAATTTGATGGGATCACATTATCTCAAAAAAATTATTCTAAAGACCTTCTATTAAAGTTTAATATGGAAGAATGTAAGGCTTCTCCGTTTCCATTCCTCTCAGGAATCAGTCTTGAAGAGGGGAATTCCACACCACTTGCAGATTGCACTATGTATCGACAGTTGATTGGTTCACTACTCTACTTGACACACTCAAGGCCTAATATATATTATGCTATGAGTTATGCATCAAGGTATATGCAGCAACCCCATGAGCTTCATTGGCGGGCAGCCAAGCGGATCTTGCAGTATGTGCAAGGTATGAAACATTTTGGCATACATTATGCTGCAGATTTTGAGCTAGATTTCATTGGTTTTACTGATTTAGATTGGGCAGGTGATAGCATAGATCGGAATTCAACTTCCAGATATGTTTTCATGATTGGACATGGGCCTATTTGCTGGTCAAGCAAAAAGCAGGAAGCCATTGCACTTTCTTCAACAGAGGCAGAGTATCGAGGGGCAGTCAATGCCTGCATTCAGGTGGTTTGGTTGCAGGGTATTCTTTCCGAGTTTGATTTTGGTAGCACTACTTTGACTGTCCTATTTTGTGACAATCAAAGTGCTATTAAGATCTCCACCGATCCATTTTAGCAGGAGAGGACCAAGCACATTGAGATTAATATGCACTACATCCGAGAGTTGGTGCATGATCGCACTATCATTCTGCAATATTGCCCTACCGATGAGAAAATTGCAGACATCTTCACCAAGAGATTCACTGAAAAGAAGTTTTCTTACCTACGTTCACTGTTGGGGTTGAGTTCCATCATGGTGGAGACAGATTGGATCCATTTTTATTTTTAGCTTGAGGGGGGGCTTTCTTCCCACTGGGTTTTCCCTCTTTCCTCACTTAGCTTATTTTCAACATTTTTTGGATTATTGTATTGGGGTGACCTTTGGTCTCAGTAACCAGGGCCTTGAATTTTATTTTTTACATCATAGTATAACTTGAGGGGGGGTGTTAGGATATCTCATCATTCAGTTATGTACTTTGCATGCATGCATGCATGCACCCGCATGCTGCCCAGTCACCAGTTTGAAGCCTCCAGCACCTAGTCCCTAGTCTTCCAGCAATCGAGAGCTACTTTCCACTTAGATTTAGCCCTCCTAGTCAGGGAGGCGCCCACTTCTCACCTTCCACTGCAGAAGGGCACCTTTTCTCACCTACCAGTCCAGTTCACTTCAGTGATCACTCCGATTGACCCATAACTGCTGTTATCACTCCGATTGACCTCTGATGAGACCTGACTACCTATTCTGAGTGCAGTTAACTCCTCATGCACCCTCCACTGAGCCTCCATCCCTACATTAGTGCCACTTACCATCAGTTACACTTATTACACTCAGTTAGACTCAGTTTGACACCTGTCTGACAGTTACTTGTGCATTGATGACCACCACCGATGATGATGAGGACTCCTAGTTGGAGCCAAGCTACACCATGCAGTATATTCGAATGACCTCCTTGGCTAATTCAAATTGCTCACTCATTGTGACAGTATTGTATTGTAATTCTATCATTCTGGATTATAGAGCACTGATGCATCTCTCTTGCATAGTTTTTACTCCAAATTGTTTTACATCTTTGTGATTGATATTCTTGTTCAATAGATATGCTGTGACTAATTGTACAGTGATAACCATATCCCAAGCCACGAGTTTCAAGGAAAATACTGAATAAAATATGATTAATCACCACATTTCTAATCCATATTTTCTGCAGCATTTTGGGGGGCAGTCAACTCATGAACAAGACCATATTGATAGTCTCCTAGAACACAAATTCCAAGAGGAATGTACATCATAAGAATTAAATTATATGAACAAGACCATATTGATAGACTCCTAGAACATAAATTTCAAAAGGAATGTATAGAAGAAGAATTAAATTCTACCTTTATATCATCCTTCCTTACATACTCAATGAATGAAGGTGGAAGCAAAGTAATTGAAAATTTTCCTGGGAAACATTTAAATATTCATTCTTCCAAATATAATACACAGGAAAATCAGTTGATTCATACATTGAGGAAATTTTCAGATACTTTTGCTTGGGAATACATTGATATGAAGGGTATTCATCTATATACTTGCATCCATCACATTTACATAGAAAAAAATTCCAAATCGGTGAGATAGACACAAAGGAGAATGAATCCAACTTTAAGAGAAATTGTAAAAGAAGAACTTCGGAAATTGTTAAATGTAGGATTCATTTACCCCATCTCAAATAGCCAATTGGTGTCTCCCTCGGTAATTATCCCTAAAAATAATAGAAAATGGTGGGTATGCATAAAATATAGGGAATTAAATAAGTCTACAATGAAAGATGATTTCACTTTACCTTTTATAGATTAGGTTTTGGATGCTTTAGTAGGGAAGAAATATTTTTCTTTTCTGGATGGTTTCAGTGGATACAACCAGATCTAGATCGCTCCTGAGGACCAAGATAAGACAACATTCACATGTCCTTGGGGCACTTATGCATACAAGGTATTACCATTTGGTTTATGTAATGCACCAACCACATTTCAACAAGAAATACTTTGTATTTTCTCTGATCTTTTTCATGATTGTGTTGAAGCATATATAGATGATTTCACTGTTATTACTAATTCTTTTGAGGAAGGATTAGCTAATATTGAAAAAAAATTGCAGAGATGTAGGGAGACAAATATTTCATTAAGTCATAAGAAATGCTTTATGATTATGACTGAAGGTATCGTTTTGGGTCACCACGTGTCTGTTGTAGGAATCAAGGTAGATCCGACTAAGATTGAAGTGATTGAAAATATGTCACCACCGACTAATCAAAAGGGATTTCGAAGTTTTTTTTTTCATGCAGGATACTACACGCATTTTATAGAAATTTTTACCATTATATCCTTGCCATTATTTAAATTGTTAACCAAAGAATCTGACTTCTATTGGAGTGATGAATTTCAACTATTGTAATATTCATCAATACTAAGAGGGGGGGTGAATAAGTATTGGGAAGTTTCTACCATTTCAAAATTTAATGTTATATGTAAACATTAACCATTAACAATAACATTCATAATCACATAATCCATACACAGTACACAAGATATTTTGCGTGGAAACCCAAATGGGATAAAACCACATAATGCTTTTCTTATATAATATAAAGATTGCATTCAATTTAATTACCTAATCCAACTGGAAGGAGGCTACAACCCCCTATTTTATCAGATCCAACTTAAAGGAGGCTACAAACCCTCAGTTTTACCACAGGATCCAACATGTAGTGAGGACTCCATGAATCCTCAGTGAGCTCCAACTCACTATATTTACCATCATCAACTGGAAGGAGTCTAAAACCACCTCGTTTTACCACAGGCTCCAACATGTAGTGAGGAATACTATCCTTAGTGAGCTCCAAATCACTAGATTTACCAACATCAACTGGAAGGAGGCTACAATCCCCTATTTTTACCACGAGATCCAACCTATAGTGAGGACTCCAATCCTCAGTGAGCTCCAACTCACTAGATTTACCAACATCAATTGGAAGGAGGCTACAACCCCCTATCCTTGCCTCGTCCTGCCACCTTGTTATGAATAAGAGAATCAACCTGTCACGATCACTTTATCTGTCAACATGTACCTGTATCTATGTTCCTATACTTATATCAGTTCCTATACTTATATCATTGTCAATGTTCATGCCACAAGACCTAACTTCCAACAAGTATAACTACAAACCTATAATGAATCAGGATCTGAAACTTCTACCACATGTGTTTCAAGATATCTAATGTATCTACTCCAAGGGTAACTCTCTGAAACATCCTAAATCAAAACTTATAATGAAAATTCCAAACTGTCCCGTTTAAAGATGATTTCCGAGTCATTCAGAAGCCTGACTTATAGAGATCATATCTCCGAAAATATAGTGAAATGGGATTTGAAACTTGAACCATATGTTCTTCAAGATGTCTAATAATTCCCTTCTAAGGGGAACAATCATAAAATTTATGGATAAAAATATATAAAGAAAATTCCAAACTTACATGTTTGAATATTATTCAGAAACACTAACTTCCCAAAGTCATATCTATGAAATTATAGCAAATCAACATCGGAAACTTCTACCACATTTTCATAAAGATCTCTAATTCATATCATTTGAGGTACACTATCTGAATCTTCCTATAATTAAATATATAGAAAAAATTCCATGATGATCTGAAACAAAATTCACAACAAAAAACCCAAATAGAAATCATCACAAGGTTTCATATTCCACTAGAATTTTGGCATTCTTCACTTCATCTACCCCTGAAATTAGATCCTCTACTATTGTATGTGAGCTCTTCAATTTTATGAATGAAAATGAAAATTTCCATCTCTTATTTATACTCCTCAAGGGGGCTCCAACTCATTTCGCAAAAACATTTTACTTTTCCTTAAAAAAAAAATTGATTTTCAATTTTTAGGGGGGTCTCAAAGGTTAGTACCCCACTTTAAGGATCCATCATGACACTTCACCAAAACTTCAATCTCACTCCATCTCTTCTCAAAGGGGCCTTAGGTATTTTCCACATCATCATACTCGGTGGACACATCATTATATCTTACAGAGATCCTTGCCACTTCATGTGGTCCAATGGGCCAAAGTACCACACCTTTCGGGGTCATGTGGAAAAAACGTCATTGTTTTGAGGATACTTCACATTTTTTTCCAACATTGCTTCAAGGAAAATTTAGGGACTTCCTTACACTTCTCATCATAATGTTTAAGTGACCCACCATCATGGTCACGTGACACACAATCATGGTAATGTGACCCATCATCATTTCTTTAGAACATTCTTCACATTTCTCTTGAACACCTTAGGGAATTATTTATACTCAACATCATCATGGTCATTAGGAGCTTCTCTGGGGGATTTGCACCACTTGTGTACAACTCAAATGTCTTCCCGTGAGGGCCATGCGTAACCGCTATTCCATAAGGGGACCGATTTGGAGTTATGTACACTAGGACTTTGACATCAATGACAACCTTATTCAACAATCTCCCCATTTGTCATTGATGACAACCATCATACTCTCCTTAGGACCGTTCTCCTCGTGATGTTTCTCTCCCCCTTTGACATCAATGGAAAAGGGTAACTCCCCCTAAAAATATACATATTTCCTTCTCCAAACTTTTGTAACCTTTTTTCTAGGAGATGTTTCCATGTTGCTATTGCAATCTCTTTCCATGTGTCCATAGTCATGACGTTTGTAGCATTCAACCTTATGATTTATCATGCTTCTACAATTTATTTCCATGTGTCCATAATTGTGGCACTTGTAACATTCAACATTGTAGTTTGAGTGGACACATCCATTTGCTTGAGCATTTCCTTCACAAGATTTGCAATCTCTATCCTTATGCCCAAAGCTATTGCAAGAGAATCAATTACCAAGAAATATGCTTAGATACCTGGGTGTAGAAGATCTTCTTGATGGTGAAAAATATTTGTATTAATATTTATCTAAACC
Source organism: Larix kaempferi (assembly GCA_027924585.1). NCBI lineage: Eukaryota > Viridiplantae > Streptophyta > Pinopsida > Pinales > Pinaceae > Larix > Larix kaempferi. Next base: position 23,093,870 of record BSBM01000742.1, on the reverse strand, counting down.
TTGTTGATGAATCCTTCCTTTGCAGTCTAGACTCTATGCCTCGATGGGAGATTCTGAGAATGTCTGCATAACTCTTATAATTCTCTTCATTTCTCTTGGAACATTTAACTTTTTTTGCTGGTGGTTTGGAGCTTTCACCTTCTTCAACAATTTTTTGTTTATCATAATCCAATCCTATTTTTTCAAGTGGAGATATTTGTTGGCTGAGCATGTCATCTAAGATCAATGTGCTCTTCTCAAACTTCAAGTTTGTGGAAGTTGTCTTCTCCAATTTTTTCCGTAGAGTAACAATCTCAAACTCTCTTGTTTGGAAAATTTCTCCCTTCTCCTTTAGTTGACTTGTTAGTACTTCTTCAATTTTCTTTGCTTCTTCCACTTGTGTTTTTAGTGTAGCAATAGTATTTTCAGTCTCTTCATGGTATTTATGCTTTTTACCTTTTGATTCCTCTAGTATCTCTTCTAGCAACACATTCTTCTTGAGATTTTTTATTTCGTTTAGGAAAGATATTAGTTGTCTTTCAAGATCAACTTCTTCTTCTTTATCTTTTGATTCTTTAGGATTTTTTTGCAGTTCATATTCTTCATCAATAGGATTTGTAATCATGGACATGACGTAGGTTTCTCGTTCTTCTAAATTACTATCTTCTCCATCTTCAAATGAACACTCAACAGTAGCGTGTCCTATTCTTCCACATTTAAAACGTTTAGAGAGTAACTTACTTGGTACCTTTCTCTCTTTATTTTCATCATATTCATCTTCTTTGTTTCTATTGGATGCGCTTCCTTTACCTTTTTCATATGGTTCTTCATTTGATTCTTCCATGACTTTGTAAATATTCTATAGCTTTTCCCAAAGTTATTTAGCTGATGCACACTTTCCTAACTTTCTTTTCATGAAATATGATAATTCATCTAGAATGGCATCGATTTCCATTACATTGTTCTTCTTTAACTCCTTTTTGGCTGCATATTTCAGTGGCCTTTTTGGAGTAGTGTAGCCATTGACAACAATGATCCAGACATCCACCCCTAAATCCAAAAAGTAGTATCTCAATATGTTACTCCATAATGCATAATCATTTCCATCAAATATATGAATACCACTTGAAGAGAATCCTTCTTGTCGATCCATATATGTTCACGATATTCCTTCGAGTGATTAAACTGTTCTGAAGGTAACCCGCTCTGATACCAATTGTTGGAATATTCACCAATATTGAGAGGGGGGGTGAATCAGTATTGGACACTTTTTACCATTTCAAACTTTAATGTCAGTTGTAAACATTAACCATTAACAATAACATTCATCATCACATAAACCATACACAGTACACAAGAGATTTTATGTGCAAACCCAAATGGGAGAAAACCACATAATTCTTTTCTTATATAATATAAATATTACATTCAATTTATTTACCATATCCAACTAGTAAGAGGATGCAACCCCTAATTTATCATCTCCAACTGAAAGGAGGCTTCAACCCCTAGTTTTACCACAAGCTCTAACATGTAGTGAGGACAACAATCCTCAATGAGCTCCAACTCACTAGATTTACCAACATCAACTAGAAGGAGGCTAAAACCCCCTGGTTTTACCACATGATCCAAACTGTAGTGAGGACTCCAATCCCCAGTGATCTCCAACTCACTAAATTTACCAGCATCAATTGGAAGGAGGCTACAACCCACTGGTTTTACCACAAGATCCAACCAGTAGTGAGGACTCCAATCCTCAGTGAGACCAACTCACCAGATTTACCATCATCCAATGGAAGGAGGATACAACCCCCTATACTTTCCCCATCATTCCATTCTGATATGAATGAGAGAATCAACCCATCACTGTCACTGTATCTATCAACATGTGCATGTATCTTTGTTCTTGTACTTATATCATTGTCCATGTTCCTATCACAAGACCTAAATTCCAACAAATATAAATACGAACATGTAATGAATCAGGATCTGAAACTTATACCACATGTTTTACAATATATCTAATGCATCTCCTCCAAGGGGCACTCTCTAAAACAATCCGAATAAAAAATTATAATGAAAATTCCAAACTGGCTTGTTTAAAGATGATTTTTGAGTCATTCATAAGCCCCGACTTCTAGAGATCATATCTCCAAAAATATAGTGAACAAGGATCTGAAACTTGAACCATTTGTTCTTCAAGATTTATTCTACTTACCCTACAAGGGGTATAGTCATAAAATTTCTGGATCAAAATATATAAATAAAATTCCAAACTAATCTGTTTACATATTATTTAGAAACCCTAAATTCCCGAGGTCATATCTCTGAAACTATAGTGAATCAACATCCTAAAATTCTACCACATTTTCATAAATATATCTAATTCATATCATCCAAAGGAAAGTTTCTGAACCATCCTATAACAAAAGATATAGCAAAAATTCCATGATGACCTAAAACATATTTCACAACAAAAAACCCAAATAGAAATGATCACAAGATTTCATCTTCCACTAGAATTTTGGCCTTCTTCACTTCATCTACCCCTTAAATTTGGTCCTCTAATCTTGTATGTGAGCTCTTCAATTTTATGAATGAAATTAAAAGTTCCATCTCTTATTTATACTCCTCATGGGGGCTCCAACTCATTTTGCAAAAACATTTTACTCTTAAAAAAATTGAATTCCCATTTTTAGGGGGGTCTCTAGGGTTAGTACCCCACTTCAAGGATACATCATGACACTTGAAAAAAAATTCAAGATCACTCAATATCTTCTCAAAGGGGCCTTAGGGTTTTTCCACATCATCATATCTTGTAGGGATCCTTTCCACTTCATGTGGTCCAATGGGACAAAGTACCACAATTTTCGGGGTTATGTGGACCAAACATCATTATTTTGAGGATACTTCACATTTATTTCCGACATATTTTCAAGGAAAATTTAGGGAATTCCTTACACTTCTTATCATCTTGGTTAGGTGACCCACCATCATGGTCATGTGACCCAAAATCATGGTCATGTGATCCATCATCATTTCCTTAGATCATTCTTCACATTTCTTCGAAACACCTTAGGGATTTCTTTATACTCCACATCATCATGGTCATTAGGAGCTTCTCTAAGGGTTTTGCACCACTTATATACAACTCAAATTTTCTTCCCATGAGGGCCATTTGTAACCTCTATGCCATAAGGGGACCACTTTGGAGTTATGTATACTAGGGATTTGACATCAATAACAACCTTATTCAACATAAACAAGCTTTTGACATACTAAAAGAAAAGATTTCCTATGCACCTATATTAAGAGGCTCAGATTGGGGGATTCCCTTTCACATTTCCACTGATAGCTGGGATTCATCCATAGGAGAATTATTGGGAAAAAAGGAAGATCATATGATCCACAAGCCAATGTGAAAGTGGAATCAATGAATAAGTGCTTGGAGGAAATCTTGACTAAGACTGTGCAAATGCACAAAAAGGATTGGTTTGAGAGAATTATAGAAGCCTTATGGCATTATAGAATTACATGGATAAGTACTACTAGATTTTCTCCATATGAGCTGGTGTATGGAAAACAAGTCCTCTTACCAATAGAATTTCAGATAAGAAATTTTAATATGGCAGCTAAGTTAGGCATAGATCTGGCTGAAGCACATAAGCAGAGGATTTTTATAGCTTAATGAGTTGGACAAGACAAGCCAAAATGTTTTTCAATATACTGATCTTGTTCATCAACATAGAGATAAGTTGCATGGTAGATACATCAAGAAGAAACAATTCAAGGTAGGAGATTGGGAACTGGTATTTGATTCTAAGTTTAAGAAATTCAAAGGAAAATTTAATACACATTGGGTTGTCCCCTACAAGGTTGAATAAGTCCTTGACAATGGATCTATCCGAGTCAAAACAATCGATGACAGGAAGGTGAACTTATTGGTTAATGGGCATAGACTTAAATTGTATTAAAAACCTAAATCGAAGGATGAATTTCTTAAAGGGAAATTGGAGCAAAGTGATATGGAAATGGTGAATGGGGGGTTGTCCCTCCTCTTGTTCCTTCTTAATTCTCTCTTACAACCAATAAAACTAAGCTTACTTAGTTCTTTCTTGTACTCACTAAACTGTGAGAAGGACATCTATCGGGTATAGTGTCACGTCCCCACCGACCTACCTGGCCACTGGAGACCATGATCCATTTTTTTTTCTCCAAAACATTGATTGAGTGCCCATACACACATTCAGGAGAGCTCGGTTCCGTAGTCCGAAACCCGCAGTTGCAAACCCGCAACCTTCATTCCACAACAACGAATCCTGCAAACCACGTATCGCAATCCGCAACCCGCAATTGCGGAAGCATAAACGTGGAATTCCAACTTCCGCAGGAGGTCTCTCCCGTAACCCGCAACCTGCAACAGTGGGTCCCGCAAACCACGTCCCACAATCCGCAACCCGCAATTTGTGGATGTGGAAATCCCAAAACGCATACTTTCAAACATGTTGATTCCGCAACCCGCAATTGCGGATGCAGAATTGAGGAAACTCAAAACGCGCAAACTTAGAACATGTCGATCCCGCAAACCGCAATTGCGGATGCGGAATTGTGGAAACTCAAAACGTGCATAACTTAGAACTTGACGATTCCGCAACCTGCAACCCACAATTGCGGAACCATGCGTGCGGAACCCTACCTCTTCAAGGTAATTTCATCAAATCTTCTAAGGGGCATAACTTCCTCCTCCAACATCCAAATGGGGCAAGGTTGGTACCATTGGAAAGCTCTTGGAGAGCCCTATCGAATGAAAGAACCCCATGATCAGGTGAGGCATCTAACCTTCCCATTTTCTTCTCTGAAGCTCTGACTGTATCTTCACTTAGACACTTCCAACCTTCAACCTGCCAAGATCTTCCATTCCATCTGACCCACAAGGGTTTCTGAAATCACTTCTAGGGTTCTCTTCCTTCTCAAGGATCAGGTGTAAATATACATCTCTTCACAGGTTAGTTATGCATAACATTCATCTTCAATAATGAAACACTATAATTCATTATAACATGTAAAATGCATTAACATATTTAATACACACATCTATCTTATGCAAGAATGATAAGGCATTAAACTCATGCAATATAAGATATACATACAATAGTGAATTCAACCTCTTACTCAGGTCTGTATATGACTTCATGTCAGTCTCATTCATATTCATACATACCACAGTTCCATAATTATACACAAGCATTCATCACATCAATGAAACAACATCATTTACCATAACATAAATACTTATCTTTCAATTCCGAAGCAACTAACTAAGTGAGAGAAACGTTCCACCCAACCTTAGATCTTTGTCCAGCCTATACTATTTCAGCTCAGAGATCACCCCTGAGTTGGGCAGCGTATCCACTAAGGAGGGCTAACAGGTTCTGTCACAGTCAAGGCTCCATTCTCATGCTAAACCAGCCTGTAGTTGGGTTTATCAAGCATTCCAGGGCTCGTACCCATGCTAAGCTAACCTACAGTGGTTTATCAAGCATTCAGGGACAACAAGGAAGGATTTGCTAAGCTAGTGAGCTCAATCACAGAGCTGTAGGCATCTCAGCACTCAGTTGACCTGGCACCCACAATAACTACCACATCCAACACAAGGAAGACCTACTGCACTGTTACATAGTCTTTCAAGGTATCTTCCCTTCCAGTGCTATTCCAAGATGGGAATAGAGAGGTCCAGTCATTCTCAGCCGACCTGGCACCCACAATACCTACCACATCCAACACAAGGAAGATCCTATCATTGCTGCACAGTCTCTCACGGTCCTTCCCTACCAGTGCTATTCCATGATGGGCATAGAAAGGTCCAGTCACTAGTTCATTGAGACTATAGCCTTCACTGGGTTTATAAAGAAACCCAACTCTTTTCCCCATAGTTCAACAAATGATTCGTTACCAAGCTTGGGGTTTCCTCACGGCCGTTCGGCCAATACCACTCTGCGACATCTTACTGTCAATACCACTCTGTCCCTGCAACTAGGGTTTAGACACAGGGTGGTTACGACTGTAAACTCTCAGGCTCTTTCCCCACACAGGAAGCACGAATAACCTCAGGTTTTCCTTTCCGGGGCTAGTTTGGTGCATACAGGAAATACAGGAATGATTCCTCTACGAGGGTCCATGGCACGTGAATGGTAAGTGCGTGTAGGGCGAGTCAGGGCGTGAGTGAGTAGTGAGGGATGTCTGTATGAATGAATGAATCCATCCCCTTCCCGGATAGTCAAACAGGTTTAGTGAGTTCTCCCTGGTGATTGAGTGTCGTCAGGATCAAGCGATCAGATCCATTCCCTTCCATACGAAACCACAGGCATTCTCCATACTCCAACGGCCTCAGCCATCAAGGTTCTCAACCACCCACTGCAGTTGCATTAATGTCAACAGATATTTCCCATGGGTTCTCAGTTAGACATGTGGCAATATGGGCAACCAATTCCAAACCCCCTCACCTCTCCCTAGTGGATGCACATGGCCCTTTCTCATTCGTTGCCTCCTTAGTCAGATTCTTGGTTATTTTATTCATTCAGTAATAATTACATCATTTACATTTCTCCATGGCTTAGCAATCCATGAATAATCAACTTGTACAAATACTTTCTTGAGCAATAAACTTAAACATCCACTAGTGGGGCCTTGGCCTTGAGATCCACACTAGGGCAATACACATTCTGTATATACACAATATTTACATCAAATCCAAATACACATCAAGGGAAAAATGGGGTATTACAACTCCCTCCCCATTAAAATAACACCGTCCTCGGTGTTCTCAAAACTGAACAAAAATGGGAATGTCTCTTTCATGGCATCCTCCAGCTCCCATGTGGCATCTTTTGGGTTAAGGTTCCTCCATTGCATCTTTCCCTATGGATCGGTTCTAGAGCAAGGTAACCTCCCTGTCGAGGATGCATGTAGGCTCCACCTGTAACTCTCCATGTGGTTCCACCTGTATCACATGCCAATCAATGATATGATTAGGATCATGTACATATTTCTTAAGCAAAGACACATGGAAAAAATTATGAGCTTTCATGTTAGCAGGAAATGCAATTCTATATGCAACTAGCCCTATCCTATCAAGGACTTCAAATGGCCCACAATATCTGGGTGCCAACTTGGCACAACTTCCCAATTTCATGGAACTCTTCCTGGGTCTCACTCTCGAGTAGACATGATCCCCAATCTGAAATTCCTTATGCATTCTTTTCAGATCTGCATAACTCTTCTGCCTATCCTGCGCTGCCTTCAAATTCTGCCTGATCTTAACAACTTCCTATTCTATTTCCCCAACCATTTCTGGTCCAAGCACCACTCTGTTCACTGGGCTGTCCCAGCTCACTGGAGTTCTGCATCCTTTGCCATACAACACTTCAAAAGGACTCATCTTCAATGATGCTTGATGCCCATTGTTGTAAGCAAATTCCACTAAGTGTAAATAGTTTTCCCACTTAGATGGCTTATCCATCACATACGTCATTAACATATCTTCAAGGACCTGATTCACTCTCTCAGTATGACCATCTGTCTGAGGATGATAGGCTGTGCTGAAATTCAATTGAGTTCCCAACTCTTGGAACAAAAATTTCCAAAAATTGGAGGTGAAATTTGCATCACGATCAGAAATTATTGCCTTGGGCAATCCATGCAGTCTGAATATCTCCCTCGTGAAGATATTTGCAATATCATTAGCCTTGTGGGTGGACTTGAATGGAATGAAATGAGCTACCTTTGATATCTTGTCCACCACAACCATGATTGAATCATGCTTCTTCACTATCATAGGCAGTCCTGTTATGAAATCCATAGAAATCACTTCCCACTTCCACTCTGGAATGGGTAGGGGATGCAACAACCATGTTGGGTGTTGGTCCTCTTCCTTAACCTGTTGGCACTTCTGAAATCTAGCAATGTACTCAACTATGTTCTTCTTCATACCATGCCAAAAGTACAGCTTCCTTGCTGCTATTATAGTCTTTTGATATCCTCGGTGCCCTAAGTATGGCTTCTGATGTATCTCATCCATCACCAACTTATTCAAATATGCATTGTTTGGAATGTACAGTTTGGTGTTCTGATAAATGGGAACATCATCCTCACCCAACTGATATCTTGCATACTTATCCTCTATAACATTCTGTTGCAATTTCTATTTAATATGGAGATAGACTTCATCACTATCTCGAGCCTCTAAAATGCTTGCCTTCAAATCTGATTTACATCTACTCATTGTTGCAATATGGAATCTCCTGCTGAGTGCATCAACAAACTTATTCTCTTTACCTTTGACATGCTTAATCTCCACATCAAACTCACAAAGAAACTCCATCCATCTAGTTTTCCTTGCATTCAGATTTGGCTAGTCAAACAAGTACTTTAAACTCATATGATCAGTTATGAGCTCAAATATCCTTCCCAAAAGATAATGCCTCCATCTCTTGAGAGCGTGAATGATGGTTACTAGCTCTAAGTCATGGGTGGCATAGTTCCTTTCATGATCTTTCATATTCCTAGATTCATAACAAATTACAAACCCTTCTTGCATTAGTACTCCACCGAGTCCTTCAATGCAAGCATCACTGCATACCACAAAATCCTTACTGGGATCTGCAATCTTCAACACAGGTGCACTAGTAAGCAACTCCTTCAATTGCTGGAAACTTCTCTCACACTTTTCAGACCATACAAACTTGATATTCTTCCTTTGCAATGAAGTAATTGGATGGGATATCTTGGAGAATCCTTCAATGAACCTTCTATAGTAACTAGCAAGGCCCATAAAAGATCTAACATCTACTGCATTCCTTGGAGTAGACCAATCCATGATGGCCTCAATCTTCTCTGGATCTACTGCAATGCCCTATGCTAATATAATATGACCCAAATACTGCACCCTCTCTTGATAGAAGTTACATTTACTCAGCTTAGCATACAGCTGGTGTTATCTAAGGACTTGCAATACCATTCTCAAATGCTCATCACGCTTTTCATCATTCTTTGAGTACACAAGAATGTCATCCAAGAACACAATTACAAACCTGTCCAAGTACTTGTTGAAGACACTTCTCATGAGACACATGAATGTAGCAGGTGCATTGGTAAGACCAAATGGCACTACTATAAATTCATAATGACCATACCAAGACTTGAAGGCTGTCTTATGAATGTATTCTTCCTTAATCCTTACCTGGTGGTACCCATACCTCAAGTCAATCTTTGAAAACACTCTCGCTTCCCTCATTTGATCAAACAAGTCATTAATCCTTGGCAAGGGATACTTGTTCTTAATTGTCACCTTATTGAGCTGCCTGTAATCAATACATAGCCTCAATGTTCCATCCTTCTTCTTAACAAACAACACTGGTGCACCCCATGGGGATACACTCAGTCTGACATACTCTTTGTCCATTAGCTCCTGCAGCTGCATCTTCAACTCTACCAACTCTGGTGTGTTCATTCTATAAGGATATTTGGAGATGGGTGCTGCTCCTGGAACAAGATTAATGGAAAAGTCAATGTCTATCTTAGTTGGCAATCCTGGAACCTCATCTGGAAACACATCTTGATACTCCTGCAATAAATGGAAGTCTTCTATCCTGGGTCCTTTATCTTCTGCTGAGTTGGATATATGCACTACATATAGCTGACAACCCTTTTTATAAAACTTCCTTAATTGCAGAGCTGAAATCTGCCTCACTGAAACATGCTTTGGAATCCCTTTAACCAACCTTGGCTTTCCTTCATCATCAAGGAATTCCAATGATTTCTCATAACATTCCACCTTGGCTCTATGTGTTTCCATCCAATCCATGCCAATCAGGGCATCATATGATCCCAATGGCAAGATATTTAATTCAACATGTGTGAGGAGTCCATTCAATTCTATAGGACACTCCTTCACTACTTCACTTACCTTTATCTTGGTACCGGTGGCCAATTGGACTAGCCAAGCCTTCTCATGTCTTATCTTTCCAAGGGAACAACTTCCATCTATCTTAGGAGATACATAACTATGAGTAGACCCTGGGTCAATCAAAACAGAAATAGGTTGCTTAGCAATCTTACCTGCAACCTCCACCACTGCTGATTGATGGTCTGCTTGATGATCATCCAATGCTGCATAAATCCTAGGCGCTGCTCTTGCCATATCCCCTACTGTAGTTGCTCCTCTAACATTGTGCAAGCTCCTGGGGTTCTTCCTTGTGGTTGGGAAATATCTAAGCCTGTGGTTTTCTCCACAACCCCAACACTGAAGTGGCCCCATTGATGTTCTGTCTGCTGCTACAACTGGCTTGAATTCTCTTCTTGCTTACTGGCCTTGTGGAAATCTTATAGGATGATTTCTGAATGGTGGTTTAGACTCACCTTTCTTATGATCAAACCTTCCCTTGGGTTTACCCTTCCACGCTGGTTGTGCCTCTGCTTTACCTTTATTCTGCTCATAGCAATGTTCTGCCATCTTGACAGCTTCATCCAAGCTTGGTGGATTCACAAACTCTATCCTATCTCTGTAGCTCCGTGGTAGACTACCAAGGAAGCATTGAATATTCACTCTTTCATTCTTGATGTAGTCCACATACCTCAGCAACTCCAGAAACTTATGAACATGCTCATCCATAGTGTTTTGTCCTAATCTAAGTTCATTGAACTCTTTCCTTTTTCTATCATAGCACCTAGGTGATAGGTACTTCTACTGAAAGTATCTTTGGACTCTACCCTAGCTGACTCTTCTCTCACTGATTCCTTTCACTTGCATGAGGTGATCCCACCAAATAGAAGCTCTTCCACTAAGGTTGTAGACAACAACCTTAGCCTTTTCATTCTCTGAATATTCATGCATTCTGAAGTACTTCTTTATCCCAAGAAGCCATGCCTCTGCTTCTTGACCTTCTTTACTTTCACCATCAAAAGTAGGAGGCCTTGCCTTCCTAAATTCACTCTGTGGAATACCTCTGTGCTTCTTTCTCCCTTTACTCTTACTGGAAGTGCGTCTTGGGCTCCCTTGAGAACCCTTAGAATCGGTTGACTTGCTAGAAGAAAACTTAGGAGAAGGTGTCCTGTGCCTTCTGCCCACAGAACCTCTTATAGGGCTTGGATTTCTTCTCATGGAACATCCCCTAGACTAACTTTCTGCATTCTTTTCTTCTCGAACTTCATGGCTCTGGTTGGAACCACCATTTATCCTTTGCTGCAAGTCGGTCAGACTCTGCAAAATGGCTGCATTGAGCTGATATTGCTCTTCTTGTGCTTTCATCATTCGCTCATTAAAGCTAACCATAGTCTCGACCAAGTTTGGGGGCGTCACTTGCTCCCTTCTTCCATCAGACTCAGCCTCTGTATGTGCTTCTTGCACATTATCACCCAATACATCATCTTCTAGCCCAAATGGGTCCTGCGAATCATTCAAAGTAACCATTCTTACACCATTCTGCACACTCCACCGTGATGCAAGTCGTCTTACAGCCGCCGCTATCTTTGTGCATATCAGATACACTCTATTAGACATCACAAGCATGCAAATAAGATCTATCATACCCATTCAAACCAGGAATTATTCATTCAAACAACTAATTAATCAAATAAGTTCATTAAAGTCACGCCATAGGCACATTTCTCGACCAAAATTCATGCACGGTTCAACCCAAATAGATTCCAGTGCTGCAACTGAAGCTCTGATACCACTCTGTCACATCCCCACCGACCTACCTGGCCACTGGAGACCATGATCCTTTTTTTTTCTCCAAAACATCGAATGAGTGCCCATACACACAGTCAGGAGAGCTCGGATCCACAGTCCACAACCCGCAGCTGCGAACCTGCAACCTTCATTCCGCAACAACGAATCCCGCAAACCACGTCCTGCAATCCGTAACCCGCAATTGTGGATGCGAAAACACTGATTTCCAACATCCATAGGAGGTCCCTCCCGCAAATCGCAACAGTGGGTCCCACAAACCACGTCCTGCAATCCGTAACTCGCAATTTGAGGATGCGGAAATCCCAAAACACATACTTTAGAACATGTCGATTCCGCAACCCGCAACTTGCAATTGCGGATGCGGAATTGCAGAAACTCAAAACGCGCAAAATTAGAACATGTCGATCCTGCAACCCGCAATTGCGGATGTAGAATTGCGGAAACTCAAAACGCGCATATCTTAGAACTTGACGATTCCGCAACCCGCAATCCGCAATTGCGGATCCATGCATGTGGAACCTTGCCTCTTCAAGGTAATTCCATCAAATCTTCTAAGGGGCATAACTTCCTCCTCCAACATCCAAATGGGTAAACTTTGGTACCATTGGAAAGCTCTTGGAGAGCCCTATCCAATGGTAGAACCCCTTGATTGGGTGAGGCATCTAACATTCCCATTTTCTTCTTTGAATTTCTGACTGTATCTTCACTTAGACACTTCCAACCTTCAACTTGCCAAGATCTTCCATTCCATCTGATCCACAAGGGTTTCTGAAATCACTTCTAGGGTTCTCTTCCTTCTCAAGGATCGGGTGTAAATATACATCTCTTCATAGGTTAGTTATGCATAACATTAATCTTTAGTAATGAAACACTATCATTCATTATAACATGTAAAATGCATTAACAAATTTAATCCACACATCTATCTTATGCAAGAATTACAAGGCATTAAACTCGTGCAATATAAGATATACATACAACAGTGAATTCAACCTCTTACTCAGGCCTGTATATGACTTCATGTCAGTCTCATTCATATTCATACATACCATAGTTCCATAATTATACACAAGCATTCATCACAATAATGAGACAACATCATTTACCATAACATAAATACTTATCTTTCAATTCTGAAGCAACTGGCTAAGTGAGAGCAACGTTCCATCCAACCTTAGATCTCTGTTCAGCCTATACTATTTCAGCTGAGAGATCACCCCTGAGCTAGGAAATGTATCCACTAAGGAGGGCTAACAGGTTCTCTCACAGTCAAGGCTCCATTCTCATCCTAAACCAACCTGTAGTTGGGTTTATCAAGCATTCCAGGTCTCCTACCCATGTTAAGCCAACATACAATGTTTTATCAAACATTCAGGGACAACAAGGAAGGAGTTGCTAAACTAGTGAGCTCAACCACACAGGTGCAGGAATCTCAGCACTCGGTTGACTTGGCACCCACAATACCTACCACATCCAATAGAAGGAAGACCTACTGCATAGTTACACAGTCTCTCAAGGCATATTCCCTTCCAGTGCTATTCCAGGATGGGCATAGAATGGTCCAGTCGTTCTCAGTCGACCTGGCACCCACAATACCTACCACATCCAACAAAAGGAAGATCCTATCACTGCTGCATAGTCTCTCATGGTCCTTCCCTTCTAGGGCTATTCCAGTATGGGCATAGAAAGGTCTAGTCACTAGTTCATTGAGACTATAGCCTTCATTGGGTTTATCAAGCAACCCAACTCTTTTCCCCACAGTTCAACAACTGACTCGTTACTAGGATTGGGGTTTCCTCATGGCCGTTTGGCCAATACCACTCTGTGACATCTTACTGTCAATACCACTCTATCCCTGCAACTGGGGTTTACACACAGGGTGGTTACGGCTGTCAACTCTCAGGCTCTTTCCCCACACAGGAAGCACGGATAACCTCAGGTTTTCCTTTTCGAGACTGGTTTGGTGCATACATGAAATATAGTAACGATTCCTTTGCGAGGGTCCATGGCATGTGAATGGTAAGTACATGCAGGGTGAGTTAGAGCGTGAGTGAGTAGTGAGGGATGTCTGTATGAATGAGTGAATCCATCCCCTTCTCAGATAGTCAAACAGGTTCAACGAGTTCTCCCAGGCGATTGAGTGTTGTCCTACTCAAGCGATCAGAGCCACGTGTCTATTGTGGAGCCTGATCTTCCATATTTGGAGATGTTATTCAGTCATGTTTGTACCCCAGGCTTACTGTACACTCGTTCCCCAACCTTTACGGGCCCATGGTTTACAGGCCCATGGTTTTGCGTAACCCATGGTATTTTCCCATTGTATTTCCCTTATAAAAGAAAGACATTGTAACATGGCTAGGGTTGATGTATTAGGTATTATGCATTGTAATTATCTCTGAGATCGTAAGAGAGATTGCGAGAGAGTGTGAAGAGGAAGTGCAACGGCTGTGCTGCAGGTTGTATCCCTTCACTTTGCTGGACGGTATAATAATAAGGACTGGTAATTTCAGTGTGGATGTATCCCATCTTGGGTGAACCACGATATATTAGTGTCTCTATTGTAATGTGCTTGTGTGATTATATTTGCATCTATGTTTATTGTTATTGCTATGTGATCCTGTTTTTCTAACACCATGCCCCGCCATACGAAATCGCAGGCATGCTCCATACTCCAACAGCCTCAGCCATCAAGGTTCTAAACCACCCACTGTAGTTGCATTAATGTCAGCAGAGATTTCCCATGGGTTCTCAGTCAGACATGTGTCAATATGGGCAACCAATTCCAAACCTCCTCACCTCTCCCTAGTGGATACACATGGCTCTTTATCATTCGCTGCCTCCTTAGTCAAATTCTTGGTTATTTTATTCATTCAGTAATAATTACATCATTTACAGTTCTCCATGGCTTAGCATCCCATGAATAATCAACTTGTACAAATACTTTCCTAAGCAATAAACTTAAACATCCACTAGTGGGGCCTTGGCCTTGAGCTCCATACTAGGGAAATACACATTCTGTATATACACAGTATTTACATCAAAGCCAAATACACATCAAGGGAAAAATGGGGTATTACAATAGGATTATCCCTTTATATGGCCCCAAACCCCCTAGAGTCTTCTTTCAGATTTTGAGACTCTCTAAAATTGGAATTTGGCGAGCACCAACTACCCGAGCATGGTAAAAATCCACGGGAAAGTATATTCCTATCATTCTTTTGACTAATGGGATTATATGTAAAAGTTCTATTTTTCATTCCAATAAATTTTCTATTTTTGCTCATGTTGGATTGATGAAGGATTCATTAAGGGCTTCCTTCCAACAGGTTTGACCCATCGACTCCAGCACATTTTATGGGTTCAAGACTAGAAATTATCTGATGCCTTGAGTCCTGTATTCCTTAATGATATATCTTCTCAACAAAAACAATGAGGATACATCAATGCCTCTTGACTTTTGGGTCCTGCAGGGGCTTCGACATCAATACATTTATTCACACCTATTAGGATGCATCAAGAGTGCCTTGGTTCTCATTGTCAATATTGGTTATGAACCTCGCATTGGTTAACAACATTCATCAAGATCTGGTAATTCAATGGGTCTCCTACACATTTGACACCAGCTAAATTCATTCATGTGTAATGGGATTGCACAAGAAAGGGACGAGATGGAGATTTGGAAATCCTACAGCAGAAACATAATTCTCTAGAATAAATAAGACATGGATCATATTTTTTCCAGCATCTCCTATTGTGTATCAAGTCAATGTATTGATTGAATGAAAAAGACAAAGTTTTATTTTTCTTAATAGTTTTGTTCCTACAATAATGGCCCTGTTCCTGCAGCATCTAGCCTATTCCTATACTGTCTAGCCAATTCCTGCAGCACAATATCCTGCGACATTCAAACTTGAGAATATGAGTCCTGTAGCTAGGTCTTCTTATAGCATATCAATATGAAAAATTATCATCCAATCATTCAAAGTTCTTGTAAATATTCAACTCCAGTATTTTCCATCATTATTAGAACTAGAATAGGTACATCTTTTAGACATCGTGCAATACACTGACACATGGGGTAAGTAATCTAGGTCAGTATGGTTTTAGCATTCATTGTTTGAAATGGTGGAGTCATAATATGAGCATTTTTGTTGAGCTTTGGGTTATGCGATAACATGCCAAAACAATTCATGATATCCAAAGACGATTTTTACTTGATCCCCAATAAATCTCATGCTTGTATTTGTCCTTTCACTTGTCAATTCATGTAATGATTGGTTTCAAATCACTTATTCAAAATTCGTAATCATTTCATAACCTAGATATGAATTACCATTCATTTCGCATATAATTTAAATCATTTGTGTGTGTGACCATGATTCGCCTCATTTCATATTTTCCCTATCATTTTGTGCTATGATTACACTAGTACCAATTGAAATCTCCAAATTTTGTGCCGTGGTCACACCATTATCATTCGAACCATCCCAAAATCATTCCATGATCTTACCACTTGAACTACTCAGTGAACTTTATTATATTTACTTGCAAATCGTTGAGCCATTTTTCGCTTCCATCCATCCGAAATATCCCAGTATGTTTACCTGTCCAAAAAGCATGCATGAAGATATGAATTGGGGTTTTGCATTTCACTCTATCTGTGGGTAAAGTATAAAAATAATGTGGCTAGTGGTGAAATTTGAACCTGAGGGGACTGAATTAGTGAACACATATCGTAAGTGTCGAAAAATGTTGGAGGCTATGGGTTGGATGCCCCTATTCTTTAAATTTTAGGAACACAATCTTGAGGTGACAAAGGAATTTTCATTCAACCTTAAGAATGAACAAGTGCAGATTAGTGACTTGGGGTTTCATCTACAGAGGAATTAATCACTAAGGCTATGGGATTTCCCTAGGAAGGTAATCACTGGTTTAAAACCTAGCAAATGGATAAAGACCTATGTGCACCATTTCTCAAGAAAGAGTTTCCTGATCCAGATTGGGGAAAAAGCTTGTCACAATAATGGTTGAGAAGCAAGTATAGGAGGTTGTTGTTCCTTATACAGAAGTATATTACTTATGAAGGATAGTTTGGGCTAGAGTTCTGGTACCATATGCGTATATTGAGCCTCTTCAAGGGTAATCATTTAAACTTTCAGTTTTATCTAAATATGGCTTTGATTAAAATGGTTGTAGCGGCATAGAAAAGAACTGTAAATTTGGAGAAAAATTTATATCATCATGGGATCGTTCAAATCATTGTAATTGAGGAACTAAGTAAACGAAAGGATAATTAAGATGAGTTTCTAGTGCAAAATCATTTTGTAGAGGTTGTGGATGTTTCGAGGGGAAAATGTAAGGTTGTAGTTGAAGAAGGAGACATGGATATTAATAGTTAAATTCAATAGAAGGATGGTAAAGAACCCAAGGAATATGTTGAGATTGTGAAAGAGGTTAGGAAACGAAAAACTAATAAGATCATTCCTGAGACACCTCCACCTCCTTTGTGAAGGACTAGAAGTCAGACATCCAAGCTCGTTAAAACAGAAGAGGAGAAAGATCTAGTCCCAGAATCATTGAAGAAGAAGGAGTCAATATATGTTGATCCACCATGTAAAGAGAAATATCGGTCCTTGGTTGGTGAGTTTCAAAAATTTAATAAGAAAATAGATAAGGATTCACAATCTGCTGGCGTGTAGCAGGAAGACCCAGGTTTCAATATATATTTACCAACAAAACCGAAGACATTGTCCCTTTCGGCATCACCTGCAAGTAGATGAATTCTCACCCGAGGTATCTAGGGGGACTGCAGGAACCAAGATTTCACAGTGCTGAAGGAATATGACCAATCATTTAACATATCTACCATTCATTCATTTATCATGCATAAACATGTAACTTATGCTAATAACTCACTCAAAACGTAATCATAAGCAAAGCATCCATGTGCACAATAAACATAGCATTCATCACATCAAATACATCAACAATATGCTTCAAGATAGGTTCTCTTCATTCATATTATTAGTGGGATTAGTCTTACATAACCTGCGCAGTGCGCAACAACTCTTTGTTACATACCCAACATTACTTAGCACAATAGAAACTACGACAATATCCACAACAGTTGCTGAAGCAATTCAAGAATAACTTGAGAATCATAACACAAACTAACCTTTAACCCAAAACCCATTACATACTTATACATTGCGATAGGGGTTTATCCCATTACAAAGTGGAAAACAATTCCCAACTAAATTCTAACTAAATTTCATCTTTTGTGCACTTTGGTCCATATGTTGGGTTGTCACATAGTCCATTTATGGTGCACGACTTCCAAGATAGGTCCAAAACCTCGCTCCAATAGGCCCCAAACACTCACTTGTTGTTCATCCCGAGCAAATTCATCTGTTGTACATACTTATTTGACCAAGATTCTTCTATGCAGTAGTATGCCTACTACTGCATAATACCTTTCGAACTAGATTCCAACCCCTCTAGATATGTTGTATTGATCATTGATATGAGCAAGGTTCTAGCCATCACTCAAATCTGCTTGTTAGGTTTCTCTCTATACTGTTACTTACCCTTTTGGTGGTGCCATGTCTCTCTGTGTTGTGACTACCTCGACTCTCACCTTATAGTGACTCTGCTTCCTATACCATTGGCCTTGTTTTAGTAATCTACACCTCTAGTTTCCCCTTGAAATATGCATCTCTACAACATATACCCCACTACGCAGCATATACTGATCCGGATTTTATGAGCAGAACGAAATGAATACAGATTATTATCAGATGCTTAACACAAAATAACAGAGATACAGTAAACCTGGTTTTCTATTCAATAAGGGAATAAGCTAAAATTGTAAAATGCAGCGGAAAACAAGCTTGCTGGAATGGTGGCGGCTTATCTCTGAGAAGAGATGTGATGACTGTGCTCATTAGCAAGAAGATGAATACAAAGAGAGGCCCAAAGGGCCTATTTAGCATAAGAATGAGGGAAAGAATCCCAAACATCCAAAAACCTAACCCTAGAAGATGAACCGTCATAAAGTTTGCGGCCCCAAGGTGGTTAGTTGAACAGTCAACTTCCCAGGGTCATAACTTTTGCATACGATCTCTGTTTGGGGCGCTCGGTATGGAAAGGTCTATCCGAGATTTACAACTTTTGACTGGGCCCAAATGCATACCAAAGGACTCTATTTGGCCCCCCAAATCACCAAAAAAGGTCATTTAGGGCCTCAAAACGGCCCCGAAAGTTCAGGACTCGAAAAAACTACTAAAAATAGTAAATTACCAAAATTGCCAGAAAACTATTTTGAGCTAGTTGGAAAGGTGGGTGGCCACCGATATCCACCTGGATCAATCCTCCCTCCTTAGGAAGCAATGGTATCCATTGCGTTGAGTTCCCCCATCAGATGAGGAAATTTCTGCTGAATTTGGCCCCGGGTGAGCCACTTGCCTTGGTGCAGGAGCTGCCCTACTTTGACAACTTGATAAAGCTGGATCCTTTGATGTTGAGTGCCCTTTATCTGGGTGTCCGCAATATGATCACTGAATGCCTGTTGCAGGCAGTCAGGGTTGAGCTCTGTTGGTGTCAACTGCTCTGCTATCTCTAAGGTGTCTAATAATGGTGCGAAATATGGCCGAAGGAGAGCCACGTTGAAGACTGGATGCAGACCAAGGAAGGGGGGAATGTGGAGATCAAAAGCATTGTCACCCACTACCTTGGTGATGGTGTACGACCCATAACGAAGTGGGAGAAGCTTCCGATGGGGCCCTGTAAGGTGTTCTTTTTGCAAATGCAAACAAACTTTGTCGCCCACCAGAACCTTATGTGGCACCCGATGTTGATCATGGCACTGCTTGTACTTGGCATTAGACTTTTGTAGAATATCCTGAACCTGTTGGCGGATATGCTGGATCCATTCAATGAACTGGGTGGCTTTGTCAGCTTCTGGGGACGAGTCGGCCGAGGTGGTCGCCAGGGGAAGTGAAACATTCATGGGGCCCAATGGTTGGAATCCCAACCCCACCTGAAAGGGGCTGTGGCCAGTTGAGTTATGCAGGGCTTGGTTGTAGCTATGCTGGACATACGGAAGACTCTCATCCCATGTGCGGGGGTGTGTTGAATTGTACATGCGCAGTATATGTATGACCATCTGGTTGATGACCTTGGTTTGGCCGTTTGTCTGGGGGGTGGAAGGCAGTGGATTTGGTGAGCTTGGTATCCAGTAGCGACCAGAGGCTCGAGAATGTGCTGAGGAATCGACTGTCATGGCCTGAGATAATGGTCTGTGGGATCCCAAAATGTATCCATACTCGTTCAAAGAAGAGCTTGGCGGTGGCTTCTGCTGTGATGTTCTTCTTGCAGGAGGCTAGAATCGCCATCTTGGAAAAGCGATCAACAACCACAAAAACACAGTCGTTTCCCCTCTTGGTGGATGGGAGGCCTGACATGTAGTCCATTGTGATGGATTCCCACGGCCTGTCAGGAGTAGGCAGAGGGGTGTACAAGCCCTGTTTCTTAGTGGTCGGTTTGGCAATAGCACAAGCGGTGTAGGACCTGATATACTTGCCGACATCCTATCGAAGTTTCGACCAGTAGAAATTTTTCTGCAGCACTGCCACTATCTTTTCGATGCCAAAGTGTCCTGCCACCCGACTATAATGAGGTTCCCAAATCAGCTTCACATGCTTGCTTGATGGAATGCAGAGATGGCCCAGATGACACAACAATCCGTCTTGCAAATGGAAATTAGCGACCACTGAGTTGGTGTCCAACATTTGGTAGGTGGTGGAGAAGTCAAGGTCTGTCTCATAGAGGTGGGGACATCCGGAGGTCTCGTGGCCGCAAGAGTCTAGCACCGTGGTGAGTGCCGTGACTGGAGGTCGACTGAGGCAGTCAGCAACTTGGTTGGTACTCCCTGTTTTATATTTGATGTTGAGGTGGAACTGCTGTAAGTATGTTGATCACTTATGATGGAGGTCATTCTGCAACTTTCCTTGGGTTTGCATGAACTGTAGGGGCTTGTGATCGGTGTGGATGACTGTCTCCTTCCCAAGAATGTAATATCTCCACTGGCGGTAAGCTTGCACAATGGAGTACATCTCTTTGTCGTAAGTAGGGTACTTACGGACAACATCTGATAGTGTCTCACTATGATATGCCACGGGGTGGCCGTGTTGAGTGAGAACGGCGCCCACATCATAATATGAAGCATCTGTCTCGATCTCAAAGGGATGTTGTAGGTCCGGTAATGAGAGTACCGATGATGAGC
Source organism: Larix kaempferi (assembly GCA_027924585.1). Taxonomy (NCBI): domain Eukaryota; kingdom Viridiplantae; phylum Streptophyta; class Pinopsida; order Pinales; family Pinaceae; genus Larix; species Larix kaempferi. The sequence goes on along the minus strand of BSBM01000742.1, from coordinate 23,072,859 downwards.
ACAAACGCTTCTTCAATTTATTGAAGGCTTGTTGTTGGGACAGGCCCCACACAAATGTTTCCTTACCGCCACCCTTGGTTACTTGGATGAGGGCCCATGCGATATGAGAGAATCCCAGCATGAACCGGCGATAGAAATTGGCGAGGCCCAAGAAGCTTCGAAATTCAGTGAGTGTGGTTGGGGCGGGCCAGTCACGGATGACCTGGATCTTGGCTAGATCCACATGCACACCATGTCGATCAACGATGTAGCCTAAGTAATGGACCCTGTCCATGCCGAAGGAGCATTTTTCCAAGTTTGCATATAGTTTGTGCTGCCGTAGGTTGTGCATAACCTGCTAAATATGTTGCAAGTGTTCCACCCAAGTCTTGCTGTAGATGAGGATGTCATCCAGATACACCACCACAAAATTATTGGTGAAAGGTTGTAGGATATCGTCCATCATCCTCATAAAAGTTGTTGGAGCATTTGTCAAACCAAAGGGCATGACCAACCATTCAAAAAGACCTTATTTTGACTTGAAGGCAGTCTTCCATACATCTGTCTGTTCTATTGGGACCTGGTGGTAGCCAGACTTTAGATCAATCTTACTGAAGTATTTGGCCCCCGTGAGCTGATCAAGGAGGTTGTCGATTCGGGGAATTGGGTACCGGTTGCAGACTGTGATTTTATTAAGGTCCCGGTAATCAATGCAGAGTCGCCAGGTCCCATCTTTCTTCTGCACCAGCAATATTGGGCTCCCACAAGGTGATGAGGTGGGATGGATGTGCCCCTTGTGGAGAAATTCTTGGATCTTCCTCTTGATCTCCTCGTTTTCCAACAAAGAGCGACGATAGACTGGCCCATTGGGTAGCAGTGTGCCCGGGGTCAGATCGATGGGATGCTTGACCTGGAAATGCAGAGGTACCCCGATAGGAGAGGAGAAGATATTTGAGTATTCTTCCACCACCTTATCCACTTGCTTCTATTGTGTAGAGAGATCGGTTGCGGAGGCCCTGGATGTGGCTGTGATATTTCTCTCACTCTGAGAGTGAATCACGAAGAAGACAAATTTCCCGGTCTGAAAGATGACCTTCCTGCATTGCTTGGCAGAGATCAAGGAAATAGCACTAGGAGGGACTGCCTTGGGTATCCTGTACAATTTCCTATTCAAAGAAATAATAACACTACGAGGCCTAGACTCATATACAGCATGATGTTTCCATAAATAAGGTTGGCCCAAAAGAACATTTGAAACTTCGAGAGGAGCAACATCACACAATACCTCGTCCTTGAAGGGCTTGATGCCATATGACAGTCGGCACTGTTGGCTGATGCAGAGATCGCTTCCTTTACGGAGCCATCCAATGGTGTAGGGTTGTGGGTGTGGCATTGTCGGCAGGGCCAGGTGCTTGATGACCTCTACTGAGATGAGGTTCTTCTGGCTACTGCTATCAACGATGAAGCGTAGTAGGGTGCCTTTTACCCAAATCTGTGAATGGAAGAGGCATTCTCCTTCTTCTGGCTCGTTTGGTTCATTAGGCTGGAACTTGGTGGTAGCAATGGTGGCACTGGGTTCTGCGTCGATGATCCGTCTTCCCCTTTCTGGTTCAGACTCAGAGTCAGAATCCGCATCTTATTCAGATGCTTTCACTTCGTCCACCAGCGACTGCTTTGAGCGGCATTCAGCAGTGTTATGCCAAGGGCTCTTATGGAAGTCGCACCACTTCCCGGTATCTTTCTTTGTCTTTCCGGTGTCCTTCTTTGCTTGCGGCTTGGACTGGTTGTCCTGATACTGGCCATGTTTGCTTTGTCCTTTAATTTGTGGGTTGGGGCCACCCTTTCTTGTCTTTTACTGTGAGGGGTTCCCAGGCCCAAATTGCTGCGTCTTTTGTTTGAGCTTCTACTCGATTTTGACGGCATATCGGTAGGCCGCGCCCAAGGAAGAGATGTCCAAAAATTCCATTTTGGTGTGGATGTATCTATGTAGACCATTGCGATACTTGAGCACCAGATGTCGCTCTGAATCTTTGATACCTAGCTTGGTGCGCAAGGTATGGAAGGTATTTGTGATCTCTGGCACTACTTGGTCTCTTTGTTGTCGCGGTGTGGTCCATTTTGTATACAAGTCGTCATAACTTCCAACAGGGTAGTATTGTTCCTTAATAGCATCCTTGAAGGATTCCCAGGTGGCCGTGACTGAAAATAATGAGGTTTCCTCTGTGTCCTTTTGCTTGCAGAAAGTTTCCCACCAATCTTTGACATTGGGAACGGCTTTGAGGAGCGCAAAAGTAATCTTTTCTCTATTCGAAAAGTTATGGACAGAAAAATACCCTTCTAGTAGATTCAACCACTTATCTACAACATCTACGTCTATATGACCTTCAAATATAGGAATATCGAAGTTGATTTGTACCTTGAAGGGGGCGGCGCCTCCGCTCGAGGAAGATGTGTCACTTGTTGTTAGCCATTGAAGGATTTGCGTGAAACTATCCATCATCTCATTCCTCTATTGCATGAGGTCTTCCTCAAGCAACATTTTGAAAGGATCTCCTGTCCTATCATCTTTCTTTTCTCCTACCATGAGAGGTCGCTTGGGCATGTGAGAGCTTTTGTCCTCCAGAGAAACAAGCTCGAGACCCAATTCTTTGTACCCTGACCTCGTTGGGGACATGCATTAAGACGACAAGGAGTAGACCGCTCTGATACCACTGATCCGGATTGTATGATCAGAATGAAATGATTATAGATTATTATCATATGCTTAACACAAAATAACAGAGATACAATAAAACTGGTTTTTTGTTCAATAAGGGAATAAGCTAAAACTGTAAAATGCAGTGGAAAACAAGCTTGCTGGAATGGTGGCGGCTTATCTCTGAGAAGAGATGTGACGGCTGTGCTCATTCGCAAGAAGATGAATACAAAGAGAGACCCAAAGGGCCTATTTAGCATAAGCATGAGGGAAAGAATCCCAAACATCCGAAAACCTAACCCTAGAAGATGAACCGTCATAAAGTTTGCGGCCCGAAGGTGGTTAGTTGAACAGTCAACTTCCCGGGGTCATAACTTTTGCATACGATCTCCATTTGGGGTGCTCGGTATCCCACTGGAAAGGTCTATCTGTGATTTACAACTTTCGACTGGGGCAAAAGATAGAGATTTACAACTTTTGACAGGGGCCAAATGTATGCCAAAGGCAACCATTTGGCCCCCCAAATCGCCAAAAAAGGTCGTTTAGGGCCTCAAAACGGCCCCGGAAGTTCAGGACCTGAAAAAACTGCTAAAAATAGTAAATTACCAAAATTGCCAGAAAACTGTTTTGAACCAGTTGGAAATTTGGGTGGCCACCGATATCCACCTGGATCATATACGCCCCCAAAAAAGGAAAACTGAACTATTCCAACTTAGGCCCGTTTCTCTTTTATAGCAACTTACTAAGTACCTCGACCTGTTGTGTCAGAATTTTCCTTTATCGCCTATTCTGATTTCATGGATTTGATGTCGATTTTATATCATTTCAAAATGTTGGCCTCTAATTTTGCTACTGATGGCCACACGTGCTTACTGACCCACATGACTTCAGACCTTTTGTTGTACTTCCTTCACTGTCTCCCTTAGCTTCTGAAGTGTTTCCTTTGCAGTCGCAACCTGCTCCTTTTATTTTGATTTATGTTCTGCAATGCCATCTACTATCTGCGATATTAATGGTGCCTTTAGTTTCTCCTCAGCAACTTCAACTGTCTGCTTCACACCTACTTTCACTGCAACAAGTTCTTCTATCACATTGTATGATTCATTGTACACAGGATCCAACTTCTGCACAATGTCTTTTTGCTGGGTTCTATGCTTAGTAACTTCCAAAATCTACTTCCTATGTTCCACTAGTGCGGTCATCTGCTCAGCTACTAGCATAGTTCACATTGTGTCTTTTAGGTTTTGTGCACTTGTCTACGCAACATGCACTTTTTGTTCTATCTCCTTCAAGTCCACACTCTCAATAAGTTGTGACCAAATTTGCATGCTTTCCTCACACATCTATGTGCACTTTTCTTCTAGAGTCTTTATGTTTGTTGCAGCTGCACTAACTATTTGTTCCCTTTGTTTTCTCTGGTGGAGTTCTTGGCATTTTCCAAGTCCACAAGCTTTGTACGAAATCCTTGAATAGATTCACTTATTTTTGTTACCTTCTCTTCTATAGGAATGTCTACCTCTAATTGAACCTCCAAGATTGCATTGTATATCTTCTCTACTTCCTTCTACAACTTTTCCTTCTCCCGTGCAGCCTCCTCTTTCAGGTGTCCGGTCTGCCTTCACGCCCATTTCTAGATTTAATGTTAGCCTAGATCCATGTACCAAAAACTGAGTTTAGTCTATATTTACTTGGATTTTTCTCTACTCTTCGAATCCTACTGGATATCTTCTACATTTATTATGTCATGCCCCTGTCTTTTGGCCATTACGACTACCTTTAATGTTCCCACTTGCCAACTTTGTCAGTTTTCTCCCTAGCCTCTCTTCGACACCATTTGATTCTCCTTCCTATGCACTTACTGATTGTGCTACCTTTTCTTCTTTCTTTTCTACGACATGCTTCCTTCTCTTCCTCTACAACACAAATTATTTCTCTTCAACAAAACTTCTCTCTCTGCCACACAATTTTTATTTTACTCTTGCACGGATATTCTGACTACTTCACATAAGGATGGTTGTCCCTATATAGTTTCAGCCAACTTCTATTAAAAAATACTTCTATGGGTTCCTCATTCAGCTTTTCAAGTTGAACAACCCTTGCCTCAGTGTCAAATTTTATTACATAAGGACCCAACGAATGCATTATGAACTTACTTGGGTGCTTCATGAACTTGTTATCATACATCAAAACCAATTATCCAGTATTGAACTAATTCAGCTCGATATGTTTGACATGCCATACCTTCTCATGCAATTTCTAGACCTGCTGGTGAAAGTTAGTGACAAACCGATCTTATTCGAGCTCCATTAATTCTGACAGTCTTCTTTCTATTTTGCCAGTGTATGTGAGCTCCATCAGTGTAGCATCACACAAACTTGCAACAATGAATTCCATAGGAATTACTGCCTCTTGTCCATACACTAACTTGAATGGTGTCTGTCCTGTGAGCTTCTTTTATGTTGACCGATAAGCCAATAACACTACATGAATCCTCAAGTCCTAGACATCTTTATTTACGTTGCAAATATTATCAGCACATTCTCCAAGATCTTATTGAATTCTTCAACTGTGTCATTTTCTTGAGGATGATAGGGGGTACTCTTTTAGTGATAAATTTGGAACTCATCTCTCTAAGCAGAAATTGTCTTATTCAAGAAATGGGTCCCTTGATCACTCATCAAAATTATTGGACAACCAAACCTTGTAACAATATTTTCAAATAGAAATTGCGTAGTTGTCTATGCACTACAATCCTTCGCAGGTTCTGCTTCTGCTCATCTGGTTAAGTAGTCCGTTGTGTTAACGATATATCTTGCTCCCGATTGCTTCTCATGTGGATTAATTGGCCCAAAAAAATACACTTCCCATTTATCAAACGCATGTAATGCTACTTGGGGAATCAAAGGAATCTCGTCCCTCCTTGATGGTTTCCCAACTCTCTTGGAGACGTTGCATGTTTGACAAAATTCCTTAGCATCTTTGCACAGAGTAGGCCACCAAAGTTCCGTGCACAGAATATTCTATGAAATCTCTTTCCCCACTTAATAGCCTCTTGCAACTCCTTCATGGGCCTCTTTCAGTATCATAGGCCTTTCATGATCCAACACGCATCATCGCAGATCCTCTCCGCACTCAATTTAGACAAGTTTCCTACTATGATTTGATAGTATGTTTCCTTCACCACTAGTTTTTTCTTCTACGTAACCGTGTAATCAGTTGGGGCTCCTCTAGTCCTCAAGAACCACACAATATATGAGAAGTAATCATCAACCATTTGAACTGCAAACAAGTGCACATATGGAATACTATCATCTATGTTTCTTTCATACTCTCCGGTTTCTATGCACGCCAAGTGGTCAGTTCCTGAGTTCATATTTCGTGGTTAAACTACAAATTCAAAATCACATTCTTGAAATAATATTAAACATATGCATATCTCGTCCCCAACATTGACTTGTTGACTAGGTAATGAAATGCAGAATGGTTAGTGTACATCTTAAACCACGAACCCAACAAATAATTTCTGAACTTCTACAATGTATACACCATCACCAACCCCTCGTGCTCTGTAGTGGTGTAATTCTTTTATGCAGTTGACAACTTTCTACTTGCAAATGCAACGGGGTGGTCTAAGTCTTTGCATCGATGTGCTAGAATTGCACCAAACACTATGTATGATGCATCCAAATGAACATGAAATTCCTTCTTCCATTCTGTAAATACCAATATGGGCACAGTCACCAACTTCTGCTTCAAGGATTCCAAGCTCTATTGACACTCTTCATTCCACTAAAATTTGACATCCTTCTTCAACAACTTCTCCAATGGGGCTATGATTTGTGCATGCCCTTTGATGAACTTCCTATAGTATCACGTGTGCCCCAATGTAGCACACAATTGTTGCACTAAAGTAGGTTGTGGTATGTCAGCTATAATTGCAATCTTCACTGATCCACCAATAGTCCATGTCTACAAACGCCATGAACCAGTAGGATACCAAATGGCACACAAAAAATGCACTTCTTCAGATTTAACGAGATCTGAAACTATCTGCATCTATCCAACATTAATTGAAAAACCTCAATGTGATTCTTCAATAGACTAAATACTATCCAATCATCTAGATATACCTCTAGAAAATTATGATTGAACTCCTTGAAGGTTGCGACAACCACCCTCGAAAATATTGCTGGGGAATTTTTCAGTCCAAATGGCATCATTGTATATTGATAACACTCCCATTCCGTCGCAAAAGTCATTTTATGTCTATCTTTTGGTGCAATATTGATCTGATGGTATCCCAAGAATCCATCAATGAATGAGTAGGCTTCCTGACCTCCTACATTCTCCACCGCTTCATCAATAAATGGTGCAGGAAACGGATCATGTGGACCAACATCATTTAACTTGTGCAGATCCACACAAATTTTGATCCCTCTAGTCTTCTTATCTTGCACCGCCATCGGACTGATCCATTCTAATTCTTCAATAGGGTCTATGATTCTAGCTTCTAGCATCTTATCTATCTCAGCCTTTACTTTCTCCTTATATATCGGGTTCAGTCGATATGGTCTCTGCTTCACTGGTTTAGCATCTAGATTCAATGGCATCTTCATCTCTCCTAACTCACTAGCATTCCCCTTCATCTCTGAGAATTGAGTGGGTAATAGATCTTGATATTTGTGCATCAAATCAACAATATTTTCAAGTTTTTTATTGTTCCAATAGTCCCCAATATTTGCAAACTTGGGATTCTCCTCCACGCCAATATTCACTTTACGAGTCTTCAATGGTTGTCTGTAATTGGCAGATCCCAGCTGAGGTCCTTCTATTGTGCCCTCTCCCCCAGTCTCTTGTATGCACAAATTGCTCAGGTTATCTTCCTCATGTTTCTCCTCGACCACTTTATAACATTTCAATAGTTCTTCAACTATCGTAGATGATCTATGTTCATAGCATATGGGTATAGCTCCTATCGCATATTTGGTTGCAAAAATATTGTCCTTGATAGTTTGTAATGTTGTATCTACCAAAGGGACCTCATATTCAAAGCTAAACGCTATTTTAAAATTTTGTGTCACCTCCTCCTAGTTTGTTGTGTCTTTGTGCAATTCCAACTCTATATACCAATTATTCAGAATGGTGTCCAATGCGTGCACAAATGTATGTGTCCTTTCTTTCTTCGGCACTGCATTCCATGTTGTGATACACGGTGCAACATGGTATGATGGGAAGCTAATCCCCACGTACTTCTGCGTGGTATACTCAGCACCAAATTTGACCTACAACAACATTTTGCACTACTGACAATCATTCATCTTTTCCTTATGAGAACCCCACCATCTTATAGCGGTCACTTTCATCGCAACATATAATGCTAACAACCTTTGTTCTTGTATCTACACTTCAAATATTGTTACAAAAGAAGCTACATCTATTATACCATCATATTTCGGTGGATCACATACCTCTGTTCCAATCCAGCTCAGTACATGCACATCTCCTCATGTGTATTTCATGCATCCTTTGCTCCCAGTATTCAAGAGCTTCTTCAGAATCCAATGCGCAAGAGATGAATCTGCGGCAACTTATCACACCATCATCAATAAGATTCAAATAGTCCTCCATTTTGTTGGTCATATTATATATATTTTCCACTTCTTTTTTCCTAACTGGTTCCAGATATATTCACCCTTTTGTTGGGTCCAATGGTGCAGTGACTCTTAGATTTCCCCCCTCAAAAATCATTTGTCCTTTCTTCAGGTCAATAATGTCCTGGTTGGAAAAATCGCATCTGAGTTCAAATAATGTAGGATATGGTTTGTTGTCGTCTACTATCTCAATAACTTCAAAATCGATGGTATCATGCACCCCATCCACATCAATAAGCACCCTCGTCATCCTTCCAATTGGAATCATTCTTTGCTGGTTAGCTAGTATCAATTGAATGTTAGACTAGATCAGCTTTGGCCTACCCATCATCTCCCATGTTTGCTTTGGTAGGACATTTACATCAGAGCCAAAATCCATAATGAAATAGTCCATATCATAATCTCCTATCTGCGTACTTAGGCGAACTCTGTATTTGTCCTGCTATTGCGCTGCATAGGGTTCTCCCGTATCTTGCATGCACTGGTCAATCATCCAGTGCAATATACCCAAAGCAGATTCGTCCTTTATCAATTCTAAAGAGCTTTTTAAGAAATTTCTCCAAGTGCTTACCTTTTTATCTCAACCCTCTGGTACTGAGTAGTCGTAAGCTGGATGCATATCATATACAAGCAGCTTATCATATACTTGTCACAACGATGATGATCCATAGTCTGGTCTCAACAACTCTTTCCTTTCTTGATTGTATGTGTCTTTCTTCGTTTGAGGGTCAAACATTGGCATTTTTGTTGTGGCTTTTCTAACCCATTTCTTTGTGCACAATTCTTTCTCTATCGCATAAGCTCCTGTTTTTGATCCTCCATGCATAACTGTTGCTATCCTTGGTTGGTCATTGCGCTCTTTTGCTGCAATCATCTGCACATTTTGATTTTGGTTCTGATTTGGAATATTTTTTTGGTTTTGGTTTTCATTTTGATTCTAATTCATAATCTGATTTTGATTTTGATTCCGGTTTCTCCTCTACTTCCATTTTGCAACCAATAGTGGACAATATTCTTCGCATGGTCCAACTATCTTCAACATGTTCATGTTTTAAACGGATTCTAGAAATCCCGTGCAAAATGTCCTTATTTACCATAGTTGTAGCAGATGATTGGTCTTCTACCTCTGACAAATCCTCCTCTGTAGTGACCTTTAAATCCTCCTCGACCTCCCTGATTATAATATCTCGGGGCATTATGTTGCAATGATGTTCCTTCGAGGGAAAATTCCCCTTGGACTTTGTATGTGTCTAAAGTGTGCTCTCTCATGAGGTCTAGAACATGATAGTCATTCTCATCATGTCCTATTGATTTACAATAATACCAAAATAGACTTCTCATAGTACTATGTTGTTTCTACAACCTGATCCCAAAATTTTTCTTTGAAAATAATGCCCCCCCCTTTTTTCTCTTAAGAGAGGTTTAAGAAGTCTAAGTCTTTTTCCTGCAATCTCAGTTTTCAAAGAATCGAGCAAAGAAATTTTTTATGCCTAAGTAAAACTCAGTTTTTTTAGCCGAAATGGTCGGCTAAACTCAACTAGTTGAGCCAAAATGGTCGGTCTTGTTTTTGAAGTTTTGAAGTGTCTTTGTAATGGAGAAACTCACCCAGTCGAGCCGAAATGGTCAGCTAAACTCGGTCAAGTCCACCAAAACGTCACGCCTTTTGACTTGTTTCTTTTCAAACTTTGCGTTTCGGAAGGATTCAATGAGTCAAGAAGAAATGGTCCACGGTTCTCTTTAAATATTTTCGACGTCCCTCGTCTTGGCAAAATTCGCTGGACCGATCCGAAATAGTCAGAAAATCATCGTCAGAATAGCCAAAGTTCCAAAGCGTTGTCCTTCCGTCCCTTTAGAACACTGAATTTTTTCTTTGAGTCATCAAACGTTTTTAAGAGCTGCGATATGTTTTGGCAGAACTCGGCGAGTCGAGCCGAAATGATCGTTGGCAGTCATTAAGACACACCAATAAGAGTAGAGGACCCCATTTCAATGCAATGCATCGACGGAGCTCGGGAGTAGCCGCCGAAATGGTCGCAAGCAAGTTTTTATCATGCGAAAACACGTCGAGAAGCCGAAATCGACAAAGTTAATTTTTCTCCAACGATGTTTTTCGCAGAGACTCGCCGAGTCCTGCCGATACATATTGCGTCGAATCGCCAAGTTCTTCTGAAACCGTCGACAACCTGTTTTCAGTGGTGGCGAGGAGTTATTTCATTTACAGCACCAAAGGAAACTAGGCCCAACTGCTTTAAAATGACGTTTATTGCCACCACCAATCACGTCTAATCAACATTTATTTCTCTACTTAGTGGAGGGTTATATATAGTCTTGGGGTTTTTGTTGGGATTTTTATTATTATTTCAACTTGGAGTAAAATGCCGTTGCTGTCGCCTCCACAACTCACCGAGCTCTGGTCACCTATTGTCATTGGAGCTTTGTGACCAGTTATTAATTGACAGGTAGGCTCCGTTTTCCTCTCATTCTCTTTTTCTAGTTGGTTGTTTTTTGGTTATTGTTTCGTTTTAGGCTCATACATGGCTAGTGGCTTAACTTTTTCCAATTGTGGTTTCCCTACACCCGTTATCACATACTTCGAACCTGTTGACGGCCTTGCTGTTTCCTTTTGTTGTTTCAGACATCAGTGGGGTGCCTTGCGAGTCACCAGTCACATGAACTAAACCTTGGAAGCCATGATACCAATTTGATTCGCGGTGGTTGTGCTATTGTTTCGCAAGCCCGAGACTCCCTCAGCTGTCAACGAGCACCCGACTTGCACTCTTGAAAAACCCTCCCGGTACACCCCTGTATTGCAGCTTGGGGTTTAATTTCCATTACCCATGTCGAATTGTTTTTGTCTTAGTCTCGACAGCTTTTGATTTGAGTATTAAAACAAATGATAGGGCTCATAGGTCATTGGATGGATTCTGTCGCAAGCCGACTCCACATCAAGAATTCGACCTGACAACAAATGAGAAGCTCTTGCCTTGTTCCATCCAGCTCACATATAAGCCGCTTACAAGTTACCACACACTCAGGTCCACCTGACCACAACTTGGCCTGAAAGTATTAACATGGAAACCCTCGAGTTCACCAAGAAATTATTAATACCGGAAAAACAACTGAGGCGAAAAGCGAGTGGGGAGTATGAAACACAAATGCTGAGGCCCCCTTTCAGAATCATAGCCCTAATGTTGAACAGAATTTTCGGCAAAGCATATGGAACCATCTATAAACTAAATTGGATACCTTTGATTCACCATGTGGCCTTCAACGGTACAATGTTTAACTGGGTAGACATCATCTCAGATAGTCTGTCATCATCCATTGCAGCTGCAAAAGGAGGGCTAGTCCAAAAAAGGGTAGAATTCTACATGTCCTCGTACCTCTTAGATTGCATTTTATCTAGGCATCCTTTCCCTAAGTTGGGCTGCATCTGGAACAAGAATGACGTCCCTGTTAGAACATTTTTCCACCTATGTACATTAATCATTTATTAATGATGATTAATTAGCCCAAGTGATTAATGATTACATCCCTAAGTTGCTTAGCTACTAAATGGTCAATTATCATGAACTAGATGGCAAATGTGAACAAGTGCTGAGTCAAACCAGCTAAGTGGAGCGCTCCCCAGGGCAATTAATGCACTCAGCATGCCTAGAGCGCCCTCCTCAGGTCATTTAATGCACTCAGCATGCTTCTCTTCTACCTAGGGCGCATTTGCTCTCTTTGTGGACAATCTTGCCTTGTTTTGTCACATTTTTGACCAATTTTAGACTCCAAACCTCTAGCCAACCAGTTTCTTCACATGTGTGAGGTCACATGGGCCTGTCCAGTCATTCCCAGCATTCACACTGCAGATTCGAACCAGTTTGGGATGGTTTGGGATATTTTGGTCAACCTAGGGGGGTTTGAGCTTTTTCTAAGCTAGATCAGTGTGAACACTCCAGATGGATTCGAATTCTTCCAGATTTGTATATATGGGTGTTCTTAACCTTTGTTAAGGTTGGACAGTTAATAATATTGACATTATTCACCAATTCATGTGTATTGTTCTTCATTCATTTAAATTTTTTATGCTAATTCTTGCAAATGTTGTGCAATCTTTCACCAGTGAGGAATCCACAGTAGCTAGATTCAACTGTGCTTGAGATTTTACATGGTATCAGAGCTCTTGGAGCTAGAATTCGAACCAGCAGACTGTTGTAGTGGATTGCCAGAAACAGTGGAGAAACCACATAATTCCTGAGGCCATTGCCTTGAGCTTACTGGAGAAATCTAGTGGCTCCTCTCAGGTGTGATGCTCTCCCGAATGCACCCACTATCCATACAGGGTTCGAATCTGTGAGTGTAGATCCCTCCAGAGTGATTTGAGAGTTGTTTGCAGGTATTGGAGTCAGCATTGTCAGCAAGTGCGAATTGCAGCAGAGGAGAATGGAGCCATCTCACCCAAACGTGCTCACACCCTTCAACTATTTCGATTGGAAGGCAGAAATGGTGATTTTGCTGAGATCCAAGGGTCTCTACAGAATCACGATGGGCACTGAGGTTGAGCCAAACTCAGCTGTGGAGAAATCCAAGTTTTTCAACAGAATGGATGAGGCATTTGGCCTCCTTTGTCTCAGCATTTCGAGAGACCTCCTGTTTCATGTAGAAAGTCTAGCAACTCCAAATGAAGTGTGGCTCAAGCTTGAGACACTGTTTGGAAAGACTGATGAGATGAGAGGCCACTAGCTCGAAAATGAGCTTGTCTCACTGAGCCCAGGGAATTTCGATTCCATCCAGGACTTCTTCACCAAGTTCAAGAACTTGGTCTTGCAGATCAGACAATGTGGCATAGAGAAGAAAGAAGAACAGTTGGTGTTGTCCATTCTCTCAAAATTGGGTTCAGAATACTCAGTTTTTGTGTCTTCCTTCAACTCCACAAGGCTCACAGTCAGAGGTTGGAAGATGCCATCCTTGGCTGACTTCATGGAGATGCTAACTCAAGAGCAAGACAAGCTGGTCTTGATGGGCTCCATCAAACAAAAAGATCAAGTTCTTGCAGCTGGAGATTCGAAATGTGGAAGAAGCAAGCAAAAACCCAGGGTTTCGAAACCTCAAGAGAAGAAGAGAAAGGATGAGAGGCCCAAATCCTCTGAGGGGGTTTCGAATCCTGTCAAGAACAAGGGAAAGAAGGCTGAGAAGACGAAATGTAGCTACTGTCAAAGAGGTTTTCATCCAGAGAGCTCATGCATGAAGAAAACCATAGACACCATGACACATCTCCTACAGAAAAATAACATTCCTCTTCCTGAAAGTTCCAAGAAGAAGGAGTGCGCTTCTGAAGACAAGGAGAGCTGCCATGCTTTGGTGGCTAGCTCATCTCATTCACCGTTGTTCATCATTGATTCAGGTGCTTCAAGGCACATGGCTTCCTCAAGAGACTCGTTTTCTGAACTTGCTCCCTACAGTGGTCTCTCAATTCGAATGGGAGATGACTCAGAAATCCCTGCTCATGGCATTGGGAAAATCTCTATGGAGAATGGCTTCTTCTCCAATGTGCTGTATGTGCCAAACCTTGCAGCAAACTTGCTCTCTGTGTACCAAATGACACATACTGGAGCAGCAAAGAAGGTGGTCTTCACTCAGGATGAAGTGGAGATATCAGAAGTTTCCACCGGGAAAATTGTTGCAAAGGGTGTTGCAGACCATGACATGAAGATGTACATGTTCTCCCACTTCCTCGAATTTTCTTCACCAAGTGTGCTGCTGTCACATGGGAATGAGACCAGCAAGCTATGGCATCAAAGGTATGGGCACCTAAACTACAGATATCTTCAAGTTTTAAGCAAAGAAAATATGGTAGAAGGGCTGCCCCAAATCAGATTTTCGAGTGGAACATGCAAGGGTTGCATGATTGGGAAACATCCTGAAAGGAAGTATGACAAAGGGAAGGCTAGGAGGGCTGATCAACCTCTTGGGATAGTACATTCTGATCTCATAGGGCCACTCCCCACACCCTCCTATGGCTGCAGCAAATATGTGCTCACCTTCATCGATGACTACTCAAGGTACTGCTGGTTATTTTTCCTTAAGCAAAAATCTGAAGTCTTTGATTGTTTCAAGATTTTTAAGAGCATGGTTGAGAACTTCAGTGGGAAGGCCATGAAGATTTTGAGGACTGATAATGGTAGAGAGTATGTCAACAACAATTTGCAGCAGCTCTGTCAAGAGCATGGCATTCAGATGCAACACTCAGTGCCCTACACACCTCAGCAAAATGGTGTTGCAGAGCGCAAAAATAGAGCACTGAAAGAGATGGCAACTTGCATGTTGCAAGCAAGGGATTTGTCTCCTAAATTATGGGCTGAAGCTATGAATTGTGCAGCATATGTTCAGAACAGGGCACCACACAAAGCATTGCAAGGAATCACTCCATTTGAAGCTTGGATGGGCCACAAGCCAAATGTCTCACATTTCAGAATTTTTGGCTCAAGGGCTTGGGCCAGAATTCCACCGGAGAAGAGAAAGGCATTGCAGCCCCAAAGCAAGGAGTCAATCATGGTTGGGTATGCAGAGGATTCCAAGGGATACAAGCTCTTTGATCCATCCACTCACAAAACTTTCATTGAAAGAAGTGTCAAATTCGAAGAGGAAGAATTTTTGCAAGCTAGTGAACAAGGTGATGGGGAATGCTCATTCCCTCTTCTTGATGATGAAGTAAGTAGTGATTCATTCTCTGATATTTCTGATTTTGAAATTGCTGAAGATGATGTTGATATGGATTCTGAACATATCCCTCCCTCAAGGCCCAAGTGGGTAGAGAAAACAATTCAAAGTGCCGGAGAGCTAGTGGGAGATCCCCAAGATGCTAGGAAAACTAGATCTCAATTTCACAATTCCTTTGCATATAATAATTCTGATCTGAGTGAGGCCTGTTATTTGATGGTTGGATCTGATCCAATGTCATATTCAGAAGCATGTACAGACCCAAGGTGGCAATCAGCCATGCAAGAGGAGATGAACTCACTCCATGAGAACAAAACTTGGGATTTGGTCCCTCTTCCTCCCAAGAGGAAACTAGTGCAATGCAAGTGGATTTATAGAACCAAAATTGGATCTGATTGCTCTGATCTGAAGTATAAGGCCAGGTTGGTAGCTAAGGGTTACTCTCAGGTCCAAGGAGTGGACTATACAGAAACATTTGCACCGGTGGCAAAGATGGACTCCATAAGACTAGTTTTGGCCATTGGGGCTTCCAAGCGCTGGGAGATTCATCACATGGATGTAAAGAGTGCCTTTCTTCATGGGGATCTGAATGAGGAGATTTATATGCAGCAGCCTGAAGGTTTTATTTCTGATCATACTCTTGTTTGCAGTTTGAACAAATCACTCTATGGGCTCAAGCAAGCTCCTAGAGCATGGTATGCAAAAATGGACAATTTTCTGCTATCTTTGGGGTTTGAGAGGTGTAAGTCTGATCCAAATGTGTATATGCAGCATGTTAGTGATCTGATATTGATTATTGTACTGTATGTTGATGATCTTTTGATCACTGGTAGCTGCACCAAAGAACTTGACTCAGTTAAGAGAGCATTGCACAGTGCATTCTCCATGACCGATCTAGGATTGCTAAAACAATTTCTGGGTTTGGAGATTGATCAATCTGTGAATGGAATTTCTGTATGTCAGTCAAGGTATGCTTCAGATTTGCTGCAGAAATTTAAGATGGCTGAATGTAAGTCTGCAAAATTTCCATTTCTTTCAGGAGTTAAGCTTACAGAATGGGGTTCTTCACCACTAGTTGACAGTTCGTTGTATAGACAACTAGTTGGGAGTTTGTTGTATCTTACACACTCTCGACCAGATTTGTCTTATGCTGTTGGGGCTGTTGCAAGGCACATGCAAGAGCCTCATGAGATCCATTGGAAGGCAGCCAAGAGGATACTTCATTATGTTCAGGGTACTAAGTCTTTTGGTATCCATTATGCTGCTGGTTCATCTCTTGAACTAGTAGGATTTACAGATTCTGATTGGGCCGGTGATTGTATTGATCGGAAGTCAACTTCCGGTTATGTCTTTATGCTTGGACATGGACCTATATGCTGGTCAAGCAAGAAACAGAGCACTATTTCCTTATCTTCAGCTGAGGCCGAGTACAGGGGAGCAGTCAATGCAGCCACACAATGTGTTTGGTTGCAAGGTATTCTTGCAGAGTTCGGGATTGTCTTTGATTCACCCACTATTCTTTGGTGTGATAATCAAAGTACAATCAAGATTTCTACCGATCCAGTACTGAGACAGAGGACCAAGCACATAGAGATACACATGCATTACATTCGGGGTTTGGTGCATGACCGGATCATAGCATTGCAGTATTTCCCATCCAGTGAGCAAACTGCTGATATCTTCACCAAGTGTTTTACCGAGAAGACCTTCACTCACCTTAGATCTTTGCTTGGGGTGAGTGATGCATGGTGATGATTGGTGTATTTTGATATATGCCACATGTCCATTTTAGAGGGGAGGTTTTATTTCCCATGTGGTTTTCCTCCTTACCTTGGTTACATGGACAAATAAATTTTATGATGTAAAAGGTGACTTGAGCCTAGTTGCCAAGGCCTTAATTTTTGATATTTCACTAAGTCTAGCTTAAGGGGGGGTGTTAGAACATTTTTCCACCTATGTACATTAATCATTTATTAATGATGATTAATTAGCCCAAGTGATTAATGATTACATCCCTAAGTTGCTTAGCTACTAAATGGTCAATTATCATGAACTAGATGGCAAATGTGAACAAGTGCTGAGTCAAACCAGCTAAGTGGAGCGCTCCCCAGGTCAATTAATGCACTCAGCATGCCTAGAGCGCCCTCCTCAGGTCATTTAATGCACTCAGCATGCTTCTCTTCTACCTAGGGCGCATTTGCTCTCTTTGTGGACAATCTTGCCTTGTTTTGTCACATTTTTGACCAATTTTAGACTCCAAACCTCTAGCCAACCAGTTTCTTCACATGTGTGAGGTCACATGGGCCTGTCCAGTCATTCCCAGCATTCACACTGCAGATTCGAACCAGTTTGGGATGGTTTGGGATATTTTGGTCAACCTAGGGGGGTTTGAGCTTTTTCTAAGCTAGATCAGTGTGAACACTCCAGATGGATTCGAATTCTTCCAGATTTGTATATATGGGTGTTCTTAACCTTTGTTAAGGTTGGACAGTTAATAATATTGACATTATTCACCAATTCATGTGTATTGTTCTTCATTCATTTAAATTTTTTATGCTAATTCTTGCAAATGTTGTGCAATCTTTCACCAGTGAGGAATCCACAGTAGCTAGATTCAACTGTGCTTGAGATTTTACAGTCCCAATCTATGTTGCTTACAAGATGTTATGGGCCCATAAATACAAGGGATAATACAAGAATATATGTGAAGACCTCATAATGCCTCTGTACGAGCTAATCTTCATCAAAGAACCAAACTGCCTATCGGAGAATGCCATGGAAGTCATAGAAAAATATGGAGATTACTATTTTTTGCAGGAAGGCATGTACCTCAGGATGTATGGAGTTTCCAAACCACCATCTCTCTTGCCTAAGTATGCCACAGATTACATAGTCCACAAGGAAGCAGTGATGCAAGTCTTCATAGATGGGATTGGTGATGTTTTGCATGAAAGAGATGGTAGAGAAGGAAGCAGCTGAGAAGCATAAGAAAAGGGAAGAAGAGGAGAAGTCCAAGAAGGCTATGGAAATGGGAAGTCCAAGCACACAGGACATGGACATAGACCCACCCCAAGTATCTCAAGAAATAACCATGGGATGCCACTTCCCTTTAGGAGAGCTCTCGCTCACACCTTTTACTCCATCAAAGGAGCATACTGTGGCTCAACTGGACACAATTGTCTTCGACAAGAAAAGAAAAGCTATTGTAAGAAAGACAGATAAAAGAATGAAAATGGGCTCCCAACCTGACATCATCACTAGATAGGAAAGCACAGTCATGCAAGGTACGCAGAGTGACCGCTGGTTCATAGAATCCATCAATGTAGCTACTACCCAAGCAAGTGAGGAAAACGTCAACAAACTGATAAATGATGTCGAGTTGGGAAAACATAAGGTACGTAAGTTAAAATCTAATCTGATAAAGGAGCAAGAAGACGGAGAAAACTGTAGGAAGAAATACAACACCCTCTTATCATAGCAAGAAAGAATAACAAGCGAGTACCAAAATCTAGATGGAGAAAGGGAAGCATTGAAAATACAACTAATGATTCTAGAAGGTGAGAAGAATGGCATTGAAGCCCGAGCCACTCAGTTAGAATCTGACCAGACAACTGCCAACCAATAGGTTGAGGAACTAAAAGCTAGAGTGGAGGAGTTAAATAAGGAAAAGGAGCTTACGTCCGGACAGGTAGAGCTTGCATAAAGCAGGAAACATGACCTAACCCCTTTTCATGAGCATGCTTGTGACATTCAAAAGAAAATCTATTTGTCACAAGAACTAATCACAGAAGAAGTTAGCAAGATGAAGGCGATGGTTTCAAGGATGAAATAAATTGATATTGAGGCTCTGAGAATCAGGAAAAAGTGCGTGCGCACCATAGAATAAATCAAGAAACAAATTGAATGGAGAGAAAGGAAATCAGGATTCCCTTTGAACCTACCTCTCAAATCCTTGGCCGATTTTCAGCTGGATTCGGCCCTCATTGAGTTCTGTAGAGGCTACGGTGTAAATATAAACTCTGGAATCCATAAAACCATCGAGAATTGTGACGGCTTCTACCAGAACGTCTAGGAAACCCACGAGAAGTGCTAGATGGTTTTTCCTCAGATCATGGAAGATTTCCCTGTCCTAGACCAACGCTTGACAGAACTGAAGGGAGAGCATGAAACAGAGATATCCTACATAAAGAAGATAGACGTCTTGACAGTAGAGGACCTCCATCGGTTCATTGGGAAATCCTCCATTTATGCCTACTTTTTGGAAGACATCTCCCAGGAAATAGCAGCAGGAGTAAAATATATTGTAGCTGAGTTATATAAACATGAATGCAAGAACATTAATGTGAGAGGAACGGGCATGTAGACTAATTACATCGCTGAGATAGAAAAACCAGCTGAGACAAAAAACCATCTGGAAGTTGATTTTGTTTTCTATTGTAAATATTAAAGACAACTGGAAGATGATTTATTGTCTAAACATTAAAGAACAACTGGAAATTATTTTTGTATTATTAGGCACTAGAAGACAAAATTTTGGGATTCCCTAGGGTTAGGGTATGTGAAGAGGCATTTTGTAAATGTTATAAATAGAGGAAGAGAATAGAAGAAAATGACTTTTTGGTAGGTGAAAGGACTGGACTGTTTTGTACAAGAATTACTTTTATGCATTAATAAAGAAGGATCTAGTTTACCCGTGAAAAACTAACACAACAATTTTTCTTGGGATATGTGGAATGTTTGTGGAATTAGTTCTTCACCATTCATATGGATACTATGAGATTGTTCCTAAACCGTTTTGAATTAATTCTTGGTTGTGAATGCTCTTATTTCCTGTGCAAACATTTATGTGTTAAATGAGTAATGGAATGTTTTAATTACATCAGAGTTATCTTTGATATCTTTTATATTCTGCTGTAAATGTGCTTTTAATATTGAAACAACTATCTATGAGATTCTTAGTTACATTTCCAGTTCATTACTCATATTTCAGATTTGCTCCCTGCAGGGATAGATTAGATTAGATTAGATAGTTTCAGATTAGATTTGTTTTGATTACATGCATTTAGATAGAGCACTTGCATCTCATCTTTAAAATAAAATACATAAATGGTGGATCGGGCCGCAACCGGTGAAAACAAATCTTTAAATCACATACGGTAGTCAGGCCGTTAACCGGACGGATTCCCCACACCAAATGGTGAGTGATCTAATTGGGATTGCCTACCGGGGATAATCCCTAACTGTTGGTGCTGCGAATTTAAGGGCATCAACAGTTTTTTGGTGCTATAAGGAGTGCCCCCAGTGCATGGCTGGAAGAGGAAACCCATTTGTTAGAAGAAATTCCTTTGAAGACCCACTTGAAACAGCTATCCCAGAAGATTTCTTTTTGGAATAACAAGATCAAGAAAATCCCAATCCTGAAGGTGAACATCAAGAACCATTATATGTTGTCCCCTTCGAAGAAGTAGATCACTTCAGAAGACACACCTGTGTTGAGATATTGTAACTTCAAAGAATATTATATTTGTACTTTATTATTCTGGAGATGTTTCATTCCTCCGTGAAGATCTTATTGTATATCCGGAGATGTTTATTCCTTCGTCAGATTGTGGTAACTTGGGTTATTAGACTTCCCTAGTGGGGGTCAGCCCAGTTAGTTGTAATGGGGTATTTAACCCAATGGTTAAATACGAGCCTACATGATTTGTGTAAAAGACAAGTCAGAGTAGTGTATAAATAGAGGAGGTGTATTCCTCATTTTACACACATTCACTCACTTGAGAGTGGCGCAATTATGAGAGAGAGGTCTGCTATGGAGAAGGAGGAGCTTATGCTTAGGGTTATATCTTTTGTATTTGTTGGTCATCTATATTTAGGAAGCTTTGCTGGGTTTTCTACCCCATGAGGGTTTCCCAGGATAAATCTGTGTCTCTTGTGTTTATGCTGTGCTTGTTGTTTCTTCAGTGATCCTGTATATGCTATTATTGTGAAATGGAATGTAATGCTGCTATTTTCTGTCTTAGCATATTAAATCTTAACATGGTATCAGAGCTAACCTGAAGGAAGGCAATGTATGGCACTTACGACACTTGCTTCTCTTACGACAATTTGAAGGTTAGGGCTTTATATAGAAAAAACCAGTCATTGTGGAACTTTCGCTATAAATCCATTTATGAGAAGGTTCAGGATCTGAAAAGTTTACAGGTCATAGATAACATCCTCAGGTACCTTGTGTCCAAAGGGAACCCTCAGATTCAGTGTACTTTGTGAGTTATTATTAGTACAAGTTAGGGTTTTTGCCTCTTCCAGATCTTAGTCAAAATCAGGTGACCTAGGAAAAAAGGTCATAACTTGGGCTAGGAAGCTCCAAATGAAATTTAGTAAAAAGTGACAGGTAGTACACAGATTGTAATATCTTAGAAAACGTTTTCAAAGTTCGAAGTTGAACCAGTGACACGTGGCATGCTGTACAAGTTTGCTCTTCTGTTTTATCCCATAAATAGGTCACATTGCGACACTTGGCATAACTCTCTCTCAGAAAATCCAAATGAGGTTAGACCTATTGGGATGGAAAGATGATAGGTCAGGATACCACAAATTTGTTTTTCAAACCCTGTGAATCGAAATGTTCGGAGTTACAGCAGAAACAATCAGGTACATATTTCTGTCAAAACAGAATTATTTTTGGAACACCTTCATTCATAACTTTCAGAATTTAGGGTTTCAGAGAAAGTTAGAATTTTTGGAATTGGAGTCCATGGCTGAATGCTACTCAGGAAAATTGAAATTTAGAGACCAAGATCGAATTTTTTGGTTGGGTAGAAGACCGGGCTTGATCAAACCCCAGTTTAGGATTTTGATCGGAAAGATGGAAAATTAGGGCTTTGGCAAAAGTTGGAATTTTTAAAGTTTGTGACCATGGCTGGAAGCTCCTCAGAAAAATAAGAGTTTAGAGCCTTGGATCGAACCTTTTGATTGGGAAGAAGGGTGGGCTTCATCAAACCCTAGTTCGAGATCCTGTCCAGAAGATCCAGAAGTTTTGAAGGCAATCTTGAGGGGTCAAATTTTTGGAGATTTCAAAATTGAAGTATGCTAGTTTGATCAGCTCAGCAAGACACATCCTTCCATCCATTCAGAAGTGTGAATGTCAAATATTGAATTTTTAGGGTTTCTCTAGCAAACCCTAATCAAGCTTCAGATCAAGTTTCAGGGGCAGTTGAGGCTGAGGCCTTTCATAAGAAGACTACAAGAAGTCTCGACAGGTATGACTTAAGGAGGTTCAGGTATGTCTTGAAATTTGATTCCTGATTAAGTTCATAATGTGTTTGTCTTCATATTATTTATTAGTACAATCTTGATTAATGTTAGAATTGTCTTATCCCCCTAGTAACAGTATGAATGCATGTGAATGATCAAAGACATTCATTGATTAGGGCTATATGATTGTACTAATGCATTATGGTGTTGTATGAGGTTGATGTTGTCTACTAACAAGATACAGGTACATCACGAAAGACAAATCAAGTTCCATGACCATGACAACATAATCTTTGATCACATAGAAGTTCTACTTACGAGGTATGTATGACTTTGTTCTATTATGCTTAACTTATGAGATATGTAGGTTCCAGCATAGGATCTCTAAATCATTGAAGAGAACAAAGAAGATATTGATTAGGTATGTTAGACATAACTAAGCAGGTATACTAATCCAGGTATGTTTTCCTATGTCATGTTAGAATCTTACCTTCTGTTAGGATCCCTTATATAAGTATACTTGGTATGATTGGTTATGCTTATTCATAAAGTTAATCAAGGGTTTATGCACATTATGTCTCTTATCTTGATTGATGATTTAACTAACTGGAAGAATCCCATGATCAAACAAGAATATGCATGAGTAAAAGAAGACTTCCCTGAAACCCTGAATACTAATGATCATGACTATACATATTCAAGATTATTTAGAATTATAATGTTTTTGATAATATTGAGAATATACTAATGAATGTATGTTTGTGTATGAGATCATGAGGATGACACTAGTGCACACTTGAGCATGCACAGTGGTACATAATGAATAGAAGTTCAAAATACATATAGAAGATCAAGTGGGAGGCAACCACACAAACATAAAAGATAAGTATTTGAGTTGTTATTTCAAATAGTAAATGATATTGCTTGTATGCATATTTGTATTCCTAAAATATATCATGCTGAGTGTAAACATTCATAGAGCATTGAACAATATACTACTAATATGCATATGATTGGTAAGTTGGACAAACATTCCATTGTTGCTTGTCTAGAATGAAACCTCTTTGCTGACATGCTGAGAGCTGTGCACACTCTCGATAGTATGTTCTAGTAGAGATGGAAGGCATCTAGATAGCCACTGTATGCATACAGGATATGGAAAAGTGTTGTGCCAAAGTATTGGTCAAGATAGTTGCATAACTATGTAAATGATATTTGTATGCATAATAGGTTATCATGTCAACATGATTTCATGATTATGAAGTATTACTAATCATGTACTTAATTTTGATATGTAGGAAAGATCATGAAGAATGATGAACATCGAACAAGTGATGGATGTTCAACAAGAAGATTTACAAATCAAACAAAATATATAAGGCTCGTGGCTAGAAGATTCTCTTAGAAAAAGGAAGAGAATCATGATGAGATGTTTGCTCCAAGTGACTAGATAAGACCATTCTCTTAATGATGTAATTAAAGAAGAAGTGTGAATCAGGTTCTGTATGGGTACCCAGGATCGATAATCAATTGATGAGCTTAATGATCACCATGGGTGATGTAGATATCAACCTTTGCTACAAGGTTGAATATGGTTTCTAGACACAGATGACATGGATGCAAGAAGGAAATCACCATAGAGTTCGAATGATATTGAGGCCCATATCAGTAGACCCATCTAACGAGAGATGGCACAGATAGATATGCAGAAGATCATTCAATGTAGAGTGTGAATGATGTTCAGTCACAAAGGGAGAATTGATAGTTTCTTGATAAGCTTGGGCTTTACCAAAAGTAAAGTTGTTCCTAACCTTTAAGTTAAGGTTATGGATCATACTATTATTGTATGTAGATGATATATTTCTGATAGGGAATGAGAAACAAATCATGAAAAGAAAGAAGACGATGGCTGCAGAAATGAAAATGAAAGATCTCAGATTGATGCATTACTTCCTAGGTCTAGAAGTATGGAAAGGATCGTAAGGAATCTTTCTCAACTAGGGAAAGTATGCTGAGAAATCTTGAGAAGAATTGATGTGTTGGAATGGCCACTCTCATGGATTCCAACTTGAAGCTGTTAGCAGATGACTCATCAGAGTTAGTGGATATAACTCTGTACAGACAAATTATTGAGTCATTAATGTGTCTAACGAATACTAGGTCAGATATATGCTTTGCTATAAACACCTTGAGTCAGTATCTAGTGGAAACTAGATGTGTTCACCTGTTAGTTGCAAAGCATGTGATGAGGTACCTAAAGGATACGATAGACTTTGATATATGTTATCTTAGAGATCATGACTTCAGATGGCTACACAGATGTTGATTGGGCAGAAATTATATCAGACAGGAAGAGAAAATCGAGAGGATGTTATTGTCTGGGATCAGCCATGATCTCTTGGTTTAACAGGAAGCAATCTAGTGTGGCTCTTAGCACAAGTGGAATATATGGCTGCTTGCTCTCCTAGTTGTGAAGCGGTATGGCTTCAGAATTGTTTGACATAAAAATGGACCCAACTGTGATCCTATGTGACAAACAGAGTTGTACCAAAATGGCAGAGAATCCAGTATTCCATGATAAGTCAAAGCACATAGAGATTTGACATTTCTATATACAAGATATGGTGTAGAAAAGAATTAAAGTTCGAATTTGTAACAAGTTACCAATGTACTAACCAAACCTCTACCAATCCGATGTACTAACCAAACCTCTACCTCAAGTAAAGTTTTCTGAGACAAAATTAATATAGTTTAGAAGGACCCTCCTCGAAAGGGGGAGTGATGTGATCACTTATGATGAGATTGCCTGCATCGATAGTGAGGTCGATGATGTGAATACATATATTGGTGATGCTGACAGAGAGGTTGGTGGATGGTCCTTAGACAGGTTCTAAGGTGACAAGGGGATTGCATCATCCTTGAACATATGTTCTAAAAGAAGATCTGTAGACAAGATGTCTCTGAGAATGAAGTCCTGAATGAACAAGTGGGGGATTGTATCATCCCCAGACTTCGGTCCCAGAATTGAGCCGTAGAAATATGTCTTCGACAATAAAGTCCTGAATGAACAGGTGGGGGATTGTATCATCCCCGGACTTCGGTCCCGGAATTGAGCCATAGACTGGGTCTATGAGAATGTAGTCCTGAATGAATAGGTGGGGGATTGTATCATCCCCGGACTTCGGTCCCAGAATTGAGCCGTAGACTGGGTCTCCGAGAATGTGCTCCTGAATGAACAGGTAGGGGATTGTATCTTCCCTGGACTTTGGTCCCAGCATTGATCCGTAGACTGATGTCTCTGAGAATTGAAGATAGGACTGCATTGTCCATGAACTGGGTTCAAAATGTACGTGAGAGGACTGCATCATCCGTGAACTAGGTTCAAATGTACATGATGGGATTGCATCATCCCTAGACATGAGACTTGTCTTAAAGTGATAAGGATTGATCATCCTGGAACTTGATCTGGATTGTATCATCCATGGACCTATGTCCTAAAGAGAGCGGGATTGATCATCCTATAATATGATCGTGTGTGTTGCAGGGTATGCTGCTATGTATTGATGATGTGTATTGATGAGGATACTTGTATGTATACTTGTATGTATACTTGTATTGATGATGATACTTGTATTGATGATATGTATTGATGAGGATACTTGTATGTATACTTGTATTGATGATATGTATTGATTAGGATACTTGTACGTATACTTGTATTGATGATATGTATTGATGAGGATACTTGTATGTATAATTGTATTGGTGTGGATACTAATACTGATGATCTAGATAATGATGCTGCTGATCGTGTTGATCTAGATGACGATGTTGCTGATCATGTAGATTGTGATGATCCAGATGTTGTAGATCGAGATGATCCAGATGCTGTAGATCGAGATGATCTAGATGCTGTAGATCGTGATGATCCAGATGTTGTAGATCGAGATGATCCCGATGCTGATGATTGTATGATGACGATGATGATGATCGTGAGGATCCAGATGTTGATGTTGTTGTAGCTGTTCGAGTGCTGCAGAAGATAAAGACTCAGTACGTGAAGATGTTGATGTTCCAGTATTGAAGATGTTCCAGTAACTGCTTGAGTTACTGATGATGTTGAGAAAGCTTCCAATGATTTATAGATGTATCATGTATGATGTTAATCACTCCTTGCTCGTGCAAATGCTGTTATAATATCCTTCTCGTTAAGGGGGAGTGTTGAGATATTGTAACTTCAAAGAATATTATATTTGTACTTTATTATTCTGGAGATGTTTCATTCCTCCATGAAGATATTATTGTATATCCGGAGATGTTTATTTCTCCGTCAGATTGTGGTAAATTGGGTTATTAGACTTCCCTAGTGGGGGTCGGCCCAGTCAGTTGTAATGGGGTATTTAACCCAATGGTTAAATACGAGCCTACATGATTTGTGTAAAAGACAAGTCGGAGTAGTGTATAAATAGAGGAGGTGTATTCCTCATTTTACACACACTCACTCACTTGAGAGTGGCGCAATTATGAGAGAGAGGTCTGCTATGGAGAAGGAGGAGCTTATGCTCAGGGTTACATCTTTTGTATTTGCTGGTCATCTATATTGAGGAAGCTTTGCTGGGTTTTCTACCCCATGAGGGTTTCCCAAGATAAATCTGTGTCTCTTGTGTTTATGTTGTGCTTGTTGTTTCTTCAGTGATACTGTATATGCTATTATTGTGAAATGGAATGTAATGCTGCTATTTTCTGTCTTAGCATATTAAATCTTAACAACCTGTTATTATGTTAGGAGGCTTGGGGGGTTAAACGTAACTCCCTTGTTACCCAGAAGGAGAATCCATAGGAGAGAACCACAGTACACCAGAGATTCGGTGCTAGTTGAAAGTTTGGAAGAATTATTGGATCTTTCTTTGCAAGAAATCACAGATCCTCTTGATCAATTAAGACCTGATACTCCTCCACCTCAAGAAGATCCTCATCATCCACCACAACCACCACCTCAACCACCACCTAAACCACAACCACAAGTTATGGATGTGCCTGCATGGAGAACCATAGGAGCACTTAATTTAGCTCCACCTTTACACGATCTGCCCAAACACCCAGAAAAGGTGTTACCTAAATATGATCCTAGAAAAGGCATTTTCGTTGAAGATCACCTTAAGAGTTTTTATTTGGCTCTGAATCTCCTCAATGTAGAACATGAAGTTGTACTTTGCAGACTTTTTCCTTTTACATTTTAACCTAAGGTTTCTTCTTGGTATTTTAGTTTGCAAGCTAATTCAATAGCTGATTGGGATGGTTTCGAGAAATGTTTTCTAAGTAAATTTGGCAATCAAAAGATCGTTTCCACACTTATGAAAGAATTTCTATCTACGAGGATGGAAAAGAAAGAAAAAGTACAGGAATTCAATCAGAGATTTACTACTCTGTTAAATAATTTTAGTGCTGCAACAAGACCCGGTGAGGAATCCTTGGTAGAATATTATACCACAACACTTGATCCACCCATAGCTATGTTTGTTAAAAGAGCGGTTAAGATTACATTAGTAGAAAACTTTGAAGAAGCCAAGAAAGTAGAAGCCGAAGCAGATAGTATTGCTAAACATTCACTTGATTTGGAAACTAAACCAAGATCCAACAAGAAGCCTCTTTTATTATCTAGACCTAAGGAAGAATCATCATCCGAATTAGAAAATGTGATCAAGATGATGCAGAAACTATCCAATAAAATCGTAGATCTTGAAAAGGATAAGGTAGCCAGTACGTCAAGAAAGCCCTTCAAAACTTTTTGCAAGAAAATGGAAGAAGGTGAACAACCTCTTCCACCTGTGAAAAATTCTGCTGTCCTAAATTTAAATGAGTTAGGCATGGATAATTTATGAACCTTTCATCAAGAACAACATTCTAAAAAGAGTTGTCCACAGTGAATAAATTCAATGAGCTTGGTCATGAATCAATTTCTAGACGCACAAATAATAGACCAAGAATATCCCCAAGAAGAACAGACATTTGAGCAAGAAGAACCCACCCTCGACACCACTATGGTATTATGGGATTGGGCATCCACAACATAATTGGATGAAGAAGATGTTGAAGAAATTCAAGTTTCAGCTGTAAACATTACTACTAGGAGTAAGGGTCCGGTTGTTGATCAAACCCCAGTTTTCCCTAAACCTAAGGTTGCAAAAGAAATGCCCAAAAGGAACATAAATGTCATTCAACCACAACCTAAAGTAAACCCTACGATGGTTAAAGAGACAAGCCCAATTATTAACGAAAAGGCAAAGGTCACAATGAACAAAATAGGGAATGGTGGGAAAAGCTCGGAAGATTACAATATGGGGTATGACATTGTTGAGGATATTAAGAAAACGAAAGAAAATATTTCTATATTTGAATTGTGTAATTTTCCCCAGGAAAGAAAGAAATTATTAGAAGCTTTTGACCCACAATCTAGCGGTACTACAGAAAACACTGAAGTAGATACTGAGATAAACGAAGCTAGTATAGGTGGTAAATCAAAATCTCAAACCATGTCGCTTCTGTTGACCTTTGAAATTTTTAATCATAACATACACAATTGTTTGGTATATTCTGGGGCTTCTTCAAATGTTGTGCCATTGTCGATCTACAAGAAAATTAATGGAAATCCAATACCATCCCCATCTCAGATCATACAGTTAGATAGGACTTCTGTCAAAGTAATTGGAGAAATGAAAGATGTGCTTATTAGACTGTCTGCAGATCCTAGAGTATGCCAATTCATAGATGTTATGGTGGTGGATATACCGGAAGCTTATGGCTTAATATTGAGCAGGGACTGGTCTATGAAACTGAACGGTTACTTTGCAACAGACTGGTCTCACTTGTGGTTTCCATACCAAAACATGCAAAACCAAATCAAGATACTGAGAGAGCCTCATATGAAGCACAATGTGACTCAATTGGAAGAGAAGAATGAAGCTGTAAATTTTTCATCTTTAGTGTTGGGAAATTATTTTCTAGAAATTGAACCAGGGAATTATCAATCAACAGATAATAGCCATGACTCAGACGAACAATCCGATCTCCTTCATTTTTCATCGGACTGATGATATTGATTGTAATATAGTAGAATTAGTCACTGACTTGGGTGGTAACAATACTAACTTAGTTAAAATGGAGAACATATTTTTGGTTTTATACTTCAATGGTTCCAAAACCTAGGAGGGATCCAGAGCTGGTTTTGTTTTGATTGACCCTGGAATGAACAAACATTTTTTATCTTGTAGGCTAGAGTTTGAATGCACAAATAACACAACTGAATGTGAATCTCTAGTTCAAGATTAAAAAAGGCTATTAGTTTGAATGTCAAATACTTAAAATTCTTTGGTGACTCAAAGATAGTTGTCAGACAGGTAAGGAATCAATTCATTGTCTTTCACCACAATTAAAAGGTTATCAATCTGAAGTTTGGGAAATCATTTTCTAGAAATTGAACCAAGGAATTATCAATCAACAGATAATGGCCATGACTCAGACGAACAGTCCGATCTCCTTCATTTTTCACGGACTGATGATATTGATTGTAACATAGTAGAATTAGTCTCTGACTTGGGTGGTAACAATACTAACTTAGTTAAAATGGAGAACATATTTTTGGTTTCATACTTCGATGCTTCCAAAACCCAGGAGGGATCCAGAGCCGGTTGTGTTTTGATTGACCTTGAAACAAACAAACATTTTTTTATCTTGTAGACTAGAGTTTGAATGCACAAATAACACAGCTGAATATGATGCTCTAGTTCAAGGATTAAAAAAGGCTATTAGTTTGAATTTCAAATACTTAAAAGTCTTTGGTGGCTCAAAGATAGTTGTCAGACAGGTAAGGAATCAATTCATTGTCTTTCACCACACTTAAAAGGTTATCAATCTGTACCTGATAACATTACAAATATTAGAGTGTTTGATGATGATGACCAGATTATAAATTTCTTAACAAATGAAGATGCCTTCCAAGAAGCTATAATCGATGAAGAGAAGCACAATTTGGATTTACAAAAAAAAGATGCAATTAAAGGAAACTTCATGCCAAAAGGAGTAAGAACTCTTGAAGGATTATTTGATAACAAATTCAAGAGACCAGCAAATGTCAAAACCAACAGCTCCTCAATGCAGCACGAGTTGGTAAACCTAGGTACAGAAGCTGAACCCAAGTTTGCTAATTTGGGTAAATGTTGTTCACCCGATGAGAGGGATAAGTTCATCAGACTGTTCCAGCAATACAAATATGTTTTTGCATGGACTTATGAATATTTTAAAACATATGATACTCACATCATACAACACATAATACCAATGAAGCCAGGGGTGAAGCCATTTCAACAGCAATTGCGAAGAATGCATCCAACGCTCGAGCCATTAATACAGAAAGAGTTAAAGACATTGTTAGATGCTAAGATAATTTTTAAGGTCCTACATTCCAAATGGGTCACTAATCTATTCCCCATGCGAAAGAAGTCGGGAGAGATAAGATTGTGCGTGGATTTTTGAAATTTGAACAGAGCATCTAATAAAGACAACTACCCTGTGCCACCAATGGAGCAAATTTTACATATGGTGTCAGGATCGGAAATTTTCTCCCTACTAGATGGATTTTCCGAATACAATCAAGTATTAGTAGAGGAAGAAGGACGACTCAAGAACACGTTCCGTACAAAATGGGGAATGTTTGTGTACCGAAGAATTCCATTTGGCTTGAGAAACGCAGGAGATACATTTAAAAAAGTCATGGACATTACGTTTCTAGGATTGGTTGGCCACTGTGTGATAATTTATTTAGATGATGTGACATTCTTTTCAAAGAAAAGGGAAGACCATGTTTTCCACTTAAAACAGATTTTTCATTGCTGCATAAAATATGGTATATTTGTAAATCCTAAGAAGAGTGTTTTCATTGTTCTTGAGGGTAAGCTTCTGGGTCATATCAGCTCAAAGAAGGGAATCTCAATAGATCAAGAAAGAGGGAAAGATATAAGCAAGATTCCCATTCCCCATTAAAAAAAAGCTATGCAATCTTTTATGGGCACAATAAACTTTGTTCAAAGGTTTGTACCAGATTTCGCCTAGATTGTGAAACCTTTATAGCAAATGGTAAAGTAGAGTGTGCAATTTAAATGGACTGACAAAGAGAAGATTTCGTTTAAATACTTTAAAATTGCAATAGACAACGCGCCTTCTTTAAGAAATCCATATTTTGAAAAGTATTTCATCATGCACACTTTCGCTTCAGATAACTCTCTCACAGCTGTGCTCACTAAGAAGGGAGAATCAGGAGACAAGTACCCAATATCTTTCATGAGCACTGGCATGCAAGGTACTGAATTGAATTACCCCTCTGTGGATAAGCAAGTATATGCAATATTTAAAGTGGTAAAACAGTTCAGGTTGTATATCCTGAAGAATAGAACAAAATTCATAGTAACTCACCCCGTTGTTAGATATTTATTTGTACAGAAGGAATTAGGGGAAATGAGAGGAAACTGGGTGATTGCACTTCAAGAGTATGATATGGAGTTCAAACCAGCCACCATTATTAAAGGTCAGGTGTTTTCCAATTTACTCACAGCAAATCCAATAAGTGAAGAGCAGGAGTGGGAAAGTGAAGCTGAATTAAATCTGATTGAGGTATGTCCTATTTTCATTGCTCCCGATTCTTTGTATAGAGACCTAGTGCATTATTTACAGCAAGGATATCTGCTAGAGCACTGGAATCCTAAACAGAGAAGGGCACTCTAGTTGAAATCAACATCCTATCAAATAATCGATGGAATACTATTTAGAAATAATTATGTTGGGATATTTCTCGGATGTCTTGAGAAAGAAGACGTTGATAAAGTGGTCAGAGATTTACATGATGGCCCTGTTGGGGGACACTATTCTGCAGATACCACAGCTCATAAAATACTCAAAGCTGGTTACTATTGGCCCACTCTCTTCAAATATGCTCATGCCTATGCCAGGAATTGCGATGTATGCCAAAGAAGTCCTGGCAGATTGCCGAAAGCGGCGGGACCATTGCATCTAGTTATTATCTCTGAACCATTCGAGCAATGGGGAATGGATTTTATTGGAGAGATAAATCCGAACTCTTCACTGCAACATCGGTATATTCTTACGGCTACGGATTATTTCACCCAGTGGACAGAAGCCATTCCGTTGCGCAAAGTAAATGAAGACGCAGTTATCAAGTTCCTACAAGAAAATATCATAACCAGGTTTGGGGTTTGAATTTCTCTAGTCTTTGATAATGCAATTTATTTTTCATTTGTGAACTTAAATGCATTTGTTTATGAGAAAGGAATTAAATTGCATTATTCAGTGAATTACTATCTGTTGGCTTGGTTTTTCAACCAAGCTTTGTGCAATGGGCACCTATCAACAATGTGATAGCAGTTTCAATATAGAAAGCAAAAACGATTATGAATTAAATCTAAATCTAAACTAATATGTGAATATAACAAATAAATTTAAAAACGATTCATGGAAAGAACAAGAAATAAAAGAATAGATGTTTTTTATTAAGATACCTCAAATGGTGAGGATATGATGTTGAGAAACTCCAAGGATGAGTATCTCCAAGCTCCAATGGTCTCTTCTCCAAGATGCTGAAAATGGCCAAAAGTATCAGGAGAGATTTTGACAGCGTGAGGATATGATGATGGATGGATGGATAGTGAGGAGCCCCTACCACCTTTTTATAGTTTTTGGTGGTGGGGAATACCATTATGGTTTTGAGGAAACCAATGGTATTGACCAACATGGTTTAAGTACCCTTTTCCCTCTTTTTTCCTTTTTTGAATATTTTGAATATTTTTATTCCCTTTTAATATTTTTGGGAATTCTGGACCCTTTTTGAGGTTTTTTTTTATGTTTTTTGAGGAAAAATATATCTTTTGAGGGGAAAAAGAGTGTATTATGGTCTTTTGGTGACCTTTTGATGGCTTTAGAGGCTCAAATGGTGGAAAAGTGGACAACTGGGTCATGTGAATAAGGAAATGAGCTAGTGAGCACTTTTTGGGTGTTAACACTATCCCCAAGGAAATGGACTAGCTGAATCCACAAATAAAAATCTCATCCGAATCCTCAAGAAAACTGTCATTGAGAATCAAATAAGTTGGCATACAACCCTCCCGAATGCTTTATGGGCAGATAGAGTTACCCCAAAGAATTCCTTAGGAGTCTCCCCATACACACTGGTCTATGGCAAGGAAGCCATACTCCCTCCTAATATATTGATCCCATCTTTGCAACTAGCCCAAGCCTCACAAGGTTCCAGCATCGAAATCCTACAATCAAGAATTAACACCCTATTGAAGCTTGAAGAGGCACGAAAGAATGCCAAAGATAGGTTCTACCAACACTAAGACATTTCCAAGAGGTGTAATGATAAGTGAAAATCTGGCAATAGGAGTTTTGAAGTAGGTGACTTGGTTCTGAAGTGGGATCACCCACATGATGATAAGAGAAAGCACACAAAATTTCAACAATTATGGCTTGGCCCTTACCAAATTTCTGAGAAGCTCGACCCATCAACATACAAACTCAAAGATTTACAATGGGAGGAAGAAAATCTCCCTGTTAATGGCCTTTCTTTGAAGCAGTACTTCACCTAGGTTAGGTTTTCTTTTTGTACATAAATAAACTCGTTTTTTTTTTTTTTTTGAGTAGTCTGTTTTGTTGATTGCTTTCATTTTGATTCCTTTTGCTTGATTTTGTTTGACCCCTTTATTTTGTTTCAAATAAATCCTAGCTCAAATCCTTGGTTTATGGAAAGATAGAACTCTAAGCAATCTCAAAAGCATGGAAAAGGCAGGATCTACTTATGAGAGAAAGTTTCTCCATGTGACTTTGCTTTTGTTGAATATGTTTCTAGAAAGGGAGGATCCTTTTTCATACTCGAGTCATGATAATCTTTGTTAAAATAACTAAAGATTGTGATTTCGGTATTACTATCTTGGGGCTCCATTCACTCTCACATTAATAACTGTCTCATGTAGTTCACTATAATGGACCCATAGAGAGGAAGAAGGTCTCACAGATGTATGGTATTTAAAATGATCCCATGCTGCAAATCAAAAGCCAAAAGAGGTTGTATTAAAGAGTCTATTTTCTAGAATTTCTCGCCTCTATTAAAGCATAGTTGGGAAAGTAAAGAAATCCAATCAAGAAATATGTCCTAATGGTCAGTCCAACAAATTTCTTCTCTGTTCGTGAGCATGACAATCAAACAAATCTCTTGATCACACAAAAGGACATCATGGAT
Source organism: Larix kaempferi (assembly GCA_027924585.1). Lineage (NCBI taxonomy): Eukaryota > Viridiplantae > Streptophyta > Pinopsida > Pinales > Pinaceae > Larix > Larix kaempferi. The sequence goes on along the minus strand of BSBM01000742.1, from coordinate 23,038,265 downwards.
TGAAGAACCTAAGCCAAATGTCAAAGATTGGAGAAAGTTATCATGAAAGACTCGGACGACAAAAGTTCGTCAATAAAGAAAGCATCCAAAAAAATGCTAAACAACATGGGAATGAGGAACAAACGAATATGTTTGTGGGATTTTGTTACGATCTTGTGGAGTCCTATTTAGTTGGCATCCGAAGATGGATTTAAAATGAACTCCACATTTCGTCCCTAAGAGAGTGGTGAAGAATTCTAATTCAAGGTTACCTTTATTCCCCAATGACCAGTATGTTGAAAGTGGCTTTTTCCCCTGTATAGAATCTATCCTGAAAAGCACTGTTTTGTTCATGAACTATTAATGTATAAGTTTCCTGACCTTGAAAAGGAATTGTTCAGAGATCTGTGTTCACCAGCAAATCGCCAATTGTTGTTGCTACAACCCGATCCCCAAATTTTTCTTTGAAAATAATGGGGCCCATCCTTTTTTCTCTTAAGAGAGTTTTTAGAAGTGTGAGTTTTTTTCCTACAAGCTCAGTTTCCAAATAATCGAGAAAAGAAAGTTTTTCTGCCTAAGTGAAACTTAGCTTTTTCAGCCGAAAAGGTTTGGCTAAACTCAACCAGTTGAGCCGAAACGGTCAGCCCCATTTTGTGATGTTTTGAAGTGTCTTTGTTTAGACAAAACTCACCCATTTGAGTGGAAAGGACCAATTGAACTTGGTCAAGTCCGTCGAAATGTCACGCCTTTTGACTTGTTTCTTTTCAAACTTTGCGTTTCGGCAGGACTCGACGAGTCAAGCCGAAACAATCGACGGTTCTCTTTAAAGATTTTCGATGTCCCTCGTTTTAGTAGAACTCGCTGGACCGATCCGAAACAGTCGGTAAATCCCCATCAGAACCACTGAAGTGCTGAAGAGTTGTCCTTCGTTCCTTTAAAACACTTAATTTTTTCTCCGAGTCATCAAACATTTTTTAGTGTCGCGATATGTTTCGGCAGAACTCGGTGTGTCAAGCTGAAATGATCGTTGGCAGTCATTAAGATGCGCCGATAAGAGTAGAAGACTCCATTTCGATGCAACACATCGGCGGCGCTCGGGAATAGCCGCCGAAACGATCGCAAGCAAGTTTTTATCATGCGACAACCCGTCGAGAAGCCAAAATCAACAGAGTTAATTTTTCTCCACTGGTGTTTTTCACAGAGAGTCGTCGAGTCCTGCTGATACATATCGTGTCCACTCGTCAAGTTTGTTCGAAACTGTCGGCGGCCTATTTTTAGTGGTGGCAAGGAGTTATTTCATTTACGGCGCCAAAGGACACTAGGCCCCACCGCTTTAAAATGACGTTTATTGCCACCACCAACCACATGTAATCAAAATTTATTGCTCTGCTTAGTGGAGGGTTGTATATGGTCTTGGGGTTTTTGTTGGTTTTTTTATTATTGTTTCAAATTGGAGAAGAACGTCGTTTTTGTCATTGTTGTTGGTTTTTTTATTATTGTCGCCTCCACCACTGAGCTCCGATCACCCATTGTCATTGGAGCTTTGCGACCAGTTATCAATTGACAGGTAGGCTTCATTTTCCTCTCGTTCTCTTTTTCTAGTTGGTTGTTAGTTGGTTATTGTTTCGTTTTGGCTCATACATGGCTGGGGGCTTAAATTTTCCCAATCGTGGTTTCCCTACACCCATTATCACTTACTTTGAACTTGTTTACAGCCTTAGGGTTTCCTTTTGTTGTTTCGGATGTCGGTGGGGTGCCTTGCAAGTCACCAGTCACGTGAACTAAACCCTGGAAGCCATGAGACCAGCTTAGATTCGCGGTGGATGTGCTGTCATTTCGCAAGCCCGAGCCTCCCTTAACTCTCAACAAGCACTCGAACTACACTCTTGAAAAACCCTCCCAGCACATCCCTATATCGCAGCTTGGGGCTTACTTTCCACTACCCATGTTGAATTGTTTTTGTCTTAGTCTCGACAACTTTTGATTTTAGTATTAAAACAAATGGCAGGGCTAATTAGTTGTTTATGTTTTACGCTCACCTACACAACATGCTCTTTTTGGTTTCCTCAGTCTTGCCTATCAGTAGCTAATTGTCTCATTGTTAAATTGGTAGGCAGAATGATTTTTGATGATTATGCATACATTCTATTGCTGGCCTGTGTATTGGTAGAAAAAAGCATAAAATTTAACAAGCATAACAATGGTGTTGTTCAACCCTGCATACCTCTTAAAGAGAATTTGATCGAGGAATTGCTCTTTGATTTTTGCTTATACATGGATTTTATCTTATCATATTTTAAACAATGAACAAGAAAGGAGTCAAGAAGAAGTCCAAGGTAATTGAGCCCTAGTCGGATGTTGAAGTCGTATTGGAAACCAGGGTATAAACTACATATGAGGATACCAAGCCAGTTATGGGGGTTACCCCTAAATTCAAGTGGGGTGAAATATATCAGATGATCTGGAACCAGAATGTCCCTGGTGCAGTTCTGGAGGAAATGGTACTATATCAGAACATCAGAAGGTTTAGCACCGCAAAAGTAGCTATGCGCCCGAAATTTTTTCCTTGCTCAAAGGTCATTGGATTGATTTTGTCTCAAGCCGAATCCACATCAAGATTTTTTTCCGATAGCAAAGGAGAATCTCTTTCCTCATTCCATCCAGCCCACATATTAACCTCTAACAAGTTACCACACACTCAGGTCCACCTGACCACAAATTGGCTTGAAAATATTAACATGGACACCCTCGAGTTCGCCAATAAATTATTAATACCGGGAAAGCAATTGAGGAAAAAAGTGAGCGGGGAGTATGAAAACCAAATGCTGAGGCCCCCTTTCAAAATCATAGCTCTAATGCTGAGCAAATTTTTGGAAAAGAATATGGAACCATCTATAAAATAAATTGGATACCTTTGATTCACCATGTGGCCTTCAACGGTACAATATTTAACTGGGCAGACATCATCTCAGATAGTCTGTCATCAGCCATAGCAACTGCAAAAGGAGGGCTAGTCCAAAAAAGGGTGGAATTCTACATGTCCTCGCACCTCTTAGATTTCATTGTATCGAGTCATCCTTTCCCTAAGTTGGGATACATCTGGAAGAAGAATGATGTCCCAATCTATGTTGCTTACAAGATGTTATGGGCCCATAAATACAAGGGATATTACAAGACTATATGTGAAGACCTCGTCATGCCTCTGTACGAGCTAATCTTCATCAAAGAACCAAACTTCCTATCGGAGAATGCCATGGCAGTCGTAGAACAATATGACTATTTTTTGCAGGAAGGCACATACCTCAGGATGTATGGAGGTTCCAAACTGCCATCTCTCTTGCCTAAATATGCCACAGATTACGTAGTCCACAAGGAAGCAGTGAGGCAAGTCTTCATAGATGGGATTGTTGACTTTTTGCATGATCAGAAGAAGGCTTCATTCCCACCATTTCCTTTCTGCATTGGGGCATATAAATTATCCAAGGTTAAAACTGTTGAAGATTTTGTTCGGGAATTGGAAGCCTTCAATTTTGGAGAGAAGAGTTTTCACCGAAATGACAACTGTGGAAAAGTCGCAGAACATACTACAGCCTTCAAAGTACATTTTGCATATGCAAATTACTTTGACAAAGATGAAGCAGTTTTCAAGAGGGACAGGAATATGACCGAGCTCAACAAACGCTTTCATCCCAAAAGTGGGTCTAGTTCCAGCACTGCACCTCAAGCTACTAAACAGGTAGAATTACAGAAGAAGAAGGACAAAGCCGAAGCTTTAACGAAATAAGAACAAAGGATAAAAGAAGAGGCAGATAGATTCCATGGAGAAGCAGTGGAAAATTTTTAGAAGGAATAGGATGACAGGCTATGGGAAGAAGAAGCTAAAAGAATCAGAAAAGAAGAGGCTAACAAGCTGCAAGCGATGAAAAAGAGGGCAAAGAATGAAGCAGCTGAGCAGCATAAGAAAAGGGAAGAAGAGGAGAAGTCTAAGAAGGATGTGGAAATGGGAATTCCAAGCACGCAGGCCATGGACATAGACCCACCTCGAGTATCTCAAGAAATAACCACAAGAGGCCACTTCCCTTTAGGAGAGTTCCCTCTCACACCTTTTACTCCATCAAAGGAGCATATTGTGGCTCAACTGGACACAATTGTCTTTGACAAGAAAATAAAATCTATTGTAAGAAAGACAGAGAAAATAATGAAAATGGGCTCCCAACCTGACATCGTCATTAGACAGGAAAGCACCGTCGTGCAAGGTACGCAGAGTGACCTCGGGTTCATAGCATCATCAATGTAGCTGCTGCCCAAGCAACTGAGGACAACGTCAACAAATTGATAAATTATGTCGAGATGGGAAAATAGAAGGTATGTAAGTTAAAATCTAATCTAATAAAGGAGTGAGCAGACGGAGAAAACTGGAGGAAGAAATACAACACCCTCTTATCAGAGCAAGAAAGAATAACAAGCGATTACCAAAATATAGATGAAGAAAGGGAAGCATTGTTTTAGGTCAAACTTGCACCTCTCCGTCCGTGATCACCCTGAGCTGCTGGTCACACAAAAGGACAACTTGGATGGAGGAGCATGTTGACCTTGGATGATACTTTAACTCATTCCATTTCCTGACATTACTGAAAAACCCCCAAAAATATCATGTTGAGATATGAGCGCTACTCTACTCAAAGAGACTAGCGCCCATACGCTACTCCAGTGTATCAAAGTAGCGCCCATATCCAAGTATACAGTACTCCTTCTCAGCATAGTAGCGCTCACCGTTTAAAATCGAACGAGCGCCAGTTGTTAAGCACTAAGGTAGCGCTTTATACGCTACTCTACTGAACAAGAGTCGTGTACATCTTAAAAGATGATTAAAAAATAAATTAATTTCTCGAGGAGGATTAGTTGCTGGTAGTTTCTTAACTTCCCCAACTTCCTCCATAACTATACATCAACCTGAACTGCTTCTTTAATCCTATAAATACAAAGAAGGTTAAAGGAGAAGGGTTAGAAATTGGAGATAGTGAGATTGATTAATTGAAAAACTTTGAAGAAGTTGGAATTGGAGGAGTTGATGCTGAAGACATCCAAGCCAGAGAAGAGCTAGAGCCCAGAATCTAGTTGCAGGAGCCTATTTCATGATCAGGTATACTTGTACATCATTCTACTTTTGACAAATAAAGGTTGAAGTGTCTTTCTTGTTCCAATTAAAATGTGTTATGAAATGGCATCTTAATGTGGATATATTTTGGTCAATTTTGAATGTTAAACATTGTTTTTGTTTCTTTCAAACTTTATATATTGCCCAAAATGTTTTGAGAAAGGTATTGTTATTGTAGGTTTACTGGAAGAGAAGTGGATTTGGAAGTTGAGCACAAGATCAAGTCAAGGCTAGGATCAAACTTCGATTGAAAGGTGTGTTCCCTAGATCTACAACTTATTTCTTTTTTGTAAATGTCTCTGTAATAGCATCAATACACTTACCTGTCACCCCAATCAAGTTGATAGCACCAGTTTCCTTGCTATAGGGTAGATTTTCCCACCAACAGACTGGCAACTCCGCTGGGGAAAGTTGAGTTTTGGCTCTAGGAAACCTTGTTCTTGTGTGTCTTCTCAGATTGTTTTGACTTATTTGATGTGTCAGGAAACTTTATATGTATCCCTTGCCTGTTTCTTGCCTGTTTTCATCAGTTTTGGTACCTTCCAAAGTCAGTTTTTAAGCCTTTGAGATATGAGCGCTACTCTGCTATATATACAGTAGCGCCCATACGCTACTGTTCTCTATATACAGTAGCACCCTTTTCTACATGGGCGCAAGTTTCCCTACTACACAGTAGGGTACACTTTCTGAAGCAGTCTATTTTTGGTTTGCTTGTTTTTTAGCCCTTTTTATGATTTGCTGACTTTGCTGTGGGATCCTTTGGACTGTTGTATGAGGTTTTTAGTGGTTGGTTAAGTCATAGAACCTTTTCTTGAAGTTTTTCCATCTTTTTGAATCGCTTGTTGACCTTTGGGATTTTTTGGACTGTTTGTGACTTTTTGGAAGACTAGGTGGTGTTTGGTGACGAGCATTTTAATTTTTTAGACCCTGACTGCATGTTGCCAGTTTACAAACCTGCATACTCCTGTATCCGCTGTTGTGGTGACGTTTGTTTGATTTTTACTCATCCTACCCTTGGTTTTAGGGTTTGATCCGTTTCAAAGCTTATAGGGTGTCTTCCGTTTTGGTTTATTTCCATTCTCCCTAGACTTATTGTCTTTTGTTGGTTGCAAGTGCGTTTGAACAGCTGTAGGCTGAGTCATTTCCCAGTTTCTTTGTGTTAGTAGGGCAGCTTGCTTGTCTACTTTTTCTTGGCATAGTGGTCTTGCTAGGGCTAGATACTTTAGGTCAGTCCTTTTGTGTCTTTCTCCTTTGTTTTCTCCCACTTTGTCTCCAAGTTTAGAGGATTTTTCTTTGTAAAAAACCTGTAGATTAAGTCTTTTTCAAGCTAGGGTTTCGACAGCTATAAGCCTAAGAACTTTTAGCCATACTTACACACATTGCACATAAGTTTTGTTCTGCTTACCATTTTTATATAGTTCTTTTTCGTTTATAGAAAAGCAAAAAAAATTGGTATTTTAAGTTTAATAAAACTTGTTTTAGTTGTTACAAGATAACTTAGGATATTTTGTACAATTTCAAAAAAGAAAACAAATTTTTTTAAGTAGGTTTGCTTAGATTGTCAGTTTTGGAAAGAAGTAAACGGAAAAATGAAAAGAGCTTTGTTGTAGAAAGTTTGGATTTTATTTGCATTTTTGTTTTCTTGTTATAACCACGCTCACACACTCACTACCCTTTTTGAGTAATAACAACCCTAAAATTTGCTAATAAAATGAAATAGAAACATTTTTCTTTTTAGGGTACACTACACCAACTAGTTTTGGTTAGGATCTTGGGTTTAAAACACCTTAAACCACCCAAGATCACACATTGCACAAAAATCGTAGTAAGAATATCACAGGTAAACCCACCTCACTCAAAACTTGCCTGGGATTCATGTAGTAGGTCATTGCGAGATCAGTTTGTGGGAATACCCCTCCTACTTTCTGTTCGAGCATACGCCAGGATCGGATTGCGTATTGGGGACTCTTTCAAGTTTCGGGCTTAGCTACCCTGCCCACGCTTTCTGATTCGACCGGTGACTATTCCCCCAGGATTTTTCGGTGTTGTGGTATCCTTAGTATCAGACTCTAGGTTCATACACAGGTGACAGCAGAGGGTATATCTGCTGTACCTAAGACAGACGTGGGAGGAAATCCCTTGCAGGTCTTTGGGAGGGCGGTTGGGTGATTCCAGCGCTTGCACCCTTAGTCATTGTATTGTGGACCCCGGGTAACTGTCTTTCTTCCTTCGTTGATCTGTTCTGGGCCCTCATCATCCCATACTCTTCTCCGGAAGGCATCTTTGTTTGCCTGGTTTGTATACTTAGGAATTTTTTTTAGTTGGCATGCTGTTTGCCCCTTAGTTGTAGTGGCCACTAGGTTCTAGTCTGTTATTTTATATTTATAATCACGGATAATCAACAACTTCGTAGATCAAGAAGGCTTCAAAACCTTCCACCAGTTAGAACAGAACCTTTATAGCCAGCTAGACGACAGCGGGTAAACCCCGGTATTTCTTCAGAAATTACTTCTGAAATAGAATTACTTGAAGAAATCCTTGTAACAGAAAACCTTGAAATTGAGGTTCCCGAGGAACCACTACCAGGTACCACAGATCAGCAACACTTTAGTACAGTTGAGGTGGAAGATCTTACTTCCGCGGAGTATAGCACTGCTTTCAATCCTCCTTTAACTAATACTAGAATTCTGCTTTTGTCACCTGTTGGTTTCCAGCAGCCCCTTTTAAGTGCAGATCATTCCTTTCTCAGACATCTGATGTCTAACTTAGGAGGTGAACAGGGGGTTCCCCAAACTCCCACTTTAGGTATGAATACCAACACAGTTAACCCTTCTTTTACTGCTACACCAAGTCAGGAACAAACCACATCTGTGCCTACTCCATCTTTCAGTTTCAACACTAGTACATTAGGTATGCCTAGTTCTACAACGATGGCATCTATTCCTACACCTACTGTTGGACCTAGCAGTATGGCCAACTGTGCAACACCTTCTGCATCTCAACCGTTATATCAAATTCCTAGTACTTGGATTTCCACACCTGTTGTAGGACCAAGTGCTTCTGCAAACATGCCAGTCATGGGCACCATGACTGCACCGTCCACATCAGCTTCTACTGGTTTCAATACCTTTGTAGGCCCTAACATGAACCAATGTAGTATGCCTGCAAATAATGTCCCTTTTTCCTTATTTTCAGGGGGAGGAGGTAATATCTTTAACCAGCAATATGGCGGGGCTAACACCCAACCATAGTGGATGAACTCGCAAAGCACTAATCCACTCTCATATGGGTGGGAAAATTTTAATAACTCTTTCACACAACAACAACTGTTGGCAGGGGGAAACCCCTACCAACAGATAGCTGGGGGTAACCCCTACCAACAAGTGACTGGGGGCAACCCCTATCAACAGTTGGTAGGTGGAAACTCCTATCAGCATATGGCCGAAGGGAACCCTTATCACCAGATGGCTGGGGGCAACCCCTACCAACAATTCATGGGTCAAACGATGGGTGGTTCCACGTATCAAGTACCATCTTACCGGCCTCGTCTACCATTTCTGGAAACCTTAAATTTGCCAGATCTTTCAAAACTGACAAATGATCCTGTGTGTCATAATGCCACATGGCCATCAGTTCCCACCAAATTACCTTCAGACATTCCAAAGTTCGAAGGAAAAACAGGTGAAGACCCTGGTTACCATGTCACCACATTCCACTTATGGTATTCTTCCAATTCTTTAAACAAGGATTCCATCAGATTGAGATTGTTCCAAAGGACCTTAACTGGTCCTGCAGCCAAATGGTACATTGAGTTACCCGCGGCTACTTTCTCTAGTTTTGGGGATCTAGCAACCGTCTTTTTGAATCACTTCCAACTTCCTTTTCGGTATGATGCCGGAACAAAACTTTTGTCTACTTTTAGACAAAATAAAGCCACTCACTTATCTGACCACATTCAGGAGTGGCGAAGACGGAAGAGGCTCATAAAAGCCAACATTCCTCCAGAGTTCCTGCTTGAGTGGTACTTGAAATCACTCCTTCCTTATATTTCTAAGGAAGTAGCTACATCTGGAGTATCTAATGAAGAGGAAGCCATCTTACGGACTCAGCAGTTAGACCTTGTGTATGCACAATCTGGGTTACTGTATGAGATTATACCTGATGCACCGCGATCAAACACTAATCCGAGTAGACCAAAACCTGGACCACATGCTGACGGCATAGTGGGTTCAGTTGACTCTGCAGCCTTCGAAGCACTGACCAAACAGGTCCATGCCTTAGTTGTCAAACAATCGACTGCAGATATCTCTTCCGTCACAACCTCTCCTTCTACTTCGGAGCCTATCAACCAGGTTCAGAACAATCAAAAGGGCCCTCGGTAGCCCAACAACAAAAAGAAGGGAAAGAAAGGAGAGGGGAATCAACAAAAGCCCAAAAAAGACAACGCCGAAGAGGGTAACAAAGAGGAAAAGAAGGTTAAGTTCCCTTGTAAACTTTGCAAGCAAAACCACCTTACTCATCAATGCCCTCTGCTTGAAGAAGCCCTGAAGCTCTTAAGAGAAAAGAAGCCTGCCGTCCTAAAAGATCCATTTCCTAAAGGGCAAGGCTCAACTTCTGGCACCTCGAAAACTGGGGGCACTTCGCACGCTACGGTTGATCAAACATTTATAAACATGGTTAATTCGGATGCACTTTTACAAACCAGAGCTAGGAACTATACCCCGGAAGCGCAGAAGAAGGATAAGGAGATTCCTGAATCCTCCACTCCACTCCACATACCTGTGGACCCAATGCCCAAGATTCCGAAAGGTGTCTTGAAGAGAGCATCGCACAATCCCAACACACGGGCTGCTTCTAACTACAATGTGGTTGAAGATTTAGCCCAGACCCCTTGTGCCATGTTTACTCTAGAAGTCTTGCAGAGTTTTCCTTTACAATGAAATGCACTTCTGGCAGCTATTGGGAGTATGGAGTCCTCCAACATGTCTGCACGATTTGATATGACTGATGTCAAATACCGGTTGCCCTATCACGTTACCCTGCAGATTGAGGTCGTTCATGGTCCAATGACCATCAGACGAGCTGTAGTAGATGAGGGAGCATCGACTTGCGTAATGTCAATTTCCTGTTGGAAAGCTTTAGGTTCTCCTGAGTTAGCCCCTTCCAACACAATGCTTACTGCATTTGATGGCAGAACTTTCCGTCCACATGGACTTTTGCCATCATTTGATGTCACTTTGGCCGGTAAGACAGTTGCTGTTGAAGTAGAAGTTCTGGACACTCCGCTTGATTACAATATGTTATTGGGTAGGAGTTGGACTTATGCCATGCAAGCTATAGCATCGGCAGTTTTTCGAGTGGTCATGTTCCCATTTGAAGGTAAGATCGTTACAGTCGATCAACTTTCTTTCACTCATAGAAACAACCAGACTTCTTCGGAAACCACGGTTCCTTTGGTTGATCAAACCGCCCCAGTTAATGAGAGTTTAGGAGCAGGGTTGTATGGTTCGTTAATAGGCACTTTCGATATCCCTCCTGTTGGCTGCTTTCTTGGGCAGACCCAGGTTTTAATGAAGCGCAGCAACAAAACCCCTTGGCGCACTGGCCCTCTCGGCAACGAGCTGCGCAGCAGCTCGAGGTCTCACCCGAAGTGGCTATGGGGGGGTTAAGGAATCAGGTTTCCTTAACCTGGGTGACGTGGAGATTGCTCTTCCTCTTCCGGTTCCTCAGATATCGGCGGTCGGACTTTCCCGTAGGCCGCTCGGCGCAGCTGCGCGGATTCCTTCCTCGGTAGGCCCACTGCGCAGTTTCTCCTCGCTAGCGCAGAAGGAAACTATTCCTTGCGTCGACGCGTTAAGTACTTCCTCGCCCTTCGCATCCAGCGTAGTAACGCAGTCCTCTCTCGCTGCAGCGACAGCGCGTTACTACTTCTTCGGTACTTATAGCTATCAAGGGACCTTTCCAACTCGCTTAAACAGTCGCAAAGATAATACAAGAGTCTCGCATACACAGATAATGAACTCTAAACAGTTATCATTCACGCAAACATTATAACAAGAGGACATATGTGAAGCTCATATCCTCGAGGAAAACCATGTCCACGGGAGTTTATATTAACCAGAAAACCATAGAGTTATACAATATGCTGCGCACACAGCTGCAGCCTTAGATCTTTACAGGAAACTCCACGCACACAGCTGGGAGCCCTTCTCTTAACCAGTCTCTTCTCTATAGATATTACAAAGGCGCAGACGTCACACAGACTGTCTGGCAACTCACGGATTAGCTCCTCGGCTATCCGATTCTACTTTAGTTCTACACACTCGGTAGAACACATAACAAAGGATAATCAACACATGATTTATCCTCGAGACTGTCTATCTAACAGTCTAACCATCTAACTATCCCAAAAGTATCTAACTCTTACTCGCTAACTCTAACGTCTACCCATTACAATTATTCATATATATAGGTGGCCATGGCGGTCGCACCTTTACAAAACTGTGGGCCTTTCCCAACAGTGATTCCCAAAAACCCTAACCACGCACATGGCTAGGTGTACTGTAGGCGCCGCTTGCAGTCACGTCGCCGCTTCCTGCAGGCTCCATGAATTCCGGTGTAGATTGTGGGTATGGGTGATTGTCCTTTGCCTTCAATGCTCTGGTCCGTTGCTCCTCCTTGATCCGAGCAACCATAACTTCTGTACTAAGCCTTTAAATGAGGGTAGCTGAGCCCTCTACTCCATCGCCTTATTTATTATGGTAGCTGAGCCACCTTCATTCTTCGATGACGTGCGCGCGAGCTCCGCGATTTCCGGTCCGTAATCTTTGCTGAGCTTGTCCGTCTGGCACCGTACTGCGCACCGTCTCCTTCTTGCCCAAAACTTAGTGCTTGTCCCAAAATTAGCACTTTCCTTTCATACTTGTGTCTTTTCCCCAAAATTCGCAGCTTTACCGCAGCTACGACCTAGGCTCCAACAGGCCCCTAACACTCACTTGTGGCTCGCCCTCGAGCCACTCGCACTAGCGCGTGGTCGCTTGATTTGCGCATCTGCTTTTGCTTGAGTCTCCGCGAATGTTTTATTCCACTTCGCAATAGCGGAGTCCAATTCCTCAACACACTCGTCAGCTGTTTGCACCGTTTCTGCGGTTGCTTCGTCTTTAGTGATGGTATCAATAATCTCCTGAGATTCAGCAATCTCTTTGATTTTTGTCTCAACCTGGGCAACGATTTCAGCATACTCATCCATGAATGGCTGAATGCTGTTGGTGAGCTTCTCATCTTCAGTTCTGAGCTTGTGCAGTTGCTGCTGCATTTTGCGCACTTCGCCCATTTTCTTCATTTTTGGTAAGCCTGTTAAGGCCTTAGCTTCTTCATTTAGAACAGTGAGAGATTGTTCTGCAGCTTGCACCTGTTCTGACAGTCCCACTTTAAAAGGGATCTTCACAAGCTCCGTCCAAGCTTCCATAGCCTGGTTCATCAGGTTCTCGGCTTCCTGTACTCGATCTTTCATCTGTGTGGAAGCTCTGCTCAGTGTTTCAAATTGTACCTGCGCATCATCCGTAAGATGCGCAGCAACGCGAGCTTCTAGCTCAGCGATCTGGGTTCTATGGCCTTCTGCCATAGCAACTATTTCTTGCTCCAGGGTTTTCGCCCTTTCTCCAATAATTTGAACTTTTGCAACCAGAGGGAGGTCTGGTTGAATATCGCAAGTCGGCAATAACTGGGCAATCTCATCCACTGCGTTTCTGATACCGATGTCTTGCGCCTCATAAAGTGCAAGCTTCTCAGATGTATTCTGATGGATTGCCTTCAACTCTAACTCCTGCGATTGCAGTCGTTGATTTTCCTGGAATGTAGAGAGCTCTCTAGCTCTCAACTCAAGAGAAACTTTCTCATGCACTAGCTGTAGAGTCTCTATAGGAATTAGAGACAAATTAATTTCAACGGGCCCAACGGCGCTTACCTGTAGTGCAGTTAGCGGATCTGGAAGTGTCATGCTGGTAGTCGGAATATGCACGACAGTATGCCTTTCAATGAGTTCTTCAACTCGCTCGGCACTTGGAATTTCTTGTGGCGCCTGCGAAGTAGATGCTGGCGCATGGGTCTGCGCAACTCTTCCTGCGAGACCTTTCAGTTCTACGAACTGCAAATCTAAAGCACTTCTGATGTGAGCGTGCGCATTGCGCAGCTCGCGAAATTGCTCGTGTAGGTACTGGTCGATCCCCGAGGGAATAGCCTCAGCGGGATGCGACACTTTTTGCTTCTTGGTGGCCGGTTCTGTGGATCCTTCATCACTTCTTTGCTCACGGGCTTCCTTGCCCTTATCCTTCTCTTTCGTGGCGGCGGTTGGCAGCGCGGATGCGAGATCGGCGGCCTCCCTCCACTCATCCGACCAAGACTTGATGGTTTCTTCAACATCCTCTGTAGTCATCCTGTAAAGGCCTAGCGCCCATTCATCTGGAATGCCGCAAGGGCGGAGGTAAAGTTGATGTATGTCGGCAGTAAAAGCCAACTTCCCGTCATATAATGTGGCTGTCTCCTCGCTCAGCCTTGGCATTTCTTGAATGGTATCTCGGAGGAGATAGTAGTACTCACAAAAGACAGCGCGATTCATCTTACGCTTCGCGGGATTAGGGGAATCCCAGAGGTTGATGTAGCGCATGCCGGCAACCTCTCCTGCGCGGCGCGGAAGGAACTGAGTATTCGGGGGCTCCTTCCACCCAACGAGAGCGCATAAAATTAGAAGCCAAGAAAATGGAATGATTGGGCCGCATTGTCCTGCACATTCAGGCAATCAGCCAAAAAAGAATTCAGCAGAAAGAGAGACCAGTTGTACTGCTCTCCCTCCGCAGCTGCGATGGCGAGCTCCACGACAGCTCCAGTAACTTCCTTCGGTCGGCACTTTGTGAGAAGTCTGCCTGCAAGCAGACTTCCTGTAAATCGAAGTGCCTCATCTTCTACTGCAGTGAGTTCATAAGCCCGACCTCCTCTTGTTAAGTTATGCTTCTGCACCACCTGTGCAGTCAATTTTCCGTCCTTGTCCTTTCCCACAAAATGAATATTGGGATCCTTACCAGCCTTAGATAGACCAGTAATGCGGTGAATTAAATCAACATTTAGATCAATTGGCCTCCCGAGCCAAAGGTAACCTCCATGAACACAGGATAGCAGTGTTTTAACGACTGCGTTCGCTTCATTGCTACGCCCAAAGTGCGGTAGCTTCAACAAATTCAGGAGTCCAGGGCGCTCAAGATTTGCTGCAAATCCCTTCGGGATGAACTCGTCAACCTTTCTGGTGGGATTATGCACTATATTCAGATATCGGTCTAGCTGGAACTGAGGATATGTCTTATAGTCTCCGAGGTTGAAGTCAGAGAACTTGACCAGTGGAATGTTTCCCAGCAGTTGCCCTTCTACCCGCACACTAGCCGGTAGTGGCGGGTAGCGGAATGGGATACTTTGCATTCTTCGGGATCTGTACTTCTGGCGCATCATCTGGACGCGGCGGAATATAGTTTGCCATGGTCGCCAACGGCTCTGGAACAGGTTCTTCTGGTTGTGATGGCGACGCTCTTGTAGCCGGAGATTGTCTGGGATCCTGATAACCAGGATGTACATAAGTCGAAGCTGTGACTGGAGTAGTCATGCCGAAATCTAAGCCTCGGCGCAGGAATTGATGAACAACTTATTTAGTTGACAGGTTCTCCGTCGTGAATCGATGTAGGGAACAAAAACTTTGGACAGCAAATGGCGGACCTTCGTAGGATATGGACGCTGAAAACAAGGGAAAATACTCTGCACAACTCGGCTCTGAAACAATAACTTGGATTCGTAAACAAGATAGCAACTCGAGGAAAGTAACCCAAAAATTATAGAAGTGTGAGGTATTTATAGCCAGAGGTGAGTAAATGCGACCAAGTGGGGTAACGTAGCTATAGGCGGGTATAGATGAGTTGACAACATGCTATCCTCCTTGCCGTAGGGGTGCATTTAGTGTGATTGACGGGTTCTGACAGCCTTCCGGGAGAAGCTAATGCTTTCGGCCGCCAGAGTTAAATGCAAATCTTTCGGAGATTAAGCCGAATCCGTCAAAACGGCTAGACTTAAATAGCGGACTTATCCTTCATTTATTCAGACGCGGCTACATAACTGCTGTAATTCAAAATTTTCCGGCGGGTCATTTCAACTTAGGGAACTGTGCCTCTAGGGGTCAACAACAAAACTTTTTCAAGCGGCAAATTATCAAAGGGAACTCCGCAAGAGCGATAGTTCAACGGTCCAGGGAGAAGCTTCACAAGAGCGCAACTATGTTCGCTCCAACCAAACTTTAGACATGCGCGGATGTTTCTAGGAACTGCGCAGGAAGCCGGAGACTGAGTGTCTCGCAACTTCCGTGTAGACTGAATGCGGTGCCTCTTTCAACTACACTGGGCATCTGCATCACGTTAGCAATATATTAGGTCGACAGAGCGGAGTGGCCGTCGCGATAAAGCTTGAGCCGACTCCCGTTGATCATTGTAGGTAGTAATTCTCCATCCAGCTTTGCAAGCTGAACTGCGCCTCCGTCTGTTATTTTTATCACCTGAAAAGGGCCTAACCAGTGTACACGAAACTTGCCTGGGAACTTGGTAAATTTACTGTCATAGAGGAGTACCAAGTCTCGTTCCTGAAAGACTTTATTCTTAATATGCTTGTCATGCCAAGCTTTCTGTCTTGCCTTCTGTACCTGTTGATGGAATCCGGCTAAGAGTCTGTCTTCTTCTAAGGCAAGCAGTTGCGAAAGTCTTTCATTCATAGTATCAGGATCTGCCATTTCTGTAATTTGCGCAATTCTAAGACTAGGAATAATGTATTCCATGGGCATAACTGCTTCTTGTCCATACACCAAGCTGAAAGGTGTGTGACCTGTTAGTTTCTTGCAAGTGGTTCTGTAAGCCCATAATACAGCTGTGACTCTAAGGTCCCCATCATCTCTTTGTTGATTACAGATCTTCGTCAGGGCATTCTCAAGAATTTTATTGAATGCTTCCACCGTACCATTAGCTTGAGGATGGTAGGGTGTACTCTTATGGTGATTAATTTGAAATTCTTCAGTAAGGGCCTCTATAGTCTCATTGAGGAAATGTGTACCCTGATCGCTCATGAGAATCACTGGACATCCAAATCTAGTGATAATATTCTCGAAAATGAACTGTGCGGCCGTAGCAACATCGCAGTTCTTAACTAGCTTCGCCTCAGCCCATCTGGTGAGGTATTCAGTAGCTGTAATGATGTATCTTGCGCCAGTTCTTTTTCCTGGTGGGTTAATAGGTCCTACAAAGTCAATGGCCCATTTATCAAAAGCGCGCAGTGTAATCTGGGGTCTTAGCGGCATTTCATCTCTCCTTGAGGGTTTTCCTGTGCGCTGGCACACATCGCAACATTTACAGAATTCCTTAGTATCCTTGTGCAATGTCGGCCACCAAAGACCTGCGGCTAATATCTTTTGCGCAGTCGGCTTTCCTGCGAAATGGCCTCCTGCGGTACCTGAATGCGCTTCTGCGATGATAGAGTTCTTTTCATGTGGTAAGATACATCTGCGCAAAACTTCGTCAGGGCCCAACTTATAAAGCTGGCCTACTATCAAAGTGAAGTCTGCGGCTCTGACAACAAGTTGCTTTTTCTGCTGGATTGTAAACTCAGCCGGTGCTTGCCCGGTAGTGAGAAACTCAAGAATATCAGAATAATATTCGTCTGCTGCTTGAATGGAAAACAACTGTGCGTCAGGCAGATTGTCCTCCAGACTTGTAGGTTCCTCTCCTGACTCTATCCTGAATTTCTGTAGGGCATACACCATAGCTAATCCTTCCCTTTCTGTAGTGGTGTAGTTCTTCTCAGATGTAGATATCTTTCTGCTGGAGTAAGCAATCGGGTGGTCAATACTTCCTTCTCCAGACTGTGTAAGCACAACCCCCAATGCTATAGAAGAAGCATCAACATGAACATGAAAAGGTTTTCTCCAGTCCGGGAAAACTAGAATAGGCGCTGTGATCATCTTTTCTTTAAGTGTGTCCAAACTCTGTTGGCATTCCTCTGTCCATTGGAACTTCGAATCCTTTTTGAGCAATCTTTCCATAGGCGTTGTGATCTTTGCATAACCCTTGATGAATTTTCTGTAGTATCCTGTATGTCCCAATGTAGTGCGCAATTGTTTAACTGAGTTGGGTGCAGGTAAATTAGCAATGATGGCAACCTTCGCAGGATCCATCAAGAGTCCTTGTCTGCATACAATATGTCCCAACAAAATACCAAAGGGCGCACAGAATATACATTTTTTCAAGTTAAGGGAAATCTGATGCTGTCTACATTTTTCTAACATCATGCGCAGATTTGCAATATGGTTCTTTAATAGGCCAAATACAGTCCAGTCATCAAAATAGACTTCTAGAAACTTGTGAATGAATTCTTTAAAAACAACAACAACAACTCTAGAGAAGATAGCAGGTGCATTTTTAAGACCAAAGGGCATTACCGTATACTGGAATGAGCCCCATTCAGTTGCAAAAGTAGTCTTGTGGCGGTCGTCCGGATGGATTTTGATCTGATGATATCCCGAGAAACCATCAGTGAAAGAGTAAGCCTCTTGTCCTCCAACATTATCAAGTACTTCATCTGTGAAAGGAGTGGGAAATGGATCGTGCGCTGATGCATCATTGAGTTTGCGCAAGTTGACACAGATTCTTATTTCACCTTTCGTTTTCTTTTCTTGGACCACCATATGACTAATCCAATCGCTTTCCTCTACTGGCTCAATAATACCTGCTGCGAGCATCTTATCAATTTCTTCTTTGACTTTTTCTTTATAGCGCGGGTTCAACCTGTATGGGCGCTGCTTTACTGGCTTGGTGTCTGCTTTCAGAGGTATGCGCATCACTCCTAAGTCTCCTAGGATGCCTTTCATTTCTGTGAACTTGGTGGGAAAGATATCCTGGTAGTCACGTAATAATTTAGAAACATGTCCAACAGTTTCATCATCCCAATAATCTCCTATAGAAGCAAACTTTGGTTCAGCTTCTGTACCAATGTTAATCTTTTTGAGCTTGATGTGTTCTGTGATGGCAGGGATATCAAGCTCAGGACCTTTAATATTGCGCGTCCCTTCTGATTCTGGGATATTGATGTTGCGAGGATCGTCCTCCTCCTCTTCAGAGGTGAAGTTATAACACTCCAGGGCATGTTCTATCTGGACAGCCCAATCTGGTTGGGAATATTCTGATAACGGGCATTCTTCAAATATCTTCTTTTTAATACACTGCAAAGCTTGATCAATACTCGGATGTTCTGACTCGAAACTGAAGGTAAGTTGAAAGCTTTCTATCATAAGAGGCCAAGTGAGAGTGCCTTTGCGCAATTCTGTTTCAGTATACCTGTTCCTTGGAACTGTATCCAATGTGTGGATGAATAGGTGAACCCATTCATCTTGCGGAATATCT
Source organism: Larix kaempferi (assembly GCA_027924585.1). Classification (NCBI taxonomy): domain Eukaryota; kingdom Viridiplantae; phylum Streptophyta; class Pinopsida; order Pinales; family Pinaceae; genus Larix; species Larix kaempferi. Next base: position 23,019,653 of record BSBM01000742.1, on the reverse strand, counting down.
GACCATTGCTGAATGCATGCTTCAATGTGTGACCTGGGGTCACTCTGTCCCTCATATTTGCGCGACACTTCTGCTGTAGTGTCCTGGAATCTGCGCAGTATCAATCTGCGACAGTCTTGCCATGTGTGAATATTCTCCTTATGCGCAGCCCACCATCTTGCGGGTGTAGCGTGCAATGCTATATCTAGTGCCTGTATGCGCTGCGGTTCTGGAAGATTTTGTTCATATTCCTATATGAATTTAGTTACTTCAGTTAGACCATCAAAAATTGGAGTGTCAGTTAATTCTGTGCCAATCCATCGAATGGATTTAGTCATCATGGCGCAACGTCTTGCAGAAACCTCATGTAGACGATTCTGCTAGTTTTCCAATCCTGCATCTGAGTCTGATGTGCACGAGCTATCGCATCGCCAGCTGATATGGCCATCTGCTGTGGGGTTGACATAGTCACTGTGGTTAGTGGTCATTTGGTACAAACTTTCCATGTGGCGCGCTTCCTCTTCTGCGCGAATGGGTTCTATATACCTTGGTCCTTGAATAGGATCAAGTGGTGCGATGACCCTAATCTGGTCATCCTCAAAGGTCATCTGTCTTTTCTTCAAATTAATGACAGCCAAATTATCAAATGCCCAGTCTATTCCTAAAAGTGCTGGGTATGGTCTACTATCATCCATGATTTTTATTACTTCAAAATCTGCAGAGCTTTTGACTCCTTCAATATCAATAGGTACATTGGGTAATCTGCCCAATGGAGAGACTCGTTGCTGATTTGCGAGTCTTAGCTGGATAGGGGATCTTGTAAGCTGAGGGCTTCCCATCTGTTCCCATGTCTGCATAGTGAGAACATTGGCTTCGGAGCCCAAATCTAACATGACTTCGTCCATTTCAAATGCTCCAATCTGCGCTGTAAGCCTCATCTCTTTTCCAGTTCTAATGTGACTCCTAATCTGGTGAACAACACACTGCGGTGTGTTCGTCGAAGCAGACTGTTGGCACTGATCCAACAGGTGTTGGAGTTCTAGAGTTTCCTTTTCATTGCGCAACAATTTTAAACATTGTCGCAGGAACGCATGAACACTGCCTAGTGCATGCTCGTCGTCAGGCCTTCCAGCTGTAGTGGCCTGTTCTTGTACCAGGTTGTCTTGTCTTAGCACTTGCGATCTAATATTGTTCTGCGGAATTGCGGCAGAACTTGAAGCTCTCGGATCTGAGAAATAGTCTTGAGCTTGCTTAAATGCTTCTTTTTGCTTCTGCAGGTTAAGTGGGGCTGGTTTAATATTAGCGCGGCGCACCCATTGCGTCGCTTGCTTTCCCATTCCCATCTCTTGCGCACTAGTGGTTGCTCCACTGCGTGTCACTATATTAACTGTAGGGTCTGGTTCTCTTTTTTCTGCTGCAATCAACTGAATATTTTGATTGACCTGTGGGGTCTTTGGTTGCATCTTAGCCTGTAGCTGAGGGCATTCTTCAATGATATGGTCAGAAGTTTTACAATACCTGCAGAGGGTTGTAGGATTTTGGCAATCCCTGGAAAAATGACCTTGTGTTCCGCAATTATAACAATTGATCTGTCCTCTTCCACGACCAAAATTTGTTGTGCGTCCGCGTCCCCTGTAATTTCCTGCTCGGGCGTCCCGAGTTTGGTCATAAGGTGGACCTGCTGTGGGTCCTTGTGTCTCTGCTTGTACCCTATAAACATCATGCTTTATTTCTATCATAAGATCATATGCTCTACAATTGTTCTCATCATGACCTACCGATTTACAGAAATTACAATATAGATTCTTTGGAGTTTGTACATATTTCTGAAGTAAGTGACATTCTTGTGGTCTATGACCTCTAGTTCTGCAAATTTCACACCAAGGCCCCTGTGCCTGTGGTAAAGGGTTAGGTGCTCCAGTTGCAATATAGTCTATGAAAACGGGACAATGGTCCTTTGAATGACCTTGGGCTTTACATTTTGTACACCAAATTTCTTCCTTAATCTCCTTGCCTTTCTTAATATCATGCACTTGCAAGGTTAAGTTTGCTAATTGGTTCTGTAAATGCGCAACATCGTTGCTTGTTCCTGCAATAGGCGAAGCTTCTAGTTTCATAGCCATTTCTAGAGCTTGTTCCTGAGTATTGAGATTCTGTTGCATAAGAGGAAGTCTAATGTGTGGAAGTAGTGCAGCAATGAACCATTCTTTATGCTGCTGTGGTGCAAACTCGAAGCTTACTTGATCTATCAAGGCTTTGAACTTCTGGTCAAAGTCCCATACTGATTCTGTAGGTAACTGTTTGATGTCTTTGAGCTCTGTTATACACTGTGATTCTGATTTAGGTTTCTTGAATTCTCTAATCATAGCATTTCTTACCTCAGCAAGCGTTCTATTCTGTGCTGCTGAGTATTTCATGAACCAAGTCAAGGCTCTTTCTCTTAGTGTGGTTGCTAACTGAACCAGTTTAACAGCATCATCATTAATTTGCTTAATTGTCCAAATGGCTTCACATAAGAACCAGTGCTGCTCAGGGTCTTCTATCCCTGTTCCTCTAAAAGTTGGTAGCTTCATGTCATCACCCATCCTTCTTGTGCTAGGTTGAGGTGAGGCTACTGTAGCAGTGCTTCTGGGCTGGTTAACTAAAGGTGGTACAGAGGTACTAGAAGTACCGTGTGGGCTACTAGAAGGTGTTACTGCGGGGTTATACTGAGCTTTGTCTGGCTTTTGCGGTGTAAAGGGGTGATAAGGGATATGAGCACTCCCTTGTCTTTCTATATGGTTTGGTCTAGGGACTTGGCTATTGTCTGGGCTAGATTCAAAGGAATATTGGTCAAGGCCTACTTTATATCGTTTTCCACTACGAGTGCAACCAATAAGTTCAGGATCGCTATCAGAATATACGGACATTACTTGTCTATGCTATTCATCAGAAGCAATACATAGTTTTCCTTTTTCATACAGAAGCATTTTAATCCATAAGTTCAAAGAATTTAAGAACTTACCTCTGTGTACTTGGAAGAAATTCCTCTCAGCTTCACTGAAACTCTGTCTTGTATCTACTGCAAACTCGGTGATGAAACCTTTCAGTAGACTATTCAACCAAAAGTCTACTGCGCGGGACACAGGATTGTCTATCCGCTTCACAATACTGACTAGCTGAGGCGTCCAAGCGACTGGTCGATCAATATGCACAGTAGGTCTAGAATTTGCTAACTTGGCTATCCAAGCGTGTAACTCCAGTGCAAAGGTAACAAAGAAAATTTCGTGAAGGTCAGTATAAATATACTTCTGTAACCAGTCTTCTGTTTGGAGCGTAGAACTTCTATTTTCTTGTTCAGCGAACTCTTTAGCCTTTAAATCAAACCAGTCTCCAATTTCTTTAGCTGTAGGATTCCAGTAACACATTTGTCAACTGAGCAAGTCTTAGTGTAACAGAACCTTGTGCTGGCTTCAGCAACAATCTCAGATGTCTTGGAAATAATAAGTCTCACAACAGCAAGTCGCAAGACAACGGAACCCTTTGTTGGCTCAACAACCTTCTACGTCGCAAAAATAGCAAGTTTTAGTCACGCGGCAACGGAATCATTTGTTGGCTGAGCAACAAGGTTCAGAGCAACGGAAGTGACGTGATCAAAAAGTCATAAGGTGACGGAACCATTTGTTGGCTCCTTTCTTTCTCTGGGTTGTGCGTCAATATCGCACATCACTGGAATAAGAAGTCTCGCTCACGTGGCAACGGAATCATTTGTTGGCTCCGATCTCGCGCTTCTCTGAAATAACAAGTCTCACAATAACAAGGTCACTAGGCAACGGAACCATTTGTTGGATGCGATCTCGCGCGTCTCTGAAATAACAAGTCTCACAATAACAAGGTCCCGACAACGGAACCATTTGTTGGCTACTTTCTTGGGCAGACCCGGGTTTTAATGAAGCGCAGCAACAAAACCCCTTGGCGCACTGGCCGTCTCGGCAACGAGCTGCGCAGCAGCTCGAGGTCTCACCCGAAGTGGCTATGGGGGGGTTAAGGAATCAGGTTTCCTTAACCTGGGTGACGTGGAGATTGCTCTTCCTCTTCCGGTTCCTCAGATATCAGCGGTCGGACTTTCCCACAGGCCGCTCGGCGCAGCTGCGCGGATTCCTTCCTCGGTAGGCCCACTGCGCAGTTTCTCCTCGCTAGCGCAGAAGGCAACTATTCCTTGCGTCGACGCGTTAAGTACTTCCTCGCCCTTCGCATCCAGCGTAGTAACGCAGTCCTCTCTCGCTGCAGCGACAGCGCGTTACTACTTCTTCGGTACTTATAGCTATCAAGGGACCTTTCCAACTCGCTTAAACAGTCGCAAAGATAATACAAGAGTCTCGCATACACAGATAATGAACTCTAAACAGTTATCATTCACGCAAACATTATAACAAGAGGACATATGTGAAGCTCATCTCCTCGAGGAAAACCATGTCCACGGGAGTTTATATTAACCAGAAAACCATAGAGTTATACATTATGCTGCGCACACAGCTGCAGCCTTAGATCTTTACAGGAAACTCCACGCACACAGCTGGGAGCCCTTCTCTTAACCAGTCTCTTCTCTATAGAGATTACAAAGGCGCAGACGTCACACAGACTGTCTGGCAACTCAGGGATTAGCTCCTCGGCTATCCGATTCTACTTTAGTTCTACACACTCGGTAGAACACATAACAAAGGATAATCAACACATGATCTATCCTCGAGACTGTCTATCTAACAGTCTAACCATCTAACTATCCCAAAAGTATCTAACTCTTACTCGCTAACTCTAACGTCTACCCATTACAATTATTCATATATATAGGTGGCCATGGCGGTCGCACCTTTACAAAACTGTGGGCCTTTCCCAACAGTGATTCCCAAAAACCCTAACCACGCACATGGCTAGGTGTACTGTAGGCGCCGCTTGCAGTCACGTCGCCGCTTCCTGCAGGCTCCATGAATTCCGGCGCAGATTGTGGGTATGGGCGATTGTCCTTCGCCTTCAATGCTCTGGTCCGTTGCTCCTCCTTGATTCGAGCAACCATAACTTCTGTACTAAGCCTTTAAATGAGGGTAGCTGAGCCCTCTACTCCATCGCCTTATTTATTATGGTAGCTGAGCCACCTTCATTCTTCGATGACGTGTGCGCGAGCTCCGCGATTTCCGGTCCGTAATCTTTGCTGAGCTTGTCCGTCTGGCACCGTATTGCGCACCGTCTCCTTCTTTCCCAAAACTTAGTGCTTGTCCCAAAATTAGCACTTTCCTTTCATACTTGTGTCTTTTCCCCAAAATTCACAGCTTTACCGCAGCTACGACCTAGGCTCCAACACCTCCCCTGTTCTTTTTATGTGTTTTGATGTGGGTACTGCTACCAAAACATTCACGGTTGGTTTAAGAACTGATCCTTGGATCCTTCCTACCACGTCGGAACCTTTTGTGCCTCCCTCCATTGCAGAAGTGGCCTATATGGAAACTCAACACGCTGCAATGGAACATATCATGACTCCACCAGTCTCTGTCGAGTCAGATATTGACTATGCTCTGGCATGGTCACTGAATGCCACTCACTCGTTCGATTGTTTAGATATGGTTTTTCCATCTGATGAAGCCATCTTAGAAGTTATGATGGGCATAGACCAACCTTGGGAACATATGCATCATAGGTCCTACATACTTCCTGATCTAGACAGAATTGAGAGGGGAGAATTCCCAGTGAGACCCGGTGGATTGGTTGATTTGTCATATTCTCCTTCTACTTCAAGAGCTGTTTATGCTAAAGGAAATATGGCTAATATTTAAAGAACAATTCCAATCAACATTTCCACCAAACCTGGGGTCGTGGAAAATATTTTTATTGGTGCAGACTGTTCTCTAGAAGAGATCGCTCTGTATACAAAACTTTTTAAAGAATTCCGCGGCGTTTTTGCCTGGTCATATGAGGAGATGCCAGGTATCGACCCAGCCATCATGGAGCATGTCATTACGACATATCCTAATGCAAAACCTGTGAGACAAAAGCTCCGTCCTGTAAACCCTAGAAAAGAGGCCGCCATTAAGGCGGCGGTTGAAAAGTTGCTCAAAGCCGGTTTCATTTATCCGATTGATATGACGGAATGGGTTTCAAACCCCGTTCCAATCGATAAAAAGCAAGGTACCATTAGAGTCTGTACTGACTTCCGGGATTTAAACAAAGCTTGTCCGAAAGACAACTACCCCACACCATTTATCGATCAAATTATAGATGCTTGTGCGGGACACGAGATGTTATCTTTCATGGATGGTTTTTCAGGTTACAATCAGATAGAAATCAAACCTGAAGACCAACATAAAACAGCTTTCATTTTCCCATGGGGAACCTTCGCTTATCGGAAAATGCCATTCGGTTTGAAGAATGCTGGAGCTACCTTCCAGCGCGCAATGAATTTTGCTTTTCATTATATCAAACACATTGTAGAACCTTACTTGGATGACCTCCCGGCACGATCTCGAAAGAGACGGGATCATCTAGATCATCTTAGACAAGTGTTTGAAAGATGCAGAAAATATAAGATTCGTTTGAATCCGAATAAGTGTGTGTTCTGTGTCAAATCGAGACGTTTACTGGGCTTCATTGTCTCTAATCGTGGCATAATGGTCGACCCGCTTAAAGTTGAGGCGATTGTAAATCTGCCTCCTCCTCACACCTTGTGACAACTTCAAAGTCTGCAAGGCATGTCTAATTTCTTACGATGATTCATCATAAACTACGCTAAAATTACCAAAGCTTTTATGAGGCTACTCAAACAAGAATCCTACTTTGTGTGGGATGAAGCTGCTCAAGCATCCTTTGAAGCTTTAAAAAAGGCACTTCTTTCAGCACCCTTGTTGAGCCCACCAGATTACTCAAAAGATTTTCTGTTATACCTGGCAGTGTCTCTTAATACAATTGGTATAGTTTTGGTTCAGGAAGACAATATGTTCCAAGAGCATGTTGTCTACTATCTTTCTCGCGCATTGATAGCCCCTGAGGTTAAATAATCGCACGTTGAGAAGTTAGCAATTGCCACGGTCTATGCGGTACAGAGACTTCGTCACTATATACTTTTACGAACTACTACTGTGATAGCAGAAGTCAATCCTTTCCAGTACGTTCTCACCCGACGAATCATCGGTGGGAAATACAATAAATGGATTGTGATCCTACAAGAATTCGATTTGGTATTCCAATCAGCCAAATCGAAAAAATCACTAGTGTTCACTGAGTTAATCTCAGAATTTCCAAGTGACCTAGAACGTGTTGAGGAAGAAACATCATTCCCTGATGAACATATCTTCCTCATTGCCTCCTCTGACCCATGGTATGGAGATATCTTAATATATCTCCAGAATTTGAGGTGTCCTACCACTTTTTCCCGAGAAGAGCGACGCAAGCTCAAAAGCCATGCGAAGAACTACCTTATCATCTCAGATACTTTATATTGACGTGGGGTAGATTCCATTTTACGATGCTGCTTAACTTGGGAAGAAGCCGAAGCAGTATTAAATGATTCCCACAGTGGAGCTTGTGGGGGACATCTTTTCGGGTTGGCAACAACTCAGAAGATACTGCGTGCCGGATATTTTTGGCCCACGATCTTTAAAGATTGTGTGGAAGCAGTGAAACACTGTCGACCATGTCAGTTTTTCACTAAGAAAATGAGGGCACATCAAGCTCCTCTTCATCCTGTAATTACAGCAGGTCCCTTCACAAAATGGGGGGTTGATTTCATGACATGCAATCCAGTTTCAACTGGAGGACATCATTACATCATCGTTGCCGTTGACCACTTTACTAAGTGGGCAGAGGCAATGCCTACTGTTAAGGCGGATGGAGAAACTGCCACTTATTTCATGTTTAATCAGATCATAGCATGGTTTGGCATACCTAAAGAGATAGTGACTGATCATGGCAGTCATTTCCAAAATAGTATGATGACTGAGTTATATACAATGCTTGGTTTTCGACAAGAACATTCGTCCTCATACTATCCTCAGGCGAATGGACAAGTTGAAGCAGTGAACAAAACTTTAAAGGTTATACTGCAAAGAACTATTAATGCCAGTCGGAATAACTGGCACATCATGTTGTACGCGGCTCTTTGGGCTTACCAAGCCAATGTTAAGACTGCTACCGGTTTCTCTCCCTTCCAACTTGTGCATGGGATAGAAGCAGTTGTGCTGATTGAATGCGAGATTCCTTCGCTAAAACTAGCAGTTCAGTTACTACCCGATACTTCAATACTCGAAGAACGTTTGTTACACTTAGAACATTTAGATGAACAGCGTCGGGATGCGCTTACAACAAACGAGGTTCACAAAAAACGAGTCAAAGGATAGTACGACAAATCTGTTAAACCTAGGGTTTTCATTGAAGGAGACTTGGTCTTACTTTGGGATCAAGACAAAGAACCCTTAGGACCTGGAAAATTCAAATCCAGGTGGCTCGGACCTTTTATAATTTCCAAAGTATTGAAGAAAGGTGCCTACAAATTGGTAGATCACGAAGGTAATAAGTTGGCCGAGCCTAGAAATGGGCTCGACCTGAAGAAGTATTATGCTTCGGCTGAAGTACTTTTTCTTGTAACATAGCTGTATATTTTTGTAAAGCTAGTTTTTGTTATGCTCGTTAGGTGATCTTATGTGTGTTTCATTTCGTGTACCAGATGTCAACCGAACACTTCTTAGGATTTGCTGATGGCGCTAGTCGCCACACTTGTCAGTTGGTTGCAGCAGCTTGGGTCATTTATTCACCCGATGGCCAACTTGTCTCTTCGGGGGGGGGTTTGTTTGGGTTCTACCACGAATAATGTGGCTGAATACAGTGCAGTTATAGAACTTCTCCGGGATGCTCTCAGTCATGGCATTTCACATTTGGAGGTAAGGCTTGACTCACAATTAATTGTATTTCAGTTAACAGGTGTTTATCAGATTAGGGATCCTGGATTGCTACGTCAGTTTCTACGAGTTAGACTTTTGGAAAGACAATTTCATTCTATTAGATATGAACACATTCCAAGAAGTTTAAACACATTAGCTGATTCATTAGCAAACTATGTGTTAGACTGGCATTTGCATCATACACCTTCATAAACAACATTGCACACATAAAATTTAAACACATACACATGTAAATAACCGATACTGTAGATAACCGATACTGTATCAAAAAATATGAGTTTTGAGTCACAAGTCTATCAAGTCAAGTCATACAAGTACAAAACTGGGCATAGTAGCCTCAAAAATATATACATAGAATGTATTCCTCTCCTATGGAGAAGGAGGGACCTCCTCATCATCCACAGCATTGCGATAGCAAATAACAAGCCTAGCTATTTTCCGCAGCACCCTAAGCCATGCTGGGGGCACCCCAACAACATCCTCCTGCATATCAACAGGTATCTGATCCATACGGCATGCAGGAACCTCGTGTGTCAACCGACCTATCTTTCTCTCCAGGGTTCCCAACATAGCATCCGCTGCGGTAATATCAGCTGGCCTCACATAGATGGTAGGATGTCCCTCAGGACGAACAGGCCCAACATCTGCATATGACACTTGATTAGAACTTCAAAACTCATTCATAAAAATCGAATACTTGAAAAAGTTTGAAAAAATTAAATAAATTCTCAAAATTTAAACATACCAATATCTCCCCAGGCTCCACCTGGAGGAAGCACCAGCTCTGGATCGTGACAGAAATCCAATCCAGCATATGGAAACTGCTCAAAAGCGGACACTTGCCTCTCCCACCACCCCCAGAAATCATCAATATGATAACAATAGTGACTTTCCCCACCACCCTGGCGGAGGAATATGTCACCCCAACGACCTAGTCTAGGCTCACGGGGTTAACCTGTGGTAGAGGCATCCCCAAACTGATAGCAGGCATCCTCTCAAAGAAGAAGGTACACAAAATGCTACCATACCCAAAATTCTTCATTGTGCCGGATTTGCAACCTGTCAATTGAGATTTCATGTTGGCCAACAAACTAGTACACCAATCATAGACATGACTGTGTAAGCATTGTACACCAAAAAACATAGAATGCCTGGAAGCTAAGTGTTGTGACGCACTACCCGCCACTCGGTTGATCATGCTCACAATCACTTTCAATGGGAGACCTTCAATGGTTGTAATCAGGACTTGGCTCCCTGATTTCTCAGCACCGGCAACACAATATGTATTTACGTACTCTTGCACTGATCTTACACCTGTTCGAGAAGACCCTTTCAAATTGATTACATCTCCTCTCCTTGAGAGACCAGTAATAAAGTATATGTCATCAACAGTAAGCTCCAATGTTTGTCCATGATGACAAAAGTATTGGTATCCACATCCCAATACTGAATCAGTCTTCGAAACAGTTTGTTTAAGGCCCTCATGTTTACGGTTCGATAAAACTTCAACAAACCGCATCTTCGGAGCGCATGGAGGGTAGCCGGATCTTGCATAGCCAACCTATCCATGTCCTCATGCTCCCTCTCCCTCCATTGAAGGACCATCCTGCACAAAAAACCAAAATTTTTTGAGTCTCAGCGCTTGTAGGTAGCTTTGCAAGTATGTACGCTACTGTGTATACTACACAGTAGCGTGTGGGCGCTACTCTGCTTGAGCACAGTAGCACCCATCAAGTTTATACGCTACTGCTGTGTGCACACAGTAGCGCCCACGCATAAACGCTTGTGAGCATCACGTTGCAAGCCAATTTTTGCTCAAAAATTAAAAAATAAACCATGAAAATGCAAGATAGGTGGATTTCAACTTACTTGGTGGAGGAAGTTTGACATTTGGATGCTCGGTTCGATCGCAATGGAGATTTGAAATTTGAAAAGGGTGCCCCAATTCTTGCCCTACAAAACAAATTGAAAATTGATTTTTAAACAATGAAATTATATATAAATTGGATTTTGATTTTTACCCATAATTGGTAATTTTCTATAGTTTCAAAATTTACAAAAATCCCTAATTAATCAATTGAAACACACAATACGGTATAAACCTAATCCAAGCTCAATTTTCATTTAATTTTTGTTGGATTCATCTCCTAAGTTCAAAAATTCTCGATGATAAACCTTGTCAACTAGTTAAATATTGCAAATCCATATATCATTCGAGATTTTTGCCGCATCGACTAATCTTTTGTTGAAGACCTAGTTTTGGCAGACTATGAAGCTATGATCCTAGAAGCTGACCTTTAAGTCATTTTAAGCTCTTGTTTGGACTATCTAAACCTAAACAAGATTGCCGAGCAAGCTTGTCCTTTTCGAGCTCGTTAAAGTACTCGAAGGCTCATCCACTCAGGTATAGAATTATCTTTTTTCCGGGCCTAGGTGGATTAACTACGGAAAAGGTATACTCTAGGTATACTCCTGTATGCGCTAGAAGAGTTCTCCTTTCATTGTTTTATACTTTTTCGGGGGAGGAGACTAACTGTACGAAAAAGGACCTTTTGGAGTCTCTCTTTAGGGTTTTCAGATTCTCTAAACATGAAAATACCTAGCGAGCATTCACCTACTCGGGCTCGATGTGAAATCCATGAGAGGGTAAGTAGAGGACTATTTAAGTTTTTCAACTCTATAAACAAGAAAACACCGCCGAGCACATACCAATCCGGGCTCGATATAAAATCCACGGATAGGTGAAAAGAGGATTGTTTAAGTTTTTCAGAATCTATAAACAGGAAAACACCGGCGAGCATTAATCTGCTTGGGCTCGATACTAAAATCCACGAGCAGATATATGGAGTTATTGTTTAAGTTTTTCAGACTCCTTAAAATTGAAAACACCGGCGAGCAAGAACAGATCTCGGCTCGATATTAAAATCCAGAGATCAGTAAATATAGAGTAATCTTCTATCTCTTCTTCGAACTTTATAAATAATGAAGAAGGTCCTGAGTCTTCCTCCCATGGGCTTGTTAAACTATTTACATGGTTGGATCTATTGAGTTTTCATTCTTTCTCGGACTCATTAAAACAACAAGAAGGGTATTCTTTTATCTAAAAAGAATAAGGAACGGGAAAGACATATCATATCTTCATTGTCAAAGGCAGTTTTAGTCAAGTTCTATCCTTGAACACAGCACCTACCTGAGTCTATCTTGTCGGTTGGGTTTAGTTTTTGGCCTCAAGGTGAACCTTTCCTCCGAGTTGTTTACTCCCCCGGTTGGTTATTTCTTCCAACCATATGGAGGGTCTGTTAATGTCTCTTACATTTAAGACTTATTTACCCCGTTATGTCAGAAACTGCCTGAGTCACTTTGTGTCGTGCTCAATGTTCAAGGATATACCCTGTGTCAGCCATTCTGCAGTTTACCTTGACCTCATGTGTCGGCCTTCCTAGTGTCAGTCTTGTTACATATTATGCCATATCAGCTCTTACCAGTTGAGTGTTCCTCGAGTTGGATGATGGAGGATGCCTTAAGGCCTCCCTTCCAACAGACTTCTTCCCATCGACATCAACTCATTATTCTGGGATTGAAGTTTAGAGTTTCGGTTAGTACCTTGGAGATTGCAGCCACCAGTGGCAATTTTTCTCGCTGTTGAATGATGAGAATACACCAATGTCTCTTCTTCGACAGGATTCCCAAGTGTTCGAATCCAAGTCAATCTATTCACATTTGGTGAATCGTACTTGGTACCTTGGACCCCATCATCATTATCGGTGGAAGTCCTCGCATTTGTTAACGGTATACATCAATGACCGGTAATCAAATGATACCCCCCATGTTTGATTGTCAGCTCATCTATTCACATGGTTAGGGTTTGTACCTAGGGTTGTTTTGGGATGAATACCTTGGGATTTTGGATGACATTACCTCATTTTGTTATTCACCCAAGTTGCGCAAGACTGAGCCTCACAGATATTTGGCTCTCCATGAGACATAGATCCAGTTTGTTGTTATGGCTATGATCTCTTAGTTTGACATGGATCCACGCTTGTACTCTAAGTGGCCATGCTTTTATATACATCTCCTTGTTATGTATCGGAGATCATGTTGTATCACACTGCACATCTATATGATGTCAACAATGTAATTGCTCGCTGACCTTGATCTGTGTTGCAGGTTTCTTGTGACTTGTTTTTTGCGGTTCTGTGCTCCTCCTCTGGCTTTGGATTATAATGTATTTCAGCCATCGTTTCCCTTTGACCTCACACATTAGGGGGCATCTGTTATAGTTCAAACTTGCACCTCTCCATCCGTGATCACCCTGAGCTACTGGTCACACAAAAGGACAACTTGGATGGAGGAGCATGTTGACCTTGGATGATACTTTAACTCATTCCATTTCCTGACATTACCTAAAAACCCCAAAAAATATCATGTTGAGATATGAGCGCTAATCTACTCAAAGAGACTAGCGCCCATATGCTACTCCAGTGTATCAAAGTAGCGCCCATATCCAAGTATACGCTACTCCTTCTCAGCATAGTAGCGCTCACCATTTAAAATCGAACGAGCGCTAGTTGTTAAGCACTAAGGTAGCGCCTTATATGCTACTCTACTGAACAAGAGTCGCGTACATCTTAAAAGATGATTAAAAAATAAATTAATTTCTCGAGGAGGATTAGTTGCTGGTAGTTTCTTAACTTCCCCAACTTCCTCCATAACTATACATCAACCTGAACTGCTTCTTTAATCCTATAAATACAAAGAAGGTTAAAGGAGAAGGGTTAGAAATTGGAGATAGTGAGATTGATTAATTGAAAAACTTTGAAGAAGTTGGCATTGGAGGAGTTGATGCTGAAGACATCCAAGCCAGAGAAGAGCCAGAGCCCAGAATCTAGTTGCAGGAGCCTGTTTCATGATCAGGTATACTTGTACATCATTCTACTTTTGACAAATAAAGGTTGAAGTGTCTTTCTTGTTCCAATTAAAATATGTTATGAAATGGCATCTTAATGTGGATCTATTTTGGTCAATTTTGAATGTTAAACATTGTTTTTGTTTCTTTCAAACTTTATATATTGCCCAAAATGTTTTGAGAAAGGTATTGTTAATGCAGGTTTACTGGAAGAGAAGTGGATTTGGAAGTTGAGCACAAGATCAAGTCAAGGCTAGGATCAAACTTCGATTGAAAGGTGTGTTCCCTAGATCTACAACTTATTTCTTTTTTGTAAATGTCTCTGTAATAGAATCAATACACTTACCTGTCACCCCAACCAAGTTGATAGCACTAGTTTCCTTGCTATAGGGTGGATTTGCCTGCCAACAAGCATTGACGGTAAAGCTAATTATTATAGAAGGTGAGAAGAATGACATTGAAGCCCGATCCACTCAGTTAGAATCTGACCAAACAACTTCCAACCAATAGGTTGAGGAACTAAAAGCCGGAGTGGAGGAGTTAAAAAAGGAAAAGGAGCTTATGTCAGGACAACTAGAGCTTGCAAAAAGCAGGAAACATGACCTAACCCCTTTTCATGAGCAGGCTTGTGACATTCAAAATAAAATCTATCTATCACAAGAACTTATCACAAAAGAAGTTATCAAGATGAAGGAAATTGTTTCAAGGATGAAATCAAGTTATACCGAGGCTTTGAGAATCCAGAAAAAGTGCATGCACACCATAGAAGAAATCAAGAAACGAATTGCATGGAGAGAAGGGAAAACAAGATTCCCGGACAACCTACCTCTCAAATCCTTTGCCGATTTTTAGTTGGATTCGGGTCTCATTGAGTTTTGTAGAGGTTGCAGTGTAAAAATAAACTATGGAATCCATAAAACCATCGGGCAGTGTGACGACTTGTACCAAAAAGTCTGAGAAACCCACGAGAAGTTCCAAATGGTTTTTCCTCAAATCATGGAATATTTCCCTATCCTAGACCATCACTTGATAGAACTGAAGGGAGAGCATGACACAGATATATCCTACATAAAGAATATAGACATCCTGATAGCGGAGGACCTCAATGGGTTCATTTGGAAATCCTCCATTCATGCCTACTTTTTGGAAGACATCTCCCAGGAAACAGGAGCATGAGTAAAAGATATTGCAGGAGAGTTATATAAACATCAAATCTCCTTAAAGATGATGAATCCTGTACGTAGAAACATTATTGTGAGAGAAATGGGCATGTGGATCAGTTACATCGCTGAGATGGAAAAACCATCTGAGACAGAAAAGCCATCTAGAAGCTGATTTTGTTTTCTATTGTAAATATTAAAGACAACTGGAAGATAATTTATTGTATAAATATTAAAAAACAACTGGAAATTATTTTTGTATTATTAGGCACTAGAAGAATTTTTTTTTGGATTCCCTAGGGTTAGGGTATGTGAAGAGGCATTTTGTAAAGGTTATAAATAGAGTAAGAGAATAGAAGAAAAGGACTTTTTGGCAGGTGAAAGGACTGGACTGTTTTGTACGAGAATTACTTTTCTGCATTAATAAAGAAGGATCTATTTTACCTAGGAAAATATAACACAACGATTTTGCTTGGGATATGCATAATTACTTCTTCACCATTCATATGCATACTGTGAGATTGTTCTTAAACTGTGTTGAATTAATTCTTGGTTGTGGATGCTCTATTTCCTATGCAAACATTTATGTGTTAAATGAGTAATGGAATGTTTTAATTACATCAGAGTTATCTTTGATATCTTTTATATTCTGCTGTAAATGTGCTTATAATATTGAAACAACTATCTGTGAGATTCTTAGGTACATTTCCAGTGCATTACTCATATTTCAAATTTTCTCCCTGCAGGGATAAATTAGATTAGATTAGATAGTTTCAGATTAGATTTATTTTGATTACATGCATTTAGATAGAGCTCTTGCATATCATATTTAAAATAAAATACATAAATGGTGGATTGGGTCGCAATCGGTCAAAACAAATATTTAAATCACATATGATAGTCGGGCCGTTAACCAGAGGTATTCCCCACATCAAACAGTATGCAATCTAATTGGGCTTGACTACCGGGGAGAATCCCTAACTGTCAATGCTGCAAATTTTGGGGCATCAACATACTCACATACTTCTATAGAAATGGACAAGTAATAAGGGGAGGATTCCCTCTGCATATCTCACACCATACCCCTCCATCAAAGGGAAAAGGATTCGGGTCTCTTATTTTTAGATAATCCCTATATGTTGGAAACTCATTCTTGTGATTCCCTTCCTTCCTACAAGTTGTGCACCATATCTCTGCGTGCTTCTTCTTCCCTTTGGCAATATGTTGTAACGGAATCGTCAGTTCTGCTATCTACAACTGAATTTGTTCCATTCCCACTCCATTCTCTCCTAAAGTGGATGCTTCCAATTTCATGGAAATATCTAGCGCATCTAACTATGTTGAAGTTTTATGCTACATCAAAGGGCTGAGTATATGTGGTAGCATTCCTTCAATAAACCTCTCATTATGCTGTTCATTAGTCTATCCATCAGCAATTTAAATCTTTGATAAAACTCAAAGACCAATTCATTCGACAAATTTCTAATCTCCTTCAGTTCTGTAATGCACCGTGACTCAGACTTTGGTTTCTTGAATTCCTTTATCAAAGCTTGTTTGATACCATCTAGTGTCCTAGTTTGCACAGTGTTCTGCTACTTCGTGTTCCAAGTCAGTGCATGTTCCCTAAAAGATTTTACCAAATGCACAATCTTTGTGGCATCATCTTGAAATTGTTTTTCTTTCCATATTTCCTCACATACAAACAAATATTGATCTGGATCGTATGTCCCTGCCCCTTGGAAGACAAGCATCCTCAAAGTGGGGCCTAACCTTTCCATTGTGTTCTACACGATATTTCTAATAGGTGTCACAGACTGCGTATGAGGAGCCAATTTAATTACACTACTTTGACTACCTTTACTACTATCACTAACTACAAGTGAAAAAATTTGAGTTCTTACCTCATATGTTGGTGATGAGCGTGGGGTTATGGGTTCGACGCAGATCCTGTCTTGAGTAGGGATATATTCTTCTATCAGATTGAGCTGATGTTATTTTTATTTCTCTGGGTATTATATTACTTCGATCTAGAGTCCTACGTAGATGTCTCTTTCCTTGAACTCACTGTGGTTCTTCTCTATCTCAGCCACAGTCCTCTTCCTACTATCTTTCCGGAATATTTTTCCACCGGACATCAATCCTGTCTCTTCTGCAGTCACCTCTCCTTCTTTTCTCAACATTCTCATCTCATCCATTATTTATTCATTATTTCCTTCTCTTAATCAGACCATTCTCTAGTCAGACTCTAGTCCCCTTGTGCTTGTGTAGATGCTTAACTTCTAGGGTGATCCGAATCCAATACTGAAGTTCCTTTGTTGCACAACATCTTGATCAAAGTATATAAGGACTTCATGTATCTTCCACGCGGTCCCTTAAAGAAGTATTTATCAACAACGCTCTATTATTGGGTACAATCTATAGAAAACTCTATGACATAACCTTTCAATACACTATCCAAATAGAAGTCTAATACATAGGAGATTGGGTTGCTTACAATGTTCACTTGCTAAATCAATTTAGGGGTCCAGCTCCTTAGTCTCACAATGTGGAATATTGGATTCTGCTCAACTAGCCTTAACAATCACTCAACCAAGATGATGGGGAACTCAAAAAAGAAGATCTCATGCAGATCTATGTATATGTACTTATGTATCCAGTGTTCTTTACAGATCCGAGTGTTCTTATTCTATTCTTTGGAAATTTTGTAGTCTTTTTCTTTCAACCACTCTTCTATCTCTTCCTTAGTTAGTCTCCACAGAACCATCGTGTTGGAATCTATTTAATACTGAGAGGGGGGTGAATCAGTATTAGCACAGCTATGAGAATTTTTTAACTTCTTTAACATATTAGTCTTAACTTGGTCTTGATCTTCAATTATGCATCCAACATAAATAAAACATTCATCCACATATGCACCAAGACAAAGAACACAGAACACACAGAATTTTGACGTGGAAACCCAAACAGGAGAAAACCACAAATTGTTCTTTTGGAATGAAAAGATTACATTCAAGGAAGCATCGAATTCCTGTGTTTACCAACACCAAATAGAAGGAGGAACTGACTCCCTGGTTTTACGAGCACCGACCTAAAGGAAACACCAACTCCCTATTTTCTCCAGCACCAATTGGAATGAGGCTATGACCCACTGCTCCTTGCCTCATCCTGCTGCCCATATAGACATAATAAGATATTGCCTTATTGAACTTCCAACATCTGCACACTTTTGATCTTCTGATGTTCGTTCTATTGTGCACACCTTTTGTATGCAATCGTATTGTTGTCACTTCCCTGCATACATCACTTGACTTCTCATTCCACTCAATACTTCACTTCAAATAATGTCGTACTTTATATTTTGTGCTACTTTATCTGTTGCATTTTGCACCACCAATTTACCATATCGTTCTGATACTGCACAACTGCACTCTTCAACTGATACTGTGCATCAATTGATGACTTGTTGTTATGATGTCACGCACCAATATCAGATGGAACTGCGCACTTACTAAGATGTGGCTGTTATGTTTAAGTGCCACAGTCTTTCAGACAATCTGCGGCATGTTGTGCATCATATATTTCATCCTTTCGGTTTAATGCACTTGCCTCAAATTATCTTCATCATGATGCACGTACTTGGTTCTGTTGCAACTCAGTCTCTGTGCATCTAATGGCCTTCTTTACTTAGCACACTTCAACTGAATATGTGTACATCAATCAAACTTCTTCACTTCGTCCATGTTCTTATATACTTCATGTCTCTCTCTACACATATCCACCTTATAACATATGTGACTGTCTTTGTGTTGTATGTGTTGAATATTGTAACTTCAAAGAATATTATATTTGTACTTTATTATTCCGGAGATGTTACATCCCTCCGAGGTAATCCTATCATGTATCCGGAGATGTTTATTCCTCCGATGGTTAGTATTAACTAGGGTTATTAGACCCACCATATGTGGGTCGGCCCTGTAGTTACATTTTAGGGGTTATTAGACTTCTCCAGGTGAGGTCGGCCCCAACAGGTCTTTTAGTCAGTTGAGATTCAAGTATAAATAGAGGAGGTGAACTCCTCATTAGATCACTCACTCACTTGTGGAAGAGTGCACACTAGTTGAGGAGATCTGCTAAGGAGACTTAGAAGGAAGGAGCACATCTTGTATTTTGGTTGATCATCTTATTGAGGAAAGCTTTACTGGGTTTTCTACCCCATGAGGGTTTCCCAGGATATATAGTGTGTTTATCTTGTGATTGTGTTTCTATCAGAGATCTTGCTTGTCTATTTGGTTTAAATTCAACATGGTATCAGAGCTAGACTGAATAGGACATCTTTCACAAGGTAAGAATACCTCTTTCTCTCTCTTTGATGAAGTTAGGGTTTTCATCCCAAAGTTGGTATTTTTGATTTTTGGTTGCATGGCTGGATAGCTCTCTTCAATACCTTTCTTTTGAGCTATAGATCGAACTTTTTGGTTGGGTATAACTTCGGGAAATCCAAACCCTAATTCTACCAAAAGTGCGATACGTCAGATTTTGGTTTCAGAAAAAAAAGTTGTAATTTTTGATTTCTGATTACATGGCTGGATAGCCCTTCTCAAGAGCATTCTTTTGAGCTATAGATCGAACTTTTTGGTTGGATAGAACTCCGGGAAAGTCAAACCCTAATTCTACCAAAAGTGCGATAAAATTCTGTTCCAGTTTCCGGAAAAGTGAAAAGTAACTTCCCAGGTAAGTCTGCTCTGTCTCTTGGACTCCCCCAAGAGAAGATGGCTCCAAATACTAAGCTTGAAGACAAGCTAGAAGGCATAGAGAATTTCCGGGCATGGAAATATAGAATTGGTCTCATTCTTGAGGAGAATGATCTTGCTCATTATATCAAGGAGGAAGTTGCAGAACCAGAAGAAGATGAAGCTAAAGAAAAACACAGGAAGGATCTGATTAGGGCAAAAAGAATCATAGCTGATTCCATTAAAGATCACTTGATTCCCCAAGTGTCTTCCAAGAAGACTCCAAAGGAAATGTATGATGCCCTAGGAAGAATGTATGAAGGAAAGAACATCAACAGAAAGATGAATCTAAGGACTCAGTTGAAGAGTACCAAGATGCACAAAGGAGAATCCATTCAAGACTACTTCTCAAGAGTCTCTCAAATCAAAGAGCAACTAGATGCCATTGGTGATACTCTTGATGAAGATGAACTTGTGATGACTGCTCTAAATGGTCTCACTAGACCCTGGGAGTCATTCATTCAAACTATGTGTGCCAGAAAAGAAAGTATGAAGTTTGATGTAGTTTGGGAGGATTGTGTTCAAGAGGAGGCTAGGGTTGCAAATCGAGAAGCCTTGCTCAAAGAGGATGACCAAGCCTTGGCCACCCACACCAAAAGAAGAAGGAATCAATCCTACTCTAAAAAGGATAGTCACAAGGAGTCTCATCCTCCACACAGATTTCATAAGAAAAGAGGATCTAATCAAAGAAGAGATTACTCTTCTTTCCAGTGTTTCTCTTGTCACAAAATAGGACACATTGCTAGAGATTTCCCTCTACAGAAGAAAAAGGGCACTCACTACAAAAGGCACCAAGCTCATCTTGCAGAAGATGATAGTGAAGAAGAAGAAGTAGAGGAAGAAAGGTCTCACAATAAGAGACCTAGAAATGAAGAGGAAGAAGAAAGGACCTTCTTCAAAAGAAGGTCAAGGAGAAATGAAGAAGAAGATGCAGAAGAATATGTTCTCTTCTTCGCACTCTCTGGATCTATAACCCCTGGAGAAGGTACATGGCTTATTGATAGTGGTGCTTCAAAGCACATGACAGGACAGAAAAGGACTCTCTCAAATCTTGAAGAAAAGACTTCTCCCCAAAGGGTATCTCTAGGAGATGACTATCAATACCCTATTAAGGGAATTGGTGAAGCAAACTACAAACTCGATTCTGGAACTCCCATGAAGATGAAGGAAGTTTTATATGTTCCAGGATTGAAGAAGAATTTGCTTTCAATCTCAGCTTTAGACAAGAAAGGCTACAGGGTGGCATTCATTGATGGACAAGTGTTAATGTGGTCCAAAGGAAAATCTATTAAGGATGCAATTGTTATTGGTGAAGAGGAAGGAGGTCTATATAAACTCAAGGGTCATCCAGAAGCTGCCCTTATTCATGAAACCTCTAGCCCCAGTGAGCTATGGCATAGAAGACTAGCTCACATTAGCTACAAAGCCTTACCCTATGTAAGCAAGGTGGTCATTGGACTACCAGATTTGAAGGTTGATCATGATGGCTCATGCAAAGGATGTAAGAAAGGGAAGAATGTCAAGAACCCCTTTCCAAAGAGTGAAACAAAGACTAAGGGTATCTTGGAGTTAATACACTCAGATGTATGTGGTCCAATGCCCACCACCTCTCTAAGTGGTTTTGAATACTACCTTTCATTCATTGATGATCATTCAAGGAAAACTTGGATATACTTTCTAAAGGGCAAGAATGAAGTCTTTGGAAAATTCAAAGAGTTCAAGGCTCTAATAGAAAATCTCTCAGAAAAGAAAATCAAGATTCTCAGAACAGACAATGGTGGAGAATATACTTCAAAAGAGTTTGAAGATTTCTGTAAAGAAGCTGGAGTCAAGAGAGAACTAACCACTCCCTACAATCCCCAACAAAATGGGGTTGCAGAAAGGAAAAATAGAACCATCATGGAAGCTGTGAAGACTATGATACATGATCAGGATCTTCCCATGTATCTGTGGGCTGAAGCAGCCAGGACAGCAGTATATGTTCAAAACAGATTATCCCATAGTGCTCTTGATTTCAAAACTCCAGAAGAAGTGTTTTCTGGAAAGAAGCCCGAGGTAAGCCATCTTAAAATATTTGGGTGTCCTGTGTACATTCACATTCCAAAGGAAAAGAGAACCAAGTTGGATCCTTCTAGTAAGAAAGGAATATTTGTTGGCTACTGTGAATCATCCAAAGCTTTCAGGATTTACATACCAGGCTTTCATCATATAGAAATAAGTAGAGATGTAACCTTCGATGAGGAAGCAGCTCTCAAGAAATCTAGAAAGTGTCAACTTGAAGAAGTTTATGAAGAAGATACTTCTCCCAGAATCTCAGAGACTGTTCACATCCCTGAAGAGGACATTCCAGAGGATCATGACATGCTGGATTCACAAGAACCTCCTGTTGCAGAATTATCTAGGAAAAGAAGACCAACATGGGCTAGAGATATTATTCAAGGAGCTGAAAGGTATGGTGCTCCTGAAGGCTCCATTAGAGAAAGAAAGAAACCAAAGTTAGTATCCAACTATATGGCCTTGATGTGTGATCTTGTGGATCAACTACCTACTAGCTATGAAGAAGCAGCTCAAAAGAAAGAATGGGTAGAAGCAATGACGGAAGAATATCAGTCGATAATGAAGAATGATGTTTGGGATATAGTCCCCAAACCAAAAGATAAAAGTGTGGTTTCTTCCAAATGGATTTTCAAGATAAAACATGCTGCAGATGGTAGCATTGAAAAATACAAGGCAAGGTTTGTAGCCAGAGGATTCTCTCAAAAGGAGGGAATTGACTATGAAGAAACATTTGCACCTGTTGCTAGGTATACTTCAATTAGAACTATCATGGCACTTGCATCCATGATGAAATGGAAATTGCATCAAATGGATGTTAAGACAGCTTTTCTGAATGGTGTAATTGAAGAAGAAGTATACATAGAACAACCTCAAGGTTTTGAGGTCAAAGACGGAAGGACCCATGTATGCAAACTGAAAAAGGCATTATATGGTTTGAAGCAAGCTCCCAGGGCTTGGTACGGAAGGATTGACAGTTTCTTAACAAGCATGGGCTTTACCAAAAGTAAAGCTGACCCCAACCTTTATCTCAAGGTGATGAATGATGAACCTGTTATATTACTGTTGTATGTAGATGATCTATTTCTAACCGGAAATGAGAATCAAATCATTGAAAGCAAGAAGAAGCTTTCTTCAGAATTCGAAATGAAAGATCTCGGACTAATGCACTACTTCTTAGGCCTAGAAGTATGGCAAGAGCCAAAAGGAATCTTTCTAAATCAAGGTAAGTATACTGTGGAGATTCTCAAAAGATTTGATATGTTGGAGTGTAAAGCTATGGCCACTCCCATGGACTCCAACCTGAAACTACTAGTTAATGATTCATCAGAACTAGTGGACATAACCCTATATAGACAAATCATTGGATCATTGATGTACTTAACAAATACTAGGCCTGATATATGCTTTGCTGTAAATACCCTAAGTCAGTTTCAAGTAGAACCTAGAAAGGTTCACCTTATAGCTGCAAAGCATATAATGAGGTACCTAAAAGGTACAGTGGACTTTGGCCTTTACTATCTTGGAGACAATGAACTCAAGTTGCATGGTTTCTCAGATTCTGATTGGGCAGGTAGTGTCTCAGACAGAAAAAGTACTTCAGGTGGATGTTATGGTCTTGGATCTGCCATGATCTCCTGGTTCAACAAGAAACAATCTAGTGTGGCCCTCAGTACCGCTGAAGCAGAATATATAGATGCTTGCTCTGCTAGCTGTGAAGCAGTGTGGCTTCGGAAACTCTTATCTGGAATTTTTGACTTGGAAATGGATCCCACTGTGATTATGTGTGATAATCAAAGCTGCATTAAGATGACTGAAAATCCTGTGTTCCATGATAAGTAAAAAAACATTGAGATCCGTTACTTCTATATACGAGACATGGTGCAGAGAGGAGCCATCAAGCTCGAGTATATAAGCACTGAGGATCAGGTTGCTGATATCTTGACTAAACCTCTGTCTCGAGTAAAGTTTGAGTACTTCCGAGACAAGCTTGGTTTAGTCCAGAAGGACCCTCCTCGAAAGGGGGAGTAGTATAGTATTTGATAACAATTCTGTCGCTTATTTTTGTTTTGTTAGCTACTTACAATTATTTAGATTTAGAACTCTTACATATCTTTTATGCTAGATGTGTACATGATTTGAAATGATGTATTAGTGAGAATACATGTCTGATGTATACATGTTTTGTTTTGATATACATGCTAGTGATGTATACATGTACACATGTTTTGATATGATGTGTACATGTGGTGATGTTTTGATGTACACATGTTTTGATGTGATGTGTACATGTTTTGATTAGTGATGTATACATGTTTTGATGTACACATGTTTTGATGTGATGTGTACATGTGTTGATTAGTAATGTATACATGTTTTGATGTACACATGTTTTGATGTGATGTGTACATGTGTTGATTATGTGATGTTTACATGTTTTGATGTACACATGTTTTGATGTGATGTATACATGTTTTGATGTGATACATGATTATACCTGTATGGATGAGAAGACAGTTGAGGGGATTGAATCGTCCCTGGACTTTCAGTCCTAAAGAGAGTCGTAGACGTGAGGTCTCCGAGAATGAAGTCCTTAGTGGACAGTTGAGGGGATTGGATCATCCCTGGACTTTCAGTCCTAAAGAGAGCCGTAGACGCAAGGTCTCCGAGAATGAAGTCCTTAGTGGACAGTTGAGGGGATTGGATCATCCCTGGACTTTCAGTCCTAAAGAGAGCCGTAGACGTAAGGTCTCCGAGAATGAAGTCCTTAGTGGACAGTTGAGGGGATTGGATCATCCCTGGACTTTCAGTCCTAAAGAGAGCCGTAGACGTGAGGTCTCCGAGAATGAAGTCCTTAGTGGACAGTTGAGGGGATTGGATCATCCCTGGACTTTCAGTCCTAAAGAGAGCCGTAGACGTGAGGTCTCCGAGAATGAAGTCCTTAGTGGACAGTTGAGGGGATTGGATCATCCCTGGACTTTCAGTCCTAAAGAGAACCGTAGACGTATGGTCTCCGAGAAGTGGGGATTGTATCATCCCCGGACTTATGTCCCTGAATTGATCCGTAGACGTATGGTCTCCGAGAAGTGGGGATTGTATCATCCCCGGACTTATGTCCCTGAATCGATCCGTAGACGTGTGGTCTCCGAGAAGTGGGGATTGTATCATCCCCGGACTTATGTCCCTGAATCGATCCATAGACGTGTGGTCTCCGAGAAGTGGGGATTGTATCATCCCCGGACTTATGTCCCTGAATCGATCCGTAGACGTGTGGTCTCCGAGAAGTGGGGATTGTATCATCCCCGGACTTATGTCCCTGAATCGATCCGTAGACGTGTGGTCTCCGAGAAGTGGGGATTGTATCATCCCCGGACTTATGTCCCTGAATCGATCCGTAGACGTGTGGTCTCCGAGAAGTGGGGATTGTATCATCCCCGGACTTATGTCCCTGAATTGATCCGTAGACAAATGGTCTCCGAGAAAGTAATTAATGATGTGGTTACTTGTATCGGTAGGATACTTGTATTAATGATGTGGTTACTTGTATTGGTAGGATACTTGTATTGATGATGTGGTTACTTGTATCGGTAGGATACTTGTATTGATGATGTGGTTACTTGTATCGGTAGGATACTTGTATTGATGATGTGGTTACTTGTATCGGTAGGATACTTGTATTAATGATGTGGTTACTTGTATCAGTAGGATACTTGTATTGATGATGTAGTTACTTGTATCGGTATGGATACTCATATTATCGTTATGGATACTTGTATTGGTATGATGACGATGCTGCTGATCGTGTGATGACGATGCTGCTGATCATGTGATGACGATGCTGCTGATCGTGTGATGACGATGCTACTGATCGTGTGGTGACGATGCTGCTGATCATGTGATGACGATGCTACTGATCGTGTGATGACGATGCTGCTGATCATGTGATGACGATGCTGCTGATCGTGTGATGACGATGCTGCTAATCATGTGATGACGATGCTGCTGATCGTGTGATGACGATACTGCTAATCGTGTGGTGACGATGCTGCTGATCGTGTGGTGACGATGCTGCTAATCGTGATGTTGATGTTGATGTTGACAGTGATGTACCAGTAACTGTTTGAGTTACTGATGAGGACAGATTGAAGAAAGCTTCCGATGATTTATAGATGTATCATGTGTGGTGACTCCTTGCTCCTGCAGATGCTGTTATAATATCCTTCTCGTTAAGGGGGAGTGTTGAATATTGTAACTTCAAAGAATATTATATTTGTACTTTATTATTCCGGAGATGTTACATCCCTCCGAGGTAATCCTATCATGTATCCGGATATGTTTATTCCTCCGATGGTTAGTATTAAGTAGGGTTATTAGACCCACCATATGTGGGTCGGCCCTGTAGTTACATTTTAGGGGTTATTAGACTTCTCCAGGTGAGGTCGGCCCCAACAGGTCTTTTAGTCAGTTGAGATTCAAGTATAAATAGAGGAGGTGAACTCCTCATTAGATCACTCACTCACTTGTGGAAGAGTGCGCACTAGTTGAGGAGATCTGCTAAGGAGACTTAGAAGGAAGGAGCACATCTTGTATTTTGGTTGATCATCTTATTGAGGAAAGCTTTACTGGGTTTTCTACCCCATGAGGGTTTCCCAGGATATATAGTGTGTTTATCTTGTGATTGTGTTTCTATCAGAGATCTTGCTTGTCTATTTGGTTTAAATTCAACAGTATGTAATGTGGTCATTAGGTCCTCGTGCACTTGTGCATCCTCTGCATTCTGCATTTTCTGTATTGGAGCAATCCTCACAGATATACAACATCATTCTGTGCACTATCAATCATACCATTCCTTTGCTTATGCACACTCGGCTCCTCACTAGATCATAGTGTTATGTACCTTGAGCCCTTGATGCCCCGAATATAAATATGTATCTTCCACTTAGAATCTCTTCATTCTTGCCATCAAGATCACATCAAATCCCCAACTTGATTCCCTATTTATACATGTCCTGCATGGATTGTATGTCCACAAGTTGGTTGGGGCATTCCTTCTACCTTGCCTCACGGTTGTGCTTCTTCCACTTAGCATGTTCTGCGTCGCTGATGTGTCCTTTCTTTATGGCTTATGCACATACATGATCCTCGACTTGGTGGTACTTTCACCCTTGCTGTTCCATCACTTGTGGGTCTTACGCACTTGATGTTTCAATGCTTTGCAGAACTTGCACATCATGATCTTCGATTTGGCGGGAATTTGACCCTTGTAGTACCATCAATTGTGGGACTTGTGCACATGTTGTGTCATCAGCTATGGAATTTTCTCATATAATGACTTCAAATACTACACCCTTCTTGGAACTTGTGCGTGCTTCAACAACTGAAAGCTTCTTCTGATTGGTGAGATTTACGCTCTTTCAGGACTAGTTTGCATAATTGTTCAACCATCTCTTGTTTCATACTGCTTGCACACTCTACTTGAATTTCTTGCGCACTCTAGTATTTGTCCCATGTATTCTTTGGTTCACTTGCACACACTACATTTTTTTCCCATGTATTCTTTGGATCACTTGCGCACTCTTCAAACTTCTTGTCCAATCAATAGTTTTGCTTGTACCTTGAAGGACTATGACAGGATGGACTTCCGACCTGCTGCATATGCACAATGTAACCTTGGACACACTTCTTCAGAATGGATGCAACTTCTAAATATACTTCTTCATATTAATATCCATATACTTCACCATATTGCTTGCGCATATGCTTCTTCCATGTGGATTTTCTATACTTCTTCAAGTTGGCATGGGAATACTGAATCCACTTGACTTCAATTGACATCAATGACTCAAAATGAATCAGTTGAAATCCTGTTTGACATTATTTTACATCAATGACAACCAAATTTCAACAATATCCCCTTTTGGCATTGATGTCAACACCTTATGAAGATGTGCATAATAATCTTTTTTAACTTGTATGCTTCATCTGGGCTTGTCACAGTCTTCCCCCTATGTATATTCTCCCTCTCAGTTCTTTTCCAGTTTGAACCTTTGACATCTGCGCATTCTACTGCTAGTGATTCTTCTTCTTTCTGTTACATATGTGCCTATCACATGCTTTATGATAATTCTTATTGTGTTGTTGCATGCTCTTACTTGTGTTGAACTACTTCTCAGTTGCATTACTTCATCCAGCAGCTTCATGCACTTTTCCACATATGTATTACTTCTCAGCTTCAGGTTGTTTCTCTTCAGATGCATTTAGATTCATGTTTCTATCCCCCTTTTAAATCAATGGCAAAGAGGTTGCATTACTTGCGCAATTCATTTATTCTACTTTTCTTTTGCGTTGCCCAAACCTTCATTTATCACAGGGATGACTCCCCCTATCTTCATGCTTCATTTCTTTTACTAAATTTTATGCACCGATGTCCTGCAATCTATATATTAATTTCATAATTATCTTTGGTTGATTTACCTGTACAGGTGCTATATTATTTTTGCATATTGATCTCCTGTTCCTGTCACAACACTTCATCATTCTTTGCACAATGATTCATGCAATCATCATTTTTTCCCATCTGCACATTTCCATAATCAATCTGCATTCACACCTCCTTGTTTATGTTCTCATTTTGTTGTGGGTTGAGAACCACACCCAATTTTTATTTGAGATATTCAAATGTACTTCATGGAAGAGCCTTTGTGAATATATCCGCTATTTTCTCTTTGGTCTTAACATATTCTAGCTTGACAACGTTTCCAGTAACTTGCTCTCTCACAAAGTGATACTTGATGGGAATGTGTTTATTTTTGCAATGCATAACATGATTTTTGGAGATACTGACTGTGCTTGTATTGTCACATAGAATCTCTATTAGATGATCAATATATACTTGCATATCCTTCAGGGTTTGTTTCATCCATAGAACTTGTACTCAATAGGAAACTACTGCAATATATTCAATTTCTATCGTGGATAATGCAGTTGATGGTTGTTTTTTCTGATCCATGATACAAGACAATTTCCTAAGAAAAATACAGCTCCACTAGTATTTCTTCTATCATCCACCCTTCCTTCCTAGTCTACATGAGTGTATGCTACTAAGTTTAAGTCTTTGTTTCGAGGATATGACAATCCAAAGTTCATAGTTCCTTCCAAATATATGAATATTCTCTTGACCGCTTGAATGTGTGTTTCCTTAGGTGCTTCCGAAAACCTTGTGACAAGTCCGACAACTTGCATGATGTATGGTATTGATGCAGTTACATATAGTAGGCTGCCAATCATAGATCAGTAAAACCTTTTATCAACTTCTTCAAATTCATCCTCTTTACTCAACTTGCACTGAGTAACCATGGGTGTACAAACTAACTTGCAATATTCCATGTTGAATTTCTTCGGGATCTCCTTCACATACTTATATTGAGACATGAAAATGCTATTATCCAATTGAGATATCTGCAATCCAAGGAAAAAGGATAGTTCTCCAAGCATTGACATTTCAAATTCTTTATGCATATCTTTGGAAAATTACTGACTCATTCTGTCATCATTGCTTCCAAAAAATAATGTAATCAACATATAGTTCAACAACTATCATTTTTTCATTCTCAAGTTTTATATAGAGATTGTTGTCTACACTACCCCTTCTAAAACCTTGTTTTTGCATATATTTTTCCAATCTTGAATATTAGGCCCTAGGATCTTGTTTAAGTCCATATAAGGAATTCTTTAGTTTGCAAACATAATCTTTGTTGCCTGAAAGTGAAAAACCATCTGGTTGTTTAATGTACACTTATTCTTCAAGATATCCATTTAGAAATGTTGATTTCACATCCATTTGATACACTTTGACATTTTTTGCACAAGCATAGGCCAAGAATAGTCGGATTGCCTCCATTCGTGCAACAGGAGCAAATGTTTCTTCAAAGTCTATTCCCTCAATCTGCACATAACCTTTTCACACCAGTATTTCCTTATTTATGACAACTTGTCCTTCTTCATTCACTTTGTTTATGAATACCCATTTTGTACCTATAACATTTTTATTTTTGGGTACTGGAACAAGTTCCCATGTGTAATTCTTTTCAATTTGATCCAACTCTTCATTCATGACCTTCATACAATTTTCATTAGCTATGGCTTCTTCAAATCCTTCTGGTTCTATTTGAGATAACAACGAAAAATGAACTTCCTCAGTTTGATCTCTTAGGATTCATCTGGTTCTTACTCCATCATTTTTGTCTTTAATAATCAAGTTTTCTAAATGATTCTTCTGGACATACCTAGAAGGAGCCTTTGTGTCCTGTCTTTTGTCATCCAATTTGCGTGGATATCGTACCTCTTGTGGAACTTCTACTTCTTGATTTTCTGGTAGTTCCTCATAAGATTGTTCTAGCATGGGAAGATCATCATATTCTTCTATTCTTCTATGAGTCAATACTTCATCAACTTTCACATCTGGACTTTCAACTATCTTTCTGAGTCACATATTGTAGCACTTATAAGCTTTGCTTCTAGTGGAATAACCAAGAAAAATTCCTTCATCTGATCTAGAATCAAATTTTCCAAGATTCTTATCACTTCTTTTGATGTAGCATTTTGTTATGAATATCCTGAAATGGTTAATTGCAGATGGTATTCCTTTCTAGAGTTCATACGGTGTAGAACAATTGTTTGTCCTAAGTTGTCATTTGTTGAGAATGTGGACAACTGTATGAATGGTATGTGTCCAAAACATATATGAAAAATTTGATTCATTCAACATTGTTCTTTCCATTTGTTGTACCGTTCTATTTTTTTCTTTCTGCCACTCCATTTTGTTGTGGAGTTCTGGATGCTGAAAATTGTCTTATGATTCCATGTCTATCACAGTAGTTGTCAAATTTGTTCGAAGTGTATTGTCCTCCATTTTTAGATCTCAGACACTTTATTCTTAAATCAATTTCATTTTCAACCAACTCCTTAAATGTTTTGAAATATTCAATTTTTTTTTATTTGTCTTTAAGAAAGAACACCCACGTCATTCGGGTGTAATAATCAATGAAAAGAAGAAAGTATAATTTACCATTCATCCCCTTGGTTCTCACTGAACCACAAAGATCTGAATGAACCATTTTCAAAGGTTTATAAGTAGTGTACTCTTTTGTCTTGAATTTTATTCTTGTTTGTTTCCCATGTACACAATGTTTGCGGAATGAATTTGATGTCTTGGTAATTCTTGGAATGTCCCTCACATCTATCTTTATGCTAATTCTGATCAGATTGTCAAAATTGTTGTGTCTGAATATTCTATGCTAGAGTCAACTTTTATCAGTCTGTCCCATCTAGCATTTATATTCCTTTTCCTCATCCAAAATATAGACATTGTTAGAAGTTCTGGAGGATGTTTCTACTACTCTTTCTATATCTCTGTTTCTGATTTTTCATTTTTCCAAGTCAGAAGTAAGTGTGTGTCATTGTGTGCACATTTGATTGACAATGAGAAGATTTCATTTCATATTTTTGACTAGTAAAACATTTTCTTCCTTGGTTCTTTTGTTTCCTAAACTTGTTAGGCCTTTACCTAAGATTTTGGCCGATCCATTATCCCCAAAGTAGACACTGCCTCCCTTATCTTTTATATACTTTAGAAAAGTGTTTTTGTCTCCTATCATATGCTTAGAGAAACCGTTGTCTATGTACCATTGCCGCTGTTTACTTTGCGCATGTAGAGCTAGATTACAAGCTTCCTGATATACTTGATCCTCCCGAACTTCTGCCGCTTCAGCGGATCGTGTTAGTTGCTACTGATTTTCAAAACTCTCACTATCATGACAATGATTGTGATATTTACCACACTCATTATCTAAGCTCAAAATACTGAAGGGATTGAGATCTTCTTTTAAGGTCTCGGTTGTTTTCCTGAGATTGTTCATTTTAGGATTTATCTGATTGCGCGAACCATTCGTGCTCGTGTTCGCTAGTGCATGAGCTCTATAATTTATTGTTTTATGACCAAAATTGTGGCAGTAATAACAATTTCCCAGGAAAATATTTTGATACCTGATAGAATAGGTTCTCCGAAATTGCGTAGGATTGGTTTTCATATGACTTGAATTCCTATGCTCTTCTTCATACTTCTCATTCATCCTTGAGAGTGGAGTCTTGAGCGCATCTACGTAGCTCTTAACAAAATGTGATTCTTCATCAATTTTGTTTCTACATTTTTTCTCATTCTCTAGTTGAAATCTTACCTTTTGTTGTTCGTCTCTCAAAGAGACAATTTCGGCTTCCAATCTTTCACACTTGTATTCTCTTAATTTCAAATGCCTGGTGGTATCTTACTCTAATCTCAAAAGTGATTCCTGCAGAAGATTTCTTTTCTTTCTTTACTTCTTCAATTCATCCAGAGCACTTATCAATTCTCCTTTGAAGTCTACTTGAACCATCCATTCATATTCCGAGTCCATGTTTGCGCAAGGATCTATCTTCCAGATGTTAATCTGTTACTGAAGACACCCTCTCTGAAACCAATTGTTGGAATCTATTTAATATTGAGAGGGGGGTTGAATCAGTATTAGTGATGGTCCGAATAATTTCAACTATAAAAATGAATCCCTCAGATCATTACTTAAATTATCAATCTAGGAGTTCGTACAAACTTAGAGGTATCGTGCACTGTATATACAATTGCAAAGGAAATAGCTTGAAAGACTAATTAAGGAAGACGTTAAATGTAAAGCAACAACTCAATCTAGGAAAACTTGAAATGCTAATTAAGAAAGACAAGAAATGTAAATCTATGAAAGCATGGAAATCTAATTTATGAAAGTAGAAATCTAATCTATGAAAGCATGAATCTAGTTTAAAGAAAAGCATGAATCTAATCTATGAAAGAATGAATTTAATCTATGAAAGCATGAATCTATCCTATGAAAGCGTGAATCTATTTTATGAAATCATGAAACTATTTTATAAAAGCAAGAATCTATTCTATGAAAGCAAGAATCTGATCTATGAAAGCACGAATCTAATCTATGAAAGCGTGAATCTATTTTATGAAAGCATGAATTCTATTTTATGAAAGCATGAATCTATTCTATCAAAGCATGAATCTATTCTTTGAAAGCATGAATCTAATCTATGAAAGCATGTAAAGTTAATCTAATTAAAGAAAGCATGAAAATTCAACTAACTACTTTAATTTTGTAGGAATCGAATACACAACACTATGAAATGACTAATCTATTTGTAAGACACAACACTATGAAATGACTAATCTATTTGTAAGAAAAACAATCATCCAGGAAACTACAAAAACGTTACAGGAAACTACAGAAGACG
The DNA here is from genome assembly GCA_027924585.1 of Larix kaempferi. Taxonomy (NCBI): domain Eukaryota; kingdom Viridiplantae; phylum Streptophyta; class Pinopsida; order Pinales; family Pinaceae; genus Larix; species Larix kaempferi. The sequence continues at coordinate 22,986,514 of BSBM01000742.1, read as the reverse complement.
TTATAGGAAACTACGAAAACGTTACAGGAAACTACAGAAAATAAAAACATATGGAATCAAATGAAACAAACTAAACTAAATTAAATGAAAGACATGCAGGGGTTCTCAATCCTTCCCTTGAGTTGTAACAACACAAGGAATCTCTTGGAACCCCTGCTTAAGCAAGTATATTAAAGATGGAACAAAAATAGCTTTTATTCATTAAAAATCTGCCATTACAACAGGGCAACAAGATGCCCTTTACAAATTTGCTTTGAACAACAAGAGAGAAATAAAGGAAATGATAAGAGAAGAATAATAATAGAATCTTGCCATCATGCTATCAAATGCACAATTATTTATACAAGAATAACTAAAATCTATTCATGCAAATTAGCTCCTTGATTTGTGGAAGATGTCATAGTTAACTAGTAATATGCATGCAAGTTGGTGGGATTGCTTTCCTCTTTAGAAATTTGATTTGGCATCCATGATGTTGGCAGGTGGTTTGATGAACCCTCCTTGCAACATCGTGAATGTTGCAATACCGCGAAAGAAGGAAAGCAGTGCGCAAGGCGACACATACTTTTTGTAGTTTGTGGGTCATTTGGACCACGTCATGTAGTTTTTGGGTCATTTGGACCATATTATGTGGGTTTTGGGTCATTTGACCACACTATGTGGGGTTTTGGGTTAGTTTTTGTAAAAGTTTGTTAAGAAGTAGTTAGGCGGTTTCCTAAGTGGACCACAAATGTAAAGGCATAAGACTATAAATAGATGTAGGTTTGTACGGGATAGGAAAAAATCTTGGTGAAGCATAGGAATGGGAAATCGTGATCTTGATCCGAAGCGGAAGACTGAGTATTTTGTTTTATTTGGGTTTTTGCGGAGATAATATGATGTGACAAAGTTTTTGAGTAGAACCTTTGTGTCGTTTCCATCTTCTCGTGGTAAATGAATTATGCGATATGACTTTGTGAATGATGCGATGTTTTCTTGCTGCGATTAATGCTTTACTGTTATATCTGTTGCAATAATGATTATGTGAATGTTAAGATCTGTTGAATAATGTCGCAATTACGCTTAACGCCTGAGTTAAATGCTTAGTTCTCTTTATAAATGTTGCGATAAGGTAAGTAATTGATGCACAACATCCTCCCTCATTCGACGGAAACATGGTTCCGTCAACTCTCCCTTGAACATCTCGGGTGAGACCTCAACTACTCCACAGGTGTTGATAGACATGGTAAAACCTGTCTGGGCCGGTGCTTAGGGAGATCGCGGTGGGTTTGTGTCGACAGCGTGTTGAACCCCTATCGAATGGGTCTATGTCAACAAATGGTTCTATTGCTGGGACTGTAGTGCGAAGTGAAAGGAGGATATGTTGTGGCATCCGAATAAACCGGAAATACAAGACTGGTTCGATTAGAAGTTGCAAGAGTTTGCTGAAAAAGAAAACCAGAACCCTCGGCTGACGACAGATCAATGGTTGGAGAGGTACATTCATGACGGACCACACAAATACTTTTTCTGTGAATTCCTAGTCATCTTGTTTGATTGGTTGGAAAAATTGACATTCCAAAAGAGGAACATCCAAGGTGGTGAGCCGATAGCCTGGGACCCCAAAACTGATCCAAGAGCTGCAGGAAGTTGACAACAAAGCATAGCAGGCTATCAAAGTTTGGATTGGAAGCATACTAGAAGGGTATATCACTGAATTTGCAGTTGATACGAACAAATCCTATAGTGAAGCCGAAACATATTTCTTTCGCGGACCCAGGGGCAGGATTTTGTTGTCGCTACAGTTGTCCATTAAAATGCTCATTTGTGAGAAGGGCATATTGAAGATGCATCTAGATCAGTAAAAATCCTGGTGTGCGGAGGCCATGGGTACCATGATAGTAGGGGGGGAGGTACATGGAATGATAAGGGGTATATGGGTGTAGGTCACGACGAGACTGTGAGAGAAGCCGAGGAAGAGAGTGGTCTTACAAGGGGAGGAGCAAGGTTTCGACAGGAAAAGAGGCATAAGACAAGAGAAGGTCCTGCTACGATTGAAACGCAAGGCCACGAAGGAATACCACACAGGACGAAGCGAACTCATAGCCCTGAAAAGGAAAACCAGGCTACGCCCAGGATAGAGGTAGGACCAAACCCCAGCAGCAATGTACCCACACCTCTGCTCACTATTTCTCAACCAGTAAGAAATACAACTTCGACACCACCGTGTTCATCAGGTCCACAGAACTTGATTACCAATAGCTCAGCGACTAGAGGAAGGAAGCCCAAGATGGTGGGCGAGGATACAAAGTTACCACTGTTACACAAAAATGGAACAAATAATCCTGAGCAGTATTGGTTTTTATGTGAAGCAGTATGGACTGTAAAGCAAATTACTGATGATAATGATAAGAAAGGACAATTGGCGACAACTCTTTAGGGCCGCGCATTAGACTAGTTCATGAAGTTTGTGCGCGTTCTTGTCAGCACTCCAGAAAAGATATTGGATGAAGTCCGAGCTGGATTGATTACGGAGTTCAAAAAACCCAAGTCTGAAGCACAGTATATTACAAAACTAAAAGATATTAAGCAATATCCCAATGAAACTGTGTGGGATTTTGACTAGCGATTCAAAACACTGATGGAAAGGGTCAGCTTTGACATGAGCACTGTCCAACACAAAGAATGGTTCATCACGGCATTGCTCCTGCACATTCGATTAACACTGATGCAATAGAACATTACAACACCAAGTGAAGCTCTGGAAATTGCATTGCGGTTGGAAGCTTCACCGATTGGTGAGAGTGCAGCTGGTATGTCCCAGATTCAGACTTAGTTAGCTAACTTGACCATACAGCTGCAAGACCTGAAGAAGGGGAAGGAACAATGTGAAGAAGTATGGTGTACACGATATCGAGGAGAGGGGCTTACTAAGGATAAATGCCCTGACTTCCAAAATTATTTGGTTTTAGGAGCACTGAATCCACTGAGCGGAGGCGGTATTCCGTGGTGTTGTATCTGTCAGGTATATGGGCACCGCCATGAGGAATGTTAATATATGAAAAAGATGGTCACAAAACCGATGAATCTGTATTGTACATTTTGAAAATCAGTGGGACATGAAGACAAAGATTGTTGTGCATATGGGTTTCTTCAGGAGAGAATGTACAATGCATTTTATGTGAAGGACGACTAGCATGCCTTACAACAACCGTAACTACTGCCACAGGTAGCTCAGCCGTTACCTCAACCACAGGTATAGTTTATACCATAGTAGCAACCACAACAGTTTATTCCGCAATACGCTTCGATGCAAATTACTCCACAGCAGCAACAGTACATTCAACAACCACAGTATGTGCAGCAAGGGAAAGGAATGCAATCGAATCCTATGCAGCAACAGTTCAATCAACCACAGTACCAACAACAGGGAGGATTCCTCAGAGGATTCTGGGGAGGACGCATCGGAGGATTTGGTCACGGAGGGGGACGAGGAGGTTAGGACCTATTCAGTGTTATTATTGTGGTGTGTGGGGACACTACTAGCGAGATTTCCCATAGTTGCAGACACAATGTATGTTTTGTTTTGTTGCTGATCACACTATTGAAAACTGTCCACAATTGATTGCGCGATGGCAAGCGGGGAATTTTCCACAGTTGCAGAATCAGAATCAGGTGTAGCAGCCAGTGCAGAATCAAGTGCAGCAACTGGCACAGAACCAGAACCAACGTCCGAATCAAAATTCCAACCATAATGTGAACCATCCTGGGAATCTACCACTGAATCAGACTCAAGGTGTGACTATTGCGACAATTTTTTTGGAACCAAAGACGCAAGATGTTGATGTCGCAGTTATCACTCAGGGAGGTACAACAACAAGAGAGGATATCCCACATCCACTCATCCAGTTAGCAGGATAGAATAAGGTGTCGTTTGGCATTGATTGCGAGCGTGATGCATTCTTTCAGGCATGTCGTGCGATGGACAAAGATCGCGGTAAGGCCATTATTTGTGATATACTTCCTGTTTTTTATGCCACTTCGGAGGCAGGATCATCGCGATAGTCTGGGGCCTTGGAAATATTTTTTGAGAGTTGTTATCGCTGGCTAGGGATCTAGATGCTCTTTCTGAGCTTGAAGGGCTATTGCAGCGACCATCCAGGGGACGGCAAGAGTCCGCGGTAAAATCCTTACAAAGGCGGAAGATAGGTAAGGAGATGCGTATGAACATTCAAATTGGAGACTATGAAGTTGATTTAGTTATTGTGGATCTTGGTTCGGATGTCAACATATTAACCAAGCAGGCTTGGCAGAGAATGGGGAGTCCCACGTTGAGCTGGTCTCCCGTACAGCTTTGACTGGCTAATCAGGCCAAGGTGACATCAATTGGGAGAGTTCCTCGTCTGGTTATGGACATCGAGGGAATGAAGACATAGGCCGACTTCGATGTCATCGAAGTAGTTGAAGGGGGAAGCTCCTATCCCGCATTGTTGGTCGGGATTGGATGGGCTAACGATAATGCAGCAGTAATCAACTTTAAGAAGTGGATGATGAATTTTGAAAACCGCGATCTCAGAGTCATCGCCCCGTTGGATCTGGCTGAGGGATGTAGGTATATTGAACCAGTAAAAGATGAAGATCCCAGTGGATGGGACCATGCATAAAATATTTCAGAAGATTATATTCATCCGACTGCTGATGGTGATCTTGGGTGGTGCAGCTTCAGCACTGCGTTCTCCGACTCTGATGACACGTTAGAGAATTGGCATAATAGCCTGTATGAGGTGTCACTCCATAAATGTGGTTTAGTGACACAGTCATTATGCTATGTTGCGATTGAGACTGTTGCACTGCCAGTATACGAAAGGTTTCTCGACTTGTCTGATTTTCTTATAGCATTCGAAGAAAAGGTTTCAGAACCACATCGACTGCTGGCATTAGAGGAAGCACTGAAGGCTGCTCTAGCACGTTGGTGGGAGACACATAAGAATTCGATCACAGAGTGGTCGTAGTGCCGGAGATTGATGTTGGTTCACTTTGGTGATACTGAAGTTTACCATACAGGAAAATATGATGGACGGAATGACCCTGGCAGTCATTTGATGGAATTTCAGATGTTGTGGGCGTCGCGACCCAAGGATGAGTGGGTCCATGCCTTCATCCATACGCTGGACGAGATGCCACAATCATGGTATACTGTAGCTAAATTGCGAGGATAAATTACCACCTGGTTGGAATTGACAGTTTGTTTCACTCATATGTTCAACTTCGCGGATGCCAACCTGGATGTCCATAACGCTTTGTAGCTCATCCGTGACGTTGTTCTGAAGGTTGTTCCGGTGGCATATCTTGCGTATCCGCATACGCACTACAAGATGCAGTCCATGATGGAATGTTATAATATCACTGGTGGGCCAGAAGATGGTGATGATCCGTGGAATGTCAATATTCCAGAATTCAAAGGAAGTCGCGATGTTGTAGCACCTGATGCACCAACTGATCCAATCAGTCAATTGCTGAAGCTCCAAAAGGTCAACATTGGGACAAAGGACAGTCCAAATTTCACAAATGTTGGGGACTATTGGGACTATGAGATGATGGGGAAGGTCACAGACTTGCTAAATGAATTCCAAGACTTGTTCCCTACTAATTTTTCTGAAATGAAGGGAATCTTAGGCGATCTGGGGGAGATCAAGATCCGGTTGAAACCGAATGCCAAACCAATCAGGCAACGACCCTATCGACTGAATTCGCGCCATAAGGAGAGGGTCAAAGTCAAACTTGATTGCATGTTGGATGTTGGTATTATTGAACCGGTTGAGGAGTCAGACTGGATCAGTACTATGGTGGTGCAGGACAAGAAGATCGGGGAAGTGCTCATTTGTGTCGATCTTCGGAAGTTGAATGACACTTGCTTACATGATCCCTTTCCGACCCCATTTACTGATGAGGTGCTCGAAGGCATCGGTGGCTAAGAGATGTATTCTTTCACGGATGGGTTTTCTGGCTATCATCAGATCCGAATCACAAAAGAAGACCGCCATAAGATAACTTTTGTGACAAAATGGAGCTATTTTCAGTACACAGTGATGTCGTTTGGACTGAAGAATCCACCTACGATATTCTCGTGGGTTTTCGTTGCTGCTTTCTGGGATTTCATCCTAAAGTTTTTGAAGGTGTACATGGATGACTAGACAGTCTATGGCTTGATCAGTGATCATCTGGAAAATATGCGGTTGATGTTGGAGCATTGTCGACAGCATTAGATATCGCTGAACTTGAAGAAATGTATGTTCTGTGCACCATTTGGGATATTGCTGGGTCACATTGTGTGCAAACAGGGATTGTTTGTCGACCCAACCAATATTGTGCTCATTTTGAGCTTAACACCGCCGACTAACCTTAAACAGTTGAGAGCGACGTTGGGACACACTGGGTATTATCGCAATTTCATCAGGGGTTATGCAGCAATCACGACCCCTATGGAGAAGTTATTGAAGAAAGATGCGGTATTTCAATGGAGCCCTGAATGTCAAGTTAGTTTTGAGATGCTGAAGGCTAAGATGGCTTTAGCGCTGATACTAGTGTTTCCAGACTGGAGTAAGGAATTCCATGTCCACGTTGATGCATCATCGATTGTGCTGGGAGTGGTGCTTGTGCAACCGGGGGAAGGGGATCTGAATCACCCCATTGATTTTGCAAGTTGCAAGTTATCGTTTGGAGACCAAAACTATACAAAGACAAAGAGGGAAGGTCTGGCGATGGTATATGTGTTGCAAAACTTCAGGAATTACCTATTAGGCGGTCACTTTAAGATGTTCATAGACCACTTTGCATTAAAGTATTTGGTCAATAAGCCTGTGTTGGGGGGGAATATATGTCGCTGGCTACTTCTTTTTCAGGAGTTTGATTTTGAAATGATTGTGAAGCCAGGATGCTTGAATGCAGGACCAGATCATCTGTCGCGAATTGAGACGGGAGAGGAACCCACCAACATCGAAGACAGGTTTCCAGATGCGCAACTGTTTAAGGTTGAAGTAGCTAATGAGTACTATGAAGAAATCATTCAGTTCCCTATGATAGGTACCGCACCAGAGGGGTTTACTACTAGTCAGAAGAAGCAGTTGGTGGTCAAGGCCACCGACTTCCAGCTAATTGCAGGCGAATTATACAAACTAGAAACGTACGAGATATTGAGGCACTATGTCTTGCCTCATGAGAAAGTGTAGATCTTATTAGAAGCACATGCAAGAGTAGCTGGTGGGCACTATGGCGGTCGTGCAACTTACAGGAAGGTGCTTCGCGCAGGGCTTTGGTGGCCGACGCTTAACAATGATGCAACAGATTATGCGCGGACCTGCGATGGCTGTTAAAGAACTGGGAAACCCTCTAGGAGGGATGAGATTGCATTGAAGCCTCAAGTTACACTACAACCATTTTATAAATGGGAAGTGGATTTCGTGGGGCCTATCAACCCACCCGGGAAGCGCACTGGTGCAAGATACATCATCACTACAACATATTATTTGACAAGATGGGTGGAGGCTACACCAGTCATATATTATACCACTGCAACAGTAGCGCACTTCTTATTTGACAACATCCTCTCTCGGTTTGGCTACCCAAAGGTGTTGATGAGCGATCAGTGCAGTCATTTCATTAATCACATAGTCAACACATTGATAGCAGGAATGCAGATACAACATAAGAAGAGCACACCATATCATCCACAAGCAAATGGGACAGTAGAAGCATTCAATAAGGTCTTGGAGCACGCGCTAACGAAGGTGTGCAATGCAAACCGTGATGACTATGATCTGAAGATCCCAGCAGTTTTGTGGGCATATCGCACCATGTGTAAAAGGTTAACGGTACAGACACCTTTCAAGTTAATGTATGGGAAAGAAGCGATTATGCATATGGAGTACATCATTCCGAGTCTGTGGATCGCGGCAGCAATAGGGATGTACGATGTAGTGGCGTTATGAGAGCATTTGGAGTAGCTAGTGCAGCTTGTGGAATAGCTCCTTATCGCAGGCTCCCACAAGAGCGTGGAGAAGGATCGACAGAAGGCTTGGCATGATCTCCATATCAAGAACACACAGTTTCAGCAAGGTGACTTGGTACTGTTGTATGACAACAAGTTTATGAAGCACCTAAGGAAATTGCAGATGCATTGGCTTGGTCCATATCACATCAGTCACATAACGTCCAGAGGAGCAATACATTTACAATATTTAGATGGAGCAATTCTCCCAAAGTTGATTAATGGTAGCAGGTTGAAGCCCCATCGGTTGGTAGAACTTGGTGAGTCGAGCCGAAACGATCGTTGGCAGTCATTAAGACATGCCGATAAGAGTAGATGACCCCATTTTGATGCAACACATCAGCGGAGCACGGGAGTAGCCGTCGAAACGGTCGTAAGCAAGTTCTTATCATGCGACAACCCGTTGAGAAGCCGAAATCGGTAGAGTTAATTTTTCTCCGCCGATGTTTTTCACAGATACTTGCCGAGTCTTGTCGATACATATCACGTCGACTCGTCAAGTTCGTTTGAAACCGTCGACGACCTGTTTTCAGTGGCGGCGAGGAGTTATTTCATTTACGGTGCCAAAGGACACTAGGCCCCACCACTTTAAAACAACGTTTATTGTCATCACCAATCGTGTCTAATCAACATTTATTGCTCTGCTTAGTGGAGGGTTATATATAGTCTTGGGGTTTTTGTTGGGTTTTTTATTATTGTTTCAACTTGGAGAAGAACGTCATTGCTGTCTCCTCCACCACTCACCGAGCTCCAGTCACCCATTGGCATTGGAGCTTTGCAACCAGTTATCAATTGATAGGTAGGCATCGTTTTCCTCTCGTTCTCTTTTTCTAGTTGGTTTTTAGTTGGTTATTGTTTCGTTTAGGCTCATACATGGCTAGTGGCTTAACTTTGTCCACTCGTGGTTTCCCTACACCCGTTATCACTTACTTTGAACCTGTTGATGGCCTTACTATTTCCTTTTGTTGTTTCGGACGTCAGTGGGGTGCCTTGTAAGTCACCAATCATGTGAACTAAACCCTGGAAGCCATGAGACCAACTTAGATTCATGGTGGTTGTGCTATCGTTTCGCAAGCCCAAGACTCCCTCAGCTCTCAACGAGCACCCGACCTGCACTCTTTAAAAAACCTCCCGGCACACCCCTATCTCGCAGCTTGGGGTTTACTTTCCATTACCCATGTCGAATTGTTTTTGTCTTAGTCTCAATAGCTTTTGATTTGAGTATTAAAACAAATCACAAGGCTAATTAGTTGTTTATGTTTTATGCTCACTTGCACAACATGTTCTTTTTGGTTTCCTCAGTCTTTCCTATCAGTAGCTAATTGTCTTACTGTTAAATTGGTAGGAAGAATGATTTTTTATGATTATGCATACATTCTTTTGCTGGCCTGTGTATTGGTAGAACAAAGCATAAAATTTAACAAGCCTAACAATGGTGTTGTTCAACCCTGCATACCTCTTAATGAGAATTTGCTCGAGGAATTTTTATTTGATTTTTGCTTATACATGGCTTTTGTCTTATCATATTTTAAATAATGACTAAGAAAGGAGTCAAGAAGAACTTCAAGGTAACTGATCCCGAGTCGGATGTTGAAGTCGTATTGGAAATCAGGGTAGAAACTACATATGAGGATACCAAGCCAGTTATGGGGGTTACCCCTAAATTCAAGTGGGGTGAAATATATCAAATGATCCGAGACCAGAATGTCCTTGGTGCAGTTCTGGAGGAAATGGTATTATATCAAAACATCAGAAGGTCTGGCATTGCAAAAGAAGCTACACGCACATAACTTTTTTCTTTCTCAGAGGTCATTGGATGGATTCCACCGCAAGTTGACTCCACATCAAGAATTCTGTCCAACAGCAAAGGAGAATCTCTTGCCTTGTTCCATCCAGCCCACATATCTACCGCTTACAAGTTACCACACACTCAGGTCCACCTTACCACAGCTTGGCTTGAAAGTCTTAACATGGACTCCCTCGAGTTCGCCAAGAAATTATTAATACCGGGCAAGCAACTGAGGCAAAAAGCGAGCGGGGAGTATGAAACCCAAATGCTGAGACCCCCTTTCAGAATCATAGCCCTAATGCTGAGCAAAATTTTCAACAAAGCATATGGAACCATCTATAAACTAAATTGGATACCTTTGATTCACCATGTGGCCTTCAACGGTACAATGTTTAACTGGGTGGACATCATCTCAGATAGTCTGTCATCATCCATAGCAGCTGCAAAAGGAGGGATAGTCCAGAAAAGGGTGGAATTCTACATGTCCTTGTACCTCTTAGATTTCATTTTATTGAGGCATCCTTTCCCTAAGTTGGGCTGCATCTGGAATAAAAATGACGTCCCAATCTATGTTGCTTACAAGATGTTATGGGCCCATAAATACAAGGGATATTACAAGACTATATGTGAAGACCTCATCATACCTCTATACAAGTTAATCTTCATCATCGGAGAATGCTATGGCAGTCGTAGAACAATATGGAGATTACTATTTTTTGCAGGAAGGCATGTACCTCAGGATGTATGGAGTTTCCAAACCACCATCTCTCTTGCCTAAGTATTCCACAGATTACGTAGTCCACAAGGAAGTAGTGATGCAAGTCTGCATAGATGGGATTGGTGACGTTTTGCATGATTAGAAGAAGTCTTCATTCCCACCACTGCCTTTCTACATTGGGGCATATAAAATCTCTAAGGTTAAAACTGCTGAATATTTTGATCGGGAATTGGAAGCCTTCCATTTTGGAGAGAAGAGTTTTCACCGAAATGACAACTACGGGAAAGTTGCAGAACATACTACAATCGTCAAAGTATATTTTGGATATGCAAATTACTTTGACAAAGATGAAGTAGTTTTCAGGAGGGCCAACAATATGACTGAGCTCAACAAATGCTTTCGTCCCAAAAACGGGTCTAGTTCCAGCATTACCGCTCAAGCTTCAAAACAGGCATAATTATAGAAGAAGAAGGACAAATCCGAAGCTCTAACGAAAGAAGAACAAAGGCTAAAAGAAGAGGCTAATAGATTCCAGAAAGAAGCAGCGGAAAAAGTTCAGAAGGAACAGGTTGATAGGCTATGGGAAGAAGAAGCTGAAAGAATTAGAAAAGAAGAGGCTGACAAGCTGCAAGAGATGAAAGAGAGGGTAGAGAAGGATGCAGTTGAGAAGTAGAAGAAAAGGGAAGAAGAGGAGAAGTCCAAGAAGGCTTTGGAAATGGGAAGCCCATGCACACAAGCCATGGACATAGACCCACCCCAGGTATCTCAAGAAATAACCACAGGAGGCCACTTCCCTTTAGGAGAGCTCCTGCTCACACCTTTTAATCCATCAAAGGAGCATACTGTGGCTCAACTGGACACATTTGTCTTTGACAATAAAAGAAAAGCTTTTGTAAGAAAGACAGAGAAAAGAATGAAAATGGGCTCCGAACCTGACATTGTCACTAGATAGGAAAGCACCCTCATGCAAGGTACGCAGAGTGACCCCGGGTTCATAGAATCCATCAACGTAGCTACTACCTAGGCAAGTGAGGAAAACGTCAACAAACTAATAAATGATGTCGAGTTGGGAAAATAGAAGGTATGCAAGTTAAAATCTAATCTGATAAAGGAGCGAGTAGACGGAGAAAACTTGAGGAAGAAATACAACACCCTCTTATCAGAGCAAGAAAGAATAACAAGGGAGTACCAAAATCTAGATGAAGAAAGGGAAGCATTGACAGTACAACTAATGATTCTAGAAGGTGATAAGAATGACATTGAAGCCCGAGCCACTTAGTTAGCTGCCAACCAATAGGTTGAGGAACTAAAATATAGAGTGGAGGAGTTAAATAAGGAAAAGGAGCTTATGTCAGGACAACTAGAGCTTGCATGAAGTAGGAAAAATGACCTAACCCCTTTTCATGAGCATGCTTGTGACATTCAAAAGAAAATCTTTCTGTCAAAAGAACTAATCACAAAAGAAGTTAGCAAGATGAAGGTGATGGTTTCAAGGATGAAAGAAATTGATACTGAGGCTCTGAGAATCTGGAAAAAGTGTGTGCGCACCATAGAATAAATCAAGAAACAAATTGAATGGAGAGAAGGGAAATCATGATTCCCAGAGAACCTACCTCTCAAATCCTTGGCCGATTTTCAGCTATATTCATCCCTCATTGAATTTTGTAGAGGCTGCGGTGTAAAAGTAAACTCTGGAATCCATAAAACCATCGGGAAGTGTGACGGCTTCTACTAGAAAGTACGGGAAACCCACGAGAAGTGCCAGATGGTTTTTCCTGAGATCATGGAAGATTTCCCTGTCCTAGACCAGCGCTTGACAGAACTAAAGGGTGAGCATGACAAAGAGATATCCTACATAAAGAAGATAGATGTCTTGAAAGTGGAGGACCTCCATCGGTTCATTGGGAAATCCTCCATTTATGCCTACTTTTTGGAAGACATCTCCCAAGCAACAACAGTAGGAGTAAAAGATATTGCAGCAGAGTTATATAAACATGAAATCTCCTTAAAGATAATGATTCCTGTATGCAACAACATTATTGTGAGAGAAATGGGCATGTGGACCAGTTACATCGCTGAGATGGAAAAACCAGCTGAGACAGAAAAGCCATATGGAAGTTGATTTTGTTTTCTATTGTAAATATTAAAGACAACTGGAAGTTGATTTATTGTATAAATATTAAAAAAAAACTGGAAATTATTTTTGTATTATTAGGCACTAGAAGACAAAATTTTGGGATTCCCCAGGGTTAGGGTATGTGAAGATGCATTTTGTAAAGGTTATAAATAGAGTAAGAGAATAGAAGAAAATGACTTTTTGGCAAGTGAAAGGACTGGACTATTTTGTAAGAGAATTATTTTTCTGCATTACTAAAGAAGGATCTATTTTACCCGGGAAAAACTAACACAACAATTTTTCTTGGGATATGTGGAATGTCTATGGAATTACTTCTTCCCCATTCACATGCATACTGTGAGATTGTTCCTAAACTGTTTTGAATTAATTCTTGGTTGTGAATGCTCTTATTTCCTGTGCAAACATTTATGTGTTAAATGAGTAATGGAATGTTTTAATTACATCAGAGTTATCTTTGATATCTTTGATATTCTGCTGTAAATGTGCTTATAATGTTGAAACAACTATCTGTGAGATTCTTAGTTACATTTCCAGTGCATTACTCATATTTCAGATTTTCTCCCCGCAGGGATAGATTAGATTAGATTAGATAGTTTCAGATTGGATTTGTTTTGATTACATGCATTTAGATAGAGCACTTGCATCTCATCTTTAAAATAAAATACATAAACGGTGGACCGGGCCGCAACCGGTGGAAAAAAATCTTTAAATTACATACGGTAGTCGGGCCCTTAATAGGACGGATTTCCCACACCAAATGGTGAGTGATCTAATTGGGATTGCCTACCGGGGAGAATCCCTAACTGTCCGTGCTGCGAATTTTGGGGCATCAACAGTTTTTTGGCCCTAGAAGGAGGGCCGCCAGTGCATGGCTGGTAGAGGAAACCCATTTGTTGGAAGAAATTCCTCTGAGGACCTAATTGAAACAACTATCCAAAAAGATTTCTTTCTGGAATAACAAGATCAAGAAAATCTCAATCCTGAAGGTGAACATCAAGAACCATTATACGATGTCCTCTTAGAAGAAGTAGATCACTTATGTTAGGAGGTTTGGGGGTTTAAATGTAACTCCTTTGTTACCCAGAAGGAGAATCCATAGGAGAGAACCACAGTACAACAGAGATTTGGTGCTAGTCGAAAGTTTGGAAGAATTATTCTATCTTTCTTTGCAAGAAATCACAGATCCGCTTGATCAATTAAGACCTGATACTCCTCCAGCTCAAGAAGATCCTCATCATCCACCACAACCACCACCTCAACCACAGCCACAAGTTATGGATGTGCCTACGTGGAGAACCATAGGAGCACTTAATTTAGCTCCACCTTTACATGATTTGCCCAAACACCGAGAAAAGGTGCTACCTAAATATGATCCTGGAAAAGGCATTTCCGCTGAAGATCACCTTAAGAGTTTTTATTTGGCTCTAAATCTCCTCAATGTAGAATATGAAGATGTACTTTGTAGAAATTTTCCTTTTACTTTTGAACCTAAGGTTTCTTCTTGGTATTTTAGTTTGCAAGCTAATTCAATAGCTGATTGGGACAATTTCGAGAAATGTTTTCTAAGTAAATTTGGTAATCAAAAGATCATTGCTACACTTATGAAAGAATTGCTATCTATGAGGATGGAAAAGAAAGAAAAGGTATAGGAATTCAATCAGTGATTTACTACCCTGTTAAATAATTTTAGTGCTGCAACAAGACCCGATGAGGAATCCTTGGTAGAATATTATACCACAGCACTTGATCCACCCATAGCTATGTTTGTTAAAAGAGTGGTTAAGCTTACATTGATAGAAAACTTTGAAGAAGCCAAGAAAGTAGAAGCTGAAGCAGATAGTATTGCTAAACATTCACTTGATTTGGAAACTAAACCAAGACCCAGCAAGAAGCCTCTTTTATTATCTAGACCTAAGGAAGGTTCATCATCTGAATTAGAAAATGTGGTCAAGATGATGCATAAACTATCCAATAAAATCATAGATATTGAAAAGGATAAGGCAGCAAGTACATCAAGAAAGCCCTTCAAAACTTTCTGTAAGAAAAGGGAAGAAGGTGGAACACCTAGTCCACCTGTGAACAATTCTACTGTCCTAAATTTAAACGAGGTAGGCATGGATCATTTATGCACCTTTCATCAAGAACAACATTCTGAAAAGAGCTGTCCACAGTGGATAAATTCAATGAGCTTGGTCATGAATCAATTGCTAGACGCACAAATAACAGACCAAGAATATCCCCAAGAAGAATAGACATTTGAGCAAGAAGAACCCACCCCCGACACCACTATGGTATTATGGGATTGGGCGTCCACAACATAATTAGATGAAGAAGATGTTGAAGAAATTCAAGTTTCAGCTGTAAACATTACTACCAGGAGTAAGGGTCCGGTTGTCCCTAAACCTAAGGTTGCAAAAGAAATGCCCAAAAGGAACATAAATGTCATTCAACCACAACCTAAAGTAAACCCTACGGTGGTTAAAGAGACAAGCCCAATTATTGACGAAAAGGCAAAGGTCACAATGAACAAAACAGGGAATGGTGGGAAAAGCCTGGAAGATTACAATATGGGGTATGACATTGTTGAGGATATTAAGAAAACGAAAGCAAATATTTCTATATTTGAATTGTGTAATCTTCCCTAGCAAAGAAAGAAATTATTAGAATATTTTGACCCACAATCTAGCGGTACTGCAGAAAACACTGAAGTAGATACTGAGATAAACAAAGCTAGTATAGATGGTAAATCAAAATCTCAGACCCTGTCGCTTCTGTTGACCTTTGAAATTTTTAATCATAACGTACACAATTGTTTGGTAGATTCCGGGGCTTCTTCAAATATTATGCCATTGTCGATCTGCAAGAAAATTAATGGAAATCCAATACCATCCCCATCTCATATTATACAGTTAGATGGGACTGCTGTCAAAGTAATTGGAGAAATGAAAGATGTGCTTATTAGACCGTGTGAAGATCCTAGAGTATGCCAATTCATAGATGTTATGGTGGTGGATATACCGAAATCTTATGGCTTAATATTGAGCAGGGACTGGTCTACGAAACTGAACGGTTACTTTGCAACAGACTGGTCTCACTTGTGGTTGCCATACCAAAACATGCAAAACCAAATCAAGATACTGAGAGAGCCTCATATGAAGCACAATGTGACTCAATTGGAAGAGAAGAACGAAGCTGTAATTTTTTCGTCTTTAGTGTTGGGAAATTATTTTCTAGAAATTGAACTAGGGAATTATCAATCAACAGATAATAGCCATGACTCAGATAAACAATTCGATCTCCTTCATTTTTTACGGACTGATGATATTGATTGTAACATAGTATAATTATTCGCTGACTTAAGTGGTAACAATACTAACTTAGTTAAAACAAAGAACATATTTTTGATTTTATACTTCGATGGTTCCAAAACCCAGGAGGGATCTGGATCCGGTTGTGTTTTGATTGACCCTGAAATGAACAAACATTTTTTATCTTGTAGACTAGAGTTTGAATGCAAAAATAACACAGTTGAATATGAAGCTCTAGTTCAAGGATTAAAAAAGGCTATTAGTTTGAATGTCAAATACTTAAAAGTCTTTGGTGACTCAGAGATAGCTGTCAGACAAGTAAGGGATACAATTCATTGCCTTTCACCACACTTAAAAGGTTATCAATCTGAAGTTTGGAATTTGATTTCATATTTTGATGCTTTTAATATAAATTCTATTCCTAGATTAAAGAATGTTGCAGCTAATTTGTTAGCTACTTTTGCTTCGCGATTAGTGCCTACAAATAATAAATGCTCTATTGAACTGATTTTCAGGCCATCTGTACCTGATAACAATACAAATCTTAGAGTGTTTGATGATGATGACCATATTATCAGTTTCTTAACAAATGAAGATGCCTTCCAAGAAGCTATAATCGATGAAGAGAAGCACGATTTGGATTTACAAAACAAAGATGCAATTAAAGGAAACTTCATGCCAAAATGAGTAAGAACTTTTGAAGGATTATTCGATCTGCAAAACAAATTCAAGAGACCAGCAAATGTCAAAACCAACATCTCCTCAATGTAGCACGAGTTGGTAAACCTAGGTACAGAAGTTGAACCCAAATTTGTTAATTTGGGTAAATGTTGTTCACCCGGCGAGAGGGATAAGTTCATCAGACTGTTCCAGCAATACAAATATGTTTTTTCATGGACTTATGAATATTTTAAAACATATGATACTCACATCATACAACACATAATACCAATGAAGCCAGGGGTGAATCCATTTCAATAGCAATTACGAAGAATGCATCCAACGCTCGAGCCATTAATACAGAAAGAGTTAAAGAAATTGTAAGATGCTAAGATCATTTTTAAGGTTCGACATTTTGAATGGGTCGCTAATCTAGTCCCTGTGTGAAAGAAGTCGGGAGAGATAAGATTGTTCACGGATTTTTGAAATTTGAACAGAGCATATGATAAAGACAACTACCCTGTGCCACCAATGGAGCAAATTTTACAGATGGTGTCAGGATCAGAAATTTTCTCCCTACTAGATGGATTTTCTGGATACAATCAAGTATTAGTAGCGGAAGAAGACCAACTTAAGTCCACGTTCTGTACAAAATGGGGAACGTTTGCGTACCGAAGAATTCCACTTGGCTTGATAAACACAAGAGATACATTTCAAAGAGTTATGGACATTGCGTTTTGAGGATTGGTTGGTCACTATGTGGTAATTTATTTAGATAATGTGACAATGTTTTCAAAGAAAAGGGAAGACCATATTTTCCACTTAAAACAGATTTTTGATCGCTGCAGAAAATATGGTATATCTCTAAATCCTAAGAAGAGTGTTTTCGCTGTTCTTGAGGGTAATCTTTTGGGTCATATCATCTCAAAGACGGGAATCTCAATAGATCAAGAGAGAGTGAAAGCTATAAGCAAGATTCCCATGCCCCATAACAAAAAAGCTATGCAATATTTTATGGGCACAATAAACTTTGTTCGAAGGTTTGTACCATATTTCGCTCAGATTGTGAAACCTTTGTAGCAAATGGTAAAGTAGAGTGTGCAATTTAAATGGATTGACACAGAGAAGATTTCGTTTAAAGGAATTAAAACTGCAATAGACAATGCGCCTTCTTTAAGAAATCCATATTTTGAAAAGGATTTCATCATGCACACTTTCGCTTCAGATAACTCTCTCGCAGCTATGCTCACTCAGAAGGGAGAATTAGGAGACGAGTACCCAATATCTTTCATGAGCACAGGCCTGCAAGGTGCTGAACTGAATTTCCCCGCCGTGGATAAGCAAGCATATGCAATATTTAAAGCGATAAAATAGTTTAGGCCATATATCCTGAAGAACTAAACAAAATTCATAGTACCTCACCCCGTTGTTAGATCTTTGTTTGTACAGAAGGAATTAGGCGAAATGAGAGGAAACTGGGTGACTGCGCTTCAAGAGTATGATCTGGAGTTCAAACCAGCCACCATTATTAAAGTTCAGGGGTTGTCCAATTTACTCACAGCAAATCCAATAAGTGAAGAGCAGGAGTGGGAAAGTGAAGCAGAATTAAATTTGATTGAGATATGTCCTATTTTCACTACTCTCGATTCTTGGTATAGAGACCTAGCTCATTATTTAGAGAAAGGATATCTGCCAGAGCACTGGAATCCTAAACAGAGAAGGGAACTCTGGTTGAAATCAGCATCCTATCAAATAATCGATGGAATACTGTTTAGAAATAATTATGATGGGATATTTCTTAGATGTCTTGAGAAAGAAGACGTTGATAAAGTGGTCAAATATTTACATGATGGCCCTGCTGGGGGACATTATTCTGGAGATACCACGGCTCATAAAATACTTATATCTAGTTACTATTATCCCACTCTCTTCAAATATGTTCATGCCTATGCCAAGAATTGTGATGTATGCCAAAGAAGTGCTGGTAGATTTCCTAAAGTGGCGGGACCCTTGCATCCAGTTATTATCTCTGAACCATTCGAGCAATGGGGCATAGATGTTATTGGAGAGATAAATCCGAACTCTTCGTTGCAACATCGGTATATTCTTATGACTACGGATTATTTCACCCAATGGACAGAAGCCATTCCGCTGCGCAAAGTAAATGAAGACACAGTTATTAAGTTCCTACAAGAAAATATCATAACTAGGTTTGGGGTTCCAATTTCTCTAGTCTTTGATAATGCAACTTATTTTTCGTTTCTGAAATTAAATGCATTTTTTAATGAGAAAGGAACTAAATTGCATTATTCAGTGAATTACTATCCCCAAGGAAATGGACTAGCTGAATCCACGAATAAAATCTCATCCGAATCCTCAAGAAAACTGTCATTGAGAATCAAAGAAGTTGGCATACAACCCTACTGAATACTTTATGGGTAGATAGAGTTACCCCAAAGAATTCCTTAGGAGTCTCCCCGTACACACTTGTCTATGGGAAGGAAGCCATACTCCCTCCTAATATATTGCTCCCATCTTTGCAACTAGCCCAAGCCTCACGAGGTTCCAATAGCGAAATCCTACAATCAAGAATTAACACCCTGCTGAAGCTTGAAGAGGCACGGAAGAAAGCCAAAGATAGGTTCCACCAACACCAAGACATTGTCAAGAGATGTAATGATAAGCGAAAATCTGGAAAAAGGATTTTTGAAGTAGGTGACTTGGTTCTGAAGTGGGATCACCCACATGATGATAAGAGAAAGCACACAAAATTTAAACAATTATGGCTTGGCCCTTACCAGATTTTTGAGAAGCTCGACCCATCAACAT
Source organism: Larix kaempferi (assembly GCA_027924585.1). Classification (NCBI taxonomy): domain Eukaryota; kingdom Viridiplantae; phylum Streptophyta; class Pinopsida; order Pinales; family Pinaceae; genus Larix; species Larix kaempferi. The sequence goes on along the minus strand of BSBM01000742.1, from coordinate 22,967,047 downwards.
ACAAACTCAAAGACTTACAAGGGGAGGAAGAAAATCTCCCTGTCAATGGCCTTGATTTGAAGCAGTACTTCCCCTAGGTTAGGTTTTCTTTTTGTACATAAATAAACTTGTCTTGTTTTGTTTTAAGTTTGTTTTTTTTGTTTTGAGTAGTCTGTTTTGTTGATTGCTTTCATTTTGATTCCTTTTGCTTGCTTTTGTTTTAATCCTTTATTTTGTTTCAAATAAATCCCAGCTCAAATCTTTGGTTTATGGAAAGATAGAAGTCTGAGCAATCTCAAAAGCATGGAAAAGGCAAGATCTACTTATGAGAGAAAGTTTCTCTATGTGACTTTGCTTTTGTTGAATATGTTTCTAGAAAAGGAGGATCCTTTTTCATACTTGAGTCATGATAATCCCTGTTAAAATAACTAAGGCTTGTGATTTCTATATTACTATCTTGGGGCTCCATTCACTCTCACATTAATAACTGTCTTAGGTAGTTCACTATAATGGACCCACAGAGAGGAAGCATGTATCACAGATGTATGGTATTTAAAATGATCCCATGCTGCAAATCAAAATCCAAATCCCATGTCCTAATGGTCATCCCAACAAATTTCTTCTCCGTCCGTGAGCATGAAAATCAAACAAATCTCTTGCTCACAAAAAAGGACATCATGGATTGAAGAACCTAAGCCAAATGTCAAATATTGGAGAAAGTTATCATGAAAGAATCGGATGACAAAAGTTCGTCAATAAAGAAAGCATCCAAAGAAATGCTAAACAACATGGGAATGAGGAACACACGAATATGTTTGTGGGATTTTGTTACGATCTTGTGGAGTCCTATTTAGTTGGAATCCGAAGATGGATTTAAAATGAACTCCACATTTCGGCCTTAAGAGAGTGGTGAAGAATTCTAATTCAAGGTTACCTTTATTCCTCAATGACTAGTATGTTGAAAGTGGCTTTTTCCACTGTATAGAATCTATCCTGAAAAGCAATGTTTTGTTCATGGAACTATTAATGTATAAGTTTCCTGACCTTGAAAAGAAATTGTTCAGAGATCTGTGTTCACCAACGAATTGCCAATTGTTGTTTCTACAACCTGATCCCCAAATTTTTCTTTGAAAATAATGGGGCCCCTATTTTTTTTCTCTTAAGAGAGTTTTTAGAAGTCTGAGTCTTTTTCCTGCAAGCTTAGTTTCCAAAGAATTGAGAAAAGAAAGTTTTTCTGCCTAAGTAAAACTCATCTTTTTCAGCCGAAAAGGTCGGCTAAACTCAACCAGTTGAGCCGAAACGGTCGGCCCTGTTTTGTGAAGTTTTGAAGTTTCTTTGTTTCGACGAAACTCTCCCAATTGAGCCGAAACAGATGACTGAACTCGGTCAAGTCCGCTGAAACGTCACGCCTTTTGACTTGTTTCTTTTCAAACTTTGCGTTTCGGCAGGACTCGACAAGTCAAGCCGAAACGATCGACGGTTCTCTTTAAAGCTTTTCAACATCCCTCATTTCGGTAGAACTCGCTGGACCAATCTGAAACAGTCGGCAAATCCCTGTCAGAACCGCCGAAGTGCCGAAGCACTGTCCTTCGTTCCTTTAAAACACTTAATTTTTTCTCCGAGTCATCAAACGTTTTTGAGAGCCGCAATATGTTTTGGCAGAACTTGGCGCGTCGAGCCGAAACGATCGCTGGCAGTCATTAAGACGCATCGATAAGAGTAGAAGACCCCATTTCGATGCAATGCATCAACGGAGCTCGGGAATAGCCGCCGAAATGGTTGCAAGCAATTTTTTATCACGCGACAACCCGTCGAGAAGCCAAAATTGACAGAGTTAATTTTCCTCCGCCATTATTTTTCGCAGAGACTCGTCGAGTCCTGCCGATACATATTGCGTCGACTCGTCAAGTTCGTCTGAAATCGTCGGCGGCCTATTTTCAGTGGCGACGAGGAATTATTTCATTTACGATGCCAAAGAACACTAGGCCCCACCACTTTAAAATGACATTTATTGCCACCACCAACCGAATCTAATCAACATTTATTACTCTGCTTGGTGGAGGGTTATATATAGTCTTGGGGTTTTTGTTGGTTTTTTATTATTGTTTCAAATTCGAGAAGAACGTCGTTGCTATTTCCTCTACCACTCACCGAGCTCCGGTCACCCATTGTCATTGGAGCTTTGCGACCAGTTATCAATTGATAGGTAGGCTCTATTTTCGTCTCGTTCTCTTTTTCTAGTTGGTTGTTAGTTGGTTATTGTTTTGTTTTAGGCTCATGCACGGCTTGGGGATTAAATTTTCCCACTCATGGTTTCCCTACATCCGTTATCACTTACTTTGAACCTGTTGACGACCTTACCTTTTCCTTTTGTTGTTTCAGATGTCGGTGGGGTTCCTTGCGAGTCACCAGTCACGTGAACTAAACCCTGGAAGCCATGAGACCAGCTTAGATTCGCGGTGGATGTGCTGTCATTTCGCAAGCCTGAGCCTCCCTTAGCTCTCAATGAGCACCCATCTTGCACTCTTGAAAAACTCTCCCAGCACACCCCTATCTCGCAGCTTGGGGCTTACTTTCCACTACCCATGTCGAATTGTTTTTGTCTCAGTCTCGACAGCTTTTTATTTTAGTATTAAAACAAATGACGGGGCTAGTTAGTTGTTTATGTTTTATGCTCACCTGCACAGCATGTTCTTTTTGGTTTCCTTAGTATTTCCTATTAGTAGCTAATTGTCTCATTTTTAAATTGGTAAGAAGAATGATTTTTTATGATTATGCATACATTCTATTGCTGGCCTGTGTATTGGTAGAAAAAAGCATAAAATTTAACAAGCATAACAATGGTGTTGTTCAACCCTGCATACCTCTTAAAGAGAATTTGCTCGAGGAATTGCTCTTTGATTTTTGCTTATACATGGATTTTATCTTATCATATTTTAAACTATGACCAAGAAAGGAGTCAAGAAGAAGTCCAAGGTAACTGAGCCCTTGTCGGATGTTGAAGTCGTATTGGAAACCAGGGTAGAAACTACATATGAGGATACCAATATAGTTATGGGGGTTACCTTTAAATTCAAGTGGGGTGAAATATATCAGATGATCCAGGACCAGAATGTCCCTGGTGCAGTTCTGGAGGAAATGGTACTATATCAGAACATCAGAAGGTCTGGCATCGCAAAAGCAGCTACGCTCCCAGAATGTTTTCCTTGCTCAGAGGTCATTGGATGGATTTTGTCGCAAGCTGACTCCACATCAAGAATTTTGTCCAACAGCAAAGGAGAATCTCTTGCCTTGTTCCATCCAACCCACATATTAGCTGCTTACAAGTTACCACACACTCAGGTCCACCTGACCACAACTTGGCTTGAAAGTATTAACATGGACACCCTCGAGTTCACCAAGAAATTATTAATACTGGGAAAGCAACTGAGGAAAAAAGAAAGCGGGGAGTATGAAACCCAAATGCTGAGGCCCCCTTTAGAAATCATAGCCCTAATGATGAGCATAATTTTCGGCAAAGCAGATGGAACCATTTATAAAATAAATTAGATACCTTTTATTCACCATGTGGCCTTCAACGGTACAATCTTTGACTGGGCGGACATCATCTCAGATAGTCTGTCATCAACCATAGCAATTGCAAAAGGAGGGCTAGTCCATAAAAGGGTGGAATTCTACATGTCCTCATACCTCTTAGATTGCATTTTATCGAGGCATCCTTTCCCTAAGTTGGGCTGCATCTGGAACAAGAATGATGTCCCAATCTATGTTGCTTACAAGATGTTATGGGCCCATAAATACAAGGGATATTACAAGACTATATGTGAAGACCTCACCATGCCTTTGTACAAGCTAATATTCATCAAAGAACCAAACTTCCTATCGGAGAATGCCATGACAGTTGTAGAACAATATGGAAATTACTATTTTTTGTAGGAAGGCACATACCTTAGGATGTATGGAGGTTCCAAACCGCCATCTCTCTTGCCTAAATATGCCACGGATTACGTAGTATACAAGGAAGCAGTGAGGTAAGTCTTCATAGATGGGATTGGTGACTTTTTGCATGATCAGAAGAAGGATTCATTCCCACCATTTCCTTTCTGCATTGGGGCATATAAATTCTACAAGGTTAAAACTGCTGAAGATTTTGTTTGGGAATTGGAAGCCTTCCATTTTGGAGAGAAGAGTTTTCACCAAAATGACAACCATGGCAAAGTCGTAGAACATACTACAACCATCAAAGTACATTTTGAATATGCAAATTACTTTGACAAAGATGAAGCAATTTTCAGGAGGGACAGCAATATGATTGACCTTAACAAACGCTTTCGTCCCAAAAGCGGGTCTAGTTCTAGCACTGCCACTCAAGCTGCTAAACAGGAAGAATTACAAAAGAATAAGGACAAAGCCGAAGCTCTAACGAAATAAGAACAAAGGATAAAAGAAGAGGCAGATAGGTTCCAGAGAGAAGTAGCGGAAAATTTTCAGAAGGAACAGGATGATAGGCTGCGGGAAGAAGAAGCTAAAAGAATCAGAAAAGAAGAGGTTGACAAGCTGGAAGAGATGAAAGAGAGGGTAGAGAAGCAAGCAAATGAGTAGCAGAAGAAAAGGGAAGAAGAGGATAATTCCAAGAAGGCCGTGGAAATGGGAAGTCCAAGAACGCAGGCCATGGACATAGACCCACCCCGAGTATCTCAAGAAATAACCACAAGAGGCCACTCAGACCCACTCAGACCATTCTCTAGTCAGATTCTAGGTCCCCCGTGCTTGCGCAGATGTTTAACTTATAGGGTGATCCGACTCCAATATATGAAGTTCCTTTGTTGCACAACATCTTGATCCAAGTATATAAGGACTTCATGTATCTTCCACGTGGTCCCTTAAAGAAGTCTCTCTCAACAATGCTCTATGATTGGGTACAATCTATAGCAATGAGTCTATGACATAACCTTCCGATACACTATCCAAACAGAAGTCTAATACGCAGGATATTGGGTTGCTTACAATGTTCACTTGCTAAATCAATTTAGGGGTCCAGCTCCTTGGTCTCACAATGTGGAATATTTGATTCTTCTCAGCTATCCTTAACAATCACTCGACCAAGATGATAGGGAACTCAAAAAAGAATATCTCATGCAGATCTATGTATATGTACTTATGTATCCAGTGTTCCTTACAGATCCGAGAGTTCTTATTCTATTCTTTGGAAATTTTGTAGTCTTTTTCTTTCAACCACTCTTCTATCTCTTCCTTAGTTGGTCTCCACAGAACCATCTTGTTGGAATCTATTTAATACTGAGAGGGGGGTGAATCAGTATTAGTGCAGTTATGATATTTTTTAACTTCTTTAACATATTAGTCTTAACTTAGTCTTGATCTTCAATTATGCATCCAACATAAATAAAACATTCATCCACATATGCACCAAGACAATGAACACAGAACACACAAAATTTGACTTGGAAACCCAAACGGGAGAAAACCACAGATTGCTCTTTTGGAATGAAAAGATTACATTCAAGGAAGCATCGACTTCCCGTGTTTACCAGCACCAAATAGAAGGAGGAACTGACTCCCTGGTTTTACGAGCACCGACCTAAAGGAAACACCAACTCCCTGTTTTCTCCAGCACCAACTGGAATGAGGCTACAACCCACTGCTCCTTGCCTTATCCTGCCACCCATATAGACATAATAAGATATTGCCTTACTGAACTTCCAACATCTGTAGACTTCTGATCTTTTGATGTTCGTTCCCTTGTGCGCACCTTCTGTATGCAATCGTATTGTTGTCACTTCCCTGCATACATCACTTGACTTCTCATTCCACTCAATACTTCACTTCAAATAATGTCGTACTTGATATTTTGTGCTACTTTATCTACTGCATTTTGCGCCACCAATTTACCATATCGTTCTGATACTGCACAACTACACTCTTCAACTGATACTGTGCACCAATTGATGACTTGTTGTTATGATGTCACGCACCAATATAAGATGGAATTGCGCACTTACTAAGATGTGGCTGTTATGTTTAAGTGCCACAGTCTTTCAGACAATCTGCGGCATGTTGTGCATCATATAATTCGACCTTTTGGTTTAACGCACTTTCCTGAAATCATCCTCATCATGACATGCATACTTGATTCTGTTGCAACTTAGTCTCTGCGCATCTAATGGTCTTCTTTACTTAGCACACTTCAATTGAATCTGCGTACATCAGTCAGAATTCTTCACTTCATGCATGTTCTTATATACTCCATGTCTCTCTCTACACATATCCACCTTAGAACATATGTGACTGTCTACATGTTGTATGCAATGTGGTCATTCGGTCCTCGCGCACTTGCGCATCCTCTGTGCACCATCAATTATACCATTACTCTGCTTTTGCACACTCAGCTCCTCACTAAATCATAGTGTTATGTACCTTGAGCCCTTGATTCCCCGAATATAAAAATGTATCTTCCACTTAGAAGCTCTCCATCCTTGCCATCAAGATCACATCAAATCCCCAACTTGCTTCCCTATTTATACATGTCCTACATGGATTGTATGTCCACAAGTTGGTTGGGGCATTCCTTCTACCTTGCCTCATGGTTTGTGCTTCTTCCACTTAGCATGTTCTATGTCACTGATGTGTCCTTTCTTTATGGCTTCTACACATACATGATCCTCGACTTGGTGGTACTTTCACCCTTGTTGTACCATCACTTGTGGGTCTTACGCACTTGATGTTTCAATGCTTTGCGGAACTTGCACATACATGATCTTCGACTTGGTGAGAATTTGACCCTTGCAGTACCATCACGTGTGGGACTTGTGCACTTGTTGTGTCATCAGCTATGGAATTTTCTCATATACTGACTTCAACTACTACACCCTTCTTGGAACTTGTGCGTGCTTCAACAACTGAAAGCTTCTTTTGATTGGTGAGATTTACGCGCTTTCAGGACTAGTTTGCATAATTGTTCAACCATCTCTTCTTCCATACTGCTTGCACACTCTACTTGACTTTCTTGTGCACTCTAGTCTTTGTCCCATGTATTCTTTGGTTCACTTGCGCACACTAGATTTTGTCCCATGTATTCTTTGGCTCACTTGCGCACTCTTCAAACTTCTTGTCCAATCAATAGTTTTGCTGTAGCTTGAAGGACTATGATAGGATGGACTTGTGACCTGCTGTATATGCACAATGTACCCTTGGACACACTTCTTTAGACTAGATGCAACTTCTAAATATACTTCTTCATATTTGTAGCTAGGGTTTTACCCCTAGCTTGTGCCAATGAGCACCTACTAAGGAGAATGGACTCCTTAGTAGCAGTTCAGTATATTAAACTAATTATGCAATAAACAAAACATTAAATTATTTCTAATACAAGCATGAAGCATAAACACCAAAATGAAAGAATGTCTTTGTATTGATGTTACCTTGAGTGTCAAGGTTGGTGAAGCCCTTTGCAGTGTCCAAGAGGATGCTCCAAGCTTCTGAATGCTCCTTCTCCTTCTCCAATGTTGGGAATGGGCCAAAGGTGGCTCTCAAGGTGAAAATAGTTCAAAGGTGAACTAGGGTTTCGAGAGAGATTTTGGCAGAGTAAGGGTGCTTGTGATTGTGGATGTGGAATAAGGGATCTCCATCACCTATTTATAGTTTTTTGGTGGTGGAGTGCTGACCCATGGTTTTGGGAAACACATGGTTTTAGGCAGCTGTATAGGGTTTTTTCCTCCTTTTCCTCATTATTTTATATTTTTATTCCCTTTTTAGGGGATTTTTGCTATTTTTGGAGGAAAAGGGGGTTTTTTAGCCTTTTTTAGGCTATTTTGAGGGTTTTTTGGTCTTTTGGAGGCATTTTAGGCCTTTTGGAGGCTTTTTAATGGGATTTTTGGGATTTTTAATGGAAATATGGTAGGAAAATGGACAAATGAGTCATATAATGTGGTAAATGAGCTAGTGAGCACTTTTTGGGTGTTAACAGATTGCCCCCTGATGTGCGAGGGCAGGAGCTCATCGTATGGCCGATGGACATCATAAGTCATGAATGGTTTTCCTGGGTGTGGAGAGAAGAGAAGAAACAAACTGAAGCCCGGAACAACGATCCCGAATAACTGCAAGAACTGAAAGTACATAACCTCAATAATGGATGAGGAATCATCTGACCATATGGACGAGGCGGGCATACCCATGCTCGTATCAGGATATAACATAATAATAACAATGGGGTCCAAAAAATGGGGACCTGAAATATACATGGCCTCAAATACTGACTGAGGAATAATCTCAATATATGGACGAGGCGGGCATACCCATGCTCGTATCAAGATACATAAATATAACTGTGAGGCCCAAAAAAGGGGACCTGTAAGATACATGACCACTGTGTACATCATAAGAGTCCAGAGGGGACACAAATCTGGGACATACTGCTGAGTGGATCATGTGTAAACTGCAGAACTGGTGCACCGGAACAATCAACAGTGCTACTGAGTGTGGTACCAAAGGAACTAATGAGCTGCTGGATCATAGTGACTGGGGTCATACTCTCCATGGTACACTGAACTGGAACTGATCTGGAACTGAAACTGGGTACTCAAGGAAGCATGAAACTGGATGGCTTCCGAATACAAACGCCAACGCAGCCCGGACATCCACGGGAACATACAACTGGGCGTTCCGAAGTGACTCACCAATGTGCTAGAGTCGGGGGAAATCCGGGGTCTTCGACAAAAAACTGATGGAATATAATCCTACGCGATCCTCAACGATGCGATCAAGGTGCTGAAGTCGAGCATGTGAGGAACAACCACTCGGAGAGGCAATGATGTCTCCTCTCAGAATGATCCGTAGGCACTTACCACAGATGGTGATAAGTCCAAGGCGTAGGGACCTCTGGGCCTATCCTCTGGAATAGAGGAGCTGTCGTCGACAGAGGGAGACCTGCCCCTAGCAAGGCAATGATGTTTCCTTGACAGGAGCGCGAGGTACAAGACCGAAATGTGATAGTGCTGATGGCAGGACTGATAAACTGTGGTGGGACAACTGGGCAAGTAGAGTGGGTGGACTCAAACTTCCTTTGTTCAGAGTATGATAATGGAAATGATCTGGCAGCATATGAAACGGACTCAGGGGAAAGGGATCATAGCTGTAATGGATCTGGGGAAATAACTGGCTGAGGGAGACTCAAGCTGGTGTAACATGGCAGGAGACTGCAGAGTACTCTGAACAAAGGCGACCTGATTGGGGGTGCTGCCGAGATGATCGATCATAGTGCCAGGAGGCACGGGAGGAGACTTCTTCATGGGTTAATGAACTAGAAGAAGTGTGTGTAAAATGGTACTGTCGTGTGGATTTTACGAGCCCAGGACAGTTCATGCTCGTGGTTGTTTTCAATTTTAAGGAGTCTGAAAGCGATAAGAAGACTCTGAAGTGAAGGAATGGTACTATCGTGTGGATTTAACGAGCCCAGGACAGCGCATGCTCGTGGTTGCTTTCAATTTTAGAGAGTCTGAAAGCAAGTAAGAAGACTCCAGGGGGTTGCTTTTTCGTAGATTTAGTCTCCAAGGCCCAAAGAAGCATAAAAGGATGCAATGAAGAACTCTTCTAGCCGGTGTGACTAGAGTATTCCTTTTTCGTAATTAGTCTACCAGGTCCGGAAAAGGGTTAAACTTATACCAGATAGACGCCCTTTCAGGTACTTTAGCGAGCATGAAAGGAAGCAAGATTGCTCGGCGATCTTTTCATTCTTTTAGGAGTCAGAAAAGAGCTTAACGGAAACTCCCTAAGTGCCTTTTTCGTAAAGGAGTTGTCCGGCCCGAAAAAGGGATAAAATTATACCGAACAAAAGGAATGGCCAGGCAAGGAGGAAGTGTTCAATCAAGGTTGAGTAATGATGACCAAGAACGAGGGTAGGTGGGAACACTGATGGACCTCCTTGCGGGGTAGATGAGATGGTGGCAAAATAACGAGACATTTGCAGTATGACAGGAGTGAATGGCTCATGTAAAAATGTGGAACAATCCGATGGCGGCCGATGTGGCACGCAAACCGAGGCAGCAAGGTGTTGGGACACAATGTTGAAATTGTACCAAGTGAGAGCGAGAAATGATCTCAAGCATCATCACGAGCTCGGAAAAATGAATCCGGCGATATAAAGGATGTTAAAAACGGGTAACGGCCGATGTGGCACGCACACCGAGGTGACGAGGGCGTTGTGGAAAAAATACCCGAAAGATCGGGGGGTGAGAGTGAGAAATGATCTCAAGCATCATCACCAGCTCGGAAAAATGAATCCGATGATATAAAACATGTGAAAAACGGAGAACGGCCGATGTGGCACGCAAACCGAGGCGACTAGGGGTCGGGACACAATGTTGATATTGGTCCTGGTGAGAGCGAGAAATGATCTCAAGCATCATCACGGGCATGGAAATATGAATCCGGCAGTGCAAATGGTGCGAAAAACGGAGGTCATAAGGACTCCGGAATGGTTAAAGGAAAGGACTATGCGTATCAAATCAAATCAAATATACAAGTGATACGTGACCTCAAAAAATGGCTGAGATCACAAATGTGAAAAAGTGAGCAGGGTTAATGACCTGCCCCCATGCTATGTGCATGGGGTTTGTGATTATGGATCACATATGTGTGGGTTTGAACAATGGGTTCATTGACGTGCTGAGATAGATGTGATGGTGTAGGGTCAAAATGGTTGATCATGCCCCTTATCCCAGGGTCAAGGGAATCTATTATGCCCCTTGACTCAGAGGTGTCAAGGTGGTGCTCTATAATGGCGGGGTCGAGACCGGGCATCTCAGTATAGGACCAGGCAAAGACATCACGGAATTCCTGGAAGAGTTTTTGGTACTCCTCAATCTCTTGTTTACTGCAGAATGCTCCTAAAGTAACGAGTTCAGGGGCACGTCCTGGAGCAGCGATATCAACTTGGATGACAGGTGAGATGTTGGCCATGTTACCTTCCTCGAAGGCGTCAGGAGCAAGAATAGGTTCCTTGAACCAGTCAACCTTGGTGGGGAGGAAGTATTTGGATTCAACCGCGTATTGGGTAGCGGTGCTGGAGGAAGACGCTTCTGGGAGGAAGTAGGAACGATGATGCATATCATCCCAGGGATAATCCGGGGCAGTAAGGGCCTCAAGAATCTCCTCATCAGTACGGAAAGTCTGCGTCGTCAAATCGGGTGACGAGGGGGTAGTGGTTGAAGAGATCATATAGATGGTATTGACCTCTCCGGAAGTCGAAGAGTCTGGGGGGTAGATCTCCTCAATGGTAGGTGGTGCCGTCTCAAGATCCAGATTGTTCATCTCATAGAGAGCCGCTCTGTAATCCGGGAGATCGGGACAATGATGTGAATAGTGCCCGTAAATACCGCAGATGGCGCAGGAGTGGTTGGTACGTAGGGACTTATCTTTAGGTTTAGGAGTGGGGTTTAGTTCGACGGTTGGGATGTTGGGGTCATCGTCGAGCATTTGCATGTGCTTCTGTAATGCGGGTAACTGTGGGCATTGGTGAGTCGCATGGCCCAACTCGTCACACAGCGAACATTTGGGAGGAGCACGAAACACTGGAGGATTTTTTACTGTCTTGGGAGGTGGGACAGCAGTGTAAGGTTGTGGACCTCTGCCCCCAGTGGGTTGAGGAGGAAGAGGAGTTGTCGTGGAGGACGAAGGGGTAGAGACACCGGGAGGTGGCTGAGTGGTAGTAGCCATGGGTTGCACTGGCTGGAGGATGACATCTGGTGTCGGCGGGCGAACGGGAGGCGAAAGGTACCATACAGGTAATCCCAATGTTAACCCAGGGAGGCTAAGGGTAGCCATGACCGGGGCGCTTACTACTCCTGCTGGAGGAACTAGGAAGGGGATCGTATGGATCGGTGTAACACCAATGTGACTAGGTACCAATGGTGGTTTAGGCAACAAGGATGGTTGATTGTTAGGTGGTAGGATGTCATGGGACAAGGTACATAAGTCAGACATTTCGGGCGTAGATGACGGCGGAGGAATGGATTGAAAGGTGGAGGTCATCGGCGCGTCTGAGTAGACTCCAGGCCCCGTAGAGGAAACAAACGAGGTGGTGGCACTAGAAACAGGTTGTTCAACCATGGGGAGAACATTTTCAGGTGCCGCTGGAGCATTGGGATCATAGTAGGTGAGCTGGTCAATCTTAACCACGCGTCCTTCGTGGGGGAACATCATGGTGCGAAAGACAGAAGAGGCAACTGCCCGCATGGCATACATGTAGCTGCGGCCAAGTAGAAGGTTGTAATCCAATTGGGCATTGATTACCTCTATGTCAATAAGAACTGTTTTACCACCTAACTGGACAGGGACGTTGGGCAGGAGGCCTTGGGGCTGGGCCGAACGACCGTCGTAGGCACGTAACGCAGTAGTGGACTGCTGGAGAGGAGGGGATCCTAGCTTCTGCCATACAAATGTAGACATAACGCATGTGGAGGCACCCTCATCGATGATGCACCGATGGATAACAAGGTTCCTAACGGAGACAGTAACTTGGAAGGCTAAGCTGGAAGGTAGGCGTGGTTCAGACTGGTCTAAATCAAACGCCATCAAATGTGAATCAGTTGGGTCAATCCCCCCGATGGCGGAAAGTAAAGTCTTGCGCTGGGAAGGGCAGTTCTTCAAGACTTCTAACGCAGACATGGCTGCGGGAGATTGGGCTAGGTCGTCTACAATGTTGTAGTTTGACGCAGCACGCGCATTAGGGTTATTGTTGATTCGGCGCAGTGGGAAACGAGGTGCTTTCGCAGCGCCGTCTGTGGGAGGCGGAGGGATACGTAACGCCTGATCGGTGGGGTGGGCGTTAGTAGTTTTATCCGTGGGAGTGGCTTCAGAGGTGGAGCCATATTGGTTCCGACGGGTCTGGAGGTTGACGTCAGCTGATGACATCATCAGTAAGTGGTGGGTACCTGAGTCAAACATGGGTTGATCAGGGGCAGCGTAGGTGATCTGTTGTTGTTGGGGTTGCACGTTAGCTTGAGGGGCCAACGGCTGAGCGTTCACCACGCCTTGGGTCGGTAAGGGGTTTTGCAGCACCAAAGGGGGTTGCTGAGGTTGGGGGGGGTTGGGCGGTGCTTGGGGAGCCGCATGCCCTTGGCGATGGGCCTCGTCAACCCAAAGCTGCCGAGCTCGCTCCAAGTGTGGGCAAGCATGGGTGTAATGTCCATAGACCCCGCAAATAGAACAAGGGTGATTTGTTCGGAGATTGGGTTTTTGGCCTGCTTGGGCGGGCGATCAGGGTTTTGATTAGCGGGGGCCGCATTGTTATTGTCAGGGGGATTAGCCGGTTGACCAGCTTGGTCCGCAGGTTGGTTATTTCCCCGATTACGGCCTTTGCCGCGGTTCTGTTGGCCCTGGTTACGTTGGTTATTCTGGTTTTGCTGCGGGTTATGTTGGGCGTAAACTTGCCCTTGGGCAGCAGGTGGATTTTGAGGTTGTGCAGGTGCAGGAGCAGGCTGCGGAGGATGATATGTAGGTTGAGGCTGAGCAGGTGCAGCAACTTGAGGGGGTTGCTGATAGGACTGCGGAGCAGGTTGTGGATGTGCCGCAGGGGCTGCCTGGGGCGGATAATAGGCTGGTGGGGCTTGTGAAGGCGCAGGAGCTGAGGCAGCCTGCTGATGGTAGTAAGGCTGAGGGGCGACTGGAGGAGCATAAGCAGGAGTCGCATACCCGAAGCACTGTGGTGGACATGAGGGCCCATGGGAATGGTGATGTGTCATGGGAGCATATGAGTTGGTTGCTCCAGACTGTGAAGTAGCCCTCGACAGGTCGGGGCCAGGGGTAGGACGTGCTATAGAAAATGGTTGGGGATGCGAAGAAACACGGCCAATGATACCATCTGCAGCGTGGGATGCCCCCGGCGCATCATGATGGGAGGACTCGCCGCGAGGGGCGTCAGGTATAATGGTATAAAGGTAACCCGACTGGGCGTAAATGAGGTCGAACTGCTGTGCCTTAAGGATGGCCTCTTCTTCAGACTGGGGTCTTTCTGAAGCTACATCCTTAGCGATGACAGGAAGCAGGGACTTGAGGAACCAATCGAGGAAGATACGGTCATCTAGTTTAATCTTGCATAAGCTACGGCGTCTACGCCACTCATGGATGTGGTCCGTGATATGGGTAGCCGTGTTTTGTCTACAAGATAAAAGGATCTCAACGCCCGCGTCATAGCGGACTGGCAACTGGAAGAACTGCAGGAAGGTCGAGGCCAGGGAAGAAAAGGTGGCGTGGGTCCCATGAGGCTGCTCAATATACCACTTGGCTGCAGAGCCAGTGAAGGTGCGCTGTAAGAGACGGAGGCGAACAGAGTCATCCACAATGGAGTTAGAGGAACACCATAGGTGGAAAGACATGATGTGGTTCTGTGGGTCCTCATCGGCCTTACCCTCGAATTTAGGGATGTCAGAGGGTAGTTTGGTAGGCATATGAGGCCATGTGGGGTCGTGTCGAATAGGATCGTTAGTCAATCTGGCCAGGTCAGGTAGGTTGAGGCTAGCCATGAATGGCAAACTGGAAGAGGGCTGTGACACAGTAGTGCTATGGACCAAGTTGGGGCCAGTGCCCCCAAGTGGAGGGACAAGATTTAGGGTGGTGCCCCCAAGTGGGGGAACTGAGGTAGTGGAGGATGGTCCAGCACCACCATGGGTAGTGTGAGCCACTGATGTAGTGGGGATAGGTATTCCCGCTGTGGGAATAGGTACCGTGAGGGGAACGGTAGATGGTTGCCCCATGGAGGGCATACCAAAAACAGGTGTAGTAACTGGTGTAGTGGTGGATGTGCCACCAATGGTCCCTATGACAAATGGAGTGGAAGTCGTGCCAGCCATGGGGCTAGTAGGGGCAGTATAAATAGGGTTCTCAGACTCTTCGTCAGAATCAGAGGTAAAGTAAGGTGCGTCACTATCTGGTGACGGAGACCTACGTCGCTGACGGGTGGAGTCAAGTGACAAGGCTCTAGATCTGTGATGAGTGGTATCAACGGACAAAGATCGGAATCTATGACGAGTGGTGTCAAGAGAACCGTGCTGTGGGGGCTCGCCCCTGAGGCGCCGAGAATGTCTCGGGGACTCAATGGTGACAGATGGTGTCTAGTCTCTGTGGGTTGAGGTGAGTATAAAAACAGCTCAAAAATCCTAATGCAACCGAGTGTGCAGAAGGAGAGCTAAAAAGCAAGGCACTCAGGCCAACAACCAACTCAAAACACCCACTGCAACAGCTGTGCTACAATAGGTGGAGTAACAACAAAGATGGTCAGAATACCAACAAGCAGCAGGTTTCCTAGAAAAGAAAAATGGTAGACTCACTAGACCAAAGGGAGGTAAAGGAGCATGCAAACACCTAACTAAAAGTATTCTGACTTAACTAAACATATCCTCTGCAAGGTGATGAAATCCAAGTCAGACAATATGAGTAGGAAAGCCAAGTGGCTATGATATCCCCCTACCGGGAGGGATACCGGGTAGTCAATCCTAGAAGAATGGCAACTAAGATACCCCGTTCATGACACGTCCAGAAAGGTGAATCTGCCGTTTAGTTCGTTGACCGCAATACCCCTATACAGGGATATCCCGCGAACCGCGAAAGGTAGCCCTTCGGTTACTGAATGGAGTGCGGTATTCCACTCAGGCCTCCGGAACCAGTCTCCCGACTTCAACCCTCCTAAGGGAGAGGCCCTCTGATAAACTGGTCGTGACCGTGCCAAAAAGTACTAGGGGATTTTGGTTCCCTAGTTGGACAACAACTATGTCTCAAGTGAAATAACCAAGGGGTGTTATTGGAAGCCTATCCCCCTGATCCTACCTAACTACAATGATTCTTTTGTGTTCCCCAAGTGGGGTTAGAATGTTGGTTTGGTTAGGTACTTTTTAAGGCTCACTTGATTTAATGTGACAGAGTGTGTGCTCGTGAGGTGTTGAACCCAAAAACAGAAGTGCCACAAGGGAGGGCAACTTCCAATCTATCAATAATGCTGAAATTGATTCTTTTAATTTGCAAAATTTTCTGAAATAAAAATACTGAAATTTTAAAAAGATTCTGTAAAAGGAACAGAAATTATGTTGCAGAAAGGCTGTAAGGAAGTAGGCTGCAGGTGGGACAGAGGGCTGTTCAAATGCAGAAAATATTGCAGCAAGAGGGGCTGGGCTCAAAAACAGAAAAAGAGCAGAAATCAGACCGCGGGTCTGTGGCGGGTCAGAACAGGCCGACCGCGGGTTTGAGGGAAACAGCGGCGGTCAGGTCGCGGATATCGGGCCAATAGTTGCATTCGGGACGCAGGAAACAGGGGAAAAGGCACAGTCGGGTCGCGGCTATCGGGCCAACAGTGGCAGTCGGGACGCAGGAAAACTGGAAAAAGACACAGTCGGGTCGCGGCAAAATGGCTAACAGGCGCAGTCGGGACGCGCGAAAGAGGCAGGAAGCCGCAGTCGCGACGCAGGAAAAAGGCCGACAGGCGCAGTCAGATCGCGGCAAACAGGCTGATTAGCCACGGTCGGATCGCAGGTAACAGACTTGAATCCGCCGGCAGAGCGTCGGAAGCAGTCTGAGAGCCACGGTCGGATCGCGGGTAAAGGCCTGAAAGGCGCGGTCGGGACGCGACTGCAGAGGAAAAAGACGCGGTATGCAGCGGCCGAAAGGGACAGCCGAAAGAAAAAATTTAAAAACGGAAACCAGAAATTCGAAAACTAGGGGAGTCGCCAAAACTGTAGCTAGGGTTTTACCCCTAGCTTGTGCCAATGAGCACCTACTAAGGAGAATGGACTCCTTAGTAGCAGTTCAGTATATTAAACTAATTATGCAATAAACAAAACATTAAATTATTTCTAATACAAGCATGAAGCATAAACACCAAAATGAAAGAATGTCTTTGTATGGATGTTACCTTGAGTGTCAAGGTTGGTGAAGCCCTTTGCAGTGTCCAAGAGGATGCTCCAAGCTTCTGAATGCTCCTTCTCCTTCTCCAATGTTGGGAATGGGCCAAAGGTGGCTCTCAAGGTGAAAATAGTTCAAAGGTGAACTAGGGTTTCGAGAGAGATTTTTGGCAGAGTAAGGGTGCTTGTGATTGTGGATGTGGAATAAGGGATCTCCATCACCTATTTATAGTTTTTTGGTGGTGGAGTGCTGACCCATGGTTTTGGGAAACACATGGTTTTAGGCAGCTGTATAGGGTTTTTTCCTCCTTTTCCTCATTATTGTATATTTTTATTCCCTTTTTAGGGGATTTTTGCTATTTTTGGAGGAAAAGGGGGTTTTTTAGCCTTTTTTAGGCTATTTTGAGGGTTTTTTGGCCTTTTGGAGGCATTTTAGGCCTTTTGGAGGCTTTTTAATGGGATTTTTGGGATTTTTAATGGAAATATGGTAGGAAAATGGACAAATGAGTCATATAATGTGGTAAATGAGCTAGTGAGCACTTTTTGGGTGTTAACAATATTGACATCCATATACTTCACCATATTGCTTGCGCATAGGCTTCTTCAATGTGGATTTTCTATACTTCTTCAAGCTCGCATGGGAATACTGAATCCACTTGAATTCAATTGACATCAATGACTCAAAATGAATCAGCTGACATCCTGTTTGACATTAGTTTACATCAATGAAAACGAAAGTTCAACAATATCCCCTTTTGGCATTGATGTCAACACCTTATGAAGCTGTGCATAATAATCTTGTTTAACTTGTATGCTTCATCTGGGCTTGTCACAGTACTCCCCCTGTGTATATTCTCCCCCTGAGTTCTTTGCCAGTTTCAACCTTTGACATCTACGCATTCTACTGCTAGTGCTTCTTCTTCTTTTTGTTACATATGTGCATATCACATGCTTTATGATAATTCTTATTGTGTTGTTGCATGCTCTTACTTGTGTTGAACTCTTCTCAATTTCATTACTTCTCGGCTTCGTTACTTCATCCAGCAACTTCATGCACTTTTCCACATATGTATTACTTCTCAACTTCAGGCTATTTCTCTTCGGATGCATTTAGCTTCATATTTCTATCCCCCTTTTAAATCAATGGAAAAGAGGTTCCATTACTTACGCAATTCATTTATTCTCCTTTTCTTTTGCGTTGCCCAAACCTTCATTTATCACAGGGATGACTCCCCCTGTCTTCATGCTTCATTTATTTTACTAAATTTTATGCACCAATGTCCTGCAATCTATATATTACTTTCGTAATTATCTTTGGTTGATTTCCTTGTACAAGTGCTATATTATTTTTTCATATTGATCTCCTTTTCTTGTCACGACACTTCATCATTCTTTGCACAATGATTCATGCAATCATCATTTTTTCCCATCTGTGCATTTCCATAATCAATCTGCATTCACGCCTCCTTGTTTATGTTCTCATTTTGTTGTGGGTTGAGAACCACACCCAATTTTTATTTGAGATATTCAAATGTACTTCATGGAAGAGCCTTTGTGAATATATCCGCTATTTTCTCTTTAGTCTTAACATATTCTAGCTTGACAACGTTTCCAGTAACTTGCTCTCTCACAAAGTGATACTTGATGGGAATGTGTTTATTTTTTCAATGCATGACATGATTTTTGGAGATACTGATTGCACTTGTATTGTCACATAGAATCTGTATTGGATGATCAATATATACTTGCATATCCTTCAAGGTTTGTTTCATCCATAGAACTTGTACACAACAGGAAACTGCTACAATATATTCAACTTCTATCGTGGATAATGCAACTGATGGTTGTTTTTGTCGATCCATGATACAAGACAATTTCCTAAGAAAAATATAGCTCCACTAGTACTTCTTCTATCATCCACCCTTCCTTCCTAGTCTGCATGAGTGTATGCTACTAAGTTTAAGTCTTTGTGTCGAGGATATGACAATCCAAAGTTCATAGTTCCTTCCAAATATATGAAGATTCTCTTGACCACTTGAATGTGTGTTTCCTTAGGTGCTTCTGGAAACCTTGTGACAAGTCCGACAACTTGCATGATGTATGGTATTGATGCAGTTACATATAGTAGGCTGCCAATCATAGATTTTTAAAACCTCTTATCAACTTCTTCAGTTTCATCCTCTTTACTCAACTTGTGCCAAGTAACCATGGGTGTACAAACCAACTTGCAATATTCCATGTTGAATTTCTTCGGGATCTCCTTCATATACTTATATCGAGACATGAAAATGCTATTATCCAATTGAGATATCTGCAATCCAAGGAAAAAGGATAGTTCTCCAAGCATTGACATTTCAAATTCTTTATGCATATCTTTGGAAAATTACTGACTCATTCTGTCATCATTGCTTCCAAAAAATAATGTAATCAACATATAGTTCAACAACTATCATTTTTTCATTCTCAAGTTTTATATAGAGATTGTTGTCTACACTACCCCTTCTGAAACCTTGTTTTTGTAGATATTTTTCCAATCTTGAATATTAGGCCCTAGGAGCTTGTTTAAGTCCATATAAGGAATTCTTTAGTTTGCAAACATAATCTTTGTTGCCTGAAAGTGAAAAACCATATGGTTGTTCAATGTACACTTCTTCTTCAAGATATCCATTTAGAAATGTTGATTTCACATCCATTTGATACACTTTGACATTTTTTGCACAAGCATAGGCCAAGAATAGTCTGATTGCCTCCATTCGCGCAACAGGAGCAAATGTTTCTTCAGAGTCTATTCCCTCAATCTACGCATAACATTTTCACACCAATCTTTCCTTATTTATGACAACTTGTCCTTCTTCATTCACTTTGTTTCTGAATACCCATTTTGTACCTATAACATTTTTATTTTTGGGTATTGGAACAAGTTCCCATGTGTAATTCTTTTCAATTTGATCGAACTCTTCATTGATGGCCTTCATCCAATTTTCATTAGCTATGGCTTCTTCAAATCCTTCTTGTTCTATTTGAGATAACCACGCAAAAATGAACTTCCTCAGTTGGATCTATTAGGATTCATCTGGTTCTTACTCCATCATTTTTGTCTTTAATAATCAAGTTTTCTGAATGATTCTTCTGGACATACCTAGAAGGAGCCTTTGTGTCCTGTTTTTTGTCATCCAATTTGCGTGGATATCGTTCCTCCTGTGGAACTTCTACTTCTTGATTTTCTAGTAGTTCCTCATAAGACTGTTCTAGGATGGGAAGATCATCATCTTCTTCTATTCTTCTATGAGTCAGTACTTCATCAAATTTCACATCTGGACTTTCAACTATCTTTCTGAGTCGCATATTGTAGCACTTACAAGCTTTGCTTCTGGTGGAATAACCAAGAAAAATTCCTTCATCTGATCTGGAATCCAATTTTCCAAGATTCTTATCACTTCTTTTGATGTAGCATTTGCTTCTGAATATCCTGAAATGGTTAATTGTAGTTGGTATTCCTTTCCAGACTTCATAAGGTGTAGAACAACCATTTTTCCTAATTTGACATTTGTTGAGAATGTGGACAACTGTATGAATGGCATGTGTCTAAAACATATATGACAATTTTGATTCATTCAACTTTGTTCTTTCCATTTGTTGTACTGTTCTATTTTTTTTCTTTCTGCCACTCCATTTTGTTGTGGAGTTTTCTATGCTGAAAATTGTCTTATGATTCCATGTCTGTCACAGTAGTTGTCAAATTTGTTCGAAGTTTATTCTCCTCCATTTTTAGATCTCAAACACTTTATTCTTAAATCAGTTTCATTTTCAACCAACTCCTTAAATGTTTTGAAACATTCAATTTTTTTTATTTGTCTTTAAGAAACAACACCCATGTCATTTGGGTGTAATCATCAATGAAAAGAAGAAAGTATAATTCACCATTCATCCCCTTGGTTCTCATTGAACCACAAAGATCTGAATGAACCATTTCCAAAGGTTTATAAGTAGTGTACTCTTTTGTCTTGAATTTTATCCTTGTTTGTTTCCCATGTACACAGTGTTTGCAGAATGAATTTGATGTCTTGGTAATTCTTGGAATGTCCCTCACATCTTTCTTTCTACTAATTCTGATCAGATTTTCAAAATTGATGTGTCCGAATATTCTATGCTAGAGTCAACTTTCATCAGTCTGTCCCATGTAGCATTTATATTCCTTTTCCTCATCCAAAATATAGACATTGTTAGAAGTTCTAGAGGATGTTTCTACTACTCTTCCTGTATCTTTGTTTTCTGCTTTTTCATTTTTCTGAGTCAAAAGTAAGTGTGTGTCCTTGATCGCACATCTGACTAACAATGAGAAGATTTCATTTCATATTTTTTACTAATAAAACATTTTCTGCTTTGGTTCTTTTGTTTCCTAAACTTGTTAGGTCTTTACCTAAGATTTTCGTCGATCCATTATCCCCAAAGTAGACACTGCCTCCCTTATCTTTTATATACTTTAGAAAAGTGTTTTGTCTCCTATCATATGCTTAGAGCAACCGTTGTCTATGTACCATTGCTGTTGTTTACTTTGCGCATGTAGAGCTAGACTACAAGCTTCCTAATATACTTGATCCTCCTGAACTTCAGCTGATTCAGCAGATCGTGTTGGTTGCTACTGATTTTCAAAACTCTCATTATCGTGAACATGATTGTGATATTTACCACACTCATTATCTAAGCTCAAAATACTGAAGGGATTGAGATCTTCTTTCAAGGTCTCGGTTGTTTTCCTAAGATTGTTCATTTTAGGATTTATCTGGCTGCGCGAACCATTCCTCCTAGTGTATGCTAGTGCACGAGCTCTGTAATTTATTGTTTTACAACCAAAATTGTGGCAGTAATAACAATTTCCCAGGAAAATATTTTGATACATGATAGAATAGGTTCTTCGAAATTGCGCAGGCTTGGTTTTCATATGACTTGAATTCCTGTGCTCTTCTTCATACTTCTCATTCATCCTTGAGAGTGGAGTCTTGAGTGCATCTGTGTATCTCTTAATAAAATGTGATTCTTCATCAATTTTATTTCTACATTATTCTCATTCTCTAGTTGAAATCTTACCTTTTGTTATTCGTCTCTCAAGGAGACAATTTCAGCTTCCAATCTTTCACACTTGTATTGTCTTAATTTCGACTGCCTGAAGGTATTTTCTTCTAATCTCAAAAGTGATTCCTACAGAAGCTTTCTTTTCTTTCTTGACTTCTTCAATTCGTCCAGAGCACTTATCAGTTCTCCTTTGAATTCTACTTGAACCATCTGTTTATATTATGAATCCATGTTTGCGCAAGGATCTATCTTCCAGATGTTAATTTGTTATTAAAGACACCCTCTCCGAAACCAATTGTTGGAATCTATTTAATATTGAGAGGGGGGTTTAATCAGTATTAGCGATGGGCCAAATAATTTCAACTATAAAACTGAATCCCTCGGCTCATTACTTAAATTATCAATCCAGGAGTTTGTAAAACCTTAGAGGTATCATGCACTGTATATGCAATTGCAAAGGAAATAGCTTGAAAGACTAATTAAGACAGTAAATGCAAAGCAACAACTCAATCTAGGAAAAATTGAAATGCTAATTAAGAAAGACAAGAAATGTAAATCTATGAAAGCATGGAAATCTAATTTATAAAAGCAGAAATCTAATCTATGAAAGCATGAATCTAGTTTAAAGAAAAGCATGAATCTAATCTATGAAAGCATGAATCTATTTTATGAAATCATGAAACTATTCTATGAAAGCAGGAATCTATTCTATGAAAGCAAGAATCTGATCTATGAAAGCATGAATCTATTCTATGAAAACACGGATCTAATCTATGAAAGCGTGAATCTATTTTATGAAAGCATGAATTCTATTTTATGAAAACATGAATCTATTTTATCAAGGCATGAATCTATTATATGAAAGCATGAATCTAATCTATGAAAGCGTGAATCTATTTTATGAAAGCATGAATCTAACTAAATAAAAGCATGAATCTAATCTATGAAAGCATGTAAAGTTAATATAATTAAAGAAAGCATGAAAATTCATCTAACTACTTTAATTTTGTAGGAACCGAATACACAACACTATGAAATGACTAATCTCTTTGTAAGAAAAACAATCATCCAAGAAACTATAGAAATGTTACAGGAAACTACAGAAGACGTTATAGGAAACTACGGAAACATTACAGGAAACTATAGAAAATAAAAACGTATGGAACCAAATGAAACAAACTAAACTAAATTAAATGAAAGACATGTAGGGGTTCTCAGTCGTTCCCTTGAGCTGTAACAACACAAGGAATCTCTTGGAACCCATGCTTAAGCAAGTATATTAAAGATGGAACAAAAATAGATTTTGTTCATTAAAAATTTGCCATTACAATAGGGCAACAAGCTGCCCTTTACAAATTCGCTTTGAACAACAAGAGAGAAATAAAGGAAATGATAAGAGAAGAATAATAATAGAATCTTGCCATCATGCTATCAGATGCACAATTATTTATACAAGAATAACTAAAATTTGTTCATGCAAATCAACTCCTTGATTTGTGGACGATGTCATAGTTAACTAGTAATATGCATGTAAGTTGGTGGGATTGCTTTCCTCTTTAGAAATTTGATTTGGACTCCATGATGTTGGACGACGGTTTGATGAACCCTCATTGCAGCATCATGAATGCTGCGATACCGTGAAAGAAGGAAAGCAGTGCGCAAGGCGACAAGTATTTTTTGTAGTTTGTGGGTCATTTGGACCGCGTCATGTAGTTTTTGGGTCATTTGGACCATATTATGTGGGTTTTGGGTCATTTGACCGCACTATGTGTGGTTTTGGGTTAGTTTTTGTAGAATTTTGTTAAGAAGTAGTTAGGCGGTTTCCTAAGTGGACCACAAATGTAAAAGCATAAGCCTATAAATAGATGTAGGTTTGTAAGGGATAGGAAAAAATCTTGGTGAAGCATATGAATGGGAAATCTTGATCTTGATCCGAAGTGGAAGACTGAGTATTTTGTTGTATCTGGGTTTTTGCGGAGATAATATGATGTGACAGATTTTTTGAGCAGAACCTTTGTGTCGTTTCCATCTTCCTGTGGTAAATGCATTATGCGATATAACTTTGTGAATGATGCGATGTTTTCTTGCTGCGATTAATCCTTTACTGTTATATCTGTTGCAATATGAGTATGTGAATGTTAAGATATATTGAATAATGTTGCAATTATGCTTAACGCCTGAGTTGAATGCTTAGTTCTCTTTCTAAATGTTGCGATAAGTTAAGTAATTGATGCACAACATCCTCCTTGATTCGACAGAAACATGGTTCTGTCAACTCTCCCTTGAACATCTCGGGTGAGACCTCATCTGCTCCACAGGTGTTGCTGGACATTGTTAAATTTTCAGAATTTACTTCAATTTGATCTAGGATCTTAACTGAGAGAACAACATGTACAGCATATCTACAGCATATCAATCATGGAGACACTATTGCAAGCACACAAGAGACACAAAGATTTACTTGGGGAAAACCATAAAGGTGAAAAACCCCAATAACTTCCTCAGAGATAGATAGAGCAATGATACAACCAACCAAGAGAGATAGCCATAACCTAGCAGCAGATCCTCCTCCTCCATACATGTGCCACTCCTCCTTGAGTGCATGTGTGAGAAGTGAGTGAGTAAATAGAGTGCCTCCCGCACTCTATTTATACTTGACTTGACTTGCCTTTTTACCTAACTCATGTAGGCTCGAACTTAACCACATAACATAATGCTGACTAGGCCGACCCCCAATAGGGTGGTCTAATAACCCTTTGACCCACATGGCCGACCCCCAATAGGGTGGTCTAATAACCCTTCGACCCACATGACTTATACAGGGCCGACCCCAACAAGGTGGTCTAATAACCCATCCAGTATAAGTTACGACACTTACAATGACGATACTTCCGTATAGAGGAATAATACCATCTCTATAGGAGTACATACAACATATATGAAATACATTCCAAAGTTACATATACATCAACACTCCCTCTTAACTAGGAAGGTATTTCTCAGCACAGTTCTTCTAGCACAAGTCATCTTCTCTAGATCATCATCACTGGATAATCGTCATCGAGTCATCATCATCGTCATTGCTGCTGCTATCTCAATCAATCTCTGAATCTACTTCTCATAGGAAGTTCTACAGAGCCATTCCTTTTTCATACTAGATGTAGGCCCACCACCTACAGGTCTTCATCATCACTGGCCATACTGTGGAATCCTCAGGACTTATTACGTGCATCACAAAACCTGGCTGCAGCATCCCAGGCTATTACGAGCACACAGCTCTACCTGTAGGATCTCCCAGGAGCACATTACATGTGACCCATCACAAAACCTGGCTGAAGCATCCCAGGCTGTTACGAGCACGTGGCTCTACCTGTCGGATCTCCCAGGAGCACATTACATGTGATCTCACCACAAAACCTGGCTGAAGCATCCCAGGCTATTACGAGCACACAGCTCTACCTGTCGGATCTCCCAGGAGCACATTACATGTGGTCCACCACAAAACCTGGCTGAAGCATTTGAGGCCTTTTTCATCCTGTCCAGATCTCCCAGGAGCAAATTACATGCCATAGGACAAAACCTCGCAAGAGCATCTTCCAGATATCCCAGGGCACCGAATTACATGCCATAGGCAAAACCTCGAAAGACTATCTGCAGATCTCCCAGGGCACAAATTACATGTCCTCCCAAGCAAAACCTCGCAAGAGCATTTGCCAGATGTCCCAGGGCACCTGTAGTGCCCCTAGACTACTATAGACATTGAGGGCACCTACTGAGTCACCTGACTGTTTGAAACATTAATAAAATAACCCTATGATTTTATTTTGAGTATATTTATGATTACGATTGATTGATATATGTGCATTTGGGTAGTTATTGTGAATGGACAATTTCATGTTGTTTAACGATTAACTTTGATATGAAAACTGTACATATGAATGATGCTTAACGACTAGCTGTGCAATTGATTATGTGATTAGACGAATGAGTAATGATTAAGTAAATTATAGATGCTTAATGAAGCAACATATTTATAAAACAAATTGTGATTATTGAGGACAGTGCTACTAATTTACGTTTGCGAGAAATGTGTGTAGCGACAGGTGAAATGGTTCACCAACGGACACACAAAGGAATATGAAGGGTCGTAGAGTATGAGTAAATCACACACAGGGAGAGCGACGACGATGTCGACTTCCGACGGAATACCACGCTTGAGCAGATAAGCACTGATCCGCTTGCTCAAGAGGAAGGCGTGAGGGCGTACGAGGTGGGCCACGATGGAGCTGGTCACGTACGAGTTGGGGGGTGCGCAGTGAGAACGGACTCACTCCTCAACGCCATTAGTCCCTAATAGCATGTAGACGGAGGATGGAAGGTAACGGCTCCTAAAATCCCTACATGAAGTTCCCGCAAGTCAAAACGGAAGGATGACGACAGAAGGGCCCGACGGTGCGATACCCTGCCAAGAATGGAAAGAACGGACACAAGGGCCCAACGATGTGGTACCTTTCCAAGGAATGGAAACTACGGATGACTGGACCCGATGGAGTGGTGCCATGTCGGGGAAATTAAATTAAGGAACAAGGAGGCCCAATGGTGTGGCATCGAGGTCCTAGTAAAAGTGACTGCTAAACTTAACTGCATTGAAACGTGTAAGTTTGCACGTAGAACATTACTTAGAAATGTATTTGAGTACTTTAGGCATTTGCACATAAATGATTACTTTGGCATTTAAATAATATTAAGTGTTATTTAGGCATTTGCACATGAAAGGATACTTCTGATTATTTAAAAATATTATAAAGATTTATTTAGGAGCAAAATGGAATCCTAGGCATGGACACCTAGTCAACTCCACCTACACCACAAATCTAGGAGTTAAGTGAAATATCAAGGGGACAAACTTGAGCAAACTTAGGGATGTTGGTGCATCTCCTAGAGAAACTGACACATGGATGGGTGAGTTTTATTAATTTAATAAAATGAATATTTTTGCATGAAGCGACATGTGTCGCATGAGATTTTCCTTTATAAGGAAGGCATTGAGAATGGGTAAAGGACCCAGACCCTGGATGACTATCGTAATATTGAGTTACCTCATGACTTGCTGCTATTAAGGGTTTGGCTGGAAATCTTGGTGGGGGGGGAAATCCCAAACTGGGTTTCATGATTTTTTTTTATTGTGTGTGAGCTCTACGACCCAAAGCTCGGGGGAGGCCATGCGACTGAAATCATGAGCCTATGGTTGGGTGGCGAAGCTAACGGTTGCTTCGCCAATGGTTAAACGAGCTTTGCTGGAGGGATCCTACGGAAGACGAAGGTGACAATGGACCAGCCGGATCGGGTTGACATGTTAAGGTTTTGCTTATTTTTGTTAAGTTATTCACGCTTTTTATTTTATTTTTCCAATAACTATGATGGCTAATTTGTTTGTATAAAGTTGTTAAAGTTTCAAGTTCAGTTCAAGGGGACCCTAAAGGAGGGGCCCTACAACACCGAATTACATGCCACATGCAAAACCTCGAAAGACCATCTGCAAATCTCCCAGGGCACAAATTACATGCTTACTTGCACAACCTGATCCACGGCCACAAAGTATCATCTGATACTCATCATCATCACTGCAACATCCTGCTGCATGTCATCTGGAGAAGCTTGTCATCCACAATCATCCTGATCATACAATGCATCCACCTGATGCACACATAGATACATGATCCACACAATGTATCCATCAATCATACATGATCTACCTGATCATACAAAGATACATGATCCACACAATGTATCCAACAACATCCATGATCTACCTGATCATACAAAGATACATGATCCACACAATGTATCCAACAGCATCCAACATGATGCGTTCATACAAAATACATACACATGATCCAACCGATCATATCCAGCATCCAACATGATGCGTACATACATATAAATGATCCAGCTGATCATATCCAGCATCCAACATGATGCATACATACATACATATAATGATCCAACTGATCATATCTAAGTAGAAACCAGAACATCATCCTGATGCTCATCATCCAGCGCTTACATCCACAGCCATGTGAAGGATCCCCCTTCCAAAATGCTTGGAATGGCTTCAGCAAATGTGTCCATCACTTCTTCCTCAAAGTGACCTCGATCTGAAGCACGCCAAGCCTCTCTCTGAAGTACTCGAACTTCACCCTGGCTAGTGGCTTCGTCAGCACATCTGCAATCTGCTCGTCCGTCGCAACATACAGGAGCTTCACAGCTCCTCTCTGCACCATATCCCTGATATAGTGATATTTGATCTCTATGTGTTTCGACCTGTCATGAAATACTGGGTTCTCGGATAGCTTCACACAACTCTGGTTATCACAGAAGATACCAGTAGCCTCCAACGGGAGATCAAATAGCTTAGACAGTAGCATCCATAGCCATACTGCCTCACAACTAGCTGAACAGGCTGCAACATACTCTGCCTCAGCTGTACTCAGTGCTACGCAGGACTGCTTCCTGCTAAACCAAGAGATCACACCTGATCCCATACTGAAGCAACACCCAGATGTGCTCTTCCTATCTGCAGCACTGCCAGCCCAATCTGAATCAACATAACCCTGCAGGTTAAACTTTTGATTCACCTCATACCTGAGCCCATAATCCACTGTACCCTTCAGGTACCTCAGAACATGCTTTACAGCAACCAGGTGAACACTCCTCGGATCCGTCAGGAACTGGCTCAATGTGTTCACAGCAAAGAAAATGTCTGGTCTCGTGTTTGGGATCTCTACTGCATACTTCCCTTGTCTAAGGAAGATTCCATCTGCACTCTGCCACACCTCCATGCCAAAAACAAATAGTGCATCATCCCCAAGTTCTTCATCTCGAACTCGGTAGTAAGCTTCCGCTGCGTGTCGGAAATCAATCTATTTTCACCTGTAACAACCAGGTTATCTGCATACAAAAGTAGTATCACTAGATTTCCTTCCTCAACCTTGTAGTAAGGGTTGGAATCCGCTTTACTCTTGGTAAAGCCCAAACTGGATAGAAAGATATCTATCCTACCATACCAAGTTCTATACACATAAATGACTACACCATGCTGTCTTGAAATCCATCTGGTGCATCTTCTATTTCATCTCAATGCTGCCATCTGCAACATGCTTGATCTGATAGTTCCTTTTGGAAGTCATAACAAACTTCCCTTCACATCTTGGGACTACATCCCAAACATTATTCTTCATGATCGACGGATCATGGCATTCCATTTCTTCATCCCAGATCCTGGGAACTTCAATATCTTCAATAGATATCTTTGTTACTGGAACAAATGTTGTAGTTCTTCTTTTGTAGGAGATGGCATACGAACTTTCCTACACAGCAAGTTAAATTGCATGATTAGAAAACATCTCATAGTTTTAAGAACAAATTCTTACACATAAAGAAATATGTCATACAATCATGCAATTATCTTTGCCAATGCTTCAATACAACATTTATCCATATCCCGTAACTTTCTAGATGCCTTCCAATCTCTACCAGAACATTGTTAAGAGTGTGCACAACTCCCAACATGTCAACAAAGAGGTTTCATTCTAGATAAGTAGCAATGGAATGTTGTACAGTGCCATAGGCCACTTACCCATGTATATTAGTAGTATATTGTTCATTAATGCAACTATTCTAATATGCACAATACATATCCTAAGTCTAGGAACATGAGCATATACATCATTGAACAATTTTATTTAAACAGACAAATATGCAAGAAATTAAAATACTTATCTTTGTTTGTTGGGTGGACTCCCTCTGAGTCTTCGCTTTCTTGCAGGAGCTACTGGAGTCCTAATCTGTAGTAGCTTCTTCTACAACTTTTTGTGGTGAAATGTAGAGAGATGGACAACTCCCTCTGAATATCTGGATCCTTGCAGAAACTACTGAAGTGTGCTCCTTTTCTTTCTTGCAGGAACAACTGGAGTGTGCTCCTTTGCTTTCTTGCAGGAGCAACTAGAGTGTGCTCCCTCTTGATCTTTGCTTCCTGAATTACCTGTTCTTGAACTCATATTCATCCTTGGTCCTTATGCATGCTTATTAGTATCATGATTGAGTTATCCTTGTGATCTCATATAAAATCAAACATTCATTAGTATACTATTAAAACACAATAATCTCAAGCATGTATAGTCATGATCATTTCAAACAAAAATAATAAGCATTAGCATTCAAGGTTTATGTAGGATTCTTATGGTTAGTCAAATCATAAGAAACACAACATATCTAAACTTGTAATTACTGAAACCTATGATTCTTTGGGTTAGTTGAATCATCAATCAAGATAAGAGATATAATATGCATAAAACCTGTGATTATTCGAACCTATACCTTCATGATTCTTCTGGTTAGTCATATCATCAATTATGGTAAGAAACATAATATGCATACAACCATGATTATTCAAACCTATGAATTCATGAATAATCATTATCAACAACAGTATAATATCCTAACACAAGGTAGGATACTAGCTTGATATAGGAAAAACATACCTGGATTAGCATGCTAGCTATTTATGTCTAACATACTCACATGATGTCTTCTTGTTCTTCTTCAATGACTTGTGCTAGTAACCTGTGTATCTCATAGGTTAACTATTACAAAACCAAGTTATACATACCTCGTAAATGGATCTTCTATGAGATCCATGACAATTGATGAATCTTTGTCCTCATGTTATCATGACATATGTTCTTGGACCAGAACATGATTTGTCTTTCTTGGTGTACCTTTCATGTTAGTAGACAACATAAACCTCATACAACACCATAATGCATTAGTACAATCATAAGTGTCAACACCCTAATCAATGAATATTTTCTATCGTGCATTCATAGTTTTATTAAGGTGATACGACAAATCTAAAATCAAAATTGTACTAACCATAATAACATGAAGACAAACATACCATAAACTTAATCATGAACAAATATCGAAACATACCTCGATGAGTCATACCTGTCGAGATCGCTTGAAATATTCTTATGTAAGGCCTTAGCCTCATCTCCCTCTGAAACAAGAACTTCTTTACTTATGCAGGTGACCAATCCATCTTCTTCTAGGATTAACCCAATCCACTTGATTTAAATAACTGGAACTGGAGCTAGATATGGGTTTGTCAGAGAAACCCCAAAAATTCAAACTTCCGAAAGGATAGAAATATGCGCCTTTATGAGCTGATCAAGCTGGTATATTTAGAATTTGAAAACTGCAAAGTTTCACTCCTCAATTTTGCCTTTGAAACTTCCAGATTCACTGGACGTGACCCTGAACTGGGGTTTGATGAAGCCCACTCTTTTGCCCCATAAAAAGGTTTGAACCAAAGCTCTAAGCTTCTATTTTTCTGAGGAGCTTCCAGCCGTGGTCACAGATTTCGAAAATTGCCATTTTTACAGAAGCCCTAATTTTCCATTTTTCTGATCAAAGTCCCAAACTAGGGTTTGATCAAGCCCGGCCTTCTTCCCAACCAAAAATTCTGATCTTGGTCTCTGAATTTCTATTTTGATGAGTAGCATCTAGCCGTGGT
This sequence comes from Larix kaempferi, assembly GCA_027924585.1. Classification (NCBI taxonomy): domain Eukaryota; kingdom Viridiplantae; phylum Streptophyta; class Pinopsida; order Pinales; family Pinaceae; genus Larix; species Larix kaempferi. The sequence continues at coordinate 22,935,514 of BSBM01000742.1, read as the reverse complement.
CTCCGTTTACAAAAATTCCAACTTTCTTCAAAGCCCTAAATTCCGGAAGCCATGAATGAAGCTACTCAAAAATAATTTTGTTTTGACAGAAATATGTACCTGATTGTTTCTGGTGTAACTCCCAAATTTTCAATCCATAGGGTCTGAAAAAGTTTTCTGACATAGCCTGACCTGTTATCTTTCCATCCTGACAGGTCTGACCTCAATTGGATTCTCTGAGAGAGAGTTATGCCAAATGTCGCAACGTGACCTGTTTTGGGATAAAACAGGAGAGTGAACTTGTACGGCGTGCCACGTGTCACTGTTTTAACTTCGGCCTCTGAAAAAGTTTCTTGAGATAGCTCGGCCTGTTTCCTTTCCATCCTGATAGGTATGACCTCAATTGGACTCTCTGAGAGAGAGTTATGCCAAATGTCGCAACGTGACCTGTTTATGGGACAATACATGAGAGCGCACTTGTACGGAGTGCCACGTGTCACTGGTTCAACTTAGGCCTCTGAAAATTTTTTCTGAGATAGTAAAGTCTGTGTAATACCTATCACTTTTTACGAAATTTCATTTGGAGCTTCCTAGCCCAAGTTATGACCTTTTTCCCAAGGTCACCTGATTTTGACTCAGATCAGGAAGAGGCAGAAACCCTATATTGCACAGATCATAAATCACAAAGTACAACGAATTAGAGGTTGTCCTTTGGAAACAAGGTACCTGGAGATTTAATATTCGTCATGTAACAATTTCAGATCCGAAAACTTTTCCAAAACGGATTTATAGCGAAAGTGCTACGATGATTGGTTTTTTCTATATCAAGCCCTAGCATCATAAGTGCAACAAGTGTCATACATGCCATATCATGCCTTCTTTCAGGCTAGCTCTGATACCATGTTAAATTTTCAGAATTTACTTCAATTTGATCTAGGATCTTAACTGAGAGAACAACATGTACAGCATATCTACAGCATATCAATCATGGAGACAATAATGCAAGCACACAAGAGACACAAAGATTTACTTGGGGAAAACCATAAAGGTGAAAAACCCCAATAACTTCCTCAGAGATAGATAGAGCAATGATACAACCAACCAAGAGAGATAGCCATAACCTAGCAGCAGATCCTCCTCCTCCATACATGTGCCACTCCTCCTTGAGTGCATGTGTGAGAAGTGAGTGAGTAAATAGAGTGCCTCCCGCACTCTATTTATACTTGACTTGACTTGCCTTTTTACCTAACTCATGTAGGCTCGAACTTAACCACATAACATAATGCTGACTGGGCCGACCCCCAATAGGGTGGTCTAATAACCCTTCGACCCACATGAATTATACAGGGCCGACCCCAACAAGGTGGTCTAATAACCCATCAAGTATAAGTTACGACACTTACAATGACGATACTTCCGTATAGAGGAATAATACCATCTCTATAGGAGTACATACAACATATATGAAATACATTCCGAAGTTACATATACATCAACAGACATGGTAAAACCTGTCTGGGCCGGTTCTCAGGGAGATCACGATGGGTTGGTGTCGACAGTGTGCTGAACCCCTGTCGACTGGGTCTATGTCAACAAATGGTTCTGTTGCCAGGACCGTAGTGTGAAGTGAAAGGAGGATATGTTGTGGCTTCCGAAGAAATCGGAAATACAAGACTGGTTCAATCAGAAGTTGCAAGAGTTTGCTGAAAAAGAAAACCAGAACCCTCGGTTGACAACAGATCAGTGGTTGGAGAGGTACATTCATGAGGGACCACACGAATAATTTTTATGTGAATTCCCAATCATCTTGTTTTAGTGGTTGGAAAAATTGACATTCCAGAAGAGGAACTTCCAAGGTGGTGAGCCGACAGCCTAGACCCCAAAACTGATCCAAGAGCTGCAAGAAGTCGACAACAAAGTGTCGCGGGCTGTCAAAGTTTGTCTTAACAGCATAGTAGAAGGGTATATCACTGAATTTGCGGTTGATACGAACAAATCCTATAGTGAATCCGAAATATATTTCTTTCGCGGACCCAGGGGCAAGTTTTTGTTGTCGCTATAGTTGTCCATTAAAATGCTCATTTGCGAGAAGGGCATATTGAAGATGCATCTGGATCAGTAAAAACCCTGGTGGGAAGAGGCCGTGGGTACCGCAACAGCAGGGGGGAGGTACATGGAATGATAAGGGGTATATGGGTGCAGGTCACGATGAGACTGTGAAGGAAGCCGAGGAAGAGAGTGGTCTTACAAGGGGCGGAACAAGGTTTCAACAGGAAAAGAGGCAGAGGACAGGAGAAGGTCCTGCTGCGATCGAAACACAAGTCCGCGAAGGAAGACCACACGAGACGAAGTGAGCTCATATCCCTGACAAGGAAAACCAGGCTACGCCTAGGATAGAGGCAGGACCAAACCCCATCAGTAACGTACCCACACCTCTGCTCACTATTTCTCAACCAATAAGAAATACAACTTCGACACCACCGTGTTCATCAGGTCCACAAAACTTGATTACCAATAGCTTAGCGACTGGATGAAGGAAGCACAGGATGGAGGGCGAGGATACAAAGTTATCGCTGTTCCACAGAAATGGAACAGATAATCATGAGCAGTACTAGTTTTTATGTGAAGCAGTATGGACTGTAAAGAAAATTACTGATGATAATGCTAAGAAAGGACAATTGGAGACAACCCTTCGGGGTCTCTCATTAGACTGGTTCAAGAAGTTTGTGCAGGTTCTTGCGTGCGCTCCAGACAAGACACTGGACAAAGTCCGACCTGGATTGATCGCGAAGTTCAAAAAACCCAAGTCCGAAGCAAAGTATATTACATAACTTAAAGAGATTAAGCAATATCCCAATGAAACTATGTGGGATTTTGACTAGTGATTCAAAACACTGATGGAAAGGGTCGGCTTCGACATGAGCATTGTCCAACATAAAGAATGGTTCATCGTGGCATAGCTCCCGCACATTAGATTATCGTTGATGCAACAAAACATTACAACACCAAGTGAAGCTATGGAAATTGAAATGCGGTTGGAAGCTTCACCGATTGGTGAGAACGTAGCTAGTATGTCCCAGATTCAGACCCAGTTAGCTAACTTGACCATACAACTACAAGACCTAAAGAAGGGTAAGGAACAACGTGAAGAAGTATGGTATACACGATGTCAGGAAGAGGGGCATACTAAGGATAATTTCCCCGACTTCCATAATTATTTGGTTTCAGGAGCACCGAATCCACTGACTGGAGGCGGTATGCCTTGGTGTCGTATCTGTCAGGTATCTGGGCACTGCCATGAGGAATGTCAATATATGCAAAAGATGGTCACAAAACCGATGAATCTGTATTGTACATTTTGCAAATAAGTGGAACATGAAGACAAAGATTGTCGTGCATATGGGTTTCTTCAGGAGAGAACATATGATGCATTTTATGCGAAGGACGACCAGCCTGTCGTACAACAACCACAAACGCAGCCGCAGGTAGCTCAGCCGCTTCCTCAACCACAGGTGCAGTTTGTACCGCAACAACAACCACAGCAGTTTATGCCGCAATACGCTCCGATGCAAATGGCTCCACAGCAGCCACAGTACATTCAACAACCACAGTATGTGCAGCAAGGGCAAGGCATGCAACTGAATCCTATGCAGCAACAGTTTAATCAACCACAGTACCAACAGCAGGGAGGATTCCATGGAGGATTCTGGGGAGGATGTAGCGGAGGATTTGGTCACAGAGGGGGACGGGGAGGTTGAGGACCTATTCAGTGTTATCATTATGGTGTGTGGGGACACTACCAGCGAGATTTCCCATAGTTGCAGACACATTGTACATTTTGTTTTGTTGCTGATCACACTGTTGAAAACTGTCCGTAGTTGATTGCGCAATGGCAAGCGGGGAATGTTCCACAGTTGCAGAATCAGAATCAGGTGCAACAGCCAGTACAGAATCAAGTGCAGCAACTGGCATAGAACCAGAACCAGCATCTGAATCAGAATTCCAACCAACCTGGGAATCCACCACTGAATCAGACTCAAGGTGCGACTATTGTGACAATTTCTGTGGAACCAAGGACGCAAGATGCTGCTGTTGCAGTTATCACTCAAGGAGGTACAACAATAGGAGAGGATAGCCCACATCCACTCATCCAGTTAGCAGTATAGAAGAAGGTGTCGTTTGGCATTGATTCCGAGCATGATGCATTCTTTCAGGCACGTCGTACGATGGACAAAGATTGCGGTAAGGCCATTATTTGTGATATACCTCCTATTTTTTATGCCACTTCGGAGGCAAGACCATCGCAGTAGTATGGGGCCTTGCAGATATTTTTTGAGAGTTTTTTATCGATGGCTAGGGATCTAGATGCTCTTTCCAAGCTCGAAGGGCTGTTGCAGCGACCAACGAGGGGATGGAAAGAGTTCACGGTAAACTCCTTACATAGGCAGAAGACAGGTAAGGAGATGCATATGAACATTTAAATTGGAGACTATGAAGTTGATTCAGTTATTCTGGATCTTGGTTCAGATGTCAACATCTTAACCAAGCAGGCCTGGTAGAGAATGGGGAGTCAAACACTGAGCTGGTCTCCCGTACAACTCTAGCTGGCTAATCAGGACAAGGTGACACCGATTGGGAGAGTTCCCCGTCTGGTCATGGACATTGAAGGAATGAAGACATACGTTGACTTCAATGTCATCGAAGTAGTTGAAGGGGGAAACTCTTATCCCGTGTTGTTGGCCGAGATTGGATGGGCTAACAACAGTGCAGTAGTAATCAACTTTAAGAAGCGGATGATAACTTTTGAAAACTGCAATCTTAGAGTCATCACCCTGTTGGATTCGATTGAGGGACGTAGGTATATTGAACCAGCAAAAGATGAAGATCCCAGTGGATGGGACCATGCATACAATATTTCAGAAGATTATATTCATCAAACTGCCAACGGTGAGCTTGGGTGGCACAGCTTCAGCTCTGCGTCCTCTGAATCTGATGACACGTTAGAGAATTGGCAGAACCGCCTGCATGAGGTGTCACTACACAAATGTGGTTTAGTCACACAGTCATTATGCCGTGTTGCGACTGAGACTGTTGCACTGCCAGTATACGAAGGGTTTCCCGGCTTGTCTGATTTTATTATAGCGTTCGAAGAAAAGGTTTCAGAACCAGAACGACTACTGGAATTATAGGAAGCACTAAAGGCTGATCCAACACATTGGTGGTAGACACATAAGAAGTCGATTACAAGGTGGTCGCAATGTCGGAGATTGATGTTGGTTCGCTTTGGTGACACCCAAGTTTACCATACAAGAAAATACGATGGATGGAATGACCTTGGCAGTCATTTGATGGAATGTCAGATGTTGTGGGGATCGGGACCCAAGGATGAGTGGGTCCATGTCTTCGTCCATACGTTGGATGAGATGCCGCGATCATGGTATACTGCAGCTGAATTGCAAGGATAAATTACCACTTGGTTGGAATTGACAATTTGTTTCACTCATATGTTCAGCTTCGCGGATGCCAACCCGGATGTCCATAATGCTTTGCAGCTCATCTGCGACGTCGTTCTGAAGGTTGTTCCGTTGGCATATCCAGCGGATCCGCATACACACTGCAAGATGTAGTCCATGATGGAATGTTATAATATCACTGGTGGGCCAGAAGATGGTGATGATCCGCGGAATGTCAATATTTTAGAATCCGAAGGAAGTCGCGATGTTGTAGCACCTGATGCACCAACTGATCCGATCAGTCAACCATTGAAGCTCCGAAAGTTCAACATTGGGATAGAGGATAGTCCAAATTTCGCAAATGTTGGGGACTATTGGGACAATGAGATGATTGGTAAGGTCACAGACTTGCTGCATGAATTCCAAGACTTGTTCCCTACTAAGTTTTCTGAAATGAAGGGAATCTTAGGCGATCCGGGGGAGATGAAGATCCCGTTGAAACCGGATGCCAAACCAATCAGGAAGCGACCCTATCGACTGAGTCCGTGCCATAAGGAGAGGGTCAAAGTCGAACTTGATCGCATGTTGGATGCTAGCATTATTGAACCGGTTGAGGAGTCAGACTGGATCAGTCCTATGGTGGTGCAGGACAAGAAGACCGGGGAAGTGCGCATTTGTGTCGATCTACAGAAGTTGAATGACACTTGCTTACATGATCCCTTTCCGACCCCATTTACTAATGAGGTGCTTGAAGGTGTCTGTGGCCAAGAGATGTATTCTTTCATGGATGGGTTCTCTGGCTATCATCAGATCCGAATCGCGAAAGAAGACCACCACAAGACAACGTTTGTGACAAAATGGGGCTGTTTTTTGTACACAGTGATGCCGTTTGGACTGAAGAATGCACCTGCGATATTCTCACGGGTTGTCGTTGCTACTTTCCAGGATTTCATCCAGAAGTTTTTATATGTGTACATAAATGACTGGACAGTTTATGGCATGATTAGCGATCATCTAGCAAATCTGCGGTTGATGTTGGAGCACTGTCAACAGCATCAGATATCACTGAACTTGAAGAAATGTATCTTTTGTGCACCATTTGGGATATTGCTGGGTCACATTGTGTGCAAACAAGGATTGTTAGTCGACCCAGCAAAGATTGCGCTCATTCTGAGCTTAACACCATCGACTAACGTCAAGCAGTTGAGAGCGATGTTGGGACACACTGGGTATTATCGCAAGTTCATCAGGGGTTATGCAGCAATCATGACCCCTATGGAGAAGTTATTGAAGAAAGATGTGGTATTTCAATGGAGCCATGAATGTCAAGTTAGTTTTGAGACGCTGAAGGCTAAGATTGCTTTAGCACTGATACTGGTGTTTCCGGACTGGAGTAGGGAATTCCATGTCCATGTTGATGCATCATCGATTGCACTGGGAGTGGTGCTTGCGCAACCGGGGGAAGGGGATTTGGATCACCCCATTGCTTTTGCAAGTCACAAGTTATCATCCGTAGAATGAAACTGTACAACGAAAAAGAGGAAAGGTTTGGAGATGGTATATGCACTGCAGAAGTTCAGGCATTACCTATTAGGTGGTCACTTTAAGATGTTCACAGACCACTCTACATTAAAATATCTGGTCAATAAGCCTTTGTTGGGGGGGAAGATCTGTCCCTGGCTACTTCTTTTCCAGGAGTTCGATTTTGAAGTTATTGTGAAACTAGGACACTTGAATGCAGGACCAGATCATCTATGGCGAATTGAGACGGGAGACGAACCCACCAACATCGAAGATGGGTTTCCAGATGCGCAATTGTTTAAGGTTGAAGTAGCTGATGAATACTATGAAGAAATCATTTAGTTCCTGGTGACAGGTACCGCACCGGAGGGGTTTAATACCAGTCAGAAGAAGTAGTTGGTGTTCAAGGTCACCGAATTCCAGCTGATTGCAGGCGAATTATACAAACTAGGATAGGACAAGATATTGAGGCGCTATGTCTTACCCCATGAACAAGGGAAGATCTTGTCAGAAGCACATGTAGGAGTAGCTGGTGGGCACTATAGTGGTCGTGCGACTTCCAGGAAGGTGCTTCGCGCAGGGCTTTGGTGGCCGACGCTTCACAATGATGCAACTGATTATGCGCAGACTTGTGATGTTTGTCAAATAACAGGGAAACCCTCTAGGAGGGATGAGATGCCATTGAAGCCTGAAGTTACATTGTAGCCATTTTATAAATGGGCAGTGGATTTCGTGGGCCCTATCAACCCACCGGGGAAGCGCATTGGTGAAAGATACATCATCACTGCGAGAGATTATTTGACAAGATGGGTGGAGGTTGCTCCAGTCATAGATTGCACCGCTGCAACAGCAGCATGCTTCTTATTTGACAACATCGTCACTCAGTTTGGCTGCTCGAAGGTATTGATGAGTGATTAGGGCAGTCATTTCATCAATCACACCATCAATGCATTGACAGCAGAACTGCAGATACAACATAAGAAGAGAATGCCATAACATCCGCAAGCAAATGGGACAGTAGAAGTGTTCAACAAGGTCTTGGAGCACATGTTGATGAAGGTGTGCGATGCGAACCGCGATGACTGGGATCTAAAGATCCCATCATTTTTGTGGGCGTATCGCACCACGTGTAAAAGGTTGACGGTACAGACACCTTTCAAGTTGGTGTATGGGCAAGAAGCGATTATGCCTATGGAGTACATCATTCTGAGTCTACTCATCGTAGAAGAAACAAGGATGTACGATGCAGTGGTGTTAGGAGAACATTTGGTGCAGCTGGTGCAGCTTGAGGAAGACCACCTTATCGCAGGCTTCCACCAGAGCGTAGAGAAGGATCGACAGAAGCCTTGGCATGATCTCCATATCGAGAACACATACTTTCAGCAAGGTGACTTGGTACTGTTACATGACAACAAGTTTATGAAGCACCCAGGGAAATTGCAGATGCATTAGCTTGGTCCATATCGCATCAGTCGCATAACGTCTAGAGGAGCAGTACAGTTACCGTTATCAGACAATCCACTCAAGCGGATGCAAGTCGGATCTCCCTAGCTCGATGTGAGTCTAGAACAAATAGAACATACTACAAACACATTCCCTATATCTACTTAAGGACCAGGTACTAGATGTCTTACCTTTTTACTATGCGATCCTTTCTCCCAAATGTTAATCCACGTCCCACTGTCGTCAGATCCACGCTGCAAGACCTGTCAAGACATTAAGCAAGAGAAACCAGTAAAAGACATCTATACAATAAGCAAACTAAGTAAACAGTTAAGCAGGTAAACTACACAATATTATTACACATAAGAATAATATTGGTGGAAAGCATTTGTATTACTGCAAATAGAGGAGTACATGATAGAGATATAGGACTACAACTAGAGACTTAATGTAGCAGCCCTTCTCCGACCAAGCCAATTGCCATGTTCTTCCGAAGGAGTATGAGTTCTCCAAGAGGTGATTGAAGGTGTCTTAAGAGATATTTCCCCATCATGTAAGTACTATAGGCTTCCTCCTAAGATAGATTTCACCAACATGTAGATACCATAGCCTTCCTCCCTTGGGATGGGAGTGAGCCTCACTTATATAGGACTAAGTGGATAGGGTATGGATAGGATAGGTTGAGAGATGGTAGGAGAGAGATAGGGGATCCTCCCAAAGAGTTAGGGGTCGAGTACCAGCTCTCCTAGAGGTTAGGGATAAGCCCCTAAATGGGTAAGTTTCGAGAAGTATCTTGAATAGGCTATTTTTTCCCATTAACAGACCTCGTCGCACTCTGCAGTGGAGCAAGATGCGACGTCACATGTTACTAATGTGAAACCTGCGACGACCTCTCAAAAGTTTGCAAGATTGAGTGCAAATCCTCCCAGATGAAAGTACTTAGTCCAGGTGACTTCAGGGATGTATACACTGAATCTAATGATGAGTAGATTTTAGGTGTAATAGAATGCCCCCCAAAGCATGAAGCTATTAAGGATGTATAGGTGAAGTGCTTTGATAGAAATAATGGCAAAAGACTCATCGGACAAAGGACAATGATGCAGTACAACTGACTCTGAACGGACAATTTCACATGAAGTACAACGTGGCTGCTGACCAATACATTACAGATACATGGTATTAATGACTAACTAAATGCAATCATGGCTACTAGACACAAGCGTAGATCCATGATGAGATGATAACACAGTCATGACCAATACAAAAGTGGATCCATGTAATATGACTCAATACAAACTCCATCGCAACCTAGGTAAAACATGACTCCCCAGGGTCTTCAAGCTGAACCCACAATGATACAAATCTATCCATGTGATTACAAATGTCTTGACATCGAACATGGTAGAAACCACTTGATTACCGACCATTGATGTAAACCATTAACAAGTGCGAGGGATATCACCATTAATGTCAATGATTCCCAAGGTATCATAGTACATATCATCAAGCGTGAATAAATGATTTGAAGTCGAATGCAAGATGAAATCTTTCAATCAAGATTCAATGATGTAAACTCATGATGAAAGCAAGGTAACCTGCCATTGAGGCATGTAGGGCCAAGGTACTTGACTGGTTTCTAGATTCAATCCTCAGATGATGAGTTGAAGTTGACAAGGATGAATTCGTCGAAGGAGGGCCATGATGAATCCCCCATCAATCGACACAAAACATGACAAAAGATGTGTAGAGTGGATCGGATGGTACAATAACATGTAATACTGACTCAAAGTAACAACGGCATGACGACGTGTGTACTGACTGTAGATGATAAATGATAGACGTGTTCTTGAACATGGGCATGGCATGACTTGGAAGTATTGACACAATGAGAATGACGCAAACTTCTAATGCAACTGATGATGGAAGCTTTCTTCGAATGAATCAGAGGAGTAACAAGACTCAGAAAGTAAGCAGGGACTCATAGACAAACAGATGACCCAAGTACTGTATGCAAATGCAGATGAGTGCCATGTTCAAGAACGACTCTATACTACCACTAAGGTATGTAACACAAACACTTTCCTTTTTCCACATCATGAATGATGAGTGCCTCATGTGTTTTTTACGAGCTTGATGAGGGTAACCAGATGCTCGATATAGCTCATCTCATAGATGAGTCCTATCCCAAATATTTTCCAAACCTAGGATAGGAGGGGTTCGTCCCATGACGGGCCCTTCAATGTGAAAATTGAATGAGTCCATAGAAGGTAAACTCGGTCGTCATTTCATATTTAGAGAGTCTGAAAAGAACTAAAGAAGACTCCAACGGAGCTTTTTCGTAAAGTTAGCCTCATCGCCTGAAAAAGGGTAAAACAACACGGGAGAGGACTCTTCCAGTCATGATTGGCTGGAGTATTCCTTTTTCGTAATTAGTGCCTCCTGGTCCGAAAAAGGGGTAAACTATCACTAGGAAGACGACCATTCAAATACTTTAACAAGCATGAACGAGACAAGTTCGCTTGGCGATCTTTTCATATTTAGGGAGTCTGAAAAGAGCTTAACTATGGACTCCGGGGGGTGTCCTTTTCTATGGAAGTTTTAACGAGCTCGAAAAAGTGATAAATCATAACTCGATACTTGTTCTCATAGTTATGTGAGTACGAGAACAAACGAAGAGTAAACTCATCCCCATGCAATAATTAAGACTAACAAAAAATAATAATGAAAAAACATTCAAAGGGGTGTTCATACCTGTAGTTACCGTTGGAGATACGAGAAACGGCACAAAAGACCACTTTACGACTCCTGTACACTAGAGAAAGTGTCAAATAGTCCCAAATATAATGACAAACGGTCGAAACTATAGTAAATGGCCCAAAAGCATCAAAATATTTGAAAAGGAATATTACATTCTATTTATAAATAGAAATATGGTTCAAAAATAGATTTCTTTGTTCAAATTGCCAATTTGGGTGGAGAAGTACCAATTTGGAGCCAAAACTTCCTTTGCCGATTTTGGGAGCTACGATCCGCCATTTCACCAGTCGTCCGGACCAGCTAGGCCTAAATCTCATCCTACAACTTTCCAGTGGTTTAGTTTTTGCTTTCATGTTCATTTTTTAAGGTTTTTGATGGTGTTATGGAGGGCTTTATTTTCCCTCGGCTCATCGCAGGTTGCCCTTTTGGGACCCGCGACGAGGCCGAGTCATCACAAGTATCGAAAAATAGACGTGCGACGACGTCGCCCTATACCTGAATGCACGATGTGACGGCGGAAACCCAAAACTCAAACATAAAAAATAATCCAAAAAAGGAGTTTGTGAAAGTTGAGGACGGACCTAACAGGGTTTAAATGGTATTGGAGTGGCAAGAGAGAGAACACGAACTCGAGGATGAACAAGCCGTGAATGATCCACAATGCGTGGATGCTTTGAGAAACTGCGGGTTGCTCAAGTTCTTTGAGATCCTGAGGATGAGATCTCAGATCCCACTACTGACACACATGCTCGAGAGTTGGGATGTGGCCCAACAGTACTTTCTGATAGGTGAGCATATCCTCACGATAGACATTGAGGATATCTACTTTCTCACTGGTTTGTCCCGAAGAGGGGACGTTGTACATCTCACTGGGACACGGGCTAGTGACCGTACAGTTGAGGACATGGTGTCACAACACTATGTTGCTACTTCTCGTCCTTCTAGTGAGAAGATTCTCATAAGCGATGTGGCGAGCCGTCCATTACGGACCATATTGCTTACCATTACTAGGGTGGCGGGTAGCTAATCCCCACACACGGCTACTCGGACCCAGATGCTGTATGTAGAGGACTATATGTCCCCCATGGTTTTCAACTGGTGCGAGGGTCTCCTCGCAAACATCCGAGCTCAGCTGACCAAGTGTCAGCGAGGGGAGCTCAAGCAATTTGGGTATGGATCCATCATAGTATCGTTCCTCTTAGAGTGGATTCCTCTTCTAAGTTCACAGTTAGTACTTGATGACAGGGAGCCCAAGGATCCCCATATGCTTAGATGGGCTGAGGTCATGACCCGTCATGGTGGCGGGCCCATCATTAGCTTTGGTCCCAAGTTTTTCAGCTGGCTAGAGGGCCAGTTACTTATGGTCGAGGACTTTCCATACAGTGGCACAGACTTCCGAGAGGATCCCGACTTGGTGCTGCCAGAGGATGCAACATGGGGTGACCTAGGTGAGAACAAAACCCTTGTATTTTTAGTTTTGTATATTATATCATTTTTTTGATGTAGTGCTGATAAGTATGCAATATGTGTGTGCAGATGTGGGCCCCGTACGGTCGATGGGTCTCTCCCTTCTGGTGAGGAGAGACAGAGGCGGGGAGGTAGTTGTTCCTGCAGGTGCTCATACTACCATCGAGGAGATGGAGGAGTTGTACAGGAACCTGTTTGAGCTGACTGTGGATGTACTCGAGCTAGTTATTGATGATTTTTCAAGGTCCATGCAGAGATTTGGGGTTGGAGCATCCGTGCACTTCAATGCCTTACTCCGCAAGGTGGCTCGGATTGTGGACTGCTTTCTCACCCAGCGATATAGAGCTGTTCGAGCCAGGGGTGGTGTATGGGTCAGGCGCTAGGCCTGATGACACTACTATACGTGTACTGAGAGCTTAGAGACCTCATATTTTGTACTACTGAAAGCTATGATGCTTCATATTTTTGTAGAGACTCACTGAAAGCCATCGTGCTTCAAATTTTGTACCAGCACTACTTTTGAGCGATTTATATACGGACATTACTGGCGATTTATACATTATGTTTTTTTAAGATGATTAGTGATGTGATCTTGTTTATATGTTTTCTTTTATACATTGTATTTACATGTTGTGAATGCTTTTACATATTATGAGTGTTATGTGTGTGTGATGTACCAATCCAAAATGAAGTTGGCCATCGAGTCAACAACTGTGTTTAACTCCCATGGAATGTGCAGGTATTGAACGGATTCAAATGACCTTTCTAGGAGATGTACTCGTCTGAAGAGACAGAGTAAGATGGGATCATGGATGGCGTACACTTGGTTCAGATGGCAAACCACTAATTGAGAATCCATATGGATGAAAATGCGGTCCATACCCAAGGAAATGGCGTTAGCTAGGGTTCTGATTATTGCCTGATATTCTGCGGTATTGTTGGTCGCAAACACTAGGCAACTTCCTCCTAAGTTGATGAGCACACCTGTTGGGGAATATAGTACCCAGGATACCGAAGCAAGGTTACGGGTATGCCGGCTGGCGTCCTCCTTGAATCCATAGCACGTTACCATCTGCACTCGCAGACAGAACATGGTATAAGAAGCGGAAACAAGATCAAAAGACACTCGAAAAATAAATGCGTCACACCACACAAAAACACGCCATGTACAGTATATACAAGCAAGTCTGTGTAGGAGGGATCAAGCATAGTATCTCTTCAGGTAAAGCCCATTGCAAGGTTCACCCAAAGAGATTCTGTCATAATCTTCAAGCTCGTAAGCACCTTTTTCCAACACACATTTTATAACGTAAGGTCCATACCACATGGACTCGAACTTCCCTGCTCCTAGTTTGTCGTGCTTCTGGTCATAAGTAAGGACCAGGTCACCCTCGTTAAAGATACGAGGTTCAACTAACTTATCGTATTGGGATTTGATGCGATTCTTGTGCGCTTCATTAGCAAGAGCGGTATCTCGGCGAGACTCGTCAAGTTTTGCTAAGTGCAAGAGACATTCTTCCTCAGCAGTAGTGTTAGGAAGAAGTTCGACAACGAGTTGTAGAGATGCAATTTCACACTTTATCGGCAGAACAACCTCCAATCCATATACCAATTGGAAAGGAGTGAAGCCTGTGGTGGTTTTGACGGAAGTTCGATAGGCCCATAATGCTGAAAAGAGCATGTTATGCCAATTGGACTTATGTGTCCCTACCATCCTTTGGACCATAGTTTTCAAGACCTTGTTAATGGCCTTGACTTGTCCGTTGGATTGCGGGTAGTAGGGTGTTGAATTTTCATGACGAAAACCCAACCTGTCGCTCAATTCATCAACCATATGATTCTGAAAGTGAGAACCATGATCGGTAACAATTTCCTGAGGAACTCCGAACCGCGCTATTACATTATTGAACATGAAGAGTGTAGCGTTTTATCGTCTTTTTGGTGTGTAGGAATAGCTTCGGACCACTTTGTGAAGTAATCCACAGCTATAATGATGTAACTATGCCCCCCGGCCGAGGTAGGCTTACAATGCATAAAATCAATGCCCCATTTTGTGAATGGGCCAACGGCAATAACCGGATGTAACGGGGCAGGATGAGTGTGCTTCTTCGTATGGAAGTGTTGGCAAGGAGGACATTTTTTTACGGCCTCAATACAATATTTGAAGATAGTAGGCCAAAAATATCCTGCGCACAAAATATTCTAGGCTGTAGCCATCCCAGAGAGGTGACTGCCACATGCCCCAGCGTGACAGTCATTCAGAATGCGTTCATCCTCATCATGAGTGAGACAACATTGAAGAATGGAATCAATGCCATGGTGATACAAAGTATCATTAATGATTAAATAATACTTTGCATGGCGACGTATCTTACGAGGGTCGTCACGAGAGAGTTGAAGGATGAAGCATTGGGTTTGAAGATACAATGAGATATCTCCATACAACGGGTCAGTCATACTGATGAGAAACAATGATTCATCCAGAAAGGAGTCATTGTGCTCAACTTCTGCATCAGAATGGGGAAGGTCGCAAATGAGCTCGGAAAGCACCAAAGACTTCTTAGACTTGGCTTTCTTGAAAAGAAGATCAAATTATTGTAGTATCACAATCCAGCGTGAATACTTTCCCCCAAGCACCTGACGTGTAAGTACGTGGTACATGGGGTTCGAGTCAGCAATGATGGTGGTGGTGCGGAGAAAAATGTAGTGGTGGAACTTCTGGATGGCAATGACCGCCGCGAATGCAAGTTTTTCGACATGTGAATATCTAGTTTCAACGTTAGCTAGACCCTTATTTGCACAGTATATCACATGTTCCTGAGCATTTTGATCCTCCTGTACCAAAACCATGGCGATAGTGGTAGGAAAAGTGGCGAGATATAACATGTAATCTCGATAATAATTAGGCGGTTGGAGCACGGGGGCATGCGTGATGGCATGTTTGATACTATCGAAGGATTTTTGAGCTTGATCGTCCCAAATGAACGGGACATCCTTCTTGAGCAGTCTCATATAGCCCTAAGTCTTCTCCACGAAATTACAAACAAAACGTCGTAAATAAGTCGCCTTCCCTTGGAGACTTTGAAGTTTTGTCACATCAGTTGGGGGTGGTAGGTTGATGATGGCCTCCACCTTTAAGGGATCAATGCGGATTCCATCCTTCGAAATGATAAATCCTAAGAGGTGTCCGGACTCAACGCAAAATATACACTTATGAGGATTCAGACGGATATTGTACCGTCTGCATCTGAGGAAAATGGTCGTCAGATGATTAATGTGGAACTCACGCTCCTTTGAATGAGCAGGGAGATCGTACAAGTAAGGTTCCACAAAGTCCTTAATACCGTGGAAGGCATACAACATATCCTGCTAAAACATGGCGCCAGCATTTTTAAGGCCAAATGGGAGTTTGCGGTATGAAACGTTCCCCACGGGAAGATGAAAGCCATCTTATGTTGGTCGGCTGGGTTGATCTCAATTTGGTTGTAACCAAAAATCCATTCATGAATGAGAAGATGACGCTTCCGGCATAGTTGTCGATGTTCTGGTCGATGAAGGGGGTCAGGTAGTTGTCTTTTGGACAAGCCCGATTAAGGTCCCGATAATCAACACATAAGCGAATGGTGCCCTACTTTTTATTCACAGGAACGACTTTTGAGACCCAATCCGTCAATGGGACAGGATAAATAAAGCCAGCCTTTAAGAGCTTTTCAATTTCTGCCTTTATTGCCGCATTCTTCCGGGGGTGTACCGGTCACAACTTTTGACGTACAGGTTTGATGTCGGGATAGGTTTTTATTTCATGAGAAACAATTGCAGGGTCTATCCTAGGCATCTCCTCATAGGACCAAGCAAATACGTCTCGAAATTGCTTGAACAAGGCCATGCTGACAGTGATTTCTTCAGGGGAACACTTCTGGCCTATGCGAATGTGTTCCCCTATACCAGGTTTCACTGAGATGTCTACCGGGGTAGTTGGATCAATGTTTGCCAAGTTGTCCTCCGTGTCCGTAAGACATGTAAGGATGGGGGATTGAGGGGATGGGTAGATATCTGGTGAAAAGAGGGTATGGATGTTGTTCTCTATGTATTCCAAAGGAGGAAGAAAAGATGACCTATGATGGAGATCATCCCACGGACTGTCATCAACATTCATTACTTCCATGATGGATTCGTCTGAATGAAAAGTCCGAAGTAAGAGATCAGGTAGAGAGGACGTCCGTCGTAGAGAAAAGGATGTAGAGGCCATGGTTAAATGGTCCTATGATGCTGATTGGATAGCCTCATAAATACGTTCAGCGGGTGACAGAGGCATCATATCTCCAAGCAGGTGTGTTGTGGCTTCATCTGGTACAAGCCAAGCATCGTTAGAGTGAGATAAAATCTCTGTGGAGATCATGTTCACCGTAGCAACATGATTAGGGGGGTCCGCGATTGGAAAAATGTCCATGAGAGATAAATATTTCAAAAGGCCAACCCCTACACTCTCATACTGTTTTGACATCTGCCCAATGGAAGGGACATGGTCACCAGGATGAGTAGTGGCTTCCGGTGTACAAAAATCTAACTGGTCGATAGTAACAGTTTGTCCTTGGTGGGGGAATTGTACTATGCGGAAGACTGAAGAGGCTATTGCCTGCATGGTGTAAAACCAATTGCGACCAAGCAAGAGATTATAATCTAACGAGGCCGAGACCACTTCCACGTTAATGGTTATGGTCTTTCTGCCCAACTCAACTGCAAGAGCTTGTAAGAGCCCATGAGGTTGAAAGCCACGCCCGTCGAATGCTTTCAACGTGGTAGGAGAACGATTCAATTTAGGGGAGCCAATGGATCTCCAACAGGTGATGGAAATGATAGAAGTGGAGGCTCCTTCGTTGTTTGGGTACACAGGGTACTACCAAAGGACCGAACACCAAGAGCAACCACTTCACACAAACAGATCACAAATAAACACACCAATGTTTTGACGTGGTTTAAACCCTCTTGAGGGAAACACTCCACGGCCCTGACCAAATAGCTTCTACGGGACAATTTATTATGCAAAGAAAGAAAGTTACAAATGAGCTTCTCATAATCGATCAACTAAACAATGACCCTCCATGCTCTTTAAATAGAGATCATGGACCAATCGGGTGTTAAGCCACAGATCAAGGTTAGGTTTGATCTAAGAGAAGTTGAACTGTCGGATCACTCTATGTCGGAAACATATCGTGACCGTCGGATTAAGTATTTACAAATGCATACTAATGCATACTAAAGAAACAAACTATCCCTAACGGATATATTACACAAGTTGATCTTAACTAACTCCTAAGTGTCTAAATATCCTAACATCCCCCCTTAAGAACAACTTGGGATAGGATTGAAGGATTTACAAAAGTGACACTATTAGGAGAAGGAAGGAGGCATTAGAGCCTATCCCCCCTTAATGACAAGTTCCTGAACTCCTAACATAGATCGAAGTTTAGAAAACTTCGCTTCTGTAAGAGACTTGGTGAAGATGTCTGCAACTTGATCATCTGTAGGGAAAAAGAGCACTTCAAGAACCCGATCATGAACAAGATTTCTGATGAAGTGCATATGTAGCTCAATGTGTTTGCTGCGTTGATGTAGAATTGGATCTTTGGAAAGCTTGATGGCACTTTGATTGTCACACCAAAGTGGAGTAGGTTGCTGCTGCTCGAATCCAAACTCTGAAAGGATCTGTCGAAGCCATAAAGCTTCCTGACTGGAATTAACTGTTGCTCGATATTCTGCCTCTGCTGAAGAAAGAGCAAGAGCTTGTTGTTTCTTACAAGTCCAAGTAATAGGTCCAGATCCAAGACTGAAAACATAACCTGCAGTAGACTTTCGATCATCAGGATCGCCGGCCCAATCTGAATCAGTGAAACCAACCAACAAAGGTTTCCCCCTGTACTGTAATCCCAAACTGAACTGTACCTCGAATATATCGAAGTATTCTTTTAGCTGCTTTCCAGTGACTTTCATGAGGTGTCTGCATATAACGGGCAACTCGACCAATGGCAAAGGAAAGGTCAGGACGGGAATGAGTCAATTATAAGAGACTACCAACAAGCTGATGATACAAGGTGGCATCGACTTCAGGTGAAGTACAAGTGGCAGAAATTTTGACTCCAGACTGGAAGGGAGAAGGGGCTGGTGTACAATCTTCCATGTGAAAGCGACGAAGAAGGTCACAAGCATACTTAGACTGAAAAAGAAAGATTCCTTCTTTGGTTTGCAGGACTTGGAGACCAAGAAAATAATGCAAATGTACTAAGTCTAACATTTCAAAATGTTGTTTAAGACTGGATTTCACATGGGTTATAAGCTTAGGGTCACTACCAGTAAGAATAAGGTCATCAACATATAGAACAAGTATGATGAGATGGTTTCCTACTTTCTTGGTATAGACATTGGGGTCAGAATGGCATCTAGAAAAACCAGTGTCAAGGAGAAAGTTATCCATTTTGGCATACCAAGCTCTAGGAGCTTGCTTAAGACCATATAAGGATTTCTTAAGGCGGCAGACAAGGCTAGAGTTATTCTAAACATAGCCAGGAGGTTGTTCCATGTCAATTTCCTCCTGTAAATCACCATGTAAGAAGGCAGACTTGACATCCATTTGATGGACTTCCCAGTTGTGTAAGGCTGCAAGGGAAAGAACAAGGCAGATGGAGTTCATTTTTGCGACAGGAGCAAAGGTTTCATTGTAGTCAATCCCTTCAACTTGAGAAAAACCTTTGGCAACTAACCTTGCCTTAAGTCTTTCAACACTTCCATCTGATGCATACTTAGTTCTATAGACCCATTTACATCTGACAAGTTTTCTTCCTTTTGGAAGAGGTACAAGATCCCAAGTATCGTTCGCCATTAAGGAACGATATTCTTCATCCATGGCTGCATCCCAATCTAGATTCCCTGAAGCTTCTGCAAAAGTTTATGGATCATGATTCTCGGAAACTTGAGCCAAAAGAGAAGAGGCTCGCTGAAACTGAGAACGTGTTCGACGTTGATCTCTAGGATCACCGACAAGATCACCAGCTGCTTCACATGTTGAACTGACCCATCGAGGAAGCACTTGTGCTGGTGCAACTGGAGGAACATGAGCAGGCGGAGGTGGATTTTCATCCTCACTGTCATCATCAGAAACTGGAGTTGGAAACCTGTCAAGGAAGTTGGAAGAAGAAGAAGAAGGCACAAACGCCGAATCAGGCTCGTAGGCCAAAGATGGCACAATCGCCGAGTTAGGCTCGCAGGCCAAGATATTTTCATCAAATTTAACATCTCTTCTAATGATTATAGCATGAGAATGTGGTTGAAGAAGTCTATAACCTTTTACATCTTCAGAATATCCAACAAATATGCACTTTTCACTTTTAGGCTGCAATGCTTTCCGTTTTTCATCCGGAATGTGAGCCCATGCTTCACTACCAAACACACGAAAGTGACTTACATCAGGTTTAATTTTACTCCATGCTTCTTCCGGTGTTATACCTTGTAATGCTTTTGTGGGGGTGCGATTAACTATGTAATTTGCACAATTTATGGCTTCAGCCCAAAATTGAAGACTTAGTCCCTTAGATTGGATCATACAATTAGCCATTTCTTTTAAAGTGCGGTTTTTCCGCTCAGCTACACCATTTTGTTGTGGTGTATATGGAACAGTGTGCTGTTGTTGGATGCCTTGTTCAGTGTAGAAAGTAGTGAACTGTTTGTTAACATATTCTCCTCCATTGTCAGATCTTAACTTAATAATTTGATGACCAGATTTTTTTCAACAAGGGCCTTGTAGGCCAAGAACATGTTAAATACTTCGCTCTTAAGTTTTAGGAAATAAACCCAAGTGCATCTGGTGTAATCATCAATGAAAGTTAAGAAATATTTGAAACCAGAAAAGGAAGCAGATGGAAGAGGACCACACAAGTCACTATGCACAAGCTCCAAGGGAACTGAGGCGTGCCAAGAGGCACGTTTGTCAAAACTGTCCCGATGATGTTTTTCGAGTACACAACCGGAGCAAACACCATCCCTGCAAGATACCATCGGAAGACCTGTCACCATATTTTCTTTACATAGTTGTTGCAATGAGCGATAATTTAAGTGACCAAATCGCTCATGCCAAAGTTTGCTCAAGTTATCACTATGAGCAACAAAAACCGAAGGGAAAGGTGATGACCCAAAGTTGTTAAACTTGTACAACCTGGTAATATCATCAACAATTCCAGTAGCTAGGACCTGTTGAGGATCTTTAAAATCCTTGATTACAACTTGGTGAGGTGTAAAGGTCACAGTTTTACCTTCACCAGAATGAGTGATCTGATAGACTGATAACAAATTGCAGGAAATTCTTGGAACACATAGTACATCACTAAAATGACCATTATCTACTAGAATTGTTCCAGCTCCTACAACACTTAGAGATCTATCATCACCAACAAATATTTGTTTGGTGTTACATTCATGCATAGTAGAAAAGATGGCTTGATCCTTAGCCATATGATAAGATGCTCCAGAATCAATGAGCCATTCATTTGAAGTAGTAGAAGAAGAAGCATTATAAGAATAACCAGAAGCACAAAGTGCATGTCCATGAGAGGTAGATTTTGAAGGCGAATCTAGGCTGATGTGGTGCTTCTTCATTGCTACTTGCAAGGCTACCATCTTCTTAAAACACTTAGATTCATCATGATTATCTTTCCCGCAATAGTTGCAATGACGCTCAGTCTTCTTGCCTTTTGGCTTGGATCCTTTGTCATTTTTTAAACAAGGACCTGACTGAGAGGGTTTGGGACCCTTGTTTGACTTATTATTGCGAAAATTTTGTTTCTTGGGAGGCTTGGACTTTTCTTTCTGTTGGGACAATAAGGCTTTCCCAGATGTATATGCATTGTTGATTATTCCAAGGTGAATGAGTTTATCTTGTTCTCTAATCAAGGAATCACAAAATGATTCAAGACTAGGCTCTTGATAGCTAGCTGCATTCAAGGATGCTTTCATGGAGTAAAATGTAAATACAAAAACAGAATATGCAGGTCCAAGTTTGGAAAGAATATGATAAATGCATTGTTTGTCTTCCCTCTCAATCTTACATTCTGCACATAAGAGTTTAAGAGTTTTGTACTTAGATAAATAATCTTGAATGCATGGAAAGTCACTTGGATTTAAAGAAATCAACTCATTTTCGAGTTGGTGACCTCGAATTTCATTGTGTTTACCAAACACAGATTCCAACTTGTCCCAAGCAGCATTAGGTTCATCAATTCCAGATATGTGGAATCACAAATCAGTAGAGATTGACATCCCAATCAATCCACGAGCTTCATCACATCTATTTGCCCATTTTATTTTCTTATCATCATCAGTGGGTTCTTTTTCTTTCCCTGTGGTAATTCTGAAAAGTCCCCTACTTCGTAGAACATCCTCCATACGAGATTTCCATGAGAAATAGTTGGAACTGTTAAGTAGAATATCACAAAGGGAGGACATATTTGTAAATTAATGGCTATAAAAGCAGAAACCAATAGTCTGGATGTGAATAGCTCGAAAAAATAGGTGATTTAAAAAAAACGGCACTGAAAACTGACTCTGTATGATGAAGTTATGCTTGAACAAAGAAACTGATGAAGATGTCTCCAATAGTGACGTGGCAGCTAGAGAATGTCCAGCAAAAAAAAAGAACCCCCCTCTTCCCAAGATGGACCTTTTGACAATCACTTTACAAGAAAGTTTCTTTAAGTGAACCACTTTTGTAAAATAAGTGATTTCACTTTTACAATGATATTACTTTTAAATAGTGCAACAATAAAAAAAACTTAAGTGACTCACTTGTATTTTTATTTTTTATTATTTAAGTGAGATGCACTTTTACAATAAAGTAACTTGAAATTAGAAATTGCATGCACTTTTTTTCTTTTAAAAGTAACTTCCTAAGACTTGAACTCAAGACCTATTAAGGAATAAAGCAACTTTGGACCAAGTGAGCTAGATTAAAAGGTATGTAAAATATGGGAATGAGGAAGGGGGCTTTTTTTTTTTTTTTTTTTACTCTTCTTGCTCGGTTTGCGTGCTTGCCCTTTTTCCTGCAAAACAGACCACAAAATGAAACCAAAAAAATTTTCCACACTTGTGGAGTTAGATCTTGTTAGTTTGCCCGGAAAGTCTACGTTTTCTCTCTGTTTCTGATTTGCCGAGATCGCACAAGGTACACGGCAAAGAGCAGACGCAGCCGAGACAAACCCTTTCCCTTTCTGTTTCTGATTTGCCGAGATCACTCAAGGTGCAAGGCAAAGAGCATACGCAGACGAGAAAGCAACAATCCGAACCAAAAAAATCTAACAGACAAAAAAAAAATGAAATATGAGATTTTTTTCTTTTCAAAAAACAAAATAAAAAAATGCGTCACTGTAACATTATACCTTCAGATCTGATGAAATACGCGTTTCTGGAGCAACCGGGAACTGTTTTTGATCAAACGAAAACTATTTCCCAATGGAAACGACACTCTGGACGCAATGGAACACCTCCCATAGCCCAGAAATGCAAATAAATACCAGAAATAGAAACCCTTTCGAGTTTCGGCAACAGCAGTTCAAGATCTAGATCATAACCAGAAGCGGCACTTCATAAAAGCTCTGATACCATGTTCGGGTACACAGGGTACTACCAAAGGACCGAACACCAATAGAAACCACTTCACACAAACAGATCACAGATCAACACACCGATGTTTTGACGTGGTTTAAACCCTCTTGAGGGAAACACTCCACGGCCCCGGCCAAATAGCTTCTACGGGACAATTTATTATGCAAAGAAATAAAGTTACAAATGAGCTTCTCATAATCGATCAACTAAACAATGACCCTCCATGCTCTTTAAATAGAGATCATGGACCAATCGGGTGTTAAGCCAAGGATCAAGGTTAGGTTTGATCTAAGAGAAGTTGAGCCGTCGGATCACTCTATGTCGGAAACATATCGTGACCGTTGGATTAAGTATTTACAAATGCATACTAATGCATACTAAAGAAACACACTATCCCTAACGGATATATTACACAAGTTGATCTTAACTAACTCCTAAGTGTCTAAATATCCTAACAATCGTCCAAAAGGGTACGATGGACAATCTTCCCAGAAATGTTCGCAGAAACTTGGAATGCGAGCTGGTGTGAGAGCCTCGACTTAAAGTTGTCAAGTCGGAACATGATGGTGTTCGAGGAATCCAGGTCTACTGCACCAATGGCTGCAAGGAGAGTTTTGCGTTGATTAGGACAATTCTGCAAAACTTCCAGGCTAGACATGGCGCAAGGAGCTTGTGCCAAGTCCTCTACGATATTGTAATTCTCTGCCGCTCGAGCATTAGGATTGAAAACAACTTTTCGAATTGTACTCTTGGGTGGTCGCAATATCGAGTCTAAGGAGGGCTTTTCAATGGTGAGAGAAGTTGATGGTACAGTGACATCAGTTAAGGATTCGGAATCTTTTTCAGTATTACTTCCAGTGGATTCCTTCGAAGGGACCGGTTCATAAGATCACGAGCGAGTATTCAAATTGATCGTTTCATTACGCAACATGAGAACATGTGCGATATTGGATGGTTCCCCCTAGGCTGGGGGGATTTGAGCAATCATCTGTTGGTTTTGAGTAGGAAATGGATCGTTGAGGACTGCGGGAGTCGGTTTACCCCTAAGAAACTTTTGCACTTCGTCTCTATGGGGACACTCTTTGGAGAAATGGTCATCTCCACATAGTAAGAAATGATACTTCAGTTTCCTTTTCTGCTTGGCATCGTCAGGAGTGCTCTTGGGTTCCTGCTAGGAAGAAGACTTTTTGGGTTTCCCCTTGTTCTTCTTCTTACCGTTAAACTTCTGAGATGAAGCTAATTGAACATAATTCACCTCTTCAGTTACAGCAGGAGCAGTCGACTTGGTGGTGCTTTGGCCATCCTGGGCCAGTAAGGGGGAAGACCCTTGAAGGTTGGATGATCCAACAATACTAGAGGCAGGATGGGTGTTAAGGGATCTGATGATTCCATTAGTTTGGGGTCCCTTATGTGGTTTCATGGGATGGGGTGCATTGGGTAGAATGTTGAACATAGTGCCAGATTGAGTGTAGACCAGGTCTAACAGATGGGCACTCACGATGGGTTGTTCTTCGGTGACAGAACCTCTCATGGTGACATCTTTTGCTATGGCGGGAATGAGCAATTTTGTAAACCAGTCTGCTAGGAGCTAATCTGGAATAGGAGCTTTAATGAGATGTCATCTCCTTCACCACTCATGGATATGATCTGAAATGTGAGTGGCAGTATTCTGACGGAGCGAGGTTAAAAGCTCAGTACCAGTCTCATACCGTATAGGCAGTTGGAAATGTGTCAAAAAGTTCATAGCAAGAGAGCGGAAATCAGGAAAAGAGTGTGGTGGCAACTCAATGTACCACTTGGCAGTCGAACCGGTGAGAGTCCTTTGAAACAATCTAAGATGAATTGAATCATCCATTAAGGAATTAGATTAACACCATAAGTGGTATGTCATCACGTGGTTTTTGGGGTCTTCACCCGGATTGCTGTCAAACTTGGGGATATCAGACGGAAGTTTCACCGGAATCGGTGGCTAGTTAGATCCGTGGTAAATAGAATCATTGGTTAAACGGGAGAGGTCAGGCAGGTCCAAAGTAGCCAGGAAGGGCAGCTGTGGATTAGGCTGCACGTATTGATAATATGGATAAGGCATGTAAGGACCAAACTGACTGTAAGGCGTACCAGGATGAAACTGACCGTAGGGGGGTGTGCCTCCTGGACCGTAAGAAGGTCTACCACCATAAGGTGGTCCATTCCAATAAGGTGGAGGTCCACCTCCACCTCCGTGAGGGGGTGGAGGTCCGCTGCCACCACCGAGAGGAGGTTGGGGTCCGTAACCATAATAAGGTGGCCCGCCACTGCCTCCGCTTGGAGGGGGTGGTGGACCACTTCTGCCTCCAAAAGGATGGGGGCCCCCACCACCTCCACCTCCAGAAGGATGAGGGTCTCCACCACCACCACCACCACCATAGTAATTAGGTCCTCCACCACCTCCGCCTGGAGGGGGTGGTGGACCACCGCCGCCACCTGAAGGGAAATGTCCTCCTCTACCATGACAGGGTGGTCCCCCACCGCCTCCGCCGAGAGGGGGTGGTGGACCATTCCCGTCACCGTTGGAGGGGTGAGGGATGTTGTAGGTAAAAATGAGGTGGACCTCTACCAATGTTAGGTGGGGGCTCGTCGCCTCCAGTAGGGGCTGGGGGAGGACCAATCGGGGGTGGTGGTACTTGAGGGATAATCAGTTGGGGTCCATGTTGCAACATAGGTTGTTTCCCCCATAGAGTGTATAGGTTCCCGGGATAAGGTATCCCGTATGGTGCATTTCCGGGATTAGTTTGGCCTAGAACAGGGTTAACAGAACCTGGATACGCTTGACTCCATGAGGGTTGAGTTACATTTGATGGCCCTCCAACTTGAGATAATCCTGTGGTGGATGGTCTAGTAGGTTGGGAAGGTCCAGCGGAAGGTCCGTTGGGGATTCCACCGCTTATGTTCTAGTTAAGAAACGAGGGTTTCCCCCCAGCCACAACAGGTTGACCACTATTCAAAGGTTGAACCAACGTAGGTTGTTGATTAGCTACCGTGGTAATAACATTACCAATAAGATAATTCGTGGGAATAGAATACCCTCCCCTCGGATTCTGAGGTGGGGGAGGAACTGGTAAAGTAACCGTGGTAGTGACAGGTGTGTTGGACTGTTGTCCTTCCACCGGTTGGTTCACTTGAGGTGCAGGACTGGATTCTTGCGAGGGTTGACCAGTCTTGTTAGTGGTCGCGTGGTGGGGTACTTCAAGTGATCCAAAAGATATCGGATGAATTGGGATAGGTTGGTAAGGAGGTAACAATGGGTCTTGAACCCTCCGTTGGAGACTTAACTGCCGAAACTCTTCAGCCATAGAATGAAAGTGAGCCAATTGGCCACGAAAGTAGGCTAAAGTGTCTTCCGGGGTAGTCTCACTGGGTGAGGATGAAGGGGGAAAATGAGCCACTGGGTGGTCTGTAGAAGATGTCCAATAAGCTGCTGAAGGACCAACAACTATTGTAGGATCGTCCTGGGGTCGGTTTATCGATTCCAACGATCCAGGTTCTCCCAGGATGACGGGAGAAATATTTTCTGAAGCGGGGGTGTGTGCTTCTTCATTCTGCGGGGGATGAGAGGTAGGTGAATCTGGTGGAAACAAAAGTCCACCAACATTCAAAGTGGGGTTCTCCACTTCAGTAACTACGACCGCGTTACGCTGATCCATTCTTACCCTTGAAATAACCTCCGGATTAAGGGGATATTCGAGTGATAAGTTCAAGATCCTACGAGACCTTCTCTAGGGAAAATCTGCTAGAGTATCAGGAAAATCAGCAAGAAAGGCCGAAATAGTGTTTCTCCTAAGGGTATGCTAAAAGAAAAGCAGGCCAAAGAAAACCTACTCAAACTAAGGAAACAAGCAAACTTATGTGACAAAGTGGATTCAAAAGTCTGGAACCTCATGGGATTATCAAGGCATCGTAAACTGCGATATACTGCAAGGTCCAACAATATGACGCGACAAGGAGGATTGGGACCGTACCCTTGCCTGCATACCCGATTACCTGGACAGTATGTGCGTGCTAATCTCCCCGAGTGTTGTTCTCAGTGCATTTCTTTTCCAAGACAGCCAAATGGTTAACTCGGTTGGTTCCAGGAATCCTAATGGTGTCTCCCGATATACGCAAGGTACGTGGGAGCTCAAATCCATAGTGGTGCTGTCTAATGCACAGTCGTTGGCACGAGACCTTCTGATATATGTTTCGAGTACGTGATACACCCTTCCATATACACCAATTATGGATTATGGTACTTGGTGGGTACGTGAAGGAGCTCGATATACCGATGTACGTGGAAGACTACAATACCCCCAAATTACAGTGCTGGAAAATAACGACAGCTGCCACGCTTAATGACGCCGGAACACATCTCTAACTTACACACAAGTTGCTAAAAATTTTACGTATTTCTATCGTTAATTTTATCTTGGACAGTTAGGTGAATGCATGAGGTGAGTACATAACCGGAAGCATAATGCAAGCCCTGATTACATGCACGAAATGTTCTTTTCTTTCAATGAATTCTAGCTATGGAAAGGAGAAAGCTTTTTTTCCAATGGTATTGCCAAAACAAACTCAATGCAACACAATCTCAATTCAAACAAATTTGACAATGAAAGTATTCTTTTCCTTTTCAACGAAACAAAAAAGTACACAACACTACTAAACCAAAACAAAACAACTTTTTCATTTTCTTCTTCTTTTCAAAGTAAAATGACACTAAGTGATGAAAAGAGAGGATTTTGAAACGAAGTATGCAAAATTTTCAATTTCAATTTCAATGGTCTAAAAGCAACAAGAATTAAAAATGCATCTATCTTTCCTTAGCATGGAATTAACTTTGCAAAAATCGAAGCCTGGTTTGAGCTTTTCAAGAAAATGAACGATTCATAATTTGAGAAAAACACAATAGATCATATATTCATTCAATTTTTCCAAAATATAAACGAGAATTTTCCAATGCACAACAATCTTTCTTCAATAGATTTTTGAGAAACAATGGGAAAGAAGCATTTTTAAACTTTGTGATGGATGCATCAAAGAATAAACTTGATAACAACTCTGCTTTCAGATCTAAATGACTGAAAAGAAAACACTACTTGCAGCACTCATACATTCAGAAAACTCGAGAAAAGACAAGCACTCAACCAAGCTGAAAGACACACTTAACTCAAAATCAAGCAGCAGCAAGAAAACTAAGCAAGCAAAGCTCAAAACAAAAGTAAATGAGGTCTGGAAGCTGATACAATGTACTGATCATATCAGGGATGGAAGGAAGGGAATGCAAGAGTGAATGGATGAAGGTGGAGGAGACAAGAGTATCCACCACTACGAATCTCAAACTTGTCCAAGACGGAACCCAAAATCAATCCAAATGAAACCAAACTCTCAACACACAAATCATAAATGGGGTCTCTGGCTGGATCTTGCAGCATAGAGGGAATTCATACATCAAACCAAGGTTCAAACTGTCAGATGAGGGAAGGGATGCTAGTATGCCAACTTTTGGTAGATCGGCGCACTCTGTCTTTACACACAGTGCAACGTCGCAGTTTATCTTCATGGGAGGTGCGACGATGTCATAGTATAGCAATGTAAAGGATGCGACGGGTGACTAACAGGTGAAGAAAAGAGATTCAGAATGACAGAGTGTCACTCTGTTTCCACTGCCCAGGTGCGATAGGCGAGTTCTAGATTCAAAAATGAACCAGCTCTCTCAATAATGAACCAAAAACAGGCTTGAAAATGAGTTGTATAAACTCAGAGGAAGAAGATCGGAATCTTCAACGTGAAGATCTGAAAGTGAATGGCAAAAAATGATAAAAAGGCTTGTTTCAAGTAATCAACTAAAAATTAATCTCATATTTAATGACTACTAAACAAAACAAGCACTATTCCCTAGTATGGTTGCCATATTTGCTATCGGACAATCCACTCAAGCGGATGCGAGCTGGATCTCCCTAGCTCAATGTGAGTCTAGAACAAATAGAACAGACTACAAACACGTTTCCTAGATCTACTTAAGGATTGGGTACTAGATGTCTTACCTTTTTACTATGTGATCCTTTCTCCCGAATGTTGATCCACGTCCCACAATCGTCACATCCAAGCTGCAAGACCTGTCAAGACATCAAGCAAGAGAAACTAGTAAAAGACATCTATACAATAAGCGATCTAAGTAAACAGTTAAGCAGGTAAACTACACAATATTATTACACATAAGAACAATATTGGTGGAAAGCATTTGTATTACTACAAATAGAGGAGTACATGATAGAGATATAGGACTACAACCAGAGACTTAATGTAGCAGCCCTTCTCCGACCAAGCCAATTGCCATGTTCTTCCGAAGGAGTATGAGTTCTCCAAGAGGTGAATGAAGGTCTCTTAGGAGAGATTTCCCTAGCATGTAAGTACTATAGGCTTCCTCCTAAGATAGATTTCACCAGCATGTAGATACCATAGCCTTCCTCCCTTGGGATGGGAGTGAGCCTCACTTATATGGGACTAAGTGGATAGGGTATGGATAGGATAGGTTGAGAGATGGTAGGAGAGAGATAGGGGATCCTCCCAAAGAGTTAGGGGTCGAGTACCAGCTCTCCTAGAGGTTAGGGATAAGCCCCTAAATGGGTAAGTTTCAAGAAGGATCTCGAATAGGCTATTTTTTCCCATTCATAGACCTCGTCGCACTCTGCAGTGGAGAAAAATGAGATGTCGCATGTTGCTAATGTGCAACCTGCAACGACCTCTCAAAAGTTTGCAGGATTGAGTGCAAATCCTCCTAGATGAAAGTACTTAGTCTAGGTGACTTCAGGGATGTATACATTGAATCTAATGATGAGTAGATTTTAGGTGTAATAGTTACAATAGTTAGATGGAGCGATGATCCCAAAGTTGATTAATGGTAGTAGGTTGAAGCCCTATAGGTCGGGCTTGGAGCAGCGTGATGCTTGAGTTGCATCGGGGAGAAAAAAATGCAGGATGCTCGGTGGCAGGATGGCACACCAGCAGGGACAGAACGCAAAGGCATAAGTGCTTGTGTGTTAGTTTGGGAGTAGGTTCGCAACATCGGCATGGTCGCGACCGGGTCAAATCAGCACTAAATGCAGAAAGTTAAAAACAGTAAATTAGCACCGCGTGATGGAATGATCGACATTTATGGTGGATCCGACCGTTGGATCGACCGAATCGAAGGTGGATCGGGTAATTAAGGCGTGATTTGGTCATGATGCAGGGTTTGATTTGGTAATGATGGTTACAGACATAATTTGACACTATAAGAAGGGGTCACCTCTGGTCAGAAGGAACCATTGCGTTGAGTGTAAGAGACAGTTCAGTGTTGCATTGTTTGAGTTGAATTGCCAAGTTCAGGGTTGAGTGGTTGTTTGCAGCAAGTTGGGTATGTGCGTGAGGAGTTGTTGAACCATGAGGAGCCCTACTGCGGCATGCCGATCACACCCGTGGTTGAAGTTTCCAGTGGGGTTGAGTCACCGGCTCGGGTGGTAAGCATCGAATAAGAGGTTGTCAGCATGCCGAGTGGATCGCCGTTTACAGGAATTCCAAAAAAAGAGGAGGGGGGTTAGCATTCCAAGTCCCCGCAGAGCAAACGACAGTTACGCTCATCCGCAACGATAATTGAGGAGGTCCAAGAGGAAATAGGACAGTCCAGCCACGGATTTGATGAGTTGGCTGCTTGGGAAGGACTATCTGCTACGGATATCCCTAGGTATGTCCCCCCCTTGTCGGCTTGACATACCGCCTCGGAATCTCATGAAGAATCATAGATACACTATGCAGATGCCAATGCTCCCAGGATGTATGCAGTGCTCCATAGACATTGTGTCGACATTGATGTGGCTGAAATATGATGACCACGACATGGTGGCATATCCGGATATTACGTCGGACCCTTATGTGTCGGGGTCACAGCTCAGCGGTACACCAGTTCCACAGGACTTGGCGCGCGGGTTGGTCCAAGCATGATTGCTTGGGCTCATTAATATGCCACACTTTGGGCAACTGCCGGAGGTTAATGCTTGTGTGAAGCAGCTGCTGGCCTGCTTCCATGGCTGTACATTATGGCTAGACAGACCGGTTCCAGTCACTATCGATTTGATTGCATAAATCACCAGGTTTCCGAAGGTGGGGGTAGATCCTTTCCAATACTTCCGTGGGAAGGAAAACGACAAAAGGAGGGTAGCACAGTTGGTCTGGAAATACACCCTGGAACGTGACGGTCGTGCTTACAAAAGCAGCAGTATCAATGATAAGGAAGTCCTCACTGGCGCAAAGATATTGAGTTGTAAAGTGGTTCGAAAGAATTTCCCCAACCAATGCAATTCAGGGGTTGTCGCATGTGCAGCACAATGCACAGAAGGCGTGCAAATGAAGTGGTCCTTATTTTTGTTGAAACCATTAGCGGAAGATGCAGCAATAGTCTAGGATGGGAAAGGATCGTTCACTTACAACTGGCTCCTCATTTTGATCATGCTGGTTTCTTGGAAGGATCCTGATACTTTCCAAGGCATGGAAGTCGAGGCCGCAAAAAGCCATAAGGGTGCGGGGTATTAGAACTTGTGGTGCGTGCAGGAACCCGAGCGCCTTAGAGAATGTGCATTGCAGTTTTGTCTATATTTGGATATGTTAAAGGATGTAGCGAAAAAGGTGCCTCGCTTGATGGAAGAAATCGTGGTGAAGTACAAGCCGATTGCACTGTTTGCAATTTGGGCTCACGCGATTCACGTGCAGGCAAGGCGTGATCCTGGGCGACAATGGTTGTTGATGCACTATAAGTTGTCTGAGGAGGTATTGGAGGGAATCATCAATGATTGGCCAGTTGAATGGCGGGAACTTGTTAGTCTGACAGATATTGAGGCAGGACTCCCAGCGCAGGGCCCAAAGGATGCATTGTTTGAGCAGGACTAGCAAATTCACCATGACTCAGACCAGGAGTTGTCTGCAAAGACACCTACGGATGAGGATATTGACCATGACCTAGAGGAGGGTAGAACGAAGGCCCGTCATGAGTATGTGGTGATTAGTGGGGCCTCTCCAACGACAGAGATGCAGTTGGGCCACCTCATAGCGGCGGTCACCAATGCGACCAATGTGGAAGCCCGAGCGATGATAGCGAAGGTGGAAGCTGGCTTCAAAAAGGTACATGCCTGGCTTGACTCTTTATGAGATGTGGTAGCATAGCGGATGGAAGAGATGGAAACTGAGCAGTAAGTTGGCACAATTCACACTGAGCCCCAGGGTCGAAACGTCAGCATTTCCCCGACTGTGATTGTGAATGACAACGAGGCTTTGCAGGCTGTGCTGCAGCAGTTAGAAAAATTGACCATTAATATCAACGAGCTGCCTGCGAAGGAGTTGACGATGGTGCAAGCGGTTTCCATCTAGGAAATGGTGGACCGGATGCATAAGATCAATGGGAAGTTCCTGAGATCGCAGGCGAACGAGGCCATGACCTAGCAAGAGGTCGTAGAGTTAAAGGACAAGGCATTTGAGGCGACGAAGGTGGTCAACGAATTGGAGGACAGACTTCAGCATCTAATGGCCGAGAAGACTAGTGCAGTACCAAAGCTCAAGAAGGAGCAGGATCGGTTGACAGTCAAAAGAGCTGCTATCTGGGACAGTAAGGTACGGTTGGAAGAAGCAATCTCTAAGGCCTGTCAACATGTTCTCGAGCCTACCGCGCAGTTGGATCCGGTTCAACAAGCACAACAAATTGGAGCTGTCATTTCCCAGCTAGAACATGATAATGCGAAGTTAGCAGCTTTGTTGAACCCGGGCACACCCGAAGCAAAGGTGAATGACCGGAAACATTCCATTGAGGAGGCAATCGCATAGATGGGGGAGTTGGAATAGACAGCGAAAAAACTCATAGCAAACACCAAGCAGTTTTGGGGAAGCATTGTTAAGGATGAACAGATTGAACATTTGACCCAACAATGGCAGGAAGAGGAGGGGCAGTTGGTGACATTAAAAGCGGCGATGCGAACGATACCGCTGGTGGCTCAGGTCGCCAAGTCAACAGAATTAAAATAGCTACAACAGTGCATCACAAAGGATGAAGAATGTCAAAATAAATGCACCGCGTAGCTGGAAGAATTCCAGGAGATTGGCGGTCAGTTTTTGCTTAAAGCAAGTTCTGCGCTAGAGGCTGTACAAACAGGTCGCTAGCAAGTTGCTTCAAGGATAAGAGAGCATCCATCCATGCAAGACGTGATAGACAGTCAGGCGGTGGTTTCGGAAATAAAGGAGCTGGTCACAGAAGTCAACCAACAGTACGAGGACTTCATAGTCAAAACCTCTGAGTACACCATGTCCGCCTGACGTGGCTCGAGGGAGAGCCACAAGATTGTGTTGGGGGCCTGTTGGCGAGCGGTTTGATGAACCCTCATTGTAGCATCGTGAATGTTGTGATACCGCGTAATGCGACAAGTATTTTTTGTAGTTTGTGGGTCATTTGGACCGCTTCATGTAGTTTTTGGGTCATTTGGACCATATTATGTGGGTTTTGGGTCATTTGACCGCACTATGTGGGGTTTTGGGTTAGTTTTTGTAGAAGTTTGTTAAGAAGTAGTTAGGCGGTTTCCTAAGTGGACCACAAATGTAAAGGCGTAAGCCTATAAATAGATGTAGGTTTGTAAGAGATAGGAAAAAATCTTGGTGAAGCATATGAATGGGAAATCTTGATCTTCATATGAAGCGGAAGACTGAGTATTTTGTTGTATCTGGGTTTTTGCGGAGATAATATGATGTGACAGAGTTTTTGAGCAGAACCTTTGTGTCGTTTCCATCTCTTTGTGGTAAATGCATTATGCGATATGACTTTGTGAATGATGTGATGTTTTCTTGCTGCGATTAATGCTTTACTGTTATACATGTTGCAATAATGATTCTGTGAATGTTAAGATCTGTTGAATAATGTCGCAATTATGCTTAACCCTGATTTGAATGCTTAGTTCTCTTTCTAAATGTTGCGATTAGTTAAGTAATTGATGCACAACATCCTCCTTCATTCGGCGGAAACATGGTTCCGTCAACTCTCCCTTGAACATATTGGGTGAGACCTCATCTGCTCCGCAGATGTTGTTGGACAGGGTAAAACCTATGTGGGATGGTGCTCAAGGAGATAGCGGTGGGTTGGTGTCGACAGCATGCGGAACCCCTATCGACTGTGTTTGTGTGAACACATGATTTCGACTTGGGATGATGTTGAGTCCTTATTTATGCACTGGAAGCTCATGAAAATCAAGAGGGCACATAATCCCTTAAATCTCTCCAACAAACTCTAGTGAACTGATTGAGAGAGATTGAGTCGATTTTTGTAACTTGATCTCTTTCACTTAGCTTTTAGATAATCTCCCACCTATAGTTTCATCTCATAAAATATTACCTCATAAATAAATCAAATGAATAATAAAATTAGGGAAGAATGTCAAGATATTCATTAAAGCAAACACGCATTGGCTTTTAGGAAAAAATGTCATAAAGTTAAATTTATCTTGTCATTTTAATTCCTTATTCCTCCTCATAATTCTTTTATGTTCCATTAGATGGGACAAATAATGTTCTTTTTTAGGGGCCCATCATACACCCCAACTTTAAGATTTTGCATTTCCTCATGCAACAAAACAATTCTTGAGGAGTTGGTAACTGTCATGCAAGAGAAAGAAATCTCCTAGCCGTTGATTGTGTTTTTTTCTGCAGTATCAAACATGTTTGCTTTGTTCCCTCTTTATTTTTTTTATTTTTTTCTCTTAACCACTTGTGTTCCAACAACATGCATTTTATCACAGTTGATTTTCTTCATATGCAAATTGAATTTATAAAATAGAAAGTCTCAACTTTCCTTTCCCCCGACTCTATTTTTTATTCCCACATCGAATATTAGTATGGACCATAATATCTGGAGTCCGAATGAATACAATCACCAACTCATTTTGTCGGTGCCATCAACAATTTTGAAACTTCATGATTTACCTTTTAACCTTGCATGCGTGTTTAAATGAATAAATTGACATAGGTTAGTAAGTTACCTAATTTTTCTTACCCTTTGAATGATTGCATGCAGGTTGATCTTTGAGATGATTGAGAGTTGAAGAAATTGGGGTTGGAGTTGCATCAATTGATTTCATGGATGGGTTGGCTCACTTTAAATACTTGTAGGCTCACTTGAAAGAATGAGGTTTGCATCGCTTGTAATAATGAGGGATGGCTCGCTTGAAATAATTGCAGGCTCACTTGAAAGAATGAGGTTTGCCTCTCTTGAAATAATGAGGGCTGGGTTGCTTGAAATAATTGAAGGTTCACTTGAAAAAAAATGAGAGTTGACTCGCTTGAAAGAATTGTAGGCTGTCTTGATTGGATGGGACTTAATTTCTTTGCAGGAAAAATGGATCTCTCCAAATTAGGATTTGAGATCTTGAAAAACTTTTCCCTTGGAAGACTAGAAGATCCTTCATTTTGTTTCCAATTCTACTTTTTGAGATTTCCTAGATGCGGGTCTATAATTGAAATGTTTGAAACATTTATGCACCTTTGTTTTTGATGAAATAGTACGAGGTCATAAAGGAGGATATCCTCTACATCATGTAAACATTTCAATTCTTGATTCCATGTCATTGAGGATTAACAATCAAAATACCAACATATGTCAGATTTACCTTCAAATCCCCATGCCTCCTGTAGGTGTCTGTATTCAATTTTTTTGAAGCACTTATACTCACTCTTCTTTGATGCAATTTTTATGCATATATAGAGTAGGATTTCTCTATTTTCTGTAAAAATTCCAGACCTTCTTTCCAAACCATTAGTGAGTATGAGTAAAACTAATGCATCCATGTCAAAACTGTTGCAGATTTGTACATGACTGTAATTTAATTTTCTACCCCACTTAAACTTAATATTTTTCAATGAAAATTCCTGTATATATATAATAATATTTCCCCTACACCAAAAAATAAATTCAGACCTTGAATCCAACTTTTTAGGGGATAATGAGATGAAAACCGTACCTATGTTAGAGCTGTCCTGAAATTTGACAGCTTTCTGTAGTCGACTGTAATTGAATTTTTTACCCATCTTAAACTCATCCATTTTATATAAAATTGTATGAGAAGATATAGTAACATGTGCTATACACCCTCAAATTTTTTCAGACCTTTATTCCAACTTATGAATGATCAATGATAAAAATATAGTACCTATGTCAAATCTGCCTTTAAATCTGCAAGCTTTCTATAGTTGACTGTAATTGAATTTTTTACCCATCTTAAACTCATCCATTTTCTATAAAATTGTATGAGGAGATGGAGGAACATGTTCTATACACCCTCAACTTTTTTCAGACCTTGATTCCAACTTATGAATGAGCAATGATAAAAATACAGTACCTATGTCAAAACTGCCTTTAAATCTTCAAGCTGCCTGTAAAAATTTCAACCTCCGATATGCCTGCATTTGGGAGTAATATTCGGTACATTGGACCATACTGCTTCTCGATGCTCAAATGATTTGATTTTGATTTCTCCTTGGAAAATGAGATTGATCCTTGAATTTGTATGAACATGCTTTGATCCCTTTGTAAAATATAAGCTCTAATCCTTTTCTTACATGACCTGTGAGACCAGAAGTAAGAAGTACCAAGTACAAGTTTTTTTCTCTTTTATTTTTCTCAAAGCAAGGGTGCCATTGTTGGTTTTCACCAATGCTCTGCCTCATGGAGTCATTTTTTGTTTTCACCAAGAGTAATATTTTATTTCTACATACATTTACCCACCTCAAATGAGGTTTTCAAGGAAAGACCTGTCCTAGGTGCCTCAAAGAGGTTTTCACCATAGGAATTTTTTATTCTTTCTTTTCTTTTTTTTATTCACAAAAACAAATCTACCTACCCTACCCTACTTGGAAAATATTAACTCTTTTATCAAGTGTAGGAATACTTCCAATGCATCCACTTGAGTATAAGAATTTCATGAAAACTCATATCCACTTTGAAAAATATACCTCAATACATGCTGTTATATGAGAGACTGATTGCACCAGTGGATAAGGTGCCAAGATATGTTGAATATGGGAGTGGTACCTCTTATTGATGATTGCTTGAAACCAAGACTCAATGTAGTTGTGATATTTTTGGATCTTTTGTTCTTTGAATGCAAGAAATTCCTCAACGTCAATGATCCTCTAATGTTTGCTCTTGATCAAATTTTATCCATGAATATTTGATTTCCTTTGTATGTATGCAAGGTTGGATGAGAGAGAAGCATGGATTTGCATCCTCCTTCGCATGCATGACTAGATGGATGAGAAAAACCTCTTTTTCATGGATTTCGTAGTAAGCTTCATTGAAATCTAAAGACAAAGGAAAATTTTCATCATCTTCTTCTAGACTTTGCTCATGGATCCCTTCTTTTATGGTTGTTTGGGATGCAGATCTATTTCTGTTTGGATTTATTGGTGTACAACACAAATTTGAGAAAATCCTTGCATTCTTTCGTTCTCCTTTCTCCCACGATATCTTTAGAATCATGATGACCATGAATTCCTTCTTAAACATACACCGCAAAGTTGGGGGTTCGATACATATAAATCATATGGATGCATGCAAGATTTTTTTCTTTTTATTTTTTATATAAAAAAAACAAACTATTCCTAATGCAATTTTAGTACCTCCCTGGCAATGGCACCAAAAAGTGATGAGCCAAAGAATTGCAACTATAAAACTTAATCCCTCAGCTCATTACTTAAATTATCAATCCAAGAGTTCGTACAAACTTAGAGGTACCTTGCACTGTATATGCAATTGCAAAGGAAATAGCTTGAAAGACTAATTAAGGAAGACAGTAAATGTAAAGCAACAACTCAATCTAGGAAAAGATGAAATGCTAATTAAGAAAGACAAGAAATGTAAATCTATGAAAGCATGGAAATCTAATTTATGAAAGCAGAAATCTAATCTATGAAAGCATGAATCTAGTTTAAAGAAAAGCACGAATCTAATCTACGAAAGCATGAATCTATCCTATGAAAGCATGAATCTATTTTATGAAAGCATTAAACTATTCTATGAAAGCAGGAATCTATTCTATGAAAGCAGGAATCTGATCTATGAAAGCATGAATCTATTCTATGAAAGCACGAATCTAATCTATGAAAGCGTGAATCTATTTTATGAAAGCATGAATTCTATTTTATACAAGCATGAATATATTGTATCAAAGCATGAATCTATTCTATGAAAGTGTGAATCTATTTTATGAAAGCATGAATCTAACTAAATAAAAGCATGAATCTAATCTATGAAAGCATGTAAAGTTAATCTAATTAAAGAAAGCATGAAAATTCATCTAACTACTTTAATTTTGTAGGAACCGAATACAAAACACTATGAAATGACTACTATGTTTGTAAGAAAAATAATTATGCAGGAAACTATAGAAACATTACAGGAAACTACGGAAGACGTTACAGGAAACTACGAAAACGTTACAGGAAACTACAGAAGACGTTACAAGAAACTACATAAAATAAAAACGTATGGAATCGAATGAAACAAACTAAACTAAATGAAATGAAAGACATGCAGGGGTTCTCAATCCTTCCCTTGAGTTGTAAAAACAAAAGGAAGCTCTTGGAACCCCTGCTTAAGCAAGTATATTAAAGATGGAACAAAAATAGCTTTTATTCATTAAAAATCTGCCATTACAATAGGGCAGCAAGCTGCCCTTTACAAATTCGCTTTGAACAACGAGAGAAAGAAGGAAATGATAAGAGAAGAATAATAATAGAATATTTCCATCATGCTATTAGATGCACAATTATTTATACAAGAATAACTAAAAACTGCTCATGAAAATCAGCTCCTTGATTTTTGGAAGATGTCACAATTAACTAGTAATCTGCATGCAAGTTGGTTGGATTTCCTTCCTCTTTAGAAATTCGATTTGGCCTCCATGATTTTGACTTGGGATGATGTTGAGTCCTTATTTATGCACTGGAAGCTCATGAGAATCAAGAGGGGACATAATCCCTTAAATATCTCCAACAAACTCTAGTGAACTGATTGAGAGAGATTGAGCTGATTTTTGTAACTTGATCTCTTTCACTTAGCTTTTAGATAATATCCCACCTATAGATTCATCACAAATGAATAATACTTTGAAAAATATTAGCTCATAAATAAATAAAATCAATAAAAAAATTAGGGAACAATACTAAACAATGTCAAGATATTCATTAAAGCAAACACGCATTGGCTTTTAGGAAAAAATGTCATAAAGTTAAATTTATCTTGTCATTTTAATTCCTTATTCCTTCTCATAATTCTTTTATGTTCCATTAGATGGGCCAAATAATGTTCCTTTTTAGGGGTCCATCAATTAGCGCAGTTATGAGCATTTTTTAACTTCTTTAACATATTAGTCTTAACTTAGTCTTGATCTTCAATTATGCATCCAACATAAATAAAACATTCATCCACATATGCACCAATACAAAGAAAGCAAAACACACATAAATTTGACATGGAAACCCAAATTGGAGAAAACCATGGAATGCTCCTTTATAATGAAAACATTGCATTCAAGGAAGCACCGACTTCCTGCGTTTACCAGCACCAACTAGAAGGAGGCATCGAATCCATGGTTTTACAGGCACCAACCTGAAGGAAGCACCAATTCTCTGTTTTCTCCAGCACCAAGTGGAAGGAGGCTACAACCCCCTGCTCCTTGCCCCGTCCTATCACCCAGATATACACAATAAGATATTGCCTTACTGAACTTCCAACATGTGCACACTTTTGATCTTTTGAAGTTCGTTTTGTTGTGTGCACCTTCTGTATGCAGTCGTATTGTTGTCACTTCCCTGCATACATCACTTGACTTCTCATTCCACTCAATACTTCACTTCAACTGATGTTGCACTTGATATTGTGTGCTAATTTATCTTCTACAGTTTGTGCCATTGATTTACTGTATCATTCTGCTACTACGCAACTACACTCTTCAACTAATACTGTACATCAACTGATGACTTGTTGTTCTAGTTTCGCGCATCAGTATCGGATGGAACTACGCGCTTACTAAGATGTGTCTGTTATGTTTAAGTGCCACAGTATTTCAGACAATATGCGACATGTTCTACATCATATGATTCGTCCTTTCGGTTTAACATACTTTCCTCAAATCATCCTCATCATGATGCGCATACTTGATTCTGCTGCAACTCGGTCTTTGCGCATGTGATGCTCTTATTTACTTATCACACTTCAACTCAATCCACGTACATCAGTCAAACTTATTCACTTTGCACATGTTCGGATATACTTGATGTCTATCTCTGTGTGGATCCACCTTAGAACATATGTGACTGTTTGTGTGATGTCTGTAATGTGGTCATTCGGTCCTCACGCACTTGTGCATCCTCTACATTCTACCTTTATCTATATTAGCGCAATCGTCACAGATATACAACATCATTATGTGCACCATCAGCTATATCATTCCTCTACTTGTGCATACTCGGCTCATTGCTAGATCATACTGTTCTCTACCTTGAGCCCTTGATGCCCCGAATATAAATTTGTATCTTCCA
Source organism: Larix kaempferi (assembly GCA_027924585.1). Classification (NCBI taxonomy): domain Eukaryota; kingdom Viridiplantae; phylum Streptophyta; class Pinopsida; order Pinales; family Pinaceae; genus Larix; species Larix kaempferi. Next base: position 22,894,628 of record BSBM01000742.1, on the reverse strand, counting down.
CTTAGAATCTCTTCATCCTTGCCATCATGCTTACATCAAATCTCCAACTTGCTTCCCTATTTATACATGTCGTGCATGGATTGTATGTCCAAAATTTGGTTGTGGCATTCCTTCTTCCTTGCTTCACGGTTTGTGCTTCTGCCACTTGGCATGTTCTGCGCCACTGATGTGTCCTTTCTTTGTGGGTTCTATGTATACATGGTCCCTGACTTGGTGGGAATTTCACCCTTGCTATACCATGACTTGTGGGTCTTGCGCATTTGATGTTTCAATGCTTTACGGAACTTGCACATACATGATCTTTGACTTGGTGGGAATTTGACCCTTGCAGTACCATCACTTGTGGGACTTGTGCACTTGTTGTGTCATTAGCTATGGAATTTGCGCATATACTGTTTTCAACTACTACACCCTTCTTGGAACTTGTGCATGCTTCAACAACTGAAAGCTTCTTCTGATTGGTGATATTTATGTGCTTTTAGGACGTTGCATAATTGTTCAACCATATCTTGTGCCATGTTTCTTGCACACTCTACTTGACTTGCTTGCGCACTATAGTCTTTGTCCCATGTATTCTTTGGCTCACTTGCACACACTAGATTTCGTCCCATGTATTCTTTGGCTCACTTGCGCACTCTTCAAAATTATTTTCCAATCAACACTTTGCCTTACCTTGAAGGAATGTGAATGGATGGAATTGTGACCTATTGGATATGCACAATATACCCCTGGACACACTTCTTAAGATGGGATGCAACTTCTAAATATACTTCTTCAGATTTACATCCATATACTTCACCATCTTGCATGCACACATGCTTCTTCAATGTGGATTTTCTATACTTCTTCAAGCTGGCATGGGAATACTGGATCCACTTGACTTCAATTGACATCAATGGCTCAAACTGAATCAGTTGACATCCTCTTTAACATTAGTTGACATCAATGACAACCAAAGTTCAACACATTAGTTATCATGCACCTTCCCTTCAGTATAAGATCTTGGTCTAGGAAACATAACCATTTGTTGGCGCACAGCGGGAAGATCCAGGGTTCAACATATATTTACCAAAAAAACCCATGACACCATCCCTTTCAGCATCACCTACAAGGAGATGCAGTCTCACCTGAGGTATCTAGGGGAACTATAGGAACCAAGCTTCTGCAGTGTTAAAGGGATGTGAGCAGACATTTAACAGATCTACCATTCATTCATCTATCATGCATAAACATGTAACTTATGATAATAACTCACTCAAAACATAAGAAAAGCATCCATGTGCGCAACAAACATAGCATTCATCACATCAATCACATCAACAATATGCTTCAAGATAGGTTCTCTTCATTCATATTATCAGTGGGATCAGTCTTACTTAACCTGCACAATGCACAACAACTCTTTTTTACATACCCAAAATTACTTATCACAATAGAAACTACTACAACAACCATAACAGTTGTAGAAGAAATTCAACAATAACTCAAGAATCATAATACAAGCTAACCTATAACCCAAAAACCCCTTACATATTTATACATTGCAACAGGGACTTAACCTGTTACAAAGTGGACACAAATGCTCAACTAACTTCTAACTAACTTCCATCTTTTGCGCACTTTGGTCCATATGATGGGTTGTCACACAATCCATTTATGGTGCGCGACTTCCAAGACAGGTCCAAAACCCCGCTCCAACAGAATCTGTTGATAAAGAATTATAGAAAAATACCACTCCTACTCCTAAGGATGAATTTCACGAAGAACTTGAACATGACTTAATAGATGAACCTCAGAAATAATTTCCATTGGAACAACGGGAGGTTGCGGAATATAGTTCTGCACCTTATAGGAATCAGAAGAAGCATAAAGAGATGGAACAAACCATCCAGGAAATCACACTTCTGGAGGGATTTCTTAAAAGAGAAAATGAGCTATTGAGGAAATCTAGATCTTCGTTTCAGGGTGAAGTGGATGAAATCAGGGAAAAACATCAAAGAGCATTCAAATTGTCCAAACATTGGCATGCCCGGATCAATCAAAACTAAATGCTGATCTCTGAGGCCAAGTTAAAATATTTCAGCAGGAAATATCTCATCTAGATGCACTAGCAACTGAAGTCACAAGTAGATGAGAAGTCAAAGAGGTGCAGTTTTGAACGTGACGGTTTTGGGGAGCCTTGAGTTGTTTCTTTTTGCATGAGGACATGTAATCTCCTAGGTGTGGGGGAGATGTAGAGTCCTCATTTTGAATCTGTTGGACATGCTTTAGGACTCTATTTCCATCCTATATTCCCTTTTATTACCCTATATCTACAATATTCCTGGCCTATAATGCTTCAATTTGATCATTTTAGTCTGTTAGGCTCAAAATGTATTATTTGTATTCATATTAATTTATTTCCCTCCATTTTAGACAATTGAATGTTATAATCCACATATGACTAACGAAGTTACACATCTTGCATCAATGTGGTGTTTCTTGTAGCAGTGAAGCAATGTGTTGGAGCGTTGAATCTTCTTACAACGAGATCGTTGGTTAGAGGGTTTCTAGTCTTTGCGGGGTAAATTGACAATATGGGTTTTGTTTGGAAATCGATCCACATGGATAAAGATCTATCATTCTAGTTGACCGATCTAGAGAAGTTCACTAACCTATGAAAAGGGTTTGGTCAATCCATTGAAGTCCAACATATTTTTGGAGGTCTAATTCTATGCCTTTGGTCATGGAGTCGATCCATAAATGAAATATTACGGTAACTTACACTGTTATTATTGGTTCCCAAAGTTGTTTTCTATGTAATGAGACAAAATATGCTCTATCCATTCCACTGGCATGAAGTGTCAGACTATTTTCTCTATTATGGTAATGTAATTATAAAAATAGAGCATTGGTACTATGATAAGTTAGGTTGGTAATCAAATGACCATTCTGCTCAGTGTAATCAAGCTCGGGCTCATGTGTTTTCCTTAATATAAATCAGTTCAATGTGTTGCTAATATTTTGTGTTGAGATTCAATAGTTATTTGATGTGTCAGTGAGTGAAGGAGGCCCCCCTTCAACTCACAGGCACAATTGTTGTCTGGTGTGTATTTTATAATTTCAATGTGTAGAGTCATTTGGATTTGTGTGGTTGAATTGAAGAAGTGGTATTTTTATTTTCAGTTATTTGATTTGTTCCTATAGCAGCTCATGTTATCTTACAGAGAATTAGTGTTATGCTTGAATTTGGGAATTAATTAGATTTTGGTGACTGGTTAATTGGATTTGAGTGTGAGCCATGTTGGATATAGATCTATTTTCTACATAGTTTTGATACTGGAGCATATTCATAGTTTAATATTTAAATCATAAATTGGTGGTGTATTTCCATATTCTATATTGATGATGATTCAATTTCTTTGAATGTGATTCATTTGGCATCATTATGCCTTATCTAAAATTAGCATAAATAGTCAAAGGTTTACAGTGAGTCTATCACTCCACTTCCATAACTATGTTGGATAATGCCTAATTCTGAAAGGACCATGCTTGGTGTGTGAAGTACTTGATTGAGTTTGTTAATAGGAAATATTGATTAAGGATTTTATGTTTTGTTTGGTAGTTAGTGTTATTTTTAAAAGGGTCTTGGTGCAATTTAAAAATATTTTGAACACTTAAAATAATTATTTCTACATATACTTTGCACAGAGCCTCACAAGTTCACCAACCTAGATCAATAATTAATGTCACAAATTATGCCATATAATCTGCCCAACAAAGAACTTAGATGTTATGGGAGAGGATGTGCATGGTGGTAATGCAAAATAAGATTCCAATGGAAGGAGGGTGCAAATCACACCTCCGGATATGGCTGAAACTATGAGGATTTTCAATAAAAGGTTGAATAAGACGCGGGAAGAGCAAGATCATATCAATGCTTCCATACTACAAAGCCTGATATACCTTCAATAGAAACCTAATCTGGGATCAAATTAGAATAATGGAAATAAAGATGGAAGGAGTGCGAGCAATCACTCAAGGGGAAGATCGTGTTCCCAAGAAAGAGGTGCACACAAGAGTAGAATGAGTATGTATCCATCAGACACCTCAAGCAACAAATTAAGCAGTTCATAGGGTTCATCTCAGATATTTAAGAGAATGAAGCTTTGTAAAGAATCAAGAGATTTCCTTTGGAGAATTCAAGAAAGTAAGTACACCTACATTCAACGGAGAAGGTAAGTCAGGGCAGGAGGCTAAAGCATGGCTTCTTGGAGTGAATTAGTACTTCAAAATCTATGAGTTTTCTAAGAACAAAAACTCAGCATTTACATCTTCAATATGAATGGCAGATCTTCAATCTGGTGGGAGCACCTCTAGTAAGTGAAGGGCCTCAGAGAAAGAAAGATTAAATGGAAAAAGTTTGAAAAGTATTTCAAGAAAAAATATCTTTCTTAAAGGTACTATGATAGTAACAGCAAGAAGTTCCATGAGCTAAAGCTAGGATAGGTGACAATGGAGGAATATGTAAATAAATTCATAGATCTACTCAAGTATGTGGAATATATTATAAATGAGAAGGAAAATAGTCATGGATTCCTAAGTGAGTTTCCACAAAATTGTAGAGACAGAATTGAATTCGTGGAGACCATGACCTTGGATGATGTTATCCAGAAGGATATGGATTTCTATGAGAAAAGGAAGGGAATATTTGAGGATAATCAAATAGGAAGTGGTAATCCCAAGGGGAGGTTTTACCCAAGGAATATAGAGTTCAGAAACGTACCCTATAGGAATCAACCAAGGAATGTTCGATAGGAGAGTCTAGTGCAAGGACGATTCGTGCACGTTATGATAGCTATAGGAAAACCCAAATAACCAATGAAATGTTGGGGATGTGGAGAGAATCATAACTTGTATGATTTCCCTTATAGGAAGGACCAACCATAAAGTATACATAACATTGAAGGAGTTGTTACTGTGGAGTACATGGTCATATCAACTCCTAGAATCTATGTAGCTTTGGATGATTTCCAGGAAGAACACGAAGCCGCGGTAGTTGAAGTTGGAGGTATGATTCTTTCGCAGTCTATTTCTATTTTAATATAACCAGGGTCTAGTCATAGTTATATTCATCCTAATATTGTTTGAGTTTGTGCGCTTAAGAAAAGTAAGCATGGAAAGTCATGGCTAGTTCACTTAGCAACAAGGACGAAGAGAAAAGTTAGCGAAATAGTAGAAGGATGTTTCTTAATGTTGGATGGTTTGTCTAGTGTAGCTAATCTGAATATCCTATTGCTGGGATCATATGATGTTCTTATTGGCATGGTTGGCTAGAAAAACATTGCACCAAGATTGATTGTTATAATAAGTTTTCTTGAATTCTTGACGATGAAGGCCTCAGCTAGTAAAAGGTGTGCTTAAGAAAATTTCAATCAGGAAGGTTACATCATTACAGTTGGGAAGGTACTTCAAAAAGTACTATCAGTTATATGCAATTCATATATCAGGATTGGAAAAATATAGAGGTCAAGTGCTAGAATATTTTCCAGTGTTGCAAGAATATAAGGATGTATTTCCAAAAGATGTTTCAGGAATACTTCCTAAGAGAGATATTGAATTCACAATTAATTTGGTGCCAGGTGCAGCCCTAGTGTTCAAATCCCCTTACAAAATGAGAACACCTTAGTTGGTAGAGTTGAAAATGCAACTCCAAGAATTGATGGATAAGAACTATATTAGATCGAGTGTGTCCCCGTGGGGTTTTCCAATGTTGTTTGTTAAGAAGAAGGATGGAACATTGATATTGTGTATTGACTATCGGTAGCTCAATAAGGACACAGTAAAGAACATGTATCCATTTCCCAGGATAGATGATTACTTTGATCAGATCAAAGGAGCCAGAGTATTTTCTAAGATTGACTTAAGGTTAGGGTACCATCTAGTCAAGATTAAGGAGGGACATATCCATAAGACACATTTCAAAATGTGGTATGGCCACTATGAATTCACAGTTGTGCCATTCGTCCTCGCTAATGGGCCAGCTAATTTAATTTTCTTCATGAACATTATGTTTAGCCAGTATTTGGATAAGTTCGTATTGGTATTCTTAGATGACATCCTCATATATTCCAAGAATGAGGAAGAAAATGTAGAGCATCTAAGAATGGTGTTGCAAGTGCTTAAAGAGCATAAGTTGTATGCCAAGGAATTTTATTAGAAGAAGATTCAGTATTTGGGTCATGTCATTTCAGTAGATGGAATTTTAGTAGATCCCAAGAAGGTTGAGGCACCACTAAATTGGTATACACCTAGGAATGTGATAGATGTTCAATATTTTATGGGTTTATTAGGATATTACATGAGATTCATCAAAGATTTCTCCAAAGTGGTGCATCCAATCACGTTACTACAGAGAAAGAATGTGAAGTTTGCATGGTCTAAAAAGTGCAAGGAAATTTTCCAGCACCTGAAGGAACTACTCACTAGTGCTCCTATTTTGAAGGTCACAAACCCATGTAAATATTTTGTGGTATGCACCGACACTTGCATTGAAGGATGGGGAGGAGTAATTATCCAAGAAGGTCATGTGATAATTTATGAGTCCATAAATTTAAAGGATCATGAGAAAAATTATGTGACAAATAATTTGGAATTAGTAGCCATAGTGCATGCTTTGAAGATGTGGAGGAACTACCTGCTTGGATAGAAATTTGAGTTGCGCATTGACCATATGAGTTTGAAGTATTTTTTCAACCAATCAAATATGAATTCCTAGAAGGCTAGGTGTTTAGAATTCCTAAATGAATTCGATATTGAGATCAAGCATGTCAAAGGTAAAGAGAATAAATTTGTCGACACGATCAACTGAAATTTTCATATCGCATCCATGAGCTTCTGTCATGGTGACCTCATAAAATGAGTCAACAATGCCTCAACTAGAGATGAGAAGTACGTGCAAGTAAACATAGTACTTAGACAAGCTGAGCTAGACAAGAAGTATGAAGGATATTAGTTGGAAGAAGATCGAATTCTTTTGTTCCAGGGTCAGTTATACATTCCAGACAACCTAGAACTAAAGAAGCTAGTAATGGATGAGGTTCATCAAATGCCTTACCCAAGTCACCCAAGTTATCAGAAGAATGTCACAGCATCCAGAAAGTAGTATTTTTGTCCATTGATGAAGAGGGTTATTGCATAGTACATAGCTAGATGCCAAAAGCACCAACAAGTGAAATTTGAGCACCAAAACCTAGTAGGATTACTACATCCAGTACCTAATCCTGAGTGGAAATGGGAAGAAACACCCATGGATTTTATTACAGAACTTCCAATGACAACTAAGAAGCATTACTCGATCATGGTGGACAAGCTGACCAAAGCAACACATTTCATTCCAATCAAGTCAACGCATAAGACTCCTAACATTGGACATATTTTTATGAAGGATATTTTCATATTGCATGGATTTCCTAGGGAAATAATCTCATATAGAGATGCAGAATTCACATCGAATTTTTGGAAGGGATTTTTCAGGGAGTTGGGAACTCATCTCAATTTCAGAATAGCCTACCATCCTCAAACAAATGGTTAAAATTGAGAGTGAATCAAGTGTTGGAAGATATGTTAAGGGTGTATGTGATGGATAACCCATCCAAGTGGGAGGAATGCATACATCTAGTTGAATTTTTTTACAACAATGGTCATCAAGCATCATTAGGAGTGATTCCATTCAAATCCATATATGGCAGAAAATGTAGGGATCTGTTAAGTTGGGAAAACTCGGTAGATAGAGTGGTGCTTGGGACATAAATGCTCAAGGAAATGGAGTAGGAAATAACTAAGATCGGGAATAATTTGAAGGCAACACAGGATATACAGAAGAGTTATGCAGATCTGAAAAGAGTACATAGAGAATTTTGGGTCTAAGAACATGTTTATTTGAGATTCAGTCCAAAGAAAATATCTTTAAAGATTGGAAGTTGTGCCAAGTCAGTACCAATATATTGTAGGCCTTTTGAAGTTCTTGATACAATAGGACCAGTAGCATCTGGATTGCATTTCCTATGCATATGAAAACTCATAATTTTTTCCATGTCTCATTGCTTAAAAAGTATATACATGATCCTAATAATGTTAATTATTGGAATGTGATCCAAGTGGAACCCGAGGGAGAGTTCCAAGTGGAATCTATGTGCATCATATGTAGGAAGGAGACTGTTCTCTGTAACTGCGCCATCGTCCAAGTAGAGGTGCAATGGAGGAACTTTAGCCTAAATGAGGCTACATGGGAGATGGAGGATGCTATGAGACAGGCATACCCATTTTTGTTTCAGTTTGAAGAGCAATGAGGACAATGTTGTTTCAAGGGGGAGGGTATTGTAATGTCCCCACTTCTGACTCTTGACATATGTAATGTAAATGATGTAATATTGATGATTATTGTAAGGAACATGGTGAGGATATCAAGGCCAAGGCTCTACCATGGATTCCCCAAATATGTATGTGTGTGTGAGCAAGCAATATTGTTAGTGGACCATGCGCTGGCCCAGTGTAGTAACATTGTAATGTGATGTACATGTGCATAATAATGATAAAGAAAATCCACAGCTAATTGTGCAAGGAAACAAGAGAAAGGGGCAGGGTTATCTTAAGGTTAGGAAGGGATGTCTTGAATCCATGAAGCTAGTAGATGAAAGACAAGTGTCTAAGAGAGGACTGATGATCCATCAACTATCCATATTGACTCATGTGCCCCAATCATTTAATGCTTCCAAGAGGAAGGTAGTTGAGGTGGTTATTATTTTGGGGAACAGAAAGTGTGGGTATAAGTTTTTTGTGTCAGTTTCCTTGCAAAACTAGGAATGGGGATTTCTTATCGGGTAATCCATCAGTCGAATTGAATTCATCCTTAAATTTACCTATCAGTTGGGGGTTAGCGCAACTAGTAAGTTAGTTAGACTGCTAGTTTGATAGTCAGTTAGTCAACTAGTTACATGGTCAAGTAACTCGACCCATCATGGGTGTATCTATCTCACCCTATTTTGTGTGAAATCCATTCCATCAACCAATATATCATCTCATCTTTGGTGAAATAGTTGACCATTTCCTAACAGGGAGATGATTTTGAATAGTGAAAGAGTGGAGAGTGATTTTCAGATCTGGTTAGCATTCATGACTGAATGCCGAATGAAATTTGAGGGCACATTTGCTTTGCGATTCTTTCCTATTCTGAGTACGAGAGTGGTATCAAAATTTCCAATTATTAACTCATGCCTGTGAGTACTAAATCCCTGTGGAATTCCTATGTTGCAAGTTTGTTTCCAAAATTGTTTGAGTAAGTCTACTAGAGTTGTGAAGTTTCTAGTCAATTCTCAGTTGTGTACCCATTATTCATAAGCACACCTTGAGCTATTGAGTCTTCATAGTATCAGTCGCATGCCTAAATTCCTATTTTATTGTTTCTGGTGTTCGTATGAGTATAGTTTCCTCTGATCCTTGTCATAGTTTGAGTGGTTTGGGACAACAACTGGTGTGTAACCCTCAATCCATTTGGTTTTGCTCGACCAATATTTGTAAAACCTGGGAAAAAAACATGTTGGCAAATGATTTGAGATTTGGGTGGTCTTTCTACGCACACGATGGAATAGAACCTAGAGGAAGGTGACACCTAAGGAACTATTGGGTAGTGAATGGGTACCTTCTTGGTGTTGTGTGGAGCAGGTAATGTGGACCCCAATCTAGCTGAGTCTACGTGAGGTGTTTGTGATTCTGGAGGTAAACTAGATTTGACTGTTTGTCCCTGTTTATGAGCTGTGTAACCTCTGTGGAGAGTGGCATAATGGTATTAAGTACCAGAATGGAATGGAGTCCCATAGTGGTGTAGAGAATGGAATTGGTTAAGGATACTAGTGAAGATTGTGACCTCTGGCGGAATAGCTAGGTTTGAGTGGTCTTTCTACGCACACACTAGAATAACACATAGAGGAAGTTGATGCTTGAGATACCATTAAGTCGTGAAAGGGTATTTTATTGGTGTTGTGTGGGGTAGGTAATGTGGACACCAAGCTATCCAATTATGTGCGAGGATCCTATAACTTTGTGGTGAGTCACTAGTTTAGCATTCCCCCTCCAGCACATAGAAATCCTATTAACCCAACATATGCTGGCTTGGCTTGATAATTGAGTCTGTATGATTTTAGACAGCCTATGAACCCAATGGAAGCTATATTTTCTATGGCATTATGCATATTTGACTGTGTGATATTTTGATAGCTCCCCTTTTGTTAGGGAAATCATACCCAACACAAGGGTGGCCTCTTAGCAGAAAAAGTATATCCTAGATAGAGTGCCTATGGTTGGGTGGAACATTGCTCTTGTGTAGTGAGTTGCTTGGAGAAGATTCATCCAAGATAGGTATTTACTTGATGCATTACTGTTTCTATTCATTCTCATTGTATGAATGTTGATCTAACATGATGGAGATGCATGCTATAATTAGTAGTTGTGATTATGATCTATTTTAGTAAGATGTAATCCTGATGCTTGATATCTAAGTGTTAAATATGTGATATTACACTTCATGAAATGCTTGCATATAGAAGAATGTTTGTGTGTGAATTCTTGTTATGCCTATAGCGCTAACTCTCTAGGAAGTCTATGACTTGTCATTGCAAGCTTAGTTGCCACACGATGGTTATCCTGGGTGGTGGTAGTCATGTAGTGGTTAGAGGTAGTCATGTAACAGATCACACGACACTCTGGTTTTATGTGCGCAGTATATCTATGCAAAAAAGAAATTGATAAGCATAAAAGTGAGGCATATTAAATTAGTATACCTAGTGTAGTGTGTCCCTTAGTGTATTGAGGTTACGTCACGCAAACTGATACACAATAAATAATTTAGCAATAGACAATAATGTATTGGTATCAGATAGAAGAATGAAGAAGAAAATAAAAAATCCCCCGTGGTCATGATAGGCCACTAATACCATTGGGGACATGACAGGATATCTTGATATTGGATTCACCTCCTAACGTCAAACCCCATGTGTGGTGTGCTTTAGACAATATTTTTGCACAAACAAGTGACTAGTATTTTCATGCGCTCTCATAATTTGGATTTAAGGTCCGTAATTTCAATAAGTTGTAGAGAACATAATTATATATCTGCTCACCAAATTTCATCAAAATTTATTGAGCTTATATACTGCACATAATCCACACCATGTTTAGAGACCGCTCAAAGAATTTTTCAAACACAGGGGTTCAATGTTATTTCTTGTGCACAACCAATACTTTGAATCAAATATAATTTTTTATAGGACGTAGAGGACATATTACTATACCTTTCCTCAAATTTTCATAAAAAATTACTAAATTTAAGTGGGTCGAATACTTACAATGCAAGACGATATGGGCATTTTAGAATTTCCATGTTCACATATCTTTTCTGATTTTGGCTTTGACTATTCAAATTTCGAGTTGTGGATTGTATTGATAAGGTAAAGGGACCATAATTGGCTTGTAATATTTCAATTATGTAATTTTTATAAAATGAAAATTCTTGGGAGCTAAACAATCAATTACTCTAACATAAATATGTGAAGCCTTGGTGTGATTGAGGCCTTTTGTCTTTCATTGATTATCCTATAGAATGAATCTGTGTAGAAACCATAGACCTTTAGGGTTTTGTGCTTGTATGAAGTTGAGAATTGGTGTATTTTCATTGGATGAATGAGACTAATTCATGTGTTGTTGATTCCTATGTGTAAGCTTTCTATATATTTGTCTTGTTTCTATTGTGAGTTTTCATTGTGTGATTCTAATCGGAGCCTAGTGCTGCATCAATGATCCGTGACATCTTAGGATTATATTCTTAGATTATTTGATATTTTCAAATACTTATTGTGAATCTCAACATAATTCATAAAGTGATTTAGAGATATTCTTTTGATGGTCTTCAAGGAAGGTGCTTCTAGTGAGGTGGCAAGAGCTATTAGAATTTTATGTTAAGCAAATAGTCACATTTTCTTCGTCGGGTGGGAGACATCAGAATGCCTTTCTCAATTAGTTGGATTTATTAGGGAGTGATGGTATAAGTTCAATTAGTGGGTTTGTTGTGTATGGATATCAACAATTTTTCTAAAAGAGTTGACAAAGATTGTTGGCCTTAGATATTAATAATTGGACTTATAGACTTGACATGGATGGACCATGGGCATTCAGACTTGAATTTGATGAATGCAGCCATATTCTCTTGAAGTACATAGTACTTACGTACTTATAAGTGATATCTCATATATAGGATCATTGGTTGAATGAGTGGCCAATTAACCTTTTTCTATGAATTGGCATGAATCTCAAGTAATACCAACAAGGAAGTCTTCTTTCCTTTTTGGTGCATTTTATCCCTACTAGATTTGCAAGTACCATACCTTGAGTAGAGTTTAACATCCAATTGCAACACAAATTCATGATTTGTGAAACATACTCCACTCACCAAATTCCAATGTGTCACCCACTCTCTCTCATAATAATGATTTGGTGCATCAAAAAATAAAGTGAGTGAACTAACCTACAACCATATAATGGACCGAGGAATATTGAAGAGTGTTGGTTACAATAGTTTATTTGAGCATAAAATATTTTATTTAAGGGATGGTATTTTAGATCCAAAGCATGAAATTCCCATAACAATCCCACAAACCAAGCACCATTAAACTCATGTCTCATTGTCTCCAGTTGCCCACATAATCAGTGTTAAAACAACCAGAGGATGAAATGTAGTAGGTGGAAGTTGAATCGATTGACCAAAAACCTATTCAAGGAGAATTACACCCAAAATCATAGCAAGGGGCATCCTAAGGCATAAACACAAAAGCACAAAATGCAGACAAAGGATTTTGTCTAGATTATGAGATACAGTCATAGCCATTAAAATCCATTGATGAGTGTTCGTCGAGCAATTCCTCGCACAAGTTGTTTATCATCAATTGAGCAATTCCCACCATAGGTAGTAGTAACATGGCCAGTTGGGGAGGTACTACTAGGTAAAAGAGAATAAATGCATATAACCATCATGGTTCTACTTGAATTTTATTCCATTAATCTTGCTAAGCATCTACCACACGAGCATGTGGATGGGTTAAGAAGCATTTGTCCTTGCAATTATTTTCTCAACCAATAAGGGGAATGAAGCTGATTTAAATAGTTGGTGAAAACATCTTACACTAGCACAACCACTAAACTTGTGGTCGGTGAACACCGATAGGCCACAAGTTAAGTGCCATGAACAAGTTATATGTTACTTGTTCTCAATGCATAGTTGTAATCACCCAGTATCTATACCTATGCTATGTGTTATCACCCGCCTTCTTCTAGTTAAACGAGTTGTCTACCAGTACCCATTATTCATGCATCTACTACCAGTTATCCATGCATCAACAACCAATTATTTTTTATATTATTCTTTTAATAATTTTTTATTTCAAATTTGGAACGATGCCCATAAAATCAATCAAGACAATACACTTGTCTCAATATCCTCCTCTAATCCAGGAAAAGCCTACTTGCTACTCCACCCCAAATTCTAAAATATAAACACCTATCAATGTAATAAATATACATATAGTTGCAAAAAAAAATTGGTAAATGGATGGGTTAATTGGAAAAAGATAGACACATGGGATGAATTTAGCATCGTTGTTAAGTATTTTCCAAAAAACAATTATTTTTCAACCGACCAGGAGAATCAAGTCAATTCAAAAAGTTGGAAAGAACATCGTGCATGAATGCAAATGATGTAAATAGGGTTTGAAAAATGGATGGTTTAGCTAGAGCAATATAAATGGCTGAGATGAACTTTAAGGGTCGTCTACTACGTGTTTTTTGGAAAGCAATTATTAGCTCAACCAATAATGGAAATGAAGCCAATTTAAACAATGGGTGAAGACACCCAACATGAATATATGTGTTGCAAGAGGGTTTGATAAATGGATGGTTTAGCTTAAGCAAGATAAAGGATTGAGATGAATTAAGCGTTGTTTGTGGAGTGTTTTCCAAACATATGGTGCCAGTTTAATTATTTTGAGAGAAAGAGAGAGATTGAGTCTGCTGTTGGAGAGAATATTTGAAGCATTATTGTCATCCCCTCTGATTATTAGTGACCCTCAAATCCTTCTATTTATCCTTCGGATCCTTCTGAGCCTCTATGAGAATTGATTAGATCATGCAATGAATGAATGAAGTTGTTATTATCTACTGATTCTCGTGATGAGTATAATAAACCTGCAGGAGCGTGGTGTTATCATACCACAAATCGGCGAGGTGGTTGGATGTGAGGATAATGAGTGCAATATTGGAAAGCTTGGGATTTCTCCAAAAAAAAAATAATTCCAGAAAACTGTTTTAGTGATGAAGGCAGCCAAGTTATGGTTCTCAATTACTATCCTTCTTGTCCAGAACCAGAGCTTACTTAAGGCATGCCACCACTTTCAGACTATGGTTTCATTACCATTCTTTCAAAGGATTCAGTTGGAGGGTTTTTGTTGTTGCACGATCTCCAATGGAAGGAAATACGACCATTGCCCAACTCCTTCATAGTAAATATCGGTGATCACATAGAAGTACTTCTTAATACTCACAAATTATGCATCAACAATTTCTTAATATATCCATTAATTTATAATGCTCTCATACAATATTAAGATTCTGAGCAATGGAAGATACAAAATCCCGGTGCATCTAGTAGTGCAATCAAAGAAATTTCGTATTTCAGTAGCGACTCTGATGAGAATGCCTTTCCAAGAAAATATTGGTGCCGGAACACATTGATGAACACCACCCAACACTGTACCGTGGGACAAATTTCTCCAAGTTTATGAATCTATTGACTTTTAAGAACTAGAAAGGAAGGGTATTTGTAGATTCCATATGACAGACCAAAGGAGATCAACGCACACAAATGATTAGAATCACGGAGAGTTTCTCATTCATCTGTTATTAAATATGGCAGCTCCATATTTACGACTCGATTTGATTTTAATTAAACTGGAACCAGATATACAGGATTTATGGGTCCTTTTTTTATTGTAACCGACGTCAATTTTAACTTTTGGGTGTTAGCATTATATTCTAGTACACTATAAAACCAGACAACAACATTGTTCTGTACATTTTGAAAAAATATCATTCAATTGGTAGCAAAATCACTTATTTACGTACTTTAAAAATTAAAGTAGTCATATTTAACCCATCATAACTCATTAGTTAAATTTGTAATCATGCAAGCTGACTCATCACTTTCATTCAAGGAAAGGTAAAATATTTCAATTCTTATGCAAGCTAACTCATCACTTTTATTCAAGGAAAGGTAAAATATCTCAATTCCTACCAAGTTCTTGGGCGGTTGCCTGTTTTCCCATAAAAACCAACTCTTAACTAATTAAAAAAAACTCTTAACTAATCAAAGTAGTTTTACTTTGTTTTCCCATAAAAACCAACTCTTAACTAATTAAAAAAAACTCTTAACTAATCAAAGTAGTTTTACTCAAAGAAATAATCATATTAAAAAGTAACAAAACTTTGCCATTTGAAAGGATCTCGTTCCATTTGTCAAGTAGCCCATGTATCTAGTTTGTCGAAAAGCGATACCATAATAATCAAGTTGTAACTGAAATGTATCAAACTTTGTAATGAATGTGCTTGAGAAAGATTTCCTAGTTACTCTCCTCAAGCTCCACTCACCTCAACATATAATTGATTGCATTCTTGAAACACTAATGGCCGACCCACGGGAAGGAAAGAAGGCTTTACGAGTGCATAGGAAATCAAAGTGACTCTATACGCTATCCCATAGCTATAAAATGTTTACTGAGTTGGCTCCCCCATCTACCATCTAGAAACCCTACTAACTAGAAATTCTTGAAAGAGAACAAATAAATTTTCATAACTTACTAGAATGGGACTAGAGCATTAAACGGGTGCAAGAGACAACTATGTCAAGGCTATGGATTCCTGCTGGCAATGGAGTTCTACATGTAAGGGAGGGATGCCAGTTGTTGGACACCCCACGTGGCTCCCTCCCCCATGCCACGCTGTCGAGTTGACACGTATCCAGCCCGGGCCCAGATGGCACCGCCACCTGTCGTGGTGGGTGGGCGCCATAAAGCGGCCTTTATGGCACGCTTTTTCCCGCTTTTTCGATGCTTTTCCCGCGACCTCTCCTTCCTCTTGTGTATTGTTGCTCGGGCCCTGTCTGTGAACGCTCCGCCACCCCATTTCCTGTTCACTCCCGCTCTGGTTCTGCACCACCCCCGCTCTGGTTCTGCACCATGGGCGCTCTGGTTCTGCCGGTATCTTGCTGTGCTACTGTGATGTGGCGGACGCTTGGTGCCTTACCCCCCGACGGATGGCGTTCGCCGCTGCGGTATGTTCTATCCGCTAGCTCTCCCGACGTTGACACTCGCTCCATGCCCATAGCGCACCATAGGCCCTCGAAGTCGTCTGCAGCGGACCCCATTGGAGGTTTTCATCGGTTCGGTGGTGGTGTTGTTGGGTTGCTACTCGGCTGGTTTCGCTTGTGGTGATGGTGGCTTCCATCAAGCGTTCGTTGCCTTCGTTCGGTGGTGCTGGTCCCGACCTGCTCGTGCTTCTTCGGTGGCGCTGGTCCCTTCCTCCTCACGGTGGTGGCTAGTCCCTTCCTGCTCACGGCGGTGGCGATGGCTGTTCCTGCTCATGGCGGGTGGCGGTGGCGATGGCTGTTCTTCGGTTGCACTGGTAGGTTTCCTACCAGCCATTCCCTGCATCAGTGTTTTTCAACACTCTCAACCTTCTAGAGATTTTGTGGACCATTTCTGCTGCTTTTAAAGGTTAAATTCTGCATTTCTGGGTTGTGAATTTGTGCATTTCTGTTGGTGAATTGGTTTGGTCCCTTCCTACTCCTGGCGGTGGCATTGGTGCCCTCCTGCTCACACTTTGAATTGTTTATGGTGGGTTTACGTTGCGTTTGTGGCAATGGTGAAATGTATTTCGCATTAGGGTTTTTATGTGGCATCAAGGGTTTAATTTGTTTATGCTGCAGCAGGGTTTATGAATGGTTTATAATGCAGTAGGGTTTATGAATGGTTTATTGTGCTCCTGTTAATTTGTTTATGAATGGTTTATGATGCAGTAGGGTTTATGAATGTTTTAGTGTTTATTCATTTATTAGGTTGGAGGTGAATTTGTTTCGGCTAAATTATTGAAGGTTCTATGGTTTACGTTGCAATCATAATTAAGGTTCTGTGGTTAATGTTGAAGCTGCGTATAAATTTTTTTTAGGGTGTATGAATTAAGGTTTTGTTGCAGCTGCATTTAAATTTTTTTTAGGGTTTATGTTGCAATCATAGTTTGGGCAGAATTATTGCAGGTTCTATGGTTTGTGTTGCAGCAGGTTCTATGGTCTGTGTTGCAGCAGGGTTTGTAAATTTTTTAGGGTTTATATATTTAGTTTGTCGTTTGTTTATGTTGCAATCAACGTTTGGGACAAATTATTGAAGGTTCTATGGTTTAGGTTGCAGCAGGGTTTATAAATTTGTTGGGGTTTATGAATTTGGTCTGTTGAATGGTTTATGTTGCAATAATCGTTTGGCCTGAATTATTGAAGGTTCTATGCTTTATGTTGCAGCAGGGTTTGTTAATTTTTTAGGGTTTATGAATTTAGTTTGTTGTTTGTTATGTTGCAATCATAGTCTGGGCTGAATTATTGAGGGTTCTATGGTTTATGTTGCAGCCGGGTTTGTAATTTTTTTAGGGTTTATGAATTTAGTTTGTTGTTTGTTAATGTTGCAATCATAGTTTCGACCGAATTATTGAAGGCTCTATGGTTATTGTTGCAGCAGTGTTTATAATTTTATTGGGGTTTATGAATTTCGTTTGTTGCTGGTTTATGTTGCAATCATAGTTTGGGCTGAAATATTGAAGGTTCTATGGTTTATGCTGCCTTATGTTGTAGCAGGGTTTGTAATTTTTTGGGGGTTTATGATTTTAGTTTGTTGCCGGTTTATGTTGCAATCATAGTTTGGCCTGAATTATCTATCTTCTATGGTTTATGTTGCAGCTAGGTTTGTAATTTTTTCAGGGTTTATGAATTTAGTTTGTTGTTTGTTAATGTTGCAATCATAGTTTCGGCCGAATTATTGAAGGCTCTATGGTTAATGTTGCAGCAGTGTTTATAATTTTATTGGGGTTTATGAATTTCGTTTGTTGCTGTTTTATGTTGCAATCATAGTTTGGACTGAATTATTGAAGGTTCTATGGTTTATGCTTTTAGTTTGTTGCTGGTTTATGTTGCAGCAGTGTCCCTAAATTTTATCTGGTTTATGAATTTAGTTTGTTGTTGGTTTATGTTGTTGGTTTTTGTCGCAGTAGAATGGTAATAGTTAAAAGGCAAAACTGCATCATACATGGGATGGATGGCAGTCGACAACAATGAATTTTCCATTGTCTAATCTTATTGGAAGAATACCCATAGTTCAGTTGTTGATATCAGCAAGTTTGCCAAATTGGCTATTGTTGATGCATTTTACAAGCGATCTGCTCCACCTTATGATCTGCTGTTGTTGATGCAGTTTACAAGTTGCATGCTATTGTTAAATTACAAGTGTATGATGCAGTTTTTACTTTTACCTATTAACATGAAGTGATCTGCTGCATCTTATCTGTTGTTGTATGATCTGCTGTTGTATGATGCAGTTTTTACTTTTACCTATTAACTTGAATTATGGGCAAAATAGAAGAAGTTAAATTAGTGGTTGTATTATGGGCAAAATAGAACGTAAATTAGTTGTTGCATTATGGGCATTTATATAGACATAGTTTTATTAAACAGTTTGTTGGCTTGATTATTGTTGTCTGTTGTTCTAGCCTTCACAAGGATATTGAATTTGTTTATAGGAATGTACATACACTGGATCTAATTTAGGCCTGTTATGTTGATTAGTATGATACTGTAATAAGGTGTAATAAGTCATGCATGAGAGCCCTCCATGGAACATTCCTTATAGAAGCATTATTAATAATAGGAGAGAAATATGGACCATGTTGCAGTATAGTTAGCATCGAATGGATGGGTATCACACCCATGCAATGGTTCAACCCCATTCCTAACTACTAGTTTAAGGAATATAGGGGTCAAGAGTTGTAAACCATAGAACCAACTGCACCATAAACCATAGAACCTTCAATAATTCAGCCCAAACTATGAAACTTCAATAAACCTTGGACCCTGCTGCAACATAAACCATAGCCCACGTTATCATCTAGGGATTCTTCTAGTGGTCTTGGGATTCTTCTATCTCCCTTTGAATTTTGGGCATATGGTTGTAATCCCATGTGGTTGTAATTCAGCCGAAATGACTGCAACATAAACCATGGACCTTGCTGCAGCATAAACCCTAGAATTCATAAACATTAACCATAGAGCCTTCAATAATTCATAGAATTCATAAATTCAGAAACCCCAATAAAATTATAAACACTGCTGCAAAATTAACCATAGAGCCTTCAAGAATTCGGCCGAAACTATGATTGCAACATTAACAAACAACAAACTAAATTCATAAACCCTAAAAAAATTACAAACCCGGCTGCAGCATAAACCATAGAAGATAGATAATTTAGGCCAAACTATTATTGCAACATAAACCAGCAACAAACTATGATTGCAATGGTTGGGCATATGGTTGTAATCCCATACTATTGCAACATAAGCCATGGACCCTGCTGCAGCATAAACCCTAGAACCTTCAATAATTCATCCCATACTACTGCAACATAAGCCATATACCCTCTGGGTGGCGGAGCGTTCACAGACAGGGCCCGAGCAACAATACACGGGAGGAAGGAGAGGTCGCGGGAAAAGCGTCTGAAAAGCGGGAAAAAGCGTGCCATAAAGGCCGCTTTATGGCGCCCACCCACCACGACAGGTGGCGGTGCCATCTGGGCCCAGGATGGATACGTGTCGACTCAACAGCGTGGCATGGGGGAGGGAGCCACGTAGGGTGTCCAACAACTGGCATCCCTCCCTTATATAGAAATACAACAATGTTTGTTTGGTTGTAGAAGATATTTTGATTCCATCAATGATGATGATTGATCATTTTGGTGTGTATGTGTTGGTCTTTCATAATGGTAGTGATGACAATAAGTTTTTTGGGTTGTAGGTGCATAAACCCTAGAACTTTCAATAATTCAACCCAAACTATGATTGCAACATAAACCAACAACAAACTAAATTCATAATCCCTAAAAAATGTTAATGAAATGTTTAATCGGAGTACATTACAACTTGCTGTTGAAATGATGAAATTGTATATTAAACCTTATGATAAACCCCTGATTACAATGCCGCAAACATCATGGAACGATATGACCTAGGATTGTACCCAAAAATGTATAGGATTGTATACAAAATGGCCATGTTGCAGTGGTTAGACCCAGTGATTACAAAATCCACAATGCAATGTGGTCACAACAAAAACTTTGGCATCCCTATATGACACTCCTATGCTTGATGTCGTCCAAGATCTTCACTTCCCAATATTGTTGAGTTTCCTACTTGAGCCAGGTTGGTTGGCATACCTAACAATGGCTGATTAGGTTGTGGCTGGTTGCCTCCATATGATATCCAATTTGCTTCTTGTAGCCATGGAGGAATTGAGTAGCCACAGTGCACACTTGTGCTACTAACCCATGCATTGGGTTGAGCCCCCCGATAATCATACATATGTCTGACACCTGCACTAGTAGGAGGGAATAAAGTGGGCATGCGCACTTGTTGATAGCGGGGGACTTGGATGTTTAGGAGGTCTTGGAAACATGGAGTATTATCTGCAAGATGTTCCAATGTGTTTGGCATCATCCTACTCCCCTCCACTATGTTTGCATCAATGGCAGAACTTTTTGCCACCCCTTGTTCTTTTTGAAGCAATTGTTGAGCCTTTCTCAATTCCTTTTCATGCCTTGCCATTTGTTTTTTATGAGCCTTTTCTTGTTTTTCTTTCTCTCTTTCAAGCCTCTCCTGTGCTCGAATTTCTGTTGCAGCAATCCTTGCAGCCTTCTTTTCTTTAGCTAAGTCCCTCTTTTTCTGCTTTAAATCTTGGAGTTCAAGTTTCCTATGCTTAGACTCAAGCAATAGTTTTATATAGTCCTCTGAGGTGAATAATTGTGAACTTCGGCACAGACGAAGATTGTCTGCTGTAAATTGCCTTCTTTTTGCTGACACTCTCTCTACCGGTAGCTTTAGAAACCGACCAAGCAACTGGCCCTTCTTTGACACTTGCTGCTCCTTGCTTGACACTTGCCTCTCAATATTTGGGTCAATGTTCTCCTGCTCTATCTGAACCATATTGTCCTCTTCAGCTGGAACCTCGTTGTGGACACTATCTTCTTCTAGGTTTCCATTGTCCACAAAATAATGAACAATTTCTTCTTCCAATTCTCTAGGCTGTGAAGGCATGTTCATGCTTTCTTCATTTGTCCTTGAGACAATATTTTTGTCCAAATTCATCATGGCTTCTACCAGCCATGATGGTGGGGTAACCTAGCTTGGCAAAGTCAATTCTCCATTGCTGCTTCCTGGTGCATGGTCAACGTTTTCATTGACATGAACAGAAGCAGAAGTTGCAACTGTTTCTTGCGTAGAGACATTAAGAAGATTAGAAGCAGAAGTTGCAGCTGTCTCAGTTGGTGTATGTACCTCCATGTTACTGTCAATTGGTTCATTGATATATTGTTTTTTACTTACCTGTTATTCTTCATCACCACAGTATGGTCCTCCTTGAGAGAGGGATATCATATGATCAGCAGCAACAACGTCTTCCTCTACCTCCACATCTTCTTGGCCAGCAACATGTGCTTGGACATCCCCTTCTTCTTGACCATTCAGATCAAATCCCAGGCTACAACTAGTATCATGCATGAGAGCCTCAGAATTCAGTGGCCATATTCCAGTCCTCCTAAACCCAGCCTTGATATTCGTAGGTGTGAGAGCCCTTTTAAAGGCTTTACTTGCAAGCTCGGCTAGCTCAAACCTTTTTACCTCCACACCTAGACTCTGTGCCATCCACGAAGCTCGTTCACCCCTGAAATAGTTCTTGAAAGGCCCGAACACACTGACATCTAGGGGTTGCAATCTGTGAGTGGTATGAGCAGGCAGTGTCAACAGGTCGATGCCCAAATTGTTAGCCTCCTCGATTGTTTGCATAGCAATGTGGCTTCCATGACCATCTAAAACCAGCAGGTGTCTATTTACAAGTGAGACACCGCCTGGTATAGATGCAGCAAAGTGAGTAAGCCAATTCAAAAAGAGTTCTTTGGTCATCCAAGCATGGGGATGTGCAGCCATGCATGCACCCGGTTCACAATTCTGTATATAGTTTTTGAGTTGAGTTTTACCTTTAAATAGATAAAATCCTGGGATTGAAGCACCAATTGCATTGACACAACATAGAATAGTGATCCACTCCCTGCTCCTAGGAAAAATATTTGGCACATTATGACTCCCTCTCTTGGCAATTACACGCATGCCACAGTTCCTTCCCGCCTGTAAACCTGTTTCATCACAGTTCCATATATGGTCTGGAGCATACCCATGGTTCTCATATGCACTAGAAAGGGTGGCATAGAACTTAGTCAGAATTGCAGGCCGTAGATTTAGAGCCATGTCTCTATTTAGGCCCTCAGCTGTACGCAACACAAGGTCTGGATGCCTTTTTTTAAACCCAAACCACCATGACTTACCAGGAAACCCATCTTTGAAGGGGTTTGGCTTCCCTTGACAGATTTGAGCCACTGTGGATTTTAGCTGTATCAGCTCTAGCCCATGTCCCATTTCAGCCATCTCCTTACACCACTAAACCACCTCGGCCTCCTCCTCTTCACTCATAACTGTAACAGGCCCTCTGCGCTTTGTATGTGTGAGTCCATTTATCCAATAATGTACTGAAGAGGTAGCAACTCCATGTTTTTTAGCAGCAGCACGAATGGAATATCCATTGAACTCTATATCATCAATAGCAGCTAGCATGTCTTCTTTTGTCCAACCTCTTATTGCACTGATTTTGGTGACTGAACTTGTTCCTTGAACTGTGGTTGGAAGTGACTGTGTGGTTGGTGGTGGGACAACAATGTCCTCTTCCACCACATTGTCATTCTCAACAACATTGCTGGGAGCATTGTTGGCATTTGAATGATCGAGCCTCTCCTCATCCGATGAGGTGTAGCGTAGCTGGGCACCCCTATTCAGTCGACGACTTGTTCTCCTTGCATTGCTGACTCTTGCCATGCCTACAACAACCTGCACATTTAGAAGGGAGGTTGGTTATGTAGAAGAAACTGGAAGTTGATTATAACATAAATGTAAATAACAGAAATAGAAACATTAATAACATAACCGGAAACATAAATAACATGAATAACATAAATAACATGAATAACAGAAACATAAATAACATAAATAACATAACTGGAAATAACATAAACAGAAACATAAATAACATAAACAGTAACCTGAATCTACTGTGCACACAGTTCTGCTGGTATGCCTCCACTGTGCACACACTTCTGATGGTATGCCTCCACTGTGCACACACTCTGTTGTTCGAATTTCTGAAATGCAACTGTGCACACACTCTGCAGGTCAAATTTATGAAATGCATCTTCATAAGGGTTGTGGTTCATTTATAGTTGTTTGCTATTGAATTGGATTGGTAAGAAGGTTGCACATGGATTGCAATCTCTCAAATTTCAATGTGTGTTGTGGATTGATTTGAAAGTGATCCAATGGTTGGGAGCTTGTCATTGTGGATCCCTGTGCCTTCATTTGTTTCATGATCTGTGTGCTTCCATCTGTTTAATGGGTGCATTTAATGGGTAGGTGTCATTTATTGAATACAGCGGGAATGTTGAACAATCTTGCAGTTATGGCTGACACTATCTTTTCTGATGCTTGAACAGGTCATGGGGGCTTCACTAGAAGGCAATATAATATCACGTTCATTCATATTGCGGTATTACATATTCATGAAAACCTAAAAATTATATTGCTTATATATTAAGGGGCAAAGGATTTTTTTATTTAATGTAACAATACAAAAATACTTTGGGGTCTTTTTTATATGGGCGGGATGACAAATATCCACCAAATGGAGATGGCGGGATCATGACTGGATGAGAAATCGGGTTGAGGCAAGGCTCGGGGTTACCAGTACACAGGGAAATCACGTCTTGAGGCATGATTGAGGCCAGGGGTTTCATGGTGAAATGGGTTTCCAGTCGAGAGACTGTGGTCATTGACAACCAATTGTTACCAATAGCACTCAGCTAGTTGTTACCAATAGCCTTAGGAGGCTGTAAGCCTCCAGGGCCTGTTAGAGGACCTCGATAGGACTTGGGGGCTTGAATACCCAACCACTCGTGCCTATTATAGGCCTTGGGAGGTTTAGTCAGCCTCCTAGAGCTTGTTACAGGCCCTGGGGGGTTGTATACCTAGCCCACAACAGGCTTAGGCAGCGATTGGGGAACTGCAACATGCAATCTAAATTTTGTACTATGTGCATTGGCTCTAGTGACATACAAGAAGTGATCTCCTATCTCTTCATTAGACCATTAGATGTTGCAAATCATAATGATATGTGGTTGAGTAATTACATTGTGGGTGAAGTAATGTGCATCCACAATATACATCGAAAGAAGCAAGGTGCATTGTAGAATGCATGTGGGGTCATAAGAGGGGTATCATATCAATATACTAGGTAGAAATATAACGGGGTATAACAAATGTTAATGAAAAAATTGATACATACAATATCTAGTGAAAATAGGGGTTTTTTTAAATTGGGAAGGCATATTGGGAGGGGGTTAAAAAAAAACGATTTTGGAAGGTATTTTCCAATATTTAGTGAAATTAGGGGTATTGTTTCATATGCCATGAACTAACGTGCTATGATAGCGGTTTATTGAATGAAGCCCCCGTGGAACAGGTTTCAATGAATGTTTGAACAAGTTTTAATGAATGCTGGGATATTTAGGCTCCATTAGATATTCGTGGGTCCTCCTTTGATAGGTACCTTGCAGTAGGTGGCAAAAACGAGTTGGGTTATTTAGCTGTTCATGTACTTCTGGATCCCTGAGCAGATCTGTACTTGGTTGGGACAAGATGTTTTGTACAATTTGTCATATAAAGACTATTTATTGACACCTATTGGCCCAGTCAGTTAATGGGAAATTTTTGGACATAATTTAAATATTTTCTGCACTTAATATGGAATGTGTATGTTTAATTTATGGGTTTATTTGTGTCAATATATGGTGGTTGTGTGGGACCAGTACTATGACAACTATTGGTCCCTGTTCAAGAATAGACAACTCTCCCCTAGTGTAAGAAATGAAGAACACACACTTGCACTTATTTAATTTTTTCACTTAACCTGTGGTGTCACACCTTAAATATACATCGAAAGGATCAGTCTAGAAAGTGAACTCCATAACCTATCCTTGGGAGAGTAGCTGTGAAATCCTAACCTAACCTATGTGAGTACACCCACCTAATAATATTGTATCACTACGATGCCTCTCTTAGGCTTGAACCACGGTTGTTCGAATGACAAGACGGATGAATGATACTACGACTCCTACACTAAGAAGTCACTTTGAACCAAAGTGGGGCCTGCATATACCATTTAAGACTGTCATAGGCCACCAGGGATCAGTTCTTTTGTATCAGAGATATAAGGTTCTCCCAATCCATCATCAATTGTTGTAGTTGCAACCTCCTTCCCCATTCTTTCTTTTAAAATGATTGGGAAATTCCGTCGATACAGCAATGGGTCCGCCCATCGGTGAAGTTCACTCAAACGCACTGAAACGTCTCAGCAAAATTCACCTAGATTCACTGAAACGCTTCGATGCAGATCTAGATAGATGCCGACGAAACTTATCCCTGATCATTGAAATTCCTGAAGATCTAATTTTTTCAGCGAGACTCATCCAAACCTGTCAAAACGCTTCGACGAAATTTTCACAAAGTCGCCGAAAAACCCAGTTGCGCACATTTGACCTCTCATTTTGATTAAAGGGGTGAAAATGGTAATTTTAAGACTATAAATAGTTGTTTTTCACCCTGTTTTACCCATTGTTACTATCTACTTATCGTGAAATTCCATGGCACCCCCGTCTTGATCCCTCCCTGTCTTACGAAGACAATTGGACCAAGCCGATATAAGTCTACGTGGTTCTCCATTCAACCATTCTCATCCACTTGTCGATGGGATACCAGGTAAGCTCTCTCCTCGCTTGAATCCTTTCTTTGTTTTGTAGAACATTTGGATTGTGATTGATGCCTAGGGATTTCTAGCAAGTAGGGTTAGTATTTCTCCTCAGGCTATGGGTAGCATTGGTAGAAGATTTTATGGCCCCTAGGATGTACTTTCCCCTCACAATCGCCTTCAACTCAAATCAAGAGCCAAACCCTAGTTTCGGAACCAAAATTTCCTCTCTTTCAAGCAGGGTTAAAACGTACCAAGGTTTCACGTTTTTTTTTTCTCTGGGTGTTTTCTCATTTAACTTAAAGGTTGATTTTGGCCCTGGACTTTTCATGATGCCCTCGCAGAGGCCACTACGGCCCTGATGAATAGCAGTATGTTAACTAGGGTTTCTTTGGCGTTGGCCCTAGAAGACTTGCTTTTCCCAGTTTGTACTTAACGTGCCTTCTCAAAATCCATTTCCCTTCAAAGTCCAAGAGCGTCAATCACAGTTTGTGATTATTTCTAGATTGGCGATTGTATGGCAGGAAGATTTGGATTTTTGATATTTGGAACACTGAAAAACCTAACCACTCGCAGCTGACAAGAACTATTTTTAGTTCTGATATGCTCAAGGTTCGTCATCATTTTAAATCCATACAAGATGGGGGTTTTAATTTTGTTTTTTTGTTACTTTCATGAATTCATCAGTGACATGTTAGAATTATTATATTGTTGTTTTGTATCACATGGAAAATGATATTCGCTCGATGGCTTGCAGGATTCCACCATGTCGCGACAAACTACAAGACAACAATCTAAATTTGTGAAGGAGATACCATAATATGATGAACAAGTTAAAGAAGTTCTGTTGCAAATCCAGTATGACGACACTCAAAGCACCACTCGAGATGAGCCAAAGTACAATTCGCGGTATCATCTTTTCAGTAGTGAAGAGTATCAGGGTGCCAAAATAGAAGAGGTTCTTATTTATCAAAACATCAAAATATTTGGGCGTCATAAAGCGACAACAAGAAACAAATTGTTCCCTTATGAGGAGGTAAAGGTCGGCTCATACCTCATGTCGAAGCTGTGACCTGTATCGTGAAGGATGCTTCAAGCAAATTAATCGCTTCTTTTTAGCAATCTCATATCGTGAAAGCCTACAAACTCCCAGCATTGGAAATCTACATGACTATGGAATTTATTGATTACTTGAAGTTGGACTATCTTGAATTCATCAAGATGTGGTTGCCTGGGAAACAATTTCATCATAAAGAGAGTAGGGAATATGAAACCAAGATTTTGAGACCTCCTTACTGAGTTGTTGCATCTCTTTTATGGAGAATATATGGAATGGCTAGTGCAATGCATTTTAAGCTCACTTGGACCCCATTGCTATACTACGTCACCATGTGTGCTAGACGATTCAATTGGGTGGATATTATTTCTGCAAATATGGAAGAGGCTGTCAAAAACGTATAGAATGCATCCTTGCAAACAAGGAATAATTCCACATTTTTTCATACCTGTTGGATTGTGTGTGCATTCTTCATCACTTTCCAGGCATGGGATGGCAATGGAACCCCAATGAAGTACCCATACATGTGTGCTTCCAGGTGCTATGGGAACAAAAGCATGCCAAGCACTACAAGTATATCTGCAAAGAGTTCATTATCTATGGAAGGATGCATAATTGCATGTGTGGAGACGTTATTCGAACAATGACTGACCTAGGGGATTGGTACTTAATAAATGAAGGTACATATCTGTGCATCTATGGATGATCCAAACATCCATACGCATACCCCAAGTATGTCACGAATTTCATGGTCCTCAAGAAGGTAGTAAGGTAGAACTTCTTGAATGGTATTGGTCATTTATTGAACAATAATAAAAAGGCATCATGGCCTCCCCTACCTGTAATAGTTGGGGCATACAAAATGTATAAGGCAAAGGAGGCTACTAAGCTGACCAAATAATTTAAAGCCTTTCACTTTGGAGAAAGCACCTTTTTCAGGAATGATAGTCATGGAAAGGTAGCCAATGATTGTGTAGCTATCAAAATATCCTATTCTTATGTTGATTAGTTATGTGCTGAAGAGGAAGTAGATCAAAGAGCACACAATTTCGAAGAACTAGATAAGAGATGGAAGCAAGGAAAAATCTCTAAAGAGGTAGTCATTGGTAAGAAAACTAGAGAAACAATATATGAAGTACAACAGAAAATACTACAAGAAGCTACCTAGAAGAAAGTTGAATTAGAAGATTTATTAGCAGAGACAAACAAGAAACTACAAGAGGAGGATCAAGTGAAGAAAGCTCAATAATAAGAGAAAGTGGGGAAAGCTAAAGAAGGAGAAAGAATGAAAGTAGAATTTCTCAGAGAGCAAAAGGAGACTCGGGAAAGGGAAGAACAAAATCTGCAAGAAGAAATTAAGATAAAAGAGTAGGAGGAAGCTCAGAAGAATGTGATGGAACAACAACAAGTGGAAGTCTAGGAAGTGTAGGGTAGTGGTCCTCAAGACATGGACATCGATAATGTCACCACAAGAACCGATATCCCACTCACTGGAGGCCATTTTCCATTCAAAGAATTAGACCTTACCCCAGACGCACCATCTAAATAACATGTTATGTCCAAGTTGGAAACTATAATATTTGACCCCAAGAGGAAGAAGATCATCAAAAGAACAGAAAAAAGGCTCAAGGTTTCGTCGTGACCAGATATCGTCACCACTCAGGAAGTCTCAGTATTTAAGAGAACTGATCAAGAACTAGAAATGATTGCCTCTACCAATGTAGTTGTCGATAGGGAGAGCTAAGATACCCTCCAAAATCTATTGCAAGATGTTGAGAAAGGTAAGACGAAGATTGGAAAATTGAAGGACCTCCTCTTACATGATAGAAGTGAAAGGATTGATTTGAAACACTAGTGCAATGCCATGGAGGTCAAAAAGTGGAACTCAACATACTTGGATTGAAGCTTACAATCAGAAAAGGATGCTCTAACCATTCAAGTTGAAACTCTCAAGGCAGAGAAAACAACCATGAACGTGTACATAATGGAGCTACAAGACCAAGAAGACAAGTGGGCATAGCGGATCAAGATTCCGACATTAGGGAATTTAGATTTTGAGGCTCAGGTAGGAACTCTTCAACAGAAAATGACTCATCATCAACAACTGAGATGAATGATTCCATAGAAGAGAGGCAAGGTCTAGCTCAATTCCATAACTGTGCAACTACTCTATTAGAACAGTTATTTCATTCTCAACAATTGCTTATGGAGTAGCTATTCTAGGTTCAAAAGATAGCTGCCAAGCTCAAAGAGGTATCAAAGGTAGACAGGAGTAGTTGTCTCAATATCATTGATGTAAAAGGGAAATTGAAAAATGTGGCATCATGGCACAAGAAATGTACATAAATCCCACCCAATTTACCCAAGTGGACAATAGAAAAAATGCAACTTGACTATGCCATTGTGGATAGTTTCCAGAAAGTTGAGCAAAAGTTACAGAAAAATCTTGCAGCCTCGAAGGAGAAGTGTAAGGAGGTGCACCATAACATAGCCAAAGTATTCGAAAGGTGCCATGTACCTTCTCCTGGAACATTTGAAGAACCCATCACAAGAGTGTGTAGGCTAGTGAAACTTGGGACGATCAGAGATGAATACTTGGGAACCATTCAAGGTACAAACCAAATCACTTCACAGATATTACAGGAGCATATTGGGAAACCCATATCGAAGGCTCAATATATGAATACAAGACACAACTCAACAACAAAAGGATTAACTACTTTATCTAGAGAACTGGTCCTTCATAAAGTAGATTTACGTTTATTAGAGCCCCAATAGTTAAATGTAATTTATTATGCTTGCGAACTTTGGGATGAATTTATTCAGACTCAAGGGAGTGCCCCATCTTGATTAAGTAACTTTAATTTCTTTTTATCATATTTTCTATTGAAAACGTAAATATAAAGTGACATGTGGTTGGGAATTTCAAGAGTTGTAACTACCTTGAGAGAAGTCGAATGGTCATCTAGAGGCTTAGGGAAAACTATAAAAGAAGGGTTGTGAAAAGTGGAAGGGACTTTTTGGGGCCTAGAAAGTTTTGACTACTCACTTTGTGTATGAACTATTTATGAAGATGAATAGACAACTTCTAGACTCAAGCTTGACATTGGAAGTTGTGTTTGTTGTATGGATGAATGCTATGCAACTGATTTCCTATTCTCCTGTGTTTCATATGCAGTAAGATCATTTTGTTTTCTATTGGATTATTCTAAAGGTGCACAGCTGCTTATTGTGTATAGTTGTAAATGCAAATTGGTTTTATGTTGTAGCTACCTCTGTATTTAATCTCACTTTGTCGCTGTGATATATTTCATGCTTGGTGGTTATATGATGTTAGAATGTATTTTGCTTCATTTGTTGCTTGTTTCTATAAATTTCACTCCTTGCGAGGATAGGGTAGGTTAGTTTATCTTTCATCCTAGGTTAAAGAATTTTTCATTTCATTTAATAATAATAAAATACTAAACGGCGTTACGGTATACCAGGCCGCAACCAGTAAAAGCCCCAACTAGTGAATCCTTGTCAAGCCAGAATCCATACGAGTTCCCTACTCCAAGTGGTAAGAAGTCTAATTGGGATTTCTCATCAAGGAGAACCCCCACTGTTGACGCAAGGATTTTTCTAGGTGCAACACACATATATCTCGTGTTATCTTTTTTCTATTTTCTCCTTGTTCTTATAGTTTGATTATTTGTTGTTGTAGGGATAGGAGGCTAGGCTAGTTATGTTTTTCATGTTACGTATTGTTATATGTTATTCACATATTCTCATATTCTAACATGGTATCAAAGCGAGTTTCTAGACCCTGCCTCCTTCATTATTTTTTTTTACAACAACATTTTCTTCAATTTTTGGGGGGCTCTCCTTATCTTGTTGTTTTATTGTCAGATCTAGTAGCCATAGTCGTTTCTCTTTAGATATGGGCATTTTCTAATGAATGTCTAAATTTTTTTTCTTAAACCCTAACCCTTTTTTTGCAGGTTTCCCTCATTTTTGTTCAATTTTTTTAAATTATGACCTTAACATTCTCTCCAGAATGCAGAAATTAGTGGAGATCGACTATTGGTTTATTAAAATCAGCCGCTAATTTCCCAAATTTGAATTAATTTGTCTAAGACTAGTTTAGGGATTTTAATTTTTCTAAATCCTAAAGTTCTTCTGCACTTTTTTACCTAACCTAGTCTTATCTTCCGAAGTTGATATCTTGTGATCCATGAGTCCGTTTGCAGTCAAATTTTTTTGTTGGGTGCAGTTTTTCGATAAATTTCTAATGAGCCTACCCACCCTTTGTTCAAAGGTGGTGCAGACCATATGGATTGCATTTTTATGTTGTACATACATCTTTTTTGTTGTTTGGGTCCAATTTCTTCTGCATGAGGTCAAATTTCTCCGTTGTGAGGGCAGATATGATAGTTTGAGGGGTGATTGTGTTATTTAAAGGGTGATTTTCTTGCTTGAGGGTGGATTTGTATGTTTGAGGGTGTATTTTAGCTAACTCATTTTTTTTTCCCTCCACGCAGTTGTGTGGACAACTTTCTCCCTCCATTTTTTCTACTGGGTCGATTTTCCTCTTAGTCGGCCATCAAAATAAAGGTGAATATTGTAATGGAGGGATACAAATTGTAGATGAAGGATTTTGTTAGGGACACAACACTAAGGGTGATGGTGGCTGATGCACACATAAGTCTAAATCATTGCGTACCAAGCACACATCTTTGATTTGCTCACATTTTGGACATTACACACACCATTGTCCCGACCTCCCTTGATTTCGGGACACTTTTTCGACCATTCGCCTCACTTAACCATTGAAAGAGAAGTCATTGTGTCAACCTTGGGAAACATCTTTCAACAACTTGGTTACTACACCAATGACAACATCAGTTGCGCCTATCTTAGAACCAACCACTATGAAAATTCCCATTACTGGTCCCCTGACACCCTCAAAACCATGGGACCCCACCAATTATTCTTTATGTACAACTATTACCCAATACACTCCAAACCATGGGAACATACGTATTCTTTTGGAAACAACCCCTAGTCTCCTTTGATCGACGTCATTGAGTCACACTACCCCCAATATTATGAGTTTCGTCATAACTAAACCAACACCGGTCGTCACTAAACCGAAAAATGGGGTCATGTGACAACCTAAGTTAAAAGCACCCCTCATCCCCAGCCTAACTCCTGAATCATCATCGGGGGTCGCTAGGCCTAAAGTAGGGGGAATCAACCCACAACGGTTATAATCCCCAATAATGACCAATAATCCCACACAGAGGGTTACTCCACCATGTTCTCTCTATGGGAAACAAGGCCATGTGATCAGACTGTGTCCCACCTTCCTGGAGCTCAAAAATATTCTCAACACCCTTGTTAGCATGACACATGCTTCACTAAAAATAACAGGGGACACCTCATCTTCACCGGTGTCAGAGGTTCGACTAGCGGAACAGATGGTGTAACTATCCTAGAAGGATGAATAGCGGAGACAGGGACAAAATCATAATTTGATACGGGTTTTGAAGCCATCTTTGGGTATGGTGGTGTAAGGTACCACATAGGTACACCCAAGGTTAACCCAGGTAGAGTCAATTGAGCCATTACCGGTGTCCTTTGCATGCCCGTGGGGGGGTACAAGAATGGGATTTGGAAGATGGGAGGTATTAATGGACTCAACGTTTTCTCAACGCCATGACTTAGCATAGGTCCTGATGACGATGCCAAGGGGGAGGTGGGTACATTCTTAGCAGTGAAAATGTGCACATAAGGCCATTAGTTGATGCGGGGATCTCAAGTGGCAAACCGGAGTACACCCCCAACAGTTTAGAGTCCTTTTACATCCTTCGGCAAATATCAACATAACAGGGTTGGCTTGCTCTAGTGATAGTGGGTAGTACATTGTCGGTATTGATGTTGATATTGGTATCGTAGTAGTTGAGTTGGTTGAGTGTGAAAGGGAAACATCATGATATGGAAGACCAAGGAGGCGATCTCCTTCATGGAATACATGTAACTATGCCCCAAGAGGATGTTGTTGTTGGATTGTGCGTCGACTACTTCAATATTGATCATGACCATCTTCCCCCCTAGGTTGATAGGGATATTCTGGCACAATCCCCGGGCTTGATAGGGACATGGAATGCGACTGACGAGAGTAGTCGCGGTTAAACTTTGTCAATATCAAAAGTCATGAGGCATGAGTCGGAAGGGCCGACAGTACCAAGTGCATTCAGTAATGCCTTTTATTAAGTTGGGAAAGACTGTAACACTTCCAAGGTGGACATCATGGTGGGTGATTGACCCAAGTCATCCACATACTGTAATTGTTGGAGGATTTCATATTGGGGTTATTAAGGGTGTGCCGAAGTGGGATTTTGGGGATCTATGGGATCTGTTCACCACTTGGGAATGGTATTTGCAAAGGATTCCCTGAGGGGATAGGTAAATCTTCCACTTAGGGGGCTTCAGGCCTATCATAACCTTTGGCTCTAGTCTGGAGGTTGACATCTAGCGTGTAGATGTTTTGGAAGGATCCATCGCTAATAAGGGTGACGTTCTTGTTGCTAAATAATGACCCCGTGATTGGAAAAGGATTGTTGTAATACAGAAATTTCGGGTTGTGAAGGGTTAGGTACTTGAGGGGAATTTACTGTTGTCTTCTTCTTGTCGCATACCCAGCCTACCTGTCGTTATTCTTTTCCCTCTGCACCCTCCTCAATCCTGCATTTTGTCAAAATTAAATGTTCTTTGCCAGAAATTGAAACGTTCTCTGCCAGACTTAGACCCAAACAAGAACGTTGCGAACTGTGTCCATGTGGTGAATTCTTTCTCCATGAACTATTGAATGGAAAAACTAAACCCTTGACTCCTCCATTATTAGGTGAAATACGTCATCTATTACTATGTGAAAGCTGTGTGCGACTCACTCTTTGCACCTGGAGCCGCGTGGAACATTAAAGTTCTCTGCAAGAGCTATATGTACACTTGTGGACTGAAAATTGTGGCACTACACCGTGAAAATCTCATCTTTGCAGATGACAAACTACGTGAGCGCTTTGGTGGTGGATAATCTCGTGACCACGCGAAACTGGTGACTATTGCTGCCTGAGGTTTACTCCCGTGACCGCTTGACTATTGGTGGTTATTGAAATGTGAATTTTGGTACTGTACACACTTCTAGAAGACTCCTTGGTGAAGGAACTTGGACTGCGTGAAATTCTAATTTTCTGTTTAGTTTTTGTGTCAATGCTCTTTGAAGAGATAATGCATGACTGTGTTAAGTTATTTGCTGCATGTGACTGGCATATAGAGCATGCCAGTGCTCTATCATGGTGTGATAAAGGCTCGACATCCATGTTATATGTTCTACAACATTTCTTTTGGAGCTGCAATCCACAAGTGCGTGAAGACTGATGTATGGTGAAGACAAGGCGTGAAGAGACCACGAATCCAAGCCAAGAATCCAGCATTAAGCAATACCATAGTCTCTACCTGTATGAATGTGATTGTAAAGTGGGGGAATATGTGATGTTAATTATGAATTGATATTAAAAATCTCAGAGAGTTTGATGTCAATGAATACAACTGGAAATAGAATGTTGATATGCCATTTTTCAATGCGTGAAGTAGTTGCTTGCTTCCTTTGAGTGAATAAGTTGAGTGGGACGTGCTACGTTGGAGACTCCTTAATGTTTTGTATTGCAACATTTTATCACCATCAAAACCTGCGTTGAGACTATAGACCCACGCTTATTCACAACGTTTCCCAGTCGCTTGTGATGCATGTGCACTGACGTTTATCATCAGGCTTGTGTGCTGCATAGAAACAATGAAGAACAATAAAAGGTTGTGTTTTAACACTCTCCTCACTCAAGAAAAGTGTTGATGTTGAGTGCTGCATGTCTCACAAATCTCTGCATTGGAGTTGATAATTAATTTGAAGACTGCGTGAACCGTGACCTGGGAATTCATTGTTGCTGCGACCTGGAGCTGGAGTGTGAGCTCTGTAGCTATTGCAGCGTGGAAAATTCAAGCCATTGGCATGCATGAGCATTATCTTGGGTTGTTTTCACTTTGAAATAGTGGAAAAGAATATTGTTATTCGAGAGGTGCACTTGTCTAACTTCATAATCAATGCCTTTTACTTTCTCTACTCATAGTTCGGATCAAGAGGTGAAGGATATTTTATCACTGCTGAAGGATTATTCTACCCATGCAAATGATTTTTGAAGCAGTGTCAAGTTCAAATGTTCAGTCAGAACACTGCATACAACAACATTCCAAAATAATAATGAAGGGTGTATATGTATAATGCTTGTTTACATGCTTGTAAACAAGTTTTCCTTCTCACTCCATTGGATGAGAAAATGTGAAAGAGTGAGCTCTTATTTACAGAACCAGGAATGCTCTTCAATCATATTCCATGGATAGGACATATGACTCAATGAGATATGATGTTAGAGCTCAGTAATAGGCTATTGAGTCCCACTCTCAACCTTTTATCCGTTGACAGATATTCATCAGAATTCGTGTTTTAAGTTCTGATTTGAAAAGATGCTCAAGTTGGCACTTTTGAGAGTCTGAGTGGAGCATTTCTTGTTCAGATTTGTGAACATTTCCATTCGTGGAGATCTCTTGGTTGATGTGCGGGCTACCTACCTCATATTTCATCATTAGAGTGGTGCGAGCTTCTGTGTGGTGAAGTGTTGCGAGCTTCTGAGTTCCAGCTTCTGCGTGTTTTTCTCCTTGCTTGATAATTGATGCATCTCATTGGAATCTGCAGTGATACATTTCATGGGAATGATAAAATTGACTGTGAAGGGTGTTGTGACCTCCAACACGGTGATTTGAATACGTCTCTCTCTCTCTTCTTTGCTGCGACCTCCATTCAAAGAGTTGCTCCCTGCGTGGAGCTACTGTGAAGACTGAAAATCGTGCTATGAGATTTTTGGAGCTGCGAACCCAATATTTTTCTCAACCGTAATCTCCTCCTCGTGGACTATCTCTTAGTGAATTGCATGGGATGTGTGAGCTTACTCTCTGCAATTGGTGCTGCAGAATGTGTTTGCAGACTTGTATTGTGCACATGACTTCTTGAATGCACTATATATGCCATATTGACAAAGCTAATTGACAGAAGTGAGCTGGCAGAAAAGATTCAAGATCGGTTAGGTGTGTCCACTTGAAGGATCCAAGCAAGTTTGCAATTGCTACAGCTGCTCCAAAAGAATAATTTCTACATTATTCAGGTATAGCAGATTCTCAGTTCAACATTCATGAATGTAACTTGTAGACTGTGTTTTGTTTGTAAGCTTTAGTATTTGTTTTGGTACTTGCATTTGTGTTTTGTGTACAGTACCAAACTGAAGTCAAGTTGAACTGTAGATTGTATGTGGGTGCATTTTCTGCTAAGACCGAAACCCCTTCCCTTTTAAGTTTGAATCTGCTGAAACTTTGCTTGTAAAGGGAGGATTTCCAAGAAGCCCTCTATCTAATTTGGTCCCACCTGCACAAGGAGGCCTCAAATTGTCTTCACTATGTCTGATACAAAAGAAACATTAGAGTTGTTGAACACTCTAGTGCATTCAGCGGTGGATGACTCAATCACAAACAACAACGACATACTACAAACAGTTATTAATCAATTGTAGAATTTGAAAGTCATAAAGGAAGATGCACATCACAGGAATTGACATTCTGAACTAGTGCTTATTCAAAATAACCCCTTGTTTGAAGATGATTCCTATTAGCTGCCAGAAAATAGTGAAATCATGTCAGATGTACTACCTATTTAGAGTTTCAGGTGCCAACATTGTGATAGAGTTGTCCATGTGAAATATCAGTGTTTTGATATTCATCCTTGTCTCCATTGTGGGAAGCACAACCATTCTTCAGATCAGTGTGTGAAGCTGAAGAAACCTGCAAGAGTGAAACTTGCAACATACTATTGTACTGCTTCTTACCTTGCACCTGACAGGGGGCAACATGATGTTAGGCTTCAAGTTTCGAAGCCTTGTCCCTCTGACAACAAACACTTACAGCTTTCCTCAAGTAAGTCATATCAAGCGAGCCTGATCCACAGTGAATTTGGACAACCACCATAGTCAGAGATGCCACCTAATTCTGATATGCATGTATTCTGAAGACATAAGAGATATATATGACATAAATTACTCACGTGTTTTGTTTCTAGTTGTGACACCATGAGACTCTCCTCTCCTCACATTGTTCCTGATAGGGGGGATAAAGACTGTCAGTAACAAGCGAGCAAGTGCAAGCGAGCTGGAACAAGTGAGCCTGGGAAGAGCTATGTTTGACTGAGCTCCAAAGATGGTGGTCATCCTAAAACCACCAGTATCGAGAGCACCTTCATTTAGAAGAAGCATGTGCAAGCTTCTAGCTAAATTAGCAAACAGTTTTCAAGATGGAAATGTTTAGCAAACTGCAGTTGTTCACTTCCTATTTCAGCTCTCCATTTGGTTTGGTGTCAGCCCATCCCAACCATTCCAAAGAACCTCTGAACGATTTTTATCACCAAGTTCGCGAGTTTGTGGTCAGCATTAAACCACACACATAGTAGAATATTTCATCCTTCTGCTAGCCCATTTTGGTTGATGGTTAGCCTAAAAACTATCCGTTCAGAGAGCTCTTGTATTTAGCAGAAGCATGTGCAAGCTTCTATCTAACCTTCTTTGTAAAAGATCTTCGAGATGGAAATGTGCAGTTGGTGGTAGTTGTCCACTTCCACTTATTCAGCGCTCTTCTTTTTCTTGGACTCATATACACCTTTCGGATTAAGAGGGGATTTGTTGGAGACTAATCCTTGGTATTATGATTGGTGTTCATCATTCATGTTCAAAGTAGATGAATAGTTAATGAGGGTATACTATTGGGCTCCGGAATTGTCTTTTATAATAATGTTATTTACATTAATTTCTCATCTTATCTACCATGATTTAATACATTTTATGTTCAATAAGGTTACATTATACATTATTTTATTAATTAAAATCTCGTAAATGTAAAGTGAGCCTAATATGTTATTTTTTTAAGTATTAAATGCAATAGTGTGCAAATGATAGACGTCTGGTCCTTCATCCAACCTTTCTTTTGGTTCTGAGTTCCGCACTGGTTAGATGACATGTTTCTTATTAGGTTCTTGGTTGGGATTATCCTCGTCTTCTATTTTCTCCCTGGTCCAGTTGATCCTGCATATGCAAAATAAAACCATGAGTTAATGCTAAGCTTTCTTTGCATTATTTTATATTTAGAACAAAATAAACCATTATTGAAAAATGATGCTTAAAGACATTTAAAGGAATTATTATAAATAATCATTA
The DNA here is from genome assembly GCA_027924585.1 of Larix kaempferi. Taxonomy (NCBI): domain Eukaryota; kingdom Viridiplantae; phylum Streptophyta; class Pinopsida; order Pinales; family Pinaceae; genus Larix; species Larix kaempferi. The sequence continues at coordinate 22,855,941 of BSBM01000742.1, read as the reverse complement.
GTTTTAAATTCCAAATGATTATGAAAATAATAATTTAAAAAAAAGTGAAAAGCTTTTCAAAATGGTTCTTTATTTTAATAAGTGGAGACATCCACGTTCCTTCAATATTTTAAACTATTCATTTTAAACATAAAAGGAATAAAATAATACGTGACCACTTATAAGCATATAAAAGCATTACATTTTGTTTTGATATAATTTAACATGCCACTCATAAAGATTGCCGTATACCTAACAGGTGTTTGTTATGTACAGGTCGTAGAATGAAATCAATGCATGCACAGGAAATGGATTGACGCACACACCGTGAAGGAGGGAGCACAATCACATGAAGAAGGATGACAAAGCCAAAGGAATCTAGCACCCAACAAAAAAGAATTCAGCCACGAACTAAACCCAGCACTTAGCAATAAACTCATGCAACAACCCAACACAAATTCCGCTAAGAAACCGGAATTATTACTGTTACAGGTCATCTGGATGCCCATTGGGACCTTCATTTGGATTGTGTTGAAAATGTGTTTTAACTGACAGCAAAATTTTGGGCTAGATTTGTGGGCAAACGGAGGCAAAATTCGAAATTATGGAACATGGGTTTTTTGCAAAATAGGCCCATTTAGGTCAATATAAGGAATTTCTCCAAAATTCAAAGCCATTTGAGAGTAGCTCGTGGTTATCTGAAACCAACTTTTCCAGAAAATGTGATTGGTCGTTTTCTAAATTTAGAAATCAGTTGTAACAGCTCAGGAACTTGGGGATTCGGTTCTATCCTTCCCCACTGGGTTGTTGATGTATAAAAAGAGCCCCATAGGGCTGAGAAAGGGTGTAACTTTCGCTCTGCATTTTTATAATGAGAATTTTGTTTTCGTCTTGGGTTAAATCCATTTTTTTGTTGGGTAATTCATAGATCTGCAACCTCTGCTCCTAAGAGGGCCCCTCAGTAGCAGTTGGTTTTGTGTCTTTGTTTTCTTCCCATCATTCAAGCTAATTATCATGCTATGTTCTTAGTATGTATAAACGTTTCTTTTTTTGTGTATATTTCTAACGTCATTTCCTCTTGTTGATATATGAACTGTTTTGCTTTTGTTCATGCATGCTATGTCAATTGAGTTCATCGTAGATGGATAGGAAGGAGATCTCTGCTTAGTTTAATTCATGCAATAATGTTTAGTTTATTTCTTACAGTAGTATTATTGCTCTTAATGTAGAATAGGGTTTGAAATTGGATTTGCTCTTATGTATTTCAATTTATTACTTGTAGATAGAAAGAGCTCTCTGTTTTAGTATAATTATATTACTACTCTTAGCATAGATTAGGATTTGAATCTAGTTTTTCTTTCTTGCATTTGAATTCATTTGTATTTCTTTCCACCTTGGATCCAAGAACTAGTTTTTATTGTTGTAGCTATCACCAATTAGAAAGAATTAGTTTTCATTGTTGTAGCTTTCATTCAGTAGAAATAATTGTATTTTTCAACTTCATTTGGTTAATTTGCAATTGGAGTTAGCTTTCAAGATAAATGCAATTAATTAGTTTCTTTTACATAGAACAGTAAGTTTTAGTTTAGTTAAATAGACTTACATTTCAAATGCCTATAATTAGTTTTCTTTCATAATAGAGCAAGCTCCGCTTTGCTCAAAACTAGTTGCAATTTAAATTCGTATAACCTAATTGTATTTTAATTCTTAAAGTGTTAAGTCCTTGGTTTACGTAGATCATAGAATATATAGATTTTGAGTTGTTCAATAGTTGTAATTATTTGATTGTTTTCATGTAATATTGCATTTTCATAATCTAGAACAACCGATCATGCATAGCTCTTCTTAGTTTGATTTCAGTCTTTCTTCTTGCAACTAGATAAAGTTAACTAGTTAATGTTTCAAGTTTAATTCATAGTTAGAATTGGTTATGTTAATTTTTCTATAGCTATAGATTAGTTCCATTTACATTTTAGCCTTGTCTTATCATGCAATAGACATAGTTCGTTTCTTTAGACAATGATTAGTATAGGTTGCTTCTTGTTCTCTTAGCTTCTAAACAGTATATTCACTGCTTCCCTTGCACTGTAGGTTTATATGCATCAATCAGTTGACATTAAAATCATCCAATTTGCTTATTTCCGTAGTTTAAATTGTTTTCTTCCATCCGGACTGTCATTCGGACCGTCTTTCAGACTGTCATCCGAATTGTCATACGGACATTCATATTTTCTGCATTGTTTTTATGCTTATTTAGAATCCAGTTTTCTTAGGTTTTCGAGCTGTAATATTTCTTGTGATTGATCAACATTTATATATATAATTAGGACCTCGTTCTACACCACAAAGAATTTAATTAAAGATTCATATTCATTCTTAGTTTTCATTCCATTTCCATAACTTTGCTTTAGTTGTTTCTCAAATTATGTCTCTTGTTTTTCAGCTTGTACTTGGATTTGCAGTCAATACTTTACCTTTGTTTTTATAGCTTGTTATTTTCCTTAGAACTTGTTGATTCCACCTTTAGCTTAGATTAGTTCAAGCCTTCAATTCTGCACATATAGTGTTTGCATCTCATAAGCTACCTTCCCGGGTTGACAATTAAATGTTGAATTAGATAGCATATATATTCACAAACATTTTGGCGCTGTTGCCGGGGAGGTGCTAAAGGGGTTGGAGTCTAGGTAGATAGGTTTACTTTATATTACACAACAAGGGGGAGGGGAGAACCGTAAGATGAGAGGTAAGAACCTTCGCATCCACTATAGTGGGGTGCCTCAAAGCTTTGTTGCTCCTTTCCGCACAAGTCTGATTTCCTTTCTGTACATCTAAGTGTTTAATTTTCCACAATTTATTTCGTAAAGTTTGTTTTCCTTCTTTTCAAGTGTGTTATTCTTTCATCATGTGTGGTGTGTTTAATTTGCTAATTTCTTTTAGTAGTCTTTAAAAAAAAAAAAAAAACAAAGACATAAAAAAATTTGGGTGTTATAAGAACCCTAGACACTAACACATGTGTGAGGCAGAACCTACCAGCCGATGACATGGATTCAAAGGTGCTTATTAGTATGAGAGAACTCTCTCAAATCCTAGCAGCAACTGGGATCTCAATTTCTTCTTCGCAAGAAGAAAATATCTTAACATAAGTCAAGAATTTATCTACCTCTCTAGGAATAATAGAAGAACCACAGTTCCATGAGCTACAAACCAACTCTCCTTGCCAACCGACCAAGGAAACCCGAAAGTTGGAAACTACATTTGATGGAGAGAGACCTGAAATTGAAGAGTTCTCCACATATCTATCGACAAATATTTCATGTACTCAAGCAATTGAACATTCACAAGAAGAGGATGTGCATGGCATGATGAAGGAAGGTGAGTATCAGGATTACATCAAAATATGGTCCAAAGAGGTAATGAGGCCACAATACCATTCCTTCCTTCGACACCTTCTGTTGCAAAAGCAAGTAAGTCGGTTGATTCTCCACATCCAGGTAATCGCTGCTTTAGCTTTTTCATATGTGGATATAGGTATGTTTTTCATATTGCTTCGCACATGGTTACATTGGAAAAGTTCTTACACTTGAATAATGAGTTTTTCTTTCTTTTAGATAGCATAAGATAGTATGTATATAAATAAAAAGTTGTATGTGGTTAGTTAGCTTTAGATATTCATACAACTTCACTTTATGTTTTCCTTTAAAATAAAAGAACTAAGAAAAAGATCATGTTAATGACCAAACCAAAGCAATCTTACATCATTATTCATTTTCATACCTGCATATTTCTTATTATACCAGTTACTCAAGACCAACTTTAAAAATCATGGGGATTTGTCATAAATTAGGATCTATCTAAAACCTAGAGGTCACTCGTACATCCTAACTTCATTATCAGGGCTTGTTATTTAAGCATCTCTACTACACAATAGCATAAGGATGAATGAAGTTCCTAGTTTGTGGGGAACACTACTATAACTCTATTTGAAAGAGGCAAGCTTTGGGACTAGATACACCTTTCATTCATTATCTTATGGCTCCATCCACTTCACATTAATAAACTCATCCATCTATGTCTTTGATTTGGTTAGCTCACTTGCAGTATCCAATATATTGGGAGAAATATATTTATTTGGTTCAAAAAAAAAAGTTTTAAATAAATTATCCTCCAACCCATATACCATCCCATACTGTAGCACGGTTTTCAGAGATGCTCCCCCATTCACTCCTTCATAGGAAAATTTAATTACTGAAAATCTCTAAGGAGTGAAAACACTGGGACAAGAGCCTCTGATGCAAAACGGGTTTAAGAGGTTGACCTGGCAGAGTACTAAACAAGCTTACTGGCAGCGGGTACTGGCTTGTGGTATGACTAGGTAAACCCGACAGGGTACTGAATAGGCATGGTTGAAAGAGGGGAATCTACTTGTTATAGGTCAAACCTGCACCTCTCCTTCCGTGATCACCTTGAGTTGTCGATCACACAAAAGGACAACTTGGATGGAGGAGCATGTTGACCTTAGATGAGAGCTTGACCTACTCCAACTCCTTGCAAGATGGCAAAACCCTAAAAAGTATCATTTTGAGACATGGGTGCTACTCTACCTTAACAAACTAGTGCCTGTACCCTAATCCAGTGTACAATAGTAGCGCTCAACCTCTCATGGGTGCTACTCCTCTTCAAGAGAGTAGCGTACAACATTTAAAAAGTGATGAGCGTTAGTTGTAAAACACTATAGTAGCGCCCTGGGCGCTACTCCACTGTGAAATAGTAGCATACACCTCAAAAGATGATTAAAAAATAATTAATTTCACGAATGAGGATTAGTTGCAGTTGGTTTCCCAACTTCCCCAACTTCCTATACAACCACCTCTCGACCTGAACTGCCTCCATTGTCCTATAAATACAAGGAGGAATGAAGAGAGGGGTTAGACATGAGAGCTATAGTGAGACTCTTTCATAAGAGAAGCTTGTATTGGAGGAGGTTATGCTAGAAGATTTTCAAGCCAGAGAAGAGCAGGAGCCCAGGATCAGGTTGCAAGAGCATGGTACAAAGTCAGGTATATTGTGTATCATTCACTTGTTTTTGACAATAAAGGTTGAAGCATCTTTCTCATCCCAAATCAGGTACTTATTAGATTATGTATGTATTTGGATTATGTTGGTTAATATTTGATGTTTGAATCATTGTTCTATTACATCATTATTATATTGGCCAAGATACCTTGAGAAAGGTCTTTGTGTTGCAGGTTTACTGAACAAGAGATTGGATTAAGGATCGAGCGCAAGATCGGATAAAAGCCCAGAATCAAACTCCATTCAAAAGGTATGTCCTCAAGACCTATGATCTATTTACATTCATAAACATCTCTGTAATGCAAGTAATGTGCTTACCTGTCAACCCCCTTAAGTTGATAGTATATGTTTCCTTACTATAGGGTAGTATTTCCCGCCAAGAGACTTGCGACTCCGCTGGGGAAGGTTGTTTTTCTACTCTAGGAAACCTTTCTTGTTTGTCTTTCTAGAACCTCTTAACTCCTTTAATCTGCTGAGAAGCCCTGTAGGTATCCCCTGCTTGCTTCTCTTTGCTTCACTCAGTCTTTTTGCATCTTTTCAAAGTCAGTTTTTGGACTCTTTAAGACCTGAGCGCTACTCTGTTATACATACAGTAGCGCCCATACGCTACTCTGTTATACATACAGTAGCACCCATCCCTCCAGGAGCGCTAGTTTCCCTACTGCACAGTAGGGTACATTCCTATAGCCTTCTGTTGGTTGTTTGGTTGAGTTTTCTGCCTTTTTGGGTGGTCTTCTGACTTTGTTTTAGGTCTCCTTGACTAGTACTTGAGGTTTGTAACTCTTCTTTGAGTCTCAGAAACTTTCTTTGAGTCTTTTTTCCATCTTAAGGTCACTTGTTTAGCGGTGAAGTGTTTGGTCCATTTTTAACCTTTTTGGAGACTAAGCGTTGCTCCTTAGTGAACACAATTTCTTATCCTTGCCCTGACAATGTGTTGCTGACCTACAAACCTGTATGCTTTGCATTTGATGTTTGTGACAACATTTGTTTGCTCTTTAGGCATATTATCCTTTGTTTTAGGGTTTGGTCCGTTTTAGAGCCTTTAGGGTGTCTTCCAAACTTTTGAGTTCCAACATTTCTTGACTTCTTTATCTTTTTCCAGTATCAAGTGAGATTGGAGCACTTCAGTTTGCTTCATCTTTCAGTCTTTGTGTTAGTAGGGTGGTTGTTAACTCGCTTGCCTACCGATTGCTTGGCTTAGTGGTCTTGTTAGGGTTTGGTGCTTTGGGACATTCCTCTTGAGTTTTATTTCCAATTTGTAGCATTTTTTCCTCTTTGTTATCTATCCGCTTTGTTTCCAAGTGTGAGGGTTTTTTCTCTTGAAAAAACTTGTAGGACAAGCCTTTGTCGAACCATTGTTTTGATAGTTGTGAGCTTAGGACCCTTTTTTCCATACTTACACATCTTGTATAAGTCTTATTTTCTTCATAATTTTAGAGTTCTTTTTCGTTCATAATAACAAAAAAACCAAAAATTTGATAGCTTAAGAATAGTGAGGCTTGTATCTTTTGCAAAATAGCATAGTTTGTTTTGTTCATAATTTTAAAAGAAAACAAAAAGAAAATTTGCTTAGATTTGTTTCAGTTTCAATTTGGAAAGAACATCAAATGAAAAAATAAAAAGTTTTGTTGTCGAAAGTTATAATTTATGCACTTTGCTTTCCTGTTGCAACCATGCCACACAAACGCACTACCTTTTGAGTAATAATAGCCCTAAATTTTTTTAATAAAATTAAATAGCAACAGTTTTCTTTTTAGGGATACACTACACCAACTAGTCTTGGTTAGGATCTTGGGTTTAAACCACCTTAAACCACCCAAGGTCACACATTAAACAAAAATCATAGTTCCACTATCATAGGTAAACCCACTTCATTCAAAGCTTTCCTGGGATCTATGCAGTAGGTCTTGTGATATCAGATTGTTGGGAATACTCCTCCTACTTTATGTTTCAAGCATATACCAGGATTGGATCGCGTTTGGGGACTCTTTTGAGTTCCGGGCTCAGTTACCCTGCCAACACCTTTCGATTCGACCTGAGACTATTCCCCAGGAGTTTTCGGTGTTGTGGTATCCTTAGTATCTTACCATAGGTTCATATACAGGTGGGAGACAGCGGAGGGTATATCAGTTGTACCTAGGACGGATGTGGGAGGAAATCCCTTGCAGGTCTTTGGGAGGGCGGTTGGGTGATTCCAGCGCTTGCACCCTTAGTCATTGTATTGTGGACCTCGGGTAACTGTTCTTCATCCTTCGTTGATCTGTTCTGGGCCCTCATCATCCCAGACTCTTCTCTGGAAGGCATCTTGTTTGCTTGGTTTGCATACTTAGGACATTTTAGTGGTGTGTTGTTTTCCCCCTAGTCGTAGTGGCCACTAGGTTTTCTAGTTTTATTTTTAAATATAATCATGGAAAACCAAGAACTTCGTAGGTCGAGAAGATTGCAAAACCTTCCTTCACTTAGAACAGAACCACTACCACCAACTAGACGACAAAGGGTAGACCCCAGTGTTCCTTTGGAAACCACTGGTGAAATAGAACTTCTTGAGGAAATTTTTACAACAGAAAATCCTGAAATAGAAATTCCTGAGGAACTACAACCTAAAATTGAGTTTCCTGAAGAACTACAAATTGCAACAGAAAGCCCTGAAATAGAGGTTCCTAAGGAACCACAACCGAGGACTCCAGATTAACAACATTTTAGTTCAGTTGAGATTGAATATCTCACTTCTGCTGAGTTTAGTACTCCTTTTAATCCTCCTCTAACTAATCTTAGAATTCTGCTGCTAATACCTGTTTGCTTCCAGCAACCAGATTATAGTGCATATCATTTCACACCTAAGCATTTTATGACTAATCCGGGAGGCGAACTGGGAGTTCCACAGACTCCCACAATAGGTATGAATACTAATACTGTAAATCCTCCTCTTACTGCTACACCGAGTTCGGCACAAACAACCTCTATGTCCACGCCGTCCTTTAGCTTTAATACTGCCACATTAGGCATGCCGAGTTCAACAACTATGGCATCTACCTCTACACCTACTTTTGGACCTAGCAGTATAGTTAATCTAGTTCCACCTCCTGTGACTCAACCGTTATACCACATACCCAGCACGTGGATTTCCACACCCGCTGTAGGGCCAAATGCTTTGCAACTGTGCATGTCATGAGTACCATGACTGCACCGTCCACGTCAGCTACCACTGGTTTTAATACCTTTGCATGTCCCAACTTAAATCAAGGTAATATACCTATAGGAAACATCCCTTTTTCCTTATTCTCAGGAGGAGGGGGTAACATTTTTAACCAGCAATATGGCGGGGCTAACACCCAGCCACAATGGACAAACCCACAGAGCACTAACCCACTTTCATATGGGTGGGGGAATTTCAATAATACTTTCGCGCAACAACAGATGGTAGGGGGCAACCCCTACCAACAAGTGACTGGGGGCAACCCCTACCAACAGATGGCAGGGGGAAACCCCTACCAGCAAATGACTAGGGGCAACCCCTACTAGCAGATGGTTGGGGGCAACCCCTACCAGCAGTTCACGGGTCAAACTATGGGTGGTTCCCCCTTTATGACCCTAGCTTATCAAATGCTATCTTGCAGACCTCGTTTACCATTTCTAGCACCTCTAAATTTACCAGACCTTTCCAAGTTGACAAACGATCCGGTGTATCACAACGCCACATGGCCACCTGTTCCTACCAAATTACCTTCGAACATTCCAAAATTCGAAGGAAAAACTGGCGAGGACCCTGGTGATCATGTCAATACTTTCCATTTATGGTGTTCCTCGAACTCATTAAATGAAGCTTCCATTAGGTTGAGACTATTCCAAAGGACCTTAATCGGTCCTACAGCCAAATGGTACATTGAGTTACCTGCAGCTACATTCTTTAATTTTAGGGATCTCGCGACTGTCTTGTTGAATCACTTCCAACTTCCTGTTCGGTATGATGCTGGAACAGACCTTTTGTCTACATTTAGATAAAATAAATCCACTCACTTATCTGATCACATTCAGGAGTGGCGAAGACGGAAGAGGCTCATTAAAGCCAACATACCTCCAGAATTCCTTCTTCTGTGGTATTTGAAATCACTCCTTCCTTATATTTCTAAGGAAGTAGCTACTTCTGGAGTGTCTACAGAGTAAGAAAGCATCTTACGGACTCAACAGTTACACCTTGTTTACGCACAATCTAGGTTACTTTATGAAATCATACCTGATGCACCGCGATCAAATGTTGATCTAAGTAAACCTAAACCTAAACCGCATGCTGACGGCATAATAGGTTCATTTGACTGTGCAGCTTTCGAAGCATTGACCAAACAGGTTCATGCCTTATCTGTCAAACAATCGACTATAGAAGTTACTTTCGTCACAACCTCTCCTTCTACTTATGAATCTGTTAACAAGGTTCAGAATAATCAAAAGGGCCCTCGGCAGCCCAACAACAAAAAGAAGGGAAAGAAAGGAGAGGGGAACCATCAAAAGCCCAAAAAATAGAATGCCGAGGAGGGTAACAAAGAGAAGAAGAAGGTTAAGTTCCCTTGTAAACTTTGCAAGCAGTACCACCTCACTCATCAATGCCCTCTACTCGAAGAAGCCCAGAAGCTGCTTCAAGAGAATAAACCTACCGTACTGAAAGATCCATTCCCTAAGGGGCAGGGTTTAGCTTCTGGCACCTCCAATACTGGGGGTACCACACATGCTTTAGTTGATCAAACTTTTATTAACATGGTTAACTCAGATGCACTCTTACAAACGAGAGCCAGGAATTACTCCCCGGATGCATAGAAGAAGAATAAGGAGATTCCAGAATCTTCCACTCCAATCCACATACCTATGGACCCAATGCCCAAGATCCTGAAAAGTGTCTTGAAATGGGCATCGAACAATCCCAACACTCGGGCTGCTTCTAACTACAATGTGGTCGAAGATCTAGCCCAGACCCCTTGTGCTATGTCTACCTTAGAAGTCTTGCAAAGTTTCCTTTACAACGAAATGCACTTCTGGAAGCTATTGGAAGTATGGAATCCTCTAATTTGTATGCACGATTTGATGTGGATGATATCAAATACTGGTTGCTATACCATGTTTCCCTTCAGATTGAAGTCGTCCAAGGCCCAATTACCATTAGACGAGATGTCGTAGATGAGGGAGTGTCGACGTGCGTAATGTCAATTTCTTGTTGGAAAGCTTTGGGTTCTCCCGAGTTAGCCCCTTCTAACACACTGGTTACTGCATTTGATGACAGGACTTTCTGTCCACACAGGGTTTTGCCATCATTTGATGTCACTTTGGCCGGTAAGACAATTGTTGTAGAAGTAGAAGTTCTGGATGCTCCACTTGATTACGACATGTTGTTAGGCAGGAGTTGGACATATGCCATGCGAGCTATTGCATCGGCAGTTTTTTGAGTTGTTATGTTCCCTTTTGAATGTAAGGTTGTTACAGTCGATCAACTTTCTTTCACTCAGAGAAACAACCAGACTTCTTCGGAGTCCATGATTCCCTTAGTTGATCAAACCACCCCAGTAAGCGAGAGTTTAGGAGTAGGGCTTTACGGGTCATTAATAGGCACTTTTGACCTTCCCTCTCCAGTTCTTTTTATGCGTTCTGATATGGGTACTTCTACTAAAACTTTCACGATTGGTTTAAGAACTTATCTGAGGATCCTTCCCACTACATCAGAACCTTCAGTGCCTCTATCCGTTGCGGATGTAGCCTACATGGAAGCACAACATGCTGCAATGGAACGTATCGTGACTCCGCTAGTCTCTGCTGAGTCAGATATGGACTATGCTCCGGCATGGTCACTGAATTCTACCCACTCTTTCGACTGTTTAGATACGATCTTACCGTCTGATGAAGCCATTTTGGAAGTCATGATGGGCCTGGACCAGCCATGGGAACATATGCATCACAGGTCTTACCTACTTCCAAACTTAGATAGGATAGAGAGAAGAGAATTCTCTTTGAGACTCGGTGGATTTGTTGATTTGTCATCTTTTCCTTCTACTTCAAGAGCCGTTCATGCTGAAAGGAATATGGCTAATATATCGAGAAAAATTCTGATTAACATTTCCACCAAACCCGGGGTCGTGGAAAACATTTACATTGGTGCAAATTGTTCTCCAGAAGAGATCACTCTGTATACTAAGCTTTTCAAAGAATTCTGTGACATTTTTTCCTAGTCATATGAGGAGATGCCAGGCATTGACCCAGCCATCGTGGAGCATGTCATCACGACATACCCTAATGCAAAACCTGTGAGACAAAAGCTTCATCCTGTGAATCCTAGCAAGGCGGCCGCCATCAAGGTAGACGTTGAAAAGTTGCTTAAATCCGGATTCATCTATCCAATTGACATGACAGAATGGGTTTCAAATCCTGTTCTGGTTGATAAAAAGAAAGGTACCATTCGAGTCTATACTGACTTCCAGGACTTGAACAAAGCTTGTCCGAAAGATAACTATCCTACACTATTTATTGATCAAATCATAGATGCTTGTGCGGGACATGAGATTTTCTCTTTCATGGATGGATTTTCAGGATATAATCAAATACAAATCAAACCCAAAGATCAGCACAAAACAACTTTCATTTTCCTGTGGGGAACCTTGGCTTATCGGAAGATGCCATTTGGCTTGAAAAATGCTGGAGCTACCTTCCAGTGAGTGATGAATTTCACTTTTCATGATATCAAACACATAGTGAAACCATACTTGGATGACCTCTCGGCGCGATCTTGAAAGAGACGAGATCATCCAGCCCATCTGAGACTTGTGTTTTAAATATTCAGACAATATAAGATTCGTTTGAATCCTAATAAGTGTGTGTTCTGCGTCGAATCGGGACATCTACCAGGTTTCATTGTCTCCAGTCATGGCATAATGGTCGGCTCACTTAAACTTGAGGCGATTGTAAATTTGCCTCCTCCTCACACCTTGTGACAACTCCAAAGTCTTCAAGGCATGTCTAATTTCCTACGACGATTCATCATAAACTATGCTAAAATCACCAAAGGTTTTATGAGACTACTCAAACAAGACTCCTACTTTGTGTGGGACAAGGCTGCTCAAGCATCCTTTGAGGCCTGGAAAAAGGCACTACTTTCAGCCCCCTTGTTGAACCCGCCGGACTACGCAAAAGACTTTCTTTTATATCTGGATGCATCTCTTAATACAATTGCCATAGTATTAGTTCAAGAGGACGATATGCTCCAAGAGCATGTTGTCTACTATCTTTCTCGTGCATTGATAGCCCTTGAGGTTAAATATTCACACGTTGAGAAGTTAGCACTTGCCGCGGTCTATGCAATACAGAGGCTTTGTCACTATATACTTTTACGAACAACTACTGTGATAGAAGAAGTCAATCCTTTTAAGTACGTTCCCACCCAACGAATCATCGGTGGGAAATATCATAAATGGATTGTAATCCTACAGGAGTTCAATTTGGTCTTTCAATCAGCCAAGTCGAAGAAATCACCAGTGCTCAATGAGTTAATCTAGAGTTTCCCAGTGACTTAGAGCATGTCGAACAAGAATGATCATTCCCAGATGAAAATATCTTCCTCATTGCTTCCTCTAACCCATGGTACGGGGATATCTTAGTATATTTCCAGACTTTGAGGTGTCCTACTACTTTTTCTCGAGAAGAACAACGCAAGCTGAAAAGCCATGCGAAAAACTATCTCATCATCTCTGATACTTTGTATCGACGTGGGGTAGATTCCATCTTATGACGTTTTTTAACTCTAGAAGAAGCCGAAGCAGTATTAAATGATGCCCACAGTGGAACTTGTGGGGGACATCTTTCTGGGTTGGCAACAACTCAGAAGATACTGCGTGCCAGATATTTTTGGCCCACAATCTTTAAAGATTGTGTGGAAACGGTGAAACGCTACCGTCCGTGTCAATTTTTCACCAAGAAAATGGGGGCACACCCAGCTCCTCTTCATCCTGTGATTACAGCAAGTCCCTTCACAAAATGGGGGGTTGATTACATGACTTTCAATCCAATTAGGGTTGGAGGGCATCATTATATCATCGTTGCCATCGACTACTTTACCAAGTGGGCGAAGGCAATGCCTACTGTCAAGGAAAATGGAGAAACTGCCGCTTATTTCGTGTTTAATCAGATTATTGCACGGTTTGGCATACCTAAAGAGATAGTGAATGATCACGGAAGTCATTTCCAGAATAGCATGATGACTGAGTTATATACAATGCTTGGTTTTCAACAAGAACATTCATCTTCATACTATCCACAGGAGAATGGACAAGTCGAAGCAGTGAACAAAACTTTAAAGGTAATATTGCAAAGAACTGTTAATTCTAGTCAAAACAACTGGCACATCATGCTATACCCTGCTCTTTGGGCTTACCAAGAAAATTTCAAGACTGCTATTGGGTTCTCTCCCTTCCAACTTGTGCATGGGATAGAAGCAGTCGTCCCGATTGAATGTGAGATTCCTTTGCTGAAACTAGCCGTTCAGTTACTACCAGATACTTCAGTACTAGAAGAACGTTTGTTACATTTAGAACATCTAGATGAGCAGTGCTGCGATGCGCTCACAACAAACGAGGTCCACAAAAAATGAGTCAAAGGACAATATGACAAGTCCATCAGACCTAGGGTTTTCCTTGAAGGAGATTTGGTCTTACTTTGGGATTAAGACAAAGAACCTCTAGGACTTGGCAAGTTCAAGTCCATGTGGCTCGGGCCTTATATAATTTCCAAAGTACTGAAGAAGGGTGCCTACGAGCTAGTAGATTACGAGGGTAATAAGCTGGCCAAGCCTAGAAATGGGCTCTACCTAAAGAAGTACTACGCTTAGGCCGTCATGCTTTTTCTTGTAACATAGCTGTATATTTTTGTAGAGCTAATCTTTGTTTATGCTTGTTAGTTAATCTTATGTGTGTTTTCATTTCGTGTACCAGATGTCGAATGAACATTTCTTAGGATTTGTTGATGGCTCCAGTCGCCACACCCAACAGTTGGCTTCAGCAGCTTGGGTCATTTACTCACCCGCTAGTCAACTGGTCTCTTACGGGGGGAGGGGGGGTTTTGTTTGGGTCCCACTATGAATAATATGGCTGAATACAGTGCAGTTATAGAACTTCTCCAAAATGTTCTCATTCATGGCATTTCATGTTTGGAGGTAAGACTTGACTCACAACTAGTTGTATTTCAGTTAATGGGTGTTTACCAGATTAGAGATCCTTTGTTGCTCCATCAGTTTCTGCGAGTTAGACTATTGGAAAGAGAGTTTGATTCTATTATATATGAACACATTCCAAGAAATTTAAATGCATTAGCTGACTCATTTGCAAACTATGTTCTAGATTGGCATTTGTATCATACACTTCCATAAACAGCATTTCACACATAAAATTCAAACACATACACATGTAAATAACCGATACTGTATATAGCCGATACTGTATAAAAAAATAGATGAGTTTTGGATCACAAGTCTAATACAAGTCATATCATAGTAGTACAAAACTGGGCTCTGTGGCCTCAAAAATATACATATAATGTATCCATCTCCTATGGGGAAGGAGGGGCCTCGTCATCATCTACTGCATCCCGATAACATATGACTGGCCTAGCTATCTTTTGCAGCACTCTAAGCCATGTTGGGGGCACCCCAACTACATCTTCTTGCATATCAATAGGTGTGTGATCCATACGGCATGCAGGAACATCATGAATCAACCAAATCACTTTTCTCTCTATGGTCCCAAACACAGCATCTGCTGCAACAATATCGGCTGTCCTTATGAAGATAGTGCGATGTCCCTCGGGACGTACAGGCCCAATATCTGCATATAACACTTGTTTAGTACTTCAAAATTCATTCATAAAAATCAAATACTTGAAAATTTTCAAAAAATTAAATAATTCTCAAAATTAAACATACAAATAGCTCCCCAGGCTCCACCTGGAGGAAGCACCAGCTCCGGATCATGGCAGAAGTCCAATCTAGCATATGGAAACTGCTCGAAGGCGGGCACTTGCCTCTCCCACCACCCCCAAAAATCATTAGTATGATAACAATAGTGACTTTCCCCACCACCCTAGAGGAGGAATATGTCACCCAAATGGCCTAGTCTGGGCTCACGGGGGTTAACCTGAGGTAGAGGCATCCCCAAGCTAACAGCAGGTGCCCTCTCAAAGAAGAAGGTACATAAGATACTGCCATACCCAAAGTTCTTCATACTCCCGGATTTACAACCCGTGAGTTGAGCTTTCATGGATTCCAGTAAACTAGTACACCAATCGTACACATGACCCTGTAAGCATCGTACACCAATATGCATGGAGTGCCTAGAAGCTAGGTGTTGTGAGGCACTACCTACCACCCGGTTAATCATACTCACAATCACCTTTAGAGGGAGACCTTCAATGGTAGAAATCAATATTTGGCTTCCTGATTTCTCAGCTCCAACCACACAATATGTTTTCAAGTACTCTTGCACCAATTCTATACCCACATTGTGAGAAGACCCCTTCAAATTTATTGCATCTCCCCTCCGAGAGAGTCCAGTAATGAAGTAAATGTCATTAACTGTCAGCTCCAAAGTTTGCCCTCGGATGACAAATGTATTGGTATCCACATCCCAGTACGGAATAAGTCTTCGAAACAATCTATTTAGGGCCCTCATATTTACGGTTTGGTTGAACTTCAACAAACCACATATTCGGAGAGCATGGAGAGTGACTGGGTCTTGCATGGCTAACCTATCCATGTCCTCGTGTTCCCTCTCCCTCCAAAGAAGAACCATCCTGCACAAAAAATGTCAAATTTTTAGTTCTCAGCACTTGTTTCTCCACTTTCAAGCATGAGTGCTACTGTACATACTAGACAATAACGTATGGGCGCTACTCTATGTGAGCATAGTAGCGCCTATCTCCTTGTATACCCTACTATGTGTACTACACAATAGCACCCGCACAGAAAACGATATGAGCATTGCCTTGCAAGTGATTTTTGGCTCAAAAATTGAAAACTAAACCATGGAAATGCAAGATAGGAAGATTCTAACTTACTTGGTGGAAGAAGAATGATGTTTGGTTGCTCGAATCGATCGCCACAGAAGATTGAAAATGCAAGGTTTTCCCCCAATTTCTTGCCCTACAAAACAAAATGAAATTTGAGTTTAAAAATGAAATTACATATATTGAAATTGATTTTAATTTTTACCCACCATTGTTAAAATACCTATAGTTTCAAATTTTACTAAAATGTTTTAATTAATCTATTAATAGACACACATGGTGCAAAGGTAATTTCACGCATCCGGTTCTCATTTTTCACTGAAACTTTGTAGGATCAATCTTCTAAGACTAAATTTCTCGCTGTTAAACCCTTTTAACTAGCTCATAGTTCAAATTTATGTGTCATCCGAAATTTTTTGTCGCGATTACTAATATTGTTGTTGAAGACCTAGTTTTGGCACATTATGAAGTTATGATCCCAGAAGCTGACCTTTAAGTCATTTTAAGCTCTTGTTTGGACTATTTAAACCTAAACAAGATTGCCGAGCAGACTTGTCCTCATCAAGCTCGTTAAAGTAATTGAAGGCTCATCCACTCTGGTATAGAATTACCCCTTTTCCGGGCCTTGGTGGATTAACTACGGAAAAGGTATACTCTAGGTATACTCCTGTATGCGCTAGAAGAGTTCTTCTTCCTTTGTTTTATACTTTTTTGGGGGAGGAGACTAACTATATGAAAAAAGGACCTTTTGGAGCCTTTCTTTAGGGTTTTTAGGCTCTCTAAACATGAAAACACCAAGCGAGCATTCACCTACTCGGGCTCGATGTGAAATCCATGAGAGGATAAGTAGAGGACTGTTTAAGTTTTTCAACTCTATAAACAAGAAAACACCGCCGAGCACAGACCAATCCAGGCTCGATATAAAATCCATGGATAGGTGTAAAGAGGATTGTTTAAGTTTTTCAAACTCTATAAATAGGAAAACACCGACGAGCATTAATCAGGGATGATTTTAAGAACCCCCACAAAATTTATATGTATAAAAAATGGGCGAATCTCCCCGATATATAGGAAATTTTGAAGGCAATTTTATGAGTAATATAAAATATGTATATAATTTTTTGGCGAATCTTTCATTTTATTATATGATGTTATAAAATATTGGCGAATATTTCACTAAATTATAAGATAGTTTAAAATCTTGACGAATATTTCATTGAATTATAAAATATTGGAAAAACTTGGCGAATATTTCACTGAATTATAAAATATTGTAAAAATTTAGCAAATCTTTCATCGATTTATAAAACACATTGAATGGCACTTTGCTTGTTAATTCTAAGTTCAAGGCTTCTTCAAATGTTGGGTTCAGTTGATCTATTTAATTTTTGGTCTCAATACCAAATGGTAGTGACCTTATGGATGCCTTCATATCCAAGCAAAGTTGAGTGGATCTTGCAGAGATGTATTCTAAATTTGTGTGTTTAGAAGATGCACATAAAGTGTTTGGCCAAGTTTCAGAGTGAGATACGGTGTCATGGAATGCAATGCTTTTAGAATATGCTCAACATGGACATGGAAGGGAGAAACATTATTAGAGGGGTTATTGGGGTGGATATTGTCATTCATAGCTCAGATGATGGTGGCAATTTCCTCTTCTTCTTACTTACAAATTTTTCCTCTACTACTTGAGTTTCTATTTGTAGTTTTCTCCCTATAATTAGTAGAGTTTTCTTCTTGTTCTTATTTAATAGTCTTGGGAGATGATTTTTTTTAATTGCTTAGATCAACAAAGGAATTGCACCCACATATTTGTGATGGAAAATCTTGGCTAAGCAGTCATGACTAGGGGGATCTATTCCACCAAACTTGCCCAATATTAGTACCTTGCACCATCCACATGAAATATCATATTGTGGAGACAAATTGACCCACAAGTGGAAAGCATGTCACAAGTGGGGATCAGACTTGGGTCAAGAGGATAAAAAAATCCTACTTTAACCACCTAGGCTAGACCCCATTGACCCATGGGGAGATGAATTTTGCACTCCCATATGTCCCCTATGAAAGGAAATAGTGAACAAGAAACAAGTGAAATAATAATGAATTGTTAAAGTGAAGCAATAAATGAAAGAGGGCGAACTGCATGGAATATATAATGGGATGACAAATGATTGACAGAAAATGATGCAAAGACAATAGTGCTGAAGAAGGCCATATATATTGAAGCATATGACAGTTGTTTTCCTTCAGAAGGCCATATGGTGCTAGAAAGCATGGTTGGAGTCATGATTTATCCATCTAGTACAACCATGGTCCACGATAGAGACCATGATGATCCAACCAAATGCTTTCTAGTATCAAAATGGGCCCACAACAGGATGCCTATAAAATCCAATCTTTTGACTT
The DNA here is from genome assembly GCA_027924585.1 of Larix kaempferi. Taxonomy (NCBI): domain Eukaryota; kingdom Viridiplantae; phylum Streptophyta; class Pinopsida; order Pinales; family Pinaceae; genus Larix; species Larix kaempferi. The sequence goes on along the minus strand of BSBM01000742.1, from coordinate 22,837,455 downwards.
TTTTTGAAAAGCAGAAGCATGAGATTGAGAGAAAAAGACAAGGTCACAGTCTTCACTGAACTGAGGAGGGGAAATTGAGTGCTTTCAATTCCATTATAAAATTTATTGTGGAGTGGGGATTAATTCACTTATATTATTGGAAATTGTGCAAAATGGGCTTAAACTCTTAAAAATAAAATTATACTACCCCTACAAAAGCATAATTATAATGAGATGAAAGAAACCAAGAGTAAATTTAATGAGAGTTTGATATATGTGCTTTCATTCATGACTTCTAGGTACTTAGACATTTGCAGAAGACAAAGGATCGCATGTTTCTCTTTACCACACATTGCCATCATTTAACTAAGGAATTCCCCCCCCCCCCTTATGTTATTCTAAATAAAATATTATTCTCATTTGATGTGAATCCCATGATTTTAGATAACAAGTTGAATTCTAGCATTTTTCTAAGAAAACAATCAATGTTGACATCAATTATCTTAGTTTGGATTTCTTAAAAACCAAGAGATTTCTAATCTTTTATAAAATAAGGTTTGGTCCACATTGTTTGGTTGGATGTGATCCTCTTGCTTGCTACTAAAAATATTAATTTATAACACCCCAAATAATTTTTGATGACTCGATTTCTAACTAAAAAAATTATGATCCTTTCTCATGGTTCAAAAGATTGTCATTTTGATTGGGAGAGCATCCTTGATTATTTTTATTTTGGTTTCTTTGATATTCTGTACTTTTACATCTAGTAAACCTATATGATCTTAATCTTTGTCATTACTAAATTTCTAGGGAAGTTTATTAACAACATTTATTATGTCAAATCCTAATAAAAATTATACCCATAAAACAGAGTTCATAGTGTCCTACCGCATTAACTAGTCATACTCCATACTTTGCAAATGGTTTATGCACTAGTTCCTTTCTTTAATAATCTTTAACACCATTTTTCAAATATTTATGCACTTTTTATTGTAGAAGAATACTAATAAAATTAACATTTAAGAAACAAAACAATTATTTGATATTTGATATCGCTATGCATTATTATGGGTTGCATAACAACTTGTCTCTTTTACCCTCTCTTACCTAATTCTTTAAAGGGTGTTATCTCAATGGTAGAGCATCTATATTACAAAGCAAATGAAAAGAAAAAGGTTGGTGGTTCAATTCCGGCTTGCCCTACCGTAAATCAATATAATACATGATAATGTAGTTTATTTTCAAGAAAATAATATTTAGTTGATGTTCAAATGATTAAAAATGTATTTTATACATCGATTTATATATTGTCTCTAGAGAGTTAAAAGTGATATGGAGAGACAAAATTATTTGCATAACTTTTTTTTTGTCTCAACTTGAGACAATATAGTTTATAATTAACATATGATTTATTGTTTATATAGAGACAATAGTTTAAGACACTCATTTAAAAACAATATTTAAGACAAAACACAAACCTTTTTTCTTGAGTTATGTCTCAAAACCCCCCTATATGTAGTAGGGAGTTTTCCATTTGTAAAGAGGTAGTGAGTAGGGTTTTGGATGATAAGTTAGTTTGGTCATATGATGTTGAAATATGCTCATATAAGATAATAATGAAACTTAATTGTACATATATTCAAGGATAACTTGTTTAAATATCTAAATGCATGTTCTTTAGAGTTGAGACATATTTGAATTCCTAAAGAATGGAATTTGTTTTTTCATTAATATAAGATTTATTTCTATTAAGGGAGATCAAAAGTTTGATCCTGTTTAGATTTTAGTTTTTTTGTTGTTGTTATAAATTAAGTTATTTTTTGCTAATAAAATTGATAGCCATTAAGAATCTCATAACAAGGTTTATTTTTAAAAAATTATCATTCTAAATTTATTAGAAGAAATGTTGATATTTTTTAATGAGATATGCAAGGTTTATATTTGATAGAAATGTTATAGTTTTTAAAGGTTTCATTTGAATATAACCTACATGCGCATACCACTAATTTTCTTTATATTATAAAAAGTTTTAGAAAGTTAAATCCTATAAAAACTAATTTATAGCTATTAAGAATCTCATTACAAGATTTAATTTTTAAAAATCATTATTCTAAATTTATTAGAAGAAAGCTTGATAGTTTTTAATGAAATATGCTAGATTTATACTTAATAGAAAGGTTTAAGTAGAATACACCCTACATATACATATCATTATTTTTTTATATTATAAAAAGTCTTAAAAAGTTAAACCTTAAAAAAAACAATGTTGTTAAACAACTTAATTAAAATTTCTCTTTAAGGTTTTAGAGAAAGAGAATTTAGAGATTATAATATTTAGTCATAAGGAATAACATATTATTGTGACGCCAATGATTGAATTTGAATTCAATTGACATGTCATTGAAAAAAAAAAGGTGAAATGAAAACAAAGCTTATCTCTGAAAGATATAAAAAAATTATTTAAAACCATTTTAACCTATAAGACGTGGAATTTCAACCATGCTTTACTAAGTAACATTGAACCATGATGTACATGAAGCCAAGAATGGTTCAAAAATCTAGAGTTTTAAATTGGTGGATCCGTAAAGTATTTGACAGAGGCAATGGAATAGGATCTCGACACAATGACAACCTCAAATTTGAGAGACAATGACACAGCTCCAAGAGAGCAATCTTTCCTTAAAAAAATAAGTGGAAATTCTACTACTAGTACGTAGAGATTAAGGAGATTAGGATTTCGTTCTTTGGAGCGAACGCTTAGCTCCGACAGTTCACAAATTCTTCCTTGCAGCACAAACTTCACAACAAATACAATGCACCATTTTCCACACTAAAACGCAACACCTAAAAGAGAGCGGTCACATCTCTTTGTTGGAGAGGTCGCATCTATATAAAGCCTCTCTGTATCAGTTCCATTTCATCACACTACAATGCAGCTTCAAGAGGAAGTCTTCAACGTTTCACTTCACCAACGCTCCAGGGCTCACTTTAATCACAAGCATGTCGCCACAATAGATATCTCAACGCAATGGATATCTGGCAACACAGTCATGCTCCACACAGCAATATGAGAGATCCCACGATCACGCTCTTCATTTGATCAACGTAGTACCCAGAGATATGGAGAGAGTCTAAGCATCAAGAGGGCGTTCACACTTTTGGAGTTGTTCAGGCTTGTGCAGCAACACCACCACGACCTTTACCCAAGCAGAAAGAATTCTTTCTATTGCAATTTCTTGTGATTAGTCTTCTACAAGCATGGCCTCCAACTCGCATACGGTCTCTCAATCTGTCTTCACACACAACTCTGGAACCACAGATAATTTCCATAGATGGAGCCAATATGCCAGCACACAAATGAAACAAAACTGATATTTGGGTGTATCATTTATGATAAAATTGGTAGGTCTAGAGAAAAAATGGACACACATCAAATATTTTGCATATCCTCTAGTTGAATGGCCAAATCCATGAGATAGGTGGATATTGGGGTTTCATGATCGCAAACCATTTGTCTAGGCATCGCCAAGTTGTCGGTTTCAATTCTTACCACCTTGTCTTCACAAACTTAACAACAAATTTGATTGTTTCTATTAAGCAATAGAAGGAAATTTGCACACAACGTTCCTTCATTTCTTTTACAGAGGAACCATGTGTTTCCTGATACGACGACTCCACATCATAGCTCTTCAAAGTCCAGGTCTTAGGTACAACATTTGTTTCACCGCCCTAGAGAGCACCCACGCAGGCCGAGCCTCACATAGAAACATCTCAGAAAAATGAGTGAGACGATATTCAAAATAGTCTCACGCGTTGGCACTGAAGTGTAATGGTCTTAACACTTCAATGCATTATCAAGAGTGATCTTTCAGATGTAGTCTTCTAACACAACTTCACTGGTCCTTTTTAACGTAATGTTCACTAGAGGAGAGAGCTGCATTGAATGTGATTATCAAGCACACAAGTCTCAACGAACACAAGCTCTGAATAGCACGCAACAACCATGGTTTAAGTGAAAGTTCGAAAGGCTCCACACAGCAGATCCATTAACGCATTCAACAGGTACCACGAGATTCAATGTTGAGCCAAAAAATTAGGGTTTCGGCTTACGACGGGCACAACGCCAAACTTGGACTCGCTTGTCTCAACTCTCAAAATGTATCTCCCAAGACGTCGGTCTATTCTCCATTCTTCATTGAAAGCATGAGTCTATTCAATAAGCAACAATTAATCATCAACTCAAAAATTCGTGAGGTATCTCCAGTCATCATCGGTCTCACTGTATGAGGAATTCCACTCAATACAGAAAACAATACGCGGCTCTAGTCACACAACTATACCACTTCATGCACAGATGGAGAGTGAGAGTGTCTCTTCACCCTGGCATCAATCTCCACTTAGCATCAATGCAGCTCCATCTCAGTCAAGAGTCTAATGCAACTTCAAGCTAACACAACTTCAAACAATCAACAACATCAAGCAGATGTATTCGATATGATTTGTTGATTCATATCCCAGGTTGCTTATCTTCTATAGTTATGAAACTACTCCTTCAAATTGCCCAAATGCCAAAACAACTTCTTGCAGCTCGTCATCTTCATTTGTTGGCGTGACATTGAGGCCCTACTTTAATTTTCGTTTGATGGTAAGACTGAATTTGGCTGTACTAAGAGATCCAGGTCCCACGAATCAAGTGCTTGAATTTTGAAAATAGGATGCGAATGATTAACTATTGCATGCACCATTTAGATAGAACACGGTCTTGTTTCATGGCCCTTGGCAGATAATTTAAATACACAAGATGGATAGTCTCTCATCTCATAAAAACAATAATAATAATTGCAAATACAATGTACACTAGGCACATAGGTTGAATGGATCAATATTCACAACAAGCATAAAAGATACTCAACTAAACCACCTGAGTAGAATGTAACAAACTAGTATAATTAATATGTTCAACTGACAATGCCCATTCGAGTATCATGCAGGTATTGAGAGAGAATGGACAGCGAATAAAACAGTCGCTGCAGCGTCACACTTGATACTCCAATGGAGGTTGAAGTAGGGTATAGTCTAAGAGGTTTAGGTACCCAGATGGATCGCGCTACTACAAGATTGAATTCGTCTACTATATAAATGGTTATTACTATCCTTGCTACTTAAATAGAGATTTAGGCTACTGTTATGGCTAACGTTACCTTTCACTAGTGCGATAGTACCACTCCTATTGTGTATATAGTCCAATTGGGTACTGGTCTGTTTTAGTAGCTAGTGATTATGTCGAATTAAAGTAGGGTGTGTGTGTAAATTTAACTGAAAATAACACTGACCAAATAGAATTACAATATGCGTAGAATACCAATAAGGGAGAAGGGACAAAGGCTACATACATAGTTCTGGTAGACAACAGCAACAATCACGACAAGCTTCCCTTAGTGGACATGGATGATATTAGAACATATAAGCAAGGAAGGAGCCCAGCAGAAGCTGCTTTACATGGGTCATGTTAATAGTCTATGAATGACTGGTCGCTTAATCTGGTAAATAAAGATATGATGAGTAAGTGCATGATCAAAGGAAGACATGTGCAAGTAATCAAAGATCCATACCTATGGTTCCGTGCTTTGGAATATTTGATTGCAAGAAAAACCTAAAAGCTCAAGCCTCGGTAACTCCACAAATTCCAGAACAAACTTTGAAATTGAAATTTGAAACCCTATTTTTACAGAGTTCTGAACACAAGAGCTTTGAAACCTATTACCCTTTGAAAGCCAATTCTGTAATTATATATTATATATAGGGGCAAAATCATTACTATTTACCCAAATTACATGATATTTGGACTCATTTATGTTAAAGAATTCTCCAAATGCATAATCCACAGGCGATGATAGTGGTATCTTGGATTTATAAGTAAAATATAGGGCGAAACACTTATTATTAACCTCCACCTCCATAAATCAAGGGCGATTGAGGCATTCAAGACAAATTTAATTTATTTACATGGGCGAATGAAAGATTTTACAATTTTTTGCCAGGGCGAAATCCGTTTTCGGAGGTTGTCCCCCATAGAAAATGGGTGGCGATCGTCATGTTAAATATTATTTTTTAAATAAAATTAGGGCGAAATTTTTAAAATTCTTTGGCATATAAAAATTCGTCCACTAAAATTTGGAATTCCCTTTAAATTCGCCAATGGGCTAAGATTCGCCCCTAAAATTATCCATGGCATTAATGTGCTTGGGCTCGATACTAAAATCCACGAGCAGATATATGGAGTTATTGTTTAAGTTTTTCAAACTCCTTAAAATTGAAAACATCGACGAGCAAGAACAGATCTTGGCTCGATATTAAAATTCAGAGATCAATAATATAGAGTAATCTTCTATCTCTTCTTCGAACTCTGTAAACAATAAAGAAGGTCCTGAGTCTTCCTCCCATGGGCTCGTTAAACTTTTTACATGGTTGGATCTATTCGGTTTTCATTGTTTCTTGGACTCATTAAAACAACAAGAAAGGTATTCTTTTATCTAAAAAGAATAAGGGATGGGAAAGATGTGTCATATCTTCAATGTCAAATGCAGTTCAGTCAATTCTATCCTTGAACACAGCACCTACTTGAGTCTATCATGTCGGTTGGGTTTAGTTTTTGACCTCAGGGTGAACCTGATCTCTGAGTTGTTTACTCCCCCAGTTGGTTATTCTTCCAACCATATGGAGGGTCTGATAATGTCTCCTACATTTCAGGCTTATCATTTGCCCCATTATGTCGGAAACTGCCTGAGTCACTTTGTGTCGTGCTCACTGTTCAAGGATATACCCTATGTCGGCCATTCTGCAGTTTACCTTGACCTAATGTGTCGGCCATCCTAGTGTCAGTCTTGTTACATATTACTCCATATCATCTCTTACCAGTTGAGTGTTCCTCGCCTTGGATGATGGAGGATGCCTTAAGGCTTCCCTTCCAATGGACTTCTTCCCATCGACATCAACTCATTTTGCTCTGGGAATGAAGTTTAGAGTTTCAGTTAGTACCTTGGAGATTACAGTCACCAGTGGCAATTTTCCTCGTTATTGAATGTCAAGAATACATCAATGTCACTTCTTCGACAGGATCCCCAAGTGTTCAACTCCAAGTCCACCTATTCACACTTGTCGAATTGTACTAGGTACCTTGGGCCCCATCATCATTATCGGTGGAATCCCTCGCGTTTGTTAACGGTATACATCAATGACTCGTAATCAAATGATACCCCCCATGTTCAACTATCAGCTCATCTATTCACATGGTTAGGGTTTATACCTCGAGTTGTTTTGGATGAAGACCTTGGGGATTTTGGATGACATTACCTCATTATGTTATCACCCAAGTTGCGCAAGACTGAGCCTCACTTATATTCGGCTCTCGATGAGACATAGATCTAGTTTGTTGTTATGGCTATGATCTCTCAGTTTGACATGGATCCACGCTTGTATTCTAAGTGGCCATGCTATATATACATCTCCTTGTTATGTATTGGAGATCATGTTGTATCACACTACACATCTACATGATGTCAAGAATGTAATTACTCGCTGACCTTGATCTATGTTTCAGGTGTTCTTGTGAGTTGTTTCCACGGTTCCTTGCTGCTCCTCTGGCTTTGGATTGTAATGTATTTTGGCCATCATTTTCCTCTGACCTTAGACATTAGGGGGCATCTATTATAGGTCAAACCTGCACCTCTCCATCCGTGATCACCTTGAGCTATCGATCATACAAAAGGACAACTTGGATGGAGGAGTATGTTGACTTAGATGAGACCTTAACCTACTCCACCTCCTTGCAAGCTGGCAAAACCCTAAAAAGTATCATTTTGAGACATGGGTGCTACTCTACCTTAACAAACTAGTGAATGTACCCTACTCCAGTGTACAATAGTAGCGCTCAACCCCTCATGGGTGCTACTCCTCTTCAATAGAGTAGCGTACAACATTTAAAAAGTGATGAGCGCTAGTTGTAAAACACTATAGTAGCGCCGTGGGCACTACTCCACTGTGAAATAGTAGCGTACACCTCAAAAGATGATTAAAAAATAATTAATTTCGAGAATGAGGATTAGTTGCAGTTGGTTTCCCAACTTCCCCAACTTCCTCTACAACCAACTCTCAACCTGAACTACCTCCCTTGTCCTATAAATACAAGGAGGAGTGAAGAGAGGGGTTAGACATGAGAGCTATATGGAGACTCTTTGGAAGATTTTCAAGCCAAAGAAGAGCAGGAGCCCAGGATCAGGTTGCAAGAGGATGATACAAAGTCAAGTATATTGTGTATCATTCACTTGTTTTTGACAATAAAGGTTGAAGCATCTTTCTCGTCCCAAATCAAGTACTTATTGGATTATGTTGGTTAATATTTGATGTTTGAATCATTGTTCTATTACATCATTATTATATTGGCCAAGATACCTTGAGAAAGGTCTTTGTGTTGCAGGTTTACTGAACGGGAGATTGGATTGAGGATCGAGCGCAAGATCGGATAAAATCCTGGAATCAAACTCCGTTCAAAAGGTATGTACTCAAGACCTATGATCGATTTCCATTCATAAACATCTCTGTAATGAAAGTAATGTGCTTACCTGTCAACCCCCTTAAGTTGATAGTATCTATTTCCTTACTATAGGGTAGTATTTCCCGCCAAGAGACTGGCAACTCCCCTGGGGAAGGTTGTTTTTCTGCTCTAGGAAACCTTTCTTGTTTGTCCTTCCAGAACCTATTAACTCCTTTAATCTACTGAGAAGCCCTGTAGGTATCCCCTACTTGCTTCTCTCTGCTTCACTCAGTCTTTTTGCATCTTTTCAAAGTCAATTTTTGGACTCTTTAAGACCTGAGCGCTACTCTGTTATACATACAGTAGCACCCATACGCAACTATGTTATACATATAGTAGTGCCCATCCCTACAGGAGCGCTGGTTTCCCTACCGCACAGTAGGGTACATTCCTGTAGCCTTCTGTTGGTTGTTTGGTTGAGTTTTCTGCCTTTTTGGGTGGTCTTCTGACTTTGTTTTAGGTCTCCTTGACTGGTACTTGAGGTTTGTAACTCTTCTTTGAGTCTCAAAACCTTTCTTTGAGTCTTTTTGCCATCTTTAGGTCACTTGTTTCCTGGTGAAGTGTTTGGTCCATTTTTAACCTTTTTGGAGACTAAGCGTTGCTCCTTAGTGAACACAATTGCTTATCCTTGCCCTGACAATGTGTTGCTGACCTACAAACCTGTATGCTTTGCATTTGCTGTTTGTGGCAACATTTGTTTGCTCTTTAGGCATCTTATCCTTTGTTTTAGGGTTTGGTCCATTTTAGAGCCTTTAGGGTGTCTTCCAAACTTTTGAGTTCCAACATTTCTTGACTTCTTTATCTTTTTCTAGTATCAAGTGAGATTGGAGCACTTCAGTTTGCTTCATCCTTCAGTCTTTGTGTTAGTAGGGTGGTTGTTAACTCGCTTGCCTACCGATTGCTTGGCTTAGTGGTCTTGTTAGGGTTTGGTGCTTTGGGACATTCCTCTTGAGTTTGATTTCCTGTTTGTAGCATTTTTTCCTCTTTGTTTTCTATCCACTTTGTTTCGAAGTGTGAGGGTTTTTTCTCTTGAAAAAACTTGTAGGGAAAGCCTTGGTCAAACCATTATTTTGACAACTGTGAGCTTATGACCCTTTTTTCAATACTTACACATCTTGTATAAGTCTTATTTGCTTCATAATTTTAGAGTTCTTTTTCGTTCATAATAACAGAAAAAGCAAAAATTTGATAGCTTAAGAATAGTGAGGCTTATATCTTTTGCAAAATAGCATAGTTTGTTTTGTTCATAATTTTAAAAGAAAACAAAATGAAAATTTGCTTGGATTTGTTTCAGTTTCAATTTGGAAAGAACATTAAATGAAAAAATAAAGAGTTTTGTTGTCGAAAGTTATAATTTATGCACTTTCCTTTCCTGTTGCAACCACGCCACACAAACGCACTACCTTTTGAGTAATAATAGCCCTAAAAATTTTTAATAAAATTAAATAGCAACAATTTTCTTATTAGAAATACACTACACCAACTAGTCTTGGTTAGGATCTTGGGTTTAAACCACCTTCAACCACCCAAGGTCACATAATAAACAAAAATCATAGTTCGACTATCACAGGTAAACCCACTTCATTCAAAGCTTGCCTGGGATCTATGCAGTAGGTCTTGTGAGATCAGAATGTTGGGAATATTCCTCCTACTTTCTGTTCCGAGCATATACCAGGATTGGATTGTGTTTGGGGACTCTTTTGAGTTTCAGGCTCAGTTACCCTACCAACGCTTTCCGATTTGACCTGAGACTGTTCCCCCAGGAGTTTTCGGTGTTGTGGTATCGTTAGCATCTAACCATAGGTTCATACACAGGTGATAGTGGAGGGTATATCTGTTGTACCTAGGACAGATGTGGGAGGAAATCCCCTACAGGTCTTTGGGAGGGCGGTTGGGTGATTCCAGCGCTTGCACCCTTAGTCATTGTAGTGTGGACCCAGGGTAACTGTTCTTCATCCTTCGTTGATCTGTTCTGGGCCCTAATCATCCCAGAATGTTCTCCGAAAGGCATCTTGTTTGCTTGGTTTGCATAATTAGGACATTTTGGTGGTATGTTTTTTCCCCCCTAGTCATAGTGGCCACTAGGTTTTCTAGTTTTATTTTTATATATAATCCTGGAAAACCAAGAACTTTGTAGGTCGAGAAGGTTGCAAAACCTTCCTCCACTTAGAATAGAACCACTACCACCAGCTAGACAACAAACGGTAGACCCCAGTGTTCCTTTGGAAACCACTGGTGAAATAGAACTTCCTGAGGAACTTTTTACAACAGAAAATCCTGAAATAAAAATTCTTGAGGAACTACAACCTAAAATTGAGTTTCCTGAAGAACTACAAACTGCAACAGAAAGCCCTGAAATAGAGGTTCCTGAGGAACCACAACCGGGGACTCTAGATCAACGACATTTTAGTTCATTTGAGATTGAAGATCTCACTTCTGCTGAGTTCAATACTCCTTTTAATCCTCCTCTGACTAATCTTAGAATTCCGCTGCTGATACCCGTTGGCTTCTAGCAGCTAGATTATAGTGCATATCATTTCACACCTGACCATTTTATGACTAATCCGGGAGGCGAACTAGAAGTTCCGCAGACTCCCACAATAGGTATGAATACTAATACTGTAAATCCTCCTCTTACTGCTACACCGAGTTCAGCACAAACAACCTCTGTGTCCACTCCATCCTTCAACTTTAATACTGGTACATTAGGCATGCCGTGTTCAACAACTATGGCATCTGCCTCTACACCTACTTTTGGACCTAGTAGTACATCTAATCTAGTTCCACCTCCTGTGACTCAATCGTTATACCACATACCCAGGACGTGGATTTCCACACCCGCTGTAGGGCCAAATGCTTCTACAACTGTGCCTGTCATGAATACCATGATTGCACCGTCCATGTCAGCTACCACTGGTTTTAATACCTTTTTAGGTCCCAACTTAAATCAAGGTAATATACCTACAGGAAACGTCCCTTTTTCCTTATTCTCGAGAGGAGGGGGTAACATTTTTAACTAGTAATATGGAGGGGCTAGGCATAGTGGACGAACCCACAGAGCACTAACCCACTTTCGTATGGGTCGGGGAATTTCAATAATACTTTTGCACAACAAAAGATGGCAGGGGGAAACCCCTACTAGCAAGTGACTGGGGGCAACCCCTACCAGCAGATGGCAGGGGGAAAACCCTACCAGCAAATGACTAGGGGCAACCCCTACCAGCAGATGGCTGGGGGAAACCTCTACCGGCAATTCATGGGTCAAACTATGGGTGGTTCCCCCTTTATGACCCCAGCTTATCAAATGTCGTCTTGTAGACCTCGTTTACCATTTTTGGCAACTCTAAATTTGCTAGACCTTTCCAAGTTGACAAATGATCCGGTGTATCACAATGCCACATGGCCACCTATTCCTACCAAATTACCTTCGGACATTCCAAAATTCGAAGGCAAAACTGGCGAAGACCCTGGTGATTATGTCACTACTTTCCATTTATGGTGTTCCTCGAACTCATTAAATGAAGATTCCATTAGGTTGAGACTGTTCCAAAGGACCTTAACCGGTGCTTCAGCCAAATGGTACATTGATTTACCTGCAGCTACATTCTTTAATTTTGGGGATCTCGCGACTCTCTTTTTGAATCACTTCCAGCTTCCTGTTCGGTATGATGCCAGAACAGACCTTTTGTCTATATTTAGACAAAATAAAGCCACTCACTTATCTGATCACATTCAGGAGTGGCGAAGATGGAAGAGGCTCATTAAAGCCAACATACCTCCAGAATTCCTTCTTGAGTGGTTTTTGAAATCACTCCTTCCTTATATTTCTAAGGAAGTAGCTACTTCTGGAGTGTCTACAGAGGAAGAAGGCATCTTACAGACTCAGCAGTTAGACCTTTTTTATGCACAATCTGGGTTACTTTATGAAATCATACCTGATGGACCGCGATCAAATACTGATCTGAGTAAACCTAAACCTAGACCGCATGCTAACGGCATAATAGGTTCAGTTGACTCTGCAGCTTTCGAAGCATTGACCAAACAAGTTCATGCCTTATTTGTCAAACAATCGACTGCAGAAGTTACTTCCATCACAACCTCTCCTTCTACTTCTAAATTTGTTAACCAGGTTCAGAATAATCAAAAGGGACCTCGGCAGCCCAACAACAAAAAGAAGGACAAGAAAGGAGAGGGGAACCATCAAAAGCCCAAAAAAGAGAATGTCGAGGAGGGTAACAAAGAGAAGAAGAAGGTTAAGTTCCCTTCTAAACTTTCCAAGCAGGACCACCTCACTCATCAATACCTTCTACTCGAAGAACCCAGAAGCTGCTTCAAGAGAAGAAACCTGCCGTACTGAAAGATCCATTTCTTAAGGGGCAGGGTTTAGCTTCTAACACCTCCAATACTGGGGGCACCACACATGCTTCGGTTGATCAAACTTTTATTAACATGGTTAACTCGGATGCACTCTTACAAACATGAGCCAAACAAGAGCCAGGAATTACTCCTTGGATGCACAAAAGAAGGATAAGGAGATTCCAGAATCTTCCACTCCACTCCACATACCTATGGACCCAATGCCCAAGATCCCAAAAGGTGTCCTGAAACGGGCATCGCACAATCCCAACACTCGGTCTGCTTCTAACTACAATGTGGTTGAAGATCTAGCCCAGACCCCTTCTGCTATGTCTACCTTAGAAGTCTTTCAAAGTTGTCCTTTACAACGAAATGCACTTCTGGAAGCTATTGGAAGTATTGAATCCTCTAACATGTCTGCACAATTTGATATGGCTGATATCAAATACTCTAAGCCATGTTGGTGGCACCCCAACTACATCTTCCTGCATATCAATAGGTATCTAATCCATATGGCATGCAAGAACATCATGAGTCAACCGACTCACTTTTCTCTCTATGGTCCCCAACATAGCATCTGTTGCAACAATATCGGCTTGCCTTACGAAGATAGTGGGATGTCCCTCGAGACGTACAACCCCAATATCTGCATATGACACTTGTTTAGTACTTCAAAATTCATTCATAAAAATCAAATACTTGAAAAAATTTTAAAAATTCAATAATTCTCAAAATTAAACATACCAATAGCTCCCCAACATCCACCTGGAAGAAGTACCAGCTCTGGATCATGGCGGAAGTCCAATCCAGCATATGGAAACTGCTCAAAGGCAGGCACCTGCCTCACCCACCACCCCCATAAATCATCAGTATGATAACAATAGTGACTTTCCCCACCACCCTGGCGGAGGAATATGTCACCCCAACGGCCTAGTCTGGGTTCACGGGGGTTAACCTGAGGTAGAGGCATCCCCAAGCTAATAGCAGGTACCCTCTCGAAGCAGAAGGTACATAAGATGCTGCCATACCCTGTAAGAATCATACACCAATATGCATGGAGTTCTTGAAAGCTAGGTGTTGTGAGGCACTACCTGCCACTCGGTTAATCATACTCACGATCACCTTTAGAGGGAGGCCTTCAATGGTAGAAATCAAGATTTGGCTTCCTGATTTCTCAGCTCCAACCACACAATATGTATTCAAGTACTCTTGCACCGATCCTATACCCACATTATGAGATGACCCCTTCAAATTTATTGCATCTCCCCTCCGAGAGAGTCCAGTAATGAAGTAAATGTCATCAACTATAAGCTCCAAAGTTTGCCCTCGGATGACAAATGTATTGGTATCCACATCCCGGTACTGAATAAGTCTTCGAAACAATCTATTTAGGGCCCTCATATTTACAGTTCGGTAGAACTTCAACAAACCACATCTTCGAAGAGCATGGAGAGTGACTGGGTCTTGCATGGCTAGCCTATCCATGTCCTAATGTTCCCTCTCCCTCCAATGAAGAACCATCCTGCACAAAAAATGTCAAATTTTTAGTTCTTGGCACTTGTTTCTCCACTTTCAAGCATGAGCGCTACTGTACATACTAGACAGTAACATACGAGCGCTACTCTATGTGAGCATAGTAGCGCCCATCTCCTTGTATACCCTACTATGTGTACTACACAATAGCGCTTGCGCAGAAAACGATATGAGCATTGCCTTGCAAGTGATTTTTGGCTCAAAAATTGAAAACTAAACCATGGAAATGCAAGATAGGAAGATTCTAACTTACTTGGTGGAAGAAGAATGATGTTTGGTTGCTCGAATCGATTGCCACATAAGATTGAAAATGCAAGGTTTGCCCCCAAATTCTTGCCCTACAAAACAAATTGAAATTTGAGTTTAAAAATGAAATTACATATATTGAAATTGATTTTAATTTTTACCTACCATTGTTAAAATACCTATAGTTTCAAATTTTACTAAAATGTTTTGTTAATCAATTAATAGACACACATGGTGCAAAGGTAAATTTCACTCATCCGGTTCTCATTTTTCACTGAAACTTTGTAGGATCAATCTTCTAAGACTAAATTTCTCACTGTTAAACCTTTTTAACTAGCTTATAGTTCAAATTTATGTATCATCCGAGATTTTTGTCACGATTACTAATGTTGTTGTTGAAGACCTAGTTTTGGCAGATTATGAAGTCATGACCCCAGAAGCTGACCTTTAATTCATTTTAAGCTCTTGTTTAGACTATTTAAACCTAAACAAGATTGCCGAGCAGACTTGTCCTCTTCAAGCTCGTTAAAGTAATTGAAGGCTCATCCACTCAGGTATAGAATTACCCCTTTTCCGGGCCTTGGTGGATTAACTGTTGAAAAGGTATACTCTAGGTATACTCCTGTATGCGCTAGAAGAGTTCTTCTTCTTTTGTTTTATACTTTTTCGGGGGAGGAGACTAACTGTACGAAAAAGGACCTTTTGGAGCCTTTCTTTAGGGTTTTTCAGGCTCTCTAAACATGAAACACCAAGCGAGCATTCACCTACTCGGGCTCGATGTGAAATCCACGAGAAGGTAAGTAGAGGACTGTTTAAGTTTTTCAACTCTATAAACAAGAAAACACTGCCAAGCACATACCAATCCAAGCTCGATCTAAAATCCAGGATAGGTGTAAAGAGGATTGTTTACGTTTTTCAGACTCTCTAAACAGGAAAACACTGTCGAGCATTAATCTGCTTCGGCTCAATACTAAAATCCACGAGTAGATATATGGAGTTATTGTTTAAGTTCTTTATACTCCTTAAATTTGAAAACACCGGCGAGTAGGAACAGATCTCGGCTCGATATTAAAATCCAGAGATCAGTAATATAGAGTAATATTCTATCTCTCCTTCGAACTCTGTAAACAATGAAGAAGGTCTTGAGTCTTCTTCCCATGGGCTCGTTAAACTTTTTACATGGTTGGATCTATTGAGTTTTCATTCTTTCTTGGACTCATTAAAACAACAAGAAAGGTATTCTTTTATCTAAAAAGAATAAGGGATTGGAAAGATGTGTCATATCTTCAATGTCAAAGGCAGTTCAGTCAATTCTATCCTTGAACACAACACCTACTTGAGTCTATCATGTCGGTTGGGTTTAGTTTTTGACCTCAGGGTGAACCTGATCTCCGAGTTGTTTACTCCCCTGGTTGGTTATTCTTGCAACCATATAGAGGGTCTGATAATGTCTCCTACATTTCAGGCTTATCATTTTCCCCATTATGTCGGAAACTGCCTGAGTCAGTTTGTGTCATGCTCATTGTTCAAGGATATACCCTATGTCGGCCATTCTGCGGTTTACCTTGACCTCATGTGTCGGCCATCCTAGTGTCAATATTGTTACATATTACTCCATATCAGCTCATACCAGTTGAGTGTTCCTCGAGTTGGATGATGGAGGATGCCTTAAGGCCTCCCTTCCAACGGACTTCTTCCCATCGACATCAACTGATTTTGCTCTGGGAATGAAGTTTAGAGTTTCGGTTAGTACCTTGGAGATTTCAATCACTGATGGCAATTTTCCTCACTGTTGAATGTCGAGAATACATCAATGTCTTTTCTTCGACAGGATCCCCAAGTGTTCAACTCCAAGTCCACCTATTCACACTTGTCGGATCGTACTATGTACCTTGGGCCCCATCATCATTATCGGTGGAAGCCCTCGCGTTTGTTAATGGTATACATAAATGACCGGTAATCAAACGATACCCCCCATGTTCGACTATCAGCTCATCTATTCACATGGTTAGGGTTTGTACCTCGAGTTGTTTTGGATGAAGACTTTGGGGATTTTGGATGACATTACCTCATTATGTTATCACCCAAGTTGTGGAAGATTGAGCCTCACTTATATTTGACTCTTCATGAGACATAGATCCAATTTGTTGTTATGTCTATGATCTCTCAGTTTGACATGGATCCACGCTTGTATTCCAAGTGGCCATGCTATATATAAATCTCCTTGTTATGTATCAGAGATCATGTTGTATCACACTGCACATCTATATGATGTCAACAATGTAATTGCTCGCTGACCTTGATCTTTGTTTTAGGTGTTCTTGTGACTTGCTTCCACGGTTCCTTGCTCCTCCTCTGGCTTTGGATTGTAATGTATTTCGACCATCATTTCCCTCTGACCTCACACATTAGGGGGCATCTATTATAGGCAAAACCTGCACCTCTCCATCCGTGATCACCTTGAGCTGTTGATCACACAAAAGGACAACTTGGATGGAGGAGCATGTTGACCTTATATGAGACCTTGACCTACTCCACCTCCTTGCAAGCTGCAAAAACCCTAAAAAGTATCTTTTTGAGAAATGGGCACTACTCTACCTTAACAAACTAGCGCATGTACCCTACTCCAATGTACAATAGTAGCGCTCAACCCCTCATGGGCGCTACTCCTCTTCAATAGAGTAGCATACAACATTTAAAAAGTGATGAGCGTTAGTTGTAAAACACTATAGTAGTGCCCTAGGCGCTACTCCACTATGAAATAACAGCGTAAACCTCAAAAGATGATTAAAAAATAATTAATTTCATGAATGAGGATTAGTTGTAGTTGGTTTCCCAACTTCCTCTACAACCACCTATCGACTTGAACTGTGTCCCTTGTCCTATAAATACAAGGAGGAATGAAGAGAGGGGTTAGACATGAGAGCTATAGAGAGATTCTTTATAAGAGAAGCTCGTATTGGAGGAGGCCATGCTGGAATATTTCCAAGCCAGAGAAGAGTAGGAGCCCAGGCTCAGGTTGCATGAGCATGCTACAAAGTCATGTATATTGTGTATCATTCACTTGTTTTGACAATAAAGGTTGAAGCATCTTTCTCGTCCCAAATCAAGTACTTATTGGATTATGTATGTATTTAGATTATGTTGGTTAATATTTGATGTTTGAATCATTCTTCTATTGCATCATTATTATATTGGCCAAGATACCTTGAGAAAGGTCTTTGTGTTGCAGGTTTACTGAACGGGAGATTGGATTGAGGATCGAGCACAAGATCGGATAAAAGTTGGAGTCAAACTTCGTTCAAAAGGTATCTCCTCATGACCTGTAATCTATTCCCATTCATAAACATCTCTGTAATGCATGTAATGTGCTTACCTGTCAACCCTCTTAAGTTGATAGTATATGTTTCCTTACTATAGGGTAGTATTTCCTGCCAACAGACTGGTGACTCCGCTGGGGAAGGTTGTTTTTCTTCTCTAGGAAACCTTTCTTGTTTGTCTTTCCAGAACCTATTAACTCCTTTAATCTGCTGAGAAGCCCTGTAGGTATCCCCTGCTTGCTTCTCTCTGCTTCACTCAGTATTTTTGCATCTTTTCAAAGTCAGGTTTTGGACTCTTTAAGACCTGAGCACTACTCTGTTATACATACAATAGCGCCCATACACTACTATGCTATACATACAGTAGTGCCCATCCCTCCAGGAGCGCTAGTTTCCCTACTGCACAGTAGGGTACATTCCTGTAGCCTTCTGTTGGTTGTTTCGTTGAGTTTTCTGCCTTTTTGGGTGGTCTTCTGACTTTCTTTCAGGTCTCCTTGACTGGTACTTGAGGTTTGTAACTCTTCTTTGAGTCTCAAAACCTTTCTTTGAGTCCTTTTTCCATCTTTAGGTCACTTATTTACCGGTGAAGTGTTTGGTCCATTTTTAACCTTTTTGGAGACTAAGCGTTGCTCCTTAGTGAACACAATTGCTTATCCTTGCCCTAACAATGTGTTGCTGACCTACAAACCTGTATGCTTTGCATTTGCTATTTGTGGCAACGTTTGTTTTCTCTTTAGGCATCTTATCCTTTGTTTTAGGGTTTGGTCCGTTTGGAGCCTTTAGGGTGTCTTCCAAACTTTTGAGTTCCAACATTTCTTGACTTCTTTATCTTTTTCCAGTATCAAGTGAGATTGGAGCACTTCAGTTTGCTTCATCTTTCAGTCTTTGTGTTAGTAGGGTGGTTGTTAACTCGCTTGCCTACCGATTGCTTGGCTTAGTGGTCTTGTTAGGGTTTGGTGCTTTGGGACATTCCTCTTGAGTTTGATTTCTAGTTTGTAGCATTTTTCCTCTTTGTTTTCTATCCGCTTTGTTTCCAAGTGTGAGGGTTTTTTCTCTTGAAAAAACTTGTAGGACAAACCTTTGTCGAACCATTGTTTTGACAGTTGTGAGCTTAGGACCCTTTTTGCCATACTTACACATCTTGTATAAGTCTTATTTGCATCATAATTTTAGAGTTCTTTTTCGTTCATAATAACAGAAAAAACAAAAATTTGATAGCTTAAGAATAGTGAGGCTTATATCTTTTGCAAAATAACATAGTTTGTTTTGTTCATAATTCTAAAAGAAACCAAAACGAAAATTTGCTTTGATTTGTTTCAGTTTCAATTTGGAAAGAACATTAAATGAAAAAATAAAAAGTTTTGTTGTTGAAAGTTTTAATTTATGCACTTTGCTTTCCTGTTGCAACCACGCCACACAAATGCACTACCTTTTGAGTAATAATAGACTTAAAATTTTTTAATAAAATTAAATAGAAACCATTTTCTTTTTAGGGATAGACTACACCAACTAGTCTTGGTTAGGATCTTGGGTTTAAATCACCTTAAACGACCCAAGGTCACACATTACGCAAAAATCGTAGTTCGACTATCACAGGTAAACCCACTTCATTCAAAGCTTGCCTGGGATCTATGCAGTAGGTCTTGTGAGATCAGATTGTAGGGAATACTCCTCCTCCTTTTTTCTTCGAGCATATACCAGGATTGGATCGCGTTTGGGGACTCTTTTGAGTTTCGGGCTTAGTTACCCTGCCGACGCCTTCCAATTTGACCTGAGACTATTCCCCAGGGGTTTTCGATGTTGTGGTATCCTTAGTATCTGACCATAGGTCCATACACAAGTGACAGCGAAGGGTATATCTGTTGTACCTAGGACAGACGTGGGAGGAAATCCCTTGCAGGTATTTGGGAGGGCGGTTGGGTGATTCCAGTGCTTCCACCCTTAGTCATTGTATTCTGGACCCCAGGTAATTGTCCTTCATCCTTCGTTTATCTCTTCTGGGTCCTCTTCATCCCAGACTCTTATCGGGAAGGAATCTTGTTTGCTTGGTTTGCATACTTAGGACTTTTTAGTGGTGTGATGTTTTCCCCCTAGTCGTAATGGCCACTAGGTTTTCTAGTTTTATTTTTATATATAATCGTGGAAAACCAAGAACTTTGTAGGTTTAGAAGGTTGAAAAACCTTCCTCCACATGAAACAGAACCACTACCACCAGCTAGAAGACAAAGGGTAGACCCCAGTGTTCCTTTGGAAACCACTGGTGAAATAGAACTTCCTAAGGAACTTTTTACAACAAAAAATCCTGAAATAGAAATTCCTGAGGAACTACAACCTGAAATTAAGTTTCCTGAAGAACTACAAACTGCAACAGAAAGCCCTGAAATAGAGGTTCCCGAGGAACCACAACTGGGGACTCTAGATCAACGACATTTCAGTTCAGTTGAGATTGAAGATCTTACTTCTGCTGAGTTCAGTACTCTTTTTAATCCTCCTCTGACTAATCTTAGAATTCTGCTACTGATACCCGTTGGTTTCCAACAACCAAATTATAGTGCATATCATTTCACACCTGATCATTTTATGACTAATCTGGGAGGCGAACTGGGATTTCCACAGACTCCCACAATAGGTATGAATACTAATACTATAAATCCTCCTCTTACTGCTACACCGATTTCGGCACAAACAAACTCTGTGTCCACTTCATCCTTCAACTTTAATACTGGTACATTAGGCATGTTGAGTTCAACAACTATGGTGTAATGCCCCTAGAATGACTGTGGACCTTAGGGGCACCTGTCGAGTGACCCGACTGAACAAATTCAATACAGTGGTCTCTTGAGTCTTGTTATGTCTTAAATGATTGAGGAAAACCTAAATATGTGAATGACGACAATAATTGATAAATGAATTAAGGAATTAAATTATATGTGTGGAGTGGGATAATTGATTGATTACTTCTTGCTTAATGATTAGCCTTGATTGATCAAGTCAAAGTGCAGTGGGACAATTACAATCCTATCTCTGCGACTTGCGAGGACGCAACTGAGATGCGTCATAGCTTTATGCACTTATTCTGAACTTCGGGACGAAGTTCTAAATAAGTAGGGGTATATGTAGTGCCCCTAGACTACTGTAGACATTGAGGGCACCTGCTGGTTCACCCTACTATTTGAAACATTAGTAAAATAACCCTATAATTTTATTTTGAGTATATTTATGATTACGATTAACTTTGATATGAGAACTGTACATACGAATGATGCTTAACGACTAGCTGTGCAATTGATTATGTGATTAGACGAATGAGTAATGATTAAGTAAATTATAGATGCTTAATGAAGCAACAGATTTATAAACCAAATTGTGATTATTGAGGACAATGCTACTAATTTACGTTTGTGAGAAATGTGTGTAGCGACAGGTGAAACGGTTCACCGACGGACACACAAAGGAATATGAAGGGTCATAGAGTACAAGTAAATCACACACAGGGAGAGCGACGACGATGTCGACTTCCGACGGAATACCACGCTTGAGCAGATAAGCACTGATCCGCTTGCTCAAGAGGAAAGCGTGAGGGCGTACGAGGTGGGCCACGACGGAGCTGGTCACGTACTAGTTGGGGGGCGCGCAGTGAGAACGGACTCACTCCTCAATGCCATTAGTCCCTAATAGCGTGTAGACGGAGGATGGAAGGTAACGGCTCCTGAAATCCCTACATGAAGTTCCCGCAAGTCAAAACGGAAGGATGACGGCAGAAGGGCCTGACGGTGCGGTACCCTGCCGAGAACGGAAAGAGTGAATGCAAGGACCCAACGATGTGGTGCCTTGCCGAGGAATGGAAACTACGGATGAATGGACTCGACGGAGTGGTGCCATGTCAGGGAAATTAAATTAAGAAACAAGGAAGCCCAACGGCATGGCACCGGGTCCCTAGTAAAAGTTGATTGCTAAACTTAACCGCGTTGAAACGTATAATTTTGCACCTAGAACTTTACTTAGAAATGCATTTGAGTACTTTAGGCATTTGCACATAAATGATTACTTTGGCATTTAAGTAATATTAAGCGTTATTTAGGCATTGCACATGAAAGGATATTCTTGATTACTTAAAAATATTATAAATATGTATTTAGGAGCAAAATGGAATCCTAGGCATGGACACCTAGTCAACTCCACCTACACCACAAATCTAGGAGTTAAGTGAAATATCTAGGGGACAAACATGAGCAAACTTAGGGATGTTGGTGCATCTCCTAGAGGAACTGACACTTGGATGGGTGAGTTGTTTTTCATTAAAGAATTAATTAAATAATTATTTATGCATGAAGCGACATGTGTCGCAGGGGATTTTCCTTTAAAAGGGAGACTTTTGGGATGGGTAAAGGACCCAGACCCTGGATGACTATCGTAATATTGAGTTACCTCATGACTTGCTACTATTGAGGGTTTAGAATGGAAATCTTGGTGGGGGGGAAACCCAAGCTGGGTTTCTTGAGAATTGTGTGTGAACTTTACGACCCAAAGCTCGGGGGAGGCCATGCGACTGAAAGCATGAGCCTATGGTTGGGTGGCGAAGCTAACGGTTGCTTCGCCAATGGTTAAACGAGCTTTGCTGGAGGGATCCTACAGAAGAAGAAGGCGACAATGGACCAACTGGATCGGGTTGACAGGTTAAGGTTTTACTTATTTTTGTTAAGTTATTCACGCTTTTTATTTTATTTTTCCAATAACTATGATGGCTAATTTGTTTGAATGAAGTTGTTAAAGTTTCAGGTTCAGTTCAAGGGGACCCTAAAGGAGGGGTCCTACATTTGGATCCTACGGAAGAAGAAGGCGACAATGGACCAACTAGATCGGGTTGACAGGTTAAGGTTTTACTTATTTTTGTTAAGTTATTCACGCTTTTTATTTTATTTTTCCAATAACTATGATGGCTAATTTGTTTGTATGAAGTTGTTAAAGTTTTAGGTTCAGTTCAAGGGGACCCTAAAGGAGGGGTCCTACATTTGGTATCAGAGCCGGTCGAGCCTTGAGGGCACCTGACTCATATTTTTATAGGGGTTCATCGGTGATCGTTGTGAACAAGGACGAGATTGGTGTTGCGACATTCAAGGAGTTTCGCTTCCAACTAGAGCCTCTATTCCTACAGGTTTTTATATGCTTAAAATTTCATTTATATTTTTGTTTCTATTTAAGGTTTTGGACCTGGGATTTCATGTAAAATCTTGAGTATGTTTTGCGGTACACTTGAGATCTTATATTATGTTATTTCTGTTTAGAAAATTGTAGATCTCTGTATTATATTTTCTGAGATATATTAATTTATTTTTATCTATGTATGAACAATGAATGTGTAGATCCAATCCATGATCTGTACATTTGTTGGAAACTCAGAGTATATGTTTTTTTACGAAGAAATTGTAGATCTCTGTATTATATTTTCTGAGATATATTAATTTATTTTTATCTCTGTATGAACAAGGAATATGTAGATCCGATCCATACTCTGTACATTCGTTGGAAACTCAGAGTATACTTTTTGTACGAATAAATTGTGGATATCTGTATTTTATTTTCTGAGATATGTTAATTTACATTATCTCTGTAGGAAATGAAGGTATAGATCCGATTCATGGTTTGAACATTCTACCCTTTCACCTCTGTGTAATCCTTTTATCTGATTCTCGCGTTGATAAAAGCGTAAGTCCAAATCTGAGCTTTCTTTACATTTCTCCTCTATCGTGTATTGAAATCGCAGAACAATCCCCAGGCTTTCAAACTCCGACTCCATCCTCGTGTTGAGTATTGTCCTCTGTACACTTACGGTTCAGAAAACGGATAGATCCGGTTGATGATAACACTTTGCACTCCTATATATTTTTTTTGATATCAAAAGTATAGCTTGTTGAAGCATCGCGTTTACATCCCTATAGAATTTGCATTGGTCATTAAAATATAGATTAGGCGGAAGATTCAGGTTGGCATCTCTGCAAATTCTATTGGCTATTTAAAGAATAGATCTGGCTGTCAGTTCGAGTATGCATCTCTGTAATTTTACTGTTTTTTTTTTTTAAAGAGAAGATTTGGCTGATGGCTTCCCATCTCTCCAATTGTTTGAACTCAGTGGTAGATCCACTACTTAACTCGCTCAAATCGTATTAACCAATCGCTATGATAGGTTCACCCGATCCGCCTGAGTCATGTTAATTCTATTTATTTTTTAAGAGTATGTTGAATCATTTTAAAAATCATATCACAGAGTGCTCAATTCAATTCAAGGCAGCATTCAAATCCATTCAAATCTGCCGTGATACCTTAGCCGAACTCTGTGATTTGTTATCCAAATTGCGCAGCGAGCCGGTTGAAGGATGATCCCGAAATCATCGCCGACCCAGCGATAACAAACCATCCTCACTTTGGTGTTATCCCGTGCACTCTCCTGCTATTATTACACCGAATCTCTAATCTCGATGTAGAGACACCTGGACGATCCACGCCCCAGCGACCCATCAAATCTTCAAATCAAATTCCTTTATTTCCATCTGCGCTTTTGTTCATTTAAATACTGAAGGAATTGAAACTCGACTATTTATTCTACCTACGTTTTTGCTACTTAAATGCTTGAAGAATGGAGGTTCAACTATGTATGTTTGTCGTGCACTTAATATGAGAAATAGGAATCATATCTCAGCATTTATTTTAACTCTCGTTTTTGGGTATCAAACGATTGGCATGAAATGCATTTATTTCCATAATTGGATATCACCCTATTCTACAAATTGTGAAACATATGCATTGTCACCTGGAAATGTTGAAAGCCGAGTCAGAGTTGTAAATTGCCTACCGTATCTTTATTGGGAGGCTCAATATAATAAAGTTAAAAATTATATATGATAGATATATATCAGTTCCATACCATTCATCGATACCAAGAAACCTCCATGCCGCTGAGCATTTAGAGCCAACCAGCTCGACACGCTTTGGACTTGAACTCACGACCTCCCCGAGACCCAAAGGCCCATATGAAGCTAGGGATCGTTAATAATTTTGACTTTCTGCAGCCCTTTAGAAAACTTGTTTTATTTAAACCATTAAATGCCCATGTCATGGATCGTGGATTCTGTTCCGTCATTTCATTAATCCCTGCGATAGAATAATCTATTCGTCGAGTTGAATTGCAGATTGTCCAAAACCACCGTAACTCTAAGATCAGTATGTCCCTACAAGTCAACACGTGTAAATCCCTACATACCGATTGTATGACAGAGTATCGATCGTAATCTGGACTGGAGGTTATCCGCAATCTACATTTATGTATATCGGCGGCTCAAGTGTAACTTATCACTACCAACGGAGTGGGCGTAACAAATAGATAACAGTTACATCATGTTGAGGTAATAGAACTTGTGTTTGCAGTTTGGATAGAGTTACCCCTGATAGCGCCCAGCATGAGTGATGATCTCTGTGTGTCAAGGGTTAGCGTTTCAGCTTTGTATGGACAAAGTTACCCTGTAATATTGCTGATCTCTGTTCCTTCTCGTTGTAAAATCAGAAGAACGCCCAGCATAATGAAGACCTCGATGTGTAACAAAGATCGTAATATTTTCTTTTAATACCTCTATTTTGTTTAAAATTTTGAGCTCTGCGAGCAGTTAGCGCCAGCCCTATAAATATCTCTGTGTGAGATCCGGGAAGGTTATGATTGTTTTATTATATAGAAATCGTATAACAGAAGCCCTGTAGCAGAAATCTGTTATCACCACATAAATCAAATACGGCCGGATCGAACTTAGTTTGAAGGCCTATTCATTATGAATTCTGTAAAAACGCTATTGCATGCGATGCCTATTTGTCTCTTGGTTAAATTCTTTCACATGGAGATCCAGGGAGGACCAAATTTTTATTTTTTTTCTTTTCTATTGCTGCGTCAATTTGAGAATACCACCGCAGATTACATTCCGCGTTGTCCCTTATTGTATTATTGAGATCTCTTACTTTTAAGATTTTTATTTACCGTGATATGTGTACCTAATTTTTAGGGTATGACAAACACTGCCGGTGTAATGGGAAGCTATCTCTGCGCATGTAATCAACACTGAGTCTTCAATCTTGGCGTTACCTCCGCGAGAGTAGGGACTTATGCTTAGAAAAGAAAAGATTATAGCATTGTTAATAACGACTCGGTTATGCTTACCTTGATTCTCTTTATGAAGGACAATCACGCGAGATTCTATGTATGATAGTTAGATAAAAAGGAAATTTAAGTTAGGAGACTCAATTGCTGATATCGATAAAATCTAGGTACTCCAAATTCGAACCTCAACATAAATATGGCATGTAAGTATATAATAATCACCTTTAACGTCTAGCATGAAGGTATAAGAAGTTGATACTCCAATTTCCTTATTTAAACTATGGATAATCGGTATGAAAAGGAAATATCTACATAGTAGTTAGAATATTAAAAGAGGAAGATTCTCATTGTATTGTTATATATATTATATAGAAGTGTAAATCTATTAAATATTGAAAGTATGAGAAATATATATACCTACTTGGAAGATGGATAGTTAGATACCTTAATTATATATTATTTATTTTATTACAATGAATGCTATTATTTTTATTACAAAGAATGTAATTTATTATTATTGATATGTATGATATATATTTAGATATGGCATGAAGATATTAGAGAAAATACTGTAAATTATATGGAGAATATTTGGAAAATAAGTACCCTAAGTTTTAATTCTATTATTTATTTCAAGAAAAACTTAATCCATTATTATTTGAATATATAAATAATATCATTGTGTCAAAAAGGTTAAGTAAATAATATTTTACAAATAAATAATATTTTATATATAAATTGTTATATATATGATCGATGACCATTATACATACAGATGGATATGATTCATGTTGATTCTCATCTATATATAAAGGATTGACTTTTAAGGTTGGTAATATATATATATATATTAAAGAAGTTTCATTTAAGATTGATATTCATAATTTTAAATTAAAGGTGTAAAATTAGAAACAAAGTTGTGTGTTTATATATATATATATATATATAAAAGAATTTTTATTTTTGAAGATCAAGGTCCTTAATTTGCTTTTAAATGTATAAAAGTTAAGATATAATTGTGGTGAAGAAGGATGATTAATGGTTAGTATAATTTCTATTAAAGGATAGTCATTATTTAGAATGGAAAATTTATGTAAGTGTTATGTGTTTCCTAATCCGAGGTTGAGGTAGAGCATTGTTTATAAATAACTAAATAAAATCGACATTTTACTACAAATTGCGATGACCTCGCTACATTAGTAGGTGATGCTTAAATGACATGGTAATGATGACATACGTAAGAAAATATGATGAAAGGGTAGAGATTTTCTACTTCTAAATTAAATAGTGATGATTAAAACTAAATGAAGATTTATTGGTACATTAAAGACAAATTTATGTGTCTATTAGATTGGGATTGATGAATCTTGAAAAAAGAAGATGAACACATGAATCTAGGCTAGGATATTCTTTTCAAACTTTACCTACATAGCCATCATGAGAAGAAGAGTGGACAGATATATTTGGTGAGTGATGGAAAATTGATAAAATTTTAACTGACAAAACACCGAGATGCTCATATTGACGAGACTTGAAAGATTGTCGAGGGGGTGAAAACGAACTTAGAAATTGGAAAATAGGATATCAATGTTACCACCGTGAGAAGTAGAGCCCTTTGACACTAATTTTTCTACCATGACAATGTGGTTAAAGTGAATGAAAAAGTACAAACTCGACATGACTATGACAACGGTAAATGGAGAATTATTAATTAGGAAAGTCCACCGAAAGATCCAAACGAAGATGATTTTAGTAAAACGATGTATGGAGATGATCAACACAATGAACTAAATATAATGCAGCTAACCTGAGGACATAGTCAACCCTTGATGAAAATACGACTAGCCCAAGATAGAACTCGATGAGGTTGAGAGAACGTACATAATACGACTTGATGAATTTGTCGAAGTAGTCCTACGACAACAGAAATAATGAAATGAGGTAAATATGTGACAAGCTCATTGACTTGGACATGATGTTACTAATGAAAGGACTAAGGGTTAAATTTCAATATGTTCGACTAAGTCACTAAATTTCGACGACTCGAATCCTATCTTATTAAAAACCAACATTATTAAAACATTTAGAGGAATTTGGAAGTAGTCTTATGGAATTTGTTTTTTTTTTTTTTTTTTTTTTTTGGCAGTTATTTGGGGGTCTCTCCTGATATGTTAAAAACTGTGATTATATCTTACCGAATATATTATGATGTTTACCTTCTTATCTTGAAGGGAGGATAACTATTTGAAACCTTGCTTGGATTTGTTATGTTTTGATAAACTATTGGGTGGCTATTGACGCAGTGCATCTTGTTGAAAATTTGGACATCGTAGACCCTCATGAATGAATAAGAGATAGGAAATCTAGTCGGGACTGACAATTATTGAATGTATTATTGGATTGATATTATGCGAAGTTACGATTAAGTTCCTGAGGGTGTTTTGGAACCATACTAAATGATATAGGAACTGGTGACTTGAACCACTTGTGCTTATAGCCATGATTGTTGGAGAAAAATAGAATAGAATGAAAGAAGATGAGAATAGAAATTAAGATAAAGCCTAGCATCGAAAGTACAAGAACAGATTAACTT
This sequence comes from Larix kaempferi, assembly GCA_027924585.1. Lineage (NCBI taxonomy): Eukaryota > Viridiplantae > Streptophyta > Pinopsida > Pinales > Pinaceae > Larix > Larix kaempferi. The sequence continues at coordinate 22,808,695 of BSBM01000742.1, read as the reverse complement.
CGGGACGAAGTTCTATTTAAGAGGGGGTGTATGTAATGCCCCTAGAATGACTGTGGACCTTAGGGGCACCTGTCGAGTGACCCGACTGAACAAATTCAATACAGTGGTCTCTTGAGTCTTGTTATGTCTTAAATGATTGAGGAAAACCTAAAGATGTGAATGACGACAATAATTGATAAATGAATTAAGGAATTAAATTATATGTGTGGAGTGGGATAATTGATTTATTACTTCTTGCTTAATGATTAGCCTTGATTGATCAAGTCAAAGTGCAGTGGGACAATTACAATCCTATCTCTGCGACTTGCGAGGACGCAACTGAGATGCGTCATAGCTTTATGCATTTATTCTGAACTTCGGGACGAAGTTCTAAATAAGTAGGGGTATATGTAGTGCCCCTAGACTACTGTAGACATTGAGGGCACCTGCTGGTTCACCCTACTATTTGAAACATTAGTAAAATAACCCTATAATTTTATTTTGAGTATATTTATGATTACGATTAACTTTGATATGAGAACTGTACATACGAATGATGCTTAACGACTAGCTGTGCAATTGATTATGTGATTAGACGAATGAGTAATGATTAAGTAAATTATAGATGCTTAATGAAGCAACAGATTTATAAACCAAATTGTGATTATTGAGGACAATGCTACTAATTTACGTTTGTGAGAAATGTGTGTAGCGACAGGTGAAACGGTTCACCGATGGACACACAAAGGAATATGAAGGGTCGTAGAGTACGAGTAAATCACACACAGGGAGAGCGACGACGATGTCGACTTCCGACGGAATACCACGCTTGAGCAGATAAGCACTGATCCGCTTGCTCAAGAGGAAAGCGTGAGGGCGTACGAGGTGGGCCACGACGGAGCTGGTCACGTACTAGTTGGGGGGCGCGCAGTGAGAACGGACTCACTCCTCAATGCCATTAGTCCCTAATAGCGTGTAGACGGAGGATGGAAGGTAACGGCTCCTGAAATCCCTACATGAAGTTCCCGCAAGTCAAAACGGAAGGATGACGGCAGAAGGGCCCGACGGTGCGGTACCCTGCCGAGAACGGAAAGAGTGAATGCAAGGACCCAATGATGTGGTGCCTTGCCGAGGAATGGAAACTACGGATGAATGGACTCGACGGAGTGGTGCCATGTCAGGGAAATTAAATTAAGAAACAAGGAAGCCCAACGGCATGGCACCGGGTCCCTAGTAAAAGTTGATTGCTAAACTTAACCGCGTTGAAACGTATAATTTTGCACCTAGAACTTTACTTAGACATGCATTTGAGTACTTTAGGCATTTGCACATAAATGATTACTTTGGCATTTAAGTAATATTAAGCGTTATTTAGGCATTGCACATGAAAGGATATTCTTGATTACTTAAAAATATTATAAATATGTATTTAGGAGCAAAATGGAATCCTAGGCATGGACACCTAGTCAACTCCACCTACACCACAAATCTAGGAGTTAAGTGAAATATCTAGGGGACAAACATGAGCAAACTTAGGGATTTTGGTGCATCTCCTAGAGGAACTGACACTTGGATGGGTGAGTTGTTTTTCATTAAAGAATTAATTAAATAATTATTTATGCATGAAGCGACATGTGTCGCAGGGGATTTTCCTTTAAAAGGGAGACTTTTGGGATGGGTAAAGGACCCAGACCCTGGATGACTATCGTAATATTGAGTTACCTCATGACTTGCTACTATTGAGGGTTTAGAATGGAAATCTTGGTGGGGGGGAAACCCAAGCTGGGTTTCTTGAGAATTGTGTGTGAACTTTACGACCCAAAGCTCGGGGGAGGCCATGCGACTGAAATCATGAGCCTATGGTTGGGTGGCGAAGCTAACGGTTGCTTCGCCAATGGTTAAACGAGCTTTGCTGGAGGGATCCTACGGAAGAAGAAGGCGACAATGGACCAACTGGATCGGGTTGACAAGTTAAGGTTTTACTTATTTTTGTTAAGTTATTCACGCTTTTTATTTTATTTTTCCAATAACTATGATGGCTAATTTGTTTGTATGAAGTTGTTAAAGTTTCAGGTTCAGTTCAAGGGGAGCCTAAAGGAGGGGTCCTACATATGGCATCTACCTCTACACCTACTTTTGGACCTAGCAATACAGCTAATCTAGTTCCACCTCCTGTGACTCAACATTTATACCACATACCCAGCACGTGGATTTCCAGACCCACTATAGGGCCAAATGCTTCTGCAACTGTGCCTGTCATGAGTACCATGACTGCACCGTCCATGTCAGCTACCACTGGTATTAATACCTTTACATGTCCCAACTTAAATCAAGGTAATATACCTACAGGAAACATCCCTTTTTCCTTATTCTCGGGAGAAGGGGGTAACATTTTTAACCAGCAATATGGCGGGGCTAACACCTAGCCACAGTGGACGAACCCACAGAGCACTAACCCACTTTCATATGGGTGGGGGAATTTCAATAATACTTTCACGCAACAATAGATGGCAGAGGGAAACCCCTACCAGCAAGTGACTGGGGGCAACCCCTACCAGCATATGGCAGGGGGAAACCCCTACCAGCAATTGATTGGGGGCAACCCCTCCCAGCAGATGGCTAGCGGCAACCCCTACCAGTAGTTCACGGGTCAAACTATGGGTGGTTCCCTCTTTATGACCCTATCTTATCAAATACCATCTTGCAAACGTCGTTTACCATTTCTAGCAACTCTAAATTTGCCAGACCTTTCCAAGTTGACAAACGATCCGATGTATCACAACGCCACATGGCCACCTGCTCCTACAAAATTACCTTCAGACATTCCAAAATTCGAAGGAAAACCTGGCAAGGACCCTGGTGATCATGTCACTACTTTCCATTTATGGTGTTCCTCGAACTCATTAAATGAAGATTCCATTAGGTTGAGACTGTTCCAAAGGACCTTAACTGGTGTTGCATTCAAATGGTACATTGAGTTACCTGCAGCTACATTCTTTAATTTTGGGGATCTCGCGACTGACTTTTTGAATCACTTCTAGCTTCCTGTTTGGTATGATGCCAGAACAGACCTTTTGTCTACATTTAGACAAAATAAAGCCACTCACTTATCTGATCACATTCAAGAGTGGTGAAGATGGAAGAGGATCATTAAAGCCAACATACCTTCAGAATTCCTTCTTGAGTGGTATTTGAAATCACTCCTTCCTTATATTTCTAAGGAAGTAGCTACTTCTGGAGTGTCTACAGAGGAAGGAACCATCTTGCGGACTCAGCAATTAGACCTTGTTTACGCACAATCTGGGTTACTTTATGAAATCATACCTGATACACCGCGATCAAATACTGATCTAAGTAAACCTAAACCTGGACTGCATGCTGACGCCATAGTAGGTTCAGTTCACTCTGCAGCTCTCGAAGCATTGACCAAACAGGTTCATGCCTTATCTGTCAAACAATCGACTGCAAAAGTTACTTCCGTCACAACCTCTCCTTCTACTTCTGAATCTGTTAACTAGGTTCAAAATAATCAAAAGGGCCCTCGGCAGCCCAACAACAAAAAGAAGGGCAAGAAAGGAGAGGGGAACATTCAAAAGCCCAAAAAAGAGAATGCCGAGGAGGGTAACAAAGAGAAGAAGATGGTTAAGTTCCCTTGTAAACTTTGCAAGCAGGACCACCTCACTCATCAATACCCTCTACTCAAAGAAGCCTAGAAGTTGCTTCAAGAGAAGAAAACTGTTGTACTGAAAGATCCATTCCCTAAGGGGCAGGGTTCAGCTTCTGGCACCTCCAATACGGGGGGCACCACACATGCTTCGGTTGATCAAACTTTTATTAACATGGTTAAATCGAATGCACTCTTACAAACGAGAGCCAGGAATTACTCCCCGGATGCACAAAAGAAGGATAAGGAGATTCCAGAATCTTCCACTCCACTCCACATACCTGTGGACCCAATGCCCAAGATCCCGAAAGGTGTCTTGAAATGGGCATCACACAATCCCAACACTTGGGTTGCTTCTAACTACAATGTGGTCGAAGATCTAGCCCAAACCCCTTGTGCTATGTCTACCTTAGAAGTCTTGCAAAGTTGTCCTTTACAACGAAATGCACTTCTGGCAGCTATTGGAAGTATGGAATCCTCTAACATGTCTGCGCGATTTGATATGGCTGATATCAAATACCGGTTGCTGTACCACGTTTCCCTTCAGATTGAAGTTGCCCATGGCCCAGTGACCATTATACGAGCTATTATAGATGAGGGCACATCGACCTGCATAATGTCAATTTCCTGTTGGAAAGCTTTGGGTTCTCCCGAGTTATCCCCTTCTAACACACTGCTTATTGCATTTGATGGCAGGACTTTCCGTCCACACGGGATTTTGCCATCATTTGATGTCACTTTGGCCGATAAAACAATTGCTATAGAAGTAGAATTTCTGGACACTCCGCTTGATTACAACATGTTGTTAGGCAAGAGTTGGACGTATTCCATGCGAGCTATTGCATTGACAGTTTTTCGAGTTGTTATGTTCCCTTTTGAAGGTAAGTTCGTTACAGTCGATCAGCTTTCTTTCACTCAGAGAAACAACCAGACTTCTTCGGAGTCCATGGCTCCCTTAGTAGATTAAACTGCCCTAGTAAGTGAGAGTTTAGGAGTAGGTCTTTATGGGTCATTAATAGGAACTTTTGACCTTCCCTCTCCAGTTCTTTTTATGCGTTCTGATGTGGGTACTTGTACTGAAACTTTCATGGTTAGTTTAAGAACTGATCTGTGGATCATTCCCACTACATCAAAACCTTCAGTGCCTCTATCCGTTGCAAAAGTAGCCTACATGGAAGTACAACATGCTGCAATGGAATGTATCGTGACTCCGCCAGTCTCTGCTGAGTCGGATATGGACTATGCCCCGGCATGGTCACTAAATTCTACCCACTCTTTCGACTATTTAGATACGGTCTTACCGTCTGATGAAGCCATTTTGGAAGTCATGATGGGCCTTGACCAACCATGGGAACATATGCATCACAAGTCTTACCTACTTCCAAACTTATACAGGATAGAGAGAGGAGAATTCTCTTTAAGACCCAGTGGATTTGTTGATTTGTCATCTTTTCCTTCTACTTTGAGATCCGTTTATGCTGAAGGGAATATGGCTAATATATCGAGAACAATTCTGATTAACATTTCCACCAAACCTGGGGTCGTGGAAAACATTTACATTGGTGCAGATTGTTCTCCAGAAGAGATCACTTTGTATACTAAGCTTTTCAAAGAATTCTGCGACATTTTTTCCTGGTCATATGAGGAGATGCCAAGCATTGACCCAGCCATCGTGGAGCATGTCATCACGACATACCCTAATGCAAAACCTGTGAGACAAAAGCTCCATCCTATGAATCCTAGAAAAGCGGCCGCCATCAAGGTGGAGGTTGAAAAGTTGCTTAAAGCTGGATTCATCTATCCGATTGACATGACTGAATGGGTTTCAAATCCTGTTCCAATTGATAAGAAGCAAGGTACCATTCGAGTCTGTACTGACTTCCGGGACTTGAACAAAGCTTGTCTGAAAGATAACTATCCTACACTATTTATTGATCAAATCATAGATGCTTGTGCGGGACATGAGATGTTCTCTTTCATGGATGGATTTTTGAGATATAACAAATACAAATCAAACCCGAAGATCAGCACAAAACAACTTTCATTTTCCCGTGGGGAACCTTCGCTGACCAGAAGATGCCATTTGGCTTGAAAAATGCTTGATCTACCTTCCAACGAGCGATGAATTTCACTTTTCATGATATCAAACACATAGTGGAACCATACTTGGATGACCTCTCGGCGCGATCTCGAAAGAGACGGGATCATCCAGCCCATCTGAGACTTGTGTTTGAAAGATGCAGACAATATAAGATGTGTTTGAATCCTAATAAGTGCGTGTTCTACGTTGAATCGGGACGTCTACTAGGTTTAATTGTCTCCATTCGTGGCATAATGGTCGACCCGCTAAAAGTTGAGGCGATTGTAAATTTGCCTCCTCCTCGCACCTTGCGACAACTCCAAAGTCTACAAGGCATGTCTAATTTCCTACGGAAATTCATCATAAACTATGCTAAAATCACCAAAGGTTTTATGAGACTACTCAAACAAGACTCCTACTTTTTGTGGGACAAGGCTGCTCAAGCATCCTTTGAGGCCTTGAAAAAGGCACTAATTTCAGCCCCCTTGTTGAGCCCGCCAGACTACGCAAAAGACTTTCTTTTATATCTGGGAGCGTCTCTTAATACAATTGGCATAGTATTAGTTCAGGAGGATGATATGCTCTAAGAGCATGTTGTCTACTATCTTTCTCGCGCATTGATACCCCCTGAGGTTAAATATTCGCACGTTGAGAAGTTAGCACTTGCCGCGGTCTATGCAGTACAGAGGCTTCGTCACTATATACTTTTACGAACAACTACTGTGATAGAAAAAGTCAATCCTTTTCAGTACGTTCTCACCCGACGAATCATCAGTGGGGAATATAATAAATGGATTGTAATCCTACAGGAGTTCGATTTGGTCTTTCAATCGGCCAAGTCGAAGAAATCACTAGTGTTCGCTGAGTTAATCTTAGAGTTTCCCAGTGACTTAGAGCATGTCGAACAAGAATCATCATTCCTAGATGAACATATCTTCCTCATTGCTTCCTCTGACCCATGGTACAGGGATATCTTAGTATATCTCTAGAACTTGAGGTGTCCTACTACTTTTTCTCGAGAAGAACGACGCAAGCTGAAAATCCATGCGAAAAACTATCTCATCATCTCCGATGCTTTGTATCGACGTGGAGTAGATTCCATCTTACAACGTTGTTTAACTCTAGAAGAAGTTGAAGCAGTATTAAACGATGCGCACAGTGGAGCTTGTGGGGGACATCTTTCTGGGTTGGCAACAACTCAGAAGATACTGCGTGCCGGATATTTTTGGCCCACAATCTTTAAAGATTGTGTGGAAGTGGTGAAATGCTGCCGTCCGTGTCAGTTTTTCACCAAGAAAATGAGGGCACACCCAGCTCCTCTTCATTGTTTGATTATAGCAGGTCCCTTCACAAAATGGTGGGTTGATTAGATGACTTGCAATCCAGTTTCGGCTGGAGGGCATCATTATATCATCGTTGTCATCGACTACTTTACAAAGTGAGTGGAGGCAATGCCTACTATCAAGGAAGATGGAGAAACTGCCGCTTATTTCGTGTTTAATCAGATCATTGCACGGTTCGGCATTCCTAAAGAGATAGTGACAGATCATGGCAGCCATTTCTAGAATAGCATAATGACATATTTGTACACAATGTTAGGGTTTCGACAAGAACATTCGTCTTCATATTACCCACAGGCGAATGGACAGGTTGAAGTAGTTAACAAAACTTTAAAAGGAATACTGCAAAGAACTGTTAATGCCAGTCGAAATAACTGGCACATCATGTTATAACCAGCTCTTTTGGATTACCGAGCAAATGTAAACACTGCTATTGGGTTCTCTCCCTTCCAACTTGTGCATGGGACAGAAGTAGTCGTCCCGATTGAATGCGAGATTCCTTTGCTGAAACTAGCCGTTCAGTTACTATCGGATACTTCAGTACTAGAAGAATGTTTGTTACATTTAGAACATCTAGATGAGCAGCGCTACGACGTGCTCACAAAAAATGAGTCAAAGGACAATATGACAAGTCCGTCAGACCTAGGGTTTTCCTTGAAGTAGATTTGGTCTTACTTTGGGATCAAGTCAAAGAACCTCTAGGACCTGACGAGTTCAAGTTCCTATGGCTCGGGCCTTATATAATTTCCAAATTACTGAAAAAGGGTGCCTACGAGCTAGTAGATTACGAGGGTAATAAGCTGGCCAAGCCCAGAAATGGGCTCTACCTGAAGAAGTACTATGCTTAGGCTGTCGTGCTTTTTCTTGTAACATAGTTGTATATTTTTGTAGAGCTAGTCTTTGTTTATGCTCGTTAGTTAATCTTATGTGTGTTTTCATTTCGTGTACCAGATGTCGAATGAACATTTCTTAGGATTTGCTGATGTTGCCAATCACCACACGCGACAGTTGGCTTCAGCAACTTGGGTCATTTACTCACCTGCTGGTCAACTGGTGTCTTCGGGGGGGGTTTGTTTGGGTCCCACTACAAATAATATGGCTAAATACAGTGCAGTTATAGAACTTCTCTGAGATGCTCTCATTCATGGCATTTCACGTTTGGAGGTAAGACTTGACTCACAACTAGTTGTATTTCAGTTAACGGGTGTTTACCAGATTAGAGATCCTTTGTTGCTCTATCAGTTTCTGCGAGTTAGACTATTGGAAAGAAAGTTTGATTCTATTATATATGAACACATTCCAATAAATGTAAATGCATTAGCTGACTCATTTGCAAACTATGTTCTAGATTGGCATTTGTATCATACACTTCCATAAAGAACATTTCACACATAAAATTCAAACACATACACATGTAAATAACCGATACTGTGTCAAAAAATATATGAGTTTTGGATCACAAGTCTAATACAAGTCATATCATAGCAGTACAAAACTGGGCTCTATGGCCTCAAAAATATACATATAATGTATCCATCTCTTATGGAGAAGGAAGGGCATTGTCATCATCTACTGCATCCTGATAACATATGACTACCCTAGCTATCTTCCGCAGCACTTTAAGCAATGCTGGAGGCACCCCAACTACATCTTCCTACATATCAATAGGTATCTGATCCATACGGCATGCAAGAACATCATGAGTCAACCGACTCACTTTTCTCTCTATGGTCCCCAACATAGCATCTGCTGCAACAATATCGGCTGGCCTTACGAAGATAGTGGGATGTCCCTCGGGATGTACAGGCCCAGTATCTGCATATGACACTTGTTTAGTACTTCAAAATTCATTCATAAAAATCAAATACTTGAAATTTTTTTAAAAATTAAATAATTCTAAAAATTAAACATACCAATAGCTCCCCAGGCTCCACCTGGAGGAAGCACCAGCTCTGGATCATGGCGGAAGTCCAATCTAGCATATGGAAACTGCTCGAAGGCAATCACCTGCCTCTCCCACCACCCCCAGAAATCATCAGTATGATAACAATAGTGACTTTCCCCACCACCCTGGCAGATGAATATGTCACCCCAATGGCCTAGTCTGGGCTCAGAGGGGTTAACCTGAGGTAGAGGCATCCCCAAGCTAATAGCAGGTACCCTCTCGAAGAAGAAGGTACATAAGATGCTGTCATACCCAAAGTTCTTCATACTCCCGGATTTACAACCCGTGAGTTGAGCTTTCATGGATGCCAGTAAACTAGTACACCCATCGTACACATGACCCTGTAAGCATCGTACACCAATATGCATGGAGTGCCTAGAAGCTAGGTGTTGTGAGGCACTACCTGCCACTCAGTTAATCATACTCACAATCACCTTTAGAGGGAGGCCTTCAATGGTAGAAATCAAGATTTGGCTTCCTAATTTCTCAGCTCTAGCCACACAATATGTATTCAAGTACTCTTGCACCGATCCTATACCCACATTGTGAGAAGACCCCTTCAAATTTATTGCATCTCCCCTCCGAGAGAGTCCAGTAATGAAGTAAATGTCATCAACTGTAAGCTCCAAAGTTTTCCCTCGGATGACAAATGTATTGGTATCCACATCCCAGTACTGAATAAGTCTTCGAAACAATCTATTTAGGGCCCTCATATTTAAAGTTCGGTAGAACTTCAACAAACCACATCTTCGGAGAGCATGGAGAGTGACTGGGTCTTGTATGGCTAGCCTATCCATGTCCTCGTGTTCCCTCTCCCTCCAATGAAGAACCATCCTGCACAAAAAATGTCAAATTTGTAGTTCTCGGCACTTGTTTCTCTACTTTCAGGCATGAGCGCTACTATACATACTAGACAGTAACGTATGGGTGCTACTCTATGTGAGCATAGTAGCGCCCATCTCCTTATATACCCTACTATGTGTACTACACAGAAGCACCCGCGCAGAAAACGATATGAGCATTGCCTTGCAAGTGATTTTTGGATCAAAAATTGAAAACTAAACCATGGAAATGCAAGATAAGAAGATTCTAACTTACTTGGTGGAAGAAGAATGATGTTTGGTTGCTCAAATCGATCGCCATGGAGGATTGAAAATGCAAGGTTTGCCCCCAAATTCTTGCCCTACACAAAAAATTGAAATTTGAGTTTAAAAATGAAATTACATATATTGAAATTGATTTTAATTTTTACCCACCATTGTTAAAATACCTATAGTTTCAAATTTTACTAAAATGTTATAATTAATCAATTAATAGACACACATGGTGCAAAGGTAAATTTCACTCATCCGGTTCTCATTTTTCACTGAAACTTTGTAGGATCAATCTTCTAAGACTAAATTTCTCACTGTTAAACCTTTTTAACTAGCTCATAGTTCAAATTTATGTATCATCCAAGATTTTTGTCGCAATTACTAATATTGTTGTTGAAGACCTAGTTTTGGCAGATTATGAAGTCATGACCCCAAAAGATGACCTTTAAGTCATTTTAAACTCTTATTTGGACTATTTAAACCTAAACAAGATTGCCGAGCAGACTTGTCCCCTTCAAGCTCGTTAAAATATTTGAAGGCTCATCCACTCAGGTATAGAATTACCCCTTTTCTGGGCCTAAGTGGATAAATTATGGAAAAGGTATACTCTCGGTATACTTCTGTATGCACTAGAAGAGTTCTTCTTCCTTTGTTTTATAGTTTTTCGGGGGAGGAGACTAATTGTACGAAAAAGGACCTTTTGGAGCCTTTCTTTAGGGTTTTCAAGCTCTCTAAACATGAAAACACCAAGCGAGCATTCACCTACTTAGGCTCGATGTGAAATCCACGAGAGGGTAAGTAGAGGACTGCTTAAGTTTTTCAACTCTATAAACAAGAAAACACTACCGAGCACAGACCAATCCGGGCTCAATATAAAATCCGCGAATAGGTGTAAAGAGGATTGTTTAAGTTTTTCAGACTCTATAAACAGGAAAACATCGGCAAGCATTAATCTGCTTGGGCTCGATACTAAAATCCACGAGCAGATATATGGAGTTATTGTTTAATTTTTTTAGACTCCTGAAAATTGAAAAAAACTGGCGAGCAGGAATAAATCTCGGCTCGATATTAAAATCCAGAGATCAGTAATATAGAGTAATCTTATATCTCTTCTTCGAACTCTATAAACAATGAAGAAGGTCCTGAGTCTTCCTCCCATGAGCTCATTAAACTTTTTACATGGTTGGATCTATTGAGTTTTCATTCTTTCTTGGACTCATTAAAAAAACAAGAAAGGTATTCTTTTATCTAAAAAGAATACGGGATGCGAAAGATGTGTCATATCTTCAATGTCAAAGGTAGTTCAATCAGTTCTATCCTTGAACACAGCACCTACTTGAGTCTATCATGTCGGTTGGGTTTATTTTTTGACCTCAGGATGAGCCTGATCTCCGAGTTGTTTACTCCCCCAGTTTGTCATTCTTCCAACCATATGGAGGGTCTGATAATGTCTCCTAGATTTCAGGCTTATCATTTTCCCCATTATGTCGAAAACTGCCTGAGTCACTTTATGTCGTGCTCACTGTTCAAGGATATACCTTGTGTCGGCCATTTTGTAGTTTACCTTGACCTCATGTGTCGACCATCCTAGTGTCAGTCTTGTTACATATTACTCAATATCAGCTCATACCAGTTGAGTGTTCCTCGAGTTGGATGATGGAGGATGCATTAAGGCATCCCTTCCAACGGACTTCTTCCCATCGACATCAACTCATTTTGCTCTGGGAATGAAGTTTAGAGTTTCAGTTAGTACCTTGGAGATTGCAGTCACCAGTGGCAATTGTCCTCACTGTTGAATGTCAAGAATACATCAATGTCTCTTCTTCAACAAGATCCCCAAGTGTTCGACTCCAAGTCTACCTATTCACACTTATCGAATCATACTAGGTACCTTGGGCGGCACCATCATCATTATCATTGGAAGCCCTTGCGTTTGTTAACGGTATACATCAATGACCGGTAATCAAATGATACCCCCCATGTTCTACTATTAGCTCATCTATTCACATGGTTAGGGTTTGTACCTCGGGTTGTTTTGGATGAAGACCTTGGGGATTTTGGATGACATTACCTCATTATGTTATCACCAGAGTTGTGCAAGACAGAGCCTCACTTATATTCGGCTCTCCATGAGACATAGAACCAGTTTGTTGTTATGGCTATGATCTCTCAGTTTGACATGGATCCACACTTGTATTCTAAGTGGCCATGCTATATATACATCTCCTTGTTATGTATCGGAGATCTTGTTGTATCGCACTACACATCTATATGATGTCAAGAATGTAATTGCTCGCTAACCTTGATCTTTGTTTCAGGTGTACTTGTGACTTGTTTCCACGGTTCCTTGCTCTTCCTCTGGATTTGGATTGTAATGTATTTCGGCCATCATTTCCCTCTGACCTCACACATTATGGGGCATCTGTTATAGGTCAAACCTGCATCTCTCCGTCCGTGATCAACTTGAGCTATCGATCACACAAAAGGACAACTTGGATGGAGGAGCATGTTGACCTTAGATGAGACCTTGACCTACTCCACCTCCTTGCAAGCTGGAAAAACCCTAAAAAGTATCATTTTGAGACATGGGTGCTACTCTACCTTAACAAACTAGCACATGTACCCTACTCCAGTGTACAATAGTAGTGCTCAACCCCTCATGGGCACTACTCCTCTTCAATAGAGTAGCGTACAACATTTAAAAAGTGATGAGCGCTAGTTGTAAAACACAATAGTAGTGCCCTGGGAACTACTCCACTAGCAAATAGTAGCGTACACCTCAAAAGATTATTAAAAAATAATTAATTTCACGAATGAGGATTAGTTGCAGTTGGTTTCCCAACTTCCCCAACTTCCTCTACAACCAGCTCTTGACCTGAACTGCCTCCCTTGTCCTATAAATACAAGGAGGAATGAAGAGAGGGGTTAGACATGAGAGCTATAGAGAGATTCTTTATAAGAGAAGCTTGTATTGGAGGAGGTCATGCTGGAAGATTTCCAAGACAAAGAAGAGTAGGAGCCCAGGATCAGGTTGCATGAGCATGCTGCAAAGTCAGGTATATTGTGTATCATTCACTTGTTTTTGACAATAAAGGTTGAAGCATCTTTCTCGTCCCAAATCAAGTTGTAGTGCCCCTCCTGTAGGGGCCTTCATGCTTAACCTGAAACTCAACCACTTGATACACAAGAGATTAGAAAGCACAATGAATAGATAAATAAACTAGATAAATGAATAACTTAACAAATTAAAACAAACCATAACCTGGCTCTGATACCAAATGTAGTGCCCCTAATGTAGTGCCCCTCTTGTAGGGGCACTACATTTGGTATCAGAGCCAGGTTATGGTTTGTTTTAATTTGTTAAGTTATTCATTTATCTAGTTTATTTATCTAGTCATTGTGCTTTCTAAACTCTTGTGTATCAAGTGGTTGAGTTTCAGGTTAAGCATGAAGGCCCCTACAGGAGGGGCACTACATTTGGTATCAGAGCCGGTCGAGCCTTGAGGGTGAATGATGACGAGATTACCGCTGCAATTTCATGGGTTACACCTTCAATTGAGCTAATTCTACAGGTCCTATCACTCTTTAGCTTTCATATCTAATTTTTGTTTTAATAAGGGTTATGGATCTTGAACTTGTGTGAAATATTAGATCTCTGTATTAATGTTACTTTCTGAAATTTTGTTGTTTTAACTTCGCTGGAATATTAGAAAATCAGGGATACATCTGCGATTGTGTGATCTCAAAACCGTGTCGTAATTTTTTTTTTTATTGCAATCTGAAATTATTCATATTCTAAACTTTGTACACAGATCTCAAAACCGTGTCGTAATTTTTATTGCATCTGAAATTATCCATATTCTAAAACTCTGTTGTGAATCTTTTGGGAGTTCGATTACACATTTCAGGTTATCGGGTAAATCCTATCTCTGTGTATTTTGTTTAGGCCTCTATATAATACTCTGTATCAAATCTCTGTTTGAAAATTTATGGACAGCCCGAGCGCATAAATGAAATCAGCCTCCATAGATCCTTTTGTGTTAAATCTATGTTTGTAAACCTGGACGCATCTTTTTTTTATCTCTAGATCTGCGCTGATGTTTTTCTAATTATTTTATTTCAAAGCTTTTATTTCTGATCTTTTCCGTCAGGAAGGCGTAGACCTTGCGCATTAGGAATAATCTGAAGGAACTGGATGTTGCATCTCCATTTACTTAAAAGTCTGGTTTGAATGGGGAAACTCTATTCCATTAGCAAGCCAAAATCTTATACTATGCATCTGGTTATACAATTCTTCAACAATTCGGGGATCGAAGGTTGACTCTGTATATTAATTAGAGTGTTCAATCGTCATACACAGATCGACTTCTTGACACTGTTCTCTTGTGTTTAGACTCAACGCTCAGGTTGACTCCGTACTTAAATTACAGAGCTCAATCGCGATACGCAGATCGATTCGAAAGGTTGCGTTCTCGTGATTAAATCTCGAGGCTTGGATCTACTTCCTACCTCGAATTTCTGAAATCAATGTTAATCTTCACATTGTATCCTTATCATTTAGTTTCAGAAAACAATATTAACATTAGATCTTGTTACTGTCATACTCTTCCTGAATCATTTTGAAATCTGGATCGTGTTACTTCCATACAGCTTAATAGATCAATGTTAAATTTGGATCGTATTACTGTCATTTAGTTTCAGAAAACGATTTTAACCTACAATTCGAACCCCTATCTTATAGTTTCGGGAATAGATTAATTTTTCTTCGTACTCAGTTAGTGCTACTGTTTTATGGTTACAAAAATCTATTTTATTATCTAGATCGTATTACGGTCGTATAGTTTCAGGGGTTATTTTTTTAAATGAACCGATGACCGTTCGAAATTCAGTGATCCATTTTTATTGGATCGCCTCCCTGTTATTGTAATCAATCTCAGTTTATGCGCCAATATGAAGATTTCATTTCTGTTAACGTCACATTCCTGCCAATGCCCAGATCTGAGATAGACGGACACGTAGTGTACCTCATTAAACACCTTGATATTAGTTTGTTGAGATCTCTATCACTCTGTTAAACCCCGTTGTTTTAGAACGCCCCACGTTGCCTCATTTTAATCCTGACCTAAAATATCGGAGTAATCTAAATAAACTTTGGATTCCACGACTACCCAACTCAGAAACCATTGGGACATTTTTCATTAGGCTGAGGAGGTGGTCAGCGTATCACTATTCCTTACTTCTGGTCCGCTTTATCTCTGTGACATGCCGGAGGTTGCGATTATCCAGCGAAGGAATTGGACGAAACATTCCCAATCAATTGATTTTCTGTTGAATTAATATCATTACAGTGCGTAAAGATCACTTTCTATATTTAGGAATTATATCTCGCCTGACTAATTACTTGGGACCTCGATCAATGAGATCTCTATCCGCAAATCTTGTTTTCATAATTACTCATTCTAGTCGCAGAACGTCTAGATCTGTAATTTTCAAATCATAAATTGTAGCTATGGGTGTGAGCGTGAGTCTCCCATTTGGATAAACACCCTTGGATCCTGAATTTTATCTCAGCCTTAGGGTTAATTTTATCCGACCACCGGTTTATCATCACGGTTAAACATTTCCAGACTAAAGTCATAAATGGAGAACTTCTACATCGTAATTATTCGAAGCACTCAATCCAACCTCTGTCGAAAGTCTAAATTGAAATTTTGTTCTAGCCAAGTGCCATACCTTCGTGAGCTGGCGTTATAGGTGGGGTTTGGTCTTACCAAGAACTCTGATACTTCATCCTTTACTCCCTGCGTGATTGTACTAGAGGTGAAGGAGCAGGATATCACAGGATGGTGGACAGTAATGGACAACGGTTAGCGCATTAATGAACACTCAGATCGAATTCTGTCCCGTTGTTATTTATTGTGATTGTGCTCTGAGCGTCCAGATTGAAATCTGTCCCAATATTTTTATTTAATTATGATGACGCTCTCAACATTCAGATCGGACTATGTCCCAATATTTCAGTTAATTATGGTGACGCTTTGAACATCCAGATCGAACTTTGTTCCTTTACTTTTACTCATGGTGATGATGCCCTGAGTTTCCAGATCGAACCCTGTCTTATCTTTGGTTTAATTCATTGAGATAACGCTCTGAGTCTGCGTCCAACTCATGAAACCGATCTCTATTTTTTTTATTTTTTTTTACACTTAAATTCTAGATCTCTGTTATGCCATCGGGTAATGGATGCGTCTTGCCAGGTTAGATAATGAAATCGGTCTCTGCTGTACTTCTTTTAATTTATGGATCTTGTATTATTGGATGAATGCAAAAATTAGGTGTTAGAATATGGTCCTCTTTTGTTTGCAAGATTTACCATTGTTAAGCAATTTCCACTGTCATTCAAAGTCATTTACCCTGCCTTGAATCTTAAATGATGAACGAGGTTAACCAGATCCATATTTCAGACTCTTCGAATGCCTCACGCCTTACCCTATTCGTATTTGTTGAACCTTTGTCTTAAAATCTGTGTAAATCCCTGTGGCCATGCGTTTTGTTGTGTCATGTATGACTGTCCAGAACCGGTAAACTATCTCTGCTGAGACGGTGATGCCCCATTCCAAACCTGATTGAACTTACCTTTTTACTAGTCGACTTCCAGTTGTGATTGTTGAAGGAATGAACACTAGCTACGGCCAAGGGTTTAGTATTTCTATGTTATGATGAGTCGAAATATTGAAACATCAAAACATATCTATTTAAAATCCAATTTGTATTGGCACTTATTTTCTTTGGTCCTTAGCGAACAATCTAACTTACTCTGTATTTATTAGTTTAATTTGCTTAAAGTTTTATGCACATACCGAATGGTCTTGAGCGAACAATCTAGTTACTCTTTAAATTTTGTTTAAATTGCAAAAATGAATTTTAACTCAGATTGCGCGATCGATAGAAAAACATTGAAATTCTGTTTATTTGTTTATCTTGAATAGAATAGATCGGAACTTATGTTGCAAAGAAATCGTTTACCTATATTTTCCGCGAAGAAGAAGTTAATGTAGTTCATGTTTCTACCGTGCGTAAAAGCTAACTGAATTCTCAACACTCTCTCTGTGTATAGGAGTATCTCTTATTTCGGTCATTACCGGAATTTCAAAAATTATAAATTATGTGATGTCACGTTGAATCTTAGAGTTAAATTAGTTGACTCATTGCTATTTAAACCTTTGATTTAATTCCCGAATCTATCAATTTATTTATTGTATTACATATTTATGCCTGTTAGTTATAATTATCACAATTAATCATTGTATAAACTACATATTTCATTATAAGAATGAACGTGTAAGTTAGGATTCTATGTCTCAATTTAAAGATGATAATTTTGCTTTTCAATATAAAATTTTACATTGTTGAATGAATGTGACGTTTCTATTTAATATGTTTTCATATATTTTAATTGTTTCTTAAATATACAAAAAGCCATATCATCATGGAAGAATTGGAATATGATTTCTGATTTAAATCTAGTTAGGGTTGGTTGGTTAAAATATAAAAGGTTATATTCAAAAGGTTAATTCATGCTTAAATCGTTTTTAAATATGATAATGAGGATATGAGGATTATACTAATGCAAGATGAAAAGGTGAATTATACTCTAAAAGATTTATCTCTTAGTGGTAAATCCTTTCTATTGTTATATGTGGATAAAAAGGAATTAAGATATTGAATATAAAAGATACATGTTATGGGTTGAATAAAAAGTTATTGTAATTGGGTATTAAATATTTAGTTATTTTCTTTTATTACTTATAAAAATATATATATATATACAGTTATATGTTGAATAGAAGAGATTATAAAAATATATATATATATACAGTTATATGTTGAATAGAAGAGATTGTATTGGAATAATTAATTTTTAAGTTTTTTTTTTTTAATTTATGGAAGTTATATTCATGTATTGCAAAGAGGAGAGATTGTGATGGATATACTAAATTCTGAATTGTATGAGATCATTTTAAGATGAAGGTAAATTATGTCTTATAAAAGATGGGAAGTTGGATATTCCATTCATTATTTGTTTTGTTTAAGATTTTTTTTTTTTTTTAAAGATATGATGTTTAGGTATAGTTAGGATTAATGAAAAGACGTTGGATATATAGTTATACTTGTAGATTTTAAATAATGGAAAATACTTTTGGATAAGTGGTATATATATATATATATATATTCTCGTTTAAACCCTTGACGAGGTTGACAGGTTTTACCTTGGGATGAGATCCTACATTTGGGTCGAGAGAGTGAATCATACAGGAAATTTGGAGGACAAAATATCAATGCTACTAGCATGAGCAATGGATCCCCTCGACAAAGGCATGATGTTATTGATGAAAATGAATGAAAGGATGAAATTATATAAATAGACTAGATCACTAACTCGCGACACTTAGAAGAGTGTTGGAAACCAAAGTCATTATTGAAAATTATTGGGCAGAATATTACGACAAGTACAGTACATAATATTACTGACGAAATTGGGAGACGAGGACAAAAGACATGGATGTGAAAAGAAAGTGAAACTCACCATGGCAATACTATAAGACGCAACTTCGAGACGAAGTTCTCTTTAAGAGGGGGTGTATGTAATGGCCCTAGAATGACTGTGGACCTTAAGGGCACCTGTCGAGTGACCTGGTTGAACAACTTCGATATAGTGGTCTCTTGAGCCTTGATATGTCTTAAAAGATTGAGGAAAACCTGAAGATGTGAATGACGACAATAATTGATAAATTAATTAAGGAATTAAATTATACGTGTGGAGTGGGATAATTGATTGATTACATCTTGCTTAATGATTAGCCCTGATTGATCAAGTCAAAGTGCAGTAGGACAGTTACAATCCTGGCTCTGCGACTTGGGAGTACGCAACTGAGATGCGTCATAACTTTCCATTTTTTTCTGAACTTCGGGACGAAGTTATAAATAAGTAGGGGTGTATTTAGTGCCCCTAGACTACTGTAGACATTGAGGGCACCTGCTGAGTCACCCGACTGTTTGAAACATTAATAAAATAACCCTATTATTTTATTTTGAATATATTTATGATTACGATTGATTGATATATGTGCATTTGGGTAGTTATTGTGAATGGACGATTTCATGTTGTTTAACGATTAACTTTGATATGAAAATTGTACATATAGATAATGCTTAACGACTAGCTGTACAGTGATTATGTATTTGTCGACGAAATGTATATTTGATTAGAAGTTTGAATAAATCATAAATGTTTAACAATACTAGATTTGGAAATCAGATGATGATTATTGAGGACAGTTCTACTAATAAATTGTTGTGAGAAGTGTGTGTAGAAACAAGTGAGACGGTTCACCAACGGACACACAAAGGAACATGAAGGGTCGTAGAGTACGGGTAAATCACACACAGGGGGAGCAACGACGATGTCGACTTCCGACAAGAATACCACGCATTAGCAGATAAGCACTGATCCGCTTGCTCAAGAGGAATGCGTGAGAGCGTACGAGGTGGGCCACGACGGAGTTGGTCACGTACGAGTTAAGGGGCGCTCAGTGAGAACGGACTCACTCCTCAGCGCCATTAGTCCCTAGATAGCATGTAGACGGAGGATGGATGGTAACGATTTCTAAAATCCCTACAAGAGTTCCCGCAAGTCAAAACAGAAAGATGGTGGCAGAAGGGCCCGACGATGCGGTACCTTGTCGAGAACGGAAAGAATGGACGCAAGGACCCAAAGATGCGGTACCATGCCAAGGAATGGAAACCATGGATGACTGGCCCCGACGGAGTGGTGCCATGTCAGGGAATTAAAATTAAGGAACTAGGAGCCCAACGGCGCGGCACCGTGATCCTAGTGAGTTTGATTGTTAAATTTAACTGCATAAAAACTTATGAGAATAACTCTAGATTATTACTTAGCAAATGCATAAAAATAATTTAGGCATTTGCACATGAATAGTTATTTTTGTTGAGCATTTAAAATAATAGAAATCATTATTTAGGAGCAAAATAGAATCCTAAGATTAGACACCTAGTCAACTAAAAGTTATGAGTTAATTAAAATATCTGGGGGACAAACTAGAGCAAACTTAGGGGTGTTGGTGCACTTCCCAGAGAAACTGACACTTGGATGGGTGAGTGTTTTAATTAAATAATTAATTAAAAATATTTAATTATGCATGAAGCGACATGTGTCGCATGAGATTTTCCTTTATAAGGAAGGCTTGGGGAATGGGTAAAGGGCCCATAATTTGGACGATTGTCGTAATTTTCGAATGCCTCAAAGACTTGCTGCTATCTAAGGGTTTGGCTTAGAAATCCTGGTGGGAAGGGAAGCCCAAGCTGAATTTCTGAAATACTTGTGTGAGCTCTACGACCCAAAGCTCGGGGGAGGCCATGCGACTGAAAGCATGAGCCTATGGTTGGGTGGCGAAGCTAACGGTTGCTTCGCCTATGGTTAAACGAGCTTTGCTGGAGGGATCCTACGGAAGACGCAGATGGCAGTGGACAAGATGGTATCAGAGACAGGTTATGGTTTGTTTTAATTTGTTAAGTTATTCATTTATCTAGTTTATTTATCTAGTCATTGTGCTTTCTAATCTCTTGTGTATCAAGTGGTTGAGTTTCAGGTTAAGCATGAAGGCCCCTACAGGAGGGGCACTACACAAGTACTTATTGGATTATGCATGTATTTGGATTATGTTGGTTAATATTTGATGTTTGAATCAATGTTCTATTGCATCATTATTATATTGGACAAGATACCTTGAGAAAGGTCTTTGTGTTGCAGGTTTACTGAATGGGAGATTGGATTGAGGATCGAGTGCAAAATCGGAAAAAAGTTGGAATCAAACTTCGTTCAAAAGGTATGTCCTCAAGACCTATAATCTATTTCCATTCATAAACCTCTCTGTAATGCAAGTAATGTGCTTACCTGTCAACCACCTTAATTTGATAGTATCTGTTTCCTTACTATAGGGTAGTATTTCCCGCCAACACTACCTAGAGAGGATAATTTATGTGAAGTATATGGTTCTTCTATGCCTCAATATGTGGAACTGTTTGTGAGTTTATCTAGAAAGGAGTATATATGGTTAAGTTATGGTAAATGAACTTCATCAATATTCCATTTGAGAATGTTTGTAAGTTGCACTTAAGACCCTGTTGCCTAATTCCTACTATACCTAGGATGTCACTATCCTAGAAGTGGGACCCATAAACTTAGGAGCCTAATGAACTCAAATGCAAATGCTGTCCATAATTACTTGAATAACAATAAACCTTGAGAAGTAGCAGGGATGACTAATATCTTATAGGCTTTACAGATTATCTTTTTTGGGAGACATGAGGAAAATCCCCTATCATAGCTTATATGTGGTCTTCGTGAGCATAAACTGATGAACTTGCATGTATTAAAGAATCTGTCTTAGTATGATATTACCTGTTAAGTGTTGTTGATCCAAAGTGTTAACATAAGAGAACACAACCCAGTCTTAATTCATTCATGGCACGAGGACGTGCCATATCTTTTGTCTGGGGGAGCAGAGATTTTCAATTTATATGATCTTCATAATTATGAATTATTACTAGTTGGGGAAATCTTAAGTAATATGAAGATGTTTTGGTCTTGTCATAACATAACATTAATAAAAAAATTCTAAGTTCTGGTTTTTTTTATGCCGTAATAAAGTTGGCTTAGTTTTGCTGAAGATTGCCTATAAACTATTGATGATCAAACAAATTTTTCGAATAAATGAAGGACCACTTCCAAATTCATTCATGGCACGTGGACGTGCCATACCTTTGATCTGGGGGAGTGTTAGGCTCTGGAATTGCGTTTTATAATAATGTTATTTACATTAATTTCTCATCTTCTCTACCATGATTTAATACATTTTATGTTCAATAAGGTTACATTTTACTTTATTTTATTAATTAAAATCTCGTAAATGTAAAGGGAGCCTAATCTGTTATTTTTTTTAAGTATTAAATGCAATATTGTGCAAATGATAGACGTCCGGTCCTTCTTCCGACCTTTCTTTCGGTTCTGAGTTCCGCACTAGGTTAGATGACATGTTTCTTATTAGGTTCTTGGTTGGGTTTATCCTCGTCTTCTATTTTCTCGCTGGTCCTGTTGATCCTGCATATGCAAAATAAAACCATGAGTTAATGCTAAGCTTTCTTTGCATTATTTTATATTTAGAACAAAATAAACCATTATTGAAACATGATGCTTAAAGAGATTTAAAGGAATTATTATAAATAATCATTACTTTTAAATTCCAAATGATTATGAATATGATTATTTAAAAAAAGGTGAAAAGCTTTTCAAAATGGATATTTATTTTAATAAGTGGAGACATCCACGTTCCTTCAATATTTTAAACTCCTCATTTTAAACATAAAGGGAATAAAATAATACGTGACCACTTATAAGCATATAAAAGCATTACATTTTGTTTTGATATAATTTAACATGCCACTCATAAAGATTGCCATATAACTAACGGGTGTTTGTTATATATAGGTCGTAGAATGAGATCAACGCATGCACAGAAAATGGATTAACGCACGCACCGTGAAGGAGGGAGCACAATCACGTGAAGAAGGATGATAGAGCCAAGGGAATCTAGCACCCAATGAATAGAATTCAGCCATGAACTAAACCCAGCACTCAGCAATAAACTCATGCAACAACCCAGCAGAAATTTCGCTTAGAAACTGGAATTATTTCGTTACAGGTCATCTGGACGCCCATTCAGACCTTCATTCGGATTCTGTTAAAACCGTGTTTTAACTGATGACAAACTTTCAGGCTATATTTGAGGGAAAACGGAGGCAAAATTGGAAATTATGGAACATGGGTTTTGTGCGGAATAGGCCCATTTAGGTCCTAGTGAAGAATTTCTCCAAAATTCAAAGCCATTTGAGAGCAGCTCATGGTTCTCTGAAACCAACTTTTCCAGAAAACGTGATTGGTCATTTTCTAAATTTAGAAATCAGTTGTAACAGCTCAGCAACTTGGGGATTCGATTCTATCCTTCCCCACTGGGTTGTTGATGTATAAATAGAGCCCCATAGGGCTGAGAAAGTGTGTAACTTCTGCTTTGCATTTTTATAATGAGAATTTTGTTTTGGTCTTGTGTTAAATCCATTTTTTTTATGAGTAGTTTGTAGATCTGCAACCTCTGCTCCGGACAGGCCCCCTCAGCAGCAGTTGGTTCTGTGTCTTTGTTATCTTCCCATCATTCAAGCTAATTATCATGCTATGTTCTTACTGTTTGTAAACGTTTCTTTTTTTGTGTATATTTCTAATGTCATTTCTTCTTGTTGATATGTGAACTGTTTTGCTTATGTTCATGCATGCTATGTCAATTGAGCTTATCGTAGATGGATAGGAAGGAGATCTCTGCTTAGTTTAATTCATGCAATAATGTTTAGTTTATTTCTTACAGTAGTATTATTGCTCTTAATGTAGAATAGGGTTTGAAATTAGATTTGCTCTTATGTATTTCAATTTATTACTTGTAGATAGAAAGAGCTCTTTGTTTTAATATAATTATATTACTACTCTTAGCATAGATTAGGATTTGAATCTAGTTTCTCTTTTTCGCATTTGAATTCATTTGTATTTCTTTGCACCTTGGATCCAAGAATTAGTTTTTATTGTTGTAGCTGTCACCAATTAGAAAGAATTAGTTTTCATTACTGTAGCTTTCATTAAGTAGAAATAATTGTATTTTTCAACTTCATTTGGTTAATTTGCAGCTGGAGTTAGCTTTCAAGATAAATGCAATTAATTAGTTTATTTTACATAGAACAGTAAGTTTTAGTTTAGTTAAATAGACTTACATTTCAAATGCCTATAATTAGGTTTTTTTCATAATAGAACAAGCTCCGCTTTGCTCAAAACTAGTTGCGATTTAAATTCATATAACCTAATTGTATTTTAATTCTTAAAGTGTTAAGTCCTTGGTTTACTTAGATCATAGAATAGATAGATTTTGAGTTGTTCAATAGTTGTAATAATTTTATTGTTTTCATGTAATATTGCATTTTCATAATCTAGAATGACCAGTCATCTATAGCTCTTCTTAGTTTGATTTCAGTGTTTCTTTTTGCAACTAGATAAAGTTAACTAGTTAATGTTTCAAGTTTAATTCATAGTTAGAATTAGTTATGTTAATTTTTCCTGTAGCTGTAGATTAGTTCGATTTAAATTTCATCCTTGTCTTATCATGCAATAGACATAGTTCATTTATTTAGACAATGATTAGTATAGGTTGCTTCTTGTTCTCTTAGCTTCTAAACAGTATTTTCATTGCTTCCCTTGCACTGTAGGTTCATATTCATTACCAGCTAGCGTTAAGATCATCTAATTTGCTTCTTTCCTTAGTTTAAATCATTTTCTTCGATCCGGACTGTCATTCAGACCATCTTTCAGACTGTCATCCGAATCGTCATACGGACCTTCATATTTTCTACATTGTTTATTTAGAATCCAATTTTCTTAGGTTTTCGAACTGTAATATTTCTTGTGATTGATTAGCATTTATATATATAATTAGCACCTTGTTCTACACCACAAAGAATTTAATTAAAGCTTCATATTCATTCTTAGTTTTCATTCAATTTCCTTAACTTTGCTTTAGTTGTTTCTCAAATTATGTCTCTTGTTTTTCAGCCTGTACTTGGATTTGCAGTCAATACTTTACCTTTGCTTTTATAGCTTGTTAATTTCCTTAGAACTTCTTGATTCCACCTTTAGCTTAGATTAGTTCAAGCCTCCAATCCTGCACATATAGTGTTTGCATCTCATAAGCTACCTTCCCGGGTTGACAATTAAATGTTGAATTAGATAGCATATATATTCACCAACATTTTGGCGCCGTTGTCGGGGAGGTGCTAAAGGGGTTGGAGTCTAGGTAGATAGGTTTCTTTTACATTACACAACAAGGGGGAGGGGAGAACGATAAGACGAGAGGTAAGAACCTTCGCATCCACTATAGTAGAGTGCCTCAAATCCTTGTTGTTCCTTTTCCGTACAAGTGTGATTTCCTTTCTGTACATCTGAGTGTTTAATTTTCCACAATTTATTTCGTAAAGTTTGCTTTCCTTCTTTTCAAGTGTGTTATTCTTTCAGCAAGTGTGGTGTGTTTAATTTGCAAATTTCTTTTAGTAGACTTTTAAAAAAAAAAAAAACATATAATTTTTTTTGGGGTGCTGTAAGAACCCTAGACACTAACCCATGTGTGCGACAGAACCTACTAGCTGATGACATGAACTCAAAGGTGCTTATTAGTATGCGAAAACTCTCTCAAATCCTAGCAGCAACTGGGATCCCAATTTCTTCTTCTTAAGAAGAACATATCTTGAGAGAAGTCAAGAATTTATCTACCTTTCATGGAATAATAGAAGAACCACAGTTCCATGAGCTACAAACCGACTCTCCTTGCCAACCTACCAAGGAAACCCGAAACTTGGAAACTACATTTGATGGAGAGAAACCTGAAATTGAAGAGTTCTCCACATATCTATCGACAGATCTTTCATGTACTCAAGCAATTGAACATTCAGAAGAAAAGGTTTTGTATGGCATGAGGAAGGAAGGTGAGTATCAAGATTACAACGATATATGGTCCAAAGAGGTAATGAGGCCACAATACCATTCCTTCCTTTGACACCTTCTGTTGCAAAATCAAGTAAGTCAATTGATTATCCACATCCAGGTAATCGCTGCTTTAACTTCTTCATATGTGGATATAGGTATGTTTTTCATTTTGCTTCACACATGGTTACATTGAAAAAGTTCTTACACTTGAATAATGAGTTTTTCTTTCTTTTAGATAGCGTAGGATAGTATGTATATAAATAAAAAGTTGTATGTGCTTAGTTAGATTTAGATATTCATACAACTTCACTTTCTATTTTCCTTTAAAATAAAAGAACTAAGAAAAAGATCATGTTAATGACTAAACCAAAGCAATATTACATCATTATTCATTTTCATACATGCATATATCTTATTATACCAGTTACTCAAGACTAACTTTAAACATCATTAGGATTTGTCATAAATTAGGGTCTATTTAGAACTTAGAGGTTGCTCATACATCCTAACTTCATTATCAGGGCTTGTTATTTAAGCATCTCTACTACACAATAGCATAAGGGTTAATGAAGTTCCTAGTTTGTGGGGAACACTACTATAACTCTATTTGAAAGAGATGAGCTTTGGGACTAGAGACACCTTTCATTCATTATCTTATGGCTCCATCCACTTCACATTAATAAACTCATCCATCTATGTATTTGATCTGGTTAGCTCATTTGCAGTATCCAATATATTGGGAGAAATATATTTTTTTGGTTCAAAAAAAAAGTTTTAAATAAATTATCCTCCAACCCATATACCACCCCATCCTGTAGCATGGTTTTCAGAGCTGATCCCCCATTCACTCATTCATAGTCAAATTTAATTGCCAAAAATCTATAAGGAGTGGAAACACTAGGACAAGAGCCTTTGATGCAAAACAGGTTTAAGAGGTTGACCCACCAGAGTACTGAACAGGCTTGCTGGCATCGGGTACCGACCTGTGGTATGACTAGGTAAACCCGACGGGGTACTGAACAGGCCTGGCTGAAAGAGGGGAATCTAGCTAGAAAGGATAATTTATGTGAAGTATATGGTTCTTCTATGCCTCAATATATGGAACTGTTTGTAAGTTTAGCTAGAAAGGAGTATATATGGTTAAGTTATGGTAAATGAACTTCATCTATTTGCCATTTGAGAATGTTTGTAAGTTGGACTTAATACCTTGTTGCCCAATTCCTACTATACCTAGGATGTCACTATCCTAGAAGTGGGACCCATAAACTTAGGAGCCTAATGAACTCAAATGCAAATGCTGTCCATAATTACTTGAATAACAATAAACCATGAGAAGTAGCAGGGATGACTAGTCTCCTATAGGCTTTACAGATTATCTTTTTTGGGAGACATGAGGAAAATCCCCTATCATAGCTTATATGTGGTCTTCATGAGCATAAACTGATGAACTTGCATGTATTAAAGAATCTGCCTTAGTATGATATTACCTGCTAAGTGTTGTTGATCCAAAGTGTTAACATAAGAGAACACAACCCAGTCTTAATTCATTCATGGCACAAGGACGTGCCATACCTTTGGTCTGGGGGAGAAGAGAGTCTCAATTTATATGATCTTCATAAATATGAATTATTACTAGTTGGCGAAAACTTAAGTAATATGAAGATGTTTTGGTCTTCTTATAACATAACATTAATAAAAAAATTCTAAGTTCTGTTTTTTTTATGCCATAATAAAGTTGGCTTAGTTTTGCTGAAGTTTGCCTATAAACTATTGATGATCAAACAAAGTTTTTGAATAAATGAAAGACCACTTCCAAATTCATTCATGGCACGCGGACGTGCCATACCTTTGGTCTGGGGGAGTGTTGGGCTCCGGAATTGTCTTTTATAATAATGTTATTTACATTAATTTCTCATCTTATCTACCATTATTTAATACATTTTATGTTCAATAAGGTTACATTTTACTTTATTTTATTAATTAAAATATCGTAAATGTAAAATGAGCCTAATATATTTTTTTTAAGTATTAAATGCAAGATTGTGCAAATGATAGATGTCCAGTCCTTCATCCGACCTTTCTTTCGGTTCTGAGTTCCGCACTAGGTTAGATGACATGTTTCTAATTGGGTTCTTGGTTGGGTTTATCCCCATCTTCTATTTTCTCGTTGGTCCTGTTGATCCTGCATATGCAAAATAAAACCATGAGTTAATGTTAAGCTTTCTTTGTATTATTTTATATTTAGAACAAAATAAACCATTATTGAAAAATGATGCTTAAAGAGATTTAAAGTAATTATTATAAATAATCATTAGTTTTAAATTCCAAATGATTATGAAAAAGATTATTTAAAAAAAGGTGAAAAGCTTTTCAAAATGGTTATTTATTTTAATAAGTTGAGACATCCACGTTCCTTCAATATTTTAAACTATTCATTTTAAACAAAAAAGGAATAAAATAATATGTGACCACTTATAAGCATATTAAAGCATTACATTTTGTTTTGATATAATTTAACATGCCACTCATAAAGATTGCCATATAACTAATGGGTTTTTGTTATGTACAGGTCATAGAATGCGATCAACGCATGCACAGGAAATAGATTAACGCACGCACCGTGAAGGAGGGAGCACAATCACGTGAAGAAGGATGACAAAGCCAAGGGAATCAAGCACCCAATGAATAGAATTCAGTCACGAACTAAACCCAACACTCAGCAATAAACTCATGTAACAACCCAATAGAAATTCCGCTTAGAAACCGGAATTATTTCCGTTACAGGTCATCCGGACACCCATTTGGACCTTCATTCGGATTCTGTTAAAAACGTGTTTTAACTAACAACAAACTTTCGGGCTAGATTTGCGGGAAACAGAAGGCAAAATTGGAAATTTTGAAACATGGGTTTTGTGCAGAATAGGCCCATTTGGGTCGCCATGAGGAAATTCTCCAAAATTCAAAGTTATTTGAGAGCAGCTCGTGGTTCTCTGAAACCAACTTTTCCAGAAAACGTGATTGGTCATTTTCTAAATTTAGAAATCAGTTGTAACAGCTCAGGAACTTGGGGATTCGGTTCTATCCTTCCCCACTGGGTTGTTGATGTATAAATAGAGCCCCATAGAACTGAGAAAGGGTGTAACTTTCGCTGTGCATTTCTATAATGACAAATTTGTTTTGGTCTTGTGTTTAATCCATTTTTTTGCTGAGTAGTTCGTAGATCTGCAACCTCTGCTCCTAACAGGGCCCCTCAGCGGCAGTTGGTTCTGTGTCTTTGTTTTCTTCCCATCATTCAAGCTAATTATCATGCTATGTTCTTACTGTGTGTAAACGTTTCTTTTTTTGTGTATATTTCTAACGTCATTTCCTCTTGTTGATAGATGAACAGTTTTGCTTCTGTTCATGCATGTTATGTCGATTGAGCTCATCGTAGATGGATAGGAAGGAGATCTCTGCTTAGTTTAATTCATGCAGTAATGTTTAGTTTATTTCTTACAGTCGTATTATTGCTCTTAATGTAGAATAGGGTTTGCAATTAGATTTGCTCTTATGTATTTGAAGTTATTACTTGTAGATAGAAAGAGCTCTTTATTTTAGTATAATTATATTACTACTCTTAGCATAGATTAGGATTTGAATCTAGTTTCTCTTTCTCGCATTTGAATTCATTTGTATTTCTTTGCACCTTGAATCCAAGAATTAGTTTTTATTGTTGTAGCTATCACCAATTAGAAAGAATTAGTTTTCATTGTTGTAACTTTCATTAAGTAGAAATAATTGTATTTTTCAATTTCATTTGGTTAATTTGTAGTTGGAGTTAGCTTTCAAGATAAATGCAATTAATTAGTTTCTTTTACATAGAACAGTAAGTTTTAGAAAGACAAAATCATGTGCTAATAGATACAACCAACTGTTGAATAACTGTAGGAAGAGAGGACGAGAGGATTATTGGGAGAGGGGAGAGCTCCGCTAGGGTTTGAGCGTTCAACCTCGGCGGCCATGGATTTTTCCATGGACGCCTCTCCTCTTTCCTGCGTTTTTGCTTTCAGGCATCGATGGAGCGTGATGGATTTTTCTGAGTATGGAGAGAGGGCGGCGCCTTTGCGCGGCGACCCATTGGGTCTGTGAGCACGAGATCCAGTGGCGGCGGCGACAGTTTCCGGGAGACCCACGACGACGGAGATGGTTGGCAGGGCTTGGCTACGACGACGCAATAGAGGGCGGATGGCTGCTCCAGGGCGCATGCTGTGAGAAGACCCTGTGTGCGGCGACTGTGGGGCATCAAGATCCCAGCCTTTCGACGGCATCCACCCTTGATGGCGTGGGGTTATAGGCTCCTGCTTCTTCAACGACGGTTACTATTCGACGGCGGTAGCTAACCTTCGACGGCGGCTGCTACATTCGATGGTGGCAGCATTCTCTTGGTTGTTTCCCTCATCGAGTATCCAGATCTGAAACCGGTGGCCCTATTTTCACCCGCTGTTCAAGATTTATCTATTCTTCTTCTTGTGGCAACATTTTTTCCGGGTTTCTCTTTTTTGGTTCAGCTCTTTATAAGCTGTTGTTTCTGCTTATATGGGACAGAAATTTGTGAAAATGTAGGGATCCTTGTTGATTCTACTACATGTGCAGAATGTAATTTTGATCATCTTTTTGAAATAAAATTACGGACTTTTTCCAAGGAAAAAAAAAGAACAGTAAGTTTTAGTTTAGTTAAATAGACTTACATTTCAAATGCCTATAATTAGTTTTCTTTCATAATAGAGCAAGCTCCGCTTTGCTCAAAACTAGTTGCAATTTAAATTCATATAACCTAATTGTATTTTAATTCTTAAAGTGTTAAGTCCTTGGTTTACGTAGATCATAGAATAGATAGATTTTGAGTTGTTCAATAGTTGTAATTATTTTATTGTTTTCATTTAATATTGCATTTTCATAATCTAGAACGACCGGTCATGCATAGCTCTTCTTAGTTTGATTTCAGTCTTTCTTTTTGCAACTAGATAAAGTTAACTAGTTAATGTTTCAAGTTTAATTCCTTGTTAGAATTAGTTATGTTAATTTTTCCAGAGGCTGTAGATTAGTTTCATTTACATTTTATCCTTGTCTTATCATGCAATAGACATAGTTCGTTTCTTTAGACAATGAGTAGTATAGGTTGCTTCTTGTTCTCTTAGCTTCTAAACAGTATATGCATTGCTTCCCTTGCACTGTAGGTTCATATGCATCAACCAGTTGGTGTTAAGATCATCCAATTTGCTTCTTTCCTTAGTTTAAATCGTTTTCTTCCATCCACACTGTCATTCGGACCATCTTTCAGACTGTCATCTGAAATGTCATACGGACCTTCATATTTTCTGCATTGTTTTTATGCTTATTTAGAATCCAGTTTTCTTAGGTTTTCTTAGGTTTTCGAACTGTAATATTTCTTGTGATTGATCAGCATTTATATATATAATTAGGACCTTGTTCTACACCACAAAGAATTTAATTAAAGTTTCATATCCATTCTTAGTTTTCATTCCATTTCCTTAACTTTGCTTTAGTTGTTTCTCAAATTATGTCTCTTGTTTTCCAGCCTATACTTGGATTTGCAGTTAATACTTTACCTTTGTTTTTATAGCTTGTTAATTTCCTTAGAACTTGTTGATTCCACCTTTAGCTTAGATTAGTTCAAGCCTTCAATCCTGCAGATATAGTGTTTTCATCTCATAAGCTACCTTCCCGAGTTCACAATTAAATGTTGAATTAGATAGCATATATATTCACCAACATTTTGGTGCTGTTGCCGGGGAGGTGCTAAAGGACTTGGAGTCTAGGTAGATAGGTTTCTTTTACATTACATGACAAGAGGAAGGGGATAACTGTAAGACCAGAGGTAAGAACCTTCGCATCCACTATAGTGGGGTGCCCTACAGCCTTGTTGTTCCTTTCTGCACAAGTGTAATTTCCTTTCTGTACATTTGAGTGTTTAATTTTCCGCAATTTATTTCGTAAAGTTTGATTTCCTTCTTTTCAAGTGTGTTATTCTTTCAGCAAGTTTGGTGTGTTTAATTTGCAAATTTCTTTTAGTAGTCTTTTAAAAAAAAAAACAAACACATAAAAAAAATTTGGGTGCTTTAAGAACCCTAGACACCAACCCATGTGTGAGGCAGAACCTACCAGCTGATGACATGGATTCAAATGTGCTTATTAGTATGAGAGAACTCTCTCAAATCCTAGCAGCCGCTGAGATCTCAATTTCTTCTTCTCAAGAAGAACATATCTTAACATAAGTCAATAATTTATCTACCTCTCCAGGAATAATAGAACAACCACAGTTCCATGAGCTACAAACCGACTCTCCTTACCAACCTACCAAGGAAACCCGAAACTTGGAAACTACATTTGATGGAGAGAGACCTGAAATTGAAGAGTTCTCCACATATCTATCGACAAATCTTTCATGTAGTCAAGCAATTGAACATTCACAAGAAGAGGATCTGCATGGCATGAGGAAGGAAGTTGAGTATCAAGATTACATTGAAATATGGTCCAAAGAGGTAATGAGGCCACAATACCATTCCTTCCTTCGACACCTTCTATTGCAAAAAACAAGTAAGTCGGTTGATTCTCCACATCCAGGTAATCGTTGCTTTAACTTTTTCATATGTGGATATAGGTATGTTTTTATTTTGCTTCGCACATGGTTACATTGGAAAAGTTCTTACACTTGAATAATGAGTTTTTGTTTCCTTTAAATAGCATAGGATAGTATGTATATAAATAAAAAGGTCTATGTGGTTAGTTAGCTTTAGATATTCATACAACTTCACTTTCTGTTTTCCTTTAAGATAAAAGAACTAAGAAAAAGATCATGCTAATGACTAAACCAAAGCAATCTTACATCATTATTCATTTTCATACATGCATATTTCTTATTATACGAGTTACTCAAGACCAACTTTAAACATCATGGGGATTTGTCATAAATTAGGATCTATCTAAAACCTAGAGGTCACTCGTACATCCTAACTTCATTATCAAGGCTTGTTATTTAAGCATCTCTACTACACAATAGCATAAGGGTGAATGAAGATCCTAGTTTGTGGGGAACACTACTATAACTCTATTTGAAAGAGGCGAGCTTTGGGACTAGAGACACCTTTCATTCATTATCTTATCGCTCCATCCACTTCACATTAATAAACTCAACCATCTATGTCTTTGATCTGGTTAGCTCACTTGCAGTATCCAATATATTGGGAGAAATATATTTATTTGGTTCAAAAAAAAAGTTTTAAATAAATTATCCTCCAACCCATATACCATCCCATCATGTAGCACGTTTTTCAGAGCTGCTCCCCCATTCACGCCTTCATAGGAAAATTTAATTGTCGAAAATCTATAAGATGTGGAAACACTGGGACAAGAGCCTCTGATGCAAAACGGGTTTAAGAGGTTGACCCGCTGGAGTACTGAACAGGCTTGCTGGCAACGGGTACCGGCGTGTGGTATGACTAGGTAAACCCGACGGGGTACTGAACAGGTATGGTTGAAAGAGAGGAATCTACCTAGAGAGGATAATTTATGTGAAGTATATGGTTCTTCTATGCCTCAATATATGGAATTTTTTGTGAGTTTAGATAGAAAGGAGTATATATGGTTAAGTTATGGTAAATGAACTTCATCTATCTACCATTTGAGAATGTTTGTTAGTTGCACTTAAGACCCTGTTGCCTAATTCCTACTATACCTAGGATGTCACTATCCTAGAAGTGGGACCCATAAACTTAGGATCCTAATGAACTCAAATGCAAACGCTATCCGTAATTACTTGAATAAAAATAAACCTTGAGAAGTAGCAGGGATGACTAGTCTCCTATAGTCTTTACAGATTATCTTTGTTGGGAGACATTAGGAAAATCCCCTATCATAGCTTATATGTGGTCTTTATGAGCATAAACTGATGAACTTGCATTTATTAAAGAATCTGCCTTATTATGATATTACCTGCTAAGTGTTGTTGATCCAAAGTGTTAACATAAGAGAACACAACCCAGTCTTAATTCATTCATGGCACGAGGACATGCCATACCTTTGGTCTAGGGGAGCAGAGAGTCTCAATTTATATGATCTTCTTAATTATGAATTATTACTAGTCGGAGAAATCTTAAGTAATATGAAGATGTTTTGGTCTTCTCATAACATAACATTAATAAAAAAATTCTAAGTTCTGTTTTTTTATGCCATAATAAAGTTGGCTTAGTTTTGCTGAAGATTGTATATAAACTATTGATGATCAAACAAATTTTTTGAATAAATGAAAGACCACTTCCAAATTCATTCATGGCATGCGGATGTGCCATACCTTTGGTCTGGGGGAGTATTAGGCTCCGGAATTGTCCTTTATAATAATGTTATTTACATTAATTTCTCATCTTATCCACCATGATTTAATACATTTTTTTCCCGTGAAAATGATTTAATTCATTTTAGGTTCAATAAGGTTACATTTTACTTTATTTTATTAATTAAAATCTTGTAAATGTAAAGTGAGCCTAATATATTATATTTTTAAGTATTAAATGTAATATTGTGCAAATGATAGACATCTAGTCCTTCATCCGACCTTTCTTTCGGTTCTGAGTTCCGCACTAGGTTAGATGACATGTTTCTTATTACGTTCTTGGTTGGGTTTATCCTCGTCTTCTATTTTCTCGCTGGTCCTATTGATCCTGCATATGTAAAATAAAATGATGAGTTAATGCTAAGCTTTCTTTGCATTATTTTATATTTAGAACAAAATAAACCATTATTGAAAAATAATGCTTAAAGAGATTTAAAGGAATTATTATAAATAATCATTAGTTTTAAATTCCAAATGATTATGAAAATGATTATTTAAAAAAGGGTGAAAATCTTTTCAAAATGGTTTTTTATTTTAATAAGTGGAGACATCCATGTTCCTTCAATATTTTAAACTATTCATTTTAAACATAAAAGGAATAAAATAATACATGACCACTTATAAGCATATAACAGCATTACATTTTATTTTGATATAATTTAACATTCCACTCATAAAGATTGCCATATAACTAACAGGTGTTTGTTATGTACAGGTCATAGAATGAAATCAACGCATGCACAGGAAATGGATTAATGCACGCACCGTGAAGGAGGGAGCACAATCACATGAAGAAGGATGACAGAGCCAAGGGAATCTAGTACCCAATAAATAGAGTTCAGCCACGAACTAAATCCAGCACTCAACAATAAACTCATGCAACAACCCAGCAGAAATTCTGCTCAAAAACCAAACTTATTTCCGTTACAGGTCATCTGGACGCCCATTCGGACCTTCATTCGGATTCTGTTAAAAACGTGTTTTAACTGACGACAAAATTTTGGGCTATATTTGCGAGAAAACGGAGGCGAAATTGGAAATTCGGGAACATGGGTTTTGTGCGGAATAGCCCCTTTTAGGTAATCGTAAGGAATTTCTCCAAAATTCAAATCCATTTGAGTGAAACTCGTGGTTCTCTGAAACCAACTTTTCGAGAAAACGTGATTGGTCGTTTTCTAAATTTAGAAATTAGTTGTAACGGCTCAGGAACTTGGGGATTCGGTTCTATCCTTCCCCACTGGGTTGTTGATGTATAAATATATCCCCATAGGGAAGAGAAAGGGTGTAACTTTCGCTCTGCATTTTTATAATGAGAATTTTGTTTTGGTCTTGGGTTAAATCCATTTTTTTGCTGAGTAGTTCATAGATCTACAACCTCTACTCCTAAGAGGGCCCCTCAGTAGCAGCTGGTTCTGTGTCTATGTTTTCTTCCCATCATTCAAGCCAATTATCATCCTATGCTCTTATTGTGTGTAAATGTTTCTTTTTTTGTGTATATTTCTAATGTCATTTCCTCTTGTTGATATATGAGCTGTTTTGCTTATGTTCATGCATGTTATGTCAATTGAGCTCATCGTAGATGGATAGGAAGGAGATCTCTGCTTAGTTTAATTCATGCAATAATGTTTAGTTTATTTCTTACAGTAGTATTATTGCTCTTAATGTAGAATAGGGTTTGAAATTAGATTTGCTCTTATGTATTTCAATTTATTACTTGTACATAGAAAGAGCTCTATGTTTTAGTATAATTATATTACTACTCGTAGCATAGATTAGGATTTGAATCTAGTTTCTCTTTCTCACATTTGAATTCATTTATATTTCTTTGCACCTTGGATCCAAGAATTAGTTTTTATTGTTGTAGATGTCACCAATTAGAAAGAATTAGTTTTCATTGCTATAGCTTTCATTAAGTATAAATAATTGTATTTTTCAACTTCATTTGGTTAATTTGCAGTTGGAGTTAGCTTTCAAGATAAATTCAATTAATTAGTTTCTTTTACATAGAACAGTAAGTTTTAGTTTAGTTAAATAGACTTACATTTCAAATGCCTGTAATTAGTTTTCTTTCATAATAGAGCAAGCTCCACTTTGCTCAAAACTAGCTGCGATTTAAATTCGTATAACATAAATGTATTTTAATTCTTAAAGTGTTAAGTCCTTGGTTTACTTAGATCATAGAATATATAGATTTTGAGATGTTCAATAGTTGTAATTATTTTGTTGTTTTCATGTAGTATTGCATTTTCATAATCTAGAACAATCGGTCATGCATAGCTCTTCTTAGTTTGATTTCAGTCTTTCTTTTTGCAACTAGATAAAGTTAACTAGTTAATGTTTCAAGTCTAACTCATAGTTAGAATTAGTTCTGTTAATTTTTCCTGTAGGTGTATATTAGTTCCATTTACATTTCAGCCTTCTCTTATCATGCAATAAACATAGTTCGTTTCTTTAGACAATGATTAGTATAGGTTGCTTCTTGTTCTCTTAGCTTCCACACAGTCTATTCACTACTTCCTTTGCACTGCAGGTTCAAATGCATCAACTAGATGGTGTTAAGATCATCCAATATGCTTCTTTCCTTAGTTTAAATCGTTTTCTTCCTTCCGAACTGTCATTCGTACCGTCTTTCAAACTGTCATCCGAATCATCATACGGATCTTCATATTTTTTGCATTGTTTTTATGCTTATTTAGAATCCAGATTTCTTAGGTTTTCGAACTATAATATTTCTTGTGATTGATCAGCATTTATATATATAATTAGTACCTTGTTCTACACCACAAAGAGTTTAATTAAAGCTTCATATTCATTTTTAGTTTTCATTCCATTTCCTTAACTTTGCTTTAGTTCTTTCTCAAATTATGTCTCTTGTTTTTCAGCTTGTACTTGGATTTGCAGTCAATACTTTACCTTTGTTTGTATAGCTTGTTAATTTCCTTAGAACTTGTTGATTCCACCATTAGCTTAGATTAGTTCAAGCCTTCAATCCTGCACATATAGTGTTTGCATCTCATAAGCTACCTTCCTAGGTTGACAATTAAATGTTGAATTAGATAGCATATATATTCACCAACATTTTGGCGCTGTTGCCGGAGTGGTCCTTAAGGGGTTGGAGTCTAGGTAGATAGGTTTCTTTTACATTATACAACAAGGGGGAGGGGAGAACCGTAAGACGAGAGGTAAGAACCTTCACATCCACTATAGTGGGGTTCCCCAAAGCCTTGGTATTCCTTTCCGTACAAGTGTGGTTTCCTTTCTGTATGTTTGAATGTTTAATTTTTCGCAATTTATTTCGTAAAGTTTGTTTTCCTTCTTTTCAAGTGTGTTATTCTTTCAAAAATTGTGGTGTGTTTAACCCATGTGTGAGGCAGAACCTACCACCCAATGACATGGATTCAAAGGTGCTTATTAGTATGAGAGAACTCTCTCAAATCCTAGCAGCAGCTGGGATCTCGATTTCATCTTCTCAAGAATAACATATCTTGACAGAAGTCAAGAATTTATCTACCTCTCCAGGTGTAATAGAAGAACCATAGTTCCATGACCTACAAACCAACTCTCCTTGCCAACCTACCAAGGAGACTGGAAACTTGGAAACTACATTTGATGGAGAGAGACTTGAAATTGAAGAGTTCTCCACATATCTATCGATAGATCTTTCATGTAATCAAGCAATTGAACATTCAAGAGAAGAGGATATGCATGGCATGAGGAAGGAAGGTGAGTATCAAGATTACATCGAAATATGGTCCCAAGAGGTAATGAGGCCACAATACCATTCCTTCCTTCGACACCTTCTATTGCAAAAGCAAATAAGTCGGTTGATTCTCCACATCCAGGTAATTGTTGCTTTAACTTTTTCATATGTGGATGTACGTATGTTTTTCATTTTGCTTCGCACATGGTTACATTGGAAAAGTTCTTACACTTGAATAATGAGTTTTTCTTTCTTTTAGATAGCATAGGATAGTATGTATATAAATAAAAAGTTGTATGTGGTTAGTTAGCTTTAGATATTCATACAACTTTACTTTCTGTTTTCCTTTAAAATAAAAGAACTAAAAAAAGATCATGTTAATGACTAAACAAAAGCAATCTTACATCATTATTCATTTTCATACATGCATATTTCTTATTATACCAGTTACTCAAGACTAACTTAAACATTATGGAGATTTGTCATAAATTAGGATCTATCTGAAACCTAGAGGTCACTCGTACATCCTGGATTCATTATCAGGGCTTGTTATTTAAGCATCTCTACTACACAGTAGCATAAGGGTGAATGAAGTTCCTAGTTTGTGGGGAACACTACTATAACTCTATTTGAAAGAGGCAAGCTTTGGGACTAGAGACACCTTTCATTCATTATCTTATGGCTCCATCCACTTCACATTAATAAACTCAGCCATCTATGTCTTTGATCTGGTTAGCTCACTTGCAGTATCCAATATATTGGGAGAAATATATTTATTTGGTTCAAAAAAAAAGTTTTAAATAAATTATCCTCCAACCCATATAGCATCCCATCCTGTAGCATGGTTTTCAGAGTTGCTCCCCCATTCACTCCTTCATAGGCAAATTTAATTGCCGAGAATCTATAAGGAGTGGAAACAATGGGACAAGAGCCTCTGATGTAAAATGGGTTTAAGAGGTTGACCCGCCAGAGTGCTCAAAAGGCTTGTTGGCAATGGGTATCGGCCTGTGGTATGACTAGGTAAATCCGACGGGGTAATGAACAAGCTTGGCTAAAAGAGGGGAATCTACCTAGAGAGGATAATTTATGTAAAGTATATAGTTCTTCTATGCCTCAATATATGGAACTGTTTGTGAGTTTAGCTAGAAAGAAGTATATATGGTTAAGTTATGGTAAATGAACTTCATCTATCTGCCATGGTCCACGAATTATTTCCGTTACAAGTAATCTGGACGCCCATTTGGACCTTCAATCGGATTATGTTAAAACTGTGTTTTAACTGACGGCAAAATTTCGGGCTAGATTTGCTTGCAAACAGAGGTGAAATTTGAAATTCTGGAATATGGGTTTTTTGCGAAATAAGCCCATTTAAGTTAGCATGGGGAATTTCTCCAAAATTCAAAGCCATTTGAGAGGAGCTCGTGGTTCTCTAAAACCAACTTTTCCAGAAAATGTGATTGGTCGTTTTCTAAATTTAGAAATTAGTTGTAACAGCTCAGGAACTTGGGGATTCGGTTCTATCCTTCCCCACTGGTTTGTTGATGTATAAATAGAGCCCCATAGGGCTGAGAACGTGTGTAACTTCTGCTCTGCATTTTTATAATGAGAATTTTGTTTTGGTCTTCAGTTAAATCCATTTTTTTGCTGAGTAGTTCGTAGATCTGCAACCTCTGCTCCTAACAGGGCCCCTCAACAGTAGTTGGTTATGTGTCTTTGTTTTCTTCCCATCATTCAATCTAATTATCATGCTATGTTCTTACTGTGTGTAAATGTTTTTTTTTTGTGTGTATTTCTAACGTCATTTCCTCTTCTTGATATATGAACTGTTTTGCTTTTGTTCATGCATGCTATGTCAGTTGAGCTCATCGTAGATGGATAGGAAGGAGATCTCTGCTTAGTTTAATTCATGCAATAATGTTTAGTTTATTTCTTACAGTAGTATTATTTCTCTTAATGTAGAATAGGGTTTGAAATTAGATTTGCTCTTATGTATTTCAATTTATTACTTGTACATAGAAAGAGCTCTATGTTTTAGTATAATTATATTACTACTCTTAGCATAGATTAGGATTTGAATCTAGTTTCTCTTTCTCGCATTTGAATTCATTTGTATTTCTTTGCACATTGGATCCAAGAATTAGTTTTTATTGTTGTAGTTGTCACCAATTAGAAAGAATTAGTTTTCATTGCTATAGCTTTCATTAAGTAGAAATAATTGTATTTTTCAACTTCATTTGGTTAATTTGCAGTTGAAGTTAGCTTTCAAGATAAATGCAATTAATTAGTTTCTTTTACATAGAATAGTAAGTTTTAGTTTAGTTAAATAGACTTACATTTCAAATGCCTATAATTAGTTTTCTTTCATAATAGAGCAAGCTCTGCCTTGCTCAAAACTAGCTGCGATTTAAATTCGTATAACCTAATTGTATTTTAATTCTTAATGTGTTAAGTCCTTGGTTTACTTAGATCATAGAATATATAGATTTTGAGTTGTTCAATAGTTGTAATTATTTTGTTGTTTTCATGTAATATTGCATTTTCATAATCTAGAACGATCGGTCATGCATAGCTCTTCTTTGTTTGATTTCAGTCTTTCTTTTTGCAACTAGATAAAGTTAACTAGTTAATGTTTCAAGTTTAATTCATAGTTAGAATTAGTTCTGTTAATTTTTCTTGTAGCTGTAGATTAGTTTCATTTAAATTTCAGCCTTGTCTTATCATGCAATAGACATAGTTCGTTTCTTTAGACAATGATTAGTATAGGTTTCTTCTTGTTCTCTTAGCTTCTAAACAGTCTATTCTCTGCTTCCCTTGCATTGTAGGTTCATATGCATCAACCAAATGGTGTTAAGATCATCCAATCTGCTTCTTTCCTTATTTTAAATCGTTTTCTTTCATCGGGACTGTCATTCGGACCATCTTTCAGACTGTCATCTGAATCGTCATATGGACCTTCATATTTTCTGCATTGTTTTTATGCTTA
Organism: Larix kaempferi; assembly: GCA_027924585.1. NCBI lineage: Eukaryota > Viridiplantae > Streptophyta > Pinopsida > Pinales > Pinaceae > Larix > Larix kaempferi. The sequence goes on along the minus strand of BSBM01000742.1, from coordinate 22,767,869 downwards.
TTTAGAATCCAGATTTCTTAGGTTTTTGAACTGTAATATTTCTTGTGATTGATCTGCATTTATATATATAATTAGGACCTTGTTCTACACCACAAATATTTTAATTAAAGCTTCATATTCATTTTTAGTTTTCATTCCATTTCCTTAACTTTGCTTTAGTTGTTTCTCAAATTATGTCTCTTGTTTTTCAGCTTGTACTTGGATTTGCAGTCAATACTTTACCTTTGTTTGTATAGCTTGTTAATTTCCTTAGAACTTGTTGATTCCACCTTTAGCTTAGATTAGTTCAAGCCTTCAATCCTGCACATATAGTGTTTACATCTCGTAAGCTACCTTCCCAGGTTGACAATTAAATGTTGAATTAGATGGCATATATATTCACCAACATTTTGGTGCCGTTGTCGGGGTGGTCCTTAAGGGGTTGGAGTCTAGGTAGATAGGTTTCTTTTACATTACACAACAAAGGGGAGGGGAGAACCGTAAGGCGAGAGGTAAGAACCTTCACATCCACTATAGTGGGGTTCCCCAAAGCCTTGGTATTCCTTTCCGCACAATTGTGGTTTCCTTTCTGTATGTTTGAGTGTTTAATTTTTCGCAATTTATTTTGTAAAGTTTGTTTTCCTTCTTTTTAAGTGTGTTATTCTTTCAAAAAGTGTGGTGTGTTTAACCCATGTGTGAGGAAGAACCTACCAACCGATGACATGGATTCAAAGGTGCTTATTAGTATGAGAGAACTCTCTCAAATCCTAGCAGTAGCTGGGATCTCGATTTCTTCTTCTCAAGAATAAAATATCTTGACAGAAGTCAAGAATTTATCTACCTCTCCAGGAATAATAGAAGAACCATAGTTCCATGACCTACAAACCGACTCTCCTTGCCAACCTACCAAGGAGATTGGAAACTTGGAAACTACATTTGATGGAGAGAGACCTGAAATTGAAGAGTTCTCCACATATCTATCGACAGATCTTTCATGTACTCAAGCAATTGAACATTCAGGAGAAGAGGATATGCATGGCATGAGGAAGGAAGGTGAGTATCAAGATTACATCGAAATATGGTCCCAAGAGGTAATGAGGCCACAATACCATTCCTTCCTTCGACACCTTCTATTGCAAAAGCAAATAAGTCGGTTGATTCTCCACATCCAGGTAATTGTTGCTTTAACTTTTTCATATGTGGATGTACATATGTTTTTCATTTTGCTTCGCACATGGTTACATTAGAAAAGTTCTTACACTTGAATAATGAGTTTTTCTTTCTTTTAGATAGCATAGGATAGTATGTATATAAATAAAAAGTTGTATGCGGTTAGTTAGCTTTAGATATTCATACAACTTCACTTTCTGTTTTCCTTTAAAATAAAAGAACTAAGAAAAAGATCATGTTAATGACTAAACAAAAGCAATCTTACATCATTATTCATTTTCATACATGCATATTTCTTATTATACCAGTTACTCAAGACTAACTTTAAACATCATGGAGATTTGTCATAAATTAGGATCTATCTAAAACCTAGAGGTCACTCGTACATCCTGGATTCATTATCAGGGCTTGTTATTTAAGCATCTCTACTACACAGTAGCATAAGGGTGAATGAAGTTCCTAGTTTGTGGGGAACACTACTATAACTCTATTTGAAAGAGGCAAGCTTTGGGACTAGAGACACCTTTCATTCATTATCTTATGGCTCCATCCACTTCACATTAATAAACTCAGCCATCTATGTCTTTGATCTGGTTAGCTCACTTGCAGTATCCAATATATTGGGAGAAATATATTTATTTGGTTCAAAAAAAAAGTTTTAAATAAATTATCCTCCAATCCATATAGCATCCCATCCTGTAGCACGGTTTTCAGAGTTGCTCCCCCATTCACTCCTTCCACCTTTAGCTTAGATTAGTTCAAGCCTTCAATCCTGCACATATAGTGTTAGCATATCATAAGCTACCTTCCCGGGTTGACAATTAAATGTTGAATTAGATAACATATATATTCACCAACATAAACCCAGAGTCACCTGGGAGTCCAAGATACCACTTGGAATTCAAAATCCAAGGGTTACTTATCATTATATATATAAATTAATTAATGAGAAGAATATGTGCTTTGATTCCTATCTCTTTGTCTTCATGAGTTAATTGCCTATGTTCCCATTTGGGCACCTTACACTTGGAATCATTTGGAAATTGGCAATTTCTTGCCCCTATGAACCAAAATTATTCCTCGCCTCCAAATTTTTCAATCTAACTCCCAACTATTGAACCTAGTGTCTTCCATAGAATTTTTTGGATCATTATAATCTACTTGTTTCCATTATTGAACCAAAAGAAAATAAATTCCACATAATTCTCGGGGAAATTGCCTTCGATCATTTTGGCCTGCTCAAGTGTGATGCACTTAGAACTGTGCAAATCGTCAAATAAAGACCGTGAGTAAACCCTGTTCAAAGTCTATTTTGTGTGGTCCATAAGTGGATTGAGTCTGTAGGTGACCATAAGAACCTCTATTTCCAAATTCGTGAACCTTTGGTTGTGTTTGGGAAACTAGGCAATTTTAGCCTCCAAATGCTAGAAATTGTACCTAGTTTCATAATTTGTGAAATTGGATTTTGTGATTGAGTTAATATATCTAATATAAAATTGGAGATATTATAGTGCTATCATAGCATGCTCCTCTACACTTGTGATCAGCAATACCAAGCTCCATTTCTTAGTTAAAGAAGAAAAGTTGCAGAATGAGGCTTATACCAGTAGTCGTTGAAGAAGACTTTGAGCAGTATGAAGAATAAGAGGTGATCTATGTTGATGGAGGTTTGCAAATGACAAGAGATAAGGATGTTTTCCTTAGGAAAAATATGTACAATGAATATATAAGGGATGAACCAACAATGTTTAATATTGTTGATAACAGAGTAGTCTTTGGAGGAAAGCCACTAGGAGTTGATCCTTCTGAGTACCTTCGAAGACACCAAGCATTAAGAAAAGAGATCCATGAAATCTTGTCTTTTTGAGAGTTATGTGAATCCGAGGTCAAAATACTATCATGGAAAAGGGATACCTTTGGAAAATAGCATCAAAATAGAATAAACCATATTATCAAAAATGTGTGCAAAGAAGTGTAGCAAATGTTAAAGCAGAATGAAGTTTTACCATCAAAGTGCTCTAGATCAAATATCTATGAAGAAAGTGCAACCAATATCATGGTGGAGCCTACTAATGATGCAGATACTCATGCCACTCAAGATGTATAAGCCTCAAGCTTCCTAGACAAGAATACAAATGAAGCATGGGAACCTAAACATGAAAGTGAATCCTTACACTCAGATTCACTCCAACCAAATGAAAAGTTGGAACAAAGAAAACCACGTGTGAGTTTTATTGTGAACTCCAAAGAAGAAGAGCATGCCATTAATAGTTATCTACATCGAGAAGATGGAAATGAAACAAAAAGGTATGATGAATTTTTTTGCAAATGTCACATCTCATGGCAGCATTCTGAGTTACCTTCTACTTCATACTCTGAAAGTGATTTTGCAAAAACTTCTAATGATGATCTATATGTCAAGAATGAAACATGTGTTGTGGATCTATACCACAAGCAATATGGTATTAGGTGTCAGCCATTGTTGGAATGGGGTTAGATCGCATGAATTGCGGAAGCCGACAGCAACGAGAAGGACCATCCGCGGAAGAAAGGACCATTCATGGAGAACAAAAAGCCGACGAAAGTGCAAGATTACTTTAGTTAGTTAGAATGGGTCATTTGGACCATTTTGTAACCGCCATAGTTTCATATAAATAGGACTATGATTGTAATCCTAAGGGCATTATTTGATCAAATAGACAAGCGGATGAATTGTGTAATGTTTTTCTCTGCCTTCGGCAAGTTTTGTATGGATCCGCGATAAGTGTTTCGAATTGTCCCTGCGAAGGTTGTACAGTAGGTTTTTGATGAGTTAATGCATGAAGATGTTTGGATATGTCTCTTTCTTGTCTTTGTTTATGTTGAATGATGAATGCGACCTAAATATAGTGTTATGTTTAAATTTTGTGGTTCTATAATTTTTGTTGATGCGATCGCTATTTTATCATGTTAGTGCGAATGTCGATTACCCTCTGAATATGCGAATGACTAATATATGTTTGACTTGATAAGCATGATGCGAAGATAAATATCTAGTTTTTGTAGCAATAGAGTGAGAATAGATGCATTTCCTCCCCCTACTGTAGAAGCTTGGTTCCTGCTACCCCCCCTTAAACATCTCGGGTGAGACTTCACTCGCTCCGCGGGTGTTGCTAGAAAGGGTAAAACCTTTCTGGGCTGGTGCTTAAGGGTGTTTGGTTGGTTTTTGTTGACAGCAGTGCGAGGCGAACCCCTGTTGACAGAACTGTGTCAACAAATGGTTATGTTTCCAAGACATTGAAGGAGAAAGAAGAGGACATGCTGTGGCACCCGACGAAATCGAAGATTCGGGATTGATTCGATAAAAAGATAGAGGAATTCGCAGAAGGAGAAAATCGGAACCCTGAGCAAACGGTAAACAACTGGTTGCAAAAGCATATCTATTCTGATATTCACTGGGTATTTTTCTTCGAATTCCCGGTATTGTTGCATGAGTGGTTGGCGCAGGTGACATTTCAGAAGAAAATTTTCCAAGGAGGTGAACCTAACCACTGGGCTCCAGAACTGATCCAACAGTTAAAACGGGTCGGCAATAGGGTATCAAGGGCTGTCGACTTCTGGGTAGACAGTATCCTAGAGGGATACATCACTAAGTTTTCCGTTGATACAATCAAGTCATATAGTGACGCAGAGAGGAAATTTTTCAAAGGACCTAAAGGGAGATTTCTACTATTGTTGAAGTTGTGGGTTAAGATGCTCGTCTGCAAAAAGGGAATACTGAAGATGAATTCCAATGAGTAGAATATCAGTGTGCAGAGGTTGTGGGTACCGAGTGAATGCGGATCTGATAGAAAGATGCAGGGTATATGGACATGAGCGATGACAAATTTCTAAGGGAGGTTGAGGAAGATTGTGGTACCTTAATAAGTGGGGCAATATTCCAGCGACCAGAGAAGAAGAGGAGGACTGAGAGAGAGTCTCCCGAGGCGACCAGAACGAAAAACTACGAAACAGGACCACAAGGGACAAAGTGACCTTATTGTGATGTAGAAGGTGATCAAGCTACCCCAGAAGATGAAGAGGGATGGACCCTAAGTTACAACGTACCCTCAACTCCGCGCACTACTCAAAACTTTGTAGGAAGAAATATGAGTTATTCGCAGAGCTGTCCTACGTGTTAGAACAGTGGTAAGAGTAGCGGATCTGTAAATAATAACAGCAGGAGCACAAGCCATGGTAGGTGATGACGTAAAAATGCCAATTTTCTAGGGTAACGAGACCGAGGATCCTGAACGGTATTGGTTTTTGTGTGAAGCAGTATGGACTGTGAAGCAGGTCCAAGACGAAGATATCAAAAAGGGATAGCTAGCGACGACCCTCAAGGGCCGTGTGCTAGACTAGTTTATGAAATTTACTAAGGTACAGACAGGGAGTCCAGATAAAATACTGCCACAGATCAAGGCAGAAATGATTGATGAATTTAGAAAACTGAAATCTAAGTCCCAATACATCACAGAGCTAAAGGAAATCAAGTAGTTTCCAAATGAATTAGTGTGGGAATTCGACCAGCAGTATAAAACGTTAATGGCAGAGGTGAGTTTGGGGATGAGAGACATGTAGCATAAAGAGTGGTTCATAGCAAGGTTGGTGCCACACATCTGAGGACCACTAATGGAACAGAAATTAACATCCCAAACATAAGCACTGGAAATTGTAATGAAGATGGAGGCTTCAACGATCGGCGAAACAGGCATAGGCATGGATCTGATACAAGCGCAGTTGGAAAATTTGATGATCCAGCTACAAGATATTAAGAAGGGAAAAGAATTGTACGAAGACATATGGTATACTAGATGCAAAACAGAAGGACATCACAAGGATCAGTGCCCAGAATTTTGAGAGTATTTATAGTCGTGTGCATTGGAGCCCCTCGGTCAGGGGGGATGCCTTGGTGTCGCGTTTTCCAGACGAGAGGACATCGACCAGAAGAATGCGTGTACCTATAGAAGATGGTTTCAAATCCAGTTCATTTGTATTGCAAATTTTGTCGATCGGTTGGCCATGATGAAAAGGATTACAGGTCTTACGACCTACTCAAAGAAAGGACTACAAATACATTCTTCATGAAGGGAGAGGAGCAACTACCGGTATAACAGCAACAACAGTACAATCAACAACATGCCCACTATAATTCGCAACCACAGTATGATCAGTCAAAATATGGTCAACCGAAATATCCACAACCACAGTACTCACCATACAGGCCACTGCGAGGAGGTTTCAGAGGGGGGTTCCGTCGAGATCGAGGTACCAGTGTTGGCCGAGGAGGAGTTGCTGGACGAGGTCGCGGACCAATCATATGTTACAATTGTGTTCATCCGAGACATTACCAAAGGGATTTCCCAAATCGAACCCCACATTGCACTTACTACAGCGTTCCGGACCATGTTGTCGAAGACTGTCCTTAGCTCATCACAAAGTGGCAAACTAAGAACCTAACCCCACCTCCACCAAATCAGAATCCACCACCAACGGTACAGAAAATATCAACAGAGGTAAGATTTTGAGCTACAACTGTTGGAGTAGTGACCCGCGGAGGAGCTGCGACAGGGAAAGACAGGCCACAGTTGAGCGTCCGACCGATAGCGAGGAAACAAGTCACATTCGACGTGGAAGCAGAAAGGGATATTTTATTGAAAGCACAGGATGCAATGAGACAGATGAGGCAGCCACCTCTTCACCAAAAAGAATTCACCTATGACATGTTGTCGATATTTGACACGATGAATTCACAGAAAAAGACTAACACCTTAAGAGCCTTCCTAAAGAGCTTCCAGGAGTTGGAAAAAGATTAGGACGCATTGGCAGAGATATCCAGCTTGTTGCATTGAGGGGAGGGTGCACGACAAAATCAAACGATCAATCGAATACATAAGAGGAAGATAGGAAGAGAAATGAGAATGTTTACGCAAATCAGAGCATTCAATGTCGACTCCATTATCTTAGATCTAGGATCAGATGTAAACATTCTAGAAAAACAAACCTAGGAAACGATGGGGAAACCACAGTTGGCATGGTCCCCAGTAGAACTGTGACTAGCGAATCAAAGTAAGGTCACCCTGATTGGTTGATTGTGCCAGGTCCTAGTTGAGATAGAAGGACTCAAAACATATGTAGATTTTGATGTGATAGAGATTGTTGACAACACAAGCCCCTATACAATGTTTCTAGGGATAGACTGGGCGATGGAGAATCAGGCTATCATCAATTTAAAAACATGAACCATGTCGTTCAAAAACCACGAGATGAGGTTATTTGCACCTCTCGATCCTGTAGAAGGATAGAGATGTGTTGAGACGACAAGGGATGAGTTCACTGAGGGATGGGGCAGTCACTACAACATATCATAGGACTACGTCAATCCTACTGCAGATTGAGAGTTAGGATGGCACAGCGTCAGTTCGGTGTCGTCAGATTCAGATGAAACACTTGAAAATTGGCAGAATCGGCTGCATGAAGTACTGTTTAGAAGGTGTGCATGGATCACCCAGTCACTGCGATGGGTAGCTACAGAAGTGTCTGAACTACCAACATATGAGGGGATTCCCAACTTGACTGCATTTATCACTGAATTTGAAGAAAAAGTGGCAGAACCACAATGACTATTGGCCTTGGAGGAAGCCCTGAAGGCTATACCAGCACGATGGTGGGCGGTGCACAAGTCAACAATAACAAACTGGCCATTATGTCAACACCTAATGGAGGTTCGGTTCGACGACACTGGAGGATACTACGGAAGGAAATACAATGGCAGAGGAGATATAAAGGAGCATTTGAATGAATGTCAAAACAAATGGGGAACACGATCAAAGCAGGAATGGGTCCACGCATTTATTCATACACTGTATGAAGTACCATGAAGTTGGTACATCACAGCAGAGCTGCGATGTGGAACAACTACATGGGAACAACTGAATATTGGCTTTAGACAAACTTTCAGTGTCTCCGATGAAAACCCCTTCATCCACATCGCATTAGAGGAGGTCCGTGAGAAAGTACTCAAAGCAGTTCCGACAAAAAAACTGATGGGACTTTAGTGGACCACGACACCGAAAATGATGATGGAATGTTACAACATAACAGGAGAACCGGATGATGAGGATGATCCGCGGGCTATGTATATACCAGATTCAGAAGGAAGTCGCAATGTCAAAGCACCAGATATGCCTTCTAACAAGTTTCAACAACCATTGCGAATCAAGAAAGTGAACATTGGGTCGGAAGAGAATCCCAAGTTCACGAGCATCGGAGATTATTGGGATGACTCGACCATTGCCAAGATGACTGACCTATTACATGAGTTTTAGGACTTGTTCCCGACAAAATTTTCGAAGATGAAAGGTATTGAGAATCAGTTGTCCCAGGAGCACGAAAAAGTTGAATGAGAGCGACTCTAGCGAAGGACTGGTGCCACAAAACCAACTACGGCCCTATAAAAAAAAATAAAAAAGGCAGAAACAATAAGGTTCAACATATGTCGACAAGATAGTCGTAGACTACAAAAAGAAGCGGCAAGATTCAGCGCGTTGAAAGTTTCCAAGATGCAAAAGGGTCAAATATAGTCATAAATGAAGCAGCTAAGCCATGACGGACGACGACAAAAATGAAAAAACGACACAATGAATACCTGACGCATGCGGCGGATTTGGTAAATCGTCGTTGGATTTGGTAATCTGTACCAAAATCAGTGGGATGCGCAGTTGGAATGATCGATGACCATTACGAGCAAATTATCAAATTTCTGGCGACAGGGAAGACATAGGAGAAATTTACTACCAAACAAAAGAAACAATTAGTTGTCAGAGCTACAGATTTCCAACTGATTGCAGGGCAGTCATCCAATGGGTTCCTTATTGGCCACAACGAACAGCTTGGAATATTAAGGCTTATGTGCAGAGTCAGTAAGTGGAATGAGCGATTCCAAGTAAGTTACAAGATAAGGAAGTGAGGTTAGAGAGTTACAATGGTGCATTTTGTTTCCAGCGGAAGCACCCAAGGTGCGCTAAGGGCAAGAACGACAAGTGTTCATGAGCAACCGGAAAATGTAGAGGCAAGGGCAACATGTATCAGGAAGAACAAATATGAGGTCTTACCCAAGATGTTTAAGCAAGTTTCAAGTGTTAGAAGAGAAGTGGTCCCTCTGACCGCAGAAGTAACAAGAGCAAAGGCACGCTAGTACCAGCAAAGGATGATCAAATGTACGAAACAGATGTGCCGGACCACTAAGCCCTTTCCACAAGTTGGCGCTCTCGATGAACACATGTCCAGTTGAAAGCTAGGGTCGAAGGTAACAGACGGCCAAGAAGGGATAGATGATGAAGGTTCCAAGAGACTGGAGGATGAGTTTGAGAAGTACATGATAGCGAGCACCAGACAGAAGGATGAGTTTGAGAAGTACATTACAACAAGCACTAGACGGAAGGATGAGTTTGAGAAGTACATGACAACGAGCACCAAACGGAAGGATGATTTTGATAAGTACATGATAGCGAGCACCAAATAGAAGGATGAGTTTGAGAAGTACATGACAACAAGCACCAGATGGAAGGAGGAGATTGAGAAGCACATCATAGCGAAGGACGAGAACAGTTCCAACAGGGTCCAGCTGAGGTGGCTCAAGGGCGAGCCACAAGTTTGCATTGGGGGCCTATTGGCACGAGGTTAGATCACATGAAGTGCAAAAGCCGACAGCGACGAGAAGGACCATCAGTGGAAGAAAGGACCATTCACGGAGAACAAGGAGCCGACGAAAGTGCAAGATTAGTTTAGTTAGTTAGAATGGGTCATTTGGACCATTTTGTAACCACCATAGTTACCTATAAATAGGACTATGATTGTAATCCTAAGGGCATCATTTGATCAAATAGACAAGCGGATGAATTCTGAAATGTTTTGCTCTGCCTTCGACAAGTTTTGTATGGATCCACGATAAGTGTTTTGAACTGGCCCTACGAAGGTTGTACTGCAGGTTTTTGAATATTTAATGCATGAAGATGTTTGAATATGTCTCCTTATTGTATTTGTTTATGTTGAATGATGAATGCGACCTAAATACCGTGTTATGTTTAAATTATGTGGTTCTGTAATTTTTGTTGATGTGATCGCTAGTTTTATCATGTTAGTGCGAATGTCTATTACCCTCTAAATATGTGAATGATGAATATATGTTTGAATTGATAAGCATGGTGCAAAGATAAATATCTGGTTTCTGTAGAGATAGAGTGAGAATAGATGCATGTCCTCCCTCTACTACGAAAACCTAGTTCCTACAGCCCCCCTTAAACATCTCAGGTGAGACTTCACTCGCTCTGCGGGTGTTGCTCGAAATGGAAAAACCTTTCTGGGCCGATGCTTAAGGGTGTTTGGTCGGTGTTTGTTGACAGCAGTGCGAAGCGAACCCCTGTCGACAGAACTGTGTCAACAACCATTGGAAGGAGTAACCTTGGTGGAGGATCTTCTTTGTGAGCCACGTCATTTGAGTGGACCATTGAAGGAGAATGAAGAGAATCTTGTGGCAACCTTGAAGAACTTTGTTGATAGAAATACCTTGGTGTAAATATGTTGTTGGAGAGCTTCAGGAGAAGATATGAAAGGAGAATCCTTCTTGGGATATTTTTAAACTCTCAGAGAAGTGGTGGACAAGATGAAAGATATTTACATGAATGTACTCTCATATAGAAATCAACTTCTATAGATTGCATAAATGTACCATCATGCGCTCAAGGAGGAAGCAGAAGAAACATAAAGGCTTGGTAGCGAATTGGAGGCTACATATGTTTCTTTGGAGAGCACCCAAGAATCTATTCAAGAGTTAAGGAGGAAGAATGATCAACTTTGAAAGGAGTTGAGCACACCACATCCTCCATTCTGCATGGAATATTATCATGTGCACATGGCAGGAAAAGCTTTGGATTTGATGGAGGAACCTCATGTGGAGGATGAACATGAAGAAAATTTTTATTTGCAGGTGCTTAAGAAGAGAAATGACATTGAAGATATTGGCCAAGCACTTGTTTTGAAGGTTGATGAGGATGAGTCAACTATGGGATGGATAGTTGAGGACATCCCACTTGGATCAACTAATAGATGTGCTTATTTATCCAAGAATTGGGTAGATGAGTACATAATAGAGATGAAGATCCAAGTGTACACCAATATTTCTCACCTTGGCAGGAGATTCTTTGACACTTCATTCATTGGTAAATTTTGTGAGGAAGAAGAGTAGACCGAAATGCATGTTCTTGGGAAGAGAATTGTCATGGAGGAGGTTGGTCAAGTACTAGATGTGCATCAGAAATATTATGGGCTGCCCATATAGGAGCAAGAGTTTATTTTGGAGGAGGCAGCTACATTCACTCCACTTGGACCATCCAACATAGGTGTTGATTCATCCATGGATTGGGTGGATAAACCCATCTCATATTTGGAGACAAGAGAAGGTAAGAGTCTTGTATGCTTCAGTAGAAAGTTGATTGATACATCTCTTACTTCCCTATCTTATGAGCAGCAACAAATATGTCCATGGGTAACACATGATGCATTCAGGATGCATGGTGAGACTTGGAAGTTCCACTTGATTCAGTTGGGTGTCACTTATGGAATTGATGCACGAGTGGAGTTCCTTTTCCTATTGGAAATATCCATGAAAGCTCCAACAAGCACTTATAAAAGTGTACTTCCAATTCATATATGGGATCTTGGCACCACTTGGTATGATAGATTGTTCCTAATATCAATTATGTTTGAAGAATTGCAGCATAGACAGTGTGATACTGGCATTAGTTGGTTTTGCAGTTCAGTAGTTGGAAAGGGGGAGAAAGCCAGAAGTCTATCCATATGGACCAGTGGGGTATTTTACTACATGGGAAACCATATGATGGATTGACTTATTGTTTTCTGGCATGGTGGTATGGGATTCTTCATGAGGCTCTTGGTTTATACACTTAGTAGTGTAGGGGAGGAAGTAGGAGACACTTCCTTAATTTGAGATTAATTTGGGACCCAGTAATCATTCATGGTATCAACTATTTCAGTTGGGCTGAACATAGAGTTGCAAAGGGTACAAATCTATTTCGCGAGGGAAAGGTTATAATCAGAGTGGTGCAGTAGAAGCATGGTGGTACCTCTTTCAGAGTAGAACATGAATTAAAAATTCCTATGTTAGATAGCTCAACAACATTTTGAGGTGAGAGTCAGTTTGGCCTACATATGTTTGGATTTTAATGTACTGATTCCTTGTGTATTTGATTAAGTGGGTGTAGTGTCAGACAAGAAAAGAGGCAGAAAATTATTTGTGCACAAAGTATGGGGAAGGAGAAAATGTTCCACTTCCAGGTTTAAATTGCTGGAGGACAACCAGTATTGGGAAGGGAGGATTGTCATGTACCCAAATTTTTGCTATGGACCACCACATGGAAACAAGGATGCTTAGCTTGAGTCACCTGGTATATTTCAAGAAAAAATGGCAAGGTGATGAAGAGGGTATAATATTTGCAAAATTTGATGCTAAACTTGTAAAATAATTTAATATTGGGGAGATGTGGTTATTAATGCAATATTTGATTAATTTGGACAAGGAGGGCGTTTAGGAAGGTGAAGGGTACCCATATGAGATGTTTCCACTCAAGGAATCTAGAAAAAGCAGTTAAAAGAAGGAAAAGAAACAAGAAAGTGGAAAGGTATAAATTTCCATATTTTCGCAAAGAAAGGATTAGTAACTGACAAGAAAGAAAGAAAGGAATATCAGGAAAGCTAAAGGTCCTAAATTTACCCATGCTTAGGGTGCACTTGATGAGAGAGAGTGTGTCCAAATGTGCCAATAATGTAACAAAGATATTATCTCCTAAAATAATTTATTTTATTATTTTATTATTTTCATGAGAGAAGTTTATAAAAGGAGGTTGAGCACTCCATTTCACATCTTGGGAGATGTGCCCCTTGCTTTCTTGGGTGATGTGACCATTGCAACCAGTAAACTAGTTGGGAGATTGTGAAGTCATTCCAGATTATGATTGAAGAGTTGGACATCATGTCCGTGTTGAAATATTGTAACTTCCAAGAATATTATATTTGTATTTTATTATTCTGGAGATGGTACATTCCTCCATTGTGACCTTATTGTATATCCATAGATGCTTATTCCTCGGAGAGAATGTGGTAACTAGGGAGTAGTGCACAAGTGAGAGAGAGGTCTGCATAGGAGGAGAAGGATCTCTTGTTTGGTTTCTACATCTTGTATTTGGTTGATCATCTATATTGAGGAAAGCTTTGCTGGGTTTTCTACCCCATGAGGGTTTCCCAGGGTAAATCTTTGTCTATCTTGTGATTGTGTTTCTTTCAGTGATCTTGCTAGTTAAATTAGTATAAACTTAACATGGTATCAGAGCTATCCTGAATAGGACATCTTTCACAAGGTGAAAATACCTCTCTCTCCTCCTTCGGTGAAAATTAGGGTTTCTGCAAAAGTTGGAATTTTTGGATTCTGATTGCATGGTTGGATATCCCTCCTCAAAATCGAAGTTTTGATCCCTGGATCGAGATTTTTGGTTGGTTATAACCCCGAGCCTTGTCAAACCCTAGTTTTACTTCTCGACCAGAAAACCAGAAAAAGTGCGCACCTCTGCACCAGTGAACCAGAAAAGCTGTGAACCTGTGCACCAGAAATCCAGTAAAGAAAAGACCAAAAATCCAGAAATTATGTTGCAGATCCGGAAGGTGTAAAGTTGAAGTTTCCAAAAGCTGATCACACCAGAATTCTCAATTCAATCAAGATCATCTCCTGGTAAGTACTATTCTATCTTTTGAAGCCTCAATCTCTTTGATCCCTGGATAAGATGGCTCCAAGCACTAATCTTGAAGACAAGCTAGAGGGTATAGAAAATTTTCGGGCATGGAAATACAGGATTGGTCTCATTCTTGAAGAGAATTATCTTGTCCAATATATCAAAGATGAAATTACAGAACCTGAAGAAGATGAAGCCAAAGAGAAGTATAGGAAGGACTTGATTAGGGCAAAGAGAATCATTGTTGATTCTATAAAAGACCACTTGATTCCCTAAGTGGCATCCAAGAAGACTCCAAAGGAAATGTATGATGCCCTAGGCAGAATGTATGAATGAAGGAACATCAATAGAAAGATGAATCTGAGAACTCAATTGAAGAGCACCAAGATGAATAAAGGAGAATCCATTCAATACTATTTCTCAAGGGTTTCCCAGCTCAAGGAACAACTAGATGCCATTGGAGATACCCTTGATGAAGATGAACTAGTCATGACTGCTCTAAATGGTCTAACTAGACCTTGGGAGTTATTCATCCAAACTATGTGTTCAAGAAAAGAAAGTATGAATTTTGATGTGGTATGGGAAGATTGCATTCAAGAAGAGGCTAGGGTATCCAACAGAGAATCCTTGCTCAAATAAGATGACCAAGCCTTGGCCACTCACACTAGAAGAAGAAGGATTCACTACAACTCCATGAAAAATGGCCAGAAGAAATCTCACCCTCCACAAATTTCAAAAGAAGGAAGGAGTAAACTCAGAAAGAAATCTCTCCACAGTTCAATGTAACAATTGCCTCAAACTAGGACACTTTGCTAGAAATTGTACTTCACAGAAGAAGAAGAAGAATATTCACAAAAGACATCATGCACATGTGGCAGAAGATGATAGTGAAGAAGAAGAAGAGGAAAGGCCTCAAAAGAAAAGAACTAAAGTGGAAAAAGAAGATGCGGAAGAATATGTTCTATTCTCTGCATTCTCTGGGTCTGTGACACCTGGAGAAGATACATGGCTTATTGATAGTGGTGCTTCAAAGCACATGACAGGACAAAAGAAGACTCTCTCAAGACTTGAAGAGAAGTCCTCTCCACAGAAGGTATCCCTAGGAGATGACTATCAATATCCCATCAAGGGAATTGGTGAAGCAAGCTATAAGCTTGATTCTGGAACCCTATTGAAGATGAAGGAAATCTTATATGTACCAGGTTTGAAGAAGAACTTACTTTCTATCTCAGCATTAGATAAGAAAGGCTATAGGGTTGCATTCATTGATGGACAAGTACTCATGTGCTCCAAAGGAAAATCAATTGAGAATGCAATTGTTATTGGTGAAGAGGAAGGAGGTCTATACAAACTCAAGGGCCATCCATAAGACTCCCTTGTTCATGAAGCCACTAGCCCAAGTGAGCTATGGCATAGAAGGCTTGCTCACATTAACTACAAAGCACTACCTCATGTGAGCAAAGTAGTCATAGGATTACCAAACTTAAAGATTGACTATGATGGCACTTGCAAAGGATGTGCAAGAGGGAAGAATGTCAAGAACCCATTTCCAAAGAGTGATACAAAGACTAAGAGTACATTGGAATTGATTCACTCAGATGTATGTGGACCAATTCCATCCACATCCTTGAGCGGATATGAATACTACCTTACATTTATTGATGACTACTCAAGGAAGACGTGGATCTATTTTCTGAAGGGAAAAGATGAAGTTTTTGGAAAGTTCAAGGAATTCAAAGCCTTCATAGAAAACCATTCAGAAAAGAAGATTAAGATACCCAGGACAGATAATGGTGGAGAATATACTTGACAATACTTTGAAGTCTTTTGCAAGGAAGCTGGAATCAAGAGGGAACTAACCACTCCCTACAATCCCCAACAGAATGGTGTTGCAGAAAGAAAGAATAGAACCATTATGGAGGCAGTAAAGACAATGATACATGATCAAGATCTACCCATGTATTTATGGGCTGAAGCAGCTAGGACAACAGTCTATGTGCAAAATAGACTATCTCATAGTGCTCTTGATTTCAAGACTCCAGAAGAAGTGTTCACAGGAAAGAAGACTGAGGTAAGTCACCTCAAGATATTTGGATACCCAGTATACATTCATATTCCAAAAGAAAAGAGGACCAAGCTAGATCCCTCTGGGAAGAAAGGAATATTTTTTGGATATTGTGAAGCATCCAAAGCATTCAGAATATACATCCCAGGATTCCATCATATGGAAATAAGTAGGGATGTGACATTTGATGAAGAGGTAGCTCTCAAGAGATCTAGGAAGTGCCAACATGAAGAAGTATATGAGGAAGAGGAACCTTCCAGAATCACAAAAGCTTCACCCACCCCTGAAGAGACAACTCCTAAAGACCATGACATGATGGAACCACAAGAACCCCCTGTCATAGAAATTTCAAGGAAGAGAAAACCAGCATGGGAAAGAGACATTATACTAGGAGCAGAAAAGTATGGAGCTCCTAAAGGCTCTACTAGGGTGAGAAAGAAGCCAAAGTTAGTTTCCAACTATGTGGCCCTGATGTGTGATCATGTAGATCAAGAAACCACTAGTTATGAAGAAGCATCCCATAAGAAAGAGTGGGTGGAGGCAATGACGGAGGAATACCAATCAAAAATGAAGAATGATGTTTGGGATATAGTTCCCAAACAAAAGGACAAAAGTGTGGTATCCTCCAAATGGATATACAAGATAAATCATGCTGCAGATGGCAGTATTGAAAAATACAAGGCAAGGTTTGTAGCCAAAGGGTTCTCTCAGAAAGAGGGAATTGACTATGAAGAAACATTTGCACCAGTTGCAAGGTAGACTTCCATTAGGACTATCATGGCACTTGCATCCATGATGAAGTGGAAATTACACCAGATGTATGTAAAGACATCCTTCCTAAATGGTGTAATTGAGGAGGAAGTGTATATAGAACAACCTCAAGGATTTGAGGTGGAAGATGGAAAAACCCATGTGTGCAAATTAAAGAAGGCCTTGTATGGGTTGAAGCAAGCTCCCAAAGCTTGGTACAAAAGAATTGACAATTTCTTGACAAGCTTAGGATTTACCAAAATTAAAGCTGATCCTGATCTTTATCTCAAGGTTATGGATGATGAACCTGTCATATTGCTGCTATATGTGGATGATCTATTTCTGACAGGAAATGAGAAACATATTATTGAATGCAAGAAGAAACTCTCTTTAGAGTTTGAGATGAAAGATCTTGGATTGATGCACTACTTCTTAGGTCTAGAAGTATGGCAAGGCCCAGAGGGAATCTTTCTCAACCAAGGAAAGTATGCTGTGGAAATCTTGAAAAGATTTGATATGTTGGAATGTAAGGCCATGGCCACTCCCATGGATTCCAACTTGAAACTGTTAGCAGATGACTCATCAGAGTTAGTGGATATGGCTTTGTACAAACAGATTATTGGGTCATTGATGTATTTAACAAATACCAGACCAGACATATGCTTTGCCGTGAATACCTTGAGTCAATATCTAGTGGAACCTAGATGAGTTCACCTCATAGCTGCAAAGCATGTGATGAGGTACCTAAAGAGTACGATAGACTTTGGTCTATGTTATCTTGGATATCATGGTTTCAGATTGTATGGCTACACAGATGCTGATTGGGCAGGAAGTGTATCATACAGGAAGAGCACATCGGGAGGATGTTATTGCTTGGGATCTTCCATGATCTCATGGTTTAGCAGCAAAATAGTCCAGTGTGGCTCTCAGTATAGCTGAAGCGGAATATGTTGCTGCTTGGTCTGCTAGTTGTGAAGCAATATGGCTTCAGAAGTTGTTATCTGGTTTATTTTACTTAGAGATGGAACCCACTGAGATCCTATGTGACAACCAGAGTTGTATCAAGATGATAGAAAATCCAGTTTTCCATGATAATTCAAAGCACATAGAGATTTGATATTTCTATATACAGGATATGGTGCAGAAAGGAGCTATCAAGCTCGAGTATGTAAGCACTGATGAACAAGTTGTTGATATATTAACCAAACCTCTGTCTCGAGTAAAGTTTGGGTATTTCCGAGACAAGCTTGGTGTAGTTTAGAAGGACCCTCCTCGAAAGGGGGAGTGATGTGGTCACTTATGATGATATTGCCTGCATCGAAAGTGAGGTCGATGATGTGGATACCTATATTGGTGATGCCGACAGAGAGGTTGGTGGATGGTCCTTAGACAGGGTCTAAGTTGATGAGGGGATTTCATCATCCTTGAACACATGTTCTAAAAGGATCCGTAGACATATGTCTCCGAGAAAGAAGAGGGATTGCATCATCCCTGGACTTCGGTCCTAGAATTGATCCATAGACATATGTCTCCGAGAAAGTGGTCCCTTGTGGACGTGATAGAACTGAATCGCCCCTAAGCCTTTGGTTCAAAATGTACGTGATAGGACTACATCGTCCTTGAGCCTTTGGTTCAAAATGTACGTGACGTGATAGGATTGCATCATCCCTGGACCCTTAGTTCAAAATGTACATGATGGGATTGTATCGTCCCTAGACATGAGACTTGTCTTAAAAGGATCACGGATTGTATCATCCCTAGACATGAGACTTGTCTTAAAAGGATCACGGATTGTATCGTCCCTAGACATGAGACTTGTCTTAAAAGGATCACGGATTGCATCATCCATAGACATGAGACTTGTATAAAATTGATAAGGATTGATCATCCTAGAAGTAGATTTGGATTGCATCGTCCATAGACATGAGACTTGTCTAAAATTGATAAGGATTGATCATCCTGGAAGTAGATCTGGATTGCATCGTCCATAGACATGAGACTTGTCTAAAATTGATAAGGATTGATCATCCTGTAACTAGATCATGTGTATTGCAGATTATGCTGCAATGATCCAGATGCTGTAGATCGAGATGATCCAGATGTTGTAGATCGAGATGATCCAGATGTTGTATATCGAGATAATGATGATGCTGTAGCTGATCGAGTGTTGTAGAAGATGAAGACTCAGTATTGAAGATGATTATGTTCCAGTAACTGTTGAGTTACTGATGATGATGTATGAAGAAAGCTTCCAATGATTTATAGATGTATCATGTACCATGTAGTTGATGACTCCTTGCTCCTGCAGATGATTTTATAATATCCTTCTCGTTAAGGGGGAGTGTTGAAATATTGTAACTTCCAAGAATATTATATTTGTATTTTATTATTTCGAAGATGGTACATTCCTCTGTTGTGACCTTATTGTATATCCGGAGATGTTTATTCCTCCGAGAGAATGTGGTAACTAGGGTTATTAGATCTCCCATGTGAGGTTGGCCCTGAGTTTATTATTTGGGGGTTATTAGACTCTCCAGGAAGAGGTCGGCCCCATTAGGGTAAAAGGTCAGTCAAAAGATGAGTATAAGTAGAGGAGGACGTTCCTCACTTATCTCATTCATTCACTCACTTAGGAGTAGCACACAAGTGAGAGAGAGGTCTACATAAGAGGAGAAGGAGCTCTTGTTTGGTTTCTACATCTTGTATTTGGTTGATCTATATTGAGGAAAGTTTTGTTGGGTTTTCTACCCCATGAGGGTTTCCCAGGGTAAATCTTTGTCTATCTTGTGATTGTGTTTCTTTCATTGATCTTGCTAGTCAAATTAGTATAAACTTAATAGTCCATATCATTGAGATTAATTGCAGTAGTCTAATAGGATTTCATATGTTATGCAGCATAGTGGTGTGGTTTGGTTTGAATTTTGGAGTTGGTGAATGTAGTAACTTCTAGTTTGGTGAATTCCTAGTTGCTAGTTTCCAGTGTGTGAGGTATTGTTAAAGGTGGCGCACTTGCTTGAAAGGGTGTGTCACATCCCCTTTCATCAATCCAAACCACAGAGGGAACATGCCTGACATACCAGGGCTTATTTGACAAACTCATCCCCATACATTACTCAAAAATTCATAATAAACAAAAGCTTATGTGTGCAAATTCATACTCAATATAAACACAGCGGAATTAAATCATATTTGCAAACACACAAACAGTAATGCATCAGCATATCTATCACGGGCATATGATGGATAAACATGCAGAGAATTCAATCTTGTTCTCATGCTATGCACAGACTTCATGTCAATTTCATTAAGATAATCATTTCATTTCATTAACATGGACAATTAACATTCTGAACATAACACATAATGATCATAATTTGAACCACATAGAACACTTATCTTTGAGATGAAGATGTCCAACAACTGGCTATGTAAGAGCAACATTCCACCCAACCATAGATATCTTTCCAACCTATATTATTTCAGCTGAGAGATAACCCCCGAGCTGGGTTGTGTATCCACTAAGGAGGAACTAAACAGGCTCACTCACAGCCATGGTTTTGCAAAAACAGTCATGCTAAGACAACACATAGTTGGGTTTATCAAGCATACAAAAGACCAAAGAGGAGGATGCTAAGCTAGTGAGCTCAACCACAGAGCTACAGGAATCTCAACTAAACTCAACAGTCATGGCACCCACAATACCTACCACACCCAACACAAGGAAGGTCCCCTTCTCTGTTCAATAGTCCCGCAGGCGTCCCTTCCCTCTAGTGCTCTTCAGGGTGGGCATAGAAAGGTCCAGCTGCTAATTTCTTGAGATTCTAGCCTTCACTGGGTTTATCAAGCAAACCCAACCTTTGCACAATCATTCACACTTGGATTTCTCCCAATTCTGTCATCAAATAACTCAATCCCATCACTGGATTTCTGGGCTATAAAAACTGGGTTTTCCAATGGATTTCAGGGTATCTAATAATCTCAATTTCGCCCCAAGGTTCATATCTATGGATCCCCCATTGGATTTTATTGTTAATACCAAATTCTGGACGTTTATGGCTCTTCAAAACGTGGGTTCTTGCAAAGTTGTGATTTCTAGTTTTTCTCACTACTGGGAATTCGTAATGGATGAAAACTACTGCTGGGATGTTCAACATTGGAATGGGAATGAGGAAAGACCCATCCCCATGAGGCAGAGTGACTTGTAGTACAAGAAAAACAGATCCCATACCTGCCATACAAATTTATGGGCTACACATTCTCCATTGAAGCCATGGACTGAATTCTTCAACAACTTACTTACAACAGAATTAAATGTCAGCAAGGAAAGTCAAATGGGTTCTCACAATGACATTTGGAAACATATGGTTCATCCCCACAACCCCCTCACCACTCCCTAGTGGAATACACATGGCCCCTTCTCATTCGTTGCTTCCATTGCCAGTTTTGGTATTTGATTGAAATATTAATATTTACACCAAATTACAATATTCCATGGCTTAATAGCACATGGGTAACAAAATATCAAATGCTTGTCCATTTTAAATAAAATCCGAACATACACTAGCAGTGCCTTGGTCTTGAGCTCCACGCTAGGGAAACATACATCGCATGTATACAATATTTACACTAAAAGCCAATATTTCATAAGGGTCAAAATTGGGGTATTACATTCCCCTCTCCCTTAGAACAACACCATCCTCGATGTTCTCAAAACTGAACAAAAATGGGAATGTCTCTCTCATGGCATCCTCCAGCTCCCATGTAACCTCATCAGGACTAAGGTGCTCCCATTGGACCTTTACCTACCCAATGGCTATGTTCCGGAGCAAAGTGACCTTCTTGTCGAGGATGCACATCGGCTCTACTTGGAACTCTCCCTTGGGTTCCACCTGTATCACATTCCAATCAATCATATGATTAGGATCATGTACATACTTCTTAAGCAAAGATACATGGAAAACATTATGAGCTCTTATATTAGCAGGCAATGCAACTCTATATGCAACTGGCCCTATCCTATCTAGGACTTCAAATGGCCCACAATATCTTGGTGACAACTTGGCACAACTCCCCAACTTAAGAGAACTATTCCTTGGTTTCACTCTCAAATAAACATGATCCCCAATATGAAATTCCTTATGCACTCTTTTCAAATATGCATAACTCTTTTGCCTATCCTGAGCTGCCTTTAAATTCTGCCTGATCTTAGCAACTTCTTGTTCCATTTCCTTGATCATCTCTGGTCCAAGTACTACCTTGTTCACCGGACTATCCAAATTCACTGGAGTCCTGCATCCTTTGCCATACAATGCCTCAAATGGACTCATTCTCAATGATGCATGATGTCCATTATTGTATGCAAATTCTACCAAGTCTAGGTAATCTTCCCACTTTGATGGTTTATCCATCACATACATTCTCAGCATGTCTTCAAGAACCTGATTCACCCTCTCAGTTTGGCCATCTGTTTGAGGATGATATGTTGTACTGAAATTCAATCTAGTTCCCAATTCCTGAAATAATCTTTTCTAGAAATTGGAAGTGAACTGTGTATCACGATTAGAAACTATTGCCTTGGGCAATCCATGCAATTTGAATATCTCTCTCATGAAAATATTTGCAATGTCATTATCCTTGTGAGTGGACTTGACTGGAATAAAGTGAGCTACCTTTGATATCTTGTCCACCACAACTATGATTGAATCATGCTTCTTCACTATCATGGAAAGACCTGTTATAAAATCCATAGAGATCACTTCCCACTTCCACTCTAGAATGGGTAACGGCTACAACAATCCTACCGGATGTTGGTGCTCTGCCTTGACTTGTTGGAACTTTTGACACCTAGCAATGTACTCAGCTATGTCCTTCTTCATACCATGCCAAAAGTGTTGCTTTCTTGCTGCTGTTATAGTATTTTGATATCCTGGGTTTCCAAAATATGGCATTTGATGTATTTCATCCATCACTAGCTTCTTCAAATCTGCACTATTTGGAATGTGCAGTCTAGTACCATGATAAATCAGAACATCATCATCACCCAGCTGATATCTTGCACATGCTTCATCCCCATTACCCTGCTACAACTTCTCTTTAATTTGAAGGCAAGTTTCATCATTGTTTTGGGATTCAAGAACTCTTGTCTTCAAGTTTGATTTACACACACTTAATGCTGTAACATGAAATTTTCTGCTAAGGGCATCTACAACCTTAGTCTTCTTCCCTTTTACATGCTTAATTTCAAATCAAATTCACAAAGAAACTCCATCCATCTAGCTTGCCTAGCATTCAAGTTTGGCTGGTCAAACAAATACTTCAAGCTCATGTGGTCTTTTCTAAGCTCGAATCTTCTTCCCAACAAATAATGTCTCCACATCTTGAGAGCATGTACTATGGCTGCTAATTCTAAATCATGTGTGGCATAATTCTTTTCATGCTCTTTTAATTTCCTTGACTCATAGCAAATCACAACTCCTTCTTGCATGAGCACTCCACCTAGCCCTTCAATGCAAGCATCTGTGCACACTACAAAATCCTTCTTTGGATCTGCTATCTTCAAAATAGGAGCACTAGTAAGTAACTCCTTTAACTGCTGAAAACGTTTCTCACATTTTCCATACCATACAAACTTGATATTCTTCCTTTGCAATGAAGTGATTGGATGAGCTATCTTTGAGAATCCTGTTAGTTTTTCAGAATTTAATTCATTCTAATCTAGGATCTTAGCTGAAAGAACAACATGTACAGCATATCAAGCATAAGAGACAAGAAACACAAAACATTTCACCAGGGAAAACCAAGAAGGTGAAAAACCCCGCAACTTCCTCAGAGATAGAATCAACATCAATACAAGGATCACCATGATCAAACCCAAGAGATAGACATCTTCAGCAGCATGCTCCTCCTCCACTTGTGCACACTCCTCCTCTCTCTCACTAATGCGAATTGAGTGAACAATAGAATGTGTAAAATGGGAGAGACACACTCTCTATTTATACACTAACTTTCACTTGACCTTTACTTAACTAAGTCGGCCCCAACTTAACCACTTAACATAATGCTGACTGGGCCGACCCCTCTAGGGTGGTCTAATAACCCTTTGACCCACATGACTCATACAGGGCCGACCCCATCAAGGTGGTCTAATAACCCATCAAGTATAAGTTACAACACTTACAATATAACTTGCGACACATGCAAGTACACATGACGACACTTCCAGTCAAAGGAATAATACATCTCCATTGGGGATACAATAAAGTGCAAATGTAATACATAGAAGAATATCTTCCAAAGTTACAAATACATCAACACTCCCTCTTAACTAGGAAGGTATTCTCTAGACACAAGTCATCAATACACATAGGCACAACTCGTCAATTCTAGAGCTGGATCATCGTCACTGGATCACGGAGCATCATCATCACTACTATTGTACTCGTCATCTCGATCACTGGGCTATCTTTGAATTCTTCTCGTCATAGGAAGTTCTACAGAGCCAACCCTTTTTCATGCTAGATGTAGGCCCACCACCTACAGGTCTTCATCATCACTGGCCATACCATGGAATCCTCAGAACTTATTACATGCATCACAAAACCTCGAAAGAGCATCCCAGGACTGATTACGAGCTTACTGCTCAACCTATCAGATCTCCCAGGGCAATATTATATGTGACCACCACAAAACCTTGAAAGAGCATCCCAGGACTGATTACAAGCACACAGCTCAACCTATCGTATCTCCCAGGATCTTTTACATGCAACTGCACAACCTGTCCACGGCCATAGAGTATCATCCTAATACTCATGATCATACAGATCATGTCATCTCATCGTCCACGAAGCACAACCCAGATGCACATCACACAACACTTACATTCACCAGCATGGGAAGACACACTTCAACCATCTATGAAAGGCTCAACACTTATATCTACGCCATGGGAAGACACACTTCAACCATGCAAGAATGGCATCGCACTTATATCCATAGCCATGGGAAGACACACTTCAACCATGCTAGGAATGGCACAACACTTATATCGTAGCCATGGGAAGACACACTTCAACCATGCTCGAATGGCATAACACTTATATCGCAGCCATGGGAAGACACACTTCAACCATGCTCGAATGGCATAGCTCTTACATCAACAACCATGGGAAGACACACTTCAACCATGTCGAAATGGCCCCAACCCTTATATCTGCACCATGGGAGGACACATTTACCACCATGTGAGAATGGATCATGTGCATCTGTGTCTTCGGAACTCATCACACATGATCCAACTGATCATGCAATGCATCCACCTGATACATATCATCACATATGATCATCTTGATCATCATCATAGCATCGTCCTGATGCATATCATCCAGAGCATCATCTTGATACTCATCACACATGATCATCCTGATCATTGTCACTGCATCATCCTGATACATATCATCCAGAGCATCGTCCTGATACTAATCACACATGATCATCCTGATCATCATCACTCCATCGTCCTAATGCATATCATCCAAAGAATCATCCGGATACTCATCACACATGGTCATCGTCACTGCATTGTTCTGATGCATGTCATCATACATGATCCAACTGATCATACAAAGCATCCAACTGATGCATATCCAAATCAATAACTGGAGCATCGTCCTGATGCTCATCACACAACACTTACATCCACAGCTATGGGAAGGATCCTCCTCTCACCATGCTTGGAATATCTCCTGCAAATGTGTCCATCACTTCTTTCCCGAAGTATCTTCAATCCGAAGACACCAAGCCTCTCTCTGAAGTACTCAAACTTCACTCTGGCTAGTGGTTTCATCAACACATCTGCAACCTGCTCATCCGTCGCAATATATAGGAGCTTCACTACTCCTCTCTGCACCATATCCCTGATATAGTGATATTTTATCTCAATGTGCTTCAACCTGTCGTGGAACACCGGGTTCTCAGACAACTTCACACAACTCTAGTTGTCACAAAAGATACCAGTAGCCTCCAATGGGAGATCAAATAAATCAGACAATAGCTTCCGGATCCACACAGCCTCACAACTAGCCAAACAAGCTGCAACATACTCTTCTTTGGCTGTATTCAGTGCTACGCAAGACTGCTTCCTGCTAAATCAAGAGATCACACCTAATCCCATACTGAAGCAGCACCCAGAAGTGCTCTTCCTATCTGTAGCACTGCCTTCCCAACATGAATCAACATAACCCTGCAGGTTAAACTTTTGATTTGCAGCATACTTGAGCCCATAATCAATTATACCCTTCAGGTACCTCAGAATGTGCTTTACAGCAACCAAGTGAACACCTCTGGGATCCGTTAGGAACTGGCTCAATGTGTTCACCGCAAAGCAAATATATGGTCTCGTGTTCGTCAAGTACATCAAGGACCCAATCATATGACGATACACAGTGACATCAACCAGATTAGATCAAGCATCACACAGAAGCTTCAGGTTCGGTGCCATAGGTGTGGCCATGGCCTTGCATTCCATCATCTCGAACCTCTTCAGGATCTCTACTGCATACTTTCCTTGTCCAAGGAAGATTCCATCTGCACTCTGCCACACCTCGATGCCTAGAAAGTAGTGCATCATCCCAAGTCTTTCATCTCGAACTCGGCAGCAATATTGATCTTGTAGATCCACTTGGAAGTCACAATGGACTTCCCTTCTTGTCTCGGGAGCACATCCCAGACATCATTCTTCATGATCGACTGGTACTCCTCGATCATGGAATTCTTCCATTACTGCATCCTGGATCTTGGGAACTTCAAATTCTTCAATATCTTCAAAAGATAGTTTTTATTTGATCTTCATTGCTGGAACAAATGTTGTAGTCCTTTTTGTAGGTGATGGTACACGGTCTTTCCTACAAGATAAGTCCAATTGCATGCTTAGAAACTTCTCATAGTTTTTCAAAAACACATTCTTATGCATAAAGACATATGTCATACAGTCATGCAATTATCTTGGCCAATGTTTCAATACAACATTTATCCATATTCCGTAACTTTCTAGATGCCTTCCATCTCTACCAGATCATTGTTAAGAGTGTGCACAACTCCCAACATGTCAAAAAATAGGTTTCATTCTAGATAAGTAGCAATGGAATGTTGTATAGTACCATAGGCCACTTACCCATTATTTTCATATTTAGTAGTATCTTGTTCATTAATGCAACTTTTCTAATATGCATGATACATATCCTAAATCTAGGAACATAAGTATGTATATGTCTGGACAACATCATTTAAGTAATCATGTATACAGGAATTGACAATTCAAATACTTATCTTTGTTTGGTTGTAGGGTGGACTCCTTCTTGATCTTTGCTACCTGGATTACTTGTCCTTGAACTTATATCCATCCTGGACCACTATGCATGCTTAAGTGTGCACTAGTATAATCTCAATACACGATCTTGTACACGATCATACATCTATTAGTATAATCTCAATACTATCAAAACATTATGTTCCTAAAATATGTATGGTCATGATCATAGGTAATAAGCGTTAGTATTCAAGGTTTCAGGCAAGACTTATTTTACTCATGCTTCTTCTTATTTGACCATAGGACTCTTCTGGTTAGTCATATCATCAATCAAAGTAAGAAATATAATATGCATAAACCCTTGATTACTAAAACTTCTAACTTCAAGAATAAACATTATCATTTATACAAAAGTATAATATCCTAACACAAGATAGGATTCTAATCTTGATATAGGAAAAACATACCTAGTTATCATGTTTGCTAGTTATGTCTAACATACCCAAACAATGTCTTCTTGTTCTCTTTAATGACTTGTGCTTAGTAACCTGAGTAACAGATAAGTTAACCATTGTAGAACCAAATTATGCATACCTCGTAAGTGGAGCTTCTATGTGATCCATGAGTCTTTGTCTTAATGTCACCATGTTCATATGTTCTTGATTTAGAACTTGATTTGTACCTTTCATGTTAGCGGACAACATCAACCTCATACAACACCATAGTGCATTAGTACAATCCTAAGTGTCATAACACTAATCAATGAATGTCTTCTATCATTCACATGCATTCATTCTTTTACTAGGGTGATGAGACAAGTCTAAGATTAATCAAGATTGTACTAACCTCAATAATATGAAGACAAACATATCATAACTTAATCATGAACAGATTTCAAAACATACCTGTATCTCTTCAAGTCATACCTATCGGGATTTCTTGTAGCCTTCTCATGTAAAGCCTTAGCCTCATCTCCCTCTGGAACTGGAAC
This sequence comes from Larix kaempferi, assembly GCA_027924585.1. Lineage (NCBI taxonomy): Eukaryota > Viridiplantae > Streptophyta > Pinopsida > Pinales > Pinaceae > Larix > Larix kaempferi. The sequence continues at coordinate 22,739,790 of BSBM01000742.1, read as the reverse complement.
TTCTTCACTTATGCAGGTGACCAAATCATCTTCTTCTAGGATTAACCCAATCCACTTTGATTTGTTGAGACTCGATCTGGAGCTGGATTAGGGTTTGTCAAAGAAGCCCTAAAAATTCAAACTTTGAGTTTCAAACTTCTGAATGGATGGAAAGATGTGGCTTACTGAGCTGATCAAGCTGGTATACTTGAATTTTGAAAACTGCAAAATTTGACCCCTCAAAATTGCCTTTGAAACTTCTGGATTCACTGGACAGGATCCCGAACTAAGGTTTGATAAAGCCCAGTCTTCTGCCCATCCAAAAGGTTCGATCTTGTTTTCTAAACTTTGATTTTTCATAGGAGCTTCCATCCGTGGTCGCGGATTTCAAAAATTCCAACTTTTGCAAAAGCCCTAATTTTCCACCTTTCCGATCAAAATCTCGAACTAGGGTTTGATCAAGCCTGGCCTTCTGCCCAACCAAAAAATTTGATCTTGGTCTCTAAATTTTTATTTTAATGACGATCATCCAGCCGTGGTCTCTGATTCCAAGAATTTCAACTTTCTCTGAAACCCTAATTTCCCACACCAGTGACGATCCAAGAATGAAGGTGCTCAAAATCCAAATCTGTTTTGACAGAAATATGGACCTGATTGTTTCTGGTGTAACTCAGAAATTATGAATCCACAGGGTCTAAAGCTTTGGCCTGTGGTAGCCTGACTTGTCATCTTTCCAACCCCACAAGTCTGACCTCAATTGGATTCTCTGAGAAAGAGAGATTTATGCCAAGTGTCGCAACGTGACCTGTTTATGGGATAAAACAGGAGAGCGAACTTGTACAGCGTGACAAGTGTCACTAGTTCAGTTTTGGCCTTTGTAAAACTTACCTGTGAAAGTACAGTCCGTGCCCTACCTGTCACTTTTTATGAAATTTCATTTGGAGCTTCCTAGCCCATGTTGTGACCTTTTTTCCTAGGTCACCTGTTTATGACTGAGATCTGGAAGAGGCAAAAACCCTAGATTGTACGGATCATAAATCACAAAGTACAACGAATTAAAAGTTGTGCTTTGGAAATAAGGTACATGGGGATATTAGCTACGACCTGTAAGGGTTTCAGATCCAAAACATTATCCAAAATGTATTTATAGTGAAAGTGCTACGATGATTGGTTTTTTCTATATCAAGCCCTAGCTTCCGATTTGTCGCAAGTGCAACAAGTCTCATAAATGCCATAGCATGCCTTCCTTTAAGCTAGCTATGATACCATGTTAGTTTTTCAGAATTTAATTCATTCTGATCTAGGATCTTAACTGAAAGAACAACATGTACAACATATCAGGCATAAGAGACAAGAGACAAGAGACACAAAACATTTCACCAGGGAAAACCAAGAAGGTGAAAAACCCTACAACTTCCTCAGATATAGAATAAGAATCAATACAAGGATCACCATGATCAAACCCAAGAGATAGACATCTTCAGCAGCATGCTCCTCCTCCACTTGTGTGCACTCCTCCTCTCTCTCACTAAAGCGAAGTGAGTGAACAATATAATGTGTAAAATGAGAGAGACACACTCTCTATTTATACACTAACTTTCACTTGACCTTTACTTAACTAGGTCGGCCCCAACTTAACCAATTAACATAATGTTGACTGGGCCAACCCCTCTAGGGTGGTCTAATAACCCTTTGACCCACATGACTCATACAGGTCCGACCCCATCAAGGTGGTCTAATAACCCATCAAGTATAAGTTACAACACTTACAATATAACTTGCGACACATGCAAGTACACATGACGACACTTCCAATCGGAGGAATAATACATCTCCGTTGGGGATACAATAAAGTGCAAATGTAGTACATAGAATAATATCTTTCAAAGTTACAAATACATCAACAAAGCCTTCAATAAACCTTCTGTAGTAACCAGCAATACCCATAAAATATCTAACATCTGAAACATTCTTTGGAGTAGACCAATCCATGATGGCATTAATATTCTCTGGATAAACTGCAATTCCTCCTTTAGAAATGATATGACCCAAATATTGCACCTTCTTTTGGTAAAACTCACACTTTCTTAACTTGGCATACAACTGATGTCTTCTAAGGACTTGCAACACCATCCTTAGATGCTCCTCATGTTCTTTTTCATTCCTTGAATAGACAAGAATGTCATCCAAGAACACAATCACAAACCTATCCAAATATTTGTTGAAGACATTATTCATGAGACACATCAATGTAGCAGGTGCATTGGTGGTGAGCTCTCAGAATGGATGCCTAATGAGGGCAGCTAGGCTAGGAGCCTACTTTAATTATCAACCCAGGGGACGTACATACTTCATAGGTGAAAGCACTATATGTACTCTTATAGGATAATCTTGGTCGTGGTTGGGTGTTGGTATCGGTGTTTAAGGGTTGCCTAAAAGGAATCAGATAAGTTGGAAAAGGATTGCCTAATCTACAGATGAAAAATACCTATGCTAAGAAGTTCAAATGTTGAAAACAACAAATCTATATTAAGGAATTAAATGCTGAAATAGTAAATTTATACTATGAAATTGAATGCTAAAAACGTAGCAGATCTATTCTGAAATAATGAAAGTTGGGTCTTTAATCTAAGAAGTAATTTACTGTAAATCAAATGCATAAGCTGGATCTTTAATCTAAGAAGTAATTACTGTAACTCAAATGACTAAAACTAGAAGTCTGGTCTAACCTATTCAATTGCCAAAACCAAGTTCAGAATGCCATTATCTAATGCTAAAAACTTTAAGAAGTGAACATCATTAATCAGCCACAGTATTGAAAGTAAGCAATCTTTATGAGCAACCATAGTAATGGGAGAGTGCATACGCTTTAAGATCTGAATCACTGTTCAAAAGCAATGCGAGCACATAGGAAAATAGATGCTTAAAATATCCCTTGGAAGAATGCTGCTACAGGAGTACTGAAGCAGTATTACCGTACTACGGAATCAGACTGGTCACTTTACTACATAAATCAAATCGTATTATTTAACGCCACTCAAATGCTTTCATATGCAATATAGATTTCAGTCAATGTAAAGAACATAATGAAAAATACCTGAACAGTAAGATCTCCTGACTTACGTGTTGGAGGGGCCCTCTCCAACCCGTACTCAAGAGTGAAGGAAACTTATATATGCTGGATTGAAAGCAACATCAAATCTTTATTCAAAATAGCAACTTCATAGTTTAACGAAAGTCTGTAACTCAAAGTATCTAGACAATATAAAAACGTAAAATAATGGTTCTAAAAAATGGCAACAGGATCCTCTCGCTAGCCGAGAGGCCCGTATATATATCCTCTAATGCTTAACCTAACTTCTATATCTAATTGCCGATTATGTTTGAACAGGTGTTCTCTCTAGAATTCAGGAAAAAGGCGCTAAGCTTTGCATGATCTTTCAGTCCTCTGCTTGATCTACGTGTTTGTCCTTTTAGTGTACCTGGACCTGCTCATCCATACTCGATTTTCACATAATTAGTTTATTTAACACGCATTTAACCATACAAGAATAATATTTAAAACAACTTCATTAAATAATCAAGGTAAATCATTTCTCCCACAAAATAAGTGTATTTCTTCACCCTTTCTTGTGCTTTTGTTGTGGGGAAAAGGCTATCATATACCTGTATCTTGGACTCATCATTCTCCCCCATACTTGAAGGATTCACCCATCCTTGGGTGACAGATTCAGCTCGTCGATGACCTCTCTGATGTCCCATGCTACTACCCTGGGGGGTCCCTGCCTGCCTGTGGTAGCTGATGGTCTGATCCTCCTTGACCCATGCTCTCCTCTCTTATTCTTCATTAATCTGTTCCTTAATAACCAGGGGAAGGAAGAATGGGGGATTCAGCCTCATTCCAATCCATCTGAGTTGATTCCTTATCAGGGATTCCCTGTGGAGTTTGGCTTTGAAAAGAGCATCTTCAAGTCTGAGAGGGGAGTGGAGTTCTCTTCTTTTTAGATCATTTGCTACTTTGTGCCATCTTTGTGAAAATCCTCACAGCAGATCTAAGAGATGATGTATACCTCACAAGAGAAGGATTATGATTAAGCAAGAAAATAGAAGAAGAGTGGTCAATACAGTATAATGAGCAACAGAATATTATGGTACAGTAGAACTCGGATAGAAGCAATAATACTTCAGACACACTAGTTAATTAATCACAATATGGACAAATAAATAGTACAATGGTAGAGATGATTCAATGCCTAAGGTGGCAATTCAAATTAGCCTCTCAGAGTGATCATAAGATCAATAGAGTGTCATCGGAGCACAACTAGGTGTCCTCGTGATCATCGGAGCACAACTGGAAGTCTTCATCATCATTAGTGGAGTCATCAATGTCAAGTAACTGTCAACCATCAATCAAACTGAGTTTGGTAGGTGTAACTGAGTGTAACTCAGTGTAACTGAGTGTAACTGAGTATAAACTAAAGATAACTGGACTGGTAGGTGAAGAAGGGCGAGTTGCTTCCTAAAATCAAGGAAGAAGGGCGCATTAAGAAACTGGAGGGCTAAAAATGAATAGTGAGAAGCTCCTGGGGGATGGCTAACTAAGGGCTAGGTGCTGGACTGATGACTGGGATGCATGAAAAATGCATGCAAACCCTAAAAGTGCATGCATGACTGAAAATATAAATGATCAAAATACTGGTGGGACTAGGATGGAGTATAGGAATATCCTAACACCCCCCCTTAATCCATCCTGGGCCCTGGTAACTAAGACCAAAGATCACCCAATACAATGAATAATAATAGTCAATAAACCAAGGAAGTGGAAAAATTTCATGGGAAACATACCCCCCTCCTCAAAAATAGACTGTAAGGCACACACAAAAAATAAATGCTCCAAACTCAAGTAGGTGTGATGCTTGATCATATGTCTGGAGGTATCTTCTTCTTGGGAAGAAGTGGATCATGCTCAAAAAACATGTGATTGTACTTGCTCTTTAGATCAAATGTGATGAGAACAAATCCAAAAGTATGAGGATGATCCTTGAACCTGTGATTCGAATCAACTGAGGTAGGATCAAAATCATGAATATGCAGATAGTCTTTTTTCTTCTCCTTCGAACCTTCATGGGTGAGATTATGCCAAAAAGAACCATCAAATAATAATTGCTTGAAATCCAAATCAGATTTAAGACTTGAAGAATAGTTTCTTGAGATCTCCTTTGAACCAGCAAGGGTGAGATCAAAACTATCATATGCATGAGAAATTATCCCAAGCGAATGGAAATGGTTTCTTGAGATCTCCTTTGAACCATAAGAGGTGAGATCAAAACCAATAAATGCATGAGAAATTATCTCAAGCGGGTGGCAATGGCCATATTCTTCAATAACCTTCTGAAAGCATGTGCTAATGATCATATAGTAGTAAATAAGAGATGATTGCTTGAGAGGAGCGAATGCATTACCTCCAATAGCTGATTTTACCTCCGAAATAATCATGTGATCATGATGCAAACCAACAGACTCTAGTGCAAGAGAGGATTTAGGGCCTTCTGCAATATCTAGAGTGTGAGCTAGCATAGAAAGAGAAGAAAGTTGGAGCATGAGTGGAGAATCTGCAAGTTCTTTGTCAACAACTTCAATATGAGATGATACTGGTTCATGATCTAAGATACCATCAAGGGGAGCGAATGCATCACTTTGCTTGCTTTTGAAAAGGTTTGGACCAATTCCTTCATTCTGCCTTCCAAATCTTTGATCCAGGTAGGCCCATAGATCTTTTGGAGATGAAAAATCAGGGAGGTGATATAACATGCATTGATACATATCATACATCATGGTTGCACAAGCTATTTCTCCTTCATTTAACCAGTCATACTCTTCTTCAAAGGATTCAAACTCTCTTTCAAAACAATAATCAAAGAGACCATGTCTCTTCAAATGTGCTATCATTGGTGGTTTCCATTCATCATAGTTGAATGGAGAAAGAGGAGTAATTCTTGATGAATACATAGAAGCTGTAGAGGACCTGCAAAAACAATATAGAATAACTGCAACTGCTACTGCTGCAAAAATGCAAAAACTGCTGCAACTGCTGCACTCGAAATCTTGGTAATAACCTGCAAAAACCTCTCAAGAATGGAGATAAACAATACTCTCAACATGATCTAATACCATGTGAAACTCCTCACAACAGATCTAAGAGATGATGTATACCTCACAAGAGAATGATTATGATTAAGCAAGAAAATAGAAGAAGAGTGGTCAATACAGTATAATGAGCAACAGAATAATATGGTACAGTAGAACTTGGATAGAAGCAATAATACTTCACACACACTAGTTAATTAATCACAATATGGACAAATAAATAGTACAATGGTAGAGAGGATTCGAATGCCTAAGGTGGCAATTAGAATTAGCCTCTCAGAGTGATCATAAGATCAAGAGAGTGTCATCAGAGCACAGCTGGAAGTCTTCATCATCATCAATGGAGTCATCAATGCTCAAGTAACTGTCAACCATCAGTCAAACTGATTTTGGTAGGTGTAACTGAGTCTAACTCATTGTAACTAAGTGTAAACTAAAGACAACTGGACCGGTAGGTGAAGAAGGGCGAGTTGCTTCCTAAAATCAAGGAAGAAGGGCGCATTAAGAAACTGGAGGGCTAAAACTAAATAGTGAGAAGCTCCTGGGCTAGCAAACTAAGGGCTAGGTGTTAGACTGATGACTGGGATGCATGCAAAATGCATGCAAACCCTAAAAGTGCATGCATGATTGAAAATGTAAATGATCAAAATACTGGTGGGATTGGGATGGAGTATAGGAATATCCTAATAGTCTTTCCTTAATGGACTCATGAACCTATTTGTGTGTGCTTTGGAGAGTAACATCAAAGTGAGCCATAGCCTCTTGCTGCTTTGCAAGGAGAATGGGGATCAACTCCTCATCCTAGGTGAGGATCCTATGGTCGTAAATTATTCTTTCAGGGTGAGTTGCCTCTACCCTGACCATTAATGGAGTTTGACATTTTGTTGCAACATAGATGTGGTAGTCCTGAGCTCGCTCGATTTCGTGATTCATCCATGAACACAGTGCCCTCAACTGGAAATCGCCCATGTAAGGGTTTGGCGACCAGTTGGGCGAGCTAGGAACTACAAAATTGTGCAAGAAAAAATCACTTAATTGGTCCTTCTCCAACTCCGTGGAGTTTAGAGATGCATCCATAAATTCTTTGGGGGAGTTTATCTCTATCGGGAGTCCTTGTTTCAACCTTTGGAGTTGGAATTTGCCCCACTTCTCCTGTAGATAAACTGCATAAATTGTTGATTGAAACCTGAGGTCCAGCAGTTTATCATATATTTTAGTGGTAGTAGCCAAAACGTCCCTCAATTGAACAATCTCCTAGTCCTTTTTGGCTAGCTCCCCTTGTGCCTCAGCCAATTTCTCTTTAAGTGCTGAATTTTTCTGCTCAGCCAGTCTTAGCTCCCTTGCATGATGCATTTTTAGGATTTGTGTCTTTTCAGGTGAACACGAGGGAGATGTGGGCTAGCTTCATGATTCAATCCTCAACGTTGCCAATGCGTTTCTGAGCTTTTCCAATTCTTCCCGTGCCTCAGCGAGTTGGTTGATGACCCCAGGGTTTTCATTGTGCTCAGGAGGGTTCCCCTGGAATTTATCTTGCTCTTCTTGTGCATCCTGTTCTTCTTCTGCATCCTGCTCTTCTTGTTCATCTTGCTCTTCTTGTTCATCCTGCTCCTCCTCTTCTTGTTCATCCTGCTCTTCTTGTTCATCCAGCTCTTCTGGTGTAGAGCTCATCAGACACATTTTGAACTAGAGGACTGGGTTCCATTTTCTCTTCCTTGGTAATTCAGATTCTGGATGCTTGTTTGAATCTTTTACTTCGTCTCTTCGACCCTTGATTACTGGCAGAAATCCATGGGTTTGTTTTGGGGGAGTTCTCTCGTGAATGCTTTATCTTCACTAGGGTATCAACTACATTGTCCAGGTCGATTTTCCTCTTCGTCCCTGATGTAGAGGCGGTCTTGTTCATTGATCCAGGTGGTAGGGGTACTCCAACTGTGGGTGTTCCCTTCATTCTCTGAACATCTTCAGCAGATACCAACACGAATTCTTCCCAAGAAAGCTCTGGAATTTGTGACTTTAATTCCTCACAAATGATTAATTTGATCATCCCATGATGGGCTAAATCATCCTCCTTTCCTTTAATCACTTTCTTGCTCATTTTTGCTATAGATTGGAGCAGGTAGTATAGAATACTAATGTTGTTGTTTAGTGGAATATGGGCCCTGTGCCTCAACAGATCTAGAATTCGAAAATGAAAAATGGGGACATAACTTAACCTACCAGTGCATGTAATGTACTTATGGACGATTGCAGCCATTTCATCCCATGGTGTTGGCATGGAGATTCTTTTGACTCCGTTTTTATCTTCGTTGTAGACCTCTCCTCGCTCAAAAAATGCTGCCTTTGCTTCATGGTTTGCCTCCCGGTTGTCCCTGCTCCAATGCAGGCCCATTGGTAGACCAGTGAATTTGGAAATCACTTCATCATCCATCTTTATACGTAACCCCTTCACTCGGGTGACGAACTGTTCATCCTTGATATGTTTTAAATTCCTTGCAAACTCCAGAGCCACCCCTGCATTGTATCCTCTCAATCCTAAGATGAAAGGAATCCAACCCGTGCTATGGATGATTGCTAGGATTCGCGGGTTCTGATAAATAGCATTGTGTTCCTCCGATTCGCTTTTATTGAAACCTTTTGTCATCCTGAAATCCTTTATTGTAACAGTAAATCGGTACTTGGAGCGTGGCTATCTTTCCTCAAATGGTCGAGGTTGATTACCGGTTCGATGGATGGATTGTTGTCTGTGTGACCACACTAACTTCCAGTTTCTTGCTTCTGGAGAGTTCCTATAGGTTTCATATATGCAAAACTGGCTTTTTGGAATATCAAGCAACCTTACTTAACTGCCTTTTTGCACTTCTCCTCATTAACATTTGTTGTACCTTCTACTTGATCGAGCCCTGCTTTTCGTTTCATGATTGTATCTTTCCCATTTGCTCTGATTATTTGGAAGTATGGCGGCTAGATGTAGGTTTATCATTTGCTAACATGACAAAGGTAGTAATCATGATTCATTGAGGCTGATATGACTTAGGTAGCAATCATGATTTATTGAGGCCTTCTGAACTGAACCGTGCCGCCGAATGAAGATTGAAGTTGTCCTCGGCTTCAAAAAAACAAATGTCTTGCGGGATAATGATTTGGCCTTAAAAATAAAACAAAGATGTTTAGAGATTACCTTGTAATGTTTTAGCATACCTGATTTGATGATCTAGCCTAATTTTTATGCGTGGCAGATTCTGTAGTAGATTTGGCAATGTCTATAGTAAATTTTAGCATGTCAGTAGTTAAGTGCGCTTGCTGCTTTTTCCTTGCATTCATTTGAATTTGTTGTATTGGTTGGTTTTGAAATTTGTGTCATTTCTTGATTCAACGTTGTGATGATGCTTTTGCATTGGGTTTCGGATTGTTCATTGTATTGTTGTAATCTATGCTGGATCTCTTGAATAGATGGAAGGCTCGCATGAAATAATAGATGTGATTAGATATCTTGTTTGCTGGAAATAAATTATGTAGTTTAGTTGATACCTTTGATGTCTTCATTTGTAGACATGGTTGGCTCGCTTGATTGCTTTAATGGTTGAATTTAATCGGGCTCACTTGATTAGATTTCTAGCTCGCTTGAATTTTGATGATAGGCTCACTTGAATAGTAGCAGGTTTTGAATAATAGAAGGCTCGCTTGATTGAATTCTATAGTATGATATCTTTGTTGCTGACTGTAATATATGACTGGCTTGCTTGATTGTTGATTGTCTGTGTTGAATATTGTAACTTCTAAGAATATTATATTTGTACTTTATTATTCCGGAGATGTTTATTCCTCCGATGAATTGTGGTAACCAAGGTTATTAGACCCACCATGTGGGGTCGGCCCTGAGTTTATTATTTAGGGGTTATTAGACTTCACTAGGAGAGGTCGGCCCCATTAGGGATTTTGGTCAGTCGGGAATCAATATAAGTAGAGGAGGAGAGCTCCTCATTTGACACACTTGCTCAACTCAGAAAGTAGCGCACTTGTGTTTGAGAGGTCTGCATAGGAGGTAGAGAAGAAGGAGGTCAAGTCTTGGAGCACATCTTGTATTTTGGTTGATCATCTTATTGAGGAAAGCTTTGCTGGGTTTTCTACCCCATGAGGGTTTCCCAGGGTAATATCTTTTTCTATCTTGTGATTATGTTTCTTTCAGTGATATTGCTAGTCAAATTAGAATAATCTTAACATGGTATCAGAGCTAGCCTGAATAGAACATCTTTCACAAGGTGAGATTATATTTCTCTCTCTCTCCCAAAATTAGGGTTTCTGCAAAAGTTAGTATTTTTGGATTCTGGTTGCATGGCTGAATAACAATTCTAAAGATCTATCTTTTAAGCTTTCGATCGAGGTTTTTAGTTGGGTAGAACTCTGGGAAAGTCAAACCCTAGTTTTACCAAAAGTGCGACAAACCAGAATTTCTGTTGTAGATCCGGAAAAGTGAAAAGGTAAAGTTTCCTACTCTATCATTTATCTCTTGGAATCCCCCAAGAGAAGATGGCTCCAAGCACTAAGCTTGAAGACAAGCTTGAAGGTATAGAGAATTTCCGAGCATGGAAATACAAAATTGGTCTCATTCTTGAAGAGAATGATCTTTGAAAAGGTATTCGGATGATCCACGGTGGTCATTTTCGTAGTCGACGTTTCGAATCCCAAGCTGGATTCATCATCAGGACATAATATGTTGTAGGAAGTTGCTCATCTGCATATAAATAGTTAGAGATGCCTTCTCATCTTCTCGTCTTTTCATTTTCTGCATCTTCATCTTTTCACATTCAACTTCAACTATGATGTTCTATAAATTCTCCAATTTCTCCCATTTTCCTCTTCGAATTCTAAATCATTCAAAAATTATTCATTCATACAAGGTCAACTTAATAGAAAGATAATCAAACAAAATAAAAATCATTATTGAAATAATGATTATTAAACCTTTACTAAAGAAATAATGTCACTATATAATAATAGAGGTCTAGCTAATTAATAATTGATAAATAATAAAATAAAATCATTAAAAGACCTTCACAATAAAACTATATAGTTTTTATTTCTCAAAATCAACCAGTCATAATAATAATCACCTATTAATAATAATTATTAATGGTCCAAATGATTATTAAAAACCTTTACTAATGAAATAAAACAATTATAAAACAATAAAGGTCCAATTAAAGATTAGCTAACTATTTAATAATTGATTCTTAATACTAGATTAGCTAACTAATTAATAATTGATTCTCCATAATAAAATCATTAAAAATTATAATTAAATGACCTTCACAATAATAAAATAAAACTATATAGTATTTATTACTCTAAAGGTCTCACAATCAACCGGTCATACTAATAATCAATTATTAATAATTATTAATGGTCCATATATAACCAATGAATAATTGAATGAAAAATTCATGATAAAAACTCACCGATGAAATGGATAAGACGAGTCGGAGGCTAGTGATACTCATCACAAAAATGCTAGTTATAGAAACATACCTGGTTTTATCCATTACCTTCCTTGTTTACCAGAGGTAGCCATCTCTCGCTTATTTCAAGTCCCCCGTCTCTATTTAGGTTGTTCGGGTGCTTTATGATTTCCAAGGCCTCTCTCACCCTTCGTTTGTAGTAGTGGTCCTCCACCGCGAGTACCTCCGCGTTTTCCAAGCAGACCTGGTGTTTTGTTTTGAGGGAATGCTCTGCGAGTGCGGAAGTGTTTGCCCTCTCTCTTCTTATGTCCGCCCCATGCTCTTTCAATCTAGTTTGAAAAGATCGACCTGTCTCTCCTATATAGCTCTTTCCACATGAACAGTTTACCTTATACACCCCCTTATACTGGTGCCAATCAACCTTGTCTTTCACCGATCTCATTTTCTGTCTAATGGTTTCCATAGGTTTGAAGGCAGTCCAAACTTCTTTTTTCTTTAACACCCTTGCAATTTTCTCGGTTACTCCTTGGATGTAAGGGAGGAAAGCCTTGCGAGTCTTCCTCTCCTTTGTGTGTTGAGTCCAGTTTTCTGCTTTCTTCATTGCCTTATGGATGTCCTTGTTCTTGTATCCCAGGTTACTGAAGACGGTGGTTAAGTGGTCTTTCTCTTTTTCAAGATGCTCCTTGTCAGATATGCGGAAAGCTCTCATGGCCAAGGTATTGATTACCCCAATTTTCTGAGAGGGGTGGTGGTGTGAGTGAGCGTGAAGGTAATTTTCTGAGTGGGTTTTCTTTCTGTAGACACCATGGCTTAGGGTTCCATCTTCATTTTTCTTTATTAGCACGTCGAGGAAGGGGATGCTACCATATTCTTCAATATCCATAGTGAACTTAATGTCCTCCGAGAGTTGGTTGAGATGCTCATGAAATTTGTTTAGCTCGTTAATCCCATGGGGCCATCTCACATTGGTATCGTCCACATACCTTTTCCACCTTGCGGGTTGTAAAGGGAACGAATGAAGGGCTTTCGTTTCGAAGTGTTCCATAAAGAGATTAGCCACAATTGGTGACAAAGGGGACCCCATTGCCACCCCCGCTAGTTTGCTCATAGAATTCACCTCTAAAGCTGAAGAAGGTGGATCGGAGGCATACTTCTGCCAGCTTTGCAGTATCTGAATCCGCTACTTCGAATAACACCTGCACTGCTTCATTAAGGGGAATTTTGGTAAATAGACCCACAACATCAAAGCTTATTAGTAAGTCATGTGCGTCTAATTTTTCCTCCTTGATGATATTAATGAAATCCTTGGAGTCTTTGATAAACGAGTCTGTATTCCCCACTAGTGGGCTTAATAAACTGGCTACATATTTGGCGAGGTGGTAGGTTGGGGAACCAATTGTATTCACAATTGGTCTAAGAGGAACCCCTTCTTTGTGAATTTTTGGCAAGCCATAAATTCTGGGCGTGATCTCGTTGCCAGGCATGAGGCGTTTTTTAATCCTCTCTTCAATGCTAGATTCTTTAATGGCTTTTCTTACCTCTTTCGTAACCCTAGAAATTGGATTTCCAGGTAACTTTTTATAGCTGCCACTAGTTTCCAGGTGTTCTATCATCTTCTTGTTGTAGTCCTCTCTGTTCATCACCATCGTGGCTCCTCCTTTATCTGCCTTGAGTACCACAATCGCTTCATTATTTATCAGGTTTCTGAGGGCTGTACGCTCATTTTTGCTCAGGTTATCTCTTGGGAGCTTGGCTTTTTTCAGGATCATTGCACAGTCTAGTCTCACATCCTCCTTATCTTCTTCGGAAAGTGTTTGGATGCTGTCCTCCACGCTACAGATGATGTTATTGTGAGACCTTTAGAGTAATAAATACTATATAGTTTTATTTTATTATTGTGAAGGTCATTTAATTATAATTTTTAATGATTTTATTATGGAGAATCAATTATTAATTAGTTAGCTAATCTAGTATTAAGAATCAATTATTAAATAGTTAGCTAATCTTTAATTGGACCTTTATTGTTTTATAATTGTTTTATTTCATTAGTAAAGGTTTTTAATAATCATTTGGACCATTAATAATTATTATTAATAGGTGATTATTATTATGACTGGTTGATTTTGAGAAATAAAAACTATATAGTTTTATTGTGAAGGTCTTTTAATGATTTTATTTTATTATTTATCAATTATTAATTAGCTAGACCTCTATTATTATATAGTGACATTATTTCTTTAGTAAAGGTTTAATAATCATTATTTCAATAATGATTTTTATTTTGTTTGATTATCTTTCTATTAAGTTGACCTTGTATGAATGAATAATTTTTGAATGATTTAGAATTCGAAGAGGAAAATGGGAGAAATTGGAGAATTTATAGAACATCATAGTTGAAGTTGAATGTGAAAAGATGAAGATGCAGAAAATGAAAAGACGAGAAGATGAGAAGGCATCTCTAACTATTTATATGCAGATGAGCAACTTCCTACAACATATTATGTCCTGATGATGAATCCAGCTTGGGATTCGAAACGTCGACTACGAAAATGACCACCGTGGATCATCCGAATACCTTTTCAAACACAGCAAACCACGGAAACCTAAAATCCGAGAATGATCTTGCTCAATATATCAAGGATGAAGTTGCAGAACCTGAAGGAGATGAAGCCAAAGAGAAGCATAGAAAGGATTTGGTTAGGGAAAAGAGAATCATCGCCGATTCTATTAAATACCACTTGATTCCCCAAGTGGCATCCAAGAAGACTCCAAAGGAAATGTATGATGCCCTCGGAAGAATGTATGAAGGAAAGAACATCAATAGGAATATGAATCTAAGAACTCAGTTGAAGAGTACCAAGATGCACAAAGGAGAATCCATTCAAGACTACTTCTCAAGGGTCTCTCAAATCAAGGAGAAACTAGATTCTATTGGTGATACTCTTGATGAAGATGAACTTGTGATGACTACTCTAAATGGTCTCACTAGACCTTGGGAGTCATTCATACAAACCATGTGTGCCAAAAAAGAAAGTATGAAGTTTGATGTAGTATGGGAGGATTGTGTTCAAGAAGAAGCTAGGGTAGCCAATAGAGAATCCCTTCTCAAGGAGGATGACCAAGCCTTGGCTACACACACTAAGAGAAGGAAGAATCAATCTTACTTCAAAAAGGACAAGCACAAGGAGTCTCAATCTCCATAAAGATTTCAGAAGAAAGGAAAAGGAAAGTTCTCTTCCTTCCAATGTTTCAACTGTCGTAAAGAAGGACACATTGCTAGATTTTGTCCTTCAATCAAGAAGAAAAATATTCACTATAAAAGACATCAAGCACATCTTGCAAAAGATGATAGTGAAGAAGAAGAATAAGAGGAAGTAATTCCTCATATGAAAGGATCCAAAAGAAATGAAGAAGAAGAAGAAAGGCCTCTCACTAGGAAAAGATCTAGAAGGAATGAAGAAGAAGATGCAGAAGAGTATGTTCTATTTTTTGCACTCTCTGGACCTGTGTCTCCTGGAGAAGATACATGGCTCATTGATGGTGATTCTTCAAAGCACATGATAGGTCAAAAGAAAAATCTCTCAAGACTTGAATAAAAATCTTCTCCACAAAAGGTATCTCTAGGAGATGATTATCAATATCCCATCAAGGGAATTGGTGAAGCAAGCTACAAGCTTGATTCTAGAACACCCTTGAAGATGAAAGAAATTGTATATGTTCCAGGTTTGAAGAAGAGCCTACTTTCTATCTTAGAACTAGATAAGAAAGGATTTAGAATTGCATTTATTGATGGTCAAGTACTTATGTGGCCCAAAGGAAAATCAATTAAGGATGCAATTGTCATTGGTGAAGAAGAAGGAGGTCTTTACAAACTCAAGGGTCACCCAGAAGTTTCCCTTGTCCATGAAACCACTAGCCCCAGTGAACTATGGCATAGAAGGCTTGCTCACATTAACTACAAGGCCCTACCCTATGTGAGAAAGGTGGTCATAGGATTACCAGACTTAAAAATTGACCATAATGGCTTATGCAAAGGATGTGAAAAAGGGAAGAATGTCAAGAACCCTTTTCCAAAGAGTGAAAAAAGACTAAGAACATTTTGGAGTTAATACACTCATATGTATGTGGACCAATGCCCACCACATCCCTAAGTGGGTTTGAATACTATCTCTATTTCATTGATGACTATTCAAGGAAGACTTGGATATACTTTCTAAAAGGTAAGAATAAAGTCTTTGGAAAATTCAAAGAGTTCAAGGCCCTAATAGAAAATCTCTCAGAAAAGAAAATCAAGATTCTCAGAACAGATAATGGCGGAGAATATACTTCAAAGAAATTTGAAGATTTTTGTAAGGAAGCTAGAATCAAGAGGGAACTAACCACTCCCTACAATCCCCAACAAAATGGGGTTGCTGAAAGAAAGAATAGAACTATCATGGAAGCTGTAAAGACTATGATACATGACTAAGATCTACCCATGTATCTATGGGCTGAAGCAGCCACTAGCCCCAATGAACTATGGCATAGAAGGCTTGCTCACATTAACTACAAGGCCCTACCCTATGTGAGCAAGGTGTTCATAGGATTACCAGACTTAATAATTGACCATAATGGCTTATGCAAAGGATGTGAAAAAGGGAAGAATGTCAAGAACCCTTTTCCAAAGAGTGAAAAAAGACTAAGAACATTTTGGAGTTAATACACTCATATGTATGTGGACCAATGCCCACCACATCCCTAAGTGGGTTTGAATACTATCTCTATTTCATTGATGACTATTCAAGGAAGACTTGGATATACTTTCTAAAAGGTAAGAATGAAGTCTTTGGAAAATTCAAAGAGTTCAAGTCCCTAATAGAAAATCTCTCAGAAAAGAAAATCAAGATTCTCAAAACAGATAATGGCGGAGAATATACTTCAAAGGAATTTGAAGATTTTTGTAAGGAAGCTAGAATCAAGAGGGAACTAACCACTCCCTACAATCCCCAACAAAATGGGGTTGCTGAAAGAAAGAATAGAACTATCATGGAAGCTGTAAAGACTATGATACATGACTAAGATCTACCCATGTATCTATGGGCTGAAGTAGCTAGGATAGCAGTCTATGTACAAAATAGACTTTCCCATAGTGCTCTTGAATTCAAGCCTCCAGAAGAATTGTTCACAGGAAAGAAGCCTGAGGTAAGTCATCTCAAAATATTTGGATGTCCTATGTACATTCACATTCCAAAATAAAAGAGAACTAAGTTGGATCCCTCTGGTAAGAAGGGAATATTTGTTGGATACTATGAATCATCCAAAGATTTTAGAATTTACATACCTGGTTTTCATCATATGGAAATAAGTAGAGATGTAAAATTTGATGAAGAAGCAGCTCTCAAGAAATCTAGGAAGTGCCAACTTGAAGAAATCTATGAAGAAGATACACCTCCTAGAATCACAGAAGCTATGCCCATCCTTGAAGATGATACACTAGAGGATCATGAAATGTTGGAACCACAAGAACCCCCGATTACAAAGTTATCTAAGAAAAGAAGGCTAGCATGGGCTAGAGACATTATTCAAGGAGCTGAAAAATATGGAGCTCTTGAAGGCTCCACTAGAGAAAGAAAGAAACCAAAGCTAGTATCCAACTATGTGGCCTTGATGTGTGATCTTGTGGATCAACAACCTACTAGCTATGAAGAGGCAGCTCAGAAGAAAGAGTGGGTAGAAGCAATGACAGAAGAATATCAGTCAATAATGAAAAATGATGTTTGGGATATAGTTCCCAAACCAAAAGATAAAAGTGTGGTTTCTTCCAAATGGATATTCAAAATAAAGGCAAGATTTGTAGCATTGAAAAATATAAGGCAAGATTTGTAGCCAGAGGATTCTCTCAAAAGGAGGGAATTGACTATGAAGAAACATGTGCACCAGTTGCTAGGTACACTTCAATTAGAACTATCATGGCACTTGCATCTATGATGAAGTGGAAATTACACCAAATGGATGTTAAGACAGCCTTCCTGAATGGTGTAATTTAAGAAGAAGTGTACATAGAACAACCTCAAGGATTTGAGGTTAAAGATGGAAGAACACATGTATGCAAGCTGAAAAAGGATTTGTATGGATTAAAGCAAGCTCCCAAAGCTTGGTACGGAAGGATTGATAGTTTCTTAACAAGCATGGGCTTTACCAAGAATAAAGCTTATCCAAATATTCACCTCAAGATCATGGATGATGAAGCTATTATATTACTGTTGTATGTAGATGATCTATTTCTAACAGGAAATGAGAATCAAATTGTCGAATGTAAGAAGAAGCTTTCTTCAGAATTCGAGATGAAAGATCTCGGATTAATGCATTACTTATTAGGTCTAGAAGTATGGCAAGAACCAAAAGGAATCTTTTTAAATCAAGGTAAGTATGATGTAGGGATTCTGAAAAGATTTGATATGTTGGAGTGTAAAGCCATGGCCACTCCCATGGAATCCAACTTGAAGTTATTAGTTAATGACTCATCAAAATTAGTGGATGTAACTCTATATAGACAAATCATTGGGTCATTGATGTATTTAACAAATACTAGACCAAATATATGCTTTGTTGTAAATACCCTGAGTCACTATCTAGTAGAACCTAGAAAGGTTCACTTAATAGCTGCAAAGCATGTAATGAGGTATCTAAAGGGTACATTAGATTTTGGTCTATACTATCTTGGAAATCATGAACTCAGATTACATGGTTACTCATATTCTGATTGGGCAGGAAGTGTTTCAGACAGAAAGAGTACATCAGGTGGATGTTATGGTCTTGGATCTGCAATGATCTCATGGTTCAGCAAGAAACAATCTAGTGTGGCTCTCAGTACTGCCGAAGCAAAATATATAGCTGCTTGCTCTACTAGTTGTGAAGCAGTATGGCTTTGGAAATTATTATCTGGAGTGTTTGACTTAGAAATGGATCCTACTGTGATCATGTGTGACAATCAAAGTTGTATTAAGATGATAGAAAATCCAGTTTTCCACGATAAGTCAAAACACATAGAGATCCGATATTTCTACATTCAAGATATGGTGCAGAGAGGAGCTATTAAGCTCGAGTATGTGAGCACTGAGGAACAGATTGCTGATATATTGACCAAACCTCTGCCTCGAGTAAAATTTGAATATTTCCGAGACAAGCTTGGTGTAGTTAAAAAGGACCCTCCTTGAAAGGGGGAGTGATATAGTCACTGATGATGAGATTGCCCTCATCGACAGCCAGGTCGACGATAAGGACACCTGTTTACTACACCTAGATATTTATGTATGCTTAGATTACTTAGATTTAGGACACTTATACTTAGAATACTTACACTACTTGTTTTTATATATTGATGTATTAATGAGGATACATGTTTTGATGATATATGTACTTGTATTGATGAGGATACTTGTTTTGATGATATATGTATTGATGAGGATACATGCTTTGATGATATATGTATTGATGAGAATACATGCTTTAATGATGATGATATATGTTCTTATATTGATGTATTGATGAGGATACATACGAGTACATGTATTGATGATGATACTTGTTTTTATATTGATGTATTGATGAGGATACATGTGTATACATGTATTGATGAGGATACTTGTTTTTATTGATGTATTGATGAGGATACCTGTATGTACTTGTACTATTGATGTACTAACGATATCTGTATTGATGAGGATACATATGGGGATTGGATCATCCCTGGACTACAGTCCTAAAGTGATCCGTAGACATATGTCTCCGAGAATGAAGTCCTTAGTGGACAAGTGGGGATTGTATCATCCCCGGACTTTGGTCCCTTGAATTGATCCGTAGAAGTATGGTCTTTGAGAATGAATTCCTTGATGGACATGTGGTGATTAAGTCATCCTTGGACATAGTCCTAAATGTACGGTGGGGATTAATTCATCCTTGGACATAGTCCTAAATGTACGGTGGGGATTAAATCATTCTCGGACATAGTCCTAAATGAAGGGTGTGGATTAAGTCATCCTTGGACATAGTCCTAAATGTACGGTGGGGATTAAGTCATCCTTGGACATAGTCCTAAATGTACGGTGGGGATTAAGTCATCCTTGGACATAGTCCTAAATGTACGGTGGGGATTAAATCATCCTTGGACATAGTCCTAAATGAAAGGTGTGGATTAAGTCATCCTTGGACATAGTCCTAAATCTACGGTGGGGATTAAATCATCCTTGGGCATAGTCCTAAATGTATGGTGGGGATTAAGTCATCCTTGGACATAGTCCTAAATGTATGGTAGGGATTAAGTCATCCTTGGACATAGTCCTAAATGTACGGTGGGGATTAAATCATCCTTGGACATAGTCCTAAATGAATGGTGTAGATTAAATCATCCTTGGACATAGTCCTAAATGAATGGTTTGGAATGTATCATCCATGGACCTATGTCCTAAAGAGATCAGGATTGATCATCCTATAAGATGATCGTGTGATGACGATGCTACTAATCGTGTGATGACGATGCTGATGATCGTATGATGATGATGCTGATGATTGTGTGATGATGATGTTGATGATCGTGTGATGACGATGCTGATGATCATGTGATGACGATGCTGATGATCCTGTGATGACGATGCTGATGATTGTGTGATGACGATGCTGATGATCATGCAATGACGATGACGATGATGTTGATGTTCTAGTAACTGGTTGAGTTACTGATGATGATGTATTGAAGAAAGCTTCCGATGATTTACAGATGTATCATGTATGATGTAGTCGATGACTCTTTGCTCCTGCAGATGTTGTTATAATATCCTTCTCGTTAAGGGGGAGTGTTGAATATTGTAACTTCTAAGAAAATTATATTTGTACTTTATTATTCCAGAGATGTTTCATCCCTCCGAGGTGATTCTATTATGTATCTGGAGATGTTTATTCCTCCGATGAATTGTGGTAACCAGGGTTATTATATCCACCATGTGGGGGTTGGCCCTGAGTTTATTATTTAGGGGTTATTAGAATTCACTAGGAGAGGTTGGCCCCATTAGGTATTTTGGTCAGTCGGGAATCAGTATAAGTAGAGGAGGAGAGATCCTCATTTGACACACTTGCTCAACTCAAAAAGTAGCGCACTTGTGTTTGAGAGGTCTGCATAGGAGGTAGAGAAGAAGGAGGTCAAGTCTTGGAGCACATCTTGTATTTTGGTTGATCATCTTATTGAGGAAATTTTTTTGGTTTTTCTACCCCATGAGGGTTTCCCAGGGTAATATCTTTGTCTGTCTTGTGATTATGTTTCTTTCAGTGATCTTGCTAGTCAAATTAGAATAATCTTAACAGTCTGCAATTTGCATGTTGTGCCTTCATGGGGATGTATGATGCCCTGCAGTTTTACCTTATCATTTTTGTAGTGTGTTATTTGGCATTTTTCCCATCCCCCTTTCTCATGTTTGTTTTTTTTATTCTTTTTCTTTTTTCCTTCTTTTTTTTTTATTCCTTTTTTCTATTCTGGTTCCCTTTTTAGCATATATTTTTTTTTTCTTGTTTTTCTTTTTTCATTTTTTCTATATATATATATATATATATATGAATTGAATTTCAATTCTTTTCAATGCTCTCTATCAGCATCATTGTTGCTGGTAGAGTACTTGTGTAAACTCCTCCTTTGATTGTGGCTTCTTGTAAAATTTGAGCCGATATCCATTTACTATCATAGGAAACTCTTCTTCACCAATTGTGATGATCCTTACAGCTCCATTTTCATAGATCTTTTGAATTATGTAAGGTCCCAGCCATCTTGTTGTTAGCTTTCCCTTGAATGTGTGAAACCTGGAGTCATAAAGTAGTGCCCAGTCACCTTCCTTGAACTTTTTATCCTTTAGGTGTTTGTCATGCCACTTCTTCCTTTGTTGTTGGATGATTTCAGTATGGGAAAGTGCTTGCTGGCGTTGCTCATCCAGTTGATTTAATTGTAGCATGCATTCTTGTTGTATCTCTGTTAGTTCCATATTTAACTCTACTGCAATTCTTAATGTCTTTATTTCAAATTCAATTGGAAGCATGACTTTATTTTCATATACTAGTTCATAAGGTGTGATTCCTGTTGTTGTCTTCCATGTGGTATTATAGGCCCAAACTGCCTCACTCAGCCTGTCAGCCTAATCTCTTTTGTGGAGTTGGACAGTCTTTGTTAAAATTCTCTCTAATTCTCTGTTTGTTACCTCAGCTTGACCATTTACTTGAGGGTGATAGGAGGAGGATTGTATGTGCTTGACATTGTTTCTTTTAAGCATGTCTTCTATTAAATTTGATGTAAATTGCGGCCCTTGATAAGAGACTAGTTCTCTTGGTACTCCAAACCTGTGAAATATCTGCTCAGTGAAGAATTTTGCCACGTTGGTTTCATTGGCTGCAACAAGTGCTGCTACCTTAGTCCACTTTGTGAGGTAGTCAGTGCATACTAGGATCTAGCTCTTTTGATTTGATTGTGGGTTGATTGGACCAACGAAGTCAAATCCCCATTTTTCGAATGCCTCCAAGGAGATTTGTGGATGGAGTGGCATTTCTTCTTTTTGTGTTGGTTTCCCCATCCTTTGGCATTCATCACAATGTGAAACATATTCATAAGTATCTTTGTGGAGTGTTGGCCAATAGTAGCCTGTTTGCAAAATTTTATAGGCTATCCTCTTTACAGCATAGTTCCTTCCACATAGTTCATTGTGAGTGGCATGCATTATGTCATGCACTTCATATTCTCTAATGCACCTTCTGAGAATTTGATCTGGTCCTTGTTTGAAGAGCCTTCCATCTATCCATGTGTATGTGGCACTTTGCCTTATTACTTTAGTCTTTTCTTTATAACTGTAATGTTCTAGAAACTTCCCAAACACTAAATAGTTTGCTATGTCAACAAACCATGGGCTTCTTGTGGATATGGCAAAAAGGTGCTCATCTTGAAAACTGTCATTGATTTCTTCACTATCTTGTCCATGTGTCAACCTAGATAGAAAGTCATCCACTACATTGTGTTTACCTGGCTTGTATAAAATCGTGATGTCAAACTCTTGGAGTAGTAGCAGCCATCTAATGACTCGAGCACTTGTGTTGGGTTTGTTAATTAGATATCTTATGGATGAATGGTCTGTATGAACAAAGACTTGGTAGCCAGTGATATAGTGCTTGAATTTATTAATGGCATGTATGACAGCCAAAAATTCCTTTTCGGTGACAGTATAATTTAATTTTGCCCCTGCTAAATTTTTACTGATATAATATATTGCATAGGGCTTCTTCTCTTTTTCTTGTCCAAGGATAGACCCGATTGCCTTAATTGATGCATTGGAGTGGATGTGGAATGGAAGTGCCCAATCTGGTCCTTGGAGTATTGGAGCTGTAGTTGTTTTCTCCTTAAGGTTATCAAATGTTGTCATACAATGGTTTGTCCATATGAACTCAGTGTCTTTTGTGAGAAGTGCAAACATTGGGGCAACAATCCTGCTATAATTTTCAATAAACCTCCTGTAGTACCCTGTTTTCCCAAGGAAACTTCTCACATCCCTTTGTTTAACAGGTGGTGGTAGCATTTTGATTACTGATACTTTTGCTTGATCAACCTCTATCCCCCTTTGTGATATATGATGTCCTAGAATGATGCCTTCTTCGATTAACATTCAACATTTGTCATTGCTAAGGCATAGGCTCATCTCAATACATTTTTTTAATACCAATTCAAGATGGTTCAATGCTTGATCAAAGTTTTGTCCATAGGGTGTGAAGTCATCCATGAAGACTTCCATTTGATCATTTATGAAATCTAAGAATATACTTAGTATGGCCCTTTGGAATGTTGCTGGAGAATTACATAACCCAAATGGTAGTACTCTGTATGCATAAGTACCCCAAGGGCATGTAAATGTTGTCTTATCTTGATCAGGTGGGTGTATTAAAATTTGGTTGTACCCACTAAAACCATCCAAAAATGAAAAATACTTGTTCCCAGCTAATGTGTCTAGCACCTGATCTATAAATGGCAGTGGAAAGTGATCTTTCTTGGTTGCTTTATTCAGCTCTCTGTAGTCCACACAAATTCTCCATTTGCCTCCTTTTTTAGAGACTATAACCAGTGGCGAGACCCATTCGCTGTCAGAGATGGGATATATGAACCTAGCATCTAATAACTTGTGTAGTTCTTCTTTGAAAATGTCCTTTAATGCTGGGTTCAACCTCCTCTGTGGCTGCCTGATAGGGATAGAACGTTCTTTGATGTAAATATAATGTTTGCATATATCAGGATGTATACCTTTCATGTCTACATATGTCCATGCAAAAGCTTTATTTTTTTTTTATAATACTTTCATTAACTACATTTCTTGCTCTGGCTTGAGATTGGAATTAATGTTGACTGTCTTTCCAGGCATAATTTCCACTGTCTTTTCTTTTTCTGATTGTTCTTCCAGAGATAGTACTTCTGCCCACATTTTATTTAAGTTCTGGTTTGAACTTTCGCCTTCTTGTTGCTGGTCTGTGTCCAAAAATATGTCAAGACCAACATTGTTAGAATATGCATTTTGTATGAACCTATCTATATGGCCATCTTAATCTATTGCTTTTAATGATAGTGTAGCATCAATTGTTAGGACAGGTTGTAGGTTTTTATTTGGTGTGTCATTATAATCATCAGTCCAATTTTGATATTCTAAGTCTGAAGGTTTCCTTGCTAGTGGGTAGATCATGATTTTCTTCCTGGCATGTCCACTGGTGATAGTCATGTTTCCTGATCGGTAACCTATGTAAGAGTCTGCAGTTGCCAACCAAGGTCTGCCTAGTATGATTGGATAACCACTAAGGTCACTTTTGAATTCAATGACTATGAAATCAGCTAGGTATTCCCAGGATTCAATATTGATCATAATGTCTTCGAGCATCCCTTCAGGTTTCACAGTGGATGTGTCAGCTAGCTGGAGTACTGTAGTTGTCAATCTGACCATTGATTGGAGTCCTAGGTATATCACAGCTTCTTTAGTCATCACGTTGATAGCAACTCCCAAATCGATTAAGCTTATATTTATTTGTTTGTTATTGATGGTGACGTTCACTATAGGACTACCTGGATCAAGATACTTAGGGTTAATAATAATACCCAGCATTAAATCAACCAATTGTCCGACTACATTTATGGTTGGCGGGTCACGCTTCCTTCTCCCAAGTTTCTTTAGACAAGTTTCTCTAATAAATTTTTTGCAGATGGGCACATCCCTTATGGCTTGCAAAATCGGGATTTGGATGTTTAAGTGCTTTAATTCGTTTAAAATTGCATTTTGTTCTTCCTCTTTTGTACTTCATATAAGTTTCTTTGGAAATGGAGGGTTTCTGTTTCGTGGGAGTGGTTGGGTTTCTTCCTCTAGAGGATTTGGTTCATCCGGATGCTGAACATAGGGTTTTGTTGTTTGTTCTTGAGCTTCAGGTTGTTGGATATTCTGTGTGGATGTAGTTTGCAACGTTTTTCCGGATCTGAGGTTTATTTCGTTTATTTCCATGGTGTCTACAACATAGGTAGGGAATTGTGTGATATGAGTGTTATAAGTCTGTTGCTGTTGTGGAGGTCTATTATTATTAGGGTTTGGGATGGGTTGGGATGGAATTGGTGGGGGTCTGGGGCGTGGTTGAGTCTGTGGGGGCGGCATAATAAATGGTTGTTGTAATGGGGCCCTCCAATTTGATGGATGGGGGTATTGATTTGCATAATTCATGGTTGATGGAGGAAAAGGTGGGGGGTATGGAGGGTAAGACGGTGGGTAATAAGATTGTT
Source organism: Larix kaempferi (assembly GCA_027924585.1). Lineage (NCBI taxonomy): Eukaryota > Viridiplantae > Streptophyta > Pinopsida > Pinales > Pinaceae > Larix > Larix kaempferi. The sequence continues at coordinate 22,714,404 of BSBM01000742.1, read as the reverse complement.
GATAGGGTGATTGATAAGTTTGTTGATTCTGCTAATAAGTCTGCTGAATTTGCTACCATTGATTTGGATTTGATTGTGCTTGACAAGGAGTTGGTGCAGAGTTCCAATTTTGCTGGCCCTGATTATAGCAGGCTTGATTGCTAGGTTGATATGGTCTAACAAAATTACTCCTCCTTTGATTTATAAAACAGAGTTGTTCTATTGCTCCTTCAGCTGTGGGATCTTGAATAGAATCCTTACATGAGGGTAAGAGGGGACATTTATCAATGGAGTGGTCATCAGTGCAGAGACCACATATTTCTATGGTGTTTAAAGTGCACTGCCCCTTCTCATGCTTCTTTCTACAACAAGGACAGAATACTGCCAAGGCTTGGTTAATTTCATCTTGCTTCTTTTTTATTTGTAGTGCATCAAGTTGCATGGCTAGAGATTGTAAAATGTCGGTCTTCATGTCATCTAACAGGTTTCCTAAATCATATTTTGTAAGATTGGGTCCTAAAGATGATGAGGATCCTATGGGTAGATGTGTATCTCTTGTCCCATTCTTGCTTTTCCTAGACCTAGAATGGTTCTTGGAGATCTGTGGTATCTGGTCATAAGTCTTCTGAAATATGTCTCCATCTCCTAAGAGGTTTAAGATCTCAAAATTCTCTTCTTTGATCCCTCTAAGAAGGACAAGTTTCAGTGATTTAGGGTCTACGGTGCAATGGTTAGCTCATTTGTAGTTGAGCTGAAAACATTGGGCATAGTCTTCTAAGGATTCATGGTCTCCCCGCTGCATCCTAAATATTTCATCCCTTGTATCCTTTGCTTTGCAGTAGTCCCTATATTTTTCTAGGATTGCTTGTTTCATTTGGTCCCAGCTAAAAATACTATTTCCTTCTAAACTCATGAACCACCTAAGTGATAAATCTTTTAGTGTGGAGGGAAAAAGCCTCAAAGGATCTGCAAACTATGTCAAACTCAAACAGGAATGTGTCAGGGTCTTCTGAAGTTAATCCATGGAAGTTTGGCAGATTGTTAGGGTTGATAATCTTGATCCTGGCATCTCCGAGAGGTATGCTAATGGGAAAGGTGAACAACTCCCTAGGTTCCTCTTCTTCGTCTTCCATGGTGGTGTTTGAGCTGGAACTAGTAGAGAAGTTGTATTTGTTTGGATCATATAAGGAATCAGTTTCGTTTTCAGAGTTTAGGAATTCAAAATGAGAGTGGTCAAAACTGTTGTTACCGTTGTTGCTCATGGGATGCTTAGGTAGAAAGTGTCCAAACCTATCCCTTTGCAGACCAGGCATTCATTGGTAAAATATTTATGTTGTTGTTTTTTTTTTTATATATGTGATTTGTTCTTTCTTTATGTTTGTTGAAGATGTCTCCTAAAAGATTTAGCACCTCCCCGGCAATGGCGCCAAAAAGTGGTGATCTCTCAAAATGGATTCCTAATGAGGGAAGCTAGACTAGGAGCCTACTTTAATTATCAACCCTGGGGACGTACAAACTTCATAGGTGCAAGCACTATATGTGCTCTTATAGGATAATCTTGGTCGTGGTTGGGTGTTGTTACTAGTGTTTAAGGGTTTCCTAAAAGGAATCAGATAAGCTGGAAAAGGATTTCCTAATCTACGGATGAAAAATACCTATGCTAAGTTCAAATGTTGAAAACAACAAATCTATATTAAGGAATTAAATGCTGAAACAGTAAATTTATACTATGAAATTGAATGTTGAAAACGTAGCAGATCTATGCTGAAATAATGAAAGCTGGGTCTTTAATCTAAAAAGTAATTTACTGTAAATCAAATGCATAAGTTGGATCTTTAATCTAAGAAGTAATTACTGTAACTCAAATGACTAAAACTAGAAGTCTGGTCTAACCTATTCAATTGCAAAAACCAAGTTCAGAATGCCATTATCTAATGCTAAAAAATTTAAGAAGTGAATAACGTTAATCAACCACAGTATTGAAAGTAAGCAATCTTTATGAGCAACCATAGTAATGGGAGAGTGCATAAGCTTTAAGATATGAATCACTGTTCAAAAGCAATGCGAGCAAATAGGAAAATAGATGCTTAAAATATGCCTTGGAAGAATGCTACTACAGGACTACTGAAGCAGTATTACCGAACTATAGAATACGTTATAAACTACTACGGAATCAGACTGGTCGCTTTACTACAGAAATCAAATCGTACTATTTAACACCATTCAAATGCTTTCATATGCAATATAGATTTCAGTCAATGTAAAGCACATAATGAAAAATACCTGAACAATAAGATCTCTTGACTTATGTGTTGGAGGGGCCCTCTCTAACCCGTACTCAAGAGTGAAGGAAACTTATATATGCTAGATTGAAAGCAACATCAAATCTTTATTCAAAATAGCAACTTCATAGTTTAACGAAAGTCTGTAACTCAAAGTATCTAGACAGTATAAAAACGTAAAACAATGGTTCTAAAAAATGGCAACAGGATCCTCTCGCTAGCCGAAAGGCCCGTATATATATCCTCTAATGCTTAACCTAACTTCTATATCTAATTGCCGATTCTGTTTGAACAGGTGTTCTCTCTAGAAATCAGGAAAAAGGCGCTGAGCTTTGCATGATCTTTCAGTCCTCTGCTTGATCTGCGTGTTTGTCATTTTAGTGTACCTGGAACTGCTCATCCATACTCGATTTTCACATAATTAATTTATTTAACGCGCATTTAAACATACAAGAATAATCTTTAAAACAACTTCATTAAATAATCAAGGTAAATCATTTCTCCCACAAAACAAGTGTATTTCTTCACCCTTTCTTGTGCTTTTGTTGTGGGGAAAAGGCTACCTGTATCTTGGACTCATCAATTGGTAAGACCAAATGGCACCATAGTGAACTCATAATGACCATATCTAGTTCTGAAAGCTGTCTTGTGAATGTCTTCTTCTTTAATCCTCACTTGATGGTAGCCAGACCTCAAGTCAATCTTTGAAAACACCTTAGCTTCCCTCATTTGATCAAATAAGTCATCAATTCTTGGAAATGGATACTTATTCTTGACTGTTTCTTTATTTAGCTGCGTGTAATCAATACACAGCCTTAAAGTCCCATCCTTCTTCTTGACAAATAACATTGGTGCTCCCCAAGGAGACACGCTAGGCCTGATATACCTCTTTTCCATTAATTCTTGTAACTGCATCTTCAACTCTACCAATTCCGGTGTGCTCATTCTATAAGGAGCTTTGGAATTTGGTGCTGCCCCTAGAACAAGATCGATGGTAAAATCAATGTCTCTCTTTGGTGGTAGTCCCAGCACGTCATCCAGAAACACATCTTGGAACTCTTGCATCAATGAGAAATCTTCTATCCTTGGTCCTTTGTCCTCTGACGAATCTGATATATGGACTGCATATAATTGGCAACCTTTCTTATAAAAAAATTTCAACTGTAAGGATGAAATTTGTCTTACTAAAACTTGCTTGGGAATTCCTCTTACGAATCTTGGTCTTCCCTCTTCATCAATACATTCAAGTGCTTTCTCATAACAATCCAACTTGGCTCTATGCTTTTCCAACCAATACATGCCAATTAGTGCATCATAAGATCCTAATGGTAATACATTTAAATATCCATGTGTGTGGAGTCCATTCAATTCTATGGGGCACTCCACCACTACATCACTAACTTTTCTCTTAGTCCCTGTGGCTAATTGAACTAACCAAGACTTATTGTGCTTCACTTTTCTAAGAGAACAACCTTCAATCACTTTTAAAGAAACATAACTATGAATAGATCCTGGATCAATCAAAACATAAATAGATTGCTTAGCAATCTTACCTTCAACTTCCACCACTGATGATTGATGATCTGCATGATGATTATCCAACGCTACATAAATTTGAGGCATTTCCCTTGCCATGTCCTCCACTGTTGCTGCTCCCTTTAAGTTGTGCAACCTTCGAGGATTCTCCTTTTGATGTGGACAATCCTTTAGCATGTGATTTTCTCCAAATCGCCAACACTGAAGTGGTCCTTTTGATGTCCTTTTTGCTGCTATTGTTGGCTTGAATCCACTCCTTACTTGCTGCCCCTGTGGAAAGGTCCTGAGCTGACTTTTGAATGGTGGTTTGAAGCCACTTTTCTTTTGATCAAACCTCCCTCTTGGATTTCCTTTCCATGTTGGGTTAACCTCTGATTTTCCTCTACTCTGCTCATAGCAATGCATTGCCATTCTAATGGCTTCATCAAGACTTGGTGGATTAACAAACTCAATTCTATCTCTGAAACTTTTTTGTAGACTCCCAAGGAAGCATTGGATTTTTACTCTCTCATCCTTAATGTAATCCACATACCTCAGTAATTCCAAAAATTTATGGACATGTTCTTCCATAGATTTTTGTCCCAATCTGATTTCATTGAACTCTTTTCTCTTACTGTCATAATACCTAGCAGAAAGGTATTTTTCCTTGAAGTACTTCTTAAATCTCTCTCAGTTGATCTTCCTTTCACTGATCCCTTTCACTTGCAAGAGGTTGTCCCACCAAATTGAAGCTCTACCATTTAGATTGTAAATGGAAATTCTGGCTTTTTCATTTCCTGAGTAGTCCTGAATTCTGAAATATTTCTTCATTCCAAGAAGCCATGCCTCTGCCTCTTGGCCAATCTTTCCTTCTCCATCAAATGTTGGAGGTCTTGCCTTCCTGAATTCTCCCTATGGGATGCCTTTGAACTTCTTTCTTCCATCAAATCTCCTGGGCATATGCCTAGGACTTCTTTGAGAACCTCTGGAGTCACATGATTTGCTAGAAGAAATTCTAGAGGAATGTGTTTTATGCTTCTTGCTCACAGAACTCTTACTTGGGCTTGGAGTCCTCTTCTTTGAATGACCTATAGAGCAACTCTCTACATCTCTACCTTCTTCACCTACATTGATTGGGTTGGACCCAAATTTTATCTTCTGCTGCATATCAGTGAGGCTTTACAAAATAGCAGCATTGCGTTGTTTTTGTTCTTCTTGAGCCTTCATCAACCTTTCATTGAAGCTCACCATGGTTTCAACCAAATTCTGAGGAGTGACTTGCTCCCTTCTCCCATTAGATTCAGTCTCAACATTCCCCTCTTGCACATTTTGTCCTAGCACATCTTCATCATGCTCATAAGTATCCTGAGCATCGTTTATGGTCACCATTTTTCTTAGGAGACTCTCTTCCCTGTATGCTACTTTTGCTACACTATTAAATCTTATGAGCTGCAAGCACTGTGCATTATGAAAATATTTGTTAGACATAATAGGATTGCATATGGAAATATAAAACATCAATATTGAACATAATCAAACTCATGGAACCATTTACAGAGTTAATATGTCTTCGTTTCTTTTTCCCATTCATGCAATTCTGGAAATTGCCCATATTGTCAACAATTTGACAAAAACAGTCACTCGCACTTTTATGCTCTAAATATCTATGGGATATGACAAACTCATTGTAATTTCCCCATCTTGACCGTAATTCATTAATATTGTAAATGATGTAAATATTGTTATTTGGTCATGGTGAGGAGCTCAAGGCCAAGGCCCCGCAATTGACTTATCATTATATGTATCAACAATTAGAATAGATGCATATGGTTCTTGTGCTAGCCGTGCACAATATAAATTCGGACATCATGTAAATATGCAATTTTAATGAAAAACCCACAACTAGCTATGCAATGCAACAAAGAGATGGGGCATGATCTTACAAGGAATAGGGAAGAAAAATAACCAAACCCTTGAGCCATGGAGTCAATCCATGTGTCAATGAAAAAATCCATGAGATCCCAACTACCCATTTTGGCTTATGCCCCAATCATTAAATTCTTCCAAGAGTTGGTTGAGGCAGTTAATGCATTGGGAATGATGAGGTATGGCAGCCAATTTCGGGTATGGGCAAGCCATCAATCTGGGAATTTGATTTTTTGCATGCAAGGAAACAAATCACCCACGTTTTGCCTTCTCAAGCCATTCTGAACCATGGTCTTTCCTCTCTCATGTAGCCTGGGGCGAATTGGGGTTTTTCCTTCACGTTTTCACCATTCCTCTGCATTCTTCCATGCCTGGGAACTTGTTTTTGGTTAGCACAGTGGCTGAGAGAAGAGAACAACGATTTTCTGGGGTTATAGAGGCCGTTTCTGCCCATGAAATGCCCATGGACGTTTTTCTGAAAACGATTATGCTCCTGGGGTTGTTTTCCCATTTTCCAATTTTCGTTTTGGGCTTCCCACGTTTTTCTGAACTGGTTGAAATCCCATTGTTGGGCATCCTACTGCAAAAATGCCCAGCACTTGCATTTCTGGCTGTTATGTCCCTCCCTGTTTAGTTTGAACCTGTGAGCAGGAGATTCAGGAGTGAAAGAGGACAGATTTGGATTGATGAGCCCAATGAAGTATCCATAGCTCAAGGGTTGAGCCACTAGCCTAGTAATTCACCTCTGTCCATCTCTTAGCAGCCTGAGAAACCCCACTGCTGATTGGTTTGGTTGATTCTCGTGTATATTTGGCTATGTGAGAGCCTGCTTTCCCCTTTTCCTTGTGGAGATCATGCCCAGCTTGGGGGTGGCAGTGGTGCTAAGAGATTGAGGAGCACACTGGCCTACGATTGGGTGGAACGTTGCAGAAGCGTAGCTGGTTGCTCAAGGACTACTTGGTTTAAGATAAGTATTCTCATTTGCTAATTTGATATTGCTTAATTGATGAATGACATGAAAATCTGGAATGTATGATGGATGTGTAATGGAATTAAATTTTGTTTTGTTTTCAAGATTTTATGCATTTGCATATCTCCATCTACAATTTATATGAATGCTTATTTGATTAAGTATGGGACTAGATGTCCAGTATTATTGTTAGTGTCCTCTCCATAGCCTTGTAGGATAGGAGGGACATTACATTTTGGTATCAGAGCTGCTGGTTGCGGCATTGGGCCTTCATGGGCTACCTATCACAACTTGCAGAAGTAAGTATGCTTCCTACCCAGCATAGACTGTTAAGAAAAATTTCAAATTTTCAAAAATTATCAAAAAATATTTCTATGTATCTATGAGTTTTCTATAAAAAAAAACTGAGCCGGCGAAAAAACTCGGTGAGTTCGTCCGCAATGGTAGGAGGACTCGGCAATTTGTTCCGCAACGTGGTAGGAAATCAATAAGTTCGCCGAAACTGCAGAAGAACTTAGCGAGTTGTTCCGCAACGGTAGAAGAACTCGGCAAATTGGCCCGAAGTTGCGGAAGTGCCCAGGGATGGGAAGAAAATTTTCAAAAAAATTTCTAAGTATTTTTCGGCGTCCAAGAGAAATTTCGGAAGAACTTGGCGAGTTGCTCCGAAACAGCAGGAGAACTCGGCGAGTTGCTCCGAAATAGCGGGAGAACTCAGCAAGATGGTCCGAAACGGTGGAAGGTTTTTCTAAGTATTTTTCGACGTCCAAGAGAAAATTTCCGAAGAACTCGGCAAGTCGCCCCGCAACAGCAGAAGGACTCTGCAAGTTGGTCCGCAACGGATCGGAAGGAAAAACTGAGTCTTCAACCAGAAGAACTCGGCAAGTTGGCTCGAAACAGGTCGGAAGAACTCACTGAGTTGCTCCAAAACAAGGAATTTCAGCCATTTTTCAGAGAGATTTTTCAGGCACCAAAAGTTGAAAAATGCCATGGAACTTGTGCGCCAGATTGCGTGAAATTGAAGGTTTTACAACAAAAAAAAAAAAACGAGGGCGCTGCCCTTGACTCGCCCTGTAGTGGCGAGCCACAAGGGGGAAATCCCCCTTGACCCCCATCCTCCCCCGAAGACAGTCATTGAAAGTGTGAAATGCACTTTTGGGATGAGGAGCACAGATTGCATAAAGGGTGATGGAATTCTCAGCAAGAGAAATTGGTTGTGATATCCATTATGGAAGATGAAAGGGGAAATTCCTCACCTTAAAACTAATTCTGTTTATAACATAAGAATTGCATATTGGAAAACAACAAGAATGAATGATTGCACATATGTATATGTTGAATTGCTAATTCATGATAATATCATAGCTAATGATTGCTTGTATGCTTGGTAGGGAAGCCAAGGAAAGGATTAGCTATGATGTGGATGAGGAACTCCATGACAAAATGAGGAATTGGGAAGAATTCCTTAACTCCTCTCTCGTTATTGTATTTATATACTGGAAAATTATGGCATAAGGATGCTGGAAATGCAAGAGAGTAATAGATTAAAAATAAATATTGCACAGTGCATGTGAAAATGTTTGTTCATGTATATGATATTACATCTTGGTAAAATAGTGAGGTTTTACATATGCAATAAGCCACTTAAGATAGTCATTGTGGCTACTAATAAGTAGTTATGTTCGCATTGGTCGTAGGATCAAATACAACCAAAGCATGGTTGAAGATGTGGATGATGATTATTGCATACGACCAACAACCGTATGAGGAAGGGATGGTGCAACAAATATATGATCATGAGGTTGGCAAAAGGACTGTGTAGCCTTGGTAAGAGGCCAACTGATTAGGTAATATCAAGTGATGTAAATGACAGCCATGCAGGTAATGGTTATTGGTGCATAAATTGCATGAATGTTGAAAGAGGATTTGGTAAGATCCCTTCAACTATGTCTGAATTATGTTGAATGCATAGTACTCGTAACTTAATGCAAGGTAGCATTGAGGAAATGTGCATTAAGATATTATGCACAATCTTGTGGTTATGCATTGAGTGAATGCACATTAATTGATTATGTGAGTGATGTAAATGTGCATGCATAGGTATAGGTGCACATGATGAGATGCATTGTGAGAATGCATGATTGTGATGTATGTTTCATTGCAATTAGATAATAGATGGAATGGTGAACTATTATCAATCTTAAGAGCAAAAGAATAATTGCATAAAATGATGAAATCGAACCATGCAACTCTAGTATGGTAATAATTCACAGGAAGTAGATTGTTTTGGTGATATCAAAATGCTTCAGTGACTGTGGCAGCAATGAAATATTATATGCATATAAACTTACAAAGCATTTGGCTAATTGAAGTTTCAGATTTCAGGTAGATTGTTTTGGGCATGGAAAATATGGATAAGTCCATGATGAAGATTGGAATCTACCGTGAACAAGAGCTAAACGATATAAGAACAGGCTCATGGCTAAGCGAATCAATTTCTGAAGACACGTTGCAGGAAGACCAGGAGTGATGGTCTACCAAAGCCAAACCAGATGGAAAAGACCCCATGCTTTGGAAATGGGTTTTGAGTGAAACGCCATTGATAATGTTTCAGCCAAACCGCATGTCGGTAAACCTCGAAAGTGAGATGGTAAAGCTATGCCCAGAAGGCATGCGAGACACATCTGCAAAATGAATGAGTATTCTGTGACCCTAGACAAGAACATGCATGTCTAAATTATTAGGGTTAATATGCAAAGCATGCTCTATCTTATTTATATCATTGCAAATTGCTTGAGTATGATTAGGGCCTACATGGCGCACATCAGAAACGGGGTGCACACCTTTTATGGTGCTGGGTCATGATAGGGTTTTCAATATTGACTACACCCTAAGGGAATGAACGCATTCCTGGTGTTTCAATACTTGGTAGTGAATGATATGGAATGTGGTTAAGAATTGAACACCAATACTGATGAGCTTGCTTATCCTTCTTGTATTGTCATCCTACACAGATGCAGATTGATACTGCACATTCAAGGGAAAAGTGAAGAAGGGTACGCAAAGGGACTGTATGGGAATTAGCAACCTTTCTATGCTCACGTGAAATATTACCAAAAGGGATGGACAAGCCCGAAGAGCTATGTAATAAGAGAAGGTATCATCCTTGTGTGAGTAGGAGTCATGTTAACCTGCAGTCAAGAAAGTCACCTATAAAGTTCCTAAAAGGAACCACTGATTTGCATAAGAGAAGGAGTGGCATCCTTGTATAAATGAAGAGTTGATGTGTGTGAAGGGTTACGGTGCAAGAAGGTGTGGTGACATTCGTAAAGACATAAAATCTCTACTGGGACAGCAGTGGGAGGGCGGGCGCCGAGGACTGACTGAAAACCCTAAGATGCCTATGGCTCCATAGTAGAGCCTTGACCTATAATGGTCAGATGGTATAAGAAGGTGTGGTGGCATTGGAAAGGCATAAAATATCTATTGGGACAGCAGTGGGAGGGCGGGCACCAAGGACTGACTGAAAACCCTAAAATGCCTATGGCTCCATAGTAGAGCCTTGACCTATAATGGTCGGTGGCACAGTTTCCTTTCATTGGTCGATGACCCAGACGAATGTACTGGCTCGGCACTGGAGAGGGCCAACCAGGTATGGGAATGGTTGGGCACCACCAAATGCTTGGTAAATCCAGCCGATGGGGAGGCGTATTGGTTAAGCATTAACTATATCCAAGTCCATAGGTGATCCCAAGGCTTGCAAAGCGAAGCAAGATCCTATGGACCAGAAAGGAAATGCACAATACAGCTAAGTATTCGTTTTCATTTATGTCTTGTTTGGAATAATGAAAATTTCAGGTATAAGTCTTCTAACAGCTAAGCTGATACACTATTATTTATTTGTTGGAAACCTTAGTCATTGCAGGAAGTCAAGACCCTGAAAGACTATAAATTGCTGGTAAATCCAGAGAGTAAATGAGTGGGCGATATAAATTATTAAGAAATCCAGGGAGTAGCTGATTGAACGCTATAAAGTTCTTGATAAGTCCAGAGAGTGACTAGTTGGGCATTAACTACTTGATATGGTAAAGCAGCGTGTACGCTGGCCCAACACCCCTTAAACAATTGATAAAACCAGTCGGAGCACTGGCCTAGCATATTGCTAAAGGAAATGATTGATAAACCCAGTCGGCATACTGGCCTGGAATTGCTTATTCGAATGATTGTGGAGTAGCCTACATGCTGGCCCCACATTCGTTATTGTGTTCACTGGAAATCCAAGGCTCGTAAAGCAAAGAAGGATCCCATGGAATAAAGTGAAGACATCCAATACATATAAGTATTCAGTTACCTTGCAGCTTCTTGCTTATGAATATACGTGTGTATATGATTTGGTTATGATTTCCTAAACTCTTGTTTAGAAATAAACCCTATGAAAATGAACTAAACATGTGAATTGATTCAATGTTTGAGTGTAGGTATTGCTGGAAGCAAGGATTATGAAGGCATCCTAGAGATGCATGTGGACATGTGACCATCCTAAAGAGCTCAGTATGAGCAGTAATGAAAGATGGTGCAAGTGGATACAAGTGGATCCTAGTAGCCAAACGTTCTGTAGGCAATAATGGGAAAGGTGCCCTAGCTGAAAATCCATATACAAACCTTAGACACTAAGTATCATAGCCAAGAAAGGAAAGTCAAAGCATTCACATTGAAGTGAAAGAGACTAAGGAACATGAAACCACAGCGATGGTGTAGCTCCATAATAGAACAAGACTAAGAGGGAGAAACCCCTACTCTTCTCTTTCCTTTTGATTGATGCATTTATAAAACAAAAGATTGTTAAGTGCATATCATGGCTGAAAATAGATTGTGTTTAATTGCTTGAGATGAATTGTGAATGCTGAAATAGTAAATTTCCTGTGAAAGGATGAACATGAATGAGTTCATTTGTATGTTGGGAAAGCATGAAAAGTGTGGAAGTCCCATGAATAAAACATGGACATTCCATGTCAATTGGGAAAATAATTGACTAATCTTAATGTTTATGTTATGCTTGTCCTAACAAAGAATTCCCATGATGAATTTCACAGGTAAGAAAGTGAAACAATTGGTTGCAGCCAGCACAAGAAAGTGTTGCTAGTAAGCAAAGTGTGTTCAGTTGTGCCCATTGACCATGGCAGCAGACCGAGGGCTATTAGAGTTAGCTGAAAGTGTTCTTCAAACAATTTCCAGGACCCAAGAAAATCTTGGGGAGATGCTCAAGCTATAGAGGCAACAGAATGAGATAAACCATGAGGCTTTGCAGGACTCTATTCGTCTACAAAAAGAGGTAAAAAGCATTCTGGGAGCAATCAGCAAGGGAAAGGAAAGTGGATCAATGAAGAAGCATTCATCCAATTGTCTGATTAAGAAACGTTCTAGGTGGGAAGACTCAAAGGAAATGGACTGGGAAAAGGTAAAGTTGCCAATGAAATGTTGAGGATGTGGAGGAAATCATTGCCTCCATGACTTCCCAACAAGAGAATATCAAGAGGGTAGCAACCGTAAATTTCCCAGGTTTGTGGACCAGTTGAAAGGAAAAGAAAAGGAAGAAATTGTTTTGGAACGATGTCCTCATGTAGAGCTAGAAGGCCCCAACCAGCAAGAGCAGTTTGTAAAGACCAAAGGACTTAGTCCTAAAAAACCCAAGTAAAGGGTGAAATGCAGGACAAACCTACCACATTTTGTGAATTTTGGACATATGTAAAGTGGGTATTTATTTTCCAAAGTGTTGGAACACCGAGGACAGTGTTATTCCAAGGGGAGGGGAATGTAATGTCCCCATATTGACCCTATTGCATTAATATTGTAAATGATGTAAATAATGTTGTTTAGTCATGGTGAGGAGCTCAAGGCCAAGGCCCTGCCATTTATTTATCATTCTATGTATCGGCAATTAGAATAGATGCATATGGTTCTTGTGCTAGCCGTGCACAATGTAAATTTGGACATCATGTAAATATGCAATTTTAATGAAAAACCCACAACCAACTAAGCAATGCAACAAAGAGATGGGGCATGATCTTACAAGGAATAGGGAAGAAAAATAACCAAACCCTTGAGCCATGGAGTCAATCCATGTGTCAATGAGAAAACCCATGAGATCCCAACTACCCATTTTGGCTTATGCCCCAATCATTAAATTCTTCCAAGAGTTGGTTGAGGCAGTTAATGCCTTGGGAATGATGAGGTATGGCAGCCAATTTTGGGTATGGGCAAGCCATCAATCTGGGAATTCAATTTTTTGCTTGCAAGGTAAGAAATCACCCACGTTTTTCCTTCCCAAGCCATTCTGAACCACGGTCTTTCCTCTCTCATGCAGCCTGGGGTGAACTGGGGTTTTTCCTTCACGTTTTCACCATTTCTCTGCATTCTTCCATGCCTAGGAACTCGTTTTTGGTTAGCACAGTGGCTGGGAGAAGAGAACCACGATTTTCTAGGGTTATAGAGGCCATTTCTGCCCATGGACGTTTTTCTGAAAACGATTATGCTCCTGGGGTTGTTTTCCCATTTTCCAATTTTTGTTTTGGGCTTCCCACATTTTTCTAAACTGGTTGAAATCCCATCGTTGGGTATCCTACTACAAAAACGCCTAGCACTTGCATTTCTGGTTGTTATGTCCCTCCCTGTTTAGTTTGAACCTGTGAGCAGGAGATTCAAGAGTGGAAGAGGATAGATTTGGATTGATGAGCCCAATTAAGTATCCATAACTCAAGGGTTGAGCCACTAGCCTAGTAATTCATCTCTGTCCATCTCTTAGCAGCCTGAGAAACCCCACTGTTGATTGGTTTGGTTGATTCTGGTGTATCTTTGGCTATGTGAGAGCCTGCTTTCCCCTTTTCCTTGTGGAGATCATGCCCAGCTTGGGGGTGGCAGTGGTGCTAAGAGATTGAGGAACACACTGGCCTACGGTTGGGTGGAACGTTGCAGAAGTGTAGCCGGTTGCTCAGGGACTACTTGGTTTAAGATAAGTATTCTCATTTGCTAATTTGATATTGCTTAATTGATGAATGACATGAAAATTTGGAATGTATGATGGATGTGTAATGGAATTAAATTCTGTTGTGTTTTCAATATTTTATGCATTTGTATATCTCCATCTACAATTTATATGAATGCTTATTTGATTAAGTATGGGACTAGATGTCCAGTATTATTGTTAGTGTCCTCTCCATAGCCTTGTAGGATAGGAGGGACATTACACTCATTCAAATTCTGGTCATGCACCATTGTTCCCTGCTGGATAATCTTTCCAATTCCTATCCATGTGCTCCATTTCGACATCAGGTGTGGAAATTGCATTACTTCAAAAATGACGTTTACTAAAATTCTGCACTTTTACACAGTTGTAAAATATCCTCAACTGCCAACTTCAGCCACCTGTAGAAGCAAATCTATAAGGATTCAAGAAAACTTTTATACCAGGAGAAGATAGCCCATATAACAAGGAACACTTAGCAACTCGTGGATCTCTGTTCCGATGCACCATTCATTTTCTATTAAATTATGGATTTGTCTACTTTTAACTTTTGACATTTTCCAAATTTTCAAGATTTTGAGCCAAAAATGGCTATCTCTCAAACTGAGCATTTCTAGAAAATCTCTATCTAACGAAAAATATCTGGTTTAATGAGAATATGAAATGTTGAGTTCAGTAAATTTCTTGAATCCTAATTACAGGGTCACTTTCATCCACTGCAAGCTTTTCAAAATGTCTAAAAAGTGGCTCAGAATAGTGCTTTTTGGCCTTCACACTCACCCCAACTCCACATCCTTTGGAGTTTGGCTCCAAAATTCCAAACTTAACATTGTGCCTGCTCCATGACCGCTCCATATCAGTTTCGGCTCAATCCGACCTTCTGTCAAGTGTTGGGTCACTGATTTATAAAAGCCATTAATTCCAATTTTATGCCAAATTGGAGCATAATGAACTCGGGATCCTCACTGGACCTTCCATGGCCTTCGTTAATGGCCTCAAAATTCCACTGAACTCATCAAATTCTGATCATGCATGCTCCTGTAATCGAAAAATCAATTTTCGGGCTCTATACTTTTTTTTTTTTTTGCCTCCGCAATCTTCAACTTGCAACCCACATCCTGAAACCCGAAATCCGAAATCCGAAAATGCGGGTTCGAAATTGCGAAAATCCAAAACGCAATTTTAAAAAATTTTGCGTTCCTGCAACCCGAAACCCGAAATCCGAAATTGCGGGTTCAGAATTGCGGAAATCCAAAATGCAATTTTTAAAAGTTTTGCGTTCCCGCAACCTGAAACCCGAAATCTGAAATTGTAGGTTCGGAATTGCAGAAATTCAAAACGCAATTTTTAAAAATTTTGCGTTCCCGCAACCCAAAACCCAAAATCCGAAATTGCGGGTTCGGAATTGCGGAAATCCAAAATGCAAGTTTTAAAATTTTTGCGTTCCTGCAACCCAAAATCCGAAATCCCGAAATACGCAACTGTAGAAACACCTCCGTTCCTGCAACTTGCGGGGTTCATATCTCCTTCGTCCCTTAGCCAAATGAGACGACTCTAGTACCATTGGAAAGCTCTTGCAGATCTCTATGCACTTGTGTGGTCCTATGCCCCATTAGAGAACTTTGATCCTACCATTTTTCCATTCCAAAATGATGCACACACTTCATCACTATTGTGTTAAAATATTCCATTACCTGCCTGTAACTCACAGTTTTTCCCAAGCATCCCCAGTGCTGCAACATGGGATCTGATACCACTCTGTCACGTCCCCTTCCACCAATCCAAACCATGGAGGGAACATGACTGACATACTAGGGCTTATTTGACAAACTCAACCCCATACATTACTCAAAAATTCATAATAAACAAAAGCTTCTGTGTACAAATTCATACTCAATATAAACACAGCGGAATTAAATCATATTTGAAAACACACAAACAGTAATGCATCAGCATATCTATCACCGGCATATGATGGATCAACATGTAGAGAATTAAATCTCATTCTCATGCTATGCACAGACTTCATGTCAATTTCATTAAGATAATCATTTCATTTCATTAACATGGACAATTAACATTCAGAACAGGACACATAATGATCATAATTTGAACCACATAGAACACTTATCTTTGAGATGAAGCTGTCCAACAATTGGCTATGTGAGAGCAACGTTCCACCCAACCATAGATCTTTGTCCATCCTATATTCTTTCAGCTGAGAGATCACCCCCGAGTTGGGTTGTGTATCCACTAAGGAGGAACTAAATAGGCTCACTCACAGCCATGGTTTTGCACAAATAGTCATGCTAAGCCAACACACAGTTGGGTTTATCAAGCATACAAAAGACCAAAGAAGAGGATGCTAAGCCAGTGAGCTCAACCACAGAGCTACAGGCATCTCAACTAAACTCAACAGTCATCACACCCACAATACCTACCACACCCAACAGAAGGAAGGTCCCCTTCTCTGCTGCACAGTCCCTCAGGCGTCCATTCCCTCAAGTGCTCTTTAAGGTGGGCATAGAAAGGTCCAGCTCATAATTTCTTGAGATTCTAGCCTTCACTGGGTTTATCAAGCAAACCCAACCTCTGCACAGTCATTCACACTTGGATTTCTCCCAATTCTATCATCAAATAACTCAATCCCGTCACTGGATTTCTGGGCTATAAAAACTGGGTTTTCCAATGGATTTTGCGGTATCTAATACTCTCAATTTCGCCTCAAGGTTCATATCTATGGATTCCCCATTGGATTTTACTGTCAATACCAAATTCTAAGCGTTTATCGCTCTTCAAAACATGGGTTCTTGCAAAGTTGCAATTTCTGGTTTTTCTCACTGCTGGGAATTCGTAATGGATGAAAATTGCTGCTGGGATGTTCAAAAATGGAATGGGAATGAGGAAGGACCCATACCCATGAGGTAGAGTGACTTGTGGTACAAGAAAAACAGATCCCATACCTGCCATACGAATTTCTTGGATGCCCATACTCCATTGAAGCCATGGACTGAATTCTTCAACAACTTTCTTACAACATAATTAAATGTTAGCAAGGAAAGTCAAATGGGTTCTCACAATGACATTTAGCAGCATATGGTTCATCTCCACAACCCCCTCACCACTCCCTAATGGAATACACATGGCCCCTTCTCATTCATTGCTTCCATAGCCATTTTTGGTATTTTATTGAAATATTAATATTTACACCAAATTACAATATTCCATTACCAAGGGTAACAAAATATCAAATGTTTGTCCATTTTAAATAAAATCCGAACATACACTAGTGGGGCCTTGGCCTTGAGCTCCACGCTAGGGAAACATACATTGCATGTATGCAATATTTACATTAAAAGCCAATATTTCATAAAGGTCAAAATTGGGGTATTACAGGGTGGATAATCCAGAGCATCCCTTGGAAAATTATTCTTCTACAGCAGGTCATGGACACTCCTCAAAGGTTGAATTGAATATTTGAAGCTGAATTCTTTCCAAGAGAGTCAAGATGCATGCAAGGAAATACATTATATTGAAGCCAATCTTCCTATCTCTCTTCATGCACTTACTAAGCTCCTCATCAGGGAAATTTTTAAGGGTGAAATTTCACCAATTGGCTATTTTTTGGGGTTTTTTCAAAAAATAAATTCTCTATTTGGTCATTTTTTGTCTCCAATATAGCCTATATTTACATAAAATATGTTTTTTTATCATAGTATTCGCCAAAATTTACAATTTTTGGTAGTAAATTGTATGTTTCATATTTAATATTTGCCTAGCAATCTATATATATGTTTTTTTTAATTCAAAATAATCGCCTAGAATACTATACTTAAGTATACTTTTATCATCCTTAAAAAATACCCTGCTCCTCATTATTAGTTTCTTATTTATGTTGATTCTACAAATGAAACCATATGTATGTATTTGATGTAATTTTTGTAGAAACAATTACAAAGTGTGTCATTCCCATTCAATCAATTCCATTTTCCCGTGTTTATGTTCACCTATGCTCAAATCATTGGAAAAATTGAATAGTTTTAATATTGGATGAAATAACTTGCTTTCTATTCTACAAAATATCATATTGATGGTTGTTGTAGCTAAATTAAATGTAATTGAATCCATACCAAGAACCATATCATAAAATAGTGATCATTTGGTGTCACTTGGAATCATTTGGAAATGGGTCATTTCGTGGTCATTTCTTGCCCTTGTGAATCAAAATTGTTCCTCACCTCCAAATTTTGCAATCTAACTCCCAAGTATTGAACCTAGTGTCTTCCATAGAAGGTTTGGATCATTATAATCTATTTGTTTCCAATATTACAACAAAAATAGAGAAGTTCCACATAATTCCTAGGGAAATTGCCTACAGTCATTTTGGCCTGCCTGGATGTGATGCACTTCGAAATGTGCAAACTGTCGAAGAAATATTGTGAGTAAACCCTGCTAAAAGTATGGTTGGTGTGGTCCATAAGTGGATTGATTCTATAGGTTACCATGAGAACCTATGTTTCCAAATTCGTGAGCCTTTGGTTGTGTTTGGGAAACTAGGCAATTTTAGCCTCCAAAAGCTAGAATTTGTACCTAGTTTTGTATTTTTTGAAATTGGCTTTTGTGATTGACTTAATATTTCTAATATCAGATTGGGGGTATTACAAAATCCTATATAGCATACCTAGCCATGTTGTATCATGCACGATAGGCTCATTGATCATTTTTTCCAAATATGGGAGATTGAGGCTAGCCATTAAAGGTAAGGTGGGAGTTGGTCATGCCATTGTATGCTATGTGTGGTTTACGTGAGGTGGATACCGAGGTGGTGTTGAAAATAAAGAGTGACCTCATACTATGGGGGAGAGATCAAAATGGTCCAAAGTATCTCCGAGGGAAGAATACAAAAGAGAACCTATTCCGGGAGACATAGCAGAGGGAGGATGATCCAGGACAATCATCTCATCTTCGATCAATTTTAAAGTCTTCAAAAATTAGTTCAAAGGTTACAGTGGTAAAGAGATCATCTACATCTTTCCTTCAACGTTCGTTTCGCATGAAACAGCCTCCGGATGAAGAAGTTGTTAGCATTTGAAGTTTCGTCAAGGATGGTTAAAATGGTTAAAAAATGGTGAAAATGATTAAAATGTGTGATTTGGGGGCTATGGGAATCGAACCCAAACCTTGTGATAAGGCCACCATGACCCCATGAATGAAAATGGTCAAAGAAATGTGTAAAAAGGGGTTTCCCTTGACCCAAGCCAACACCGAGGCCCCCCTTAGTGAACCATATTATTAAACCATATGTTGTACCATATGTTATAACCATACCAAATGTCAAGCGCATACCATATATTATATATATTATAACAATATGGTATAGCGCCAAACTTTAACATATTACAATGTGGACCATGTAACAAAACCATATATCATAAACCATATGCCTATAAAGTGGGTGCAAACCTTATCCATATCCAAAGCGCATGCCACATAACCATTATGCAATAATGCAAACGTTAAACCATATGATAACCAATTATTCACGTGGTATGTATTAAGCCATGCCACCATGTAAAAACGCACAAGGGAAGGAGAGGCCCACGGGTTTGACCCCGGGACCTCTGCCTTCAAGCGGTGTGTTTTTATCATTGGGCCATGGGCCCTCCATTGAGGTAGAAACAGTGGAATATTGTTTTAAAGTTGTAGCACTAAAATGTTATAAAAACCACGATTTCCAGCCACAAGTGCATCTTTGGAATTTTACACAGAACGGGTTTTTTCACAGTAAAGGAGGTAGAGTACAGGAATAGTTCCTAAGGCACAGAGGCCATTAATGGGCATGAATCCCGAGGTGGAATCCGTACACAGTCCGTACAGTTTGTCTTTTGTGCAGAGTTGTAGTCTCGATTTGTGTGCCAGAGGAGTTTTCAGCCAAAGGTGGTTGCGTTTATACTCGTTTTTCTCAGAATTTTTCAAGGAATTCAATGGTGTTGTTTATTTCTACTTCTGACTGACAGAAAACCGAGGTGTTTCCAGAACTCTTATTTTGTAACCTTTGAAGACTTAATAAGATCGACCTTCCCATTGGAAGCGGCCCGTAGATGTACCCCAAGAAGGGTGAACTCCATTATCAACTCTTGTCTTCATTTTTCTCATTTGCATATCTCTTTTATGTGCTTCATTTTTGCTCTTTAAATTGTCATTTAAGCCTCTTTAATGGATTTTAGCATTTAAAATTCACATGAAAATATTGGTTATAAAGATCCTAAATAATTTTCAGATCAAGTTTGCTATCAAAGCAGCTTAACCATTGCATTGTGAGTTTGTTTATGTTAACAAGATCTAGGATTCAAAGAGTTGAAGGAGAGCTTGAAGAACTTGATCCTGAGATTATATCAAGGAGAAGGAAAATGGCTTCAGAAAAAGGAGATGATGGAAATTTTTCAATAATTTTTGAAGGGGATTTTCTTAAAGCTTTTATGAGGATGCAAAGTATGGTATAATAACTTTACCAAGATCGGAAGAAGGGCGAACAAGGTGGTTCTTCTCATGCAAAAGGTAAAGAAGAAGAAGGTGGTGAAGAACCTCCTAAATCTCCTCCATCATCACCATCTTTTCTTGATGGTTCTTTAAATGCCTCGCCTAAACAGAAAATTGATCTCAATATGCCTCCATTAAAGCTTGATATTAAATTTAAGTTACCTGTTTATAATGGAGAACTTAATGCTGAAACATTAGATAATTGGATCCGCCATATTGAAGTCTATTGTAGGATTCAAAATTTTAATGAAGATATCTTGAAAATTCAGTTAGCTTCTCCCAGACTTGGAGGGACCGCTCTCATACGGTGGGAGAGTAGAACTCAGAAGGATTTGGCCTCAAAAGGCAATATTATATCCTCTTGGCATGAATTCAAGTCAGCATTAAAGAAGCAGTTCTATCCATTGGGTTACATACAACAAGCAATGATGGATTGGCAAAATATGAGGCAAGGTAAGGGTCAAAGTGTGCAAGATTACACAAAAAAAATTTAGAAGAGAGCTTTAATACTTGGTATACCTCTCTATACCCAAGAAATTCTTCTCAAGTACATAGTGGATTACATCATTATTTGCGTCATACAATAGTTATGTTTAATCCTACTAATCTTGATGAGGTATGTGTAGAAAATACGCACATTGAATCCAAAGGGAAGAGTGTTCATGATGTTTTAGATGAATCCATTCAGCAAAAAGAAGGCAAGGAAAAAGGGAAGAGCAAACATGTGGCTACTGTGAAGAAAGGGGACACAAATCTTTCTTGTTCTCATTGTCAGAGAGATGGACATGATGCAAAGCATTATCATAAGCTACATCCATAAATGAAACCAAAGTGGTTTAAGGATCGGAAAGGGAAGCAGAAAGCTACAATTATCGTTGAGGACCTTGGATCAGATTCCGAGGATGAAACCAAGATATCAATCGTAGGTATGAAAGGTAAAACTATTGTTGGTAATGATTCTGACATTGGTTCTTCATGTGATTCTACTTCTGAAGATCATGAAAGTTCTAAGGATAGAAAAAGGAATGCACTATTTCATTTAAGGGTAATCACTAAACAAACCAAGATCGACACGCTCATAGATAGTGGATCTCAAGCTAATCTTATTTCAGAAGAAGTAGTCAAGCAGTTGGGATTAATAACTAAACCACACAAGAAACCTTATCCACTAGGTTGGGTATGCAAAGATAACAGGTTACAAGTAAAAAGACAATGTGATCTCAAGTTTGCAATTACATCTAATTTTGTGGATGAAGTTGAATTTGATGTGGTTCCATTAGATATCTGTGGGATTGTGTTGGGTATCCCATACTTATAATATCGAAAGGCAATCTTCTATCAAGAACATAATCAGTATCATTTGTTTAAGGAAGGAATTGAGTACATAGTACACTCACATTCATATAAAAATGACAAATCATTGGGAACTACACAACAATTGAAAAGGGTTGTTAATGCATATCGGAATTTGGCACTTATTTCTATGAAAATTAAAGAAGAAAAGCATCCTAAGCATCAAAAATAAGTGTCATTTCATCACAATACATCTACTATGGTTGATAGTGTTCCTATGATAAATCATAAGCATGATACAAGTACAATCTCTTTCACATGTTCAATGTTGATAGTCAGCTTATTACTGATCAGCAGTATATGGTTGGTCCCTACAATATTGAATGAAGATTTTGTTGAAAAAGGAGTTAATGTACTTAACAATATCTGTGCAGTGTTGATGGTTTTCATGTTGAGTCAGATGTACAGGTTCCAAGAATGGACAAGTGAGACAGGACATGCCTTCACTTGATTGCAGGATGATTCCATGCTTTTGGTGGTCCAAAAGCTTCTCAATGGGGAGGTTTGATCTAGGAGGATCATCTCATATCCGATCAGGTTTAAATTCTTCAAACATCAATTCAAAGGTTACAGTGGTAACAAGCTCGTTGACAAATTTGCGTTAATGTTTGTTTCGCATGAAACAGCCTCTGGATGAAGAAGTTGTCAACATTTGAAGTTTCGTCAAGGATGGTTAAAATGGTTAAAATATGTGATTTTGAGGCTATGGGAATTGAACCCAAACCTTGTGATAAGGCCACCATGACCCCATGAATGAATATGTTCAACAAAATGTGTAAAAATGGAGTTCCCTTGACCCAAGCCAACACCGAGGCCCCCCTTAGTGAACCATATTATTAAACCATATGTTATAACCATACCAAATTTCAAGCGCATACCATATATTATATATATTATAACAATATGGTATAGCGCCAAACTTTAACATATTACAACGTTGACCATGTAACAAAACCATATATCGTAAACCATATTCATATAAAGTGGGTGCAAACCTTATCCATATCCAAAGTGCATGCCACATAACCATTATCCAATATTGCAAACGTTAAACCATATGATAACCAACTATTCACGTGGTATGTATTAAGCCATGCCACCATGTAAAAACGCGTAAGGGAAGGAGAGGCCCGCGGGTTTGACCCCGAGACCTCTGCCTTCAAGAGGTGCATTTTTACCATTGGCCACGGGCCCTCCATTGAGGTGGAAATGACGAAATATTATTTTAAAGTTGCAACGCCGAAATGTTATAAAAACCATGATTTCCAGCCACAGGTGCATGTTAGGAATTTTACACATAGTGGGTTTTTGCAGAGTAAAGGAGGCAGAGTACAGGCACAGTTCCCAAGGCACAGAGGCCATTAATGGGCACAGATCCCAAGGAGGAATCTGTACACAGTCCATACAGTTTGTCTTTTTTGCATAGTTATAGTCTCGATTTGTGTGCCAAAGGATTTTTCAGCCAAAGGTGGTCGAGGTTATACTCATTTTTCTCAGAATTTCCCAAGGAATTCAATGTTGTTGTTTATTTCTGCTTCTGACTTACAGAAAATAGAGGTGTTTCCAGAACTCTCATTTTGTAACCTTTGAAGACTTAATAAGATCAACCTTCCCATTGGAAGCGGCCCAGAGACGTAGCCCAAGAAGGGTGAACTCCGTTATCATATCTTGTCTTCATTTTTCTCGTTTACATATCTCTTTTATGTGCTTTATGTGCTTTAGTTTTTATCTTTAAATTGTCATTTAAACCTCTTTAATGGATTTTAGCATTTAACATTCACATGCAAATATTGGTTATAAAGATCATGAATAATTTTCAGATCAAGTTTGCTATCAGAGCAGCTTAAACATTGCATTGTGAGTTTGTTTATGTTATCAAGATCTAGGCTTCAAAGAGGTGAAGGAGAGATTGAAGAACTTGATCCTGAGATTGGATCGAGGAGAAGGAAAATGGATTCAAAAAAAGGAGATGATGGAACTTCTTCAATTATTTCTGAAGGGGATTTTCTTAAAGCTTTCATGAGGATGCAAAGTATGGTGGAAGAACTTTACCAAGATCGGAAGAAGGGCGAACTGTTAAATTTTGAGCATTAATTCACAATACTCTAGGATCTTTGCTGAGAGAATAACATATACAGTATATCAATGCATGACAATCACAATATGACAAGCATCACAAGAATCAAAAGCATAAGAGACAAGAGACACAGAGTTTCCGTGGGGAAAACCCTAAGGTGAAAAACCCCACAACTTCCTCAGAGATAGAGAGAGCAATGGCTCAACCAAAGTACAACCAAATAACACTAAGATAGTATCCTAGTAGCAGATGAACCTCCTCCTCACTAGTGCGCCACTTTCTGAGTGAGAGTGAGTTACTTTTTCGAGAGTGAGTAAAATAGAGATCTCCGATCTCTATTTATACTAAGCTTTTTGCCCAGTGACCTTATGGGGCCGACTTGTCTATCTAGGTACATCACATTATAATATATATATTTCAAGGCCGACCCCACACATGGTGGTCTAATAACCCATCGACAAGTACACACACTTGCGACACTTATCAATCCACATAACGACACTTTCTTATAGAGGAATAACACATCTCTATTAAGGGTACAATAAATATATATAAAATACACAGATGAAATACATTCCGAAGTTACATATACATCAACACTCCCTCTTAACTAGGAAGGTATTTCTCGACATAGATCTGCTAGACAAGTCTTCTTCTCGGGATCATCGTCATCGTCACTGCTGCTACTATCTCAACCAATCTCTGACTCTACTCATCATAGGAAGTTCTACAGAGCCAGTCCTTTTTCATACTGGATGTAGGCCCACCATCTGCAGGTCTTCGTCATCACTGGCCATACTGTGGAATCCTCGGGACTTATTACGTGCGTCACAAAACCTCGAAAGAGCATCCCAGGCTGTTACGAGCACACGGCTCTACCTATAGGATCTCCCAGGGTCATATTATATGTGACCTCACCACAAAACCTCGCAAGAGCATCCCAGGCTGTTACGAGCACGCAGCTCTACCTATAGGATCTCCCAGGGCACGAATTACATGTGGTCATGGAAAAACCTCGCAAGAGCATCCCAGGACTGATTACAGGCGCACAGCCCAACCTATCGGATATCCCAAGGACACGAATTATATGCCATAGGACAAAACCTCGAAAGAGCATCTGCCAGATATCCCAGGGAAACGAATTACATGCCATAGGAAAAACCTCGTAAGACTATCTACAGATCTCCCAGGGCAACGAATTATATGTCCTCCCAGAGAAAAACCTCAAAAGAGCATTTGCCAGATATCCCAGGGCACCGAATTACATGCCATAGGCAAAACCTCAAAAGACTATCTGCAAATCTCCCAAGGCAATGAATTACATGCTCATCTGCACAACCTGATCCACGGCCATAGAGTATCAACCTGATACTCACCATACATCATCCTGATGTACACATGATCATCCTGATCATCATCACTACAACATCCTATTGCATGTCATCTGGAGCAACATCCTGAAGCTCATCATCCATGATCATCCTGATCATACAATGCATCTACCTAATGCATACCAAGTATCTACCTGATACATATCATCATACATGATCCACTTGGTCATACAATGTATCCCCCTGATACAAATACAAATACATGATACATATCACCATACATGATCCACCTGATCATACAATGTATCCACCTAATACATATACAGATACATGATCCAAGCACCAACATGATGCATATACAAAAATACATACACATGATCCAACCGATCATATCCAGCATCCAACATGATGCGTACATACATATAGATGATCCAACTGATCATATCCAGCATCCAACATGATGCGTACATACATATAAATGATTCAACTGATCATATCCAGCATCCAACATGATGCATACATACATACATAAAAATGATCCAACTGATCATATCCAGCAGAAACCAGAACATCATCCTGATGCTCATCATTCAACGCTTACATCCACAGCCATGTGAAGGATCCTCCTTCCAACATGCTTGGAATGGCTTCGGCAAATGTGTCCATCACTTCTTCCTCGAAGTGTCCTCAATCTGAAGAACGCCAAGCCTCTCTCTGAAGTACTCGAACTTCACCCTGGCTAGTGGATTCATCAGCACATCTGCAATCTGCTCGTCCATCGCAACATACAGGAGCTTCACAGCTCCTCTCTGCACCATATCCCTGATATAGTGATATTTGATCTCTATGTGTTTCGACCTGTCATGAAACACTGGGTTCTCGGACAGCTTCACACAGCTCTGGTTATCACAGAAGATACCAGTAGCCTCCAACGGGAGATCAAATACCTCAGACAGTAGCTTCCGTAGCCATACTGCCTCACAACTAGCTGAACAGGATGCAACATACTCTGCCTCAGCTGTACTCAATGCTACGCAGGACTGCTTCCTGCTAAACCAAGAGATCACACCTGATCCCATACTAAAGCAACACCCAGATGTGCTCTTCCTATCTGCAGCACTGCCAGCCCAATCTGAATCAACATAACCCTGCAGGTTAAACTTTTGATTCGCCTCATATCTGAGCCCATAATCCACTATACCCTTCAGGTACCTCAGAACATGCTTTACAGCAACCAGGTGAACACTCCTCGGATCCGTCAGGAACTGGCTCAATGTGTTCACAGCAAAGCAAATATCTGGTCTCGTGTTCGTCAGGTACATCAAGGACCCAATAATATGACGATACATAGAAACATCAACTGGCTCAGATGAAGCATCACAAAGAAGCTTCAGATTCGATGCCATAGGTGTGGCCATGGCCTTGCAATCCATCATCCCATATCTCTTCAGGATATCTACTGTGTACTTCCCTTGACCAAGGAAGATCCCACCTGCATTCTGCCACACCTCCATACCTAGGAAATAGTGCATCATTCCCAAGTCTTTCATATCGAATTCAGCTGCAAGCTTCCTCTTGGTATCCGCAATCAGCCTGTCATCTCCTGTCACAAACAGGTCATCCACATATAGTAGTAGAATCACGGGATTCCCTTCCTCAACTTTGTAGTAAAGGTTGGAATCCGCTTTACTCTTGGTAAAGCCCAAACTAGATAGGAAACTGTCCATCCTACCATACCAGGTTCTGGGAGCTTGCTTTAAGCCATACAAGGCTTTCTTCAATCTGCATACATAAGATTCCCTGTCATGTATTTCAAATCCGAGTGGCTGTTCCACATATACTTCCTCTTCTACTATACCGTTCAGGAAAGCAGTCTTGACATCCATCTGGTGTATCTTCCACTTCATTGTTGCAGCCAGGGCAAGTACTGTTCTGATGGAAGTATATCTGGCTACAGGTGCAAAGGTTTCTTCATAGTCTATTCCTTCCTTCTGAGAGAAACCACGAGCTACGAATCTTGCTTTATATTTTTCCACACTGCCATCTGCAGCATGCTTGATTTTGTAGATCCACTTAGAAGTCACAACAGACTTCCCTTTAGGTCTTGGGACAACATCCCAAACATCATTCTTCATAATTGATTGGTATTCCTCAACCATAGCATCCTTCCATTCTTTCTTTTCGGCAGCCTCCTCATAACTGGAAGGTTCTTTGTTCATAATGTCACAGAGTAAAGCAACATAACTGGTGTGTGATCTGGTTCTCTTCTTTGCTCTGTGTTCTTCTTCTGGAATGCCAAATCTTTCTGCATCATGAATGAGCTCTCTAGCCCATACAGGTTTCCTCTTGTGAGAGTTATCCTCACGGGGTGGATCTATAGGTTCTTGTGGATCTTCAAACTCACGAGCAGTTTCTGGAACTGCATCAGTCATGGTAGTGTCCTGAAATCTTGTTTCCTTAGGTTCTTCATAAACTTCAATAGGTGCCTTTCTTGATTTGATGAATGCTGAATTTTCATCAAATGTTACATCCCTGCTGACATCAATCTTCTTGAACCCTGGAAAATATATTCTGTAAGCCTTCGAGCTTTCACTATAACCCACAAAGATGCCCTTCTTTCCTGAAGGATCTAGTTTAGTCCTCTTCTCCTTTGGAACATGAGTGTATACTGGACAACCAAATATTCTGAGATGGCTGACTTCAGGTTTCTTACCAGAAAAGACTTCTTCTGGTGTCTTGTTGTCCAATATCTTGTGGGGTGTTCTGTTCTGCACATATACAGCTGTTCTAGCTGCTTCTGCCCATAGATGCATAGGAAGATCCTGGTCATGCAACATTGCCCTTGCTTCTTCCATGATAGTTCTGTTCTTCCTTTCTGCAACTCCATTCTGTTGAGGATTATAAGGAGCAGTCAACTCCCTCTTAATCCCTGAATCACTGCAAAGCTTCTTGAAGTCATTTGAGGTGAATTCTCCACCATTGTCAGATCTGAATGTTTTGATTTTCTTGTCATTTTGATTCTCCATCAAGTTTTTGAATTCCTTGAATTTATCAAACACCTCATCTTTGCCCTTCAAGAAGTATACCCAAGTCTTCCTGGAGAAGTCATCAATAAATGATACATAGTAAACATACCCACTCAGGGAGCTGGATGACATAGGGCCACATACATCTGAGTGGATGATTTCTAGGATATCTTTTGCCTTGCTTTCACTGCTTGGGAAAGCCTTCTTAATGTTCTTACCTTTTGCACATCCTTTGCAAACACCTTCATGTTTGGTCTTGATTTCAGGAAGACCCTCTACAGCCTTGCTTGCAATTGGAAGTGCTCTATAGTGCATGTGAGCAAGTCTTCTATGCCAAAGTTCACTTGGCTCCATGGATTCATGTACCATGGCATGTTCAGGTTGACCCTTTAATTTATACAAGCCTCCCTCTTGCTCTCCAATCACTACAGCATCATCCATGGTCTTTCCCTTTGGCCACATTAGTACTT
The DNA here is from genome assembly GCA_027924585.1 of Larix kaempferi. Lineage (NCBI taxonomy): Eukaryota > Viridiplantae > Streptophyta > Pinopsida > Pinales > Pinaceae > Larix > Larix kaempferi. The sequence continues at coordinate 22,685,917 of BSBM01000742.1, read as the reverse complement.
GGCCATCAACAAATGCAACCCTCATACCTTTTGCATCTAAGGCAGAGATGGAGAGTAAGTTCTTCTTGAGTCCAGGTACATAGAGGACTTCCTTCATCTTCAGAGATTTTCCAGAATCTAGGTTGTAAGAAGCTTCACCACTTCCTTTGATTGGGTATTGATAATCATCCCCAAGTTTCACCTTATGGGGTGATTCATGTTCAGAAAGGTTCACAAAAGATTCCTTGAACCCAGTCATGTGTTTGGAAGCCCCACTATCAATCAACCAATCATTACAACCATGGGAGATGGTACCAGTGAGTGCAGAGATCAGAACATACTCTTCTTCACTTGATGAATCATCATCACTACTACTTTCTGCCTTAGCCTTCTTCTTTGGGGGTTCATCATCTTCAGCAGCATGAGCATGAAACCTTCTTTTGCTTCCCTTCTTCTTCTTACTAGGATTTTTGTTATTATCCCTTTTGTTCTTAGGACAATCTGAAGCAAAGTGACCCTTCTCATTGCATGTGAAGCATCTTAGGTCTTTCTTATTCTTTTGATAGGATCTATTGTGGCGAGGGTGATCCTTCTTGGTTTTGCTTCTTTTGGTGTGAGCTGCAAGAGCTTGATCTTCTCCTCCCATCTTTTCCTCACGAGCTATAAGTCTAGCTTCTTCTTGAGAACATTCTTCCCGAAGTCTACTGAAGGAGATCAACTTCTTCCTTGCACAAATTCCTTGGATAAAGGAATCCCATGACCTGGGTAGGCCATTTAGAGTGGTCATCACCACTTCACCATTCTCCACCATTTCATCTACTGCTTCTAATTGTTCCTTGATCTAAGAGACCCTTGAAAAGTAGGATTGAATGGTTTCTCCATTCTAAAACTTCACTGCTTTCAATTGGTTCCGCAGGGTCATCTTCCGATTTATGTTCTTTCCTTCAAATAGCTTGGTCAAAGATTCAAACATCTCTTTGGGTGTCTTGAGAGAAGACACATGGGGTATGAGATGGTCTTTTATGGAATCAGCAATGATTCTCTTTGCCTTGACCAAGTTCTTCTTGTGCAATACCTTGGCCTCTTCATCCTCTAGGATAGGGATGTCTTCTTTCACATATGAGTCCAACTCATTCTCTTCCAAGATTAGCCCAATCCTATACTTCCAGGCTCGGAAGTTATCAGCCCCTTCAAGCTTATCCTCAAGCTTGGTGTGAAGAGACATCTTTAAGAGTACTTCAAATGGAAATAGAAAAGATTTAGAACTTACCACTTGAAGTGCTGAAAACTGGATCTGGTCCCGGATTGGGGTTTGTCAGAGAAACCCTAAAAATTCAAAATGTGAATTTCAAAATTCCGAAAGGATAGAAAGATGCGCCTTGGAGAGTTGATTAGCCTAGTACATTCAGAATTTGAGATCAGCAAAGTCTTGCCCTTCAAAATTGCCTTTTTGTCCTCCCGGGTTCACTAGGGAGAGCCCTGAATTAGGGTTTGAGTTTCCCGGAGATCTACCCAGCCAAAAATCTCGATCCAAAGCTCAAACCTTCGATTTTTGCAAGGAGCTTCCAGCTGTACCTTCAGTTTCCAGAAATTCCTATTTTTGTGGAAACCCTAATTTTTAGGGCCAAAACTGAAAATGCTCGGAACTGAAATCTGATTGGACAGAAAGATGCGCCTTGATGAGTAGATCCAATCTACTATACTGAATTTCAAAAATCTGTGGAGAGAAACCCAATAAACAAGCAATACAAGCTTCCGTCACTGCAAAATGTCTTCTTCTCAGTTAAGCTCTGATACCATGTTAAATTTTCAGTATTAAATCACAATACTATAGGATCTTTGCTGAGAGAACAACATCTACAGTATATCAATGCATGACAATCATAATATGACAAGCATCACAAGCATCACAAGAATCAAAAGCATAGAGACAAGAGACACAGAGTTTCCGTGGGGAAAACCCTAAGGTGAAAAACCCCACAACTTCCTCAGAGATAGAGACAGCAATGGCTCAACCAAAATACAACCAAATAATACAGAGATAGTCTCCTAGCAGATGATCCTCCTCCTCCTCACTAGTGCGCCACTTTTCAGAGAGAGAGATAGATACTTTTCCGAGTGAGTAAAATAGAGATCTCCTATCTCTATTTATACTCACCTTTTTGCCCAGTGTCCTACTGGGGCCGACTTGTCTACTTGAGTACATCCACATTATATTATATATTAATTAGGGCCGACCCCATAAGGTGGTCTAATAACCCATCGGCAAGTACACACACTTGCGACACTTGTCAATCCACATGACGACACTTCCTTATAGAGGAATAACACATCTCTTATAAGGGTACAATAAATATACATATAATATACTAATGAAATACATTCCGAAGTTACATATACATCAACAATAGAACCACATACATCTGAGTGGATGATTTCTAGGATGTCTTTTGCCTTGCTTTCACTTCTTGGGAAATCCTTCTTAATGTTCTTACCTTTTGCACATCCCTTGCAAACACCTTCATGTTTGGTCTTGATTTCAAGAAGACCCTCTACTGCTTTGCTTGCAATTAGAAGTGCTCTATAGTGCATATGAGCAAGTCTTCTATGCCAAAGTTCACTTGGCTCCATAGATTCATGCACCATGGCATGTTCAGGTTGTCCCTTCAATTTATACAAACCTCCCTCTTGCTCTCCAATCACTACTGCATCATCTATGTTCTTTCCCTTTGGCCACATTAGGACTTGTCCATCCACAAATGCAACCCTCATACCTTTTGCATCCAATGCAGAGATGGAGAGTAAGTTCTTCTTGAGCCCAGGTACATAAAGGACTTCTTTCATCTTCAAAATTTCCAGAATCTAGGTTGTAGGAGGCTTCACCACTTCCTTTGATTGGGTATTGATAATCATCCCCAAGTTTCACCTTATGGGGTGATTCATGTTCAGATAGGTTCACAAAAGATTCCTTAAACCCAGTCATGTGTTTGGAAGCCCCACTGTCAATTAACCAATCATTACAACCATGGGAGATAGTACTTCTGAGAGCAGAGATCAGAACATACTCTTCTTCAATTGATGAGTCATCATCACTATCACTTTCTGCCCTAGCCTTCTTCTTTGGGGGTTCATCATCTTCGGCAGCATGAGCATGAAACCTTCTTTTGCTGCCCTTCTTCTTCTTATTGTAGTTATTATCCCTTTTGTTCTTGGGACAATCTAAAGCAAAGTGACCCTTCTCATTGCATGTGAAGCATCTTAGGTCCTTCTTACTCTTTTCATAGGATCTATTGTGGCAAGAGTGCTCCTTCTTAGTTTTGCTTCTTTTGGTGTGAGTTGCAAGAGCTTGATCTTAACCTCCCATATTTTCCTCATGAGCTATAAGTCTAGCTTCTTCTTGAGAGCATTCTTCCAGCAATCTGTTGAAGGAGATCAACTTCTTCCTTGCACAAATTCCTTGAATGAAGGAATCCCATGACCTGGGTAGGCCATTTAGAGTGGTCATCACCACTTCACCATTCTCCACCATTTCATCCACTGCTTCTAGTTGTTCCTTGATATGGGAGACCCTTGAAAAATAAAATTGAATGGTTTCTCCATTATGAAACTTTACTCATTTCAATTGGTTCTGCAGGGTCATCTTCTGATTTATGTTCTTTCCTTCAAATAGCTTGGTCAAAGATTCAAACATTTCCTTGGGTGTCTTAAGAGAAGACACATGGGGTATGAGATGGTCTTTGATAGAATCAGCAAAGATTCTCTTTGCTTTGACCAAGTTCTTCTTATGCAATACCTTGGCCTCTTCATCCTCTGGGATAGGGATGTCTTCTTTCACATATGAGTCCAACTCATTCTCTTCCAGGATTAACCCAATCCTATACTTCCAGGCTCGAAAGTTATCATCCCCTTCAAGCTTGGTGTGGAGAGACATCTTAAAGAGTACTTCAAATGGAAATAGAAAAGATTTAGGTCTTACCACTTGAAATGCTGAAAACTGGATCTGGTCTCGGATTAGGGTTTGTCAGAAAAACCCTAAAAATTCAAAATGTGAATTTCAAATTTATGAAAGGATAGAAAGATGCTCCTTCATGAGCTGATCAGCTTGGTGTATTCATAATTTGAGATCAACAAATTTTTGCCCTTCAGAATTGCCTTTTTGTCCTCCCGGGTTCACTAGGGAGAGCCCTGAATTAGGGTTTGAGTTTCTCGGAGATCTACCCAGCCAAAAATCTTGATCCAAAGCTCTAAACTTTGATTTTTGCAAGGAGCTTCCAGCTGTGCCTTCAGATTCCAGAAATTCCTATTTTTGTGGAAACCCTAATTTTTAGCGCCAAATCTAAAAATGCTCGGAATTGAATTCTGATTGGACAGATAGATGCGCCTTGATGAGTAGAGTCAATCTACTATATTGATTTTCAAAAATCTATGGAGAGAAACCCAATAAACAAGGAACTCAAGCTTCCGTCACTGCAAAATGTCTTCTTCTCAGTTTAGCTCTGATACCATGTTAAATTTTGAGCATTAATTCACAATACTCTAGGATCTTTGCGGAGAGAATAACATATACAGTATATCAATGCATGACAATCACAATATGACAAGCATCACAAGAATCAAAAGCATAAGAGACAAGAGACACAGAGTTTCCATGGGGAAAACCCTAAGGTGAAAAACCCCACAACTTCCTCAGATATAGAGAGAGCAATGGCTCAACCAAAGTAGAACCAAATAACACTGAGATAGTCTCCTAGTAGCAGATGATCCTCCTCCTCACTAGTGCACCACTTTATGAGTGAGAGTGAGTTACTTTTTCGAGAGTGAGTAAAATAGAGATCTCCGATCTCTATTTATACTAACCTTTTTTCCCATTGACCTTATGGGGCCGACTTGTCTATCTAGGTACATCAAATTATAATATATATATTTCAGGGCCAACCCCACACATGGTGGTCTAATAACCCATCGTCAAGTACACACACTTGCGACACTTGTCAATCCACATGACGACACTTCCTTATAGAGGAATAACACATCTCTATTAAGGGTACAATAAATATATATAAAATACATAGATGAAATACATTATGAAGTTACATATACATCAAAACGAACAAGGTGGTTCTTCTCATGCAAAAGGTAAAGAAGAAGAAGGTGGTGAAGAACCTCATAAATCTCTTCCATCATCACCATCTTTTCTTGATGGTTCTTTAAATGTCTCACCTAAACAGAAAATTGATCTCAATATGCCTCAATTAAAGCTTGATATTAAATTTGAGTTACTTGTTTGTAATGGAGAACTTAATGCTGAAGAGTGAAAACACGAAGTTGGGTAACACTTTTGGCTTGTTTTTGACAAACAAAACTGCTAAATTTTATGTTTTTCAACTTCGACCTCTTCAAACCCATATCTCCCTTAGGAATTTCAACTTGAAGTAAACACAAATGTTTTAGAGAATTGAATTAGATTTCTACTCGTATTTTTTTTTATTTTTTTTATGGATATATCGTGGGACAAATTTGGTGCACACCAACAGCATATACTTGAGAATTTTAGGTATGGATAATGAGTGACCTGTGTGCAGGGAAATGTTTAGGGGCGAAATTTCACCAATTGGCTATTTTGGGGGCCTTTTTTCAAAAAATAAATTCGTTATTTGGTCATTTTCAATCTCTAATATCTCCTATATTTACATAAAATATGTTTTTTTATTATAATATTTTCCAAAATTTACAAATTTTAGTAGTAAATTGCATGTTTCATATTTAATATTCGCCCATGAATCTATATTTATGTTTTTTTCAATCCAAAATAATCGCCTAGAATACTATACTTAAGTATACTTTTATAATCCTTAAAAAATACCCTGCATGTGTGGACGTCAGGTTTTTTATAGATGGTAATTCATTTTAGGGGAAAAAATTGTATGCTCATAATCTACACACACTACACTTGTGCATGGACTATATTTTGAGTTTTTTAAGACTTGGGAACTATTTTTTATTATTTATCGAAACAGTATATGTTCAAAAAATGGTGCATTATCGACACACGTTGGTGAGATTCAATTTTCGTTTTAGTGTGACTCTTATTGGAAAAACTAAAAGTACCCTTTTGAAGAGGACGAGCCAATTATGATCTCTGTGAAGATTTCAAATTTTTTGGTGTTGTCTTTGTTATGATATTGAATTTTCATTTCGAGTGATTTTCAGAGTAATAAAATTCTTAAGGGATAAGGTTTAGAAAAAAATTATTAATAAATAGAAATTCAAATCGAAATGAAACAATTATTATATCATTGGAAAAGAGATTCAGAGATGAATCCATTGCTACCAATTCCGAAAAATAATATTTAAAATGTGTAAGGGTTTGGGCTTGCTGAAGTTGCAGGTTCCAGAAAGATGCCAGATATTTTCGCAGGTTTTGTTGACCATAACATCTCGGCCGAAAAAATATATTCCAAACTCTCGGCTGAGAGTTTAGTTCAAACTCTCATCCGATATTTTTTTAAAAAAATACAGCGCGGTGATTGGTTCAAACTCTCGGCCTAGAGTTTGAGGTTGACTTTTTTCCCCCTTTCATCCACGCACCCTCTTTTTTTTCACTCCGTTGTCATGGAATTGTTTCCCAGCTTCGCCTTTTCACCCGGAAACATTAGATAATTGGATCCGTCATATTGAAGTCTATTGTAGGATTCAAAAGTTTAATGAAGATAGCTTGAAAATTCAGTTATCTTCTCACAGACTTGGAGGGACTGCTCTCATATGGTGGGAGATTAGAACTCAAAAGTATTTGGCCTCAAAAGGCAATATTATATCCTCTTGGCATGAATTCAAGTCAGCATTAAAGAAGCAGTTCTATCCATTGGGTTACATACAACAAGCAATGATGGATTGGAAAAATCTGATGCAAGGTAAGGGTCAAAGTGTGCAAGATTACAGACAAGAATTTCAGAAGAGAGCTTTAATACTTGGTATACCTCTCTATACCCAAGAAATTCTTCTCAAATACATAGGTGGATTACATCATTATTTGCATCATACAATAGTTATGTTTAATCCTACTAATCTTGATGAGGTATGTTTACAAGCTACGCACATTGAATCCAAAGGGAAGAGTGTTCATGATGTTTCTTTAGATGAATCCAGTCAGCCAAAATAAGGCAAGGAAAAAGGGAAGAGCAAAATGTTGCTACTGTGGAGAAATGGGACACAAAGATTTCTTGTTCTCATTGTCAGAGAGATGGACATGATGTAAAGCATTGTTGGAAGCTACATCCATAAATGAAACCAAAGTGGTTTAAGGATTGGAAAGGGAAGCAGAAAGCTACAGTTATCGTTGAGGACCTTGGATCAGATTCCAAGGATGAAACCAAGATATCAATCATAGGTATGAAAGATAAAACTATTGTTGGTAATGATTCTACATCGGTTCTGAATGGGATTCTACTTCTAAAGATCATGAAATTTCTAAGGATAGAAAAAGGAATGCACTATTTCATATAAGGGTAATCACTAAACAAACCAAGATCAACACACTCATAGATAGTGGATCTCAAGCTTATCTTATTTCAGAAGAAGTAGTGAAGCAGTTGGGATTAATAACTAAACCACACAAGAAACCTTATCCACTAGGTTGGGTATGCAAAGATAACATATTACAGGTAATAAGACAATGTGATCTCAAGTTTGCAATTACATCTAAGTTTGTGGATGAAGTTGAATTTGATGTGGTTCCATTAGCTATATGTGGGATTGTGTTGGGTAGCCCATACTTATATGATCGAAAGGAAATCTTCTATCGATAACATAATCAGTATCATTTGTTTAAGGAAGGAATTGAGTACATAGTACACTCACATTCATATAAAAATGACAAATCATTGGGAACTACACAACAATTGAAAAGGGTTGTCAATGCAAGTCAAAATTTGGCACTTATGTCTATGCAAATTAAGGAAGAAAAGCATCCTAAGCATGAAAAAGAAGTGTCATTGCATCACAATACATCTACTATGGTTTATAGTGTTCCTATGATAAAGCATAAGCATGATACAAGTACAATCTCTTTCACTTGTTCTATGTTGATAGTCAGCTTATTACTGATCAACAGTATATGGTTGGTCCCTACAATATTGAATGAATATTTTGTTGAAAAAGGAGTTAATGTACTTAACAATATATGTGCAGTGTTGATGGTTGTCATGTTGAGTCAGATGTACAGGTTCCAAGAATGGACAAGTGATATAGGACAAGTGAGACGAACATGTCTTCACTTGATTGCAGGATGATTCCATGCTTTGGGTGGTCCAAAATCTTCTCAGTGGGGAGGTTTGATCTAGGAGGATCATCTCATTGCTGATCAGGTTTAAAGTCTTCAAACATCAGTTCAAAGGTTACAGTGGTAAAGAGCTCATCGAAAGCTTTCCGTCAATGTTCGTTTCGCATGAAACAGGCTCCGGATGAAGAAGTTGTCAGCATTTGAAGTTTCGTCAAGGACGGTTAAAATGGTTAAAAAATGGTGAAAAATGGTTAAAATATGTGATTTTGGGACTATGGGAATCGAACCCAAACCTTGTGATAAGGCCACCATGAACCCATGAATGAATATGGTCAAAGAAATGTGTAAAAAGGGGTGCCTTTGACCCAAGCCAACACCGAGGCCCCCCTTAGTGAACCATATTATTAAACCATATGTTGTACCATATGTTATAACCATACCAAATGTCAAGTGCATACCATATATTATATATATTATAACAATATGGTATAGCGCCAAACTTTAACATATTACAACGTGGACCATGTATCAAAACCATATATCATAAACCATATGCCTATAAAGTGGGTGCAAACCTTATCCATATCCAAAGCACATGCCACATAACCATTATCCAATATTGTAAACGTTAAACCATATGATAAGCAACTATTCACGTGGTATGTATTAATCCATTCCACCATGTAAAAACGTGCAAGGGAAGGAGAGACCCGCAGATTTGACCCCGGGACATCTGCCTTCAAGCGGTGCGTTTTTACCATTGGGACACGGGCCCTCCATTGAAGTGGAAACGGCGGAATATTGTTTTAAAGTTGCAGCGCCGAAATGTTATAAAAACCACGATTTCCAACCACAAGTGCATGTTCGGAATTTTACACAAAGCGGGTTTTTGCATAGTAAACCAGGCAGAGTACAGGCACATTTCCTAAGGCACAGAGGCCATTAATGGAAATAGCTAACTTCAGGATTTGATTACACTCACAATTTCTCCTTGGTGATGTCCTAAGTTTGGCCACTAAGATACCTTGTGTCAAGTATGGATAAGTGGTTCAGCCTAGGCAGTATAGTGTCACCTCCACAAAAAGATGATTGGATCTTTGGAGAAGGCACGAAAACTATACCTCATCTTTGACCTCCTTGGGAATGACACACTTCTTATCCGGGTTTTCTTTTAACACCTGTTGATAACAAGATTTTGATAGTACCCTATAAGTCAACAATGTTATTCTTCAAACACCTATTGAACCTAGATTGGTGGGCATTAATGGATTCCTATCCCAAACAATCCTACCTAACTAAAATGTTGTTTTGTGACCTCCTTTGGAGGATTTTAGTTGGTTGACAATTAACAAAGTTGATTTTAAGGATCTAGATTCACTTAATGAGTGCAAGGGAGGTATTCCACACTTCCCTTCATTTATGATTCACCAAGCTCACAAGAAGTGTAAGGTGAAGAGCATACTTGGAATGAAAGAGCTTTTAGGTCCCTTAGTATGTGTTAGTATTGCAAACATATGTGAGGTAAGAAAATTGATTGTTGCAAATTAACTAGAAGAGTGTAAAGTAAATGCAAATGGAGATTTAACTTTTAACTCTAAAAGATGCTAATGGTGCTTTGCAAAAACAAAACGCTAATGAATTAAAAGTGTGCAATGGAAGTATTTCACACTTCTTACCCCATTCTGATTCACCAAGCTCACAAGAAGTGCGAGGTGAAGAGCATACTTGGGGAGATAAGAGTCTTTAGGTCCTTGCTTGTGTGCAAAAAGTGGATTCTACACTACTTTTAGCCTAATAACATGCTAAATAAACAAAGAACATGAGATGTCTTGAATACTAGTGAAAATAATGAGGCTCGTTTAAAGCCTCAAGGTTGGTTACCGAAGTAGTTTTCAAGAGAGATGGTCTCTTTAGTTCTTAATTTTAGTCTAAGTGAGCTAATTACTATAGAAACATGTAATTATTGCAAGTTAATTAGTTCTATTTCATTATTGAGCAGCGATTGGGTCTACAATATTGTGAAAAGCAAATAAAATGAGCAACGATGCAGAAAATGTAGAGACAGGTGTGCAGTAGCACAGAGAAAACACTCACTAGGGCGTAGTAGCATCATTACAACATGAAAAGGTCGTACGGCCAATGAGAGACGAAACTACGCAAGCATTCGTCTGTTAAACTGTGCGGACGGCCCGACTTTCAAAGGTTTCTAGACGCAGACTGCGCGGTTAGGATGTCGGGATCCGCGCCACTATTGAAATATCTATTACATCCAAGAGGAGGCCGAATTTATAGAATGAAGGGTATGGGTCTCTTCACCTACAAAGGAAAATATACCATAAATTCGCTACCTAACAATTAACAACCTAGTTAAGAGAAAATGGACAAAAATAAAGTGGATTCTCCATAGATATTTTTGTGGGAAATTATGCACAAAGGTGTGCAGCCTCTCCCACTTTGGGTGAAATCCCTTGAGGTTGTTGACTAGGCCCAGTATTTAGAAATAGAAATCAAATGTGATAACGCTAAAGTAGATCTTGCAGGTCTTTTTTAGTGAAATAGAACAAAATAAAAACAAAAATAACTAAAAATTATGAAAGGGGACAAGAGGGTGCAAACCATAACAAAAAACCAATGCATGAACGACTTTAGATTGCCCCATGGTCAAGCAAATACATGTAGTGTCACCTAGGAGGTGAAGGATTCAAATTGATGCCAACAATCTCCTATTGGGAGGCCTATTTTTTCGGCACTAAATGTTAGATAGCTAAAAGAACCAATGGAGAGAAGCCCTTGCGCCTTGGAGGAAAGAGGCAAAGGAGTTTGGAGAATGCCAACAAATGTGAAAGAGATGGGCCATAAGGAAGCTCCAATACACTTTATGTAGCATAACCTTGCTCTTTTTTACTCATCTAATATGCATGCCCATGGTTTCCTTTTATAGGCCAAGAGGTGGCCAAGAAACAACTAGATCCAAGTGTGAACCCCATCACCTCATGAGCTAGCTTCAAGGTACACAATGGGGGCTATTGAATGCCAATCCATCATGTTGAGAAGGAAAGTTCGAATTTGTGTTGGTGATGGGATTTTATGAGCCTTTATTGCATAGATGGTGGTTGAGATCCTGCCATTTTGACAGACGGGCAGATATCGAAGGGAAATCCATACAGGGGTTGTGCTAGCGCATAACTAGTAATATGCATAGTCATCCTACATGGTCTTGTGTTTTCACTATTGTTTAGCATTTCTAGACTCATATTGCTTCTTGGGTCTGATGAGGATGTCTTCATTGGGATGCATGTTATATGTTGATGACATCTTACTGTGTGAATTGCAAAAATGTCACATGTGTGTGAGATTTATGCATTAACACAAACCATGTTGGGAATGGGAATGAGCCACGGTTTCCAATCTTTGCAAGTGGTTTAATATTAGGGTTGTCGTTGGGTTTAATTTGATTACATGGTCATCGGTTTCAATTAACCTTTTTTTAAATATTTTTATTTTTTCATATATTTAAATTTAAATTTTTTATTTGAAAAGGTATTTTCAAAATATTTGACGTGAATTAGTGTGTTTGGAAATTTTTGTGTGCATATTTAAATGTTCATTTTTTTTAAATTCAATTTTTTTCTAAATATTTTTTCACATCTAAATATTTAGTGTTTGATTTAAATCATTTGGACCTCTTGTATATTTGTCTTTAGTTGCACTAGTTTTATAGTATCTTAGTCTATTTCATCATGTTGCAGAAGTTACCATTTGTTCCTAGTTATTTGTCACTAACATATCTTTGTGGTAGATGTTTTTTTGACATTTTAGGAGCATGCATCTCTATATTTTTCATGATGGCAGCAAGAAACCATGTAATGTTCTTTGCTCTAACAAGTTCTTAATGGCTATATTTTTCAATCGTGATATTTATTTTCCCTTACTAATCCTTGAGTAAAATCAATATTTGAATCTATGTGTATCATATTTTTTATTGTAATGGCTTGTCATAAGATTCTTGTCCTTTCTTAATAGGGTTTAGTTTCTTTATCATGTATTGCAGAGATTGTATGTAGTTCCTGTGTTGATTGTTTCTAACATTCCTCTATGGAAGCATTGACATTTTTAGGGCATGGATATCTGGCATGTTAACATAATGCCAACAAGAAATTAACCCATGTTTACAACCTGGTTGTTTAATGACTATTCATTTCATATTTTTTATAAGTGATATCGTGATTTGATCTTAATTTTATATATGTTGATCATGTTAAACATTTTGACTATTTTCATATATCATGTCATGTTTATTTCGATCATATTTTACTCAATATTTATATGGTATTGAACAATCTCTTTTTGATCTCATTTCAAATATCAAATCATGTATTGATTCGATGGGCTTATCATGTTTATTATATGTTTTACACTTGGAATTTCTTTGTGTGGATAGCTCTCTATTTACTTCACTTCTTTTTTATTTGTGAAGAGTTGTGGGGCAACTTGGTTTTGGAGTTCTTTCCTATATTAATCATATGTTGTGATGATCTATGTTATTTCTGCATAGTTTTTCTTTGTTCAGCTTATCCTTGAAAGCAACAAAGTAATCTCAATCACCTTATTCCATATATAATATAATGAAGCACCATATTCTAATGTTAGCATCGTGATGATTGTATGCACAATATCATTTTTTATGGTAGACCATTGGGGTCTTGTATTCGTGATGAGGTCTATTGCAGAGTTTTATTGCATCTTTCAGCTTGGGTGTGAAGAATGCCTGTGTGATATCATTTATGGTGTATAGACAATTGGGGTATTTTATTGTGATGAGGTATTTTGCATATTTCTTTCAACTATCAACTGATTTCCAATTGTAATGATTATTGTGGTGTTCTAGGCATATTGCAGTTGGATCTAGTAGCCATTATGGCTTCTCTTTTAGATCTAGGCAATTTGTTATTGGATCTCTTGCTACATGTTCTAGGCATTTTTCTGTTGGATCTAGTAGCCACTAAGGCTTCCTTTTAGATCTAGGCATTCTGCAGTTGGAGCTTGTTGCCACATGTTTTTTTGTATTGGCCATACACTATTGTGGTATTTTTCAAGTGTTCATCATACAACTTGGTTCCGGTGCAATTTCATGGTTTAGTGAGAAGCAGCTGTTATCTTCATATACTCCATGAGTTGAAGTGTTTTTATTCGCATATTATGTACATTTTCGAAGTTGTCATCAAGGGGGATGTTATGTTGTTAGAATCCCTTAGGGAAGATAGATAATTGGCCAACACAAATCCAACAAAAACAAACACAAGAAAATAAATGAAGAAGTGAATTACATTTCTCATCAATAAATGTACACATAAATACATGAGATATTGACCCTTGGTTTTCATATTTCAAGTGGTCTCTTGGACCCCCAAGATGACTATTCACATTTTCATCTGACTCTTGGGGTCTTTAATGCTTACTGATTAATGTTTCCAACAATCCCTCCTTTAATCCAAAGGGGTGTATAGGAGTTCAAAAAAGAGATTTGAATAGTTAGATAAGGACGGATGCAAAAGGTTGAACATTCTCTAACTTGACAATCTGATTGTGCCAAGCAAGTTAGCAAAAGTTGACTTCTCCTTCTAAGTACAAGTTCTCTCTAAAGTGGTGGTTTTGGATTACTGTAATACCCCCATTTTGACCCTTAGAATGCATTGGATTAATGTGTAAATATGGTGCATATGCGATGTATAAATTCCTAGTGTGGAGCTCAAGGCCAAGGCTCTGCTAGTGAATTCTCTGCTTTAAAAGACAGGTAGTGTATATTTTGGGAATCATGTGTTAGTTAACCATGGGAATTGTAAAACCATGTAAATATTTATTACGTAAATAAAATTCCAAAAAATGGATATGGAACCAACTAAAAATGATGGGGCTGAATGTATCCACTAGGGTGAGGTGAGGGGTTGGGGTATTCAATCCTTTGTTGCCAACTGTCATTTTGAGAACCCATATTGACTAGCCTGCTGACATTTAATTATGTTAGGAAGAGGTAGCTGAGAAGTCAACCCATGAATTTAATGGAGCATGGGCAAGATCTGAACTTCGTATTGCAGGTTATGGGCTCATTTTACTTGGCCCAGATGTTAAATTCCTCATGGAAATTCATTTTTCCTTCATCCCCATTCCATTGTTAACCAACCAGACATCATTTCTCAACCATTATGCATGCCCAGCAGTGAATAATTGTAGAAATCACAACTACAGAAGAATCCACGATTTTGAGTGCCAAAAACGCCCAAAATTTGATGTGAGTAGCAGAATCCAATGGGGGATCCATAGACATAATCCCTAGGGAGAAATTGAGAGTGTCAAATGCCCAGAAATCCATAGGAAAACCCAGATTTGGAAGCTGGAAATTTCAATTCCGTTTTTGGGAGTTAAGTAGCTAGAATTTGGGAAAATCAAAGAGTGGATCGAATTGGGTGAGAGATCATAGGTTGGATTTGCTTGATAAACACAGTGAAGGAACGAATCTCTGTGGATCTAGTAGCTTGGACCTTTCTATGGCCACCCTAAAGAGAAATGGAGGGAAGGAGCGCCTAAGGGACTGTATAGTAGAGAAGGGGACCTTCATTGTGTTGGGTGTGGTAGTTATTGTGGGTTCCAAGGCTGTCTGAGATCATTTGAGATGCATGTAGTTGTGTGGCTCATCTCACTAGCTTAGCAATATCCTTCCCTATCTCCCTACATGCTTGAGAAACCCAGTTGTGGGATGACTTAGCATGAGTGTTTGTGACTATAGCTATAAGTGAGCCTGAGTAGTTCCTCCTTAATGGATACATAGCCCAGCTCGGGGTTGGTCTCTCAGCTGAAATAATACAGGCTGGACAGAGGCCTATGGTTGGGTGGAACGTTTATCCTCCATAGCTAGTTGCTTGGATTATTTCCATTAAAGATAAGTGTCCAATGATGTTTTTAATTATGCGAAATTTTATGTATTATGAGTGACTGTTGCTTATGTTAAATTGAATGAATGAGCCAATTTGAATTGATGCAATTGAACTTGTGAATAGCATAAGATGAGTATATTTATGTGCATGAGTTTATTGTTTTGTATGTGATGAATATGATGATACATGCATGTTGTGTGCACAATAGAGTTTAATTCCGCTTTGTTTGTTATCATACACCTACACGCGCATTAGATTTAAATGAAATTGATAATACATCCTTAGTGGGGAATTTTTGTTGGTTGTGGAGCCTGATCTTCCAGTCTCATAGATGATGTTGTTTCAGCCGTGTTGTACCCCAGTTTTTGTTATGATCCCGACACGCGCTCCAGGGGGTCCAGAGGAAATTTTTGGTTTGTTTCGCCAACATATTACGGGCCCATGGTTTTGGGTAACCCATGGTATTTTCCCTTTGTATTTCCCCTTTATAAGAAAGACATTGTAATACGGCTAGGGTTGAGGTATTAGGTATTATGCATTGTAAAGATCTCTAAGATCGTGAAGAGAGACTGTGAGATAGTGAAGATGAAGTGCAGTAGATGTGATGCAAGTTGTATTCCTTCATTTGTTGGATGGTATAATAATAAGGACTGAAAATTTCAGTGTGTACGTAGCCCATATTGGGTGAACCACGATATATTGGTGTCTCTCTTGCAATGTGTCTGTGTGATTATATTTGCATTTTTGTTTATTGTTATTGCTCTGCGATCCTATTTTTTTTAACAATTGGTATCAGAGCCAAAGGTCTATTTGGCAGATAAACCCGCAAGAAACTAGGGTTTCTGGTTCGAGTGGGAGCAATGGCGGAAGAAGGAAAGTTTAAGGTCGAGAAATTTAATGGCCAAAAATACCAGTTATGGAATATGCAAATGGAGGACTATCTATACTTGAAGGATCTATTCCTACCGTTGAGAGGAAGAGCAAAGCAGCTGACGACTATGAAGGACAAAGAATGGGAGGTTCTTGATAGAAAGGCACTGGGAACAATACAGTTATCCCTAGCTTCGTCGGTGGCTTTCAATATCTCAAAAGAAAAGACAATGGAGGGTTTGATGAGTGCATTGGGTAAGTTGTATGAAAACCCTCGACCTCCAACAAGGTATTTCTAATGAAGCGTTTATTAAATATGAACATGTCTGAAGATGGATCTATTGCTGATCATTTAAATGAATTTAATACGGTTACAAATCAACTACGTTCTGTAAGTGTGAACTTTGACGATGAGGTTAGGGCTCTTCTAATCTTGTGTTCATTGCCAGAAAGATGGAATAGCTATTGGAATAGCTATTGATGTCTCACCTGTGCTTTTTCTTCACATTTCCTCGCTAAGAATAACACCAATAACATCATCAATAGCTATTGGAATAGCTATTGATGATGTTATTGGTGTTATTCTTAGCAAGGAAATGTGATGAAAAAGAATAGGCGAGACATCAGGTAATGCGTTGACCATGGAGAGCAGGGGAAGACAAAGGAAGAAAGGAAAGAGCCAAGGTAATCATGGAAAGTCTAAAACGGGCAAATCCAAGTCCAGACTGGGAAAAATAGAGTGTTGGAATTGTGGAAAGAAAGGACATCTGAAGAAAGACTGCAAATCTCTAAAGAAGAAAGGAGATGGACAACAGGAAACTACCCAGGAAGCAAATGTAGAAGGTGATGTGTTACAAGATTCTTTGATTCTTGCATTAGATAATACTAATGATTATTGGGTAGTAGATTCAGGGGCTTCATGTCACGCTACACCCCATAGGAAATATTTAATGATTATGTTCCAGGTGATTTTGGACATGTCTTATTGGGTGATGATGAGCCATGTAAAATTGTTGGAATGAGTAAGGTATGGATAAAATTTAATAATGGAACTGAATGGCTGCTAAAAGATGTTAGGCATATTCCTGCTATGAAAAGAAATATGATCTCAAGAGGGAAGTTGGGAGATGGAAGTTGTTTATCTATGTTTGGAGAAACGTGGTGGAATATCACTAAAGGATCAATGGTGATAGCAAAAGGAGACAAGGTAGGTATGTTGTATTTATGTCCTCACAATACTCACCATTCTATCTCTTTAGCTTCCACGGGAATAGATACAGCATTGTGGGATCATAGGCTTGGCCACATGAGTGAGAAGGGGATGCCAATTTTCCACTCAAGGAAGTTGCTGCCAGATTTGAAGCAGGTAAGTTTCGAATTTTGTGAGAACTGTGTTTATGGAAAACAGAAGAGAATCAGATTTCTCAGGATTGGGAAACAGAAAAAGAATGAAAAGTTAGAGCTTGTGGATACAGATGTATGGGGATCGGCTCAGGTACAATCTCTTGGTGGCTCTCATTATTATGTTACATTTATTGATGATGAAACTAGGAAAACTTGGGTTTATTGCATTAGACATAAATCTAATGTGTTTTCTACTTTTAAGAAGTGGAAATATTTAGTTGAGAATGAGAGGAAAAAGGTTGAAGTGTCTTAGATCTGATAATGGAGGTGAGTATTGCGACAAGGATTTTGATAATTACTATTCATACCATGGGATTTGTAGAGAGAAGACAGTCCCAGGAACACCACAAGAAAATGGTGTGTCAGAAATGATGAATAGAACAATCATGGAGCGCGCAAGGTGTATGAGATTGCATGCAGGGTTGCCCTTACAGTTTTGGGCAGATGTTGTAAATATTGTTGTTTATTTAATAAACAGAGGGCCTTCAAGTGCTTTGGATGGTGGTATTCCAGAGGATACATGGACAGGTAAAAAGGTAAACTACTCATTTCTGAGAATGTTTGGTTGTGAAGCATTTGTCCATATTGATAAAGAAAATAGAACAAAGATTGAAACTAAATCCAAAAAATGTACCTTTATTGGATATGGGGTTGATGATTTTGGTTATCGCTTATGGGATTATGAAAATAAAAAAATCATTAGGAGTAGAGATGTGATATTCAATGAAAAGGTCATGTATAAAGATCAATTGCAGGGAAAGAAACAGGAAAAGAAAAACATAGAGTACATAGTACTTGATGAAATTGAAGAAAATGAAGTTCTAAAGGTGCCAGAAAATCAAGAACAGCAGCAGGTACTTGAAACTCCTGTAAGTGTAAGAAGATCTACCAGGTTAAGTAGACTCCCTGAATGATACTCTCCTTCAATGTATTATTTATTGATGATTGATGTTGGTGAACCAGAACGTTATGAAGAAGCAATGCAGTTGGAAACTAGAAAGAAGTGGGAGCAAGGCATGAATGAGGAGATGGACTCATTGGTAGGAAACCAGACTTGGGATTTGGTTCAGTTTCTTGTTGGTAAAAGAGCATTGCAGAACAAATGGATTTACAAGTTGAAGGAAGAAGAAGGAGGTAAGAAGCGGTACAAGGCCAGATTTGTTGTAAAGGGGTTTGCACAAAAGAAAGGTATAGATTTTGATGAAATATTTTCTCCTGTTGTTAATATGACTTCAATTAGAACTATCTTAAGTCTAGTGGCGATAGAAGATTTGCATCTTAAACAGTTAGATGTAAAAAAATCCTTTCTCCATGGGGATTTGGAGGAAGAGATATATATGAAGTAGCCACAAGGGTATGAGGTCAAAGGGAAGGAAACTTTGGTATGCAGGTTGAAGAAGAGCTTGTATAGTTTGAAGCAAACTCCAAGGCAGTGGTATTTAAAATTTGACAGGTTTATGACAGAACAAGGTTATAGTAGATGTCATTCTGACCACTATGTTTATTTCAAGAGGCTAGATAATGGAAGTTATATTATCTTGTTATTGTATGTGGATGACATGCGTGTTGCAGGGTCTAACATGCAAGAAATAAATGTGCTCAAAAGGAAGTTATCAAATTCATTTGCAATGAAGGATTTGGGTGCTGCAAAGCAAATCCTTAGTATGAGAATAACAAGAGATAGGAAAAATTGCAAATTGACATTGTCTTAGTGTGAGTACATACAAAAGGTGTTGGAGAGGTTCAGAATGCAGAATGAAAAACCAGTTAGTACACCTTTGGTCAACCATTTCAATCTAAGTAAGGAAATGTGTCCCAAGACACAGGAAGAGACAGATTACATGTCCAAGATTCCCTATTCATCAATAGTTGGCAGCTTGATGTATGCCATGGTGTGCACAAGACCAGATATTGCACATGCAGTGGGAGTCGTGAGCAGATATATGAAAAATCCAGGTAAAGAACATTGGAAGGAAGTACAGTGGATTCTTAGGTATTTGAGAGGTACTACCACTCAGTCATTATGTTTTGGAGGTTCAGACACTGTTCTAGAGGGATATGTTGATGCAGATATGGCAGGTGATAAGGATAGAAGGAGGAGCATCACAGGGTATGTGTTTAATGTAGGTGGAACAGCAGTAAGTTGGATTTCGAAACTACAAAAGGTTGTTGCACTTTCAACAACGGAAGCAGAGTATGTTGTT
The DNA here is from genome assembly GCA_027924585.1 of Larix kaempferi. NCBI lineage: Eukaryota > Viridiplantae > Streptophyta > Pinopsida > Pinales > Pinaceae > Larix > Larix kaempferi. The sequence continues at coordinate 22,666,250 of BSBM01000742.1, read as the reverse complement.
GTTACAGAGGCTAATAAAGAGATGATTTGGTTGCAGAGGTTTATGGAGGAATTGGGTAAGAAGCAGAAGGATAGCAGGTTGTATAGTGACAGCCAGAGTGCCATTCATCTTGCAAAGAACTCAGCATTCCATTCCAAGACTAAACATATACAGCTCAAGTACAATTTCATATGCTCTATTTTGGAAGATGAACTGTTGAAGCTGGAAAAGATACATACTAGCTAGAACCCTGCAGACATGTTCACAAAGGTAGTGACCAGAGAGAAACTGAGTTCTTGCTCAGTTTCAGTGGACCTTCTGGTGTGAAGGAGAATATGAGAAATTTCCCAAGTCCAAGTCCAGCAAGTACAGCAGCGGTGGAGTTGTTGTGATCAATCTCCAAGTGGGAGATTGTTGGTTGTGGAGCCTGATCTTCCAATCTCATAAATGATGTTGTTTTAGTCGTGTTGTACCCCAAGTTTGGTTATGATCCCGTCACGCTCCCCAGGTATTTCCCGTGGTATTTTCCCTTTGTATTTCCCCTTTATAAGAAATACATTGTAATCCCCTTTATAAGAAAGATATTGTAATACGACTAGGGTTGAGGTATTAGGTATTATGCATTGTAAAGATCTCTGAAATCGTGAAGAGAGACAGTGAGACAGTGAGACAGTGAAGAGGAAGTGCAGCAAATGCGCTGCAGGTTGTATCCCTTCATTTGTTGGATGATATAATAATAAGGACTAGAAATTTCAGTGTTGACGTAGCTCATCTTGGGTGAACCACGATATATTGGTGTCTCTCTTTTAATGTGTCTATGTGATTATATTTGCATTTTTGTTTATCGTTATTGCTCTGCGATCCTGTTTTTTCTAACAATTGTAGCACCCTTCTCACCGTCATGTTCCCTCTGTCGGTTGGATTGATAGGAGGGGATGTGACACTGAGCACCAACCAAAGGGTCATAGCAGAAGATGAAGTCTTCCACTATGTGGGTGGTTTGAAACTGACCACAAAATATCGATATCAATAGCTATAAAATCATGAACCATGAAGGTGATTTAAAGATGACCATAAACTATGGAACTTGGATTGAAGGCTTAGAGGTTCCTGGAACATTCCAAAAGGCCTGCAGAAGTTGTTTGTCTTCTACTAAATGAGTGGTTTTAAGCTGACCACAAACTCTAGAAATTGGCTCGAACGCTTAGAGTTTGTTGGAACATTCTAAAAGGTTAGTATAATCTGGTGCAATATTCTAATAAATGGATTGTTAACACCCAAAAATTGTTCATCTAACTCATCCCCCTAGTCACATAAACCATTTACCTCTTTTTCCTACATTTTTGGCCTCCAAAAACCCAAAAATCCCTAAATTGGTAACCAAATGGGCAAAAAATCATTATTTCCCTCTTCAATTAATGAAAATCCTTCAAAAAAGGTCAAAATCCCTCAAAAATGGTCAAAATCCCCAAAAAGAAAAAGAAAAAGGGGAAAAAATCAAAATAAAATAAAAAAAGAGGGAAAACTCAAAATAACACTAGCCAATACTATTGGTTTCCCAATACCATGGATCCATAATCCACCACCCAAAATTACTATAAAAAGGTGATGGGGGCCCCCCATTTTACATCCATGATCAACTCTTCATACCCTTATGCTGCCAAAATTTATGTTGAACTTTAGCCTATCACCTTAAGCTTATGTTCCCCATTCATTTGAGTCTTGGCCACCACTTTAGCATTTCGAGAATATCAAGGAACCCTAGATACTCAAAGCACTACTCTTCGTACAGCTGCAAGGGCCCCCATCTATTCACCTTCTGAGGTAACTCCATTGTAAACCCTTCTTTGCAACTTAATACAAATTATAATTCATGGGTTCCCATTTAATTGTCTTGTTTACTACAATAGTTAGTTAGATTTAATTTATTTGTATTTTTTGTTATTTACATTCACACATTATCTATTTTGGATCTGCTACTAAGGGTTCCATGATCTATAGCTAGTGTTAGTTGTGAAAACACTAGCTACAGTTTTTGGTGACTCCACTGGGTCGATTCCCATCGATCTTTAGTTTAGTATGATCAATAGTTATTTTTAGTTTTGTATTTGCTTTAATTTTAATTTTCAGGCCTAGCCGAAGGCCCTCTACTTGCAGATTTGGCCATTTCCTTCGTAGTACCCTTCATTATTTCTGTTTTTTTATGGCCCAACCCGCCAATTTCTACCATTAACCTGCGGCCCGAACTCGACTTCTAGCCCGAAATCCGCACTCCCAAGCATAAATTTTGGCCCGAAACTCGCGCCGAGAGCGCTCCTTTCCTCCTGTAAGCCTCGCTCTCTGCGTTCCTTCTAGTCGGTAAGTCGTGTGATGCGCGCACCTTCGGGCTTGTAAGCCACGCACCTCCCGGCCTACTACCTGCACCCTTCGCTCGCCCCCAGTGCACCTCTGAGCCTGAAACCCGTGCCCTTTCTTCCTGTTTCTGTTTTTCTATTTCAGAGTGGCTTTTTCTGCAACCCGCAGCACCCAGATCGCGACTTTACGTTTCACAGACACACCCTGCAGCAATTTTTTACTTTTCTTTCCGAAATGACCTCTTGTTTTCCTGCATCCATTTTGATATCAGTACCTTTATGCTGTTTGCTTGTTGTAGCATTTAAGACATTTAACTTTGCATACTTTCTTACTATGTTTCTATCTTGTGCAATACATTTCAGCGAGCTCATTTATTTTACACATAGCAGTTAATACTTTTTATTTCAGTTTTAGTCATTTATTTTCCAACATTACTTCTGACGATATTAGGTTTACACCACTTGTGCACACACACAGTCTGCATAATTCAAGTGAGACTAAAATTGACTTAATTCAAACACACATTAACCCCACTTAGGGACCCAAAAATAAATTTGTAACTAGGTAGGACATTGGGGTTAGGAATCCAAATAACACCCCCTTTGTAATACACATTTGAGACATAGTTGTTGTCTTTTAGGAAACCAAAATCCCATATTATTTATTGGTACAGTTGACACCAATTTGTCGAAGGGCCTCTCCCTTAGGAGGGAAAATGGCAAGAATGGTTCTAAAAGTCTAAGTGGAATACCGCTCTCCAATTTGTATAGAAGGACACCTACTCATTCTTCTCATCATGCATGTTAGAACCCATACCGGGTGCACGACTTCCAAAGAACTGGATCTATGGGACACCTTTCTGGATGTCCCATGAACGGGGTATCTTAGTGGCCATTATTCTAGGAATCTTGTACCTGGATTCCCTCTTGGTAGAGGGATATCCTTTAATTTAGCCATTTGGTTCTCCATTTTGTCTTGCCTGACTGTGGATTTCATCACCCTGCAGGGGATACAATTTGTGTGAGCTTCCATATCTTTTATATAGGTGTTTGCATGCTCCTATAACCCCATGATTGGTTAGTGAGTCTACCTTTTTATTTCTAGGAGTGTTGCTTGTTGGTATTCTTACCATTTTATTGTCACTCTGCTTGTTGTATTACATTGTTGCAGCAAGTGTTTTTGAGCTTGTTGTTGGCCTGAGTGCGGTCTTTTTTCGAGCTCTCCTTTTGCACACATGGTTGCACTAGGATTTTTTATCATTTTATCTCCCATAGCTCTTTAGAAATTTTACACCTATCACCATTGATTCACTGAGACACTCTTGTCACCTACAGGGACAATCCCTGCAGTACGCTCCACTTGAACCCACTCGTCACTCTCCCCTGAGATGCACATCGTCGTCGTTGGATCTTCATCTTGACACCTCTTATTTCACATCTGATTTTGATCCAGATTCACGTATATACACAACTCCGTCTAGCCCCATGGTTGGCATGAACCCCAACCCATTTTACGGAGGGATTGTTGGCAGTGCCTCCACCACTGGCCCAACCACCATTTCAACATCCATCCATGCTATGCCATATATAGGACCTACACCTGGAATTTTAGTCATTACTTCTATGCCCATTGGTAGAGGATCTGTTCTGACCACTATCCCTTTGGTCACCAGTAGTATCCCTGGGGGCATTGGCCCTTCCACCTCAATCCCTCTACCCTTTACGGGAGGTCCTTTGATACTCTTTATGACACATTCCACTACCCCACCACTCGGTGGAGGTGGCCCCACGATCACCTCCATGGCTAGCACGCAGGCCACTTCGACCACATGACATCCTCCTACTATTTTTCTATTCATGGCCAGTCTCAACCTACCTGATATGGCCCGATTGACTAATGATCCAATCCGACATGACCCTACATGGCCTCCCATGCCTACCAAACTCCCTTCAAACATCCCAAAATTTGAAGGGAAGGGTGGTGAGGACCCTGAAAACCATATCATGACCTTCCACTTATGGTGTTCCTCCAACTCCATAGTGGATGACTCAATCTGCCTACGCCTATTACAACAGACACTCACTGGAACTGTATCCAAGTGGTATATTTAAAAACCACATGGGACACACTCCACTTTTACATCCCTTACTTCAACTTTCCTGTAGTTCTTCCAGCTCCATGTCCGCTATGATGCTGGTGTAGAGATACTCCTATCTTGCAAACAAAACACGGCTACCCACATCACTGACCATATCCATGAATGGCGTATACGTCGTAGTTTTTGCAAGATCAAATTAGATGATCGTATATTTTTAGATTGGTTCTTGAAGTCCCTCATACCCGTTATCACCAAGGATGTGGCATCCAAACGGCCCCAAACCGAAGAAGAAGCCATACTTAAATACCAACAGTTTGACCTTATCTATGCACAGTCGGGATACATTTACTCCATATTGCTTGATGCTCCTCGTGGTGATTCCTCCTGGAAAGACGTATCGAGGGAATCCCATGCTACCCACACTGTAATGTCCCTTGTTAGGAATTTTATTAAAATTGCAATTTTCCACTTTTTTCCTTGGTTCGACCTTTGACTAGTTCAATCTCTAGGTCCCAAATTTGCCCCAAATGATCCCAAATCTTCTGAGAAGGTATATGAATGATATTAGAACATAAATATGTTTTTCAGGGATGCCTTTGTCCCTTTAAAACAGTTCTGCAAATACTCTTTCAATTCTGGTCAATGTAGGTAACTTTACTAGTGATTTTCCTTTGACTAGTATTGGTCTCTAGGTCTCAAATTGACTCCAAATGCCTTCAAATCTTCAAGGAAGGTGTATTAATGATATTAGGAATTGAATATGATGTTCAGGGATAACATATGGCCACCAAAAGACCTCTGCAAACTCTCTTAAGATTCTGGACCAAGTATGCAATTTTACTAGTAATTTGGGGTTCAAATCCCCCTAAGGTAAGTACTGAAAATGGCTTCCCAAATGCCTCCAAACCCACTCAAATTTATGAACAGAGGTGTGTAATGTGTTAATTATGTTATTAAGGTCTCATATGCACCATTAATGGTTTATTACAACTGTTCTCACCCTCTCCCATTCAACTGCAAAAATCACCAATTCGACCCTTGGGGAAATGGCACTATTTCACCTCCCAATACAACTAAACTGAGTAAAAATGATTCAAATGCTCAAGTACAGTACATGAAACTTGTATAAGACATCCATGGAAGTATATTTATCACAAATATATCAGAGAATCATCCATTCATTCGAAATCATCATCAATGCATTGGCTCACAACAAGGTAGTGGGGAAATGGCATTGTTCTTCCATTAAAAATGAGATTTATACATTTCTACTTGGAATTTCGACCTGAAACTTTTTGGAGATGAAGAACAGAGTATTTACTTCATATTTCAAAAGAAATGGGGCATTAAAAGCTTCCCCAAATAGTACAATATCTCACCAAAAACGTCCTCCCTCAAGGATCAAGAATATGCCATCAAAACGGGAAATGGTTGAAGGAGTGAGCTGCAATAGAAGAAACCATGAGCTGCCCTGTAGCTTACACCTGCAAATAAAGACTCCATTAAAGCTCCAAATGAAATTTCTGAATGGCCTTTCCAATTGCCAACTTGGATGGGAATCTTTCACCCTCGAAATTGGCTAAGGCAAGAAACTAGTCATCCACTAGCTCTCCCTCTACACAAATGCAATTGCAAATTCTACAAATGATCAAAAGCCGGTTTCATTCTTTTTTATTGACATTTATAAACTTCTAATGTCCTCCATGGGTCGAATTCCTTCCAAGAGACTCATGACAACTCAAGTTGGGAAGAGATTCCAAAGAACGCCACTTGTACAACAATTCCTAGTCTCCCACTTCCACCAAATCACATGTGGAAGCATCTTAGCTTCCCTAACACCCTTGAGTGCCCTCTTGGAGTCTATTTTTAGCCCTGACATGTCATATATGTCATATGTCAGCCTTCAGGTCTGATTTGTGTCATAGGTTTCATAGCATCTTCATCATTGTTGTCATAGAGCTAGGGAATCTAGCCCAAGTGTCTCACTAGCTCCAAATTGCCTCTTCCTCTTCCATGGGAGTTACTCTTCCTCTATATTTCGACCTTGGATGAGTCATGCAATGAATAATACCTTTTGGACTCCCCCAAGTATGTTACCATTCACCTTGAATTCGAATTGGTGAGAGAATGATGCCAAGTGTAGTGGGGAAATCTAGCCATATGTGGGTCCCACTTCCTCCATGTGTCTTCATGATGAAATGCCACTTTGATTTTCACTTGTATATATTTATTTATCTCCTTTATTAAATATTTATTCCATTCTAATGTTCAAACATCATTTATTATTCCCATTATTCCAAATCCCAAAGCTTCCACCCCAAACCTACGAAACTAGTAATTTTCCTCCTTGGCAATTATTTGACCTTTAGCATAAATTTGACAAAATCTAATGAATAGGGCCAATGTTATTAGGCCATTGTGACCCAATGCCAAATTTGGGACATGACAAATCCTCCCTTCCCAATATTGCTTGTCCTCAAGCAATTTTAAACATGGGTGATGAAGAACCTGCTTTCTGTATAATTCTTTGAAGTTGCCATTGAATTGCCCAACCTTGAGTCTTTGAGTTTCCATGAAGATTTTAGAGAGGAACCACCATGCTTTCTGCTGCACTACTCTAATAAAAATCACTTTATTAAGTGGGTAAATCCATCTCCCATACTGCTTGTTTCCCCAAAAAATTTGAAACCAATGAGATAAAAATTATTCCAGGGTCCCATTGCTTGTATTGGACCCCAATAATTAAGAGTGCTCTTCAACCCACACCATTAGTTAAGAGGATTCCTGGATCCCATTTTCTTGTATGCATCCTTCCAAACATCATGAGTACCAAATATATATCATCAAAGTACATAACAACATAATGAAAATGTACATCAAGGATATGCTTCATCAAAGAGTCATGAAAGTGCTTATACCTCCAAGCAAGTAGACCGCCATTTTCCAAGTGCATACAAGCTTCAAGTGACCAATCAAATCTACTCCAATGACATAGGTGAGTATCCCATGTCCTATAATGCTGCTCCAAAAGGATGTGATATGCATTAAAATATTCAACCATGTATTCTTTCATCCAAGAAGTGAATGAAGAATCTCCACTAAAATCTGAACCAAATAATGAGCAGAAAAAACAAGGAGACTTCAAATGAATCAAAGAAGTCTCACCCATACATCCCTGAATGTGAGAGTCATAAAGATATAACAAAGTATGTGTCTTGCAACAAAAATGTTCTCCAATCATAAATATATTCACCCCAAGTGTTGGATGAAGTTCCTCCAACATCAAATGAATCAAGTGTTGAGCAATAAAAACCATGAGTCTTCAAGTGACTCAAATGCATATCATAGGTGAATTCGTGTAGATGTGCATCATCATAAAGTAACAAAGGATGCTGCTGCAAATTTGAATAAGAATGTGCTCCAACCATATCATCATAAAAAGTAAATCTAGGAGTTCCATACTCCTCATGGGGCACCATCAAAAAGAACCCTTTCACCCATACTTCATTGAGACTAATGTTGCAAAACATGGAATTGTAGGATGTAGGAGAATGAACCAAATCACCCAAATGATAAAAAAGTACAGAAGTTTCATCATGGGAAGGATCCATATGGGTAGTATCATGCATCTCCTTCAAAAGTGTGAGCTCTTTGTCATAGTTTGGTTCCCATGTAGAGGAATCATGCTCTTCTTTAAAAATTGCATAACCTTCATCAAGAGGCAATTCAAATTCCTCTTCCACCACACCAAGTGTTTGGATCTCTTCAAGTTCATCTTGAAACACATCAAGAACATTCAAATTTTCACATTTCTCATGATCCACCATGTCATGAGAATCCTCCAAACAATCTACCATTTGACAATCTGAAACATAGGAGGAAAAACAAGTATCTTGCAACTTTTCAAGAAGTTGCTCATTTTGAATTGTGAGCTTATGAATATCCTCATTATTCTTCAAGTATGCATCATGTAACAATTCATTAAGCTCAAACAAATGGTTTCTATCAAAAAGCAAAGACATGAAATTACCTTTGATGTGGCACATTGCTCTTTGAATCTTCTCCATGTCTTCAAGGAAGGATGTTTCCTCCAATGAAGTAGCTCTCCAACAAGAATTTGACACCAATGCTTGAGTGTCATGGAGAATGCTGAGGGACTCTTGGATCTTATTTTCATTCATCTTTAAGGACCCTTCAAGAAAATGAGGCTCTTGCAAATGAACCTCCTCATCTTCTTCAATTTTGCTTGGACCAACTTCATGAAGCTCAAGTGGTGATGGGGAAGTTGATCTTGGTTCTTCTTCAACTGCTACAAGGTCTTCATTATCATGCTTAATGAAACTTGTACTTGTAGAAACACTTTCAAAAGTGATCTCTATGTCACCAACATAGAGGTGTGAGCACCCATCAGTAGGTACTCCTTCATAGTTTAAGAATCCATTAGTAGATGCTCTTTGGTTCATGTCTAAGCTAGAAGGTGTCTCGAAATGATCTTCCATATTTTCAATAAAATCTTCTTCATGCTCTTGTGATGTCTCTTCCTTTTGCTCTTTAAAGAAAGCTGATGCATTTTTCCCCTTGTTTTCCTTAGGATCAATATATTTGGAATCTCTTCTTGAATAAATCTCAAAAGCTCTCCTCAAGGAGGACATCATTTCATGCACACATATATGATACTCGCTCCAAGGGTTTTTACAAGAAGGGCATAAACCTTTCTTCACTAACTCCACATCTTCATTTTTGGGCCTATTTTCAAAAACATGTTCAGCATAGTACTCAAAAGACATGGCATTTTGTGTATTTTTGCTAAAAGCAAGATATTCTTGATCTTTTTGATATTGTTGGGGCAAGGTTTTATATTTTTCTCTCCATCTTTGGAACTCACTCATAGAATTATCCTTGGTTGGTGTGACACACTCATATTCATCAGATTTAAAGTCATAAGAATAATCTTCATTTCTCTTGAAATTGTAAGAAGTGTTGCATGATGGCACCTCTTCCTCATACTATTCACATTCTGCTTCATATTGCTCATAAGCATCTGCATATTCCTCATAAGAATTGTACTCATAGGATTCATCATAATAGTAAGACATGGCTGCCAATTATTCTTGAATGTATGTACCTAATACACAGGTGCAAGGACCGTGCTCTGATACCACTGTAATGTCCCTTGTTAGGAATTTTATTAAAATTGCAATTTTCCACTTTTTTCCTTGGTTCGACCTTTGACTAGTTCAATCTCTAGGTCCCAAATTTGCCCCAAATGATCCCAAATCTTCTGAGAAGGTATATGAATGATATTAGAACATAAATATGTTTTTCAGGGATGCCTTTGTCCCTTTAAAACACTTCTGCAAATACTCTTTCAATTCTGGTCAATGTAGGTAACTTTACTAGTGATTTCCCTTTGACTAGTATTGGTCTCTAGGTCTCAAATTGACTCCAAATGCCTTCAAATCTTCAAGGAAGGTGTATGAATGATATTAGGAATTGAATATGATGTTCAGGGATAACATATGGCCACCAAAAGACCTCTGCAAACTCTCTTAAGATTCTGGACCAAGTATGCAATTTTACTAGTAATTTGGGGTTCAAATCCCCCTAAGGTAAGTACTGAAAATGGCTTCCCAAATGCCTCCAAACCCACTCAAATTTATGAACAGAGGTGTGTAATGTGTTAATTATGTTATTAAGGTCTCATATGCACCATTAATGGTTTATTACAACTGTTCTCACCCTCTCCCATTCAACTACAAAAATCACCAATTCGACCCTTGGGGAAATGGCACTATTTCACCTCCCAATACAACTAAACTGAGTAAAAATGATTCAAATGCTCAAGTACAGTACATGAAACTTGTATAAGACATCCATGGAAGTATATTTATCACAAATATATCAGAGAATCATCCATTCATTCGAAATCATCATCAATGCATTGGCTCACAACAAGGTAGTGGGGAAATGGCATTGTTCTTCCATTAAAAATGAGATTTATACATTTCTACTTGGAATTTCGACCTGAAAATTTTTGGAGATGAAGAACAGAGTATTTAATTCATATTACAAAAGAAATGGGGCATTAAAAGCTTCCCCAAATAGTACAATATCTCACCAAAAACGCCCTCCCTCAAGGATCAAGAATGTGCCATCAAAACTGGAAATGGTTGAAGGAGTGAGCTGCAATAGAAGAAACCATGAGCTGCCCTGTAGCTTACACCTGCAAATAAAGACTCCATTAAAGCTCCAAATGAAAGGTCTGAATGGCCTTTCCAATTGCCAACTTGGATGGGAATCTTTCACCCTCGAAATTGGCTAAGGCAAGAAACTAGTCATCCACTAGCTCTCCCTCTACACAAATGCAATTGCAAATTCTACAAATGATCAAAAGCCGGTTTCATTCTTTGTTATTGACATTTATAAACTTCTAATGTCCTCCATGGGTCGAATTCCTTCCAAGAGACTCATGCCAACTCAAGTTGGGAAGAGATTCCAAAGAACGCCACTTGTACAACAATTCCTAGTCTCCCACTTCCACCAAATCACATGTGGAAGAATCTTAACTGCCCTAACACCCTTGAGCGCCCTCTTGGAGTCTATTTTTAGCCCTGACATGTCATATATTTCATATGTCAGCCTTCAGGTCTGATTTGTGTCATAGGTGTCATAGCATCTTCATCATTGTTGTCATAGAGCTAGGGAATCTAGCCCAAGTGTCTCACTAGTTCCAAATTGCCTCTTCCTCTTCCATTGGAGTTACTCTTCCTCTATATTTCGACCTTGGATGAGTTATGCAATGAATAATACCTTTTGGACTCCCCCAAGTATGTTACCATTCACCTTGAATTCGAATTGGTGAGAGAATGATGCCAAGTGTAGTGGGGAAATCTAGCCATATGTGGGTCCCACTTCCTCCATGTGTCTTCATGATGAAATGCCACTTTGATTTTCACTTGTATATATTTATTTATCTCCTTTATTAAATATTTATTCCATTCTAATGTTCAAACATCATTTATTATTCCCATTATTCCAAATCCCAAAGCTTCCACCCCAAACCTACGAAACTAGTAATTTTCCTCCTTGGCAATTATTTGACCTTTAGCATAAATTTGACAAAATCTAATGAATAGGGCCAATGTTATTAGGCCATTGTGACCCAATGCCAAATTTGGGACATGACACACATTATTGGACACATTGCATCTCATAACTATCCATGTGTCCATATACCTCCCGCCACTACCTTGGTTTATAATACTACTCCCAGTTCCACACCACCTACCCTGAGTAGTGGTTTGGACCTTTCACATGCTACAACCAATTCTGGAGAAACAGCTTTATATGTTCCCATGGCCCCATCCCCTCATATACATGGACCTTCTTGTCTGGCACACTGCTACGTTCACACCCCGCCAGCATATGCCCCCTGTTGCACCACCTGCCTACTGCCATCTAATGGTTGCACCCGCACCCGCACAACCTCAAGCACCTCCCGCTTACTATCCACCATCGGCTGCCCATACACCCACTCAACCGCAAACTCCTCTTGTTCCTTAAGGGAAATTTTATGCCCAACAAAACTAACCGCGGAACCCGCCTGCCCAAAAAAAATAACAAAGACATCAAAATATGGGACGCAAACGTAATCGAGGCAATAACCAGCCTCTTGGTAGAGGCGGTCCACCACCGAACGCCCTGATAATAATGGTTCCCCACTGGCTAACCAAATCCTGATCGACAATATCGGCAAGGTAAAAACCCCAACTTATGGACAAACCACCCATTTTCTATTTGCATGGTCTATGGCTATTACACACATAATTTTCCCCATCTGGATCGAGCTAGCCGAATCTGGAATTATGACACCCAACGCCAAGGACATGCTGCACCTCCGACACTACCAAACCCGCCGCAACCTAATTCACCACCCATGGTTTTGAAGAACCCCCTACCCATGCAAGGGGTAGTAGCCACCCAACCGTTGGCTCCCCCTCAAGGGGTTTTTGCACCACCACAACCAGCTACTTATGCTACTCCTGGTAGTCAACACGTCAACTCAGGTACCCACCACCTCTTAATGATGTCTTCGGTTGATGTCAACCTTAATACATGCCGCAACCAATATGGTTCAACTACCGAGACCATTCCTACGAAAAAGGATGCTACAACTCTTCCCATCGATCAGTCGTTACGTCTAGTACCCCCACAACCACTCGAAGGATCCCCCAAAGCCCCTCGATTTCCTCTACATTGCATCAATAACAACCCCTATGCTCATACTGCTCCCAACTATAATATCGTGGATGACTTAGCCCAATCCCCCGTGTCTATGTCAGTGTTAGAAGTTATAAAGAACTGTCCAGCACAGCATAAAACACCGTTGTGCCCTATAGGTGTGATCGACCCTTCTGACTCACGGATGATGGCATTCGACTTAGACCAATCTGAACCTCACATGACTTCTACCCTCACATTTCATATCTCTGTTTCAATCCAGAACCTTGTTATCCATCGATGCATAATCAAAGAGGGTCCCTCTACATGCATCATGTCTACATTCGTTATCCATCAATACATCATGTCTACATGCATCATAATTCGGCTTATGATTTCCCCCCATGAGAGGCGAGTTTTCAAAATAGACCAGGTCACTTACTATGACCCTAATTCACCCTCTACACCTGAGAATGTTCTCCCCATGGTTGAAAAAACAATATTTGGTGCGTCTACCTCTTGAACTTCCTCCGTCGTGCTTGTACTTCATTCAGAGACACAAATGGTCTCCACATTTCATTCCTTACCCCCTCCTCCTCCGTCCATTGATATATCTTACTTGTATACCATTTCGACAAGCCAATCGGTCCCTAACCATCAACCGCCACTTCAACCTCAACCACCTTCTGTACCTAGTCACGTTGGAGCCACACCGATCCAAACTATCTCATTCTTGTTTCCACCTTCAGGGGTAGTAAGCATGCCAGTCATGGCCACATTGAATCTCCCTGGATTGACATTAGGACTCCCCATATGGTATTTTTCTTCCCCTAATCCCACTCCAATGCCACAATTCATTCTTCAACCAATCCAACCGATCACCACCGTCAATCATCCACCTCCCAGTGTGGTGTCCACATCTTCCTTGAACACATTCCCTTCATCATCCAAGAACATTAGGGGAAAATCCACACAACCTCCCATTGCACCACATGTGAATAAAACTTCCCACCCCCCCCCCTTCAATCCACGCACCTCCCAAGTGTGCCTTGTGCAATAATCTAGGCCACCTAACCCATACGTTCCCACAATTTTCCAACCTTCAAGCAAATATGAATACATTGGATGATGACCCAACTATACCAGTTGTTGAACTACCAACTACCCCCCCACCGCATAACAAATTGTTGTGCACCAACCACTGATGCGCCATATGCAAAGTCTACGGACATTACTCTCATCATTGTCCTGACATACTAGAGTATCAGTTGGTGCTTCACGAAATTCGTCGATCTTATTTAGAATCATCCATTACTACCATCAAAGAGATTCACCCACCCGAATAATCCTCCTCGGCATAGGTCAACACTATTTATTTTATTTCCACAAGTGGCGAATCAACAAATCCCCCAACCTCTACCTCTTCTTCATCCGATCTGACCACGCAATGTTTTCACAATGACGAAGAAATCCTTGAAGCCCTTACTCTACTTGACTTCCCTTGGGATGAAATTCATCGTAGAGCCTACTTCATTCCCAAGGATTCTACTCCTGTTACGGCCAACCAACTTTTATTCGAGTCAAAATATTTCATCCATTTCCAAGTGGACTAGTTCAAGAACTCCATCCCAGCTCCTGATACCTTCGAAGAAGGTAACATGGATAACATCTCGCCCACCATGCAGGTCAATATTTCCATCACACCCGATATAGTTGAGAACATTACGTTAGGTTCCTCATGTACTCCATACGAAATAGCTTCCTATAAGAAGCTCTTTCAAGAGTTTTGTGATGTTTTCCCTTGCTCATATACTGAGATTCCTAGCCTTGACCCTGCCTTTGTTGAGCACCATATCAATAGTTGGTCTAACATCCCGCTTGTCCTCTAAAATAAACGGCCCATTCACCCTTCCAAACTATCAGCAGTAAAGGCTGAAATTGAAAAATTACGTCAAGCGGGGTTCATTTATCCCATTGCTTACACCACATGGGTGTCCAATATAGTGTCGGTTAACAAAAAACAGGGCATCATTTGCGTCTGTACTGATTTTCGTGATCTGAATTTAGCTTGTCTTAAAGAAAACTTTCCTACGCCTCTCATCAATCAACTTATTGATGCCTATGCGGATCATGAGATTCTCTCCTTCATGGACGGTTTCTCTGGTTACAATCAGATTCAAATTTGTAAGGAGGATCAATACAAGACTTCCTTCACTACTCCATGGGGCACCTTCGCCTATCACGTTATGCCATTTGGTCTTAAAAATGATGGTGTCACATTTCAGCGGGCCATGACCTTTTTTTTTCACAACTTCATTCATATTATCCTTGTCTACCTTGACCACCTCACCGCTCGATCCAAGAAATGGTCCGACCACTCGGACGATCTCTATTAAGTCTTTTATGTTGTCGCAAATACAACATTCGCTTGAATCCACTCAAGTGTGTTTTTTGCGTTCCCTTCAGCTGGTTATTGGGTTTTATTGTTTCCCAAAAAGGGATTACCTTCAACCCCTTGAAGGTTCAATCCATCGTTTATCTCACACCCCCATGTACAATACGCCAATTACAAATCCTTCAAGGAAAATCCAATTTTCTTCGTCACTTCGTTCCGGACTATGCTGCGAAAGTTCATGGTTTCCTTCGCTTGCTTCGCACCCATGTTCCCTTTGTTTGGGACGAACAAGCACATGTGGATTTTGAAGCCTTCAAAAACGCCTTGAATTCTGCTCCCTTGATTTCACTGCATGATTTCTTGAAGGATTTCATCCTTTATGTGTCGGCATCCGATTATGCCGTTTTCGGTGTATTGGTCAAAGAGAAAAATGTACGTCAAGAACGTGTCATTTATTATGTGAGTCGGAGGTTGTATGGCCACCGCTACACTAATCCCATGAGAAGAAGTTGTCCCTCACCGTCGTCTTCTCTATTCAGAATGTATGTCATTACATTCTTCTAAGCCGAACTACAGTTGTGAAAGACTCCAACCCCATGGTTTATCTCTTGAGATGTCGCCTACTTCAAGGCCGCGTGGTTAAATGGATCATTATCCTCCAATAATATGACCTGACGTTTGTTACCCCTAAGAGTACTAAATCTCTTTCTTTGGCACATCTTATGAACGAATTTCCCTCTTTGTCGATGTCACCTCCGATAAACACTAACTTAACAGATGAACACATGTTCATGGTATGGCGACATTCTTGTCTACTTAAGAACTCAAAAGTTTCGAACCCACATTGCTCTCGATGATCGACGTCGCATACTCCATCACGCCTCATGATACCTCCTTCTCGGCGATGTCCTTTATCGACGCAGATTCGACACCATTTTACGTCGATGCCTCACACATGATGAGGTTGAACATGTTATGAATTATTGTCATAGTGTGGCCTGTGGTGGCCACTTCTCAGGAATGACAATTGCCCAAAATTTCATCAGTGTTGGATATTTCTGGCCTACCCTTTTCACTAATTGCATTACAGCAGTCAAACATTGTCGAAATTTCCAACTCTTTGCCCCAAAGGCAAGGACCCCTCCCACCCCTCTCCATCTAGCAGTCACCATTGGCCCTTTCTGTAAATGGTCCATTTATTTTATGGAGTGAAACCCTCCCTCGGCCAATGACCATAAGTACATCATTTTGGCTGTTGATTATTTCACTAAATGGGTCGAGGCCATGCCCAAATTTAACTTCCAGGTCGATACCACGACACATTTCTTTTTTCACTATGTCATTACTCGGTTCGAGGTCCCTAAACAACTCATATCCGACCATGGAAAACATTTCGAAGACATTGTTTGGAAAGAGTTGTCCACCTTCCTGAAGTTTGACCACCAGTACGCCTCATCCTATTACCCTCAAGGTAACGGCCAAGTTGAGGCTATTAATAAGATTATGAAGGCAATCCTTCAACGAACAATGGACAAGCACACGTCAAATTGGCATCATATGCTTTTTCCTGCACTTTGGGCTTACCGTACTTCCACTAAGACTACCACTGCTTTTACCCCTTTCCATTTGGTTCACGGTGTAGAGTCTGTTCTCCCTATTGAGTGTCAAATCTCCACTTTACACATTGCCATTGAACTTCTCCTAGACACCTCACCTCTTGAGCAATGCTTACTCTTGTTAGAACAAGAAGATGAAGATAAATGGGCAGCCTTACAAATCATTGAGGTAGCCAAATATCGCTCCAAATCATATTATGACAAACGCTTCCATCCCCGCAACTTCTAAGAGGGATACCTCGTGCTCGTTTATGACCAAGCTCATGACAAGCATGGAAAAGGAAAGTTTGAATCCATGTGGAAAGGACCCTACATTATCCAAACCTATCTCGGTAAGAAGGCATACATCCTTACCAATTCTGAAGGACACCCTTTTGCCAATCATCACAACGGGTTGTATCTCAAAAACTTTTTCCCTTAAATTTTTCGGACCCAATAGTCAATGTTGCATAGTTTTCTTTCCCTTTTTTTTCTACACTTTTTGCATCCAAAACCTTACAGTTCGCTTCCCTGCGTGACCATAGATGGATTTCGTTCCCTCACTCTATGTCAGTTTCATTGACGGCGCAAGTAGATGGTATCCAAACCTCGCCTCGGTGTGTATTGGTGATATCATTAATAACCAGGTTGAGTACGATGTTGTGACCGATATCTTGACTACTTCCCTCCAGTTGGGAATTCGTCACCTTCGTGTGTTTCTTGACTCCCACTTCCTTGTTTCCCAACTCAATAACTTTTACCAGGTATGGGATCCTTTCCTTTTTATAAAATTCTTGTGCACAAAACAACTGATTAGACAGTTTGAGTTCATTACATTCATCCATGTCCCACACAGTTAGAATAGTGTTGCAGAAAAAAATGGCTAACAATATTCTATAATGGCATATAAATCACAACATATAGGAAGTAAACCATAAAAATGCATCATCATATCATCCGCATGCACCTATACATCATATAGGCATACATCATCATAAAAAAACAAAAAGGCACATCATAATAATAAACTGCATCCACGTGCATATATATATATATCATCAAAATGTCATATTCTTTACATCAATGCATTGAGGAGCCCCAACAGCTTCCTCGTCATAAAAATAATCGTCGAGTATAAAAATTCCCCATGTTCATCACATTGGAAGGTAGTTCCATCAACTGCCTAGTCATCTGAGTCATCTCCATCCTCCTCCTCCTCCTCCTCCTCCTCCTCATCTGAATCAGTCTCCTCATCATCATCATCACAAGGGGCATCACCCTAAGCCATGGCCCTCACCACCTCATCTGCCATTGCAATCTGCTACATCACTGGTCTCCACTCTCATGCAGCATCATAGTAGATGTCGATCAAATCCTTATCCAATTGCTGGCATTTATCATCAACCACTCCATCCAGTAGGTGATCAATACCCATGTGCATCGTCTCCAAAGTTGTTGAAGAACTCTGTTGGAGACGTTGCCCACGACTGGGAGAATACACTCCCTCCACTCGGCCCCTACGCACCCGGTATCCTTCCGGAGGCCGGTGTCCCACATCTGCACACATAAGCACGTCATGAGTTTCGGTATCATAAAAATCCTATAGCTATCATATATTCCATGGAGTAGAAACAACATTATACTATAAAGTGATTAGATACATACCGTTTTGTCTCCATGCCTAACAAGGAGGTCGTTGTAGCTCTACGTTCCCCCTATAGTCCATCCCTACATAGGGGAAGTCCTCAATCACCACTGGCGATTTTTGCCACTGTGTAAACAGCTCTCGAGTGAAGAACCGACCCACCAGTCCCCCACCCCCATGAGTCATCATATTGCCACATCCTCTGCTCGGTGGGTCCACCATCACATATTGCTTTGTCCAGTCGCAGCGTCGAGACTCGCTGAAAGAAGAAAGAGCAAAGGAATGAAGGGAAACACAAATCCCCTCCTGTGCGGCTAACCTTGTTCAGCTCTTGCCAATCAAATTTCAAGTACATATGTCCCCAACCAAATTATGTGCCTGATAAGGCTTGCTCCAACAACATCATCACCTCTAGAGATCCTATGGGGCAACTTCAACCCTAGTATCCACACTACCAATGCTACTATAGCTCGAGTCTCCAGACTTTCTATGTCACAAATCAATATCTCATTGTCATGCAAATAAGTTGTGGCATAACAATGGCGCTCCAGTAGATCCTCCATAGAGAGATCACTGGGCTTCCTCAGTTGGGTGTCTGCAATCACACCCAACTGCGGGATCCCCATCAAAAAGTACATATCAGTGAGCGATATCCACTCACCCTGTATCATGAATTCCCCCACATTGGCATCCCGAAACTCCACCATTGTTTTCAACAGTAACTTCACTGAACACATTGGGAGCACCCTAGAAAACTTCAGTAACCCACATCGGGCCAAAGTATCATGGACATCCTCATCGTCCATGATGTCGTCCAATAGCCTACCGAGCTCTCGCTCTTGCTAACTCACTCTCGGCATCCTATACACACATGAAAAAATCCCTCATCAATAATGTCTAACGCATCAAGCTTGTCCCCCAAGGATCAGGCCACCCATCCTCGAAAAAAACACGCGTTCCAAAGCACGTCTTTTTTCTCCTCAGGTGTGCCATGGAGCGTGCTTCTCCCCTTGAAACAAGAGCTCCTCGAGCGTGCTTGTTGGGCTCACAATCGCGCTTGGAGTGCGTTTTTATCAGCAAAATCCGCGCTCCAGAGTGCGGCTATACGAACCACAGTCGCGCCCTAGCTACGTGAATGTACGGCTCATAGCCGCTCCCTGCGAACTCTTTTTCCCTCGAAAATCTCACTTTGGTGCAGTTGTGCCCTAGCCATGCTTTCCAAGGCTCCCTAAAGGAACAAATCCAAACCAAAAAGCATGAAAAACATCATAAATCACTTCAAGGATTACCTACAAGTCACAGAACTCGATTCCATCCGACAGATTGAGAGAAATCAGAATTTCCTCTTTTGGACCCCTCCACACTCCTCCCAATTTGCACAGTGAAAATGACATGTGGAGGTGGGCTCCCTTGCTATTTATAGCCTTTTTTTACACTTTTTGTTTTGACCATTTCGGAGTCATACGACTTCTGTTTTCCCTATCGTTTGCACCACCGGATTGAGAATTTTGTGCCTGTGATTATTCTTGAGATCATTTCTCACTCTCACTCAATATTTTTTGGGGCATTTTTTCCATGCCCCTTAGCTCCTCGATTTGTGTTCCACATAGGATGTAATCATCTTTTGCACCACTTTGACCATTTCATCTATCGTGGCATATTCATGAGCCCTCGCTCCCTCCATACTGCAGTTATTGAGTTATTTTTCCACCATTCATCTACACGCAAGGAGACCCCATCAGTGTTCCCCCCTCACCTTCTTTCTTGGTTCTCACATTTGCCCCTTGATTAAACACTTCCTCCTTGCTTGGATTTTTAATCTATTTGGTATACTTTTATCCATTTTTTCGGGCCGAATAGCTCCTTTACGAAAAGGCACTTTGGGAGTTTATGTTAAACTCTTTTCTGACTCCTTAAAGAATGAAAATATCGTCTAGCAATCTTGCTTTCTTTCATGCTCATTAAAAGTATCTGAAAGGGAATCTATCTGGTATAAGTTTAACCATTTTCTAGACCTGGTAGACTAATTATGAAAAAGGAATAATCTAGTCATATCGGCTAGAAGAGTTCTCCATTGCATACTTTTATTCTTGTTCAGGCCTTGGGGAGTAAAACATGAAAAAGAACCCCCTCGGAGTCTTCTTATTGCTTTTGGACTCTCTAAAATTGAAAGCAACCACGAGCATTTACCGTCCTGGGATCGTATAAATCCACACGAAGGTACCTTCTCACCATTTCAAAGTCTTCTTATCGCTTTCAGACTCCGTGAAATTGAAAGCACCCACGAGCATACACCATCCTGGGCTCATACAAATCCACACGAAAGTATCATTTAGAGCACACTTCTATCCCTTCTTTGAGCTCCTTAAGAAGGCCCACACAGTGCCTCTCGGCGACCCAACAGCTCATAGCTAGTCCTACCATTATGGAAGCATCCCCAGCATGGTCGCCTTTGTTCATATTATTATGCGATGTGTCACCCTTGGAGTCTCCTGATCTAACTCATCAGTTCACCCCTTGAATCTCCCCCATTGCAACCACAGTTATTAATCCCTTAAGATATGATCTCCTTCCTTGAGGTTAGTTTCATATGTTGCCTAGTTAGCCATGTCGTCATACTCTGAACAGAGGAAGTTTGAGTCCCATCACTCTGTGGCCCTCGTCAGCCCCCCACAGTGTGTTAGTTACACATTTAGTAGCATCACATATTGGTCGTACACCTCGCACTCTTATCAAGGAAACATCATTGCCTTGGTAGTTGCAAGTCTCCCTCTGTCGACACCAACACATCTATTCAAGAGGATAGACCCATAGGTCATTGTACCTTGGACTCATCTCCATCCGTGGTGAGTGCCTATGGACCATCTGAGAGGTGTCCTTAGTGCCTCTTAGAATGGTTGTTTCTCACGTGCTTGACTTCAACTCCATTATCACACAGTTGAGATTTGTGTAGGGTATTGGTCCTTTAAGTTATTGGTATAAGACCTCGGATATCCCCTGACTCTAGCACATTGGTGAGTCTATTTGGAACCCCCAGTTGAATGTTCCCATCGATATCTAGGCTGCATTGGTGACAGTATTTGGAATCCCTTCATCTATATGCTTCCTAGGGTATCTAGTTCAGATGAAGTTCAGTGAACCTTTGAGATTCTTACTCTCAGTCGTTGAGTCCATACAGTTATTGGACACCTTTGGATCTAGCAGACAATCAGTGGTTGTGATACTGCATTCAGGATGAATGCCATTTTTTCCATGTATCATTTCTTCATATCAGTTATGGTTGGACCATGAGTATGCTCCATATTTGTGTCCCCTTTCGACCATTATGATGTACATAGTAGTTATCTATGTATTGTTCAGGTCCCCTTTGGGATTCACCATTATTTGTATATCTTGATACGATCATGGGTATGCCTTCCTCGTCCATATATTTGAGATTATGTTCCTCGTACATTATTGAGGTGATGTATTTCCAATTTTATCCCTTAAATTTGGCATGAAGCATGTGTTCCAGTATCCAACCAGTTTATTCTCTCCGCCAACACAATGCTCACACCCCTGGAATAATTCAGAATCTATGATGTCTATCAGTCATACGATGAGCTCCTGCACTCACACATCACGGGGGAAATTTGTTAACACCCAAAAATTGTTCACCTATCTCATCCCCCTAGTCACATAAACCATTTACCTCTTTTTCCTACATTTTTGGCCTCCAAAAATCCCTAAATTGGTGACCAAATGGGAAAAAATCATTATTTCCCTCTTCAAGTAATGAAAATCCTTCAAAAAATGTCAAAATCCCTCAAAAAAGGGTCAAAATCCCCAAAAAGAAAAAGAAAAATGGGGGAAAAGTCAAAATAAAATCAAAAAAGAGGGAAAACTCAAAATACCACTAGCTAATACTATTGGTTTCCCAATACCATGCATCCATACTCCACTAGCCAAAATTACTATAAAAAGGTGATGGAGGCGCCCATTTCATATCCATGATCAATTATTCATACCCTTATGCTGCCAAAATTCATGTTGAACTTTAGCCTATCACCTTGAGCTTATGTTCCCCATTCAATTGAGTCTTTGCCACTACTTTAGCATTTGGAGAAGAGCACGGAACCCTGGAGACCCAGAGCACTACTCTTCGTACAGCTGCAAGGGCCCCCATCTATTCACCTTATGAGGTAACTCCATTGTAAACCCTTCTTTGCAACTTAATACAAATTATAATTCATGGGTTCCCATTTACTTGCCTTGTTTACTTGAATAGTTAGTTAGATTTAATTTATTTGTCTTTTCTATTATTTACATTCACACATTATCTATTTTGGATCTGCTACTAAGGGTTCCATAATCCTTAGTATGTGCCATTTTGCACATGCTAGTGTGAAAACACTAGTGACATGGATAGTCATGGTTATGGCTCTGGCTATGTCTACAGCTCTGAGTTTGGAAGGATCAAGGCTCTAGATCTGATGCAGGCTCACTTGTTCTCACTCACTTATTCTCACTCGCTTATTTCTTATTGTTTATTATTCCCCCCCTATTAGGAAAATTTTGAGGAGAAGAATATCTCTCAACAGTAAGATGTGTCAATACTCGCGAATGAACTCTCCAGTATGACACATATATCTTCTTGGTTATTGAATACCATTGCCAAAAATTGATCCAACCATAGTGAATCTTCCCTCTTGCGGGTTTCTTCAATAAGAATCATATGTATGAAGAATGGGTGTGCTTTCCACAATGCTTGCAAGTATGAAGATTGAAACACTAATCTTTCATGTGGCCAACTCAATCACAGTGTTGGCATGTCGAACTTTGAACAGGAATGGATGAAGATGAACTCTCATGGAGGAATCTAGCACTCTGAAACTATATAGCCTTGGATAAATTAGGAATGTGAACTGTCACTTCCTTGTCGTATCCAAGACCGGTTATGTGCTTGTTGTGGATGGTCTCTTCCCAAGGTCTGATGATGGGCTTGTAAGGAACAAGCGAAACCTATGTATGCATATCTTCATCTTCGTTTTCCTTTTATTATGAAGTGGGGCCACTGTTTTTCTTATGTTCTTCTAAAGTGGTGTTATTATGTGCAGGCTACTAAATAGAATAATAAAGAGGATTATTCTGAACATGAACAAGTTCATAATATTGATTTTCATCATGTTGGAGTTGCAACTCAAGTTGTAGAAAATAAAGTGTGCCTTTTGAATCTTGCACACAATCTCAAATGTGAGTGAGGATGCTCTTATCGATCATGACAGTGTTGTCAATTTTAAAAAGTAGTAGAGTGTTCAGTAACTCTATCAAACAATTTAATCTCACCATGTGATTAAGGACTTACTCAAATGGAGAAGGGATTCTTGCAACTCCGCCCTTTTACAAACAAGATTCTACAATTTCAAACTCAAGAGAATGAATGGTGTCAGTCTCATTTGAGAATGCACCTAGGTACAATTCAACCCAATTCAACTCACTTTCAAAATGACACTTGCACAAGAACTATTGCAAGTATGAAAAATACAAGAAACTTACAAAATTGACTGCTTGCAAGTTTTTTATTTTGAATATGAATCTAAAACTGAGTTGATGTTTAACAAAAGAATGCTTTTCCTTTGATTTCTTTTGGTGAGTGACAATGTTTCAGGGAGCACAACGCTATTGTGATGCTCAACAGAGGGGTGAACAATAGCCATTCTATCACATAATCTTGTTATGAGGGTTCTTCTATTCTTGGGGGTAAAAGATCCACTTTATATAAAGAACTGAAATTTTTCAACATTGCCTATATGATAAATATAAAATTACCTCCAGTATATGTGGGCATGTAGAATTTTTATGATCGTGGAAAATGTAATTTTATTACAATGTAATAATCTTAGTGTGGTTGTGCTAAGGCCATGAATGTATTTTGTCTCACAATATTTGCAACCATATATAGTCTTCTTCACAAAATAATCTCTACAAGCTCTACTATAGTGAATTCAATCTTCTAGTCATTGTAAATTGTCATCGACCTAACAGTTGTTCTCTACTGCAACAAATGGTTAAGGCTCCAAGTATATGTCGACTGCAAAATCTGAAGAGTTGATTCTGAAGTTATTTCTCTCACATGACTTCACACAAGAGATAGCTCCTTTTTGCAGCTTCCAACTCATAGCTCTTCACATTTTTTCTAGTATGCAACTAGCTTACTCCATAGTGGTTCTCGTCCCTTTCACCACACAACTCACCACAATGCATTTATATCAACACCGGTTTTTAATATAGAGAGGTGGAAATTTAGTACAAAGGTACCACTCTATCTTTGAAAGTAATAGCTCCACTTCAACACACAAGAATCAATCACACAGACAGAGATAAAACAATGCTCATGCTCATGTCGACCTTATACTCAAGGTTTCACCGCACAAGTTGGTTGGAGCCTTTTAAGAATAGCTCTGTCATTCTTAAATGTAGCAATAACACATTCAATGATAGATTCCAACGCACTAGTAGCATCAATAAATCCAACGCAATAAGAACAATACACAGGCACTCCAATGCTTAAATGACAAGAGATGCTAATGAGTAAAGAGAGACTAGAATGTTTTTCTTACTTTATTACCATCTGGAAACAACACCTTATCTTTCAAATGGAAAAAGGGACAGACTCGTGAATTCCCATTGAAGGAGTCGAAATATATTTTGTTGATAGTCAGAGGGTGTAGGAACTCACCACATACATAATAAATGGATATT
The DNA here is from genome assembly GCA_027924585.1 of Larix kaempferi. NCBI lineage: Eukaryota > Viridiplantae > Streptophyta > Pinopsida > Pinales > Pinaceae > Larix > Larix kaempferi. The sequence goes on along the minus strand of BSBM01000742.1, from coordinate 22,641,222 downwards.
ACCTTATTGAGCAGCTATTATTTAAGTCAATGTGTGCCACAATCTTCAATGCAACTCACTAGTCCAACAAACAACCTTCACAATTTTTTCAATACTCAACCAAATGAGACATAAAAAGTAGGGTTTGCAGGTGATACCACACACAAATTCATGTTCCAAAGAATGACCTTATTATAGCTCTAGAGTTCTTCATTTCATTTATTTTCACTATCTCGAGTGATTCATCACAGTTATGCATTCATCTATTGATAGCAAGGAGAGATATAAACCATAATGGTGTCATTGATTAATCTTTGTCAAGATATGTGCTAGAGTAGTCGAGTCTAGAAGCTCCAAAAAATTGACCCGAGCCAAGTGACGGAGTGTTGCATGAACCATGTAATGAAGTACTGACATAACTATAATAGGTAATACCATGATTTCGATGGTGTAGATAGGTATACTCTCATGGAATCTATAAAATTGGCAGATGGAGTCCATTGTGGGAACCGATGTGTAAATGAAGAAAAACAAATTTAAAAAAACTTTAGGTTGCACTAGCTGAATATGGAAATATTTAGAGGAGTAACTACTTCTTTTATATGATGAATTTCAACCTATAGATACTCATGAGAAATTTGATATTGCTCAAACATTTGAAATGAACCATTCATTGCAAAATAAAGTGTGGTGGAGTATTTTTCCAACTTTCCTTTCAAGTTTTGCTAGTTATTCAACGAATTTCCAATTTATTTCTATATGAGAAGCTAGATACCATACTTTCTCTATTTGAGGGGAGCTCATGCATGGATCAGTAGTGGAGATAGAGTAATGTACACATAGATCTATTGGTGTGCAATAAGCAAACCCAAGTTACATTGTAAATTGACCAATAAAACGCTAGATACCGGCCCTTTCGACATCACTTGAAAGCAGATGAAGTATCACCTGAGGCATCTATGGGAACTAAAAGAACCAAGCTTCTGCAGTATTGAAGGGAGAGAAGGAATTAATCCTATTAAACTACCATGCATCCATCTTACTGTGCAGAAATATACAACATATTCATATGAACAAATAACATATTCAAAGCAATAATAGAAACATAGCATACATGCACACAATAAATATAACATCCATCACATAAAATACATAAAATATATGCTCCAAAACAAGTTCTCTTCCATATTATTATCGCCTGGATAGTCTTACAAAACATGCACAATGCGCATCTGATCTCTGTCACATCCCCATAAATACCCCAGCATTGCATAACATAAGTGCAACTACTACATAAGCAACTATCAAAAGAACAGAAACAACAACCCTTAACCGCATAGATCCCTTACATATTTATACATTTTATGATGGATTGAGCCCATTACAATGTGAATACAAGTTCCCAACTACTTCTAACTAACTTCCTCCTTTTGCATGCACTGGTCCTCAGGATGCCTCGATCGCAGTCCATCTTCTTGTGTGCAGTTCCCAAAACTAGTCCAAAAACCCACTCCAAAAGGACCCACCACTCACTCGTTCTTCATCCCAAGCAACTTCAGTCTATAGCTACAATGTGTAATGTCCCCATTTTGACCCCCTTTGTATTAAATCGTAAATGATGTAAATATTGTAATTTAATCATGGCAAGGAGCTCAAGGCCAAGGCCGCACCATTGATTTAGCGTTGATGTATTGGCAATTAAATGAATAGATGCCTATGGTTCTTGTGCTAGATGGGCACAATGTAAATAAGACATCATGTAAGTACGAATTTTAATGAAAAACCCACAACTGGCTATGCTATGCAACAAAGAGATGGGGGCATGATTCTACAAGGAATAGGGGGGAAAATTATTCAAACCCTTGAGCCAATGGTGTTAATCCATGTGTCAATGAGGAAACCCATAAACCCTCAACTACCCATTTTGGGTTATGGACCCAATCATTTAATTCTTCCAAGAGTTGGTTGAGGCAGTTAACGCCTTGGGAATGAAGAGGCATGGTAGCCAATTTCGTGCATGGGCAAGCCATCAACTTGGAAATTCGTGTTTTTACTTCTTGGGCAAGAAAACACCCACGAAATGGTTCCCAAAGCCATTCTGAACATATAGCTTTTCCTCTCTCAGGCAGGTGGAGACTGCTGGAAGTTACAGTCACATTTTTCATCAAAAACGCAGGGTTTTCCTTGCCCAGAAACTCGTTTTTGGTTTTGGATAGTAGCTGGGAAGAAGGGGCTACGATTTGGGATTGTATGGAAGTCGTTTTGTCCCAGAATTGCCATGGGAGTTTTTCCTAAAAACGATTTTTTCTTCCTGGGGTTTTCCCAAACCTCCATTGTTCATTTTTAGCCTTCCCACGTTTTTCTGAAGCTCAGGGAATCATTTTCATGCTTATCACTGTACAAACGTTTTTCCTCATGCCCAACCATTGTGGTTTTGTTGTTATGTGCATCCCTGTTTTGGTTTGAATCTGTGAGAAAGAAACTTGGACTGGTAGTGGATAGAATTGGCTTGATAAACCTAGTGGAGGGAGTAACCTCTCAAGAAGATCAAGAGGGCTTTGGTTACTTTTCTATGCACACCCTGAGAGCACTAGAAAGGAAGGTATGGCTTGAGGGACTGTGTGGCAGTGAAGAGAATACTTCCTTGTGTTGGGTGTGTAGGCATTGTCAGTGCCAAGCTGAATAGATCTTGTAGAGGTACCCATAGCTCTGTGGTTGAGCGTACTAGCTTAGCAATTCTTCCTTTCCATTTCCTAGCGGCCTGATATACCCAATTGTAGATTGGCTTGGCTCATCTTGGTTTATGCTTGGCTATGTGTGAGTCTGCTGTTCCCTGGTTCCTTGTAGAGATCATGCCCAGCTCGGGGGTGGCAGTTGTGTCAAGAGGTTGATAAGCACAACTGGCCTATGGTTGGGTGGAACGTTGCAGTTGCATAGCCAGTTGCTTGGGACTACTTGGTCAAGATAAGTATTCTCTTGTGTTAACTTTGAAATTGTTATTTGATGAATATCTTGAATGTATGTTGAATGTGTAATTGATATTACTTCCGATGTGATTCTCTTATAATTATACATTCCATATTTCTTTTATGTTATGTGAATGCTTGGTTAAAAGTTTATGGGGCTAGATTCCCGGTTTTAACACCACGTCCTCTCTATCCTGCTGGTATGGTAGGAGGGGATGTTACATTTTGGTATCAGAGTTGATGGTTGCAGCATTGGACCTCTATGGGCCAAATATGATTACAATTACAAGGGAAGATTCCTTCATGATCACCACAGATCGCAACATAGGGCCTAAACTAGCTAAGTTGGATAGTTTGCAGAGGTAAAGTTACCTCCTACTGAGCAGCATTCATCAATGAAAGAAAGATTTCAAATTTTTTTTTTCCTAAGTGTTTTTGAAAATTTTTGTTTAAGACTGTTTCGGAAAGAATTCCCGAATGTCTTCCGAAACTATGGAAGCATTCAGCGAATTGCTCCGAAACTGCGGAAGCATTCCGTGAGTTTTTCCGCAACGCGGAAGAATTCGGCGAACTGCTCCAAAACGGCGGAAAATTTTTCTAAGTGTTCGGCGTCGAAAGGAAAATTTTGGAAGGAATTATCTTCCGAAATTGCGGAAGACTTCGGCAAATCATTCCGCAACTGCAGAAGACTTTGGCGAATCATTCCGCAACTGCGGAAGACTTTGCCGAATCGTTCCGCAACTGCGGAAGACTTCACCGAATCGTTCTGCAATTGCGGAAGACTTCGGCTAGTCGTTCCGCAATTGCGGAAGCATTCCGCAAGTCGCCCCGCAATTACGGAAGCGTTCACCAAATCGCCCCGAAATTACGGAAGGCTTCAGCAAATCACCCCGCAATTGCGGAAGCGTTCACCAAACCACCCCGAAACGGCGGAAGCGTTCAGCGAATTGCTCGGCAACTGCGAAAGCATTCACTGAATTGCTTCGCAACTGCGGAAGCATTCCGTGAATCGCTCTGCAATTGCGGAAGCATTCACCGAATTGCTCCGCAATTGCGGAAGCATTCGGCGAGTCGCCCGAAGCTGCGGAGAGATTCCTAAAAAAAAAACGAGGGCGCTGCCCTCAACCCGCCCTGCAGTGGCGAGCCACAAGGGGGCAAGCCCCCTTGACCCCCTCTTGTTTTTACCCCTCATATGTCATTGATTGTGAGAAAATTAGAGGATTCAACAAATTGTCAACATAATATTTTCCCATGTGCATGAAGTAATTTATGAAATTCCAAGAATATAATGCAGCTAACAAATTGTGTTGATGAACACATTTTACAGAATCACAGTTATATCAGGTCAGCACTCTAGATAGTACAATTGGAAAGTTTTGAATCTTGGTTGGGACAAGAAAATTAACATCATGGATGATGCATAGGATCCCTATGAGCCTGAAACAGATGCCATGGGGGAGAACATACACGTTGAAAATGCTGAAATAGAATCTAATGGGAGAAGAAATCAAGAGACCCCTCCAGGTATTGCAGCCACCATGAGAAGCCTAAGAGTGGAGTTGCAAAGCTGTAGGGAAGATAATGAAAGGATGATTAAAGCTCAAGAAGAACAAAATCAGTTGAATGCATCCATGCTACAGAGTTTGACAGACATCCAAAGGCAAATAAACTATAGGCATCAAACATCAAATCTAGAAAGGGGTGGGAGTAGTTCTAGAAGGAATTCCCGTAAGAGGGCCAATAGCCCAAGAAGAGTTTCTACAGATAGAACATATACTCCAGAAATCTCTTCTAATGAATCATTTGACTCTGAAGAATCCAATGAGGGTTCAAGTTCTTCATCTCACAGGAGCAAGAGGAAGAAGCACTACAAGAACAATTCACATGGGGAATTTAAGAAGGCAAAACCTCCTACATTTGACGGAGAGGTAAAATCTGGTCAAGAAGCTGAAGCTTGGATTCTTGCGATGAGAAAATATTTCCAAGTCCAAGACTACTCTGGGAATATGAAGGCAAGGGTTGTCATCTTCAACTTGAATGGAAGAGCATCTATATGGTGAGAACACACCAGGCAAGTGAAGAAGATCAATGAAAGGAAGATTGTGTGGAAGCAGTTCAAGAAATACTTCAAGCAGAAGTACCTCTCTGATAGGTACTATGATGATAAGATCAAAGAGTTCCATGAACTGAGATTGGGACAATTGACCATGGAAGAATATGCAAACAAGTTCTTGGAGCTGCTGAGGTATGTCAAGTACATTCGAGATGATAAGGTGAAAATTCAGTGTTTCCTAAGTGGACTGCCCCAGTCATATAAAGATAGAATTGAGTTTGATGAACCTCGAACTCTAGAGGAGGCCATAAGAAAGGCCAAGTATTGATTTGATCAAAATAGAAGCAAACCAGAATTCCATAAGGCATGGAAGGATAGGAAAAATGAAAAGTTTGATCGAAGGAAGAAGGGGTTCAAGCCTCCTCAATTCCGGAATCAGCAAAGGCAACCATCACAAGTTGTCACTAAGCCAACTAGGATGATGGGAGACAAGCCAAGAGATCTAAAGGAGCCAAGAGAACTACTTCAATGTTGGGGTTGTGGAGGAGACCACATGCTTAGGAACTGTCCACATCGGAATGGGAATGCAAATCAAGTTCACAACATCCAAGGAGCTGGAACTATGGGTCAATTGGCGAGGCAATCCCTAGAATCTATGCAACACTAGACGACCGCCAAGCAGATCATCAGTCAACTATGGTTGAAGTTGAAGGTAAGATTGCTAAGCAATCTATTTCTATTTTGATTGATTCTGGATCTACTCACAGTTATGTCACTCCTAGAATTGTTGAGATTTGTGCTTTCAAGAAATTAAAGCATAGTAAATCATGGTTAGTTCAACTAGCCACTGGAACCAAGAGAAAAGTTAGCGAAATAGTAGAGAAATGTCCATCAGATATGGATGGGCTATTCACTTATGCAGATCTGAATATTTTGCCACTTGGTTCCTATGATATTCTCATGGGAATGGATTGGTTAGAAGCACACAGGGTTAAACTCGACTGCTACAATAAGACATTTGAATGCATGGACGAAGAAGGAAACCCAAGGGTTGTAAAAGGCATTCCAAAGGTGACTTCTGTTAGACGGGTTTCAGCCATGCAGTTGAAGAAGTTCTGTAGGAAGGGATGTCAATTGTATGCAGCCCACATTTTAGAGGCAACAGAGAATGAAACTCTGAAATTGGAGGACTATCAGGTATTGCAAGAATTCAGGGATGTTTTTCCTGATGAGATTCCAGGACTCCCTCCAAAGAGAGACATTGACTTTACAATTGAGCTTGTGCCAGGAGCGGCACCAGTGTCTAAGAAACCCTATAGGATGAGTACACCAGAATTGCTAGAATTGAAGATGCAATTGCAAGAGTTGCTGGAAAAGAAATATATTAGGCCAAGTGTGTCCCCGTGGGGAGCACCTGTTCTATTTGTGAAAAAGAAAGATGGAACACTCAGGTTATGTATTGACTACAGGCAATTGAACAAAGTCACTGTGAAGAACAAATACCCATTGCCCCGAATTGATGACCTTTTTGACCAAATGAGAGGAGCAAAGGTATTTTCAAAGATTGACTTGAGGTCTGGTTACCATCAGGTAAGAATTAAAGAAGAAGATATTCATAAGACAGCCTTTAGAACGAGGTATGGACACTATGAGTTTGTAGTGGTACCATTCGGTCTCACCAGCTACATTCATGTGTCTCATGAATAATGTTTTTAGCAAGTATTTGGACAAGTTTGTTCTTGTATTCCTAGACGACATTCTCATCTATTCTAAGAATGAAGAAGAACATGAAGAACATTTGAGAATGACAATGCAATTACTAAGGGAGCTTAAATTGTATGCAAAGTTGAGCAAATGTGACTTTTATAAAGATAGAATTCATTATTTGGGTCACATCATCTCCGAGGAAGGAATATCTGTAGACCCTGAGAAGATTGAAACCATTATGAATTGGCCAACTCCAAGGAATGTGACTGATGTGAGATCTTTTATGGGCCTTGCTGGTTACTACAGGAGGTTTATCGAAGTATTCTCCAAGGTTGCAAACCCGATCACTTCTTTGCAAAAGAAGGGGATAAAGTTTGAATGGTCACCAAGATGTGAGGAAAGTTTTCAACGGTTGAAGAATCTTCTTACAAGTGCACCAATTTTGAAGATTGCAGACCCGGAAAAAGACTTTGTGGTGTGTACCGATGCATGCAATCAAGGACTTGGAGGAGTTCTTATGCAAGACAACCACGTGATATGATATGAGTCAAGAAAGTTGAAGGAGCATGAGAAGAACTATGCTACTCATGATATAGAACTTGTAGCCATAGAACATGCTTTAAAGATGTGGAGGCATTACTTAATGGGAAGAAAATTTGAGTTAAGGACAGACCATTGTGGTCTGAAATACTTGTTTGATCAGCCAACTTTAAATGCTAGGCAAGCTAGATGGTTGGAATTTTTGTGTGAATTTGATTTTGAAATCAAACACATAAAAGGGAAAGAAAACAAGTTGGCTGATGCACTCAGCAGGAAGGTACATGAAATGTATGTGGCAGCACTTAGTACTTGCCAACCAGATTTGAAGCAGCAGATTGTTAACCATATGGTTGAGGATGAAGTGTATGAGCAGATAAAAGGCAAATTGCAGCAACAAAACCTTGAAAAGAAATATGAGGGCTATCAATTGGAAGAAGGCGAACTTCTTACTTATAAGAATAAAGTCTATGTTCCAAATGCGGTGGATTTAAGGAGAATGGTTATGGATGAGATCCATAAAGCTCCATACTCTGGTCACCCAGGATATCAGAAAACAATTGCTACTGCAAGAAAATATTATTTCTGGCCAGGCATGAAGAAGGACATCGCTGAATACATTTCTAAGTGCATGGAATGTCAGCAGGTGAAGAGTGAACACCAACATCCAGCAGGTTTATTGCTCCCAGTGCCAATTCCAGAATGGAAATGGGAACTAATATCCATGGACTTTATTACAGGATTGCCAATGACTGTGAGAAAACATGATTCCATCATGGTTGTGGTGGACAAGTTAACAAAGGCAGCACATTTTATACCAATTAAGTCCACACATAAAGCCAATGCCATTGCAAATATTTTTATGAAGGAAATTTTTAGATTACATGGGTTTCCTAAGGCAATAATTTCTGACAGGGATACCAAGTTCACTTCCAATTTTTGGAAAGGTCTCTTTGCAGATTTGGGTACACAACTAAGCTTTAGTACCGCATACCATCCTCAAACAGATGGGCAAACAGAGAGAGTAAATAGGGTACTTGAGGACATGCTATGCATGTATGTAATGGACAAACCATCCAAGTGGGAGGATTATCTACACTTGGTAGAATTTGCATATAACAATGGGAAACTAGCATCGTTGGGAATGAGTCCTTATGAGGCTTTGTACGGCAGAAGGTGTAGGAAACTAGTGACTTGGGACAATCCAGTGAACAGAATTGTACTTGGGCCGGAATTGCTTAAGGAAATGGAACAAGAAGTTGCCAAGATCAGACAGAATTTAAAAGTAGCCCAGGATAGACAGAAAAGCTATGCAGATAAGCATAGGATCCATAGGGAATTCAGTGTTGGGGATCATGTGTATCTTAGAGTGAGATCGAGGAAGAGTTCCTTGAAGCTTGGGAGTTGTGCCAAGCTATCACCTAGATATTGTGGGCCATTTGAAGTGCTTGAAAGAATAGGACCAGTTGCATATAGAATTGCATTGCCTGCTAGCACTAAAGCTCATAATATTTTTCATGTCTCTTTGCTTAAGAAATATGTACATGATCCTAACCATGTGATTAATTGGGATGTGATCTAGGTGGAACCCGAGGGAGAATTCCAAACCGATCCACTGCGCATCCTAGACAAGAAGGTAACATTGCTCTGAAACCGAGCCATCGGACAGGTAAAGGTGCAATGGAAGCACTACGGTCCCGATGAGGCTACATGGGAGCTGGAGGATGCCATGAGGATGGCATATCCATTTTTGTTCAATTTTGATGAGCACTGAGGACAGTGCTAATGTAAGGGGAGGGGAATGTAATGTCCCCATTTTGACCCCCTTTGTATTAAATCGTAAATGATGTAAATATTGTAATTTAATCATGGTGAGGAGCTCAAGGCCAAGGCCCCACCATTGATTTAGCATTGATGTATCGGAAAGTAAATGAATAGATGCCTATGGTTCTTGTGCTTGATGGGCACAATGTAAATAAGACATCATGTAAATACGAATTTTAATGAAAAACCCACAACTGGCTATGCTATGCAAAAAAGAGATGGGGGCATGATTCTACAAGGAATAGGGGAGGAAATTATTCAAACCCTTGAGCCAATGGTGTTAATCCATGTGTCAATGATGAAACCCATAAACCCTCAACTACCCATTTTGGGTTATGGACCCAATCATTTAATTCTTCCAAGAGTTGGTTGAGGCAGTTAATGCCTTGGGAATGAAGAGGCATGGCAGCCAATTTCGTGCATGGGCAAGCGATCAACTTGGAAATTCGTGTTTTTACTTCTTGGGCAAGAAAACACCCATGAAATGGTGCCCAAAGCCATTCTGAACATATAGCTTTTCCTCTCTCACGCAAGTGGAGACTGTTGGAAGTTACAGTCATTTTTTTCATCAAAAACGTAGGGTTTTCCTTGCCCAGAAACTCATTTTTGGTTTTGGACAGTAGCTAGGAAGAAGGGGCTACGATTTGGGATTGTATGGAAGTCGTTTTGTCCCAGAATTGCCATGGGTGTTTTTCCTAAAAACGATTTTTGCTTCCTGGGGTTTTCCCAAACCTCCATTGTTCATTTTTAGCCTTCCCACATTTTTCTAAAGCTCATGGAATCATTTTCATGCTTATCACTGTACAGACATTTTTCCTCATGCCCAACCATTGTGGATTTGTTGTTATGTGCATCCCTGTTTTGGTTTGAATCTATGAGAAAGAAACTTGGACTAGTAGTGGACAAAATTGGCTTGATAAACCTAGTGGAGGGAGTAACCTCTCAAGAAGATCAAGAGGGCTTTGGTTACTTTTCTATGCACACCCTGAGAGCACTAGAAAGGAAGGTATGGCTTGAGGGACTGTGTGGAAGTGAAGATAATACTTCCTTGTGTTGGGTGTGTAGGCATTGTGAGTGCCAAGCTGAATAGATCTTGTAGAGGTACCCATAGCTCTGTGGTTGAGCGTACTAGCTTAGCAATTCTTCCTTTCCATTTCCTAGCAGCCTGATATACCCAATTGTAGATTGGCTTGGCTCATCTTGGTGTATGCTTGGCTATGTGTGAGTCTGATGTTCCCTGGTTCCTTGTAGAGATCATGCCCAGCTCGAGGGTGGCAGTTGTGTCAAGAGGTTGATAAGCACAACTGGCCTATGGTTGGGTGGAATGTTGCAGTTGCATAGCCAGTTGCTTGGGACTACTTGGTCAAGATAAGTATTCTCTTGTGTTAACTTTGAAATTGTTATTTGATGAATATCTTGAATGTATGTTGAATGTGTAATTGATATTACTTCCGCTGTGTTTCTCTTATAATTATACATTCCATATGTCTTTTATGTTATGTGAATGCTTGGTTAAAAGTTTATGGGGCTAGATGCCCGGTTTTAACACCACGTCCTCTCTATCCTGCTGGTATGGTAGGAGGGGATGTTACAGAATGTCTTTGACCAAGATCCTTCGCTTTAGGCAGATTTCAACTACGACATAACACCTTTCGAACCAGAGTCCGATCTGTCTGCATTTGGCATCACGATTATTTATTTGAGCATATTTCCAACCATCACTCATCTATGCTTGTTAGGTTTCTCTCTATACTGACACTCCTACTTTTGGTGGCGCTAAGATCGTTTTGTTGCAACTTTCTCAATTCTCGGCTTATGGTGATTTTTCTTTCTGTAGCATCAGCCTTGTATCTTCGCTCTGTTCCTTGGAATTTCCCTTCAGTTCTACATCTCTACAGTATATACCCAAGAACCCATATGCTCTAGTATTTGGTCTACATCTACTCCTTTTATAACCAATTACTAAGTAACTCAACCTTCTTCATCATGATGTGCTTGTACTTGGCCTAGATTTGATCCGGATTTTCCATTATGTTGAAATATTTTCCATTGTTTTCCTCATTATAGACACATGTGTTTTCTATCCCACGTCACTTCAACTCTTTGGTTGCACTTATTTCACCATCTTTTCTAGCTTTTGAAGTGTTTCTTTTGCAGTCGCAACCTGTTCTTTTTCCTTGACTTCATGTTCTACAATGCCTTATGCTATCTGCACTGTGAGGGTTACTTGCAATTTCTCCTTAGTCTCTTGTACTTTTTGCTGTACTACTTCTTTTACTGTGGCGAGTTGTTATGTCACTCTGAAGGATTCCTCCTGTAGTGGCTCTAGATTTTGTGCAGTGTCATGTTGTTGGGCTCTTAAGTTATTAACCTCCATTAGCTGCTTCCTATGTTCCACTAGTGCGACCAGACACTCCATTGCTAGCGGAGTTCTCATTGTGTCCTTCATTTTATGTGCCTTCATATGTGTAGTCTGCAATATCTATTCTATATCCTTCAACTCATCATCATCAATGAGATGCATCCATATTTGTGTGCTTTCCTCATACATCTGCCCACATTTTTCTTCTAGAGTTTTGATATTTGTTGCTATCACGCTGGTTGTTTGATCTCTTTGTTGTCTCTCCTCTAGTGGGGTACTTGGCACCATTATTGCTTCCAAGTCCACAATATTGGCATGGAATCCTTGAATGACTTCACTTATATCTGTCACCTTTTATTCAACTGGAATATATACCTCCAGTTGTCCTTCTGGTATAGTGTTGTATATTCTCTCCACTACCCAGTGTGACTTTTCATTCTTCTACATAGCCTCCTCTTTCTCCTTGCATAACTTATTGTTTTCTTCTTGCAGCACTTCCTTGGCTATAGTTGCTTTGGTCCACTCAACTGATGTCGCAATTGCATGCGACTGTATTTCCTGTGCCACACCCATCTGCAATGTATGCAACATATATGTTGGTATTTGCGATAATTTATTTTTCTGCGGCATTTTCCTACACAATTTGTTTTTCAAACTTAATATTCTGACTACTACATGAAAGGACGGTTGTCCCTATACAGTTTTAGCTGACTCCTATTGACAAATCCTTCTAGGATTTCTGCATTCAATTTATCTAGCTAAACGGCCCCTACCTCTTTGACAAATTTTATTACATAAGGACCCAACCAATGCATTTTGAACTTACCTCAATGCTTAAGAAACTTGCTATCATACATTAGAACCAAATCTCCAGCATTGAACTGCTTCTGCTTGATATGTCTATCATGCCAGGATTTTTTGCGTGCTTTCTAAACCTGCTAATGAAAACCTATGACAAACCGATCTTCCTCCAACTCCATTAGTTCTGCCAATCTTCTTTCTACTGCACCACAATCTATGAGCTCTGTCAGTGCAGCAACGCGCAAACTTGGAACAATGAACTCCATATTCATGACTACCTCTTTCCCATACACAAGCCTAAATCGTGTATGTCATGTTAGCTTCTTGCATGTTATATAGTATACCCATAATACTGCAAGAATCCTCAAGTCCCAGTCATAACGATTTACGTTGTAGATCTTTATCAGCGCAGTATCTAGGATCTTGTTAAATGGTTCCATTATTCCATTTTCTTGAGGGTGATAGGGGGTTCTATTCTGGTGATAGATCTGGAACTCTTCTGTTAAAGCAGAAATTGACTTATTCAAGAATGGGTCCCTTGATCACTCATCAGAATTCTTGGGCATCCAAACATTGTAAGCACATTTTCAAACAGAAACCACATAGTCATCTGCGAGCTACAATCCTTGACAGGTTTTGCTTCATCCCACCCATTCAAATAATCTGTCGGCGTGATTATATATCTTGCTCCTAACCTCTTCGCAAGTGGATTAATTGGCCCAAAAAAATCCGCTGCCCATTTTTGAAATGCCTATAGTTCTACTTGTGGCATTAGTGGCATCTTATCTCTTCTAGATGGATTCCTGACTCATTGGAAGACATCACAGGTCTGACAGAATTCCTTATTATCCTTATGTAGAGTAGTGTAACACCCTGATTTTGACCTCGTTGCATTAAACATGTAAATGATGTAATATCGTTATAAAATAATGGTAAGGAGATCAAGGCCAAGGCCCTACCATCGATTTATCTTTCTTGTATCGACAATTAAAAATCGATGCATGTGGATCATGTGCTAGCTAGGCATGTGGGAAATTATAAATATGATGTAAATGTATTTTAATAAAAATACCCACAACTAGCTATGCAAGAAAAACAAGAGTATGGGGGCATGATTTTTACAAGGAATAAGGAGGGAAATGTTCAATCCCTTGATGCCAATAATGTCAATCCAAGTGTCAATGAGAGAAGCCCTGAACCATTAAATACCCATGTTGACTATTGCTCCCAATCATTTATTTCTTCCAAGAGGTGGTTGAAGTAGTTATTGTTTTGGGAAATGGAAGGTATGGTTGTCCAAATTTCATGTATGGGAAAGCCATCATATTGGAAAAACATGTTTCCTTCCTAGGAAAGAAAATACCCACGAATTTGCTTCCCAATCCATCATTCATCAAGGATTTTTTCTCTCTCATGTCCCTCCTGCTTGTTATGTGTTTCCCTCTTCGGATTTACTGTGTTCCTTCATTTCTAGCTGAAATAAGTGTGTTTTTGGGTTGTAGAATGACTGGGAGGAAGGGAATTTTGAGTTGGGGGTTCATTGAGGTCGTTTTTTCCATTTGAATTATTGTATACATGTTGGAAAAATCATTTTGTTCCCTAGTGGTTGATTTCCCGTCTCAAATTTCGTTTTGGCATGCCCACAGTGTTGAATGCCACCACTAAAACGTTTTTCTATGCCCAACAATTGTGCCTTGCTATGTGTGTGGGATATTTATATGGTTTGGTTTATGTGCACCCCTTTTTTTTTCTTGAACTTGTGTGTAAGCAACCAGGAGTAGGCAAGGATTTGGAATTGGCTTGATAAACCTAGTGAAGGGTGTAACCTCACCGAAGATGATAAGGATTTGGCTACTTTTCTATTCACACCCTGAAGAGAAATAGAAGGGAAGGTATGTCTTGAGGGATTGTGGAGAAGTGAAGGGGGTACTTCCTTGTGTTGGGTGTGTAGTTATTGTGGGTTCCAAGCTAGTTAATCTTGTAGAGGTTCGAGTAGCTATGTGGATTGAGGTCACTAGATTAGCAATTCCTTTCCCTCTACTGCCTTGATAGCCTGATAAACCTAGTTGTGGACTGGATTGGCTGAGATGTGGTATATACTTGGCTATGTGTGAGTTTTTTGTTCCCTTTTCCTTGTGGTTATCATGCCCATCTCGAAGGTGGCAACTATGTTGAGAGATTGATGAGCACAGCTGGCCTATGGTTGGATGGAACATTGTAGTTCCATATCCAGTTGCTTGGGACAACTTTATTTCAATATAAGTACTCTCTGATATTTAATTATGTAATGTATTTAATTTATGCATGTTATAATTATGTTAGAAATTGCATGCTAGGTGTTTGCAGTAGAGTTTAATATGCATATCTTCCCCCCCAACACTGGCTTGTTGACTAAGTATCATAGCGTAGAATGATCAGTATACATCTTGAATTGTGATCCCAGTAAATAATGCCTAACTTTCTGCAGTGCATACACCATCACCAATCCTTCACGCTCTGTCATGGTGTAGTTATGTTCACTAGTTGATAGCTTCTTGCTAGAAAATGCAATAGGATTATCCAAGTCTCCTTCCCTTGGTTGAGCTAGGAATGCACCTAACGCCATAGATGATGCATCTAGATGAACATGAAATTCTTTCTTCCAATCTAGAAATACCAGAATGTGCACAGTGACTAGTTTCCACTTCAAAATATTCAGACTCTGTTGACATTCTTCGCTCCAGTGAAACATGACATTCTTCTTCAGCAAATTCTCCAATGGGGTTGTGATATGCACATACTCCTTAATAAAATTCTTAAAGTAAGTTGTATTCCTAGTGTAGCGTGCAACTGTCAGACTAGAGTAGGTGGTGGTAAATCAACAATCACAACAATCTTTGCAGAATCCACCAACAATCCTTTCCTACAAACTACATGTCCCAACAGAATAACAAACGGTGCGCAAAATATGAATTTCTTCAAATTCAAAGAGATATGGAACTATCTACATCTATCCAACATCAAGCGCGAAACTTCAATATGGTTCTTCAATAGACTGAATATTGTCCAATAATCTAGATAGTCTTCTAAAAATTTATGAATAAATTCTTTGAAAGTTGCAAAAACCACTCGAGAAAATATTGTTGGTGCGGCATTCTTCAACTCAAAAGGAATCACAGTATACCGGTAGAATCCCCACTCTGTTGCAAAAATTGTCTTGTTCCTATCCTCCTTTTCAATATTTATCTGGTAGTACCAAGAAAAATCATCAATAAATGAATAAGCTTCATGTCCTCCTACATTCTCCAATACTTCATCTATGAATGGAGTAGGAAACTAATTGTGCAAACAGGCATCATTTAACTTGTGCAAATCCACATAAATTCGTATTCCTTCAATCTTCTTGTCTTGGACCACCATTGGAATGATCCATTATGATTCTTTAATGGGTTCCATGATCTCAACTTCCAGCATCCTATTTAACTCAACCTTTACTTTCGCCTTGTATATTGCGTTTAGGTGGTATGGTCTTTGTTCCCTTGGAGTGTTATTTTTTTGTGTCGCAACTTCCATTCGAACCTCCCCTTGGACTATGTATGCATCTAAAGTGTGCTCTCTCATGAGGTATAGTGCATGACTATCCTTCTCATCATGTCCTACAGATTTACAAAAATTGCAAAACAAACTTTTGGGAGTGCTCACATACTTCTATAGAAAAAGATAAGTTCCAGGGGGATGGTTCCCTCTACATATCTCACACCATACCCCTCCTCCTGTGGACAAGGGATTCATAACTCTCGTAGTGAATTATTCTCTATATACTAGAAACTCATTCTTATGATGGCCTTCCCTTTTGTAGGTTGTACACCATATATCTTTGTGATTTTCCTTCCCTTTAGAAATATCTTGCAATTGAATCATCAACGCTACTATATGTGACTGAACTTGATCCATCTCTACGTAGCTCTCTCCTACAAGGGATGCTTCCAGCTTCATGGAAATCTCTAGCGCATCTGAATACGACATAATTTTTTGTTGCATCAAGGGGTAGCATATATGTGGTAACAACCCTGCAATGATCCACTCCTTATGTTGTTCATATGGGATCTGGAAGGTCATCCTATCCATCGATACTTTAAATCTCTTATCAAATTCCCAGATTGATTCATTTTACAAATGCTTGATCTCTTTTAGCTCTATAATGTACCGCGACTAAGACTTCGATTTATTGAATTCTTTTAACAAGGCTTGTTTGATGTTGTCCAACATTCTGGCTTGTGTAGTGGTTTTATACTTCATATACCATGTCAACACACAATCTCTGAATGTTGTTACCAGCTGCACAATGTTTGTAGCCTCATCCTATACTTTCTTTAATTGCCATATTTCCTCACAAACAAACAAATTTCGGTATGGATCGGTTGTCCCTGCTCCATGGAAGATATGCATTTGGAAGGTGGGGTCTACCCTTGCCATTATGTTTTGTGTGGCATTCTGATTTGTTGTTGCTAACTTACTCTGATTTGTCGCACTTCCTCCACTACTATGGCTACCTTTATTACTATTAGTAATTGCAAGTGACAAATTTTCAAGTCTTACCTCACATATTGGAGATGCACACGGGTTCATGGGTTCGACACAAATCCTGTCCTAAGCAAGGCTATCTTTTTATGTCGGATTAAGATAATGGTATTCTCCCATTTCTGTGTGCAATATTCTTTTGATTTGGAATCCTGCGCAGATGTCTCTTTCTTCAAACACACTACATTGTTCCTCTATCTCCATTGCAGTCATCTTCCTGCTCTCTTTCTAGAATCTTTCTCCACCATGCAGTAATCCAATCTCTTATACGATCCCATATTCTTCTTTTATCATCATTCTCAACTCATCCGCTCTTCATTCATTCTTTCCTCCTTTTACTCAGACCCCCCTTTATTCATCCCCCAGTTCCCCAATCCGTGCAAAGACGCTTAGCTAATAGGGTGATCTTATTCCAATCTCATAGTCCCTTTGTCGCACAGCAATATCTTGACTCAATTATACAATTACTTCAAGTATCTTCCATGCATACTATTAAAGAAATCCCTCTCAGTCGCGATGTACAATTGGGTACAATCTATAGCAAACTTGTAACATAACCCTTCAATACACTATCCAACCATAATTCTACTGCACGCAAGATCAAGTTACTTACAGTATTGACTTGTTGGATAAGTTCATGGGTCCAGTTACTTGGTCTCACAATGCAGAATGTTGGTTTCTATTTGGCTAACCTTAATAGCCACTCAGCCAAAATTATAGGGAACTCGCAAAAGAATATCTCATGTAGATTTGTGTATATGTACTTATGTAACCATCATTATGTGTTGATCTGAGGGTTCTTGTTATGATCTTTGGAAAATTTGTAATCATTCGCTCATAACCACTCTTCTATCTCTTCCTTGGTTGGCCTCCACGGAAACATTAGTTAACCTCCACATTCCCTTCAATTGCAGATCTTGGTCCCAGCAATGGAACCATTTGTTTGTTGGACAATGGGAAGACCTAGGTTACAATTTAAATTCACCAAAAAAAACCTAGACACCATCCTTTTAGGCATCACCTACAAGTAGTTGAAATCTCACCCAAGGAATCTTTGGGAACTATAGAAACCAAGCTTTTGCAGTATTGAAGGGAGATAAGGAATTCATCCTATTAAACTACCATGCATTCATCTTACTATGCAGAAATAGACAACATATTCATAGGAATTGATAACATATTCAAAGAAACAACAAAAACAAAGCATACATGTACACAGTAAATATAACATCCATCACATCAAACACATAAAATATATGCTCCAAAACATGTTCTCTTCCATATTTTTATCACCTAGACAATATTACAAAACCTTTGCAATGAACATCCGATCTCTATCACATCTTCAAAAATACCCCAGCATTACATAGCATAATCACAACTACTATAGAATAAACTATCAAAAGAACAACAACAACCCTCAACCCCACAAATCCCTTCCATATTTATACATTTCAGAATGGATTGAGCCCTTTACAATGTGGACACAAGTTCCCAACTACTTCTAACTAACTTCATCCTTTTGTGCATGCTAGTCCTTAGGCTGCCTAGCTCGCAATCCATCTCCTTGTACGCAGTTCCCAAAAATTGGTCCAAAAACCCACTCTAACAAGATCTTGGGTTCATCTCCCAAAATGCACAAAGGGTTCACTATAACGCGTCCACAAGCATAGATAAAGAGGCCAGTGGAGCAACCATCCAGGTAAAGGTAGGAAGGAACTCGGTGGTATTAGCTCCACAAGGAAAAAATGTAGAGCTATGATTTTGAGATTCACCACGAGTCATTGAGAGTCAATATGTGACACCTGCAGGCAGAGATATATGCAACAAAATTCAATGCAGCTCGACAGGGTAGAGATAGATTTGAAGTCCATGTGTACGATGAGGGATAGATACAACAAAGGAGGCATGGAAAATATCAACACGCAGTCTGGGAAGCACAGAATTGGACCAACCCACATGACTCAACTCATGCTACGTACAGCTATATTATTAATATACCAGGCTCAAGAGCGAATTCACTAAGATGCATCGTTCATGGAGAGATCATGTAGCAACATATATTTGCACAATTCCACGAATTCAATGAATCTACAATGCAAAAAACAATTCCATCCATACCACACTATCATCGCCAAGGGAGGGAGTGTTGAGATATTGTAACTTCAAAGAATATTATATTTGTATTTTATTATTCGGGAGATGTTTCATTCCTCCGTGAAGATCTTATTGTATATCCGGAGATGTTTATTCCTCCGTCGGAATGTGGTAACTTGGTTTATTAGACTTCCCTAGTGGGGGTCGGCCCTGTATGTGTTATGTGGGTCAAAGGGTTATTAGACCACCCTAGAGGGGTCTTCCCAATCAGTTGTAGTGGGGTATTTAACCCATTGGTTAAATACGAGCCTACATGTTCTATGTAAAAGACAAGTCGGAGTAGTGTATAAATAGAGGAGGTGTATTCCTCATTAGACACACACTCACTCACTTGAGAGTGGCGCACTTGTGGAGGAGAGGTCTGCTATGGAGAAGGAGGAGCTTATGCTTAGGGTTTGCATCTTTGTATATTGCTGGTCATCTATATTGAGGAAGCTTTGCTAGGTTTTCTACCCCATGAGGGTTTCCCAGGATAAATCTATGTCTCTTGTGTTTATGCTGTGCTTGTTGTTTCTTCAGTGATCCTGTATATGCTATTATTGTGAAATGGAATGTAATGCTGCTATTTTCTATCTTAGCATATTAAATCTTAACATAGTATCAGAGCTAACCTGAAGGAAGACAAGGTATGGCACTTACGACACTTGCTTTACTTACGACAATTTGAAGGTTAGGGTTTTATATAGCAAAAACCAGTCATCGTGGAACTTTCGCCATAAATCCATTTTGGCGAAGGCTCAGGATCTGAAACCTTTACAGGTCGTAGATAACATCTTCAGGTATCTTTTGTCCAAAGGGCACCCTCCGATTCGTTGTACTTTGTATGTTATGATCAGTACAAGTTAGGGTTTCTGCCTCTTCCAGATCTCAGTCAAAATCAGGTGACCTAGGAAAAAAGGTCATAACCTGGGATAGGAAGCCCAAATGAAATTTCGTAAAAATTTACAGGTAGTACATAGACTGTAATATCTCAGAAAAAATTTTCAGAGGCTGAAGCTTAACCAGTGACACGTGGCACGCCGTATAAGTTCGCTCTCATGTTTTATCCCATAAACAGGTCACGTTGCGACACTTGGCATAACTTGGGCTAGAAAGCTCCAAATGAAATTTTGTAAAAAGTGACAGGTAGTACACAGACTGTAGTATCTCAGAAAATGTTTTCAGACCCTGTGGAGTGAAAATTTTGGAGTTACAGCAGAAACAATTAGGTACATATTTCTGTCAAAACATAATTTTTTTGGAGCACCTTCATTCATGGCTTCCAGAATTTAGGGTTTCGGAGAAAGTTAGAATTTTTGGAATCGGAATCCACGGCTGGAAGCTCCTCAGAAAAATAAGAGTTTAGAGCCTTGGATCGAACCTTTTGATTGGACAGAAGGTTGGGCTTCATCAAACCCTAGTTCGGGTTCCTGTCCAGAAGATCCAGAAGTTTCGAAGGAAATTTTGAGGGGTCAAATTTTTGGAGATTTCAAAATTGAAGTATGCTAGTTTGATCAGCTCAGCAAGACACATCCTTCCATCCATTCAGAAGTGTGAAAGTTAAAGATTGAATTTTTAGTGTTTCTCTAGCAAACCCTAATCAAGCTCCAGATCAAGTTTCAGGGGGAGTTAAGGCTAAGGCCTTACATAAGAAGACTACAAGAAGTCTCGACAGGTATGACTTAAGGAGTTCAGGTATGTCTTGAAATCTGATTCTTGATTAGGTTCATAATGTGTTTGTCTTCATATTATTTATTAGTACAATCTTGATTAACGTTAGAATTGTCTTATCACCCTAGTAACAATATGAATGCATGTGAATGATCGAAGACATTCATTAATTAGGGCTATATGATTGTACTAATGCATTATGGTGTTGTGTGAGGTTGATGTTGTCTGTTAACAAGATACAGGTACATCACAAAAGACAAATCAAGTTCCATGACCATGACCACATGAAGACAAAGACTCATCCATAATCTTTGTTCTACTTACGAGGTATGTATGACTTTGTTATATTATGCTTAACCTATGAGACATGCAGGTTCTAGCTTAGAATCTCTAAATCATTGAAGAGATTGTTTAGGTATGTTGTACATAACTAAGCAGGTATACTAATCCAGGTATGTTTTCTCATGTCAAGTTAGAATCTTACCTTGTGTTAGGATCCCTGATATAAGTATACTTGGTATGATTGGTTATGCTTATTCATAAAGTTAGTAATCAAGGGTTTATGCATATTATGTCTCTTGTCTTGATGATTTAATTAACCAGAAGAGTACTATGATCAAACAAGAATATGCATGAGTAAAAGAAGACTTCCTTGAAACCCTGAATACTAATATCATGACTATACATATTCAAGATTATTTAGAATTAGAATGTTTTGAGAATATACTAATGAATGTATGTTTGTGTATGAGATCATGAGGATGACACTAGTGCACACTTGAGCATGCACAGTGGTACAGAATGAATAAAAGTTCAAAAGACATATAGAAGATCAAGCAGGAGGCAACCACACAAACATAAAATATAAGTATTTGAGTTGTTATTTGAAATAGTAAATGATATTGCTTGTATGCATATTTGTAGTCCTAGAATATATCATGCTGAGTGTAAACATTCATAGAGCATTGAAACAGTATACTACTAATATGCATATGATTGGTAAGTTGGACAAACATTCCATTGTTGCTTGTCTAGAATGAAACCTCTTTGCTGACATGCTGAGAGCTGTGCACACTCTCGATAGTATGTTCTGGTAGAGATGGAAGGCATCTAGATAGACACTGTATGCATACAGAATATGGAAAAGTGTTTTGCCAAAGTATTGGTCAAAATAGTTGCATAACTATGTAAATGATATCTGTATGCATAATATATTATCATGACAATATGATTTGATGATTATGAAGTATTACTAATCATGTACTTAATTTTGATTTGTAGGAAAGATCATGATGAATGATGAACACTGAACAAGTGATGGATGGTCAACAAAATATTTACAAATCAAACACACTATAGAAGGCTTGTGGCTAGAAGATTCTCCTAGAAAGAGGAAGAGAATCATGATGAGATGTTTGCTCCAAGTGGCTAGATAAGACCATTCCCTTAATGGTGTAATTAAAGAAGAAGTGGGAATCAGGCTTTGTATGGGTTCCCAGGATCGATAATCAATTGATGAGCTTAATGATCACCATGGGTGATGTGGATCTCAACCTTTGCTACAAGGATGAATATGTTTTCTATACACAGATGACATGGATGCAAGAAGGAACTCACCACAAAGTTTGAATGATATTGAGGCTCATATCAGTAGACCCATCTAACGAGAGATGGCAGAGATAGATATGCAGAAGATCATTCAATGCAGAAATGAAAATGAAAGATCTCAGATTGATGCATTACTTCCTAGGTCTGGAAGTATGGCAAGGCTCAAAAGGAATCCTTCTCAACCAAGGAAAGTATGCTGAGAAATATTAAAATGACTTGATGTGTTGGTATGGCCACTCTTGAAGTTGTTAGTAGATGACTCATCAGAGTTAGTGGATAGAACTCTGTACAAACAAAATATTGAGTCATTGGTCAGATATATGCTTTGCTGTGAACACCTTGAGTCAGTATCTAGTGGAAACTAGATGTGTCCACCTGATAAGCTGCAAATCATGTGATGCGGTACCTAAAGGATACAATAGACTTTGATCTATGTTATCTTGGATATCATGACTTCAGATGGCTACACAGATGTTGATTGGGCAGGAAGTGTATCAGACAGGAAGAGCACATCGAGAGGATGTTATTGTCTGGGATCAGCCATGATCTCGTGGTTGAGCAGGAAACAATCTAGTGTGGCTCTTAGCACAAGCAGAATATATGGCTACTTGCTCTGCTAATTATGAAGCGGTATGGCTTCAAAATTGACTTAGAGATGGACCCAACTATGATCCTATGTGACAAACAGAGTTGTACCAAAATGGAAGAGAATCCAGTGTTCCATGATAAGTCAAAGCACATAGAGATCTGACATTTCTATATACAAGATATGGTTAATGTTCGAATTCGTAACAAGTTACCAATGCACTAACCAAACCTCTACCGATCCGATGTACTAACCAAACCTCTACCTCAAGTAAAGTTTTCCAAGACAAACTTAATATAGTTAAGAAGGACCCTCCTCGAAAGTGGGAGTGATGTGATCACTTATGATAAGATTTTCTGCATCGACAGTGAGGTCAATGATGTGGATACCTATATTGGTGATGCCGACAGAGAGGTTGGTGGATGGTCCTTAGACAAGGTCTAAGGTGACAAGGGGATTGCATCATCCTTGAACACATGTTCTAAAAAGAGCCGTAGATGTATGTCTTCGAGAATGAAGTCCTTGGTGGACATGATAGGACTGCATCATCCTCAAGAGAGCCGTAGATGTATGTCTTCGAAAATGAAGTCCTTGGTGGACATGATAGGATTGCATCATCATCAAGAGAGCCGTAGATGTATGTCTTCGAGAATGAAGTCCTTGGTGGAAATGATAGGATTGCATCATCCTCAAGAGAGCCGTAGACATTATGTCTCCGAGAATGAAGTCCTTGGTGGACATTTGGGGATTGGATCATCCCTGGACTTCAGTCCTAAAGTGAGCCGTAGACAGATGTCTCCGAGAAAGAAGAGGGATTGCATCATCCTTGAACACATGTTCTAAAGTGAGCCGTAGAAAGGTGTCTCCGAGAAAGAAGAGGGATTGCATCATCCTTGAACACATGTTATAAAGTGAGCCGTAAACATGATGTCTCCGATATTAAAGTCCTGAATGAATAGGTAGGGGATTGTATCTTCCCCGAACTGAGGTCCCAAAATTGAGCCGTAGACTGGGTCTCTGATAATAAAGTCCTAAATGAACAAGTAGGGGATTGTATCTTCCCCGGACTGAGGTCCCAGAATTGAGCCGTAGACATGATGTCTCCGATAATAAAGTCCTGAATGAACAGGTAGGGGATTGTATCTTCCCCGGACTGAGGTCCCAAAATTGAGTCGTAGACTAGGTCTCCGATAATGAAGTCCTGAATGAACAGGTAGGGGATTGTATCTTCCCCGGACTGAGGTCCCATAATTGAGCCGTAGACTGGGTCTCCGATAATGAAGTCCTGAATGAACAGGTAGGGGATTGTATCTTCCCCAGACTGCGGTCCCAGAATTGAGTCGTAGACTGGGTCTCCGATAATGAAGTCCTGAATGAACAGGTAGGGGATTGTATCTTCCCCGGACTTTAGTCCCAGAATTGATCCGTAGACTGATGTCTCTGAAAAACTAAAGATAGGATTGCATCATCCATGAACTGAGTTCAAAATGTACGTGATGGATTACATCATCCCTGGACATGAGACTTGTCTTAAAGTGATAAGGATTGATCATCCTAGAACTTGATCTGGATTGTATCATCCATGGACCTATGTCCTAAAGAGAGCAGGATTGATCATCCTGTAATATGATCGTGTGTGTTGCAGGATATGCTGCTATGTATTAGTGAGAATACATGCTTTTGATGATAGATGTATTAGTGAGAATACATGCTATTGATGATAGATGTATTAGTGAGAATACATGCTTTTGACAATAGATGTATTAGTGAGAATACATGCTTTTGATGACAGATGTATTAGTAAGAATACATGTTTTTTTGATGATATATGTATTAGTAAAAATACATGTTTTGATGATAGATGTATTGGTGTGGATACTAATACAGATGATCTAGATGTTGTAGATCGTGATGATCTAGATGCTGTAGATCGAGATGATCCAGATG
Organism: Larix kaempferi; assembly: GCA_027924585.1. NCBI lineage: Eukaryota > Viridiplantae > Streptophyta > Pinopsida > Pinales > Pinaceae > Larix > Larix kaempferi. Next base: position 22,616,485 of record BSBM01000742.1, on the reverse strand, counting down.
CTGTAGATCGTGATGATCCAGATGTTGTAGATCATCATGATCCAGATGCTGTAGATGATCATGATATAGATGTTGTAGATCGAGATGATCCAGATGCTGTAGATCGAGATGATCTAGATGTTGTAGATCGAGATGATCCAGATGCTGTAGATCGACATGATCCAGATGCTGTAGATCGACATGATCCAGATGCTGTAGATCGAGATGAACCAGATGCTGTAGATCGAGATGATCCAGATGCTGTAGATCGAGATGATCCAGATGTTGTAGATCGAGATGATCCAGATGCTGTAGATCGATATGATCCAGATGTTGTAGATCGAGATGATCCAGATGCTGTAGATCGAGATGATCCAGATGCTGTAGATCGTGATGATCCAGATGTTGTAGATCGTGATGAACCAGATCCTGTAGATCGAGATGATGTGACGATGCTGATCGTGTTGATCTAGACGACGATGTTGATCGTGTGATGACGATGTTGATGATCGTGTGATGACAATGCCAACGATCGTGAGGATTCAGATATTGATGCTGCTGTAGCTGTTTGAGTGCTGCAGAAGATAAAGACTCAGTACTAAAGATGTTGATGTTCCAGTATTGAAGATGTTCCAATAACTGGTTGAGTTACTGATGATGTTGAGAAAGCTTCTAATGATTTATAGATGTATGATGTATGATGTTGATGACTCCTTGCTCATGCAGATGCTGTTATAATATCCTTCTCGTTAAGGGGGAATGTTGAGATATTGTAACTTCAAAGAATATTATATTTGTACTTTATTATTCCGGAGATGTTTCATTCCTCCGTGAATATCATATTGTGTATCCGAAGATGTTTATTCCTCCGTCGGAATGTGGTAACTTGGGTTATTAGACTTCCCTAGTGGGGGTCGGCCCTGTATGTGTTATGTGGGTCAAAGGGTTATTAGACCACCCTAGAGGGGTCGGCCCAATCAGTTGTAGTGGGGTATTTAACCCATTGGTTAAATACGAGCCTACATGTTCTATGTAAAAGACAAGTCGGAGTAGTGTATAAATAGAGGAGGTGTATTCCTCATTAGACACACACTCACTCACTTGAGAGTGGCGCACTTGTGGAGGAGAGGTCTGCTATGGAGAAGGAGGAGCTTATGCTCAGGGTTTGCATCTTTGTATATTGCTGGCCATCTATATTGAGGAAGCTTTGTTGGGTTTTCTACCCCATGAGGGTTTCCCAGGATAAATCTGTGTCTCTTGTGTTTATGCTGTGCTTGTTGTTTCTTCAATGATCCTGTATATGCTATTATTGTGAAATGGAATGTAATGCTACTATTTTCTGTCTTAGCATATTAAATCTTAACAGGGAGTTCCTTTAACGAACTTGATAGTCACATCTCCACACTTCAATGATACTTTAGTGAGATTGGAACCTGCAATGACTTATAGGCACTAGGAATAGAGCAGATCAAATCCTTTAAAATGATATTGGAAGATGAATGGTACATACCAAGGGACCAGGATTCGAACTCTCTCATGGATGAACTGGCATATTCTTTCTCCTTCATTTTCCTTCAAAAATATGGTATGCATGGAGAATTTTCAATCACAGGCCAAGTGCTCAAAGTGGATTTGATACCACTATTAGAAGCCCCTTAGGGAAGATAGACAATTGGCCAACACAAATCCAACAAAACCAAACACAAGCAAATAGATGAAGACATGAATTGCATGTCTCATCAATAAATGTGTATATAAATACATGAGATATTGACCCTTTGGTTTCATATTCCAAGTGGTCTCTTGGACTCCCAAGATGATTATTCACATTTTCATATGACTCTTGGGATCTTTAACACTTACATATTGATGTTTCCAACATATGTAATTCCAACTTCCTCTATTTTTTATTCTATCTCACATACATCATTAAGGGGGAGCGTTGGAATATGTAATGATGACTCGATGTATTAATTCAGAAGGTAATATTGTTCACTCTTATGTAAAAGAGTTATCCCACATGTACTATGTAATAATTTACTCGTGTTACCATTTATTATATAAAGAGGTGAAATTACATTTATCCCAAATGCAATATTGGGATGTAATTCCTCCTTACCTCTTAGTATATAATAGAGTCAAGAGGGTGAGAGAAACAAGAAATACATCCCATGATCATCTTGTAGACACACTGTGTGTTGTTGTGAAGATGGAGTGTGATGTGTGGGAGCTCTCTATTGTAAGATTGGAGATTATTGATGAATAATAAGAATACAACCTTCACATGGATGTTTCCTCATTTGAGGTTTTACCGTATATCTGGTATTCTATTTTTTCTCTTTTCTATGTATTCTTGCTATTTGATTATTTGTTGTTGCATGGATAGGAGGCTAGGCTAATTATGCTTTTCATGTTATGTATTGTTATATGTAATTCACATATCCTCATATTCTAACAATATAGAGGTAGAACATATTTTACACAAATCATTATATATATATATATATATATATATATATATATATATATATATATATATATATATATATATATATATATATAATTGCTAAAAGACATGCATCAATACAAGAATATACCAAATTACCTTAATAAAGGTATTCCAATCATGAGTGCATATCCCACCAAAATCATCTTTCTTTGTTAAGATATTTTTTATGTTTAAAACAAAACCAATGGAAAATTTAATTTTCCAATTGACATCTTTTGCAACATTGTTTTCTTGCTCTATAAATAACCATGATAAATTGTTTGATTGTCCATCATTAGAAGAATGTTAAGTAACAAATTCCCCAAAAGAGCATGAAAAGAACATAAAGAGACCAAAAAGAGTAATCCATGTATTAATAATGAATAAAAGAGATGAATAGAAAGCCTCTTCGATGGCGCAACCTCCTTATACAATGTACTAAGTACATAAGACAAGATGAGATGATATGATTCAAATGAAAAGGTCCTTCCTATATATAGGCGATAAAGAGTTATAATTACAACTAATGGACCCAAGCCGACATAACTAATATAATAATACTAATGATAATTATCACTAATAGACCCAAGACGACATCAATAATATGTAATGAGCCACAATATAAGGGTAATGTTCCAACATTTATGGCTTAACATGCCCCTCCCCTTCAGACAAGTGTTGTCCTCAACTCTTTATTAGCTGTGGATGCTTCTATATGAAGAACTAATCTTCCCATGTCAAACCGTCAATTGGTAATTTCTTCCACTTGATGATGTACTCAGTAATAGCCTGATTGCATAGTTGTTTGGTCCTTATTTCCATGATTTCTTTAGGTTTCAATATGACTTATCCTTCTTCATCAAGCTCCAGCAAGATAGTTTGAATTGGGATCTTGTTTCCTATTACCTTATTTAATCAAGAAACGTGGAAATTTGGTGTGCCTTTGAAGATGACGGGAGCTCCAATTTGTAAGCCATACTACCAATATTCTACAACACTTTATAAGGACCATAGTACTTGGGTTCTAATTTATTGTCTTTATTTAGTTTCTTGAGGGACATTTGTTTGTAAGGTTATGGCCTCAGAAATACCCAATCCCCTTCTTCAAAACTCATTTCACTGCAATGTGGATTTGCTTGTTGTTTCATCAATTTTTTAACATAGCCAGGTTTTCCTTCAGTAACTAGAGAACTTCTTGTTGGTGCTCTAGGTGATCTTCTACATATTGAACTTTAGATTTCCCTTTTAAGGGAGATGTGATAGATGGAGTATGGTACCCATAAAGTGCCATAAATGGAGACATTTGGTATGACATATGGAAGGAAGTATTGTACCACCTGTTGTGGAAAAAATTGCACAAGTGCACTCTTCCACTCGGTAAGGGGCTAGGCCTTGTAGGTTGCAGCAGGGCCAATCCTTGGAGCCCCTGTGGATGTGTGGTTGGTATTCCTCCAAGTGATCCTGCAAGATATTGTTAGTGTAATTCACATGCAAACAAAGAAATATGGAAAAATACAAAATAAAAGAGATGGAGGGAGAATGCAAACTCCAATAACAATCCAAGATATGTTAAAACACTTTTTTATTTTCCAATGGTATAGTTGTACAACATCTAGGAGGTGTGGGATTCAAGGGAAGCCAACATTATCCCTTAGGGAAGCCTTTTTTTTCCAAACTAAATGCTAAGTTAATGGTGAAACAATGGAGAAAAACTCTTTCCCCTTGAAGGAAGGTGGCAAGGGAGCTTGGGAATGCTCACAATGGTAGAAGTGGTGGGCTATGAGGAAGCTCCAACTCAAATCCAACAGCATAACCTTTCTCTTGATCTATCTCTACAAAATGAATTCCAATGGATTCCTTTTATAGGCCAAGAGGTGGCCAACGAATAACTAGATCCAAATGTGAACTCATCTTCTCCATGAACTAGTTCCAAGGTACACAAGGGGGGTTGGTTAATGCCACCAAGTGTGTGAGGATCCAAATCCGAATCCTTGGAGAGGATTGAGCCTTCAATGCGCCTCATGAATTTAGTGGTCTCGTTGTTTTGACAGTAGCGCAACTATCAAAAGAATATCCACATGGGTGTAGCGCGGGCATTGTTCTAGTGACCCACGCTATAGCGTGAGTTAACAGTGTATTACCCACGCTACCCCTTATTTTGACTATTTTTGGCACTTTTGGGCTCACCTTGTCTTTTGGATTTGTTAAGAATGCCTTTGGTGAATTTCATTCTTTATGTTGTTGACGTCTTACTGGAATAATCACCGAAATGTCGCATGTGTGCAAATTTTAGGCATTAACACCACCATTCTGCCAAAGATAACAATTTCACCCACTATGTTTGATTGTAAGATGCAAAGCAGTGAAGGTATCCTTCCAAACATTTATTCACTATCTTAGTTTTCCCATTGGATTGAGGATGATAGGATGAACCGTGAGCCAAATGGGTACCCAAACAAGAAAATAGTTCAGTCCAAAATTTTCCAGTGAAAATTGGATCTCGATCACTAACAATAATCTTCATGTTTCCATGTAACTTATGAATTGTTTGCATGAAGGCTACGACACCTGTATTTGCATTAAAAGGGTGAGAGTGTGCCCAAAAGTGTGCATACTTGGTGAGTCTATCGACAACCACCATAATAACATTATTCCCTTCTGACTTGGGTAGACCTGCGATAAAATCCATTAAGACCTACTCCTAGCACTAACAAGGTATTTCTAAAGGTTGTAAAAGACCAGGGGTATTAACTGTTTCAACCTTATTTTGTTGGAAACAAAAAATTCTTCTGCGAACCTTTGAACATTAGATTTAAGACCTTCCCAAAAAAATTCATTCTTGACCTTGTGGTACGTTTTTAGGAATCTTGAGTGCCCACCAATAGGATAGGTGTGTAATTCCAAAAGGATCTTTTGTTTGAGTTGGGAGTTCTTACATATATATAAGTGATTCTTATACCATAGTGAATCATTTTTTTAGACAAAAGTATTTGATACACTGGGATCCTTCTGTATCTTTTGAATGAACGTCCACACGGATTGGTCATTCTTCCCTTACTTCTACTACCCAATCGGGTTGTATAATCAAAATCACACAAAGTAATGCCTCAACATCCTTATCTTTTCTAGAGAGTGCATCTGCCACCACATTCTATTTCCATTTTTTATAAATTATTTCAAAGTCATATCCCAACATCTTAGTTACTCAATTTTGTCTCTATTATGAAGATAGCCTCTGTTCCAATAAGTATTTAATCCTATCATGATCTGTTTTGACCTTGAAGTGCCTACCTATTAGGTAAGGACATCATTGCTTAAGTGCATGTAGTATTTCCATCATTTCATTCTCATTAATGGGTATCTATAAGTTTTTCCCCTTGATTGGTTTACTTTCGAAAGCAAGGGAACGTCCTTCTTGCATTAGAAAAACACTGATTCCATTTCCTCGGGAATCACATTTCACAATTAAGGTTTTTGTGAAGTCTAGTGTGGTCAAAACAAGAGCTTTACACATTACCTCTTTAAGTTGTTCAAAATATTGAGTTTCCTCGAGAGTCCAAGAAAATGCTTCCTTCTTCAATAATGTTGTTAAAGGTGTTTCTATTCTTCCGTAGTTCCGAACAAACTGGCGGTAGTACCCTCTCAAACCTAAGAATCCTCTAAGATTATTGAAGTTTTTGGGAATTGTCCAGTCCATCATGGCTTTAATTTTGTTAGGGTCTACCTTAACACCTTCATGATATACAATATGACCCAAATACTCTACCTCCTTTGCCCCAAAGAAACATTTGGAAGGTTTTGCATATAGTTGTTGCTCCTTTAGTAGTTGTAGCACCCTGTCAACATGTTGAACATGTTCTTCCCAAGACTTGCTATAGATTAGTATATCATCAAAAAATACTAACATGAATTTTCTAAGGAAGGGATTGAGGATGGAATTCATCAAACCTTGAAACGTGGAAGGTGAATTCGTACGTCCAAAATGAACGACCAGAAATTCATAATGACCTTCATGAGTTCTGAATGATATTTTAGGGATGTCTTCTTCCTTGATTCCAATATGATGATACCCTAAACGAAGATCCAACTTTGTGAAGTAAGTTGCTTCATGTCGTTCATCTAACAATTCATAAATGACAAGAATGGAAACTTATATTTAGTGGTGATATTGTTGATATCTTTGTAATCTGGACACATACACCATGATCCCTCCTTCTTGTGTACTAATACCACTGGTGCATAGTAAGAACTTTGGCTAGGCCTAATTATTCCATCCTCTAACATTTCTTCAACCATACGCTCAATTTCACTCTTTTGGCCATAGGGGTATCTATAAGGTCCGATGCTAGGAGGAGCACTTCCTGGAATTAAGTGAATAGCATGATCAAAATATCGAGTAGGTGGAAGACCTATTGGAATATCTTCAAATACCTTGGAGTGCTTATCAATGACCCTTTGGAGATCCATGGGAATAGGAGGCTTAGATGTTTGAACATCTAGTGATCATAATTGTGCAATTACACCTTGATGTCCCTTTTCCAACAATTTTTTCATACCATTAGAGCTTATCACCTTGCTTGGATTCCCTGTGATACCCCTTAATTCAAATTATTTTCCTTCCATGAATTTTTTTTTTAAATTAAAAGTCATTGTTCCCAGTGATTGTAACCATTGAACCCCTAAGACAACATCAACACCACCCACTGGGATAGAAATCATTGGACTATTCAATACATATTCCCCCATAGTAATATTGATATTATGGCATTTCCCTGAGCAATTGATAGTTCCTCCATCTACAATCATTACTTGAAACTCTGGTGTTGGATATACAAAGAAATTGAGATCTTTGGCTACTTTACAATGAATGAAATTATGAGTACTACCATAATCAATCAACATTGTTACCTTTTTCTTTTTGATATATCCTTCGATCTTGAGAGTTTGGGGAGTGTTAATTCTAGCCAATGCATGACAAGATATGGTGGGAGTAATCTCTTCTATTTCTTCAACTTGAGATGGTTCCTGTTATTTTTCTTCTTCCTCTTCACAATATATTGTAGAATAATTTATTGTCACAACACTCATGTCCCTTATTGTACTTGATGTCACAATTAAAGCATGGACCTTTTATCTTCTTTCATCCAGTTGTTGAGGTGTCAACTTCTGAGGTGGGTTAACGAAGGAACAGTATTCTCTCTATATGTTTTAGAAGTGGTCTTTTTAGTAGCCATCACCATATTTTTACTTACAACATTCCTTGCCACCATGAAGTTCTTCTCTAAGAATGTTGGTTCGAAGAGGCACACCTCATGTTGGATGTTATCCTTCAAGGTTCTAATAAAGAGATACAACAATTTATCATCTGGTATGTCGACCACTCTGAGACTCAACTTTTGAAATTTTTTAATGTGCTCACTTACCGAACCTTTTTGCCTTAGATTTATCAATTGTGTAAAGAAGAAATTGCTCTCAACAACATCATGGTATAATATCAACTCTTCTGTAAAAATAGACCAAGAGATAATGGAGTTCTTTTTGCATTCACAAATCCATTGGTACCACACAAATTGATTATTTTTTAAATATAAAGATGCAATAGGTACCTTTTGGAGATTTGGCACCTGGTGTATATCAAAGAATTGCTCTATCTAGGATATCCATGTTATGTGGTCCTTTCCATCAAACTTCCTCATGTTAATCTAGGGAATTTGGATACCCCTTGGGAACCATCCCATGTTACTTCCATTATTAGAATCAATTCCTCTTGAAATATTCGTATTAATGGAAAGTTGTTCAACATGGACACCATCTTTATCTTCCTGAGTACCCCAAAACACATGATTATCACCTGTAGGGATATTTTCCTTTGAATTTTGTATGAGATTAACAATCCTTCTCATATTTACCTTCATATTATTATCCATATGTCCCATAATCTTCTCCTCTAAATTAAGGAAATCAATAGTTTTCACAGACCCTTTAATCGCATCTTCCAACTTGGACACTCGGAAAGATAGATATTCACTTTCATCGTAGGTTAGGGATGAATCCTCAGGTGGCTTGATTGGAGTATGATTTTTTCCACTACCTTTATGTGTAATTTTGATTATATATCACACCTTGTGTTCACCTCAAATATATCCTTCTACTAAAAGTTAATTCAAAATTTAAAGTGGCGTACATTTTTCCAACCCTGATTTGAAGGATGATTTCCAACTAAAGAAACCCTGAAATTTCAGACCCTCTGTGTCTAAAAATTCTTCATGTAGTATTCTGATATGTCCTCTCATCAATTCCATATGTCTAACCTAATTATGATGTGTCAATAAAAAAAACATGGTGAATCTCCCAACACTTGTTGTTTTTTGTCTTTTCAGAAGAGCAAAAGTGTACAAAATGCCACATGTCCAATTTTTCATATGTGAGTCTGAAATTTCTACCACAAATACTATGGTTTGTTTTATTTATATTGCAATAGGTATCACTCAATTTGGATCTAGCATGCCCCGTATATAACCGGTTTTCCTAGAACACATGTTTTAGACTAGTTTTTGGACTAATCAGAAACCCTACCTTCCACTGTGAATAACTCCAAACCTGTAATGATTCGAGGTCTGAAAATTTTACCACATATATTTAGGCATGTTTTCTAGATGGGTTCCTTTTTTTTTGTCTGTATATTTTTATAAAAATAATTATAGCGAAAATTACAAGATGTTTTTTTTTGGAAGCATCCAAGCTATGATACCGGATGTTAAGCAACAAATTCCCCAAAAAAACATAAAAAGAGCATAAAGAGACCAGAAAGATTAATCCATGCCTTAATAATGAAAAAAATAGATGAATAGAAAGCCTCTTTGAGGGGGTAACCTCCTTATACAATGTACTAAATACATAATACAAGACAAGATGAGATGATTCAAATGAAAATGTCTCATTCCTATATATATGAGACAAGGAGGTACAATTAAAACTAATGAACCCAAGATAACATAACTAATATAATAATACTAATGACAATTACCACTAATAGACCCAATCCGACATCAATAATATGTAATGAGCCACAATATAGGGGGTAATGTGCCAACATTTAGGGCTTAACAAAGAATGAATCAAATTTTGCATTACATGATTGGCTCCTTGAATGCCACTAAAAACTTTGATGATTTTCTTTTTATTACTCCTTTCATCTAAGATTCTCCATAAAGATTGTGTAAAATTTATTAATATTCCTTCAATTGAACAAATAAGCTACTTGTAGGTGCTCATGGTGGGCAACTTATTGAATTGGATGGAATACATTTTTTCATTCCTCATGTAATCTCATCGATGCATTAACAACCTTTATAAAACATAAATGAAACAAAAATAAATGCTATATATGTTTTAAAATAAATAAATAACTATACATATTTATATTTGATACAGAGAACAATTGTTTATCTTGGTCATTCTTATTATACTCCAAATTCTATAGTTAAGCTATAATTCTTCGTGGTTTTGTTCTAGTTTCTTCATTCCCATTAAAATGTGTGCTTTGGTAGTTCAATACCTATGGATTTTAGGGAGAAAGTGCACATATTCATCAAACACCTCATTTCCTAAAATTCTTGAACATTGAGATATAATTCGAGCACCACAAATTAGACATGGAAATTACATTTTGTTTGAAGACCTGCAAGATATGGAATAATATCAATATTAATTCCATACCAACTAAATATATTTTTTAAATGCAAGTTGCATATCAACCAAATATTTTTTTAAATGCATGCTTGAATGATAGAATTATATATTGTTATAGTGACACAATATTCAATTTTAACATACCACAAAAAGGTGTTTTCCCTTAGACATAATGAATTGTCCATATAAGTATTTTATGGAATTAAAATTTTGTTTGCTTTATTGGTTTGAAGATGTTGTAGACGGTAATGCCAACCCATTATTCTATAAGTTTTTTAATAAAAGGTTCAATATATTCATCCATATATTAAGTTGCTATCTACCTCATTATTTGAAAACACACATTTAATTGGGGAGGTGGGTGCAGGGGGCGTTCTTTTTTGCCTTAGTGGGAATGTAGTAGAAACCTTCGCATGGGGATTAGGTTGTAATAAAAACAACCAAGCCAAATGGTATGCTCTTGTACAAGGAGCAGAGATAATTGCCTCTTTAAAGCTATCAAACATGCTCATCCTTGGAGACTCTATGATCGTCATTTGAAATATGTGTAAAATATTAAGGAGTCGGGATCCAAAGCTTGGTTGGTTGCAACATATAATTCCAAGTTTGCTTAGAATCACACATAGTCTATATCTATTTATATGAGAAGAAGCAACAATTATATTGTTGATCAATTGGAAAATCATGGAGTTAAATTGGCCCAAGGCACGATTGTGCAAAATGGGGGCTCCCCCATAGGAAATGGTTACCATAACAAATTGTTTTATGAATCTTAATCGTTGGAGACAAGGGGATGAAAGGGGTAACAAGGGGTGGTACCATCATAGAACCCTGAATCTTGAGATGCAAACATTGAAACCAAGGTGGTATACGGCGAAGCGAGGATAGGCATGTGGCCTATGAAGGTAGTAACCCCGCAATTGGTTGTTAAATTCCCCCCCATGCGAGCGTGCAGGCTCACTCATGCTCAATTTAGATCACACCTGGGAAATTAAGGAATCATTTTTTTTAAATGAGGAATGTTAGTGGGATCATTTATGTGGGTGATTCTAGTTGGAATTTGTCTTGTTTCCTGTCAATTGGGTATGAGGAAGAGCGCTCTGATTCTAGTCTAAGAGGAAGGCATTTCGACAGGGTTTTTCATAGGGTTAGTCTCGATTGGTTGGGTCATGAGAGGCCCCCTTCGCTGATTTGGAATGATATGGGGAATGACATGGGTGAATTCAAGCATATGTTGCGGGTTGTGAATGACCTAATTGAAGGACTGTTGGACACTCTAAGGAAAATCTCTTACTATATTTCGATGTTGGATACCAGGATTGAAGACATAGAAAGCAACTTAAGAGAGCAGGGAAGTCAACTTGAAGGAATGCAAGGAGACCTTGACAAATTGTTGAATATAAACCAAAGCAACCATTTTCATACCACTATGCCAGTAGATGCGAAAGCATGAAGGAATATTTGTTCCATTGACCTGGTCCGGAAAGGGAGAACTCTGCCAGGCATGGGTAGAAATGAATTTTCAGTTTTAGTATCCTATAGGCCTACTTTTGTTTCTGATGTTTCACTATATTTATCCTTTAGGCCAGTATGTTCGTGTATACAATACTAACATCATAGTAAATGTAGTAGCCACAGAAGACATTTTGGTTTGTGAACTAGACTTTGGCACATTCTGGGAAAATACCATAGAACTATTACCTGTTGTAGAGGCTTGGAAATTTTGTAACTAATAGTTGGTTTCAACATTTTAAAATAGAAAAAAAGTATTCGTTTATGTTTAAAAAAAATAAAACGCGCATTTAGTAACTTGCACATATAAGAAATTAATTATGTAACAAATTGAACATTATAAAAGAAATAAAACGATTATGTTGGAAAAATCATTGTCAACAAATACCTAGAACAATCATTGCCAACATTGTATGATCCCTCTTTATGACATTTAAGGGAAAATGTTATTATTTATAACAAAAATAAAGTACACTAAGAAGAAAAGAGTTGAGCTCTCCAATTGTAATGACACCATCAATTGCCAATGAAATCCTAACATAACATTGTTCTTATTTAAAAATGGGTCACCTTTCTTCAATGTCCCTAAATACAAAACCATTTGCAGGATTTCGAAGAACAACATCTTCATGTATCTTCTATGCATGGTAATTTGTAAATTATGTTATATTTTTGCATCTAAACAATTGTTCAAAATGTGGAATTATTGAAATATGACAGAATATTTTGGAGCACCTTGTTTGTTACTTAATCGATTATATATCTACTAATTCTAAATTGAAGGAATTACAAATTTGTTGCATGTTTTCCACAATAAATAATATGATCATTAAGACATCCATCAATGGCTTGGTACTCTACTCCTATAGCTTTCATAATGGAGGAAAATTCTCGATATGTGGGAGTTAAAGTATTTGACAATGGTAGAAGAACATCCGCTAAGAATCTACAGCATAAATAAAAGATTTCAATGAATATTCATTAATATTTTATCCTTTATAAAATTAATACCAAAATTGGATTTTATTTTATTGTTAAGTATTCATGTATGAAGAAATATTCAAATTTACCAAGAACACTATAGTAGACACAATATTTGGTATTGAAACTTCCTATAGGAATTTATGTCTTATCAAACAAAGGTACATCATGAATATAAGCTAAGTTATCATCCATTGGAGAAAAATTGCCATAGATCAATCTATGGGTGATTCCACGAAGGTGGTTCACCATTTTTGGCGGATGGAATGGAAAAAAATTGTTTTTCGGACCCTCGATCGAGGTATTTTAGAGCCCTTGGTCGAGGTTTTAAAAGCTCGATCGAGGGTTTTAAAAGCTCGATCGAGGGCTCTAAAATACCTCGATCAAGGGTTTTAAAAAACCTCGACCGAGGGTTGAAACAAGACCTCGATCTAGATTTTGAAAAGCTCGATCTATCTTTTGCTCGATCTAGCTTTTCAAAAGCTCAATCTAGCTTTTCAAAAGCTCCATCTAGCTTCTAGAAAGCTCGATCGAGCTTTTGAAAATCTAGATCTAGCTTTTCAAAAACATAAAAAGGCTCATTTTAGGAACTCGATCGAGGGTTTTAAAATAGCTCGATCAAGATGTTGTTAAACCCTTGATCAAGGTGTTGTTAAACCCTCGATCAAGGCATGTTGAAACCCTCGATCGAGGTATTTTAAAACCCTTGATCGAGCAAATAGCTCGATCGAGGGCTTAAAAAACAAGTCGAGAGCCCTTTTCACTGCAGAATGAAAGTTTTGTCTGCCTTCCACATAGATAAACCATGTCATAAAATGCTCATTAATGAGCGGACTTGATACCATTGGATTCGTCAACGAATCCTCTATCCAAATATATAAAATTTACGAATTTTTATCTTCGTATGTGTTTTGTTTCTAAATTTCTACTAAAACTTGCCCTAAAAAACCCTGCCAACAACTTCGATTGAGCTCAAAGATAAATTCACAACATTCAAAATACACATCCAACAAATTTGAAAAAATACACAAGCCCTAGATAAACGCGTCCTCTTCAAAAGGGTATTTTTAGTTTTGCAAATTATGTAAACAATCAAAAGATTTCGTGCACGAACACACATTTGTGCAAAATGTAACTGAAATATGCATTGGTTAGTTTCGAAAAATAATAATAAATATAATTTTTCAAGAAAAAATAAAAGAAAAATATGTAAGCCCTAGTGCATTCTGTCTAGATCATGTTCACATATTTCATTTTTTAAAATTATTACTTTAACGTTAAATTATCGTGCATGAACACAAACTACTTGTTAATTGCTCTTCAAATTTTTAAGTACACATGTTTCATTAAATGAAAATTCGACATGATAAATGACATTGGTATATTTCGAAAAAAATATCATTGGAAAGCCAACATAATTCTCTACATTTTGTTTTTCAACCGCATGTCAAAATTCATTTGGAAAATATGAGTTTCGAGGGCTTCAATTTAATACATGGATAAAATTTCCGTTTTTCACTGTCATATTTGGCCAGAAAGAGTTACCCATCTTCATGGAATCACCCCTATATATCCTATCATTTTTTTTCATAGGATTAACTTCATCTCCGTCAGATTGTTAACAAATAGTTCTATTATAATTTGATTTTGTCACATGCTTAGGCGATTCAAACCTAAGATGTTTTATCTTTGTAATTATAAACAATATCCAATTGTTTTAAATGTGCACACACACCCACACACATGTGTGTAGCAAATATTAAAATGATAAAAAAAATATGAAGATAATAAAAAAAACATATAATAAGTAACTTGCGAATGAGTGATATTCAATCCCCTATTCAAGGAGTCCATACTCATAGCAATGTTTCGAGTTGTTTCCCCCTTAATTCTTGTATTTTTTAAGCTCTTGCATTCATTTCAAAGGCAAAAGCATTTACCATCACCATATTGCATTCATTAAAATTCGATAGAAGAAAATTGTTTCAATGGTTGAAATGATAACGAAATAACTATTAAAGAATCCAAAATCTGGACATAAAAAATGGGCATTGAAAATAGATAGAAAAAGGTTGTTTCAATGGTTGAAACAAAGAAGAAAAAACTATTACATACATTTCAAGTATCGCATAATCGTTTCCACGTCTTTTAGGTTTTAATCCATATAATTTACAAAAACACCAACAATAGTTTGACATAGTCAACTTTATTAACGATCAAAACTATATTAATTATCTAATTTGGTCTTTGTGAACATTGTAATTCCGACATATTATCATTGAAATTATGACAATTGTCAGGGATAGAAGAAGAAAACAATGTAATTTTCAATCATTTTTAAATTTTCAAACATCATAATCAATGTTTATATCAACATGAAAAAAAACATTGGATTTTGCACCCAAATGTAATAGTGAACTTTCACACCAACCCCAAATGAGATAACTCTCGATCATCTCTATGATAGGTTAACCCCCAACCATCACTCTTGAAACCAATCAATAATCAAGATCTTGTTGATGCCCAGAAAATCTCAGCATCGACAGTAGGGATTCTCCCCAGTAAATGACCCCAATTAGATCACTCACTGTTTGGTATGGGGAATTCGTCCGGTTAACGGTCCGGCTACCGTAGGTGTGTTTGTTTAGTTATGTACCGGTTGCAACCCGGACTGCTGTTTATATTTTATGTTTAAGAGTATGAATATGCAAGTGATTTTCTAACTAATGCATATAATTGACAAGTGGAAACCACACTAGCGATGCGTAGGTTCTTACCTCCCGTCTTACCGCTCCTACCTTATCAATTATCTAATCCTATTCTACACTAAGCTAACATATCCTTGCAAGGAGCGAGTTTGAATAAGTACGAGTAATAAGCTGTAAACATTTAGACCAACCCAACAAATAGTTGTTCAAACAAGTGTTCACACTTACAATAGAAAAGATACCAAAGATAGCTTTGACATAATTAAAACAATTTATTACTCGGTTAACACATAAGCATTTGCATAGAAAATGAAATCATTCATCACTATTTGAAGTAGTTCAATAAATTTAGAACAATATCACAGTATGAGTTACAAATGAAAGAAGAAATAGTTCCACATTTGACATTCCACGCAAAGTATCTATGTGCACGCTTTTCCCAGCAAATAGGCTGTTCTCATTAGCAGAAAAATAGTTCTCTTACAAAATGTCCAGCTTCTATTATGCTAAAAAAGGTCCTCTAGCCAGTATACATCCCCTATATTTATATTACAAAAGGTTTTGTCTTCACATGAATGTTCGTTTCAACTTCCTCTAACCTTTGGGCTACCCCAAATTTGTCCTCTAGTGTTTGCACAAGAAATACAATTAATTACAATTAAAATTAATTTCCTGATGGGCCCTCCATACTAGAAAGATAATTAGCCCATACATCGGCCTCTTAAAAAATAATATTACACTGTATAGGTTCTAACACTTTCAAAGATATTTCATGATAAGATAACTCATTTTCCACACTTGTCACTCCTTGTGCAGCGGCCTTGTAGTTGTCTTCTAAAAAATAAGCATTTATGGATGCCTACCCAATATAATGATGGAGGTCTTCTTCATTCAGCACATCCAGCTTTCTGATATACAAAATTTCTTCCTTCAATCCGTTCTGCAACCCCATTAAATATTGTTCTTTTGTAGGCAGCTCGTCCATATCTGGAGCCATGGGAAAATGATATTTTTCATGAATTTGATAAATTCCCTTGTAGAATCCCACGCACTTCTCGATGGATTTAGGTATTTCAACATACAACCTCCTGGAGGATTTCCTGCAAAATTCAAGGAGTGTCATATCTAAGTTTAGATCTGCGGTTGTCTTGTTTGGAAGGTGATCAGGTAAGTCTGCATTTTCTTTCCTCCATGCCATCTACTTTTTTATCTTAATCGCAGTGTTAACCAACCTCTATGTTATTACCAATGATTCTACAGCAATTTCTTTCATCCTTACTATCATTTGCTTCATTTTGTAGATTTATCCGGTCAGCAATTCTTGTGAATGGCATATCTTTTCCTGAATTTTACATGCTTGTTCATGGAAAGGAGTCATATCTTGTTTCTGATTATTTTCCAACTCAACCTGTTCTAGCAGGGACTCCTTTTCCTTAACCAGTTCATCTATCTGAATTTTCAAGTCTTCCACCTGCTAATTTGTTGTTGACTCTTTTGTCTCCAATTCACTTATGTGGGCACCAAAATCGCTTCTTTCACCCTTTGTGATCATCAGTTGTACAGTAAAATCATCCTTCTCAGTGTCCAAATCCTGATAATCGAACAGTAATTTGTCATTTTCGTCCACCATAGCATCGTGTTTCCTCTTCAACTCTATCCCTTCTCCTCGTGCTTTTACTAAGTTCTCTTTCAGTTTCAACATCCTCTCTTTGTTGCACTCAATGTCATTCAACAACTTATCTACATTATATGCACTTGCTTGTGCAACTTCTACACTCAAAGATGTTGTGAACTTGGGGTCTTTGTGAGTGTCTTCCATGATGGTGTTCTCTTGAATGGTGACCACATACGGTTGTGCGCCCATTTTAATCTTTTCTCTGGCCTTCTGGTGATTTTTTTCCTTCTCGAATCAAAAATTATGGTGTCCAACTTGGCCACAGTATGTTGTTTGGATGGGGTAAAAGGTGTGAGCCCAAGTTCTACAAATTGGAGGTGTCCCCCAGTAAGAATGACTCATGACACTTCTATTGGGTCTGTATCCATGTATTGTGGGTTTGTGTCTTCATCTTAGGTTTCTTATGTTTCCACGGCTTCCTTGGACTTGTCCTCTTCTTCTTTTCTCTTTTGTTGCTCAGCTGCTTCCTTTTCTTCTCTTTCTCTTGTTGCTTCTTCTTCCTGTCTTTTACCTTCCTCTTCTCTTCTTTGTTTGTCTGCTTCTTCCTTTTGTAACCTCTATGCCTCTTCTCTTTGATTTCTTTTTGTTTCTACCTTTTGCTGTCATTTTGTTTCTACTGCCTGTAGCCTTTCAGCTTCTTCTTTTTGCTTCTGCAATTCTGCCTCTTTTGTAGTACTGATAGCATGACTGGGGACGGCGCCACTTTTCCGAACAAAACGTTTGTTTAGATCAGTCATATTACTTGCTCTTCGATACACCTCCTCATCCTTAAGGAAGTGATCCATGTATTCAAAATTGATTTTGCATGCCACACAATGTTGAGCGACCTTTTGTCGACTGTCATTTATTACGAAATTATTTTCTCCAAAATGGAACGCTTCTAATTCTTTTACGAAAACCTCTGCGCATTTTACCTTGGGGAATTGGTAGGCTCCAATAGTAAATGGTAATGGTGGGTAAGAGGCCTTCTTATGTTCATTCAAGAAGCTGCCAACCCCATTAACAAAAACCTTCCTCACAGCCTCCTTGTGTACTACAAAGTTAGTCGCATACTAGGGCATTAGGGATGGGGCTTTGGAGCCCCCAAACATTCTAATGTAGGTGCCTTCAGGAGAGAATTAATAATATCCATACTCATTTATGACCGCCATAGCGTTGTCGGATATGCAGTTTGGTTTTTCATTAAAAATCAACCAATATAAAGAAATGATTAATTATTCACAGACGAGCTTGTAATAGCTCGCATATTTGTGGGCCCAGGTGATCTGATAGGACACATAGAGAGGGGACTCAGCCCGATTCCATATATATCCCAATTTAGGAAATGGGTGCCTGACTATTATGCAATCCATAAGATATGAGGACATGAAGAATTATGCTTTCTTCTGGATCATTCCTCCTTGGGTTGCAGCTATCGTCGACACCAAGCTCTCTAAGATGATGTCTGCCCAATTAAAAACAATGCCATGGAAGGATATATGATACATCAGGGGCACCCATTTGAGCTTGTAAATGTTCCCATTTGCTCTACCAAACACTTTGTTGAACATCAAAGCTATGATTTTGAATGGTGTCCTCAAGCTCTGACTCTCGTATTATCCACTTGCTTTCTACCTCAGTTGTTTCCCTATGATCATCATTTTCTTGGCGTATTCAAAGTGGTCTATATTCACACCCCTGATCTAGTCCTCTATCATTGTAACATCCCTCCAACTTGACCCCAATTAATATTATTTTTGTAAAAGTAATTGTGATTATGTAAATGTTACTATAATCGTTTCTAGCGAGGAGCTCAAGGCCAAGGCCCCACCAGTAAACGTTGTACTTAATGGTGTTTATTTCCTAAAGATTGTAAAACATAAGTGGTAAACCTAAGTCACTCGAAGTTGCGAATGCCACTACACAACAAGCAAATCAAAATGCACTAGGGGAGAAAGAGACCGATTGGCTAGGAAGCCATGATAGTCAAGGACATTGATGATAGAGGGTCATCTTAGTGCCAAGGGTACATGAGGAAGAGTGATTTTACAGGTAAAACCCAAAAGTTATAAGTGTTGTCGTCATGGGTGGCGAGAACGGTTACTCATCACAATATTCCAATTAGTTTTAAAACCACCTTTTCAGTATGAAGATGACTAAGATTAATGATTCTAATAAGCCTAAAATAGGTCATACATTTTTAAATGGTACCAAAAGAGGTATTTATAGATTCTTTAATTAAAAGTTGTATGAGTAAATTTGAGTAAAAGATAAAATCATGAGAATTATTATCTATATATATATAAAGTATTCATACATTTATAACGGTAGAGAGACCTCCTAGAATTTTGATGCAAATGAGATTATTCTATATATGTGAAAATAATGATATCATATTTCTTAGTATACTAAGTGAAGGAAAATAAATATAAATTTCCAGTAGTATTGGAGCCCATTTTGTCTTAAAAGTAGGCACATAAAACAATATTAAAATAAAGTATTATATAAGGTAAAGGGAGGGATTTCTTAAAATATATATATTATCTTTAAATTGATTAAACTTTGGAAAATAGAGAATAAAATGAGTGTGAGCACTCATTTAGAGGTTAAATAAGTATTTACCCATGACTTATTTACCAAAGTTAAGGCATTCGACTTTGGATGCTTGTTATATTAAATAAACTCCTCTTTTCCTTAGGAATTTAATTAGGGTTTGTTAAACCTTATATCGTATGGCCCTTCTCTATTTTTTTTATGCACGTTGTGTGTAAGATTCTCTTAGGTGGCGGTTATTACTAATAGTTAATGAATTATGTTGGAATTGGAGCTAGTGGATTTTGTTTGATAAGTGGATCCTTTCGGTGGAGAGTGCCGAGTCCATGATGGAATTCCCAAATGGAATAAATCCCTTTCTTTGTTGAAAGTTGTCCCCTTGATGGAGAAGAACGCCAATTTTTGGCTTGACACCTGGCATTTAGTTATGGCCCTTACTTGTGGTGGTTATTTCTTTGGTTATGGGTGTGAATTTCCGGGGGAAACTCTCTCGGTATGACAGCGGTGTAAATTTAAAAGAGGGATAATTCTTCTGGGAAAAAAAAGACTCTCTTGGGAGGGAAGACGCAGCTGAGGGAAGAAAGGCGAGCTAGTTGGTGAGATTTGGCTCCGAATTGGTTGAAAGTGTTTCTTAGACCTGTAACTCTCAGTTAATATGTATTGTGGGATATACATTTTTAATCCCTTTATCGACAGTTTAGTTTTCCTTCAGCATGCGTTGACAGAGTGGTTGTTTATTTAAACACTTGCATATTTGTCTTCGGCTTCATTAGAATAGTATTTTATAGGAAACTTTATTTTGAAGTGTGCATTGACAGTGTAGCCTCATAGTTGTTATCTGCATCGACCTCTGCCGTGCCCTCTGCATTATCTTGTTGCCAACACGATTATATGTTATGAATAGGGTGTTAAATATCTGGCATATTTTGTTTATGCTATATTTTGCCATCTCGAACCCTACGATGTTAATTTTTCTGTGTAATGAGAGAGAGAATAGTTTACAAATTTAAGTTTGATCAAAGTATCTAGTTTTTTTATTTGTTTGTGGGTTATATCTGGATCCCAGGCTTAGGGATACCTGATGTCATACGTACAGCCAGTAGCAATTTTGCTATTAAGTTATGCCGACGATCACCAAACACAGTCCCGGTATGTAATCTCTGTCTTCTAAATCCGATTTTGGGCAGTGTCCACTTCTATTTTATTGAAACAAATGATAATACGTAGATTAACACGGAAGGACAAACCTTGAATCCTTGTGGGAACACCTACGTTAGATCACGATTGTGCATATGTTTATTCCTTTTGTATGGTTTATAGATGGGTAGAGACATATGATTTATAATGGATCCTATACGATTATGACCTAATTATAGGGCTATAGATTGCCAACAAGAATAGAACCCGTGAATGTTTATTTATTATAGATAGCATTTGCACCGGCTGGTAGATTGATGAAGATCTCTGCACCGTTGTCATTATACATGCTCGGCATTATGTTTTAGATCGATCGCCAATGATCTCTGTTTATTGTCATGGATAGCATTTTAATTTTATAGATATGCCCAGAACGTAGTTGTGAAAGGCAACGATCCCTTTATATTTTTATGTGAAATCTTCTTTCATGTTTATACCTGGAATGCCTTTGGGAAAATAGTCTTGTTAGCAATCTCAGGTTTCTTTTATTTTATAAACCTCTGAGTAGGGCTGCATAATAAGCCTAGGGAAGGGACCGTTATTCCATAATTTGATCCCCGTCGGATATTAGTTTACATAATATAGAGTTTTGACCTCTGAATACGAATACTTGAAGTGGGGTTCACTTTATAGACTCTGACTGTGAAATCTCTTTCACGAAGAGATCAATCTATGAATTTTTAGTACATAAAGTAGGTTGCAGTATAAATCTTTATATTATTATAAAGATTTCAGTATATACAAATTTGGTTTTATGACGGGATCCTTAGGTTCTAACCGTAAAAGACCTACCTTAATCAAACAAATAAATATGTATATTTTGCATACCTTGGAATATCCCTTAGTTGAGATATTGAATATATTATATCTTTAAAGTATGTATTGGAGTATGGTTTAAGATATTGATTAAAATATATCTTTAAAAGTATTTGTGAAAGGGATGTTCTCCCTATGATACAACAGTTAATATATGATCTCTTAGTAAAGATATTGATTAAAAAATATATATATCTTTAACAATATTTATGAGAGTATGCATTATGTATAGGAGGTTTTTCCTTTGTTAAAATATTGAACAAAATATATGTTTTGCCTTAGTTTAAGATCTTGGTCGATATATACCTCTCGGGTATATAATCGATGAAGAGGATTATAGCCCTAATAGCATGAAGAGAACTTTAAGCATAAGATCCAAATGCTTGTCCAAGGCCCTTATGGTTGCCAGGTCAATGTTGGGTATTTTAAATTGAAGAATTCTCTTGGTAAAAAGTTTGATTATAAAATTTGATTTTATTGTATTAGATTTTAGACCCATAGTTTAGCTTCAAATATCTTGAAGAGAACATGCTCTCTAGGAGAGAAGCATCAAGAATGATAGAATTCTGCAAACAACTGAGTTTTCCATTTTGTAATATTTCACTTGTTCGATAATTATAATAAAAGATGCACGCACTTTTGTGGACTAGCCTGGGTACAGGTGAACCACGTTACTTTTGGTCTCCTATTTTTCCTTATGGTGTTTCTCAATGTGTCTTATGTATGAGTACTTGTTTTTGTCCTTAAAAATGTTTATGACTACTTTGAAGTATCCGATCCATTAGAAAGTTGATTATGATGTATATTGCTAATATGTTTCCCTTATGATTATGATTATATTGTTACCATTTAGGTTGTCCTATTGGTGCGATAAAAGATACACATGCTTTCTAAAGATGTATATTAAGACATAATGAAGTTTTTTTGTGTTCCCGCAAGATTTAAGAAATGGTTGACATATCAAGTTCAGAATTTATTTAGTTGAAAATAAAATGTATATCTTTTCCTTGATTAGCATAATGACATTTGTAAACAGTAATAAGTGTCGCAAAGTTTTAATTATTTTGTAAAGCAGTATTTAAAGAAAGTAAACCCACACTTTGTATTTTCGCATAGATTTTAGTGGTATTTTAGACACTTAGAAAAGTTTTTAAATTTTACAAATTTTGGGTTCGTGACATATGGTATCAGAGTTGTAAGTTACAGCACTCGGGCCTGATGGGCTCAACATGAAATAAATAGGTATGAAAATTTACTAATCAAATTGTTCTTTTGTTTCTGGATGCATGGGATTTAAATGGATGAGGAGTTAATGTCATCCAGGTTCAAGGGAGTAAAGATAAGTATCTCAACATTTGAAGGAGGTATGTTATCCTTGTCGAAAGTTCTCTTTGCTAAAAGAAAGATGTAGGTACTCACCTGATTATCGTGGAGTATTTAGTGGAAATAATTTTAGTACATGTGAATGTAACGAATTCTATATTATGATTTATTAACTTGGTTAACCTTGTTAAAGGGAATAGAAGCACTATAATCTCTTATAGGATTGTTGATTTTAATATTCTTTGGTAAAGTACTAAACTAGAAGAAATAGATGAGGATATTGAAAACTTTGCTGAAATATGTTATTACCTTGACAGAACAAAAGATTTTGAGACATGCCGACTAATAAGTAATTTCATAGAAGTATCATATATTTTCCGCATTTTTATCAGAGTTTACTAAGTGTGTTACCTATGAGCGTCTCTGAGTTAAAAGTATCAGTTTTATTAGTATACTCCAATAAAGTAAGTTTGTTTGATTAAGCAAAGTCAGATAAACACCCTCAAATTCAATGCATGATTGTTAGTTCATATAATGTTACTTCATAAATATTTCTTCGTAGATATGTAGAAGATAATCGGGTAAAATATTTTGTTGGTAGAAGTGATAGTTACTGATTATTTGATGCATAAGTTATTGAATGAGCATGTGTATCATGTTATGGAACTAATATGTTCAATTGTTGAGCAATTGAAGAAAAGAAATTTTTCTTTATACTAACATTTCAGGAGGTGATTTTGGATCATGACCAATGTCGTAATTTGAGAAGAATATGGATTATACAACCACTTACATAGATAGGTTGAGCTGAATCGATCAAGAGTAAGTAATGGTTTACTTTACATTTTAAATTTGGATTTCAGGGCTTTATGAATCATGATTGGTGATAAGACTTATGAGTGATGATGTGTAATCATCAAAATGCATAGAATATGATAGTAAACAGGGAATATATTCGTTAATATTTTGTTGGTATTATGTCGCATGTGGAATGCAAGAAATACTAAATGATTGATACTAAGTAAAATTCTCGGACTCAAACGAGAAGGTTTGAGGGGAAAATAATATTTCCTGAACTCAAGTAGAGGCTGCATCTTGCACTCACTTACTAGCTGTTGCAGGGTGAAACTTCCCTAAATTGTGGTCATGTTCCCCATGGAAGTGGAACAGAGCAGGTGGGTAGCTCGTTGAATGTTATACTGACCCAAAAGTCCTAGGCAAACTTTATATCCATCAAATTGAGCAGAGGAAGGGCTCACGATTTTTCCTTGTGTTGTTAGAATGGAGCGCACAAGAGGTTCTCTGAGGAGACTAAACTTTTTCCTTGTGGTGTTAGAACTGAGCCCACAAGAAGATTCGATGAGGGGAAGCTATGTAATGAGTTGCAGAGTAAGACTGTCATATTTCTGCTGTATGCAGAGGTTTTCCGGCTGAGTTACAGAAGACTCATGTTTTGTATGGCAAGTCTTCACGATTGCAGAAAATACATAAGAGTTTTGTATGCAAATCTCCATGATTGCGGAAGTACAAAGAGGTTTGGTGATTACCAAGTTCAGTTGAAAGAATTGTTTTATGATATAAGTTAATGATAATGATTGTCTTGTAGCTAGACTATCACATGTATTTATGTGTGAATGTTATGAATGCTAAAGTAAGCAAAATTATTCCCTCAAGAATGAGGAATAATGATGAACATTGAGCGTTTGAAATTTTGTACACTTATGTTATGCTAAAGAACATTGGAAGATCTTGTATGATCTATATGATGTGATGGATATAAGTGATAAGAGCTTGCGGAAAATGCGAAAATGTAAAGATGACCAAAAGCGTAAGAACAAAAGCAAGAGAAAGATGATGAAGGATGCGAAAGACAAACTTTTTAACACCGAGGACGGTGTTATCTTTAAGGGGTGGAGTATGTAACATCCCTCCAATTTGACCCCAATTAATATTATTTTTGTAAAAGTAATTGTGATTATGTAAATGTTACTGTAATCGTTTCTGGCGAGGAGCTCAAGGCCAAGGCCCCACCAGTAAACGTTGTACTTAATGGTGTTTATTTCCTAAAGATTATAAAACATAAGTGGTAAACCTAAGTCACTCGAAGTTGCGAATGCAACTACACAACAAGCAAATCAAAATGCACTAGGGGAGAAAGAGACCGATTGGCTAGGAAGCCATGATAGTCAAGGACATTGATGGTAGAGGGTCATCTTAGTGCCAAGGGTACTTGAGGAAGAGTGATTTTATAGGTAAAACCCAAAAGTTATAAGTGTTGTCGTCATGGGTGGCGAGAACGGTTACTCGTCACAATATTCCAATTAGTTTTGAAACCACCTTTTCAGTATGAAGATGACTAAGATTAATGATTCTAATAAGCCTAAAATAGGTCATACATTTTTAAATGGTACCAAAAGAGGTATTTATAGATTCTTTAATTAAAAGTTGTATGAGTAAATTTGAGTAAAAGATAAAATCATGAGAATTATTATCTATATATATATATAAAGTATTCATACATTTATAACGGTAGAGAGACATCCTAGAATTTTGATGCAAATGAGATTATTCTATATATGTGAAAATGATGATATCATATTTCTTATTATACTAAGTGAAGGAAAATAAATATAAATTTCCAGTAGTATTGGAGCCCATTTTGTTTTAAAAGTAGGCACATAAAACAATATTAAAATAAAGTATTATATAAGGTAAAGGGAGGGATTTCTTAAAATATATATATTATCTTTAAATTGATTAAACTTTGGAAAATAGAGAATAAAATGAGTGTGAGCACTCATTTAGAGGTTAAAGAAGTATTCACCCATGACTTATTTACCAAAGTTAAGGCATTCGACTTTGGATGCTTGTTATATTAAATAAACTCCTCTTTTCCTTAGGAATTTAATTAGGGTTTGTTAAACCTTATATCGTATGGCCCTTCTCTATTTTTTTTATGCACGTTGTGTGTAAGATTCTCTTAGGTGGCGGTTATTACTAATAGTTAATGAATTATGTTGGAATTGGAGCTAGTGGATTTTGTTTGATAAGTGGATCCTTTCGGTGGAGAGTGCCGAGTCCATGATGGAATCCCCAAATGGAATAAATCCCTTTCTTTGTTGAAAGTTGTCCCCTTGATGGAGAAGAATGCCAATTTTTGGCTTGACACCTGGCATTTAGTTATGGCCATTACTTGTGGTGGTTATTTCTTTGGCTATGGGTGTGAGTTTCCGGGGGAAACTCTCTTGGTATGACGGCGGTGTAAATTTAAAAGAGGGATAATTCTTCTAGGGAAAAAACGACTCTCTTGGGAGGGAAGACGCAGCTGAGGGAAGAAAGGCGAGCTAGTTGGTGAGATTTGGCTCCGAATTGGTTGTAAGTGTTTCTTAGACCTGTAACTCTCAGTTAATATGTATTGTGGGATCTACATTTTTAATCCCTTTATCGACAGTTTATTTTTCCTTCAGCATGCGTTGACAGAGTGGTTGTTTATTTAAACACTTGCATATTTGTCTTCGGCGTCATTAGAATAGTCTTTTATAGGAAACTGTATTTTGAAGTGTGCGTTAACAGTGTAGCCTCGTAGTTGTTATCTGCATCGATCTCTGCCGTGCCCTCTGCATTATCTTGTTGCCAACACGATTATATGTTATGAATAGGGTGCTAAATATCTGGCATATTTTGTTTCTGCTATATTTTGCCATCTCGAACCCTAAGATGTTATTTTTTCTGTGTAATGAGAGAGAGAATAGTTTACAGATTTAAGTTTGATCAAAGTATCTAGTTTTTTAATTTGTTTGTGGGTTATATCTGGATCCCAGGCTTAGGGATACCTGATGTCATACGTACAGCCAGTAGCAATTTTGCTATTAATTTATGCCGACGATGACCAAACACAGTCCCGGTTTGTAATCTCTGTCTTCTAAATCCGATTTTGCGCAGCGTCCACTTCTATTTTATTGAAACAAATGATAATACGTAGATTAACACGGAAGGACAAACCTTGAATCCTTGTGGGAACACCTACGTTAGATCACGATTGTGCATATGTTTATTCCTTTTGTATGGTTTATAGATGGGTAGAGACATATGATTTATAATGGATCCTATACGATTATGACCTAATTATAGGGCTATAGATTGCCAACAAGAATAGAACCTATGAATGTTTATTTATTATAGATAGCATTTGCACCAGCTGGTAGATTGATGAAGATCTCTGCACCGTTGTCATTACACATGCTCGGCATTGTGTTTTAGATCGATCGCCAATGATCTCTGTTTATTGTCATGGATAGCATTTTAATTTTATAGATATGCCCAGAACATAGTTGTGAAAGGCAACGATCCCTTTATATTTTTATGTGAAATCTTCTTTCATGTTTATACCTGGAATGCCTTTGGGAAAATAGTCTTGTTAGCAATATCAGGTTTCTTTTATTTTATAAACCTCTGAGTAGGGCTGCATAATAAGCCTAGGGAAGGGACAATTATTCCATAATTTGATCCCTGTTCGATATTAGTTTACATAATATAGAGTTTTTACCTCTGAATACGAATACTTGAAGTGGGGTTCACTTTATAGACTCTGACCGTGAAATCTCTTTCACAAAGAGATCAATCTATGAGTTTTTAGTACATAAAGTAGGTTGCAGTATAAATCTTTATATTATTATAAATATTTCAGTATATACAAATTTGGTTTTATGACGGGATCCTTAGGTTCTACCGTAAAAGACCTACCTTAATCAAACAAATAAATATGTATATTTTGCAGACCTTGGAATATCCCTTAGTTGAGATATTGAATATATTATATCTTTAAAGTATGTATTGGAGTATGGTTTAAGATATTGATTAAAATATATCTTTAAAATTATTTGTGAGAGTAAGGGATGTTCTCCCTATGATACAATAGTTAATATATGGTCTCTTAGTAAAGATATTGATTAAAAAAAAAAATATCTTTAAAAATATTTATGAGAGTATGCATTATGTATAGGAGGTTTTTCCTTTGTTAAAATATTGAACAAAATATATGTTTTCCCTTAGTTTAAGATCTTGGTCGATATATACCTCTCGGGTATATAATCGATGAAGAGGATTATAGCCCTAATAGCACGAAGAGAACTTTAAGCATAAGATCCAAATGCTTGTCCAAGGTCCTTATGGTTGCCAGGTCAATGTTGGGTATTTTAAATTGAAGAATTCTCTTGGTAAGAAGTTTGATTATAAAATTTGATTTTATTGTATTAGATTTTAGACCCATAGTTTAGCTTCAAATATCTTGAAGAGAACATGCTCTCTAGGAGAGAAGCATCAAGAATGATAGAATTCTGCAAACAACTGAGTTTGCCATTTTGTAATATTTCACTTGTTCGATAATTATAATAAAAGATGCACGCACTTTTGTGGACTAGCCCGTGTACAGGTGAACCACGTTACTTTTGGTCTCCTGTTTTTCCTTATGGTGTTTCTCAATGTGTCTTATGTATGAGTACTTGTTTTTGTCCTTAAAAATGTTTATGACTACTTTGAAGTATCCGATCCATTAGAAAGTTGATTATGATGTATAATTCTAATATGTTTCACTTATGATTATGATTATATTGTTACCATTTAGGTTGTCCTATTGGTGCGATAAAAGATACACATGCTTTCTAAAGATGTATATTAAGACATAATGAAGTTTTTTTGTGTTCCCGCAAGATTTAAGAAATGGTTGACATATCAAGTTCAGAATTTATTTAGTTGAAAATAAAACGTATATCTTTTCCTTGATTAGCATAATGACATTTGTAAACAGTAATAAGTGTCGCAAAGTTTTAATTATTTTGTAAAGCAGTATTTAAAGAAAGTAAACCCACACTTTGTATTTTCGCATAGATTTTAGTGGTATTTTAGACACTTAGAAAAGTTTTTAAATTTTACAAATTTTGGGTTCGTGACATATGGTATCAGAGTTGTAAGTTACAGCACTCGGGCCTGATGGGCTCAACATGAAATAAATAGGTATGAAAATTTACTAATCAAATTGTTCTTTTGTTTCTGGATGCATGGGATTTAAATGGATGAGGAGTTAATGTCATTCAGGTTCAAGGGAGTAAAGATAAGTATCTCAACATTTGAAGGAGGTATGTTATCCTTGTCGAAAGTTCTCTTTGCTAAAAGAAAGATGTAGGTACTCACCTGATTATCGTGGAGTATTTAGTGGAAATAATTTTAGTACATGTGAATGTAACGAATTCTGTATTATGATTTATTAACTTGGTTAACCTTGTTAAAGGGAATAGAAGCACTATAATCTCTTATAGGATTGTTGATTTTAATATTCTTTGGTAAAGTACTAAACTAGAAGAAATAGATGAGGATATGGAAAACTTTGCTGAAATATGTTATTACCTTGACAGAACAAAAGATTTTGAGACATGCCGACTAATAAGTAATTTCATAGAAGTATCATATATTTTCCGCATTTTTATCAGAGTTTACTAAGTGTGTTACCTATGAGCGTCTCTGAGTTAAAAGTATCAGTTTTATTAGTATACTCCAATAAAGTAAGTTTGTTTGATTAAGCAAAGTCAGATAAACACCCTCAAATTCAATGCATGATTGTTAGTTCATATAATTTTACTTCATAAATATTTCTTCGTAGATATGTAGAAGATAATCGGGTAAAATATTTTGTTGGTAGAAGTGATAGTTACTGATTATTTGATGCATAAGTTATTGAATGAGCATGTGTATCATGTTATGGAACTAATATGTTCAATTGTTGAGCAATTGAAGAAAAGAAATTTTTCTTTATACTAACATTTCAGGAGGTGATTTTGGATCATGACCAGTGTCGTAATTTGAGAAGAATATGGATTATACAACCACTTACATAGATAGGTTGAGCTGAATCGATCAAGAGTAAGTAATGGTTTACTTTACATTTTAAATTTGGATTTCAGGGCTTTATGAATCATGATTGGTGATAAGACTTATGAGTGATGATGTGTAATCATCAAAATGCATAGAATATGATAGTAAACAGGGAATATATTCGTTAATATTTTGTTGGTATTATGTCGCATGTGGAATGCAAGAAATACTAAATGATTGATACTAAGTAAAATTCTCGGACTCAAACGAGAAGGTTTGAGGGGAAAATAATATTTCCTGAACTCAAGTAGAGGCTGCATCTTGCACTCACTTACTAGATGTTGCAGGGTGAAACTTCCCTAAATTGTGGTCATGTTCCCCATGGAAGTGGAACAGAGCAGGTGGGTAGCTCGTTGAATGTTATACTGACCCAAAAGTCCTAGGCAAACTTTATATCCATCAAATTGAGCAGAGGAAGGGCTCACGATTTTTCCTTGTGTTGTTAGAATGGAGCGCACAAGAGGTTCTCTGAGGAGACTAAACTTTTTCCTTGTGGTGTTAGAACTGAGCCCACAAGAAGATTCGATGAGGGGAAGCTATGTAATGAGTTGCAGAGTAAGACTGTCATATTTCTGCTGTATGCAGAGGTTTTCCGGCTGAGTTACAGAAGACTCATGTTTTGTATGGCAAGTCTTCACGATTGCAGAAAATACATAAGAGTTTTGTATGCAAATCTCCATGATTGCGGAAGTACAAAGAGGTTTGGTGATTACCAAGTTCAGTTGAAAGAATTGTTTTATGATATAAGTTAATGATAATGATTGTCTTGTAGCTAGACTATCACATGTATTTATGTGTGAATGTTATGAATGCTAAAGTAAGCAAAATTATTCCCTCAAGAATGAGGAATAATGATGAACATTGAGCGTTTGAAATTTTGTACACTTATGTTATGCTAAAGAACATTGGAAGATCTTGGATGATTTATATGATGTGATGGATATAAGTGATAAGAGCTTGCGGAAAATGCGAAAATGTAAAGATGACCAAAAGCGTAAGAACAAAAGCAAGAGAAAGATGATGAAGGATGCGAAAGACAAACTTTTTAACACCGAGGACGGTGTTATCTTTAAGGGGTGGAGTATGTAACATCCCTCCAATTTGACCCCAATTAATATTATTTTTGTAAAAGTAATTGTGATTATGTAAATGTTACTGTAATCGTTTCTGGCGAGGAGCTCAAGGCCAAGGCCCCACCAGTAAACGTTGTACTTAATGGTGTTTATTTCCTAAAGATTGTAAAACATAAGTGGTAAACCTAAGTCACTCGAAGTTGCGAATGCAACTACACAACAAGCAAATCAAAATGCACTAGGGGAGAAAGAGACCGATTGGCTAGGAAGCCATGATAGTCAAGGACATTGATGATAGAGGGTCATCTTAGTGCCAAGGGTACTTGAGGAAGAGTGATTTTATAGGTAAAACCCAAAAGTTATAAGTGTTGTCGTCATGGGTGGCGAGAACGGTTACTCGTCACAATATTCCAATTAGTTTTGAAACCACCTTTTCAGTATGAAGATGACTAAGATTAATGATTCTAATAAGCCTAAAATAGGTCATACATTTTTAAATGGTACCAAAAGAGGTATTTATAGATTCTTTAATTAAAAGTTGTATGAGTAAATTTGAGTAAAAGATAAAATCATGAGAATTATTATCTATATATATATATAAAGTATTCATACATTTATAATGGTAGAGAGACATCCTAGAATTTTGATGCAAATGAGATTATTCTATATATGTGAAAATGATGATATCATATTTCTTATTATACTAAGTGAAGGAAAATAAATATAAATTTCCAGTAGTATTGGAGCCCATTTTGTTTTAAAAGTAGGCACATAAAACAATATTAAAATAAAGTATTATATAAGGTAAAGGGAGGGATTTCTTAAAATATATATATTATCTTTAAATTGATTAAACTTTGGAAAATAGAGAATAAAATGAGTGTGAGCACTCATTTAGAGGTTAAAGAAGTATTCACCCATGACTTATTTACCAAAGTTAAGGCATTCGACTTTGGATGCTTGTTATATTAAATAAACTCCTCTTTTCCTTAGGAATTTAATTAGGGTTTGTTAAACCTTATATCGTATGGCCCTTCTCTATTTTTTTTATGCACGTTGTGTGTAAGATTCTCTTAGGTGGCGGTTATTACTAATAGTTAATGAATTATGTTGGAATTGGAGCTAGTGGATTTTGTTTGATAAGTGGATCCTTTCGGTGGAGAGTGCCGAGTCCATGATGGAATCCCCAAATGGAATAAATCCCTTTCTTTGTTGAAAGTTGTCCCCTTGATGGAGAAGAATGCCAATTTTTGGCTTGACACCTGGCATTTAGTTATGGCCATTACTTGTGGTGGTTATTTCTTTGGCTATGGGTGTGAGTTTCCGGGGGAAACTCTCTTGGTATGACGGCGGTGTAAATTTAAAAGAGGGATAATTCTTCTAGGGAAAAAACGACTCTCTTGGGAGGGAAGACGCAGCTGAGGGAAGAAAGGCGAGCTAGTTGGTGAGATTTGGCTCCGAATTGGTTGTAAGTGTTTCTTAGACCTGTAACTCTCAGTTAATATGTATTGTGGGATCTACATTTTTAATCCCTTTATCGACAGTTTAGTTTTCCTTCAGCATGCGTTGACAGAGTGGTTGTTTATTTAAACACTTGCATATTTGTCTTCGGCGTCATTAGAATAGTCTTTTATAGGAAACTGTATTTTGAAGTGTGCGTTGACAGTGTAGCCTCGTAGTTGTTATTTGCATCGATCTCTGCCGTGCCCTCTGCATTATCTTGTTGCCAACACGATTATATGTTATGAATAGGGTGCTAAATATCTGGCATATTTTGTTTCTGCTATATTTTGCCATCTCGAACCCTAAGATGTTATTTTTTCTGTGTAATGAGAGAGAGAATAGTTTACAGATTTAAGTTTGATCAAAGTATCTAGTTTTTTAATTTGTTTGTGGGTTATATCTGGATCCCAGGCTTAGGGATACCTGATGTCATACGTACAGCCAGTAGCAATTTTGCTATTAAGTTATGCCGACGATGACCAAACACAGTCCCGGTTTGTAATCTCTGTCTTCTAAATCCGATTTTGCGCAGCGTCCACTTCTATTTTATTGAAACAAATGATAATACGTAGATTAACACGGAAGGACAAACCTTGAATCCTTGTGGGAACACCTACGTTAGATCACGATTGTGCATATGTTTATTCCTTTTGTATGGTTTATAGATGGGTAGAGACATATGATTTATAATGGATCCTATACGATTATGACCTAATTATAGGGCTATAGATTGCCAACAAGAATAGAACCTATGAATGTTTATTTATTATAGATAGCATTTGCACCAGCTGGTAGATTGATGAAGATCTCTGCACCGTTGTCATTACACATGCTCGGCATTGTGTTTTAGATCGATCGCCAATGATCTCTGTTTATTGTCATGGATAGCATTTTAATTTTATAGATATGCCCAGAACATAGTTGTGAAAGGCAACGATCCCTTTATATTTTTATGTGAAATCTTCTTTCATGTTTATACCTGGAATGCCTTTGGGAAAATAGTCTTGTTAGCAATCTCAGGTTTCTTTTATTTTATAAACCTCTGAGTAGGGCTGCATAATAAGTCTAGGGAAGGGACAATTATTCCATAATTTGATCCCCGTTCGATATTAGTTTACATAATATAGAGTTTTGACCTCTGAATACGAATACTTGAAGTGGGGTTCACTTTATAGACTCTGACCGTGAAATCTCTTTCACAAAGAGATCAATCTATGAGTTTTTAGTACATAAAGTAGGTTGCAGTATAAATCTTTATATTATTATAAAGATTTCAGTATATACAAATTTGGTTTTATGACGGGATCCTTAGGTTCTACCGTAAAAGACCTACCTTAATCAAACAAATAAATATGTATATTTTGCATACCTTGGAATATCCCTTAGTTGAGATATTGAATATATTATATCTTTAAAGTATGTATTGGAGTATGGTTTAAGATATTGATGAAAATATATCTTTAAAATTATTTGTGAGAGTAAGGGATGTTCTCCCTATGATACAATAGTTAATATATGGTCTCTTAGTAAAGATATTGATTAAAAAAAATATATATTTAACAATATTTATGAGAGTATGCATTATGTATAGGAGGTTTTTCCTTTGTTAAAATATTGAACAAAATATATGTTTTCCCTTAGTTTAAGATCTTGGTCGATATATACCTCTCGGGTATATAATCGATGAAGAGGATTATAGCCCTAATAGCACGAAGAGAACTTTAAGCATAAGATCCAAATGCTTGTCCAAGGTCCTTATGGTTGCCAGGTCAATGTTGGGTATTTTAAATTGAAGAATTCTCTTGGTAAGAAGTTTGATTATAAAATTTGATTTTATTGTATTAGATTTTAGACCCATAGTTTAGCTTCAAATATCTTGAAGAGAACATGCTCTCTAGGAGAGAAGCATCAAGAATGATAGAATTCTGCAAACAACTGAGTTTGCCATTTTGTAATATTTCACTTGTTCGATAATTATAATAAAAGATGCACGCACTTTTGTGGACTAGCCCGTGTACAGGTGAACCACGTTACTTTTGGTCTCCTATTTTTCCTTATGGTGTTTCTCAATGTGTCTTATGTATGAGTACTTGTTTTTGTCCTTAAAAATGTTTATGACTACTTTGAAGTATCCGATCCATTAGAAAGTTGATTATGATGTATATTGCTAATATGTTTCCCTTATGATTATGATTATATTGTTACCATTTAGGTTGTCCTATTGGTGCGATAAAAGATACACATGCTTTCTAAAGATGTATATTAAGACATAATGAAGTTTTTTTGTGTTCCCGCAAGATTTAAGAAATGGTTGACATATCAAGTTCAGAATTTATTTAGTTGAAAATAAAACGTATATCTTTTCCTTGATTAGCATAATGACATTTGTAAACAGTAATAAGTGTCGCAAAGTTTTAATTATTTTGTAAAGCAGTATTTAAAGAAAGTAAACCCACACTTTGTATTTTCGCATAGATTTTAGTGGTATTTTAGACACTTAGAAAAGTTTTTAAATTTTACAAATTTTGGGTTCGTGACAGTCATCATGAATCTGGGTGATGGAAATTTATATGCCGCAGTTATGTGACCGGGTTGGAAAGAAACAAACCCTTCCCCCTTTGGGTCGGAGATAATCCTCGTGCCAATGTCTATGTAAGGTAGGATCCATCTAATGACCTCAGAACATGGAAACATCTATGGGCGTGT
Organism: Larix kaempferi; assembly: GCA_027924585.1. Taxonomy (NCBI): domain Eukaryota; kingdom Viridiplantae; phylum Streptophyta; class Pinopsida; order Pinales; family Pinaceae; genus Larix; species Larix kaempferi. The sequence goes on along the minus strand of BSBM01000742.1, from coordinate 22,581,373 downwards.
AGCTATTTTACGGAGGCCAGATGTCTTGATGTTTTGATACACCATCAATTCTTCGATGGACGCATCAAATACATTCTACTTATGATGAGATGATAGAGTTCACCCCACTTGTATTCTGGGGTGATTCTTGTTGTTGCTTTGGCATATTCGAACATGGTCTCTATTGGAGCATCAGCAACCACTTCTATGTCCGAATCCGATTCAGTTGTCCTGGGATTTTGCTTGGCAACCCTTCTTTGCATTTCATAATCCTAATGAGACATTGAATCAAAGTGTAAGCAAGTTTTAATGACAAAGAAAATAGCAGTAAGAAACAAAAGCATCCCTTATCAATATTGTCCATAGGAAAACAAAGTTGAGAACTCATTACTTCCATGATGTTGGATGTATCTTGGTTATGTTAGCTATGTCCCGAGAAAGTACACCGGTGTGTAATAGCCAATATGTAACTGAAATTTTATGTGAAAACAATCTAAAAGAGGTTTACCACTGTCTAAAAAAAAAATATTCAAACACAATTTCACTCCCAAAATCATTTTGTAAAGTTATAACAACGTTTCACTGTAGCCCATTCTATTTAGAGAAGATTAAAGGTATGAAAAGTTGAAAATATCCGTGGTTCTAGCTCTTTAAAGATCAGAAAGTTCACAGGATGCAACTCATTCAACCCTCTCTTGCGAAAACAAACTATTCTAATGGATTTCTGACCCTTCTGTGATTGAAAACAAGTTCTAAAATATAACAATTTTGGTTTGTAAAGGTGATTGAACCATGTTCCGGCAATGCTTATATTGAAAAATCGAACGGGATATAAGTTATTAGGGTTTCGTAGGGGGGTCCAATACTTGGAAAAACTTCATCCTAGTCGGTTGAGATGTGTCGGCATTCATCCCCCTTCCTGTGGTATATTATCCCCAGAAGATTAGGTCAATCTGAGAATTGCAATAATGGTTGTCATAAAATAAATATATTATATTATATGGCGAAAACCTAGCCTAATGGATATGCTCATTAAGTAAACAAAATGGCTTCAATGACTTATTCTATTCTCCTTTCGACCAACTATGGAGGTGGGGTAGCGTAAAACTGTAGTAGGTCCCGGCTCAGGCTAAACCGAGTGTAAATTTTATGGCTATATGTTTAACCCAAATGGTGTAATTCCCACTGCCGCACTCAACATCCTAGTGTGTTTCTCCCACTTCCCACCTAACGGACTCATCCCACTCCCTTCTTCACATCGCAGATAGAACATCGCATACAGGGGAGGTGAACATCGGCAAGGGACCGGATGGTAAGCATGGCGCGAGGCATTCGCTTGGACGGGAAGAACCCTAACAAGGTTTGGTCAAGAGGCGTTAATTTAAAGAATCACAAAATGATACCTACCAATCCATGCCCACTGGACAAGAACAAAATAGTTGGCCTAAGGGTTTAAAAAAAAAAAAAAATTCGTGAACAAATTAACGCCAAGCACGTTTTACACGAGGGAAATTTGCCGATGGAAGACCGTCGTTTCAAACATAAAGGACAAAGGGTACAAAATGGCCTACCTAGAAGTTGCAGACTGGTCACGAAAAAACAAATTTCAACGGTGTTGGGCGTTCGACGTTTGGTAGCGGATCCGGTTGCAACAGCGTAAAAGTGATTGTAAAAACTCATTTTACCCCTTATAAACCTTGGAAACCCTAGTAATTAATGCGTGAGGTTAAATGCTGGTGGGGTCCACCAAATGGTCGAGCCGTTTCGGCTTAATTTCCAAACCATTTTTTTCCCTCTGTATCGTAGCGGAATAATTTTGGCACCGACGTGTTTCAGCGTTCCTTCGCCTTTTCACCATGAAACATGTCGACGACCCTTATTATTCTATGTTGGTTCCTTATCCAAGTCCCTTTTCGGCATCTTCTGATATTTCTACGCCGAAGCACATCGACGCTTTTTTCATTCTTTGCCAAAGTGTTTCGGTGTGACTGGTACACGCTCGCCGATCTTTCAATTTACGCATGGTGTCTTTTCTATTTCAGGGCGATCTCTCACCTTGCTCTAATCCTTTTGTCGGAGATTCTCTCATATTTCCAGCGACATGTTTCGGCATAAATTCTTTTAGTGCAACGAAACAGTTCGGGGCTTCTCCCAATCTTGCGCCAACTTTCCTTTCGCCGCGGCATCTTCAGCGTCTTTTTCATTTCACGCCGATGTGTTTCAGCGTCCCTCTTACTTTCACGCCGAAATGTATCGGCGTAACTCAGTGAGTTTCTCTGACCCTTGAATATTTAGAAAAAAATCTAAGTGTCTCGGCGCAATTTTACAAACGTTCCGACCATTCCAACGAATAATGATGAGTTGCTCTGAAACATAAAAAAAAATCCCAGGACACCAAATTTGCTCCGACCGTTTCGGCGGAACTCGATGAATTGCTCTGACCGTTTCGGCAGAACAAACTAGAGTTGTGTCAATGGAAAAACTTGATCCTTTCACTGGTTTCCTCAAGAAAAATTCTAAGTGACAACAGGTAAACCTTTTAGGATGAGCTAAACTCTAAGTAAACCAAAAAATAGAAGGAGGGGCCCTACAATTTCAAGAAAATTTTGGGGATAATATTGCAGCAGCAACAGGTCTCTATTGACAGTAAGACCCCATCAACACTGGTACACAAATTTAAAACCCACACAAATTAGAAACCACCGCATGTTCCTCAATCATTTGTCAAAGAGGGTTGAACCTTATGCCATGGAATGATCTCCACCATTGGTCTTTTACAATTAAAAATCCACATTAACACTAGCTCTGATGGACCCTTATGTTGTATCACATAATTACATGCAACTTTCTCACATGATCCCTCCCCATTACTTATCTAGGGATCAATGACAACTACGATGGATGTGGGTTTGAAAGGCCTCCTTCCTTGCAAGCACTACTTTACAACCGCGCCTCATATAATGATGTGTCTCACTTGACATGTCTCTGAAGGGATTAAACCTTCATCGCAAGTCTTGTCCACCATTGATCTATGCTAGATCAACGATCCAGAGCATCTCCCAACCTCATCTTTGAAACATCAATACCTTACCCCTTATGGCATGGGGATCATCCTCCATTGTCAATTTAAGTCATCGCATGATTAAGATTCACTATAAAGTGTCCCTTCTTTTTCTCCCTATACATATGTTAATCCTCAAGCATTTCCACCTCGAATATATTCCCCATTGGTTATCTTAATCGCAATGGATAGTAAACATCTCTCACTACAACGAAACAAACAATTAACGCCTAATTTAGTGTAACTTTTTTCCAAATGCGTTGAAAATCTAGTGTGAATATGCATTTTCTAAAACGTTAAAATTAGTGCCAAGTTTAGCACCTTGATTAGCACCAAATTTAGTGCCAGGATTAATGCCAACTGTCTGTAAAATAAATTTATGGAAATAGAAATAGAACATGGTAAAAAATAAAAATGAAAATGGTAAAGAAATGCTTAAATTTGAACCCAATCACTTGTGAAGAGGCAAGAGATATACTTGAGCTACATTCCCACAAAAAATTATGATTAGAAATGCAAATTTGAACTGGAACTAAACTAACCTAATGCAAATTAGAACTTACGAAAACATAAATGGAAAATGGTAAAAAATGAAAATAGAAATTAAAAATGTTAGGGGAATGTTGGGATTTGAACCCGGATCACTTGCCAAAAGGAAATAACTCTACTTGAGCTACATTCCCAAAAAAATATACATTTTAAAGTGTATTTTTGAATTGAAATAACCTAACATATGCATGCACACAAGTGAATACAAATAGAAAAGTAACTCGAATCTTCTTATATTAATGCAAGGGTATTACTTGATCCCTACCCATGAACTAGATCTGTACATTAAAGAAAACCACCAAAATTTCATTTTTGTATTCTTCTCCATTAAAATTGCAACAACAAAAAACAATAAACACTAGAAAATCATTAAAGAAAAAACAAAGCAAAAAATGAAGAAAAAAATAGAAGGGAAGGGAGAAGCCGTTACCTTCCTTATGGAGGTTCCACCATGAAACCCTAACTTCCATGCATGAAACCCGAAACTTGCAACAAAAAAATAACAATAAACATTAGAAAATAAATAATAAAAATAAAAATAAAATAGGAAGGAAGGAGGAGAAGGGAAGGGAGAAGTCATTACATTTGTTATGGAGGTTCTTTGATGAAACCTTCTCGTCCATACATGAAACCCTAAACCTGCAACAATAAAACAACAATAAACATTAGTAAATCTACAAAAGAAAAAAAAAGAGAAAGGAGGAAAAGGGAAGGATAATCCATTATCTTCCTCATGGAGGCTCCTCCATAAAACCAAAACCCTATCCTCTATGAGGATGAAACTCTAAGAGGGCACCATGTGTCCTCATCCACACAATCCTTAGTGCATCTTTACAAACAAGTGTGCACCAACTAATGTATGTTAGCATAATATTTGAATGGCATAATGAATTATTGTAAGAATGCCCCTTGCTCATAGACTCAAAATCAATGAGGAGTTCAAAGAAACTGGGTTACATTTATTTTAACATGAGGAGACATGGAACTCTTACACATGTACTTAGCCTTTACACCCATAATTGCGTGAGAAGTCCTTTCCTAGCCAACCTTCTATATGCATTCAATAATTGATGTAATGAGTCAATGGAAGTAGATGGCTTTGGTTAAGGTACATGGGTGAGATCTAAAGTTGACAATTGTCAATGTATGATTCACTTACCATTATGTCCACTTTCCTTTCTCCTCTAGTGGAACCGTAGCCCCTCTCCTTCACATGCTCTCTATATCCAACTTAGACCATTATATATAATATTTTAAATTAATATTTACATAAGTTGCATTTACCATGACAAGCCTATGGCATGATTCATATATGCATATCTACATTATATTTTCCTATTCATTTATTAGTTGGACCATGGCCTTGAACACCACATTAGGAATCCATATTAGCATATCTATAATGCATTTTCGCATTATCACAACACAAGATCATTATATTTCACAACCTGCATGGCTTGCCTTCCATTACATGATCTTCACATTTACAACTTATTCATAGTGTGATTCAATTCAATTTAGAGATCAAAACTATGAACATTAACCCTGTAATCAAATGCTAAAAGCTTACAGTCAACAATCCATAAAATATAAGAATATACTCAAAAGTTTACAAATCTATAAATATATTATTCAAATAAAATTAAATAAATCATGAAAAAAAATCTTCTAAAAATATATAATTCAAATAAAATAGAAAAATCATAAAAAAAAATCTTCTTATTACTTAACTAATTTACAAGAAATAAATTATTCGAAGTTTCAAAGAAGAGGCCTGGATCTGGGGGAGAGATGGAGTTTAGGAGCTTAGGGTTTCTGGTTGTGAGGTCAGGTATATCTACTGCAAGATGAGGATGGCACTCTGAGACACCTTGGAGTCCAGCTAGCCTTCCCGGCTAGCTTTAGTACCAACCAAGGCATAAAAAAGTGTGAATCTATTTTTATTATTTTTGTTTTGGGGCTGCCTATCCAATTTCTGCAGAGTTTTTACCCTACCTCCTTTTTATTTGGTACATCCCTCATTTTTTGTCGTCTTTTCTAGTTATTACTTGGTTTATTTCTAGGGCCGACTAAACTCTTTTTATGTTTTACTTCCACTATCGCTATTTTGGCAGAGGCTGGGATTTTTTGGGGGGACACTTGGATGCATAGTTTTTTACAAATGTCACATCATCCGGGTGGGTATGGAGTTCTGTGAGCCCTATAGTTCTAATGGGGGTTTAACAAACACAGATTCGCTGCATTGGGGGTTTCACTAGACTACTTCTTGTGCAGCGACGGATGAGGGTTTTTCCTTGGGTGATTTAGGGAAATATGAGAAACTTGCTACGAGATATAAGATTTCCGGCGAGGCTACTCATCTGAGACGAAGGCACAAACCTTATAAAGCCCAAGAAGAAACTATTATTATACCCTGGATGCTGGGGTGAATCTGGAACGAATCGATATACTCTCACGAAGGTGCATTGCGGGTAGGATTGAAGGCTCAAAACTTTCTCAATCTGAGTTGGTCGAATGGGTTTACCTCCACGCACCAGCCTATTATCCCGAGTTTGGGTGGCTTTTATACTACCTAGTGAAGAGTTTTTACAGACTATTTTGGATCGGACTTGGCTGCTAAAGGAGGGTTCTCTGATTTTAAAATGATGGCATATGAATTTTAATCCATCTACAGAACAAATGAGGCTTTGTCATCTATGGGTTCTTCTACTCAGGTTTCCATTCAAGCTATGGACGCCCAATGTATTTGAAGGTTTGGGAAATTTCTTGGGGAGATTTATCAGACTTGAGAAAAACCTAATTGTCGGAATAAACAATAAGATGGCATCCATTTTGGTCGAATTTGATGTGTCGAAAGGGTTACCGGCTAATGTGGATATTCTCTGGGGGAACAAGGTATATAAACAGAAAATTGACTACAAAAATATCCCATTTCGTTGTTTTCACTGTAGAGGCACGGGACATGTAAATTTGAAATGCCCTCTACTGGGAAAAAAATCTGTTTCAAAATCTCCAACTTCATCTGATCGCTTGGACTCCCCTACTGGGCCAATTTGGGTTTCCGTTGATAATCCAGGTATGTCTCAAGATGAACCCTATGGTATTTATGAGGGGGTTACAAAAGGGGAACTGGATTTTTATCTCTCTATGGAGAAAGCACTAGATGTTCGACTTTCTCACTCTAAACCCTTGGCTAGAATTTTTTTAAATGATTTAAATTCGACGGAAACTGTTAATTTGGTTAATGAACCTTGTGATTTAAACCCTAATGTTGCCCCACAGACTTTGGAAAATCCTATTTTAGGTTTAACCTCTGCTAAAATTCTCGGGGACACCGGTGATTCACCTCATGTTCTTACTACTAAACCTGTCTCATCGCCCACCTTTGATGATCTTTCCAGTCAGGCTACCAGGGTTGGGAATTCTACAAACACTTATTTGGTTTCTACCAGTGCTCATGGGAAACCAAGCCCTTTTTCGAGAGTCACTGCTTGCTATGAAAATAATCGATGGTTCTCCATTAGAAATATATGTTGTAAATCCAGTCCCCTATGATGATCTGGTTATTCCTTCAATTCGTTGTCAGAATGTGACCATCTGCAAAAAGAAAAAGGTGAAACAGAAAGATATTGGGGATACTTTCATTCCTCTATCTGAGCGTCTTGAGCAATCTTGTGATGTGTCTAAAACAGTTTCTCCTTCCTCCCATGGGACTCTTAGAGTAGGTTTGTCCCCACAGTATGTTTCCTAATGTCTATTATGACTTTTCATATCCAGGGAATTGGCGGGGTTGAAAAGGCTAGGACCCTTGTCAATTTTATTAAATGTACTAGTCTGGATTGCTTCTTAATTCAATAAACTCTTTGCTCTTCCACTCAGGCGATTGACTTCTTCACTAGACAGTGGTTGGGTTGGCACTTCAGTGCTATTGATTCCTGTGGACTTTCGGGGGGCCTATTGTCTAGGGGGAACCCTTTAACTACGTCCTTTAAGACCTATAGAACCCTGGGGGGTCTTATTATGAAAGGTCGTTTTCTCACATGTAATACTGAATTTGCCATTCTGAGAATATATGCTCCTTACAGAGATAGGGAGACTTACTGGAGAACATTGGAAACATATGGCTTACTTAATACCACAAATCTGACTGTGGCAGGTGACCTCAATATGACTGTATCTGCGGCTAAGGTCTGGGGTTCATTGATTTTGGTTGATGACTTGGCAGATTTTTTTATTAAACTTTTTCAGAGAAATCACTTGATTGATGTCTTGCCTAGAAAAATGGGGTTTACCTATAGCAATAAACATGCAGGTTTGGGATGTGTGAGTAAAAGATTAGATCGGTTTCTTATTGTAGAAGATTTGGAAAATATTATTGTCAGGTATAGGACTTGGATAGAATACTCTAACATATCTGACCACCAAGACATTATTCTGCAGTTTGATGATCTTCAACATAATGTAGTGAAACCCTTCATATTCAATAGTACATGGTTGAAAGACAGAGAGTTTTGTAACCTGGTCAAGACTTTCTGGTCACAAGTTGTTGTTCCCATTGGTTATAATCCGGTGGATTCACTGATATTCAAATTGAAAGGACTAAAAGAGAAAACAAAAGTTTGGGAAAATAATAAGGAGGGATCGACATGATCAATCTGTTATCAAAGTTCAGATAAAACAACTTCACAAGCTACACTCAGATGGCATTTTCATAGAGGAGGATAGATTGGAGCTTCGGTAGTTGCAGACCAAACTGAATGAAATTTTAAAGAATGAAGAGAGTTCTTGGAAGCTAAAAATTCGTGCTCTATGGGTAGAGCTAGGTGACAATAATAATCGTTTTTTTCACAATTTCGCCTCCCACAGGAGAAATGTTAACACTATATGGGCTATTAATGATAGTCAGGGTATGGAAATTATGGATCAAAAGAAAATTGGAGAGGCTGCTTATAAACATTTCAGTTCACATTTTGAGGACCCGAAGTCTTCCAACATTGTTGCTCAGTTAAATGTCTTAAAGTGCTATCCATCCATTTTTACTGCTGAGGAAGGATTACAGGTTGGCAGACCTATCACACTAGATGAAATTGAAGAGGTATTGAAAGCTTTCAAGAAAGATAAGAGCCCAGGCCCTGGCGGTTGGTCGGTTGAAATTTTTACAACTTTCTGGGACATAATGAGTATGGATTTATTGAATATGGTGGAGTTTACTCATTTAGTTGGATGGATTGCTGGTGGTCTAAATGCGACTTTTATTACTCTCATTCCAAAAAACAAGAGGCCAAAATCTTTTAATGGTTTCAGACCTATTGCGTTATGCAATTTGGTCTACAAGATAGTCTCAAAGATTATCGCCAATAGAATCAAGCCACATCTATCCAGATGGATGTCTATGGAGCAGTTTGGCTTTCTTGAGGATAGACAGATTTTGGATGCAGTTGGTATCACACAGGAGGTTCTTCATTCTGTAAAGATTAAGAAACAAAATTCTATTATCCTGAAAATTGCTCTTATAAAAGCATATGATGTTGGTTGTGGAGCCAGATCTTCCAATCTCATAGATATATTGTCTCAGCCGTGTACCCAGCTTTATATAATATGCAAAAGGACTGTACACTCGTTCCCCAACCTTGGGTTGTTTTCGCCAACAGTTTACGGGCCCATGGTTTTGGGTAACCCATGGTATTTTCCCATTGTATTTCCCCTTTATAAGAAAGACATTGTAATACGGCTAGGGTTGATGTATTAAGTATTATGCATTGTAAAGACCTCTGAGATTGAGAAGAGAGACTATGAGACAGTGAAGAGAAAGTGCAGCGGATGTGCTGCAGGTTGTATCCCATCATTTGCTGGACGGTATAATAATAAGGACTGGCAATTTCAATGTGGACGTAGCCCATCTTGGGTGAACCACGATATATTGGTGTCTCTCTTGTAATGTGTCTGTGTGATTATATTTGCATTTATGCTTATTGTTATTGCTCTGCGATCCTGTTTTTATAACAATTGGTATCAGAGCCAAAGGTCTATTTGGCAGATAAACCCGCAAGAAAATAGGGTTTCTGGTTCGAGTGGGAACAATGGCAAAAGAAGGAAAGTTTAAGGTCGAAAAATTTAATGGCCAAAACTACCAGTTATGGAATATGCAAATGGAGGACTATCTGTACCAGAAGGATCTATTCCTATCGTTGGGAGGAAGAGCAAAGCAGTCGGCGACTATGAAGAACGAAGAATGGGAGGTTCTTGACAGAAAGGCACTGGGAACAATACGGTTGTCCCTAGCTTCGTCGGTGGCTTTCAATATCTCAAAAGAAAAGACAACGGAGGGTTTGATGAGCGCATTGGGTAAGCTATATGAAAAACCCTCGGCCTCCAACAAGGTATTTCTAATGAATCGTTTGTTTAATATGAAGATGTCTAAAGGTGGATCTGTTGCTGATCATTTAAATGAATTTAATACGGTTACAAAACAACTAAGTTCTGTAAGTCTGAACTTTGATGATGAGGTTAGGGCTCTTCTAATCTTGTGTTCATTGCCAGAAAGTTGGAATAGCTTGGTCATGGCTGTAAGTAACTTTGTCTCTGGTTAAAACACCTTGAAATTTGATGATCTTATTAATGTTATTCTTAGCGAGGAAATGCGAAGAAAAAGCACAGGTGAGACATCAGGTAATGCATTGACCATTGTCACGTCCCCATTATTGACCCCATTACATTCAAACGTAATTGATGTAATATTGTATGAGATCATGGTGAGGATCTCAAGTCCAAGGCCCCGCCATCGATTTATTGATGCATATGCTTTGCGTGCTAGCCAGGCACATTGGAATTTCAACATCATGTAATATGCATTTTAATAAAAATACCCACAACTAGCTATGCAATGCAACAAAGAGATGGGGGCATGTTTTCACAAGGAATTAGGAGGGAAAACATTCAAACCCTTGAACCAATAGAGTCAAGCCAAGTGTCAATGAGAGAACCCATCAAACCCTCAACTACCCATGTTGACTTTTGTACCCAACCATTGATTTCTCTCAAGAGTTGGTTGGGGAAGTTAATGCCTTGGGAATGGGGAGGTATGGTTGTCCAAAATCGGGGTATGGGCAAGCCACCCTTCATGGAAAATCGTGTTGGTCTCCTTGGGCAAGAAGAGAGCCACGAAATTGCTCTCCAAACCATGATGCATCCATCATTCTTCCTCCCTCACGAGTTTAGAGCCACCTGGGCGTTTTCCAGGCATGTCTGCTGCGTTTTTCTTCGTTCTCCCTGTAGAGAAGGGCGTTTTCGTGCTGTATACCAGTGGGGAAGAAGGGGAAATCGAATGGGGGATTCAATAGAGACCATTTTGGGATGATTGAAGGCTGATATATTTGGGGAAGGAATCATTTTTCCTCCCTGTGGTTGTTTGCCCCATCCCACAATCCGTTTTTTGTTGGGAACGTTTTTGAGAAAACCCATGGCCAGATTATTTGTAAAATCCCATTGTTTGAATTATGGATCTCCGCCCCATGTCTGTGCATGCTGTGTGAGAGAGTATGTTGGGTATGGGTTATGGGTACCCATAGCTTTGGCTTGAGCTTGAGAATAAGCATCCATTGTTCAAGTGTAGCCTGATAAACCCAGTTGAACTGGCTTGGCTGAGATGAAATGGTTAATGGACTACGTGTGAGCTGGAATGTTCCCTTTCCTTGTGAGAATCATGCCCAGCTCGGGGGTGGCCTTCGGACGGACTCAGTATAAGCTGTCGAAGAGCCTATGGTTGGGTGGAACGTTGCAGCGACATAGCTAGTTGCTTGGGGCAGTTGCAAGATGAAGATAAGTGCTTTCATGTCTATGTATTTATTTCCGCAAATGTTTAATTAATGATTATTTTGATATGCTGGATGATCATGAAGCGTGTGTGGATGTTGTTTTTAATTCCGCTGTGCATAATTGATTTGTTTTACATCTGCACATTCATATTTTATTTATATTAATCTAACTAATGGGCTAAGATCTTGTGAAAGCCCTGAATTTGACATCATGTACCCTGCCTTGCATTGGTTGAATGGGTGGGTACGTGACAAAATGGTATCAAAGCTGCTGGTTGCAGCATTGGGCCTCTATGGGCCAAATCCAATTACAGTCATCTTTGAAAGAAAGAAATTTTTCAAATTTTTCCTAAGTCTGTTTGAAAATTTTGTTTTGAAAAATTCGTTTAAATCCTGTTTCGGAGAGAATTCCCGAATGTCTTCCGAAACTGCGGAAACATTCGACGAATTGCTCCGAAACTGCGGAAGCATTCCGCGAGTTTTTCCGCAACGCGGAGGAGTTTGGGAAGTCGCCCCGAAATTTGCGGAAGGAATTCTCTTCCGAAATTTGCGAAAGGAATTCTCTTCCGAAATTTGCGGAAGGATTCCGCGAATTGTCCCGCAACGCGGAAAAATTCGGCGAAATGCTCCAAAAAAAATAGAAAATTTTTCTAAGTTTTTGGCGTCGAAAGGAAATTTTCGGAAGGAATTCTCTTCCAAAATTGCGGAAGGAATTTTCTTCCGAACTGCGGAAAGATTCCGCAAGTCATTCTGCAACTGCGGAAGACTTCGCTGAGTCGTTCCGCAACTGCGGAAGACTTCGGCGAATCGTTCCGCAACTACGGAAGGCTTTGGCGAATCGTTTCGCAATTACGGAAGGCTTCCGCGAACCTCCCCGAAACTGCAGAAGACTTCACCAAATCGTCCCGAAATTTTGGAAGCATTCGGCGAACCGTTCCGAAACTGCGGAAGCATTCCGCGAACGCCTCCGCAACTACGGGAGCATTCGCCGAATCACTCCGCAGCGGAAGCGTTCCGCGAATGGCTCCGCAATTGCGGGAGCATTCGCCGAATGGCTCCGCAACTGTGGGAGCCTTCGCCGAATGGCTCCCTAATTGTGGGAGCGATCAGCGAACCCGCCCGAAAAAAAAAAAAAAGAAAAAAAAACAACTCAATTTTTGGATAGAGGGAGCATCCGGGCTCAAAATGGGATGTTTCCTGTGGGGCTCAGAGGATATTGACGAGGGCCATGAAAGAACCAATGAAAACCCCTAGCCCATTAGACTCCGATTTGACAGAAAATGGATAATAGTGACTTTTGAAGGACAGAGTCCCGAGGCTTGACGGAAGGTCGGTTTGAGCTGAAATTGATCAGGCGCGGCCATGAAGCAGGCACAATGTTAAGTTCAGAATCTTGGAGCCAAACTCCAAAGGATGTGGAGTCGGGGTGAGCAAGAAGGCCAAAAAGCACTGTTTCGGGCCACTTTTTCGGGATTTTGAAAAGCTTGTGAGCAGTAAAAGTGACCCTAGATGTGGTAATCAAAAATTTTACTGAACTAGACATTTCATATTCTTATTAAGACGGACAGTTTTCGTTAGACGAATATTTCCCAGAAATGCACCGTTTGGGAGATAGCCATTTTTGGCCCAAAATTTAGAATTTTGGAAAAATGTAAAAAGTGAGTAGTAAAACCCAGAAATTCATAGAAGATGAATGGTGCATCGGAATTGAGATCCGTGAATTGCTGAGTGTTCCTGGTTATATGGACTAACTTCGCCTAATATAAAAAAATTTGTGATTCCTCATAGATTTTCTTCCACATGTGGCTAAATTTGGCATTCTGGACCAAAATGCAACTGTGTAAAATGTGCAGAATTGGAGTGAAAGTTGTCATTTTTGAAGAGATGCAGTTTCCGCACCTGATGTCGGAATGGAGCATGAAGACAAGCATTGAAAATCTTGTCCAGTAGGAAACAATGATGCATGACCAGAGTTTGAACGAGGTCTACATATATCATAGATATTTAGTGCAGAAGAGTGCCAGCGGCTGTTTTGACAAACAAATTTTGTTGTCAATATGGGCAATTTCTACAATTGCATGATATTGAAGAGAAATTCCATGTTACAATGAGGGATCGAAAAGGGGAGAATTCTTTAAACCCCTATTTGTTATCATGCTTATAATTATGAAATTGTCATATGGCATAAAAATATTAAAAATGTAAGGGATTACATAGATATATATGCACTAGATGGCACCTTAACAAACATTGCATAGTGTATATGGAAATGCTTGTGCACAAATGGGATATTGCATATTGGTAGAATAATGAAGTCTGCTTATGCAATAAACCACTAATGGAGAATATTGTGGTTGATAATCATCATTGATGTTGGTATTGGTTGTAGGACCAAAGATAACAAAGAGTATGGCTAAAGGTGTTGAATGTGTTGTTGCATGAAGCCAACAACCTTATGCAGAAAGGATGGTGCAACAAATCTATGATCATAAAGTTGGCAAAAGGACCAAGTAACCTTGGTAAGATTCCAACTGATCAGGTAACATTAGACGATGTTAATGGTAACCATGCAGGTAATGATTATTGGAGCCAAATTGCATGAACGTTGAAAGAGAATTTGGTGAGATCCCTTCAACCATGTTTGAGCTATGTTGAGTTAGTTGCATGTGATATTGAATACCGATTGGGACTGTTAACCTACCAAGCTTGATGAGGTGTGGGTAAGTGGGGGAAATGATCCTTACACCCTATGATTGTTTAGAAATCTCAATGCATTCATATGAATTTATATCATGCCATGTGTATGTTGGTTATGTGCTTAATAACCAAAGCAAGTGAGGACTGGTGGTTCTGATTATGGTAATGCAAGTTATATGAGATAGTCATGTTTCAATCATAATATGCTTGAATGCATAGTACTCATGAAACAATGCAAGGTAGCATTAAGTAGATGAGCATTAAGAAATTTTATAAATCTTGTGATGCATTGTATGAATGCATAAGGATGATGCATATGTTATTGCAAAATAAATAACAAATGAAATGATGAATTGATAATAATTCTAGGATCATTTCATGGGCTGTTATGAGTGCAGAATAGTAAGTGCATGAAGAGCCCAATCATGATCGATGGGCTACTAGAATGCTTTGTGGAAGGACAGAGTTGTATAAATGATATGACTATGAAATAATGAGTATTTACGATTTATTTAAGTTGCATGGATAGTGTGACTATGTCTTGAAATTCTATTGTGGTAATGATGCATATATAGAAATGTATATATATTTCATTGCATTTCAAATGTTAAACAACTGAAGGTGTTTGAATTATTGAGTATTATAATTCTGAGATCACTTCAGTGACTGTCATGGCAATTAATGATTATGTGCATAGATACTCACAACGTGTTTGGCTGACTAAAGTTTCAGTTTTCGGGTAGAAAAGTCTTGCGTATGGCAATGACGATAAGTCCATAGTAAAGACCGGGATCTACCATGTGCAAAATCCAAAGGTTATGAGAAGGTTCTCATGGTTGTAAATTTACGCATGAAACAAATCTGAAAATTGTTTGGTTTAAGTCTATGAGAATAGTCTCATAGTTGCAAATCTAATTTCTATAGGAAAACAGAGTTACAAATTTCAGATTTGAGAATTTGCTTATAATTGCTAATGATTGTTTGGCTTATATAGAATTGTGTCAGGAAGACATGCTGTAGGTGGATGTTCAGGTATGGTAGCAAGGGTGAAACCATAATGGGCAGTGTGATACCACTTACAAGGGCCAAACAATATGAGGAGAGACTCATTGCTAAGCAAATCAATTTCTGTAGGAGACAGAATTGTAAATTCATATTGAATTTAATTATTAATGTTATTGACTGGTTATGGAACAATCATATTTGAAGCTTATTGCTAAATGTTGCTGACTGTTTGGCTATTTGATAAAGTGTGTCAGGATGACACATTGCAGGAAGACCATGTGTGATGGCTTGCAGAAGCCAAACTAGATGGGGATGATCCCATGCTCTGAAAATGGGTTTCGGGTGAAACGCCATTGATAATGCCTCAGCCAAACCGCATGTCGGTAAACCATGGAATTGAAATGGTAAAGCTATGCCCAGAAGGCATGTGAGACACATATGCAAAATGAATGAGTATTCTGTGACCCTAGACAAGAACATGCATGTCTAAATTATTAGGGTTAATATGCAGAGCATGCTCTATCTTATTTATATCATTGCAAACTGCTTGAATATGATTAGGGCCTACATGGCGCATATCGGAAAGGGGGTGCACACATTTTCTGCTGCTGGGTCATGTTAGGGTTTTCAATATTGACTACACCCTAAGGGAATGGACACATTCCTGGTGTTTCAATACTTGATAGTGAATGATATGAAATATGATTACGATTTTTTAGCAACAATACTGATGAGTCTGCTTATCCTTCTTGTGCTATCAGCTTACACAGATGCAATTTGGTGTTGCACGTAAGAGGCAAAGTGAAGAAAGGGTGCTCAAGAGGACTGTATGGGTAGTGGTAACCTTTCTACGCTCACACTAAAGGACACTAGAAGGGATGGATAGGCCCGGGGAGCTGTGTTGCAGAAAAGGGGTATCATCCTTGTGTAGTGTGAGTGGGTATTGTGGGGCCATGCTAGCCTGCATTCAAGTGAGTCACCTATGGAGTTCCTGGAGGGAACCATTGGTTGCACAAGAGAAGGAGCCACGTGATCATATTATGTTGTTCATATTTCCTGATAAACCCAGTCGATGTACTGGCTTGGCAATGGTTGTTGTATTCCTAATAAATCCAGTCGACGTACTGGCTTGGCATTGGTTATTTGGGAGTTGTGGCGAAAGGTTGTTGGATGCCTGATAAACCCAGTCGGTGTACTTGCTTGGCATGTTGTTAAATTAATACCTGACAAACCCAGTCGATGTACTGGCATGGCATTGGTTACTTGCATGTTGTGGAGGTATTGGTGAAGGGTGTTATTTCCTGACAAACCCAGTCGGAGAACTGGCTTGGAAATGGTTATTGTATGCTTGATAAACCCAGTCGGCGTACTGGCTTAGCATACTGATTTTTGAAATGCTTGATAAACCCAATCGGCGTACTGGCTTAGCATACTGATTTTTGAAATGCTTGATAAACCCAGTCGGCATACTGGCTTAGCATACTGATTTTTGGGATGCCTGATAAACCCAGTCGGCGCACTGGTTTGGCATTGCCTATTCGGAGGATGTTGTGGAGCAGCATGTTGCTGGCCAAGCATCCACCCCACAGGTGATCCAAGGCTTGTAAAGCAGAGAAGGAAACCTGTGGAGTAGCGAGGAAACGCACAATACAGATAAATATTCATTTTCATTTAATTCTTGTTTGGAATAATGAAGATTTCAGGTACAAGTCTTATTGCAACCAAGCTAATACATTGTTGTTTCTTTGTTGGAAACCTTGGCCATTACAGGAAACAAGGACCTTGAAAGAACTATAAATGCTGGGTAAAATCAGAGAGTAACTGGATGAGAGTTATAAATGCTTGGTAGAGCCAGAGAGTAACTGGTTGGAACTATAAAATTCTTGGTAAATTTAAAGAGTAATTGGTGGGAACATTAACCACTTGATGTTATGGAGCAGCCGACGTGCTGGCCAAACATTCCCTTAAACAATTGATAAAACCAGTCAGCGTACTAGCCTGGCATTGCCTGATCGAATGATTGTGGAGTAGCCTGCGTGCTGGCCCAACATTCATTGTTGTATCCACGGGAAATCCAATGCTTGGAAAGCGAAGAAGGATCCTGTGGGATAAAGTGAAGACATCCAATAAAGATAAGTATTTGGTTATCTTGCAACTTCTTGCTTATGAATATACATGTGTATATGATTTAATTATGATTTCTTAAATTCTCATTTGGAAATAAACCCTATGAAAATACACTAAACATGTGAATTGACTCAATGTTTGAGTGTAGGTATTGTTGGAAGCAAGGACTATGAAAGCATCTGGAGGATGCATGTGGACATATGACTGTCCTAAAGAGCTTAGTATGAGCAGTAATGGAAGATGGTGCTAGTGGAACTGTGTGGGTCCTAGCAGCCAAAGGTTCTGTAAGCGACAATGGGGAAGGGTTCCCTGGTTGAAAGCCATTAAACAAACCTTAGACACTAAAGTGTCATAGCCAAGAAAGGGCAAGTCAAGCATTCACATTGAAGTGAAAGAGGCCAAGGAGCATAGAACCACCAGTGATGGTGTGGCTCCAGATTGGAACAAGACTAAGAGGGGGAAAACTCTTACTCTTCTCTTTCTTCTGACTGATGCATCTTAGAAACAAAGGATTGTTGAGTGCATGTCATAAATGAAAACAAATTGTGTTTCATTGCTTGAAATGAATTGTGAATGCTGAAATAGTTATTTTCTTGTGAAATGATGAACATGAATGAGTTCATGTGTGCGTGGGAAAGCATGAAATGTGTGGAAGTCTCATGAGTAAAGCATGGACGTTCCCAAGTCAATTAGGAAAATAATTGACTAATCCTATTATTATGTTATGCTTGTCCTAACAGGAATTGCCATTATAAGTCTCACAGATAGTTGACGGGACAACAAGAAAGATGGCATCCATGAAATTCCAGACTTGAAGATCAGCTGGAAGGTAAATAACGGAAAGGGATTGCTTTGGAGAAATGCCCACTTGCAGAGCTGGAAGACCAAAGCTAGCAGGAGCAGCTTGAGGAAACCAAAAGGCTTGATCGTGAAAGGTCAAAGTAAAGAAATGAATTGCAGAACAGACCTGCCACCAGTTGTGAATTGTTGGACATATGTAAAGTGGGTATATAATCTAAAGTATTGGAACACCGAGGACGGTGTTATTCCAAAGGGAGGGGAATGTCACGTCCCCATTATTGACCCCATTACATTCAAACGTAATTGATGTAATATTGTATGAGATCATGGTGAGGAGCTCAAGGCCAAGGCCCCGCCATCGATTTATTGATGCATATGCTTTGCGTGCTAGCTAGGCACATTGGAATTTCAACATCATGTAATATGCATTTTAATAAAAATACCCACAACTAGCTATGCAATGCAACAAAGCGATGGGGGCATGTTTTCACAAGGAATTGGGAGGGAAAAAATTCAAACCCTTGAACCAATAGAGTCAAACCAAGTGTCAATGAGAGAACCCATCAAACCCTCAACTACCTATGTTGACTTTTGTACCCAACCATTGATTTCTCCCAAGAGTTGGTTGGGGAAGTTAATGCCTTGGGAATGGGGAGGTATGGCTATCCAAAATCGGGGTATGGGCAAGCCACCCTTCATGGAAAATTGTGTTAGTCTCCTTGGGCAGGAAGAGAGCCACGAAATTGCTCTCCAAGCCATGATGCATCCATCATTCTTCCTCCCTCACGATCTTAGAGCCACCTGGGCGTTTTCCAGGCATGTCTGCTGCGTTTTTCTTCATTCTCCCTATAGAGAAGGGCTTTTTTGTGCTGTATACCAATGGGGAAGAAGGGGAAATCGAATGGGGGATTCAATAGAGACCGTTTTGGGTTGATTGAAGGCTGATATATTTGGGGAAGGAATCGCTTTTCCTCCCTGTGGTTGTTTGCCCCATCCCACAATCCGTTTTTGGTTGGGAACGTTTTTGAGAAAACCCATGGCCAGATTATTTGTAAAATCCCATTGTTTGAATTATGGATCTCCGCCCCATGTCTGTGCATGCTGTGTGAGAGAGTATGTTGGGTATGGGTTATGGGTACCCATAGCTTTGGCTTGAGCTTGAGAATAAGCATCCATTGTTCAAGTGTAGCCTGATAAACCCAGTTGAACTGGCTTGGCTGAGATGAAATGGTTAATGGACTACGTGTGAGCTGGAATGTTCCCTTTCCTTGTGAGAATCATGCCCAGCTCGGGGGTGGCCTTCGGACGGACTCAGTATAAGCTGTCGAAGAGCCTATGGTTGGGTGGAACGTTGCAGCGACATAGCTAGTTGCTTGGGGCAGTTGCAATATGAAGATAAGTGCTTTCATGTCTATGTATTTATTTCCGCAAATGTTTAATTAATGATTATTTTGATATGCTGGATGAGCATGAAGCGTGTGTGGATGTTGTTTTTAATTCCGCTGTGCATAATTGATTTGTTTTACATCTGCACATTCATATTTTATTTATATTAATCTAACTAATGGGCTAAGATCTTGTGAAAGCCCTGAATTTGACATCATGTACCCTGCCTTGCATTGGTTGAATGGGTGGGTACGTGACAACCATGTAGAGCAGGGGAAGACAAAGGGAGAAAGGAAAGAGCCAAGGTGATCGTGGCAAGTCTAAAACAGGAAAATCCAAGTCCAGACTGGGAAAAATAGAGTGTTGGAACTGTGGAAAGAAAGGACATCTGAAGAAAGACTGCAAATCTCTAAAGAATGAAAGGAGATGGACAGCAGGAAACTACCCAAGAAGCAAATGTAGCAGGTGATGTGTTACAAGATGCTTTGATTCTTGCATTAGATAATACTAGTGATTATTGGGTAGTAGATTCGGGGGCTTCATGTCATGCTACATCCCATAGGAAATATTTTCATGATTATGTTCCAGGTGATTTTGGACATGTCTTATTGGGTGATGATGAGCCATGTAAAATCGTTGGAATGAGTAAGTTGTGGATAAAATTTAAGAATGGAACTGAATGGCTACTAAAAGATGCTAGGCATATTCCTGCTATGAAAATAAATATGATCTCAAGAGGGAAGTTGGGAGATGGCGGCTGTCTATCTACGTTTGGATAAACGTGGTGGAAGATCACTAAAGGATCAATGGTGATAACAAAAGGAAACAGGATAGGTATGTTGTATTTATGTCCTCATAATACTGACCATTCTATCTCTTTAGCTTCCACAGGAACAGATACAGCATTGTGGCATCATAGGCTTGGCCACATGAGTGAAAAGGGGATGCAAATTCTCCACTCAAGGGAGTTGCTTCCAGATTTGAAGTAGGTAAGTTTGGAATTCTGTGAGAACTGTGTTTATGAAAAACAGAAGAGAGTTAGATTTCTCAGGGTTGGGAAACAGAAGAAGAATGAAAAGTTAGAGCTTGTGCATACAGATGTATGGGGACCGGCTCAGGTACAATCTCTTGGTGGCTCTCATTATTATGTTATATTTATTGATGATGCAACTAGAAAAACTTGGGTTTATTACATTAGACATAAATCAGATGTGTTTGCTATTTTTAAGAAGTGGAAAGCTTTGGTTGAAAATGAGACAGGAAAAAGGTTGAAGTGTCTCAGATCTAATAATGGAGGTGAGTACTGCGGCAAGGAGTTTGATAGTTATTGTTCATACCATGGGATTCGTAGAGAAAAGACAGTCCCAAGAACACCACAAGAAAATGGTGTGTCAGAAAGGATGAATAGAACGATCATGGAGCGTGCAAGGTGTATGAGATTGCATGCAGGGTTTCCCTTACAGTTTTGAGCAGATGCTGTAAATATTGTTGTTTATTTAATAAACAGATGGCCTTCAAGTGCTTTGGATGGTGGTATTCCAGAGGAGACATGGACAAGTAAAAAGGTAAACTGTTCATTTCTGAGAACGTTTGGTTGTGAATCATTTTTCCATATTGATAAAGAAAATAGAACAAAGCTTGAAGCTAAATCCAAAAAATGTACCTTTATTGGATATGGAGTTGATGATTTTGGTTATCACTTATGGGATTATGAACATAACAAAATCATTAGGAGTAGAGATGTGATATTCAATGAAAAGGTCATGTATAAAAATCAGTTGCAGGGAAAGAAACAGGAAAAGAAAAACACAGTACACAGTACTTGATGAAATTGAAGAAAATGAAGTTCCAAAGGTGCCAGAAAATCAAGAACATTAGCAAGTACCTGAAACTCCTGCAAGTATAAGAAGATCTACTAGGTTAAGTAGACTCCCTGAATGATACTCTCCTTCAGTGTATTATTTATTGATGACTGATGTTGGTGAACCAAAATGTTATGAAGAAGCAATGTAGGTGGAAACTAGAAAGAAGTGGGAGCAAGGCATTAATGAGGAGATAGACTCATTGATAGGAAACCAGACGTGGGATTTGGTTCAGTTTCCTGTTGGTAAAAGAGCATTGCAGAGCAAATGGATTTACAGGTTGAAGGAAGAAGAAGGAGGTAAGAAGCGATACAAGGCCAGACTTGTTGTAAAGGGGTTTGCACAAAAGAAAGGTATAGATTTTGATGAAATATTTTCTCTTATTGTTAAGATGACTTCAATTATGACTATTTTAAGTCTAGTGGTGGTAGAAGATTTGCATCTTGAACAGTTAGATGTAAAAACAGCCTTTCTCTATGGGGATTTGGCTGAAGAGATATATATGCAGCAGCCACAAGGGTATGAGGTCAAAGGGAAGGAGGATTTGGTATGTAGGTTGAAGAAGAGCTTGTATTGCTTGAAGCAAGCTCCAAGGCAGTGGTATTTAAAATTTGACAGGTTTATGAGAGAACAAGGTTATAGTAGATGTCATTCTGACCACTGTGTTTATTTCAAGAGGATAAATAATGGAAGTTATATTATCTTGTTATTATATGTGGATAACATGCTTGTTTCAAGGTCTAACATGCAGAAAATAAATGTGTTAAAAAGGAAGTTAGCAAATTCATTTGCGATGAAGGATTTGGGTGCTACAAAGCAAATCCTTGGTATGAGAATAACAAGAGACAGGAAAAATTGCAAATTGACATTGTCTTAGAGTGAGTGCATACAAAAGGTGTTGGAGAGGTTCAGAATGTAGAATGCAAAACTAATTAGTACACCTTTGGTCAGCCATTTCAAACTAAGTAAGGAAATGTGTCACATGACATAGGAAGAGATAGATTACATGTCCAAGATTCCCTATTCATCAGCAGTTGGCAGCTTGATGTATGCCATGCTGTGCACAAGACCAGATATTACACATGCAGTGGGAGTTGTGAGCAGATATATGAACAATCCAAGTAAAGAACATTGGAAGGCAGTACAGTGGATTCTCAGGTATTTGAGAGGTACTACCACTCAGGCATTATGTTTGGAAGTTCAGACACTATTCTACACGGATATGTTGATGCAGATATGGCAGGTGATAAGGATAATAGGAGGAGCACCACAAGATATGTGTTTACTGTAGGTGGAACAGCAGTTCGTTGGATTTCGAAACTGTAAAAGGTTGTTGCACTTTCAACATCGGAAGTAGAGTATGTTGCCGTTACAGAGGCTAGTAAAGATATGATTTGGTTGTATAGAAGGTTGTATAGTGACAGCCAGAGTGCCATTCATCTTGCAAAGAACTCAACATTCCATTCCAGGACTAAACATATACAGCTCAAGTACCATTTCATACGCTCTGTTCTGGAAGATGAACTGTTGAAGCTAGAAAAGGTACATACTAGCCAGAATCCTGCAGACATGTTTACAAAGGTAGTGACCAGAGAGAAACTGAGTTCCTGCTCGGTTTCAGTTGGCCTTCTAGCGTGAAGGTGAAGATGAGAAATTTGCCAATTCCAAGATCTAGCAAGTACAGTAGCGGTGGAGTTGTTGTGATCAGTCTCCAAGTGGGAGATTGTTGGTTGTGGAGCCAGATCTTCTAGTCTCGTAGATGATATTGTCTCAGTCATGTACCCCAGCTTTATATGATATACAAAAGGACTGTACACTCGTTCCCCAACCTTGGGTTGTTTTCGCCAACAGTTTACGGGCCCATGGTTTTGGGTAACCCATGGTATTTTCCCATTGTATTTCCCTTTTATAAGAAAGACATTGTAATATGGTTAGGGTTGATGTATTAGGTATTATGCATTGTAAAGACCTCTGAGATCGAGAAGAGAGACTGTGCGACAGTGAAGAAGAAGTGCAGTGGATGTGTTGTAGGTTGTATCCCTTCATTTGCTGGATGATATAATAATAAGGACTGGCAATTTCAGTGTGGACGTAGCCCATCTTGGGTGAACCACGATATATTGGTGTCTCTCTTGTAATGTGTCTGTGTGATTATATTTGCATTTATGTTTATTGTTATTACTATGCGATTCTGTTTTTATAACATATGACCAGGTTAATTGGGATTTCCTCGGGTTGATTCTCCTACAGATTGGTCTTCCAAGTACTGTATGCAATTGGATCATGGCATTTGTATCTACTACGAACTACTATGTGCTTATAAATGGCAATCCTACTCCATTCTTCAAGAGTTATAGAGTCCTTCAGCAAGGGTGCCCACTTCCCCCCCTTTTATTTATGCTGGTGATTGAAAGTTTAAGCCTGCTGATAGGAAAAGCCAAGAACGATAGGATGGTGAAGGGAGTAAAAATTACAAAGAATTTATCAGTTTCACATTTACTCTTTGTGGACGATGTCATCATGTTTTGGTGCCGACACTGTGGAGGAGTGGCGGGCTTATGCAGATATATTGACTCTATTTTGTATAGCGCCGGGTATGCAAATTAGTCCAGGCAAGTCAAATTTTATCAGCAATGTGATGAACTCTCCAACACGTAATGAGGTATTAACTTTTCTCCCCTATAATACATCCAATCTGGATGAAGGGATAAAATATTTATATTATTTCATTAAACCCAATTGCTACAGAATTCAGGACTGGAGATGGTTAATACACAAGATTGAGAAGAGGATAAACCTTTGGATGTACAAATATCTCTCTTTGGGAAGTCGCCTTATTCTTCTTAGATCTGTGTTGAGCAGTATTCTTGTCTATTGGGCTTTGCTAGCCAAGATCCCTTATGTGGTTTTACACAAAATTAATAGCTTAATGTTTCAGTTCCTGTGGTCTGGAAACAAAGATGAACGACATTATCATTTAACCAATTGGAAGTCTTTGACCTTACCAAAGAAATTTGGTGGCTGGAATATCAAAAATATTTATTGGTTCAATATTGATCTATCGATGAAAAGTTGTTGGCGTGGTCTGTTGGGGAATCAACTTTGGTCAAAGATCCTTCATGAGAAATATATTAAAATGGACGTGTACAGGTGGATTAGAAATCCTTCGTTGCAGCTTCAAACGCATCATCTATCTGGAGTGGGTTTCTGAAAATATTTCCTTGGATAAGCTCTCAGCTGGCGTGGAAGGTTGGTGAGGGTAAAAAATTTATTGTGGGAATTGACCCAATTATGGGTTTCAAAAGCAACTATCAATTCTCACAAGGTTTACGAAAATATTTCTCTGAAATTGGTCTTGTCACATTGAATCAATTCAGGAGAACTAGGCACCTGGTTCCGGACATTTCATATTGGCTTACACCTACAGATCTAGGACTTGATGGCAGCTAGAAGGACGAGTGGATTGGCTATGTTCAGAATTTAAACCTAGTTGGGATTCGACTGTCCGATGATAAAGATTCTATGTTTTGGGAAAAAAATTATGTCATTGGTCAAGTTACTGCCAGCTCTATGTATTCGGCTATCGTTGAATTTTTTACAGTAGAACGGAGGAAATGGTGGTACTTGGTTTTATGGAAGTGGAATCTGCCACTTAAACCGGATGCTTTCTCTAGCTTGTCTTTAATAATAAAATATTGACCTGGTATAATATTATCCGTCGTGGCAAACAGGGTCCGAGCATGTGTTATTTGCGTAGGAAATTTGAGGAGACAACTAATCATTTGTTTCTCAATTGTGATTTCTCAAGGGCTGCTTGGAAAAGGATATGCCAGGAACTAAATATTAAGGATGACTGGCCAGACTTAGATTTTGGGACTACATATTTTACATGGAAACAAAAGCATAGACCCCTAAACTTTATGCCCGGTATTTTGGCTTCGATCTTGTGGAAGGTTCGTAATGATGCCATATTCCAGGATGTAATCCTACTCTGAAGCAGACATTAATATCATTTTGGAATCTATTTCTCTTATGCAAAAGGGACTTCCCAGAATCAGAATATCAGAAGATTGTGTCCTATTAATCTAAATGAATTTGACAAGGTAGTGCGGTTCTTTGATGGTGTATCAACTACTCATAAATATGGTGCAGGATTTATTCTCAGGTGTGGTATGAATTTAACTCTTAAATTTCGACTGTCAGGTGGTCTGGGCACAAATACAAAAGCTGCACTGTTGGGACTTTGGGGTATCCTAAAGGTGGCATTATCATGTGGCTTGGATACTTTGTTAATATTTGGGGACTCCCAAGTTGTCATCAATTGGGCCAATAAGCATGTACATTTTAAAAACATTACTCTACATCATTGGTGCCTCGTAATTTATGTCTTACTAAACAGTTTTCAATCACTCTCCATCGAACATACCTATCGTGAGAATAATGATGTGGCTGATGCATTATCAAAGATTGCTATCGATGGATATCCAAGCTTACTCATTTGGGAAGAATGGGAGGAGGATCAACTTGTCTCCTCAGACTCTTATGTTTCCTTTTTTTCATAATTATACTAGTTTTTTGTTCGTGATCTATAAGATCAAGTTTTGTAGATCCGTGACAAAGCTTATGGCTAAGCATTTGATCGACAGTTAGATGTTAGATGTTTTTGGACAGTTGGTGACCAATTTTTTTTTATTGTAATGAGAGGAATAGTTTCTTTTGGGAAGCTTATATATATGTCCATGAATCAGACAAGCTGCTATGTACTTTTTGATTTCAAGAAAATAACAAAACAAAAAAAACAACTAATTTACAAAATTAAATATAAATTTAAATACATTCAACACTATATTACATAAATAACAAAGACTTATAAGTAACTTTGCCAACATTTAAATTAAAAAAATATGATATAATATTAAGAAACATTTAAATTAAAAAAATATGATATAATATTAAGAGTATATATATAAATATAGATTTAAATACATTAAACACCATACTATATAAATAACAAAGACTTATAAGTAAGTTTACCAACATTTAAATTTAAAAATATGATACAATATTAAGAATATATATATAACAAAGGTTTATAATTACCATTTAAGATTACTATGAACAGACCGGATGTTTGTACTGAAACAGTTTTTTGTTTGTGAACTGTTTTATTGATCCTTAAGTGGACAACTGTAGGCTTCTACGCATCTCTGTGAATCTTATTTTTTACTCCTTAAGTAGACAACTGTATGCTTTTTATGCATATTCAGAATGTAATTTCTTCACCACTGCTGAAATGAAATTACGCTTTTTTCCAAGGAAAAAAAAAAATTACCATTTAAGATTTAAAATATATAATACAATAATATAAAATAAATAATAAAAGTTTACAATTAAGATGAAGAAATATTTTTTTCCAATTAAAAAAACCACAATTTTATTGATTTAGAATCTATGATGCAATAATAAAAATTTACGATTAAGATTAAAGAAATACTTTTTTCCCAGAAATTAGATGTTTATAAACATAATACATTATTCAGAAATAAACTCTCTCAACCACCCACTGTCAAAGTATCCAAAAGTTATATAAGCTTTTGCTACAGGTCATACATATGATCTCAACTTAATATACAGACATTAAGACATTAAGAAAAGATCTAAGACTTCACATTCCTGTAGCCTTACAGTTCTCATAAAACATTTCTTTAACACCGGCACAAGCCCTGGAAAACGTAGCCTAAAAAACTACCTACTCAACCATAAAATTTACAGAATCAGAAAGCACCAAAATATTCTGTAAAACCCCGCCGCGATCTTCAGATCACCTGCTGCTTCTTTCTATACAACTCAGATTTGAAGAGATATGATACACTAACATAATATAAATAACAAAGGTTTATAATTAACTCTGTAAACTAACATTTAAATAAAAAGATAAATAACAAAGGTTCATAACTAATTTTGTCGACTAACATTCAAATAAAAATATAAATAACAAAGGTTTATGATAAAAAATAATAATAATAGAGATTTATAATTAACTTTGTCAACAAACATTCAAATAAATAACAAAGGTTTACAACTAACATTCAAATAAATAACAGTTTACAACTAACATTCAAAATTGATACAATAACATAAAACATAAGATAAATAACAAAGGTTTATAACTAACATTCAAATTATAAAGATTTATAACTAACATCTAAATAAAAAATATAAGTAACACAGATTTATAACTAACTTGGTCAACTAACATTCAAATAAAAAGACTTATAACTAACTTTAATAACTAACATTCAAATAAAATAAATAAATAAATAAGAAAGATTTATAACCATCTTTGTCAACTAATATATAAATAACAAAAAGTTTACAATTAACTTGTTAAATTTTGTTTGCTCATTTGGTTAAGGTTTACCATGAAAGAAAAAAATCCGTTTATGTAACAATGAATTCAGATTTTATATAAATGGTAATGAGATTCATATTAACAACCATATATATACTAAGCTGTATAATAAATTCATATTTTTGCATAAAAACTAGTAATGAGATTATTAAAAAAAAAAAGGTAAATTTTGAGATTACAGGGCGAGTAACCCCTGCTTAGGAAGGATCTTTTGGACTTGGACCTCAAGAGGCGTAAGCTGGAAAAAATATAGTGATCATAACAAAATAGTCTTATAAGTCACGACATTTGAAAGAATCAGATTAAATTGGTTGTGAATTTGATAGAACTATGAATTTTCAAAAGAAAACTTAGTTACATGGTGATCACAATTTAGAGGAGAAAAGGCATAGTGAACTGGAAATTGCTGAACTTCAGGTTAGTCTTTAGCTGGGCACTAATTTTCTTTAACATAGATCCAATGGTGATGGATGTTATCACTTCTTTATAATTGATCGTCACCTCTTTCAGGCAAATCATAATTGGCCAAAACTTAAGACTGATTTGTTAACACTGAGACCTTGTTTGTAATAGCACATAACAGATTGAAGTTTCAAAACATAGCACATAACAGGTTGAAGTTTCAAAACACTAAATACTAATATATTCTCAAAAGACTTTATAAGTTCAAAACCCAAGAATATATACCTTTATGCTGGTGTAGTTTGCCCCTCTTATCAGGTATAAGTTCCCTTATTCAGCCCTTATCAGGTATAGGTTTTTTGTGTTAAAAAAAAAGTTCAGCCCTTATTCAACTGGGGGATACTTCATATGATGTCGTCATGATAATTTATAAAACAAAACTTAGCTCAAAAATGTCATCATGATAATTTATAAAACAAAAGTTACCTCTAAAATATCATCATGATAATTTATAAAACAAAACTTACCTCAAAAAGTTGATGGTTAGTTTCCAGTAGGTCATAATAGTACAAATTTAGTGATAGATAGTCAGTGGGTAGCAACTTGGCAATAATTTATGACAGAAAAGATACTATGATTCCTTCTCAAAATAGATGTGTCACGTCCTGTTATTAATGAACAATGAAATTATGGATGAAGAGAAGTATCACAGACCAACACTCAGCAAGATACTTGAGAAAACATGGAACATCTTAGTGGATCACAATAACACAAATTTTAATTACATAAAGGCTGTAAATCAATCCAAACTTACAATCAATCTCCAGTTTGTTTAGATTTTTTTTTCCTACAGACAAAGTACAAAGTATATGACAAAATGCATATACTTGATGTTTTAGAAAATCAAAGTATAACTACTTTTTTTTTCATAGAAAAATTCAACTTACTATTAATATACGAAATAGTAAATATGTCCAATTGCCAGTCCAATGCAAGTTATATAATATGATCAATATATCCCCGGAACAACCCGGTTTTAACAGCAGAATGTGTCAACGAACAATGTCAGAAAAAACATCCATGAAGTGCACCATGTCCCATAGGCATCCCAAACTGAAAAGCACCAAATGTCTATAACTGTCAACAACCCGAACTAAACTAGCCTTGCAACTTCAACTTTATATTGACTTGATTTACATATTTTTCTCAAAATCCAGTCCAGGTACTATACCTTCAATCACAAAATACTATCCTATCTGCTTACCAAATACCAAAAAGGAAGGATTTGAGGAAAAAACAAAGAAAATAACATCATCCATAAACAAGACTGGAAGGCCTGCAAAGATTTATGTTCAGATTGAACATGATACACCAACATAATTAAGGGTGTTGAAGCGGCCCGATGATGTATCATGAACTTTTTCAATCATCAAGCCAGTCCAAATTAAAGCGTTCTTCAACGACCTCAACTGTGAGATTAGGCATGGCAGAGGCTTTGATAGCCAGCCACTGTCGTCCGGCGTTCTCATCACAGATTACACGTCCTAATGATTTTAGTTTAGCTAACGCTTTCGGCAGCTTCTTCAGTCCAGAGCACTCCCTCATGTCCAGCACCTTTAACTTTGAAAGCTGCTCAAATTCCATGGGAAGGTCCTTCAAAGACCTGCACAGTGAAATATCAAGAAATTCGAGTTGCTGAAGTTCACAAATGGAAGGAGGAAGCATTGACAAGCTTGGGCATGCAGACAATCTCAGCACCCTAAGTGACCTTAAATTCCCCAAGTCATCAGGTAACTTTTGGATAAGATGGCAATTAGTGACAGACAACTTCTGGAGGTTAGTTAAATTACATATATTTCCTGGCAGTTCCTCCAAATCACTGCAGTGATCAAAATTGATTTCTAGAAAATTAGGAAACTTTGGGGCTTGTTCCTTATCCAATACAGTCATATTCCCCAAACCCTCACATAGACATACAGTCAACTTTTCCAAGCTCCCCGAGTATCTACAGTACTCACAAAGAGGAGACACAATCAACCTCTCAACTAGCACAGACTTAATCTGAGTAAATGAAGACAAGCTTGGCAGCCCATGAAGTGTTGCACGCTTAGAACTGTAATTGTATATTATAACAACCTTCAGTTTTGGCATGGTACGTAAAAAAGTTGGGAGACAGTATTGACTTGCAGCGAAGAACAAAGCCAAAGCTTCCACCTCAGGAAAATCTATTTGACACCAATTTTTCTCTTCCATTGGACCTACACTTCCCAGAAATGTAAAAGTCAGTATGCTATGCTGATAAAAATGCTTCTCAAACATTTTAATAAATTTGAAACATTATAAATTGAATTAATAGTGATTCTATATGTAGGCGGTGAAAGAAAGCAAGTTTCTGGAGTGACCTGTATGAATTGAAACAAATTGAGCCTTAGATGTCTGATCTTTGAGTGTTAGCCATTTTGTGGGAATAGTATCCTCCTTCGTAGGCATGAAAAGCCTCTGAATGGTACTATCCCGGTTTGCCAAACGCAAGGCTAAATCTCGCATTACATCATGTTGAGAAAAAGAGAGCTCGGAGGCACAGCCAAATGAGATGGCCCGACTCCTGACACATCAAAACCTTGTATTAACATAAAGGAGTGAACTCAAAATCTCCTTTACCTGTCCTGGCCAAGACGTTGATTTATCTTGCCTGATTTCTAATACCTCTAGAAATCATGAAAATAATTTGAAGCCTTAAATTGCTGGCTTAGCTTTTTCAGCATACGTTTTAGCCAAAAAAGCCTGCAAAGTTCATGCTCTATCAAATGATGTCACCAGCATAAGAAGCTAAGAAGCTAAGTTGAGATACAAATATGAAAGGAAGCAAAACAATCAACAGATTTATAAAAGCTGGACAATCTAAACAAGTTCCTTACCCTGGATCGCTGGTGAGATTTAGGAGATTACGACTCGCAAGTTCTAACAAGACCACAAAAGCATCTTGCCATTCCATCCCGCGGACATATACCCAAATTTCCAATAATGAATCTACGCTGAACTTTCTACCTTTGGGAAATGCCCCCAAGTCCAAAAAACACTGCTTCGACTCATCATCAAGAACATCTACACTTGTTTCCAAGCAATGAAGAAGATTATCTCTGTGATATTCTGATATAGATTCTGCTCTTGAAAGTTTTTTGTTCGCGTTTTCCCAAACTGGCTGGGGCTCACCACGCAAAGAGCTTCCAATAACCTTGAGGGCAAGTGGTAAACCCTTACACGCTGCTTCAACCTACAAATATAGAACAGTTAAACGTTGGGCTATCACTGCAGAAATTAAATAACCTTGAAGGCAAGGGGTAAACCCTTACACACTGCTTCAATTAACAAATACAATACAGTTAAACGTTTGGGCTATTTTCCTGCAGAAATCCACCGTATTAAACCTTTTTCTGGACTTCTATCACACGCGTTGCAATTTTAGACTTGTATAAAACAATTATTTACATCAAACTGACGGAAAATTAATCTGATTTGAACACGGTATACTCGGATGCAAAGCATCAAGAAAAGAACCGAGAAACAGGCTATGAGATTATGAATGGTATGTCTAACTCATACCATTTTAACAAGATCTTCATCTTCTGTTGTTGGAATCGTTGGCCGTCCAAAGGCCCAGAAGCAGAAAAGCGACAGGGCATCAACCTTCTGCAACATGGGTATGTTATATACACGGGTTTCGTTTGAAATCGGAATAGTATAATCCTGCCTGGTTGTGATAATTGTCTTGTATCCCTCGGCTTCAAACATCAAGTGCTCAATGTTTGATTTAGACCAAACATCATCCAAAACCACCAAAACTGGCCGATTTCCCTTTAATCTAAGCTTATTTTGCATTTGGTTGTGTGCATCCTCTATACTCTGAAAAACGGGCCTTCTGCCACCAATTATCTTATCCCACATAATCTCCAAAAGGCTCTTTACATTTGGAGACTGTGCAACAGTAATGAAAATGATATTGTTATGGAAGAAATCTGAAAATCACAAAGACAAAACGCATTACAAACGAAAGTGAAGCAATAAAATAGAAGTTTGGAGTGAAATTCATAAAGGGGAATTGCTCTGACCTTTGACTTGGGTATCGCTGCAAACGGCCAAGGCAAGAGTAGTTTTACCGCTTCCTCCCATCCCTTTTATACCAACGATATTAACCTCTTTCTGGTATATTAGGATTTGTTTGACCTCATTGACAAGAGGATTCAAACCCACTACAAAGTTCGGCATGTCCGGGACTTGAGAGCTGGAGCTGCTAGTGGATTGTTCAGCCATTATAGTATCATTCGACTCATCAATGGACGGCTCAAATAGATGAGTTGAGCTCATTTGATGAAGCATGATAGAATTGGAACTCGCATCATTGGTCATTTTGGCGTTAACACTATCGATTATATGCCGACCCATTTCTTCAATCCGTTCCAATCGTTCATTACAACCCTCAGACTCCGCGTTTAGCTTCTGGACATCGACGAGGAGGCCAGCCAGGCCTTGGGTGAGCAAGACATCATTGATGTTCTTCTCTAACTTCAGGATCTTTTTTCCATAACGATACCTTCTGTACAAATTAAAACTGCTCATTCTCTCTAATTTGTTGACAAGGTGAAGGCCATCTTGCAGTTGGGCTTGCAAGTCCTTGAACGGCTGGCCTCTTTGAGATGAGGGGTCTGATACAGAAGAAACCCTAGAGATTTTGTCAATGGTAGGCTTGAGGCCTAAGAGCTTTTGCCTGAGTTCCTTGCTGGAAGATTTGCTGAAAATCATGATATTCATGACGATTCTGGTTACTACGAACAACTCGTCTACCGCAGTTCCGATTATTGACTGAGAAACAGGATCCATGCTCATACCATACTAACCATGCGTGCTGCGTATGCTTTCAATGAATTTCCACTAACCCTCACGACCGTTTATGCAACGGCAGTAATTGATTGGAACTATTACAGGCTATCCGAATTTGTAATAGAATTTTAGAGTATCATTTTAGCAGTGGATTTTAACTTGTAAATTTTATAGTAACGAATATATGATTTCTTAATCGTTAGGTCCACTCAAACTGTACTAATATTTATTATCAAAATATTTTAATTTTGTATTTCTAAAATTAGAATATTTTTTCATAGAAAAATATAACTTACTATTAATATGCGAAATAGTAAAATATGTCCAACTGTCAAGTTGCTCAAATACATGCCAATCAGTCAATATATAGTCCCCGGAACAAACCGGTTATATCATCAATATGTAAATCAAGTGATCTGTCTAATCTAAAATTAGAATATATGACAAATCCTTTATTCTTTGCAAAGTTCACTTGTAACAGAGCACCAGAATTTTGGACTTTTGATCATTTGTTTTTGCGGCATTATTCATCTGGTGTTTATATGACATCTGTGTCCAGGCTATATGCTGTTTTGGACTTTTATCTTCTGTATTTGCGGCATTTTTATCAGGTTTATGTATGACATATGTGGTCTTTGGTACTTCGATACATGGGGCCCCGGCATTTTGGGCAGAACTGCTGCTTTGTGATTGATGCTCTGTTTTGGCATTTTATTGTGCCACATATGTATGTGGCCTTTGTTTAGAACTGGTACTATTGTCTATGAGACTTGGGCTATTTCTTGCCCATGATTGGTATGGCTCTCATATCTTGATAGGATCAGTTATCTTGATACTATGATGCTTAGATGTTATTAGAGCTATTTACTATTTCGCGATATTAATAGTAAGTTATATTTTTCGATGAAAAATAAAAACACCAAAATTTTATAGAGTACAGAATTTAGAAAGCTCAACCTTAATATATATGTTTTTTATATTACTATACTATTTTCCTGAGAATAAGGATAGTTTACACTGTTTACACTTCCTATATGGATGGATCTCGAAACTTATAAAACCCACCTTACGATATATATAATTGCACCACTCCATTAAACTTAAATGTGTCTATCATTATGTAATTTAAAAAACTTGTTTTTTCTTAAAATTAAATAAACAAACATCAATTGTCAGCTGAAATAAATATGCTTTTCGGACGAACAGACAGAACACCTAATAAATTACATTTTTTTAAAGAAATTGGTGGAACTAACATTACATAATTCAAACTACTTTTCAAATTTTAACCCTTTTAAATTTTGATGGTTTTATTCTTTATAAATTTTGATGTATTTTTTTTAAATTTGATAATTTTAACTATATTTAAAACATATTAATATTTTATTGAAGATTTATGATGGTTAACTTTAATTTCACACCGTATTTGACAACAAATGTCAGCAATTTTGCTTTCAAATTCAATCCCTATTATTGCGCCTCAATGCGTATGAAACAATTTTGAGAAGTGGTGCTCCATTATATCCCATGAGATAGTGCCCACTCAAGTAGCTTCTTCGTGAAGCAGCATGAGAAAATGAGAGCGTTGACGTGGAGCGCACTCCAAAAGCCCGTGATGTGCACGACAACGGTGTTAAGTTTCCAAAGGCATTCCCAGAAGCCACAGTGCCCCCACGAATCAGGGGCCACGATGTTCCTTTCCACTCAACCCTCACCCCACATTTATGCATATGATCCCACTCTGTCACGTCTACACATTCATACTGATTTTTTTTGTCAGTGTCATTATCCATCGTACATATTAAAAGTAATATCTCTTTTAGGTGTTACCGTGTTAGTAGCTGTTTCTGTTTATATTTATAATAATAAAAAAATCCGTATATATTAAAGGCCGTATCTCGTTAATAATTAGGTGTTAATTAGTTGTTTATTTATTTTATAATATTAAAAAATAAAAATAAAAAATTAATTTTAAAGTTTTAAATAAATATTGGTATAGTTATTTGATTTTTTAGTGTATTATATCAATAATTATTTATTACGCGGTAGGCGTTTCACCAAGGAGAAGTATAACTTCCACCTCGGCTAGATTCCTCGTTCATAAAGCGAATGGAATCTAGCCATGTGTTCTACCGCTTTGGCCTGTTACGGATTTCTTTGGCCCCGCATTTACTCTCCATGTTTTACGTTTTAGTATGCTGAGACTGCGTGGAATCTCTGCGTTGAGGGCTGCAACCACGAGCTGTTCTTTGTGAAGTTCGACCTCTGCATTGATGGCTGCGACCAAGAGTGCCAATGAACTCTCCATTTCAAAGAATTACGAGTTGAGATCGTTGTAGCCTAGAGTTGCTTTGTGAACCAGTCGGAGTATCTACTACTGAGATGTGACGATCACTAATCTATCTGCATGGAAGAAAGAGCAGCGTAAGCACCGGTCGCACTGGAGAAAGAAGTGGCATAACTGGCATACCCTGTCTGTCCTGAACAGAAAGCGAAAACCGTATTCTTTTTTTATTGCAGCTTCGGGCTCTTTCTCCGCTACGAGAACCATATTCTTCTTCCTCAACAGAAAGCGGATATCTCTGTTTCAATAGGAAGGATCTAAAGCTGCGATGGGGTTTCACCTTTTTCTATTCTCTGCTAATCTGAAGCTCGTCCCTCGGCGGTCGGGAACATGACCAATCACACTCCACCCACAACTATTGGTTGGTATGAATACGCCCATTCTAGAGAAAAGTTATTTTCTTTGTCCAATGAGCCCTCCACACAATCAAGCAATTAAATCTCAAAAACAAGGTGTTGATACAAATTTTACAAACTGTGAAATGCCATACCTGGAAAATGTCTCAGAAAATTACATAACCTTAATGCGGCTTGCTTGGAGGCCTGAAGGGTGTAAAGGCTCTCACAAATCCTCAGAAATTCGACGGAAAGGGTAGGGTCTTCGAAGTATCTGTTGCAAGTTGATATTGGCCGCACCAATGGTGTAAATGAGAACAACCAAATGCAGAGATTCGAACAAGCGACCAAATAGAGGTGGAGACGAACGATGATTTCAGCCTTGATGTTTTGGTTGGATAAGACCTCTCAGAAGGTACATTATTAAATGCAATGAGCATGGTTCGAACACGAAACCTTTGCTGCAGGAGAGTAACTCTAGGACCAGGCCCGTGCGCGAGAGACTGGACCTCTTTAGAGGGTGGAGGTAAGGCTTGCATGCAACCAAGAGCCCCTCATGGCTCACTAAGGCCGATTGGGCGATGAAGAGGCAAGGAGCGCGTGAACCTTCTCGTAAGTTGTTCTCAACTCTACACTATTGTGGGGCAATACCACAACGTCCACTTTATTGACAAAGTGATAAAATTTTCCATATAGCTGTTCGGGTGTATTATAATAGTGTATAAGATATGTAAATGATCAAATGCTCAGTTCTGGGATTTGGTTTTGTTTTGCTAGACAGAAATTACTCATCAATTTGAAGTCTAAGGAATCTCCAGTTTGTTACATTTCAGATTGTATGCACTGCAGATTGGCATGTTTATAATTTTGGGTTGCAGCTGATTCTTTTTTAGTTTTAGTACCTTCGCATTTTTAAATGTCTCGTAATGTTTTTCGAGTACGTTGAAGGTTGCAAGCAATTGCCCTGAGTTTCCGAGGCTTTTCTTAACACAGATAGATCATAATAGTGTTATTATTTGTTGGGGGTATTGACAGTAATTGGTCATACTTGTTAATAGTCATGGATAAACAAAAAAAGAAAGATAATCAAATTTAAATACTGGAGATGTGCATGCTTTATATTTGTTTATATATTGGCTCTTAGTATGAGCAGACCCATTGGACTGTTTCAACAATTGACGCAGTTTACTGTTTTTATGATTAATGGCGAATGAAGATTTGACGATGTCGGCGTCGGGGGAGGAGCCTTGAGCAGGCAGTCCCAGGGAAATGCCAATGGCGGCCACAGCCGGCCTAAGCTCTTGCGGAGAAAGTCTGCCATTGCAATCTTTATCCAGCGCTTCGAACCTCTCGTCCACGTACTTGGCAAAAGCCTCATTGTCTTCAACAAATTGCTCGAGCTTCAACCCATCAAGTATTAGATTACTCTCCACTTCTCTTTCTCCTATATATCCTTCCCTCGCTCGCTTATCTTCTACTTCTTGTGATGTGTTTATCCCGTGCTTGCAGGGGCCTCAAACGTGATCAATCTGCTTTTGTCAGGAAAGAAATTGGGAGCAAGATATAGAGTCTTGAAGCTTCGGGAATGCACATTCGTCACGTTCAGAGGTGGATAACCACTAATAAATATATGAGTGATCAATCTGCTTGATCGGGAACAAGTATAGAATCTTGAAGCTTCGGGAGTGCACATTCGTCACGTTGAGAGGTGGATAACCATTAATAAACAAACGAAAGAGCTTAACAGGTGGGTGGTAACAGTAGGGTTTCCTGTAAGAATAGGATAGTCGAGAGCTAGATGTTGGCCAAGTGTCCATGCTTTGGGGAGTAGAAAAGTTGCAATTGCTTATTCATGATTCCAACTACGATTCAGAATTGCCTTCCCGATTTGGGTTAAGTCAATTAATACCTGGTGTGTGGTCGACGACAATAGCCATATCCTGGCCATGTCTTGGGATAACGTGTAATATTTGCTTATAGTTTCCCCCCAAATGCAACTGGGAAAATGATTTACCAAATTTTTGAACGTGTTCTGTTTCAAAATAGGCAAGGGCTTATGCATGATGAAATTGTTACTGAAGTACGGATGCCCTCAAATTCTTATGCTTTCATTGTATTCGCAACAGTGGAACTTACTCGGTTTGCACTACAATTGTATGCACAGGATAGAGATATCTATGACAAAATTCAATTGAGGCCTCACATTGATTCAAAGATGGAAGAGCGTTTATGGGACTATTTTAAAGAGCATGATCATGAAATGCGAGGGGTTGCAAGGTCTATTGAATTTAGTGGCAAGAACCATCATAGACTCGAGGATCACCCAAGCTCTGTTGGTAACTACAACAAATGCCAGCCATGGGAAAAGGTCAATCCAAGCAATGAACACTATATGCATGCCTCTTCCAGCCATTAAGGCATGTGATTTAGATGTTTGACAATGTATGCAGCAGATATTGTAGTGCTGCAAGAGAGCGTAACGAGATTATATGAATTAGGTCCTTTAATGGAAGTAATCTGATGGCCATGGCTTTTTTGTGTTCATGCATGTAGTTGGATGGAACGGAGGACAAATACATGAACGGATGTGCCCATACCCACATTTCAGATAAAGATGGAATTAAACTACTAACTTTGTTCAAAGGTAGTAGTGTTGAATGTAATAAGCACTGATGCTGGCTTTCTTTTTCTGAAATTGCAAATTTGTTCATGATTTCTAAGATGAGCCTTTTAGCAAGTATTGTTTGAAGTGTTTTGCACAATTTTATCTCCATCAATTGAATAATTATTTCTTCATTGAGGTACTCATAAATTATAGATCTGGACTTGAACACACAATATGGATCCTAAGATTGGCTGCAGGCCCATAGAGGTACTCATAAATTGAAAATATGGTCATTTATCTTTTGGGGTACTAGAATGTTGCCATGATTTTGTTTTCCTCTCTTGCGATCCTTTTCCTGTACTTTTAGTTTATAATGAAAAAAAAATGATTTGAATTGCAGTGTATGATGAAGTTTTTGACCGAATTTGAAGCCAAATTGGGTATCTAAATCCAATGCTCACGAGAAAGTGAGCCTTTGGGCACTGCTGGTCCATTGGCTTTAGCCAAGGACAAGCTTATTGATGGTTCGGGACAGCCATTTTTTGTATTGAACAGTGATGTAATCTGCGAGTTTCCATTGAAGGAGATGGTAGAGTTTCACAGATCACATGGTGCAGAAGCCTCTGTAATGGTCACAAGGGTATGTGTTTTGAATTCTTTGCATTCATGTTCTTACATTTTGGTGAGAGAACATGTTCTTCCTGTTCTCCCCCTTGTATTTCATTAAGAGTTTTGTTTCTATTGGATTCATGATGAAAATATTTAACGTATCTTTCTTTAAACAAGAGGTTTCTGCAACTTTTTTTAATTTGGTATGCCCTAACACCAATGGGTGGATGAAGCTGAGAATAGCAACCTGCATCTCATATCATGTTGAGGAGGTCAATCTCACTATGGTTCCCATTATTCCTTTTGTATCTTATATATGATTATATCTCATGTACTTCAATTTCATTACTTGTGCAGGTGGATGAGCCATCTAAATATGGTGTAGTGGTGCTCGATGAGGAGACTAGAAAAGTGAAGAGATTTGTTGAGAAGCCCCATATGTCTGTAGGGAATAAGATCAATGCAGGGATCTACCTTTTGAAACCAAGTGTTTTTGACAGAATAGAACTGAAACCCACATCAATTGAAAAAGATATTTTCCCCAGAATTGCTGAGGAAAATCAGCTTTATGCAATGGTTTTGCCTAGTTTTTGGATGGACATTGGTCAACCCAGAGACTATCTCTCTGGTCTGCGTCTGTATTTAGACTATCTTAGGACTAAGTCTGATATGCTTGCAAGTGCCCCTAAGTTTCAAGGCAATGTGCTCATTGATGAAATTGTCCAAATTGGGGGAGGTTGCCTGATTGGTCCTAATGTTTCTATTGGTCCAGGTTGTCCTAAGTCTGATATGCTTGCAAGTGGCCCTTGGTTTCAAGGAAATGTGCTCATTGATGAAAGTGTCGAGATTGGGGAAGGCTGTCTGATTGGTCCTAATGTTTCTATTGGTCCAGGCTGTATAGTTGACGCTGGGGTAAGGCTGTCAAATTGTGAAATTATGAGGGGTGTCAGAATCAAGAAGCATGCTTGTGTCTCAGGTAGTATAGTTGGCTGGCATTCAACAGTTGGACAGTGGGCTAGGGTAGAGAACATGACTATTTTAGGTGAGGATGTGCATATAAGTGATGAGAGATACAGTAATGGTGGTGTGGTGCTGCCCCATAAAGAGATCAAATCTCACATTCTCAAGCCCGAGATTGTCATGTGAAAGTTTTCATTTTTCACAGTGATATAGACAAAATTGCAATTCATGGTTGTCTATGAACATCGAATTGACAATAGTAGCACTTAGGTTTGCTACTAGACACTCTGCTACTAAGTTTTGATAGAACCTTTGAAAGTTTAAGAGATGTTACAGTTTTACAGTCTCAACGACAGAATAAAATTGTCTGGAGTGTGCATTCCAAATTTCTAGAAACATATATGTTTCCATATAAATGAAATCTATTGCATTCTCTCTACGTAAATTGTTGTGATTCTAAAGCTAGCTTATTTGTCCTTATTGAGGTGCAAGACAGATTGATTTCAGGGTTGTTTCAGAGAACATTTGTAAGGTCCAAGGGCCAGTGATCTCCATCCTGAGTTGGTGACTTGTCAAGTGGGCTGTGGAACTCCAGAAGGTTGTTGCCCTCCTTTCTATAGCTGGGAGACACAATTTAGAAGGATTTGTTCGGATATCCACATCATCTTTTTTAGGATCTTGCATGCAATTAGGGTTTGCATGCATCCCAGTCACCAGGTTGATGCCTCCAGCACCTTAGCCACCTTATTCTAGCACCCGGGAGCCACTTACTTCAGAGTTTTAGCCCTCCTAGTCAGGAAGGAGCCCACTTCTCACCTACTGCCAGAGAAGGGCGCACTTCTTCACCTACCACTGCAGTTCCACTTGAGTTACACTCAGTTAGCTCCGATTCTCCCTGATTTGAGGCTAGTTTCACTCCCGACTGACTATTTCACTTCTGTTGGACCTCCAAATTGACTAGATGACTTGTTCTGACTTCAGTTAGCCTCCCATGCGCCCTCCACTGAGCCCACTTCCCATATCATTGCTACACACTTCAGTTACACATGTTACACTCAGTTAGACTCAGATTGACACCTGGATGACTGGTGCTTGTGCATTGATGACCACCACTGATTGATGATGAGGAATCCTAGTTGGAGTCAAGCTACTCCATTCAGTGATTTGAATGACCTCTTTAGGAAATTCGAATTGCTCAGTCATTGTTACTGTATTCTTTTGTAATCATTCACCCTTACTGGGATATTGAGCACTGATGCATGTTTTGCACAGTTTTACACCATATTTTCTATGTTCATCTGTTGTGATTGATTTACTTGTTCATTAGATCTACTATGACTAATTTTACATGGTATCAGAGCCATTGAAGGGACACGATCTCTTTTCTACAGGTGTTTCTACAAGAAGATTTGAGTGAATTGCTCAAAAATTACGAAATTTTTTGGCATGAAAGATCTCAAGGGCATTCGCTCCTGTGCATGCAAAGCTTGAAAATACTTCCAATACCACTCCAGAAGCTTGAGTTTCCACATAATTCCTGGATCTGATACATTGGACCCATTCAACATTGTTTGATCTCCAATCCCAGGTGTGATGCAACTCTAAAAGGGTGGATTGCTCGACTTCATTGTTCTTGGTTTATTGTGATTTGCAAGTTATTGTCTCCATCATTTGCATTCGCTACTCTGCCCTTGCAAGCTTCTCTACATCAGTGTGCACTCGCTCCTAGCAATGGAATACTCTTCTTCAAAGCCTATCCTCACCCCATTCAATTATTTTGATTGGAAAGATGATATGGAGATCATATTACGTTCAAAAGGTTACTACCGAGTCACTCTTGGTCTTGAATTGGAGCCAAACAACTTGTCAGATAGAACCAAACACTACAACAAGCTTGATGAAGCTTATGGTCTTCTTTGTCTCTCCATCTCCAAAGATCTTCACTTCCATCTCAGCGGATTGAAGACTCCAAAAGCTATATGGGAGCAACTTGAAACACTATTTGGCAAGCAGGACGAGCTTAGGGCTTTTCAATTGACTGCCCTTAGTCCTGAGAATTTCGAGACCATCAATGAATTCTTCACAAAATTCAAGAACTTGAACTTGTAGTTGAAGAACAGTGGAGTTATCAAAGAGGATAAACAATTGATCCTCTCCATTCTCAGCAAGCTTGGTAAATATTATTTGGTATTTGTCTCTACTTTCAATTCCGGTCGGCTAACTACCCCGAATTGGAAGATGCCTACCTTGAATGCCTTCATTGAGTCCATCACAAAAGAGCATGACAAGTTGATTCAAATGGGGTCCATGAGCTCCAAAGATTCAGCCCTATATGTTCAAGGACCCAAGATCTCGAATGGTAAAGGAAAGCAAAAGAAGGAGAAGCCCAAGTTCGAACCTCACAAGCAAAGAGAGAAAGGCAAACAGACGGATGCACCATCCAGTTCAAAGTTCAAGCA
The DNA here is from genome assembly GCA_027924585.1 of Larix kaempferi. Classification (NCBI taxonomy): domain Eukaryota; kingdom Viridiplantae; phylum Streptophyta; class Pinopsida; order Pinales; family Pinaceae; genus Larix; species Larix kaempferi. Next base: position 22,539,088 of record BSBM01000742.1, on the reverse strand, counting down.
AAAGGGCAAAGAAGGTAACCAAAAATCTAAATGTACTTATTGCAACCGTGGCTTTCATCCCAAAAGTTCATGTATGAAGAAGACTATAGATCAAATGGCCCTCCTTTTGGAAAAGAACAACATAACTCTTCCTGACAGTGCAAGGAAGAAGGATAGGAATGATGATCATGAAAGAGGACAGGCACTCATGGCAACTGTTTCGAAGCCCACTACTCTCTTGATAGATTCGGGTGCATCGAATCATATGGCTGCAAATATTGATTCTTTTTCTTCATTCGATCCAAACAGCTCCATCCCCATCCATTTGGGAGATGACTCAAAAATTTCTCCAAAGGGCAAAGGTACGATTCATGTAGATCATGGAAGCTTTCAGAATGTTCTCTATGTGCCTTCCTTGGCTTCAAATATTCTTTCCGTGTATCAAATGACACACACTGGTGAACCGAAGCAAGTTACATCCAGCCCTAATACAGTTGAAATTTCTGATATCAAAAGTGGAAGACTTGTTGCAGTCGGAAAGGCGAACCATACTACAAAATGCTATGAGTTTTCACACTTTATTCCGCTTGCAAATCCCACTGCTCTTTGCACACATGGTAATGAGGTTAGTAGGCTTTGGCATGAAAGATTTGGATATCTTAATTATAAGTATTTGCTGCTGCTATCAAACAATTCCATGGTAGATGGTCTTCCACAACTCCGTTCCTCGAAGGGAATATGCACTGGTTGCATTATTGGGAAGCACCCCGAGCACAGATTCGACCGCGGCAAAGCTAGTAGAGCTTCTACAGTTTTGGGGTTGATACATTCTGATATCAGTGGTCCGCTGCCCCATACATCATTAAATGGTTCAAGGTATGTTTTGACATTTATTGATGATTTTTCCCGCTTTACATGGGTATTCTTTCTCAAAAACAAGTCATAAGTGCTTGGAAAATTCAAGGATTTTAAGGCTTCTGTTGAGACCGCCATTGAGAGCAAGATCAAAGCTCTTAGATATGATAATGGTGGAGAATATATCAAGGCCGAGTTGCTGCAACTTTGTGCCCAAAGCGGAATTCAGATCCAACATACAGTTCCCTACACACCCCAGCAGAACGGTGTAGCGGAAAGGAAAAATCGGTCACTGAAAGAGATGGCTACATGCATGATTGAATCAAAAGGTTTGGCTGCAAATATTTGGGCTAAAGCAATCAATGTTGCTGCATACATACAGAACCGTGTTCCACATTCATCCATGAAAGGTATGACTCCTTTCGAAGCATTCTTTGGTCACAAACCGGATGTGTCAAATTTGAGAGTTTTTGGCTCTATTGCATGGGCTAGAATTCCTTCCAAGAAGAGACGAGCTTTGGATCCACAAAGTATTGAGTGCATACTGATAGGATATGGGGAAGAATCAAAATCATATAAACTCATGGATATCAGATCTAAAAAGATATTCATAGAGCTCAGTGTGCAATTTGAAGAACCGTTTCAAGAATTGCAACTAGTCGAGGAAGAGACTGCCGATTCAATGCCTTCACCAGAAGAAGATCCGTGCAGTGATAATGAAGGTATGAGTTCTGATATTTCTGATAGTTTAGAAGCACATGATGATCATGACATATCAGGTTCGGAATCCGACCATTATGATCCTCCTCAGTTACCAAAGTGGGCCCAAAACACTCTTCAATCTGCTGGTTCGAACCTTGGAAATCCTACTGATCCGAAACAAACAAGAGCAGACTTTCAAAGAGAAGGTATGGCTCTTTCTATTGCTGATCCATTACTTCCTGAGATTTTTTATTTGATGGCTGGTTCAGATCCCACATCATACTATTCTACCCACCGAGATCCGAGATGGCAAAGTGCCATGGATGAAGAGTACAGTTCTCTTCAAAAGAACAACACATGGGAGCTAGTTTCTCTTCCACCTGGAAGAAAATTAGTGAAGTGTAAATGGGTCTACCGCACGAAAGTTGCTGCTGATGGCTCTATCAGCAAATACAAAGCAAGGTTGGTGGCAAAAGGTTTCTCCCAAGTCCAAGGAGTGGACTACACTGAGACCTTTGCATCGGTTGCAAAGATGGATTCCATCCGCCTTGTTTTGGCTATTTTCGCATCCAAGCACTGGGAAGTGCACCACATGGATGTGAAGAGTGCATTTCTACATGGAGACCTTGCTGAAGAGGTATATATGCAGCAGCAAGAGGGCTACACATCAGATCCATCATTAGTTTGCAGATTGAAGAAATCTTTGTATGGGTTAAAACAGGCCCCAAGAGCTTGGTACGCAAAGATGGACTCCTTCCTTCTTTCTCAGAATTTCCAAAGATGAAAATCTGATCCGAATGTGTATCTTCAGCGAGTTAAAGGTAATTTGTTGGTTATTGTACTTTATTTTGATGATCTTCTCATTACTGGTAGCACTCTTACTTCAATAAACAAGCTAAAAACTACCTTAAATCTAGCTTTTGACATGAGCGATTTGGGCTTGCTGAGTCACTTTTTGGGCTTGGAGATAGCTCAAAATTTTGATGGGATCACTATATCTCAGCAAAAATATGCTTCCAACCTGTTATTGAAGTTTAATATGGTTGAATGTAAGGCAGCCCCATTCCCATTCCTCTCAGGAATCAGTCTTGAGGAGGGAGATTCTACACCGCTTGTAGATTGCAGTATGTATCGACAGTTGATTGGTTCACTACTTTATTTGACACACTCAAGGCCTGATATTTCATATGCCGTGAGTGCCGTGTCAAGGTATATGCAGCAGCCACATGAGCTTCATTGGCGAGCAGCCAAGCGGATCTTGCAGTATGTGCAAGGTACGAGACAATTTGGCATACATTATGCTGCAGATTCTGAGCTTGATTTCATTGGTTTTACTGATTCAGATTGGGTAGGTGATAGCATTGATCGGAAGTCCACTTCCGGTTATGTTTTCATGATTTGTCATGGTGCTATTTGCTGGTCCAGCAAAAAGCAGGCAGCCATTGCACTTTCTTCAGCAGAGGTAGAGTATCGAGGGGCATTCAATGCTTGCATTCAGGCAGTTTGGTTGCAGGGTATTCTTTCCGAGTTTGGTTTTGGTGGCACTACTTTGATTGTCCTATTTTGTGACAATCAAAGTGCTATCAAGATCTCCACAGATCTAGTTCAGCAGTAGAGGACCAAACACATTGAGATTCATATGCATTACATTCGACAGTTGGTGCATGATCGCACCATCATTCTGCAATATTGCCCTACTGATGAGCAAATTGCAGACATCTTCACCAAGAGCTTCACTGAGAAGAAGTTCTCTTACCTCCATTCACTGTTGGGGGTGAGTTCCATCATGGTGGAGACAGATTGATCCATTATTATGCTTTAGCTTGAGGGGGGGCTTTCTTCCCACTGGGTTTTCCCTCTTTCCTCACTTAGTTTATTTTCAGCACTTTTTTGGATTATTGTATTGGGGTGACCTTTGGTCTTAGTTACCAGGGCCCCACATTATTTTTTTATTTTTTTTGCACATCATAGTCTAGCTTGAGGGGGGGTGTTTGGATATCCACATCATCTTTTTCAGGATCTTGCATGCAATTAGGGTTTGCATGCAAATTCTAGGGTTTGCATGCATCCCAGTCACCAGGTTGATGCCTCCAGCACCTTAGCCACCTTATTCTAGCACCCGGGAGCCACTTACTTCAGAGTTTTAGCCCTCCTAGTCAGGAAGGTGCCCACTTCTCACCTACTGCCAGAGAAGGGCGCACTTCTTCACCTACCACTGTAGTTCCACTTGAGTTACACTCAGTTAGCTCCGATTCTCCCTGATTTGAGGCTAGTTTCACTCCCGACTGACTGTTTCACTTCTGTTGGACCTCCATATTGACTAGATGACTTGTTCTGAATTCAGTTAGCCTCCCATGCACCCTCCACTGGGCCCACTTCCCTATATCATTGCTACACACTTCAGTTACACATGTTACACTCAGTTAGACTCAGATTGACACCTGGATGACTGGTTCTTGTGCATTGATGACCACCACTGATTGATGATGAGGACTCCTAGTTGGAGTCAAGCTACTCCCTTTAGTGATTCAAATGACCTCCTTAGGCAATTCGAATTGCTCAGTCATTGTTACTGTATTATATTGTAATCATTCACCCTTACTGGGATATTGAGCACTGATGCATGCTTTGCACAGTTTTACACCATATTTTCTATGTTCATTTGTTATGATTGATTTACTTGTTCATTAGATCTGCTGTGACTAATTTTACAGGATTGGCCCTTGTTTAAGTGGACTTTACTGCGGATTTTGAATCAAACTAGTGACAAGGGTTGTTGCATTAATTTACAGCTTATCAATGAAGGGCAATTTTCAGCCTCAAATATCAAGGGGGACACCCTCACAGTGTAGATAATACTTAAGGTTGTGAATGATAGTTTGAAACAAGGAAAAAGAGTCCATCATAACCTTCTGAAGATGCCACCTTGGGGACTTAATAAAGCAATGAAGTACAGAATAAAGACAAAGGAGGGGCTGGCCCCTTCCAAGCCTATTAAAGGACAAAATTCAAAGCGGAATAAGGACAAAAGGAAGTTCTTATAAGATGATCAAAGTGACAAATAAGCAAGGAATCAAGGGCTGAAGGTCAAGTGATTGGGCTGCCCCTACACTCCCTTGAAAAATTGAATGGATATATCTAGTGGATTAAAGAGCCATATTGGATTTTAAAATGCTTTTAAGGTTTCACCTTCTTAGTTTCAAAGATCTTGTGGATGAATATTTTTATTAATCTACTCATATAAATTTATCTGAACTGGGCATTTAGTAAGCAAGAAAAGGGATAAAAACTGTAAGTGTAAATCTTTTGCTGCTTAAAAAATGCAGGTTTTTTTTAGTTTATTTTACATTAGTTATTAGTTTTGTTTTAGGATATCTATTTTTTTCCATTCAATTTGATTAGCATAGTCGACACATCTCCCATCTAAGTTGTAAGAGCACCTCATTTCTCTCTATTAACATTATAGATGGACATGACATGACAAATCTATCCCACTCTGATTATAAGAGCACCTTGCTACATTTGAGAGCACCTTACTTCTTTCGATGCAACCAACCAGTGCACCTTGAAGAGACCTGTTAGAGAATTAGGCAAGTAAATTCCTCTTACTGAAATTAGTGGAAGGTTGATATCATACCTAAGGTTGGTTCAAACAAGGTTTCCTATGGTTTCTGCTGCCATTTTCAACATTTCTTGCTAGTGTATTTTAGTTGGGTAGAAAAGGTGTTCATTACAATTTTCTTCCTTTTAGTGGGTAACCTAATCTGAAAAGGGCCTACATTTGCAATTGTTATAAATCTATGTTAGTTGCCTGCAAAAGGCTGAAAATTCTATAAGTGGTTTGTCTACAATCCACCTTATTTCTAGAATCATGGTATTATGTATATCTGGCACATGAGTAGGATCATTAATCATTGTCTTGTTTAGTAAAAGCATCATGATTATGCTCGTTTTGTGACCTATTTTTAGCCAATATAGAATCTGTTTTTTTTTTTGCATATGATCACATGCATTTCATAATATAAAATCTGTTTTTTCGCATATGATCACATGCATTTCATAATTTCAAGATCGCAATTGAGTAACACAGAAATGGGAGTATGCGAAATGAGGTTTTTAAACATCATGAGGCGTAAATCATTGTTGTTGGCAATAGAAATATTTCCCCGAAGATGGTTTTTATGGCACCACATGCCTTTGGTATTGACACCGTCTAAAAATGAGTCACATGTAGATACATATTTTCAATGTTCCACCAAGTTTTTGGGATGCAGGAGTAGGGAAATCCACATGGGGGACGTGTGGTGACACCCCCAAATTTTAGGAAAATTCATGGGGGGTTGGGGAAGTGGGGGGTCCCCGACATAAGGGGCTCTGTCTCTAAAATTATATAAAAAAAATCCCAACATAACAATTCAGCCCATGTAAAATCCATCATTGTGTAATGTAATGATAATTAAAAATGTCGAAATGATACAAACACAATTCATCAATCGCCATTTTTAATAGTTATGTTTCTTGTTTTATTTTTTGAACTTTTATAATGTTCTTTTATAGTTTTTAGGTTTTTTTTTTTAATTTGGGGAGGATGCCCAGGATTCTTGCTTTTTGGGAGGAGGGGCGCACAAGCCCCCCATTTTGTGAAACATGTCCCACACATTGGTGAAATGTTTCATCACGTTTCAAAAAATGGGGAGCGTGGGAAGTATGGTGGGTGTACCCCCAACCCTACAAGACACGTTCCCATGGAACATTGCATTTTTTAGGGTTTTTTACATACATTAATGCTTCTAGTTCATTGTTTCCAAAATATGTACACCTGCTAGAGCTATAGGTGGTGCATGGGTAATGGAACAAATTCAAAATAGTGGTGAGGGATGATACTTGTGCCTTCTAATAAAATCTCAATTAGAGCAGTGCAAAGATACTCGCATTCAAGTAAACAAAGGAGACCATTATGCAAGTGTAAGGAGAGAATTATTGGAATTGTACACATGTTGCACATTCATTTTTACTAGAAATATATAGGATTAACAAAATTGTAAAACAATGTCAACATGGACTTGCATGGTTGGTAGAGTGGGGGTGTTGTTATTATCCCCACCAATGTTTGCTTCCACCAAATGACATGCTTGCCAATCATGGGTTGTTTTTCCTATGCAAGCAAACGAACTCATGCAGTTAGGCTAGGTGCAAGTCCTAGGTGAATTTGGCAAAATAGATGCCCCCCAGTTGCAACAACTTGGCTTAAGGATATTTTGTTAGTTGTGAGGCATAGTTGTTGCATTGCATTAAATTCCCACATTGGGGAAACTGTTGCTTGCACATGTTTCCTAGAACAAAGTGATCAACTTTGACCAAGTTTCCAATATAATAGTATAAAGTAGATGAGTGATCATTTCGAACCAAGTCATTCAAAAAGGATAAAAGACAAGTGTTTTGAATACAAGAGAGATAATGTGTGGTGTTCTTAACCTTGAAACTTACAACCATTCACAAGATAAATAGAGATAAATGTTGCAAATACTAGAAATTATAGTGCATATTTACTTAATCAAAGGAAATAGTGTTAGGAACCCATGTCTTTACTTTGTTAGTATGTTGTTGTTGGACGCATATGCTTTGTAAGTCATCCCGTAGTATTTGTTGATCAATAGTTTGTGTTATTTTTATTGGCGCATATGCTTTGTAAGTCGCCCATAGTATTGTGATCCATAGTTTGTAACGGCCCATGGTTTCGACCCATAGTATTGGCGCCTAGAATTAGTATATAAGTGTGTGTTGAGACCTATGAAGGCACCGTGAAGTTATTTGTATTGAGCTTGCTCAAAGGAGGTTGCCCCCTCGAAGTGGCCTGTGATCAATACAAAAGTGATTCTGAGTTCTGTCATTTCTGCTATTTCGCGTATTCTTGTTAATTAATTGTTGCAGGTGCCTCACAAATAGATAAGAAAGATGAGGTGGAATTAACTCTTGTATCCTAAAAATCAATTAAGGAAACACCATTTCTCTCACCTCTTAAGGTTGGGTGACCTTTCACTTGAGCAAAGCTCCAATACAACAACAGTTCTTAACAGAATATTCCATAGCCTCCAAACTCCTTAAATAGGCTTTCAATAGCGAAAACCCTAACTACTTAATGGGCCTTAATTAACACATAGACCATTTTTACATTAATTATCACATAGGCTTTCTCATCTATTGTACCAGTTACAAATTTCCACGCTTACCTGTAATTAAGAGCTACCCACCAAATGTTTTCTTCGCTTTTGGACTAGCCCGTTGTAATTAAGACCCGCCCCACCAAATGTTTTCTTCGCTTCTGGACCTACCATGTTACAACATTATGTTAAATCCCATGCTTGGAGCTTCGAGGCGAGCAGCTGAAGAAATTTGAGCCCAGGCTGGACGAGAAATACTTCATCACGCTACGCGACCACAAAAAATACTTCATCACGCTATGCGACTGTGAGCGATGGGCGGAATCCAAGCGTAGGCTCGATGGGAAATACTTATATCATGCTATGCAATTGCGATCGGTACTGGAATACCTTCTTACCAGAGGGAGTCAACACGGATCATCCAACTTGTAATCCCTTCGGCCCGTGTTCCCCTCAAATAGACATTATCGATTCTGTTGAAAGCGTCAACAGAGTTTCAACATGAATTATTTATCTCATACACAATATACTGTCTTTACTTCTTACAATAGCTTTATGCAAAACTTTGAAGTATTAAACATTTAAGTATTTAAGTTGGCTTTGGGAACGATGTTGGCATAAAATGTAAGACTACTATTTGAAGACGTGGAGCTTCCTCTTTTCTTAGAGATTATCTTGGGAGATGAATGGATTATCATCGTGAGTATATTACTCATTAAAGACTCACACTGTTACATTGTTGTGTGATCTTCTCCTCTTCCTTGGTTGACACAAGTGCTTGACTAAGCTTGGAGTTGGGGTTGTGTATTACATTGAAGTGAATGCTATCGCAATGTTACGATTGAATGAGTCCACGAATGTTGTTTGAATGGTACGGCATAAGACTATTAGTCATTCTCCATTGCCATTACAAACTTGTGTGTAGATATTCCTGCGATCTACACTTGAAATCATTGAAGTTGTCTTAGTGAACTATGGTGGATAGTGTGAGCTCACTCTCTACAATATTGCCTCTTTCCCTAATTTGGTGGTTGGTGCCTCTTCCTGAAACCTAATTGCATAAGTGTTGAAGTGGTGTATATATCTGTGTTGAAGCTTTCTAGCAATTCATCTCTACGTATAGACAAGAGATGTGCTCTTTGTATTGTGCTCATTGCCTGCACGTTTATTGGAGAATGAAGTCTGGAAGTTGTGCATCAATTTGAACAATTACTCCCTCTTGTTCGTCATGGATATTGTCAAATTAATCCAAAAGTGAAGCCAAGATTACTCTTACATTCAAGAAGTTGAATATTTTATTTTTACAATATACTAAATTTATTTCTTGCAATCGGATAAAAAATGCAGTAGTGTTTGCTCCATTCAGGGAATTTATTTCTTGAAATACTGAAGAGCTCCATTCAGGGGATTGCTTTTTATTGTATTCTTTCCATTCATAGTTGTATAACTTATATCGATTCAAGATTTCATTAGTATTGTTTAAGCACAAAATGTACTATATCTTGTGTTCCCCAAATATGTATGCTTATGTCTACCCATTTTAAGAAATACGAGTAATTAGGAATGCAACAAAGAGTGATTAGAACAGCAACAGAAGTTTACAACTTATGTATGCTTAAGTCTACCCATTTGAAGAAATAAGACCGATTCCTCTACCTTGAATACTAGGTACCTTGTAAACATTTCAATCAAGATTCCTCATTATTCACACTGTATGTTTTCAAATCAGGTATGTCTAAAAAACCCGGCAAAAGGAAGGCCCAGTAGATTGAGCTTGAAGAAGAAACAACTCCAAAAATACAAATGGAAACACTATTTGAAGACACCAAACCCATCATAGGAAGCATCCCTGAGTTCAAATGGGGCAAGTTGTACATAGCTATACACATTATTGGCCTAAGGGCACATTAGCACCATAGCATCATAGCTTCTACTTATTTTCTGTAGATTGAAGCATGGAAAGTGGCATTTTTTTGTAGATTCTAGAATAATGAGATGAGATTACCTCAGATAGTCCTGAAATTGGTTATATATGAGTATAATATTTGTAAAACTAGTGTTTTATTGCTTTTATTTTGTTGAACTGTTCATTTTAATCATTTGATGGAGAAAGCTAGAAACATTTACACGGATCCCTGGAAATTGAATCGATACGATACACTTGTACAACTTGTCTCCAACTATGTTTATTTGCAGCACACCAACAATAATTCCATGAATATTCTTTCCTTTGGTCCATATGCATGTTGAGACTTGCTCTAAAATATGGAAATCACACAACCTGTAAGATTCATACTGAAGGACGTTGCAAGAGCAGCGGTCACCAAGGGAGGATGTTCCCACAAAAACTTTGATCTCTTTGTGTCCAAAATCGTGTCACTGCAGAAAACTTGAACATTTTGAGATATAGCAAAAAACATGGGATCTCCAATGTCTCCCAGAAGTAATAAATTAAATAAATTATTCATGTGTTTGTTGAACATTTTGATATATAGCAAAAACATAAGATCTCAATGTCTGCCAGAAGTAATAAATTAAATAAACAACAATTTGAATTAAAATCAGAGTTCTCAGTACATTTTTTTCAAACTAGAGAATGAACAGCCCCATACAACAATAAAAAAACCCAACCTGGACATATTTCAACGTGCTAAACACATTTCTGGGCACATCCTACAGCTGCCCATTCCAATTCTGGGCTAATTCTGGGTGTTTAGGATCAATTCTCAGCTCTATTTTGACCATAAATCAACAAATATTTAATCTAGTTCATGTGCAAAAAAAAATCTACGTAAACAACTCTCTTCTAATTCTGGGCATGCACAACGCAACAGAGAAGTGTTAGATCGGACCACCATCAAGCTGATTTTGTGCCTATTCAGGAGGGATGTCACCTTTGCCACCCTTATCTCAACATGTTTATACCTTCATAAAATTGTATCGACTGTATATGGCGACTTTTGATAAATATTTAAAGTCAATATTATATTGTTTTATACCCAATAGTTCTATGAAAGAGTTGGATTTTTCCATTCGGCGTTCCTTTTGCCCCTCCAAGGGCAAATGCTAGTATTAACATTTGGGGTGGACTAACATCTATGCTTTCTAAATTCCACAAGGATGAGACAAGTGTCTTGTCCACATTGAATTTATGGTAGGCATTCCAAATTCGAAATAAACAATTATAAACCAGCCTAGATCCAAATCCTAGGCTCTATCAAGCGCCGAGAGGGATCAAATCTCCCGAGGTGCAAACCTCTCCTTGAATAGCTCCTTGAGTGCAATACCTGAGCCACCTAATCCTAAGCTCTAAAGTCTCTAGTTTAAGTCTCATATTTACTTTTTACTTCGTATTATTATTTTTTGTTTATGGCCGACATAATATTTATTACTTTTTACTTTGTATTATTGTGTTACTCCACAAACACTCGACAAACTCGACAAACACTCGACTCACAAGATCTCCCCCATACTGGGCTGTAGAGCGCCTCTCGGCGCAAAAAAAAAGAATATCATAAATAATGGGTAGCTATGCATGGAGGTAGCTTATGCATGAATAACTGGTAGTTGATGCATGGAGAACAAATAACTTAATAGTGACACTTAACTTGTGACTATCGATGTTCACCGGCCATAAATTAAGTGGTTGTGCTAATAAAGATATATATATCATATTTCTCCAACTTAAAATTTGTAATTTCTATAAAAAATTATATGTTCTTAATAGTGATCTACTCTACATGTAGTTGGTATATATGTATGAGGGTCCACCCTAAATATCATTTCTATACATGTTTGAAGAGTGTGTTTTTACCATGCCATTGTATGTTGTGGCCTTGTTTGGTAAAGGTCATACATCATGACACAGGGATGCCATGTGAAACCCATTTGTACATGTCTTCGAGTGGGTTAGCATGCAAACATTAAGCATTGCGTAATGTTTTAATGATTGTAATCATTGTTGGGATATATATCATATTTGAGATGATTTAAAGTAAAGTATTTTATATCGAACTATATATATATCTCAACAAATATTTCAATCGTTGGAATCATTATATGGTGTTTATTGTTCATCGAATGGCACATCCATGTAATTGGCATACCTCCATTAAGGGGTGTAGACAAAGACTCCACTCCACACAATGAGGGGTGTTGTAACGACTTTGGTGTTGCGGGCACCTGGCCAACCTCCACACACCTAAGTCGAGCATGACAATCAACCAAATGGCACGACCTAGGATCCCAGTGAGATTAAGCGAGTCGGTTGGCAGACTTAGAAGCTTAGTGAAGTAGAACGCTAAGCCAAGCTTGAAATGGAAGCTCATCGACAGCATGGGACCCTGGTGGAACATACGGACAAGTGATGGGGCACACGCCCACACTTAGCAGCCCGGTGCATGGCAAGCACAGGCGCGCCACCATCTTGGAAGCTCATCGGCAAGTGGGGTAGTGCCAACAGGTTGGAAGACCGATGTGAGAGCGTGGGTTGGAAGCCTGGCTGGAAGTGCGCTTCGTGAGCCCGGATGGATGGCGTGGGGTAACTTGTTTTGGAAGCCCCAAGTTATGTGGACAGATAGCTGCAATAGAAGCCCCAACTTAGTTGGGAGAAAACATAAGCTTGGCTTGGAAAGTGGGTGCACAAGAAGAACGGTAGACTCAGCACACTTGTGGTTGGCACATTGGTGACTTGGATGTGAAGCATGTTGGTCGGTGGGACGTGCGACCACACTTGCGTCGCACCCACACAGAAGCTCACTTGTATAAGTGTGATGGGAAACCAAGGCAAGAAGCAACCAAGAGGTGTTGGCAAGAGAACACGCCCAAGGAGAGATATGACCTTAGCATCCTAGAGCAGTGAAGTGTAGGCCGCGTGGGGCACGCCTAACACAGTAGAGCGTGTGCAATTTGGGAGTCTCTTGGGCAGAGTCTCGACAAAGCATGTGACAGGGAGGAAGCTCGGCTTGTGGCCCGCCCTGGGAAACAGAGAATAAGATCGTTCACAGGAAGAAGGTTGTACCAGAAGTAAGGTACGGTAGGGGTGCGACACGCAGCAGACTCGCGGTGAAACTTGCAATAGTGGCAAGGAAGGAAGCTTGGCAAGAGACTTTGGCTAGAAGTGCCAAAATTGTTGGGGTTTCTAGTGGCAGCCAATTGGGCACCTCCACGGGTGGGTTTGGCCTACAGGCAACCCTGTTTCTATATACTGTTGTAATCTCTAAAATATGATAAGTATAAAGAAGCTTCGGCACGCCCGGTTGGGGTGTCGCCTTATCTTGTGTCTTGTGCTATTTTGGTTAAGTGTCACTACTATTTTTTACTATTGTGGGATGTCTAAGTAAATGTGAAATTGCCTTAGTATAACACAGTAACATAACTTAAGAAAATTGGTTAAGTAAGGAATTTTCGAAGGAAAGCGTAATCTTTCGGAACACCAACCAAGTTGTTCTCTCCCTCGATGAGGATCTGAACATTGCTTCACTGACTCCGGAAGATGAAAAAATTGGTCATGCCGGAAGTTGCGTGATAGGTGGCATCAGAGCAGTGTTTTGCAAGCTGCGGAATCTCTTTGTAATATTTGGCGAGGACAATGACGAAGTAACTAGCCTAGGTTTGTTGAGGGTGTTCCACTAAGAGAATAGTTTTTGAAGTGCCGAGGTGGATGGAAGCACACTAAGGAGTGACGGATGGTGTGTTGCTATTAGAACTCTTGCCACTACCGCAGGTGCCCACAATGTAGTGCAAGGCAGAAGCACGTTAAGCAAGACGTTGGACAATAGTTGTGACAATTTATGTAGGACAACACTTCAAGGGGCACATGAAAGTCTGGAACCTCACCAGAGTCGAAGTTTGCAAGTGAAGTCTTGAAGGAAACTGGTGCCAGGGGTGCACCCAGCAGATGACAAGCATCACAGGGAAAGTCGACAAGCATCCGAGCACAAAAACACACCTAGGAAGAGGAGCGTCCATACTTGCGACTTGAAAAAGAGTCACAACTCAATCGAATTTGACTAGTTGGGTGCTCCAAGATCCTAACGTTGGCAGGAGCAGGTGAACGAGTGCATCAAAGGTAGGTAGACTCCATGGGAGGTTGATTGGGCACGTTGTACTCCAAAGCGCGGGCTTGAGGGCGTGAAATATTGCCAAGCCCAACAAGGAGACATTGGGTAGGCTCGTGAACCAACACTTTAGTGAAAGTGTGAGACCCGTGACAAAAATATGGCTAAGTCGGCGATGACCAAGCGCAATGCAAAGCAACTGTTGGAATTTGAAGGAGACCTGGAGATGGCGTCAGATGTGGAAGAGGAATCTCTCTTTGGAGAACATGAAGGGGGATCGGTACCTAAGACAACCAAGGTTAAAGCCATACTTACGTCACTTGAGAAAAGTGTTGAGAAGATGGCTGCTGCACTTTGCAAGCATGATGAGAAGGTAGCTTCCATACTAAGACGAGATGGGCCAATTGTGGAAGACGTTCAACGAGTCTCTTGAAGAGTGCAAATATACTGTGGATGCCATTGGTGAGCTGAAGCAGGAAGAAGAAAGCTGAGTGACTAAGTTGGAAGATGTGGTGGACACACTCCAACTTCACATTTTGGACAGATGACTCGGAAGGCTGAGACATAAATCTTGAAGCTTTGGTGCAAGAGCTTCAACTCCGCGTGAAAGAACAAGATGAAACCATTGTTTTGCTAAAGTGATCCTTAGCAAATGGACAAGGTTCAATAGCAACCATGAAAATAAAAAATGAAGGAGCCCGAACCGTATGACGGTACTCGGAATGCCAAATTACTTGGGAACTTTTGCTAGGATGTTGAGCAATACTTGGATCAGATGAATGGCAGTTCAGATGAGGCCAAAGCTAATGTTGCAGCGATGTTTCTCATAGGCACCCCCACGTTGTGGTGGAGAAATTGAGTAGAAGATGTGGCTGAGGGGAAGGAAACAAAATGAATTGAAAACTGGAACCAAATGAAGGCAGCACTAAAAGCTCAGTTTGGACCTGGGAACCAAGGTTGGGTTTCTTGTAATGAGCTCATGAAGCTCAAGCATGTTGGGAGAGTCTAGGACTACATAAAAGATTACACCAACCTCATGTTGGAGATTAAATATATGAGTTGTTGGTTATGGAGCCAGATCTTCCAGTCTCATAGATGATATTGTCTTAGACGTGCACCTAGAGGACTGTACACTCATGCCCCTACCTTGGGGTTCGGGGGCAATGCCCCCGAGACAAATTTTTGGGGCTATTTTCGCCAACAGTTTTTGGGTCCATGGTTTTGGGTATTCCATGGTATTTTCCCATTGTATTTCCCTTATAAAAGAAAGACATTGTAATATGGCTAGGGTTGATGTATTAGGTTTTATGCATTGTAAAGATCTCTGAGATCAAAGAAGAGAGACTATGAGACAATGAAGAGGAAGTGTAGCAGTTGTGTTGCAGGTTGTATCCCTTCACTTTGCTAGATGGAATAATAATAAGGACTGGCAATTTCAGTGTGGACGTAGCCCAATTTGGGTGAACCACGATATATCTGTGTCTCTTTTGTAATGTGTGTGTGATTATATTTGCATTTCTGCTTATTGTTATTGCTCTGCAATCCTGTTTTTCTAACAATTGGTATCAGAGCCAAATGTCTATTTGGCAGACAAACCTGCAGGAAGCTAGGGTTTCTGGTTCGAGTGGGAGCAATGGCAGAAGAAGGAAAGTTTAAGGTCGAGAAGTTTAACGGCCAAAACTTTTAGTTATGGAAGACGCAAATGGAGGACTATCTGTACCAGAAGGATCTATTCCTACCGTTGGGAGGAAAAGCAAAGTAGCCGACGGCTATGAAGGATGAAGAATGGGAGGTTCTTGACAGAAAGGGTCTGGGAACAATACGGCTGAGCCTGGCTTTGTCGGTGGCTTTCAATATCTCAAAAGAAATGACAACGAAGGGTTTGATGAGCGCATTGGGTAAGCTGTATGAAAAACCCTCGGCCTCCAACAAGGTATTTCTAATGAAGCGTTTATTTAATATGAAGATGTCTGAAGGTGGATCTGTTACTAATCATTTAAATGAGTTTAATACGGTTACAAATCAACTAAGTTCTGTAAGTGTGAACTTTGATGATGAGGTTAGGGCTCTTCTAATCTTGTGTTCATTGCCAGAAAGCTGGAATAGCTTGGTCATGGCTGTAAGTAACTTTGTCTCTGGTTCAAAGACCTTGAAATTTAATGATGTTATTGGTGTTATTCTTAGCGAGGAAATGCAAAGAAAAAGCACAGGTGAGACATTAGGTAATGCGTTGACCATGGAGAGTAGGGGAAGACAAAAGGAGAGAGGAAAGAGCCAAGGTAATCACAGCAAGTCTAAAATGGGCAGATCCAAGTCCAGACTAGGAAAGATAGAGTGCTGGAACTGTGGAAAGAAAGGACATCTGAAGAAAGACTACAGATCTCTAAAGAAGAAAGGATATGCACAGAAGGAAACTACCCAGGAAGCAAATGTAGCAGGTGATGTGTTACAAGATGCTTTGATTCTTGCATTAGATAGTACAAGTGATTATTGGGTAGTAGATTCAGGGGCTTCATGTCATGCTACACCCCACAGGAAATATTTTCATGATTATGTTCCGGGTGATTTTGGACATGTTTTATTGGGTGATGATGAGCCATGTAAAATTGTTGGAATGGGTAAGGTATGGATAAAAGTTAAGAATGGGACTGATTGGTTGTTGAAAGATGTTAGGCATATTCCTGCTATGAAAAGAAATCTGATCTCAACAGGGCAATTGAGAGATGGCGGTTGTCTATCTACATTTGTAGAAAAGTGGTGGAATATCACTAAAGGATCAATGGTGATAGCAAAAAGAGATACGGTAGGTACGTTGTATTTATGTCCTCATAATACTGACCATTCTATCTCTTTAGCTTCTGTGAAAACTGTGTTTATGGAAAACAGAAGAGAGTCAGATTTCTCAGGGTTGGGAAACAGAAGAAGAATGAAAAGTTAGAGCTTATGCATACAGATGTATGGAGACCAACTCAGGTACAATCTCTTGGTGTCTCTCATTATTATGTTACATTTATTGATGATGCAAGTATGAAAACTTGGGTTTATTGCATTAGACAGAAATCTGATGTGTTTGCTACTTTTAAGAAGTGGAAAGTTTTGGTTGAGAATGAGACAGGAAAAAGGTTGAAGTGTCTCAGATCTGATAATGGAGGTGAGTATTGCGACAAGGAGTTTGATAGTTACTGTTCATACCATGGGATTCGTAGAGAGAAGATAGTCCCAAGAACACCACAAGAAAATGGTGTGTCTGAAAGGATGAACAAAATGATCATGGAGCGTGCAAGGTGTATGAGATTGCATGCAGGGTTGCCCTTACAGTTTTGGGTGGATGCTGTAAATACTGTTGTTTATTTAATAAATAGAGGACCTTAAAGTGCTTTGGATGGTGGTATTCCAAAGGAGGCATGGATAGATAAAAAGGTAAACTACTCATTTCTAAGAACGTTTGGTTGTGAAGCATTTGTCCGTATTGATAAAGAAAATAGAACAAAGCTTGAAGCTAAATCCAAGAAATGTACCTTTATTGGATATGGGGTTGATGATTTTGGTTATCGTTTATGGGATTATGAAAATCACAAAATCATTAGAAGTAGAGATGTGATATTCAATGAAAAGGTCATGTATAAAGATCAGTTGCAGGGAAAGAAACAGGAAAAGGAAAACACAGAGTACACAGTACTTGATGAAATTCAAGAAAATGAAGTTCCAAAGGTGCCAGAAAATCAAGAATAGCAGCAAGTACCTAAAACTCCTGCAACTGCAAGAAGATCTACCAGGTTAAGTAGACTCCCTGAACGATACTCTCCTTCATTGTATTATTTATTGATGACTGATTCTGGTGAACCAGAATGTTATGAAGAAGCAATGCAGGTGGAAACTAGAAAGAAGTGGGAGCAAGACATGAATGAGTAGATGGACTCATTGGTAGGAAACCAGACTTGGGATTTGGTTCATTTGCCTGCTGGTAAAAGAGCATTGCAGAACAAATGGATTTACAGGTTGAAGGAAGAAGAAGGTAATAAGTAGTACAAGGTGAGACTTGTTGTAAAGGGGTTTGCACAGAAGAAACGTATAGATTTTTATGAAATATTTTCTCCTGTTGTTAAGATGACTTCAATTAGGACTATCTTAAGTCTAGTGGCAGTAGAAGATTTGCATCTTGAATAGTTAGATGTAAAAACAACCTTTCTCCATGGGGATTTGGAGGAAGAGATATATATGCAGCAGCCAAAAGGGTATGAGGTCAAAGGTAAGGAGAATTTGGTATGCAGGTTGAAAAAGAGTTTGTATGGCTTGAAGCAAGCTCCAAGGCAGTGGTATTTAAAATTTGATAGGTTTATGACAGAACAAGGTTATAGTAGATGTCATTCTGACCACTGTGTTTATTTCAAGAAGCTAAACAATGAAAGATATATTATCTTGTTATTGTATGTGGATGACATGCTTGTTGCAGGGTCTAACATGCAAGATATAAATGTACTCAAAAGGAAGCTAGCTAATTCATTTGCAATGAAGGATTTGGGTGCTGCAAAGCAAATCCTTGGTATGAGAATAACAAGAGACAGGAAAAATTGCAAATTGACATTGTCTTAGAGTGAGTACATACAAAAGGTGTTGGAGAGGTTCAGAATGCAGAATGCAAAACCAGTAAGCACACCTTTGGCCAGCCATTTCAGTCTACGTAAAGAAATGTGTCCCAAGACACAGAAACAGATAGATTACATGTCCAATATTCCCTATCAGTCAGCAGTTGGCAGCTTGATGTAGGCCATGGTGTGCACAAGACCATATATTGCACAAGCAGTGGGAGTTGTGAGCAGATATATGAATAATCCAGGTAAAGAACATTGGAAGGCAGTACAGTGGATTCTCAGGTATTTGAGAGGTACTACCACTCAGGCATTATGTTTTGGAGGTTCAGACACTGTTCTACAGGGATATGTTGATGCAGATATGGTAGGTGATAAGGATAGCAGGAGGAGCACCACAGGGTATGTGTTTATTGTAGGTGGAACAACAGTAAGTTGGATTTCTAAACTGCAGAAGGTTGTTGCACTTTCAACAACGGAAGCAGAGTATGTTGTTGTCACAGAGGCTAGTAAAGAGATGATTTGGTTGCAGAAATTTATGGAGGAATTGGGTAAAAAGCAGAAGGATAACAGGTTGTATAGTGACAGCCAGAGTGCCATTCATCTTGCAAAGAACTCAGCATTCCATTCCAGGACCAAACATATATAGCTCAAGTACCATTTCATATGCTCTGTTCTAGAAGATGAACTGTTGAAGCTGGAAAAGATACACACTAGCCAGAATCTTGCATACATGTTCACAAAGGTAGTGACCAGAGAGAAACTGATTTCCTACTCAGTTTCAGTTGGCCTTCTAGCATGAAGGTGAAAATGAGAAAGTTGCCAAGTCCAAGGTCCAGCAAGTACAGCAGCGGTGGAGTTGTTATGATCAGTCTCCAAGTGGGGGATTGTTGGTTGTGGAGCCAGATCTTCCAGTCCCATAGATGATATTGTCTTAGTCGTGCACCCAAAGGATTGTACACTCATGCCCCTACCTTGGGGATCAGGGCATCGCCCCAAAAAAGGGGGTTCGGGGGCAACGCCCCCCAGAAAATGTTTTGGGGTTGTTTTCGCCAACAGTTTTCGGGCCCATGGTTTTGGGTATCCCGTGGTATTTTCTCATTGTATTTTCCTTATAAAAGAAAGACATTGTAATACGACTAGGGTTGATGTATTAGGTTTTATGCATTGTGAAGATCTCTGATATCAAAGAAGAGAGACTGTGAGACAGTGAAGAGGAAGTGCAGCGGTTGTGCTGCAAGTTGTATCGCTTCACTTTGCTGGATGGAATAATAATAAGGACTGGCAACTTCAGTGTGGACGTAGCCCAAGTTGGGTGAACCAAAATATATCTGTGTCTCTCTTGTAAAGTGTGTTTGATTATATTTGCATTTTTGTTTATTGTTATTGCTTTGCAATCCTGTTTTCTAACATGAGTGAAGAGGATCAGCTCTATCACTTCATGAAGGGCTTACAACCATGGATGCAAATGGACCTGTGATGCCAAGGTGTAAAGACCCTTACTACAATAATCTCGGTAGTCCACAAGCTCCTGGACTACCATGAATACGGGAGAGATGAGACCAAAGGAAACAAAGAGGGAAATGAGAGAACTTAGAGAAAATTCGAGAAGAAGATGAAAGGCAATCCTAAAACATGTGGCAAGCATGAGGATGAAAGACCAAAGAACGCAGAAGGGCCCAAAGAAAAGGCTAAGACCGTTTCATGCTACATTTGTGCTAAGGACCACTATGCGAAAAATTGTCCTTTGAGACCTCATAAATTATTTGTGGTAGAACAAGTGGAAAAGCCTTCGGTAGGAGTGTTGCAAGTCATGAATGCGGTTCTTGAGGAGGAACCAACAGCCGCTCAGGAAGAAGATCTAACAATCTTGTTTTACATATCGACAGAGTTGAATGGAAAACAGGTGTTGGATTTGGTTTACAATGGGGACACGCACAACTTTGTGAAGGAAGATGTGGCAAAGAGGCTCAAGTTTCAAATTGAGCTGTGACAGACTTACTTCAAGGAATTCAATTTGGAAGTGGAAAAGGTGGTTGGAGTGGCCAACCAAGTGTCTTTGAAGCTTGAAGGATGGACTAGTGAAGTAAACTTCACAATCATTGCAATGGATGATTTTGATGTTGTACTTGGATAGGAGTTCATGAGGAAGTCCAAGGTAACACCTATGCCTCACTTGCACTGTGTAGCAATTCTTTTGCGAGGGGACCTAATCATGGTGCGGGAAATGAGGAAGCCGCATTAAGGTGGAAAGGTCACATCTATGATAGTGATGCCTTCTGCGGTTGCGACAAACCTCCAGAATGTTGAGGATGATGGGCAAGGAAAAGAAGAGTGTTCAGTTGGCAAGGTGTTGGAACTGGCTAGCCAAGAGTCAGTCATTCTTTTGGAAGTGCAGATGGATTTCATGGAGAAGCTAGTAGAATCACCCTTGAAAAGCTTGGAAAAGATTGTTTATTTATGCACAACCATGGGGAAAACCCAGAGATGCCAGATGGGTTGTATAGAAGCTACTCAAGCAGTTGGAGTACCACCATCTAGTGGTGTAGGAACTTCAGTTACGGATGGGCAGGTGTGACTAGATGATCCAGAAGCACAAATATTGTTTGTTGAATGTGACGGCACAATTGGTGTTAACATGTCGCTCCTTCTACACTTAAGCAAGAAGGTTGCGGAAGAACCAAGAGCAAGTGATAGTTTGGGAGATGGTCGAGAGCACCATCCACCCCAATTCTTTGGTTAAAGAAGCCTAAGGCATAGACTCTCTACCTTTGGCGCAGGTATATGTATCTGTATAATCCTCGAGCAAGAGGTTTGCCGGAAGAGAATCCAAGTGGGAGAAAATGAGTAGACTTGTCTCAAGCAAAGGAAGAAGTCATTGAGTTGCGGAGACTCATGCAAAGAGGGCAATGGGATAAAAAATTGGTGGAATCCAATTGTGCGAACTGATCACCCAAACAGTTGTGAGAGACGAGGGAAGACGCACCATGCAGAGTGGCAGAGATGAAGCACATGGGGTGAACTGAATAGTATACTGTGTGTAGCAGGTAGCAGCAAGTTTCTAGAAGTAGTGGTAATTTGGATACGTTGTCGAGGACAATAACTACTAGAGGTGGAGGAGGATGTAATGGATTTGGTGCCGCAAGCACCTAGCCAACCTCTACGCACCCAAGTCGAGCATGATGCTCAACCAAGTGGCACGACTTGGGAGCGTATCGGGATGAAGTGAGTTGGTTGGCAGACTTGGAAGCTTAGCGAAGTAAAACGCTAAGCCAAGCTCGAAATGGAAGCTCGTTGGCAACATGGAACCCCGGCGGGGCATACAGACAAGTGATGGGGCACACACTCACACTTAGCATCATAGTGCATGGAAAGCATGGGCGCGACACCATCTTGGAATCTCGTCGACAATTGGAGTAGTGGCAGCAGATTGGAAGCCCGACGTGAGAGCGTGAGTTGAAATCTTGGTTATAGGCAGTTGAACAAATTGGTAGTGAAAAACAAGTACCCATTGCCTCGAATTGATGATCTTTTTTATCAAATGAGAGGGGCAAAGGTAATTTCAAAGATTGATTTGAGGTCTAGTTACCATCAACTAAGAGTCAAGGAAGAAGATATTTACAAGACAACCTTTAGAACAAGGTATGGACACTATGATTTTGTGGTAGTGCCATTTGGTTTCACTAATGCACCAACTACCTTCATGTGTCTCATGAATAGCATTTTCAATAGGTATTTGGACAAGTTTGTGCTTGTTTTTCTAGATGGCATCCTTATTTACTCTAAAAATGAAGAGGGCCATGAAGAATATTTGAGAATGGATTTGCAATTGCAAAGGGAGTATAAGTTGTATGCAAACTACGCAAGTGTGATATTTATAAAAATAAAATTCGGTATTTGGGTCACATTATTTCAGAGAAAGGAATATTAGTGGATCCGAAAAAAATTGAAACCATTATGAATTGGCCAACTCTAAAGAATGTGATAGATGTGAGATCTTGTATGGGTCTTGTTGGTTATTACAGAAGATTCATCGATGGATTCTCCAAGGTAGCACACCCAATCACTTCTTTGCAAAAGAAGGGAATAAATTTGAGTGGACACAAAAATGTGAAGAAAGCTTCCAGCATTTGAAGAAGCTTCTCACAAGTGCTCCAATTCTGAAAAATTGTTGACCCGAAAAAATATTTTTTGTTGTGCACAGATGCATGTAAACATGGACTTGGAGGAGTTCTTATGCAAGACAATCATCTAGTGTGTTATGAACCTAGAAAATTGAAAGAGCACGAAAAGAATTATGCTACCCATGATATGGAACTTGCAACCATAGTGCATGCTTTAAATATGTGAAGGCATTATTTAATGGGCAGAAAATTTGAGCTAAGGATAGACCATTGTGGTATGAAATATTTATTTGAGTAGCCAGAATTAAATACCAGGCAAGCTAGATGGTTGGAATTTTTATGTGAATTTAATTTTGAGATCAAGCACATAAAAGGGAGAGAAAATAAGGTGGCTAATGCACTCAGTAGAAAAATGCATGTAATGCATGTGGAAGCCATTAGCATTTTCCAATGGGATTTGAGGAAAAATGTTGTTGACTCCCTTATTGAAGATGAACTGTATGTGCAAGTAAAGGTTAAATTATAGCAGCATATTTTGGAAAAGAGCTATGAAGGTTACTTATTTTGGAAAATGATTTAAATCTCACTTAGCTCTGACATCACGCTTTATTTTCACAATGGATTCTAGAGATTTATTGATAGGCTAGCAGGTGTTGATCCTCAACATTTTGGCCTCAACCATCACTAAAAATCACTCAAAGAAAACACAATATTGAGCATTAAGGGAGGCACAATCCCCTTCAATGATCCCTAGTACCCAAATATTCCCCCGCATCAAGAACCACTCATTGAAACCCTGAAAAATGCTTCTCACATAAGGCCTAATTCCTTATGACAACGAAACATGTCACAACCCTAACAACACCACTAATTTGGTTCGATCTTGTTCCCCCTCACCAAATAGGTCATGACCTCCCTCCATTGGCATGAGCCCACCTTAATAAATGGACACCTTTAGTTCTTTTAACCTACCTAGCATGGAACAATTAACCAATTATCCCATTGTTCTCAATGTCAATTAGGAGGACATGCCTAGAAAACTCTCCTCTGATTTAACAAAATTTGAGTGTAAGTTCAAAGGGGACACTAGTGTCCACATCACTACCTACATCTTGTGGTGTGGTTCCAACAACCTCAAGGATAATGTTGTTAAGTTCATATTTTTTAAATGCACTTTAATTGATTTGACTACCAATCGAAATATTGAACTTCCAAAAGGGAAATTTAGTTATCTTAAATCACTTGGAACTGGTTTTTTTTTTATGTATTTCCAACTCCCCAACCACAATCAAACTGACATAGAACTTATAATTACCACATTGAGACAATCTAACTCAACCCTTTTCAATGATAACATTCCCCAATGGTGCCACCATCATTGGTTATGTAAACACTTGACCCTCCCTCTGGAGCTACTTCGTATTTCATTCATTAAATCCCTTCTCCCCAAGACAAGGGGCATACTCCAGTTTGATCTCTCCTCATATTTTTCCCTCTCCTATTACCTTCCAAACCACATAGGATGTGCATTATGTGCAATGACCTCATTTTTTTGTGCTCAATGGGGGGGATCAAACTCACAACCCAAATTAAAACAACTAGTAGTCACATGGCCAAGGTAAAAAAAAAAAACTAGTGAAATAACAACAATAAAAAACAATGCCCATTGGGTCACTTAGGGGAACCCTTCAGCGCCCAAAATAAAAACCAAACACAAATCAAGGACATCATGCACCCAATCCCTAATAAAGCAACAACCACCCATGCACAATGTATTCTAAGGACAATTACACTCATAAATACCCATGAATTCCCAAAATATACCAATAGTTTGGCCCATTGCAAGCATAAATGACACCCCCAACATCTCAACAACCTAATTCCATTCAAAGCCTTTCCCTTATTATCAACAATTGATTGTCATGCACACACCACCTAATGATGATGGGCATATGCTTAATCAACTTGTCGGTGACCTTTTTATGATGTCCATTGATACCAACCTTGCCACATGTTCATAATACTATGGCATGTCCTAGGTAGAGACATCCCCACAACATGCTATTGTCGAATTGTTGACCATCCCAAAAGTAAAATTGCAACCCTTACATCGGCTATCTCACAACCTTCACACCAAAGTGACTCATAGTTACAATATGGTATATGATCTATCTCAAACACCATGCACTATGTCTGCTCTAGCCATTTCAAAGATTTTACCTACAAAATAAAGGCATTGTTGGCTACATCGGGGGGCATTGATACCCACGACATCGATTTAACGATCTTTGACCTGAAACACAAACAATATTGGATACCTTCCTCCATCTCTTTACAAATACCCATCAAAGTTGGTAGAGTTCTCATGCACATAATAATTATACATGAAGGATACATTATGAGTGTTATTTTGCAAAACCCTAGGAAAATATGGGCTCATATGAGCCTCACTCTTCCCAAATGTTTCTCTAGATGTATCTTCCAACCACAATTCATATTACCCAAAACCCTTGTGGATTTGGGAGGGAAAACCATCCACATTGATTTAGAGGTAGTAGATTACCATGGGTTTCTAGGTTGTATTGGTTTTATGACATGTGTGCCCAAACATCTTCAATGTTTCATTTGATGAATTTCCCTCACCATGGAGACATTATTTTAAGTGACTAGATAGTGTCCTATACCACATTCATAAACTAATAGCACATTCTCCAGTTAATTAACTAGCAACCCACACCCAATTATATGGAGGCCTTTGCCTCTTTAAAACTCTACCATGTCGGGTACCTTCGTTTTCATTCCCCCATTAATTGTTGATATCTTCACCCTTCCTATGTTCACAATCTCCAGCAAATCCACTCAAGAGTGGGTTATTCCATACAAATCCAACATGGAAGACATGGCTAACACTACCACCTCACATATGGATTCCCCACTATATCCTTTCAAAGAAATCAAAGCTACACCTTTTAAAACAAATTGCTTTAATAGAGGTATTCTAACACTTCCCACCCTTGACAACTAACACCCTGATAACTCCAAATATGCCATCTCTACCACAAAATAGATCAATTCTATTTCACTTGATGGACCACTGCATCAGGGGAAACCTAGAAAACAAAAAGTCAAATATCAAAAATGCGACGATAACTTGTCCCACTTTCCTCACAATAGCCCTAAAATGGCATTAAGATCTACTTCATGGGAACATATAGTTTAGGGTAATTTTTAAGGGTGGAATTTTACCAATTGGCTATTTTTGGGCTTTCTTTTCAAAAAATAAATTCGCTATTTAGTCATTTTTATTCTCTAATATTTCCTATATTTACATAAGATATGTTTTTAAATTATAATATTCATCAAATTTTACATGTTTTAGTAGTAAACTGTATGTTTCATATTTAATATTCACCTACCTATCTATATAAATGATTTTTTCAATCCAAAATAATCGCCTAGAATACTATACTAAGGTATACTATTAGAATCCTTAAAAAATACCCTGATATGGATCTATTTTCTCCTAGATCCAAATAATTGATCCTAACCCCATGTTTCCATACCATCACTTTTTATTTTGTTGATATGGAGTTCAATATCCTTTCGTATCACCCATTTTGAATCCACACCCTTGTCAATGAGTCATTGACACCTCTCTCAACTAGTTTGAACTAGATCAGGGGGTCACCTCCTATTTCATGTCTATGTCTACTTGGATCAACATTGGCTACCCCACTAAGAGGGACTCTACTAGATGGGTATGGGTCTTTGACAAACAATCTTTCAAAATCAAAGGTGTATGCTCAGACATTGTCATAATGTTACTTGGAAAGACTTTCACTCTTGATGTTACTATCATGATCAAAGCGCTTGACCATGATATTATCCTCAGCCCTAACTACACATATATGCTATGAATGCCATGATATCCATCATCTTTAGGGTGATGCGCTTCTCCCATGTTTTTTGTGTTATCACCAGTGGAAAACTTGGCACAAGTACACTCTACCTCGACTCCCCTTCATTTAGTTACACCACCTTGACAAGATTCACCTCTCCTCTACTCAGATTCAACCTTGAATCCTTTGGGGACCCGCCTTGTGTTATGACTATTACCTTGATTTTACATCACAAAGTTGGTGCTTCACATGCTTATGGCTAAGTTTCCTCGCATATGAATTAATAAGCAAGGCCTTGTGTGCTTCACTTTCCAACGATTGCTAATGATCACCACCTACTACTCATGATGTAAATGCACCAATAATATGAAAAACAAATTTAAAATAGAGGAGAATTGTGGTTGATTTATCTCATGGTGTCACCCATTTTCCACAATGCTTGTCATTGTCACTATGTTCCCTATAGGAACTAATCACTTGCATACATGCACCTACCTCCTTTATGTACAAACAATAATTTATTCATTTTTCCATGTTTTTTTTATAAAAAATACAAAATAACATAGAACATCAAATTCCAAAAACATCCAAAAACCAAAAAAAGGAGTAAGAATGTTATTTTATTATTAATATATTTGGGTAGTCATCAAAAGTCGCCCTTAAGCCAAGCAGTTGTGTTCCCAATCACTGCCAACAATTGAGTCAAAATTATGAGTTTTGACCATCACTCCTGCCTTCATCAAATAATTCACTAAAGTCTATAATTATTTGTTCAATTATCCAAACATTGGTTCCATCCTCTTGTGAAACCAACTGTCTGTAATCTTATTGTTGTCATTGTTTCGCACTCCAGCCTATTATTTGACTTGTTTCAAGTGAAGTTATAACACATTAGCAATGAGTTCCATTGTCCAATTATATGATCATGTATTTATTCCCTAGTTTTTGTGGAAAGGTCAATCATTATTACCCCCCTCCCACCCACGCTTCCCCAATGAATCCCCTCTTGTCAACTCCAACACATTTTTCTCTAAGAGTTAGATTAGAGGCCTTCAATACCCTTAGACCTACTAACATTGTCAATAGGTTCCTTTGCATTCAATGTTGAGTCCTTAGCCCAGTCATGATAAACTAATTCTTATGTGTTTCACTTCAACACTTTTCAATTCACACACAGAAGAATTGTACTAGTACCTTGGTCCCCATTATCATCATTGATGGCGATCCTCGCGATAAACAATAATTTTCACTAGTGGTTGTTAACCGCTTATTCTCTCCCATGCTCAACTTCAACTCCTATATTTGGTTGGTGACAAGTCATACTTATTGGTGATATTGAAGATTCTTGGCAAAGACTCCCCATGTTCTGGCTACACGGTTATATTTTTTTTCCAACCTTCACACTCACATAATGACAATATTTCGAAAACAACACACATCATTTTGTTGATAGCACTATACATCAACTTTCCCAACTTACAGCCATACATCAATATCTTAAAAGGTTACAATTTTCAACAAGTATACTAGATATTGTTACATTATGAGTTGACATTGCATCCTCATAGTTAATCACAATTGTTATTTTCATAGATTTGCATACCACTTGCATGTGGGAAATGCCCACCTCATGAGGAAGTTACATAATTATTGATGATTACTAATGCTTTGTTGCAAATGGTTCCCCTTCAACTCCTCCAAATAGGTTATGTTTTCCCCAAGTCTCTCGCTTCTCTCTAATGATATAATGAAGTAATACAAGAAAATGGTTGATGTATTTAGGTTACACATTGCCCATTTCTCTCAACCCCTTGCACATTAGGGAGCATGTGTTATAATGCAAAAATGGTCACACAATGATTAAAAATCAATTTGTATTGGAAGCATCAAACCACCAAAATCACACAATTATACGATGAAAATAACCTTAGGGAAATGCCAAAGAATGCAATAAATCTGCCCCCTACTGTTAAGAATGGTTAAATCCATTAAAAAAAACCCTTTAATGCAACTTTACATGGCTTTCCTTTAAATATTTATGTTGACAACATGACTATTTCTTTGAGAACTATGTCAATGACTTGGAAATTTCTTCAAGATCCGCATCAAGCATATGAAAGATATATACAATTAAGGAAGCACACATACAACTCCAATAATCTCAAAATGAGGTTGTTAAGGATCCAAATCAAGCGAAATTGTCTTAGATGATCAACATAGGGTAAGAGGAACTCCCCTTGGGAGCTTCTTTAGGAAGACTCAAGAAACATTGTAACATCTATATAACCATTAGAAGATTCATGTTTTGAATGTTGTAGTCATTCTATTTGCACTAATATAAAAAAACTGAAAATTACCAAATCATCTACGAAAGAGTAATTCATGGACCTAGGATGAGAGATGGATGGTTGTAGAAGAGCATGAAGGTGGAGTTGTTTAGGAAACCTTCCCCTTCCCTATTAATTATTGATCATTGGATGTCTTAGAGCCAAGGCATTACTTTGTGAGGATATCCATAGAAGGAAATCAACATAATGGTTTCTTCCTACCTACATCGATGAGCACTAGAGAGGAAGAACATTCTTGAGGGACCATTGAGCAAAGAAAGAAAAGATCTTCCTTGTGTTATGTCGGGTAGAGGATGAGAATGACATATCTAGTTGATTGTTGGATAAGTTACCTAGAGTGGCCATGCATTGAGTAGACAAACTAAGCCTAAGAACAAGTGGGTTTGGTTGAGTGCACTGTGAGTTTATAACTCAATTCCTTCACCTTGATGGCCTTGTAACCCAACTTAGGGGTGGCATCTTATATTGAATGCATACGGTTGGGTGGAAAATTGCTCATATGTAGCCAACTTCTTAAAATCCCTTTGGTTAAAAATGATGTATTCTCTCTTTGTATAATTATGCATTTTATGTATATTGTTTTGTTTATGATTGAAATGGGCATGAGTTGCCATTGTTTATGTTAGTTTTTGCTGGATTATTTTGTTGCAATTATTAATTGAATACGTGTATGCAGTTGAATGGTGTTGGGATTTTCATAGCCAAAAATTGTCAAGGGTTTGCATTCTTTTTTGTGTGCGGTTGGGTAGTGCAATTTAAGAGGATGTGACAGACAAGGTGTGTGTGCTTGTTTAACATATAGTTTATTTGAAGTGCATAAACTCATTCCTTGTGATCAATGTGTTTTTTGTCTATTTGGAGAAGAAATTATACGAGAATGTCACAAATTGAGGAGACAAAGCAGGTGATGTTAAGAAGTGTCTCACTTATGTGATTCCCGAGATATTTGATGAAGGCATAGATGCTTTCATGGTGCATAAATAATTTCATTTGCTAGGATGGCTAGGGATACATATTCAACAATAATGATAGCATTTGAGGGGTTGTGGGTGATTAATTCCAATGTCTTATCCCATAGACTAAAAAGGAGAAATGTGGATTTGCTAGTGTGTTGTGGCATGTAGACACACAACTGCATGAAAAGGGTTCGAGTTTGGATGAGTTGAGTTAAATACCTCTTAATGCAATAAGCTAGAGTTGTGGTCCTCTTGATGTGGGGTGAAGTAATGAAAAGGATGAGAAGTGGGTCTAGCATGAGTTATCAAATTGGACTTGGGTCAACACAACCATGTATGGGGTGAGTCTCAAGCACCATTTCATAGTCGTGCTCATAGCTTACATATAATGAGTTTGGAAATATGTCAAGAAGATCATTGACAAGAATCACAAGAAGTGGAAGGTGAAGATGCATCTAAGGCTTCAAATTTTGGATGTTGTGTGCTCCCATGGATGATCCCAAACATGTGGTACATGGAGATGGTGGTCAAGGTAGCAAAGTTTATGATGATATCAATGATAAGGTTGTGTAGTAGAACATCCAATGGTAAATCAAATCATAATTATTGGTGTTCACACTACAAACAAGAACACTACCACTCTATCAATGTCAATCATACCCCTTAGGGTGAGTGCATGATGAAAAATTCTAGTAGAAAAAACAAATAAGCATTTGAGAGTATTTTTCTATGTAGGATGATGGGCATCAAACATGTGCTTGCAACAGTAACGAGATGCAAACATTAAATGCATAGTTGATATTTTTGTTTGAATACTAGTCTATGTAGTATTTGATAGTCCAAAAGAATCTTGGTGTGAAGGTTGGAGATGGCATCATATGGTTCCTCTTTAAACCAATATTGGCAAGGAAGTTTAATGGGTTTGTGGTTGGAATTTGGAGACTCAAAACAAAATTGTTGTTGGAAATATCAGATGGTGTGGTTTGAAGGTGAGAGAAGAGACAAGGATATGGAGGATTTAATTCCTCATGGGAAATGAAGTATAGAGTTACCTGGAGGCTTGGGAAAAAGGTAGTGGGCATTAGTTATGAATGCTCAAAACTTGGATTGGTTAGTGGTTCTATTGTGGAAGTGCAGTTCTTTGAAGCATAACAGTAGATCTCCAACTAGGAGACAACTATGGTTGAATGGGATAGTAAATGTGGTCTACCAAAGCTTGGTAGCATCAATGTTTGATTTCATGTAGAATCATTGATTTTGATTTGATATTTGACATCACATGGAAGGGGACTTGAATCACTATCACATTTTGATGTTTGGTTTCAAGCCTAGAGATTTGGTTAAGGAGGGGGTCATGGATCCAAACCTATATGAATGAGACTGATTGAGTTCTTATGTTTGGAATATCTAACATGGTTAAGAATCCCATTATGAAGGGAAGTCTTCATAAACATTGAAAATATTCCTTTAAGTAGTAGTGGTGTAAATATAAGTTTATTTGAAATATTTGCAAGTATATAAATAAGTGTTGTTAATGCTTGGAAGTTTGGGTCATTGTGTTTGCAAATATATATTACATGTTGTTAATGCTTGGAAGTTTGGGTCATTGTGTTAATGTTGTCTTTATATCCTTTCAAAACATGGAATGAAACAAAGGATTTCATGTTATATAATGTAATAGTTTGTATGGTGTTAAAAAGGTTTTGGGTAATGCACAAGTTGTTTATATGTGGGTTTTTTAAACCTCGATGTGGGTTTTCTCCACAATAGCCTTAATGTCTCCTTTTGTGTTGATGTTCATATGTTCATATTGTTTTCTTTCTACATGTATTTCATTGTTTGTTTATGGAAAATGTTGCTTGTAACGCTCCATATTTTGATTTTCTAGCTAAACAACATTAAGACTTATATTGTATTTATTTGCTTATTATCTCTTGGACTCAACTCGACTGAGAAAAATTTATGTGTGGATTTATGAACCTGCCTATATGTGGTAGTTATGTTTTAAGTTTATTGTCTATCTTATTAATAACAACAATTGTGTGATTTACTTCCAATATGCAAAATTAAATAGAATGATAGGGTACAAGGATACCAATGTACATTGTGATTAATTGAATAAATGGATGTCATGCATATGATTAATATATTAGTTGGTCTATATTGATTGATATTTGATAAATTGGTAGTTATAGGAAATAATGAAAGATTATGCATGATCGTATGTTTTGGATGAGATTATCCTTTAGGTTAGAGGGGATAAGTGCCATATACTTGTGATACTAAATTTACCTTGATGTTGTGGAAATCAAAAGAGAAAGGTTAAGCTATGAGGCATTAATTCATGGATTTATATGTTGGTTCGATACATTGCTATGATATGTGGGATAGTGCAGGTTTATGCAAGGAACCAAGTTTCCCAAATTGGTCATTCGATGATGCAACTCTAAGAACAATAATAACATCACAGTGTGATTACTGATAGGTCATTGACCCTAGTTCCATTAGGAGGGGTGGAGGTATTTCCCACTGTTTATCCTCCAAAACTTGGAGTCATGGGAGGGTCGTGTTAAGCCACACTACTTAAGTTGCATTATGATGACTGTCAATTGCTTGTTGGGGAGTTAGATCAATTTAGTTGACACTTCCACTTACAAATATCTAACGTTCGGTCAATATTGTTGACGCTCCAAGATATTCCAATAGAGAAACATATAGGAAGTGGAAGTTGGAAGTAGCATAGGAAGGAAGGGAAATCCATATTAGTAAGAATACTATTTGGGATTTGAGGTGCCACCTTATTTTTATATTTGGTGCCTTTCACTTGTAAATCATTATTTAATTCATTAAGGTAAACCTAAGTATAATGTTGATGTATTGTGACTCAGTCAGTAAGATTGCTTAGTGTTGTGATTACTAGATTATTGTCTTGCATGTGTGGTTGTGATCATTCAAGAACTATGCATTAGAGGTGGCGATGGTTACTTATATTACATGCACAAGTTTTGTATGTTGGCCACACATACATACCTTGGACACATACACTAGTATTAGTTAATATATAAATTAGTGATTAAATTGTTTGTAGCGATGAGAGAGTCCATCACAGGTGATTGATTTGTGAAACAAGAACCTGCGTAGATTTTTTGAGCCAACGTTTCGGACTTTGTATATTTGAGTCCATCCTCAGGGTTATCACTCAATCCAGGAGATTGGGATGATGATTGAAAAGATATGTCTTTTAAAGCATACATACAAATTAGTCACCCGTCATTAAAGAGAGTATGGTCGACTCTCTTATGGGGAGACTATAATCTATTTTTAGATGTATGATTCCTCTTGATCTGGTTAATCGTAGGTTTCCACAACTCACTAAGTTTGAGCCCATCATCCTTGTTTAGGGTTTTATCCCTTTTTTCAATATCAAGGGCTTCCCTTACTCTTCTTTTTTAATAATGATCTTCTCCGGCTATCAGCGAGGCTTTCTCCATGCAAATGTGATGGGAGGTGTTGTGTGAATGTTCAACTAAAGCTGATTTCTTTGTGTGATTATGTCGACTGAGTGTTCTTTGAGACGGGTTTGCAATGATCGTCCTGTTTCTTGTATGTAGTCTCCCCATAAGAGAGCCGACCATACTCTCTTTAATGACAGATGACTTATATGTATTTATGCTTCAAAAGACATATCTTTTCAATCATCATCCCAATCTCCTGGATTGAGTGATCACCCTGAGGATGGACTCAAATATACGAAGTCCGAAACGTTGGCTCAAAAAATCTACGCAGGTTTCATGTTTCACAGATTAAGTTGTTATTATTAATAATGGTTGATGGGTTAAAATATATTATTATAATCAACATATCATTTGCAATTGCATTAATTACATTTCATGTCGGTTCATTTGCATTGCCCTTGTATTGATTACATTTCATCTGTATTTGTATTAATTACATTTCATTTAATTCTCATTTCATATCCATTAGCCCTCATTTGCATGTCATTTTAGAATTTGATTCATTTAATGCTTACCAAACATAAATTGATGTGAGTGATATTTGAATTGACCAAGAGTATTTATGATAGGTAGATATTTTATTATATTTTATTATGATGTAATAGCCACCTGAGTGGGTTGTCAAATAATTAGGTGGGTAGGTAAGCTATTATTATATGATATTTGGACCTTTCTAGGGCCCTTATCGAGAAGGAAGGAAGGTAGTGGAAAGGAGGGATTAAAAAGGGATTTTGAGGAATGAGAGGGGGGGTGTTGACACTTGGAAGGAAAGGAGTGGAAGAGGAAGGAAAACATTGTTTTTGAGTAACTTGAACTTAATCATGGAGGTTGATATTTAAATTTGAAAGGTTTAGTGATGACTATTGTTGTTATTGGAGTTGCATGCACACATGGCTAGGAAGCCCCACATGTTTCCTAAAATTAACAACTTAACTATTAGTTGGCTGGGGGGATTAATCATATTTTGGTTAACACTAATTTGGTGGGACTAAGCACTTGATTGTTGAGACTATTGTAGGATTGCTAATTCAAACAGTTACTAAGGTAATCCATTATTCCTACCTTGGTTATATTATTTCTCTCAAAATTGCATCTAATTGATATTATGATATGCTATAAAATTGACCAAGGTAGTAGGAACAACCGCAAAATTTATACCTCTTATGGTAGAAAGTAAGGAATCATACACATAATTTTTTATATGCAAAAGTACATAGTTAGAATAGATGTTGATTAAATTTAGTCGTTGTTATTAGTGTTAGTTTACTAATGCCCATCATTAGCATGGTTGTTACATTGCCGTATTTCAAACTTCTTAACATGGAGTTTATTAGTTAAGAAGTTAGCTAAGGTATAGGTAGGGGATTTTCGATATTCACTAGAGGTCTTAGAGGAACACCAACATTGTGGATTTTGGGTTAACCATAGATTATGTGGGTTTGGGGGTTGTGGGGAATTAAGCCTTTCTTGGTATGAAAATCTAAGGAGGAACCATTAATGAACTTTGTAACCATTTTGGTGATTTGGGTTATGGGGTTGTAATGAAGAATTCAATTAGTGTCGATTAAAAGATCTAACATTTTATAATTGTAATAATGTATTCAGAAGTATTGTTGCATTGGCATTAAGCACGGTGATGTTTGGAATACTGTGGACCAGTTAAGAGCAACAACTTAATCTTTAAAAATATTGGATTTAGGAGGTTTAACAAATCTAAGAATTTGAGCAACCTAAATAAATTTCTTTAACATCATGAACAAGAGGAGAACAAAGGGCCAAATTGATATTGTACAAGATATTTTAAAATAAAATATATTGTGAAACAAAAGGCTCTTACCTCACAAAGTTCACTAGCAAGATTCAAAAGAGTCTTTACAATAATTTTTTTTTTTTTTATTTCGAATAAAGTTAAAGAAACTATAAAAACTTTCCAAGCATTTGTAAAGACAAGGAAACTGTACAATATTTTCAAGCATTTGTAAAGACAAGGAAACTATAAAAGCTTTCTTTGCATTTGTAATTAAGACAAGGGAACTATAATGTATTCAACTAAGCGAGGTGGAGGATCAACTGGTCTGGTCCTAGAACGTCCAGTCTGGGCAACTAAGTGTCAAACTTGCATATGAGGCTATTGATAGCTTGGAGGTGGTATATGAGCCAAATTGGTGCTTCACCACTTTATGGAAATGGGTACCCCTCAGAATTAAACTTTTTTGTCGGCTGGCTCTAGAATAGAAGATATTAACTTGGGAGACTTGGGTCAAAAGAGGAGGATCTGGTCCTAGCCACTGTATCTTGTGCAAGTTTGAAGCATAAACTATTAAACATATGTTGATCCATTGCTCCTTCACTCAACAAGTCTGTAAACAGGTCAAAGAAAACTTCAATATCTCTTGTCCCTAGGACCAATAGACTTTACATCAACGTTTTCAATCCTGGTTACAACAAGCCTCCCTCTGGAGGGAACTTCCAGCTTTTCCTATGTTGGGAAATTTGGAAATAGAGGAACATAGCCATTTTTTAAGGAACTTACATTTCCTCGAGGGAAATTAGTAGTAGAGTCATCAAAGGCTACTTGGCATGTTGCAAGGACATGGATGAAGACATGTCCCTTGGAACAATGAGTGACAGATTGAAAAATGTACCAATCTTCATGAATGAAAGGCATGTGGGATTTTTAGATGGGTCTTCCCAAAGAAATGGTAATGAATGTGGCGTTGGTGCGTTCCTGAAAGTGGATGAACATATAGCATACAAGATTAAATTCAATATCAATAGGGGAACAAACAAAAAAGGGGAGTTTCTTACTCTCTGGGGCCTTTTATTCTTTGCACACTTCCTACATATCCCATATTTACAAGTCGCGAAGGACTCCAAAATTGTCATTGGTTGGGCTCTAAGAAATAATAGTCTTCAGGTGGTGTCAATGGAAGGTTGGCTGTAGCA
This sequence comes from Larix kaempferi, assembly GCA_027924585.1. NCBI lineage: Eukaryota > Viridiplantae > Streptophyta > Pinopsida > Pinales > Pinaceae > Larix > Larix kaempferi. The sequence continues at coordinate 22,502,955 of BSBM01000742.1, read as the reverse complement.
TATTAGATCCCTATAGGGAAAATTTAAATCCATCACTTATCAACACATTTTTAGAGAGTTTAACACTATGGTAGACAACCTCTCTAAACAAGCTCTGGAGTTTCCATTTGGACATTTGTTTTTTGAGTTGGTTATTGACTTATCGATCGCTTATGAGGGATAGATTTATATTTTCTTATCTCTGTTTATATATTGCAATTCTCTCTTCTCTCTTTTTTGTCATTTTTGTCTCCAGGCGTGATTGATTTTTGAGTAAGCCTAGCCTCCACTCCGACTGTTCTATCGGGAACTTAATATTTTTTTGAAGATCGGGTTTTGAGGTATATTAGTCTCTTTCTGCATGTAATTTTGGTGTAGGATACTTTGTGATTGCTATTACGTCAATGGTCACTGTTTGTATTTCTCTTTCAATTATGAGAGCTAGATTGTCTCTGTCCTACCTATCTTTTGTTGACGCCTTCTCCTCCTAGTCAGTTTTGAATAGGGTTGGTGTTTTAATTTCATGTGTTTGACAAGTTGAAGGGTGAGAGGCAACTTAGTTTTTCCATTTGTTATCTCTGAATTGTCATGTAATCTTATACTTATTAATGCAAGTATACAACTTTTTTCCTACTTAAAAGACAAGAGAACTATAAAAGCTTTCCACACTTTTGTAAAGATTTTCTTAGATCTCGTGTTACAGTTTACTCGTATTTAGGGACTTTGATCCTCTCGTTTAGGGTTTTCCATTCCTCTATTTGGGAACTTATAATGGGCTTGTTCCGTGATTAACCATGAGCCTTGGCTAAGGATGAAGTTTACTATATTAAAGACTTTATTTAAAGATGTAAAAGACTTTCATGGACCTTGAGACGATTTACCAAAGCACTTTTTGTGTTTTAAAAAAATTAGTGAGAAAGTTAATTTCAATGTTAAAGAGGTGCACACGTATATATGTGGAAAGGTGAAACAAAATATTGATATTATTAAGAGGGTTGAGCGAAGTAACTTTTTTCATTTATTTATGAAAAGATAAGAATAAAATAATTTACTAACAAAACGTAGACATTCTATAATAATTAGATTATGCCATATACATTAATATGCATATTGTAGAATATGCATCATTATGACCTACACATTAATATGCGTATGGAAAAAGACTTTGATAAAATGATATGTATAGCGTCCCATTGACAATATACAACACTACATATATTCCCATCAGTGAAAGATAACATGGTGCTTAGTATTCGCCTCAAGTTCAAGTTCAAAGGGATATTGGAAACATGGATGGGTAGTTATAGAATATTAAAGATGGAATTGAATATGAGATACGGAAATGGTCATAAAAATTAGAAGTTGTGGATGATATTGAATATGAGATATGGGAATGGGCATAAAATTAGAAGTTGTGGATGATAATATTTTTGTTGTAGTAAGTTATTATGAATTTTTATTTAAAAATAATAAAATTGATTATAATTTAATTATCATATATATATATATATATATTGATTGTGGGAACTTTTTTAAATCGTTTAGTGAGTTGCGTTAATTGAATTATTTGGATACCAAATTTACGAACCGGGGTTGGCTTAAATGTTGGACAAGATGTAATCAACGGGGTGTGGCCACCACCACAGTCGCATGAGCTTTTTTGGGGGTACAACCTATATTACCACACCTCTCCCGCAGAAATCGAAACTGGGCTTCCGTCGGGGCAACCATCAAGCCCCACCGCTGACTCCTGCCCAATACTATACACCATGTTATCTTTTATTAATTGAAATATATCAAATTGATAAATATATTTCAATTAATAAAAGATAACATGGTGTATAGTATTGGCCTCAAGTTCAAAGGGATTTTTGGAAGGAGATTGGAAAAGTGGATGGGTAGTAAAGAATATTAAATATATTTCAATTAATAAAAGATAACTTGGTGTATAGTATTGGCCTCAAGTTCAAAGGGATTTTTGAAAGGAGATTGGAAAAGTAGATGGGTAGTAAAGAATATTAAAGATGGAATTGAATATATTTCTATTAATGAAAGATAACATAGTATTAATGAAAAATAACATGGTGTTTAGTATTATCAAAGGGCTTCACAGGGATTTTTGAAAGGAAATTGGAAAAGTGGATGGGTGGTTAAGAATATTAAAGATGGAATTGAATATGAGATTTATGAATGGTCATAAAAGTTAGAGGTTATGGATGACAATATTTTTGTTGTTGTAGATTTTTTTTTTAAATGGAAAAATATTGTCAAATTGTTAGTGAGGACAATCGTTACTAGGTGTTATCGGTAAATGCGAGTTGATTGATAATCATTATTAAGGAAAACCATGCCCCTTAAAATAACCCATTGGTGATCCAAAATGAGGTAGACACCCACTTCTACTAGATACCTCTGGATCTTGGATCGTTAACTTGTTTCCAATCAAAAATAATTCCGGGTCTTATTCCAAGACCAAAAGGATGGTTTCAACCCCTATAGTATTGTTGAGGCTAGGCAAAGGTTATGGATCGGACGACCATTTTTAGCTGGAATCCGGCATTTTTTATTTTTATTTTGCAAAATTGAAATTTAGCTATGTTTTATCTGGATTTTTTTTATAGTAGAAATGGATTCAGCACCCTCAAAAACCCCTGGGGCACCAAAAATTCTAGAATTTGACAGCTGTAACCTGGATTTTGAAAAATTACGGCCGGATTTTTTCAAAATCGTACCCAGAAAATTTATATATTCAGACTCAAATTGTAGAATTTTTAGATTGTGTGTATCAAATATCCACTAAGATTTAACTTCATACATGAAGCTAGGGTACTTGGTTATAGTTTTACCTCATGGCCAAGATGAAAGTTATCACAAAAGTTATGATAGCATATATTAAAAATTTTATTTTTATTTTCAAAATTAGAATTATTAAATATATATAAACATTAAAATAAATAAATGCAAAATATATAGAAAGATAAAATATTTGTAGATAATGGTTAGTGATGATTGTTTTCATGATCAAATTGCTAAATAACTAATAAGCTAACAATGACTAGATTTCATAACTAAACTATACTATCTTAGCTACCCATTTGATAACTAAACTATGGTAAATTTTACCATAAAACAAAGATTTTTTATTCAAAAGGTGCTCGGACCATATTTAAAAATGGAGAAGTATATTTATTCTAAGTTTTCGACTTCAGTTTTTTCTCAGAATATAGTAATTTTTTTAGTGAAATCCAGATTTTAAAGTGTTCAAATTATGTTTTTAAATGTATAAATAAATTTAGCACCCTCAAAAACTTTTGAGACACTCACAATATGCAATTTAGAAAAGTGATATCAATAATTCTAAGAAATTTTCAAAATTTTCACAGTTGAAAACTTACAAAATTTAGACTACCGTTTTAAAAACAACTCCCACTCGGACCACATTTAAAAAATTTAGACTACCGTTTTAAAAACTCCCAGTAGGACCACATTTAAAAACTCACTAATGAGCTCGGACCACATTTAAAAACTCACTAATGAGCTCGGACCACATTTAAATTCTCCCGCTCGGACCACATTTAAAAAGTCAATAATGATTTTTTTGACTATGTGAATGGGTGAATTATAATTTAAATTCTCCCGCTCGGACCACATTTAAATTCTCCCGCTCGGACCACATTTAAAAAGTCAATAATGATTTTTTTGACTATGTGAATGGGTGAATTATAATTACAGGAAACTGTCAATGACAAGGGTAAGTGATTTGAAATATGGGGAGCCGGGAGAGACGAAAGTGGTGAGTTGTTACCCGTAAGCTTACCCGTGAGTTGTTACCCGTAATCTTACCGTTCACGTTTGAAATATGGGGAGCCGGGAGAGACGAAAGTGGTGAGTTGTTACTGGGTTGGAGCGTGGCCGTATTACCCGTAAGCTTACCGTTCACGCTTGAGAGCGACGTTGAAAGATTCGGGTTTGTGGACATTTCTTGGAGTCGGTATCACGTGATGTGAGAGAAGGAAAGTCACGGAGAATCCCATGCTGAATGGAAAATGTCGACATTGTCAGAGAGTCGCTGGGTTGGTAGCCGTTAACGTGACGCGTCCGGTTGGGAAGACCGTAGACGGACCCGATAGCTTCGGAATCCGTAAACAGGCTTGGAAAGTGAACTCTTTGGGAGCCGTGGAAGCTTCCAAAGTAATGGTATAAAAAATAAAGTTAAAATATACATACTTTTTATTTATTTTTCAATTAGAAAGGATTTAAGTTAGAGTTTGATTTAATTACTAAGAATTTCAATCGTAAATTGTTTTTAAAGGTTTTTATTTATCTTAGAATGTGAAAATTTAAAGCTAAATAGATTATTTAAAAAAATTAAGGACTATAAAATTTGTCTAAACCAAAATCCCTAATTTAACTAGGGGTGAGAATCTCTTTCATTACTTTCGAGTTGGCTCATTTGGAAGGTCAGAAACATCTGCATTTCCAAGAGAGCTGGAACAACGCACTTTCGGTCAGTCTAAAAGTGATCGCACTATTCCTCGACATTTCACGCAAGTTAGCCTCCCCTCAGATTTGTTATATATCAACACCTGAGCTGGATCCGATGCAGATTGTTTGTTTTTTCGATGGAGCTCAACAACAGGGTATGTGTGGCATTGGAGTGGTGTTGCATATCAACCTTGGGCATTATATTAACCTTTGGATGGGGGCTGAGGAAGGCACTAACACAAAGCGGAATTGATGGCGTTGTGGACCTTACTGTATGTGGCAACCTTGAGACATATGGAATCTTTCTTGATTGTGGGAGATTCCAAGCTTATTATCGATTGGGTAATGGGAAGAGCTTATCTATCAAACCTTCTGTTGGACCAATGGATGGGCTGTATCCGTATGCTGATAAATACATTTGAGCTTATTACTTTCAAGTACATCTTCTGCCAATACAATGATGGGGTTGATTATCTTTCAAAAAAGGCCATTGGTCCCTTGGATGGCTGTATTCGGTTTGAAGAGTTTCGAAATGGAGTCTGTGACGAATCTGGGAATTACAAGCTCTTTGGATAACTACCTCTTGGACCTCGCACTATTTATGTGATCATCTCATTTATTTTGTGGACTGTTTGATGAATGTTTTGTACTAGCACTGTAGTGTTATGGCCTTAGACTTTTTTTTTTCACAAGAAAAAGACTATACTTTATTTAAAAGTATAAATGGTACAATGAGCAGAAAAAAAACCAACAATACATTCATAGAGATCCATCAGAATACCGAGTCCATTCCATGACTCCCAAGACAGTGCATAAACCAAAGAAGTTCAGGATATAACCATCCCCCATAAAGTTAATAACAAAGCCATAGATCCCAAGTGTAAATGGTAACCAGCAAAAAAGTAGAAAATTAAAATAAAACCGAATAATAGAGCCGCCAAAAATTAGGCAAAAAATTAAACATCAAAAATCTTCCAGAAACCCCTAGAGGGAGGGAGGGGTCCCTCCAGGATCTCATAGTAAATCTGGCCAGCCTTCGCCACAAGACCATAACAGGAAAGTTGATTAGCCATAGTATTATGCTCCCGATAAATATGGACAATTGAAGTCACCAAACAGTGACGGAGAAGTAACATCGTTTGGTCCAGCCAGCAAGAGAGTGCGAGAGCACTGATGGACACATTAGAGTTAGCCCAGTCAACAATGCTCATCGAATCACCTGCAATCTACTCCAGATGTATATTGGCCTTAACAGAAAAATATAAAACAAGCCACAAAGCAACAAGTTTCCCCTTCGTGTTGGTCCCATCCCCACCATGCAGCCAAAGTTTGATCAAATCACCGTTATGTAGCTCAATAAATTCCCTAGCACCGCAGTGACTAGATGATCGCTGGATTGCACCATCAAATCTGGCCCTGTTGCCCCGACAGAGAAGATTAGAAGGTTGAATGATACGTTCAATATTCTCAGGGTTCATATTCAATGTGCATCCATATTCAATAAAAAGTGACTGAACCTCACACGCCACTTTGCAAACCTCCAGAAATTTATTTTCAAAGATAACCAGGTTCCTTGATTTGCATATAATCCATGATAATAGGCAAGCCTTCAGTGCTAATTGCTTGTTTTGGGAATATATACAATGAAACCATGACTGAATAGATAAGTCACATTCAAAATTGATCGTATCAAATGGGTAATCCATAAATTTACAGACCTGTTGTGTGAAAGGGCACATGAAAAAAAGATGAAGGAGGGTTTCAGGAGCTTGCAAGCATAGAGAGCATATCCCGGAACCATAGACACCTTGCTTCTGTAGATTGCTCCAAATCAAGATCTTCTCCTCCAATAACAACCAAATAAAAATACGCATCCGTGGAGGAATGCCCCATCCCCATACCCAGCACATGCCACCATCGACCAACAACTGTAGCATGGACACATAGAGCCATATAAGTCAGTTTGGAAATGACATAACCATCTACAGTATTCCAAGACCACAACAGTTGATCGGTCCCCTGCCTAAAACGGATATTCACATGGTAGAGATCGACGATATAATCATCCCACTCGATTGCCAATGAACCGGAAAGTCCCAACTGTGTCGAATTGATCCATGAATTAAATGAGGTCGATGCCCTGTCAATGACCAGAATGTGATACAGATTATAAAAACCTCTACAATTAAGATGTGCTAACAGCATAGGAGATAATTTGAAGTTTTTGGGCCCTGCAATAATCGAGTCTACCCCAATAAGAGTGTTACGATCGTCACCTGGAGCCCATGCAAGCCAATCGGCTATAACATGAAACGCATTAAGTAAACCTGCCCCAATGTTTGATACCCCTTTTTGGGATTTGCACCCTGTCTGATCCACATAACAGTTGCAAACTTGCCAAAATACTTGTCCTTGAGAATGTCTCCCCAGAAGCAATCCACTGCTAGAGAACGCCACATACTTTTAGCCTGCAGAGCCATCGAAAATTTAAATATGTTTTTTAAGGCCTAGCCCCCCTGTGCATAAGGCCGAGCCAGCAATCTCCAATCCATCAGGTGCATCCTATGTCGAACAGTTCCAGACCATATGAATTGGTGGATCAATTGGCGGATCTTAGATAAGATGGATTTTGGGATTTTACAAAGAGAAAACCAATACACCCCTAAGTTCTGGAGAACAGACTTTGCAAGTATCAGACGGCCACCACTGGAGAGCCAACGCCATTGCCAGTGCCTAATACGATTTTCAGATTTTTTTACCAGCCAGTGCCAATCTGTCACTCTATAACCATTGGGCTTTAAGAAAAAAGCCAAGATAGTAGGTTCCATCATTTAAATCCGCCACAGGTAGTGGAACAATAGTGGTAATTTCACTTAAAAACGGTTCCTCCAGATTATGTTTCAGTAATTTAGATTTCTTTACATTGATCAACATACCGAAGGCCTTGCAAAATTTGTGTAATATCTACCATATCTGACTCCATTCCATAGCATTTGCAATACCAAATATCATAACATCATCAACAAAGAAGGAGTGCGTAATAGAGAGATGAGGGGATACCTGAATGCCGGAGAACAACATGTGGTCTTTAGCCTTATGAATCATCCTGTTGAGCCCCTCAATCACAATAAAAAATAATAGGGGAGAGAGTGGGCACCCCTGTCACAGGCCCTAAGAGCATTTCATAAATTCTGTAGGACATCCATTTATCAATGTAGAATAATTGACTGATGTAATACAAGTGAATATCCATTTTATGGCATCCCATGGAATTCCAATTTGAACCAGAGCTAATCGGAGGAATGTCCAGTTCACATTATCATAGGCATGCGTAAGATCAAGCTGCATAATAAGACCCTGTAATTTTTTTGATTTTATGCTATGCATAGCCTCCTGAGCAACGCCGACAGCATCCAGGATCTATCGATTATCAAAAAACCCATACTGCTCCAAAGACAGACCCGTAGATAGTACATGTTTCATTCTGACAGCTAAGATCTTTGAGATGATCTTGTAAACCAGGTTGCATAGTGAGATAGGGAGAAAATCCATAAATGAAGATGGGTGAGAGATCTTTGGTATGAGTCTCAAAAAACTAGCATTGACTACCCCGTCCACCATCCCCAGTAACCTCGATTCTTCCACCATTTCAAGTATGTCAGGTCCCATAATGTCAAAGAATTCGAGGAAGAGTTCCGCAGTCCATCCATCTGGACCTGGACTTTTGTCTTTTGCAAAACACTTAATAATAGTTTGAATCTCCAGTAGGGTGACAGGGAGCATAATATCATTACCTTGTTGTTCAGAAAACATACGTGGATATTCTTTAATAATCCCAATATGTTCAATAATGGAAGTGTTGCCACGATCCCGATAGTATTCTTGGAAATGTACAATATCTTCCTTCTGCAAGTCCTCAAGTGCCGAGATGGGTTCACCATTACTATCCTTCAAATCCCAGATGGTATTGCAGATACGACGACTGTTTGCAAAACGCTGGAAGAATTTGGTATTTTTATCTCCCAATTTGACCCATACAGCCCTACTCTTCAACCTCCATGATGCCTCATCAAGGTTTTGTAGCACCAAACGTTTACTCTCCAGCTCCAACATCATTTTGTGAGCCCAATCCGGCAGGGGACCCCCACAATAAGCATCATTTAAGGTATTAATTTGTGATTCGATAATTTCAACCTCCCCATGACCAGACTTCTTTCGAGCGCTCACCCACTTTTTTACCACCACTTTTAAATGCTGTAATTTCTATAATAGTCGTTGGGCAGCCGAGGGTGTCTCCACAGTGTCAAAATTGACCCATTCGGAGCGAACCAAACTACAAAAGTCAGTAATCTGTAATAAAGAGTGATTGAATTTAAATGGATAAGGTGTTTTAATAGCCCCAAGCTCCACCTCCATCAGTATTGGCCAGTGATCAGAGAGGGAGGAAAGAACAGTCCAGGATCTATAGTTATGCCAAATTTGTGATAAATTCTCCTCTAGTAAATACCTATCCAATCTTTTTGATATCTTTTGTTCCCCAAGCTGGCCATTGCACCAGGTAGGCCCCAAGGGAACCGACTGGATATCGACCAGGCCAAGATCTTCAAAGAAATCATGAAAATATGAAGTGGATCCACTAGAGCACCATTGCCCCAAGTTTCCGCCGAAGACAGAATGAAATTTAATTCACCCCCCAGTAAAATATTTCCATAGTCCAATAGACCTTTATCTTTGGCATTATCCCAGAAAAGTTTCCGATCAGTATATGGACCATCGATGTTTATAAAATTTATGATATCTGAGGATCCCCTAATGTTACCTTCCAGTAGAATCCCCAGATGTGTAGTATATGCAGATACTTGGAAGAATTTTGGGTTCCATGCCGACAGTAAGCCTCTAGATAAGCCCATTGCATCGGAAGAAACTATGGCCCAATCCTTCCGAATGCTGCTGAAAAAAACTCGAGCCTTCTCCGCCGATACCATTATCTCCTGTAAAAATATCATATCAGGTTTCAAAGAATCCACAAGTGCTTTGAGGGCCAATCTTTTCTGAGGGCCCCCAATCCCACTGATGTTTAGTGAGAAAAAGATCATCTTTTAACCCTTGCAAGGGCCTTCAAATCTTTAAGAGCCCGTTTATTATGCATTGAACCGATTGAGGAAGATGAGACCAGTGGAATATCAAGAGAAGGAGAATCATCCTTTGTCAGTTTACCTTTCCTCACACTCCTAGTTTTTATTGGTGAAAATTGGACAATGCCCCCCTGCATGACACATTTTATAATTAAATTCTTGCCAGGATCCTCTTCCCTCGGATGTAAAGAAAGATCCATTGAATCTGGCACCATAGGTATATTGTCAATATATGTGGCTAATGGACTCTTGGCATTCACAATCACAACAAATGTCGGAGCCTTCCCCTTCAACCGAGAGGCATCGGACCCCTCCACTCGGGCACCTCCTCCACTACCCCCAAAAGGTGTCGATGAAGACCCTTGAGGCATATCAGTCTTGGGTAATGATACAGGTTCTATGGCGGCCGAAGAGAGAAGTGGAGTGGTGAGCTTCGGTGGCACAATAGATGGGGACCCCTTCAAAACCCCATACGTAGGAGCCGATGTAAAATTCAGTGCAAAGGTTCAGAGCCAATAATTGTATCCCCAATCTGAGGTGTAATGGCAGTGGAAGTAATGGACGCCTGAGTGCATTCCGGATTTTGCTGAAAACCCAGAAAGAAAGTGGGAGGGCCTCCAACAATGCCTTCCCCGATACGATCTCCTTTAACATCCAACCCCGCTAGAAAAGCGATATCTTCTTTGTTTAATGTGGATGAAAAGTAAGGATCCAGTTTGTTCAACTTACCAATAGACAAAGAAGGGATAGCCATATCAATAAACGGGTCAGTGGCAGGAGGAATAGGTAGATCAATGCCATCTACTGCATCTGCCGAAGCATTTGAACTATCTGATGTGTTGAAATATTGTAACTTCTAAGAATATTATATTTGTACTTTATTATTCCAGAGATGTTTCATTCCTCCGTAGAGACCTTATTATATATCCATAGATGTTTATTCCTCCGAGAGAGTGTGGTAACTAGGGTTATTAGGTCTCCCATGTGAGGTCGGCCCTGATTTAGCTGTTTAGGGGTTATTAGACTCTCTTAGGAGAGGTCGGCCCCATTAGGGTGAAAAGTCAGTTAAAACACAAGTATAAATAGAGGAGGTGTGTTCCTCATTTATACCATTCATTCACTCACATGTGATTGGCGCATAGGAGAGAGAGGGGTTTGCATAGGAGTAGAAGGATCTCTTGTTGAGGACTACATCTTTGTATTGGTTGACTATCTATATTCAGGAAAGCTTTGCTGGGTTTTCTACCCCATGGGGGTTTCCTAGGGTAAATCTTTGTCTATCTTATGATTGTGTTTCTTTCAATGATCTTGCTTATGAAATTAGGCGAAACTTAACATGGTATTAGAGCTAGCCTGAATAGGACATCTTTCACAAGGTGAAAATACCTCTCTCTCCTCCTCCGGTGAAAATTAGGGTTTCTTCAAAAAGTTGGAATTTTTGGATTCTGATTGCATGGCTGGATAGCCCTCCTCAAAATCGAAGTTTTGAGCCCTAGATCGAAATTTTTGGGTGGGTAGAACTCCGAGAAAGTCAAACCCTAGTTTGGGTTTTGGACCAGAATTGCAGAAAACCAGTAAACCAGAAAAGTGTGCACCTGTGCACCAGTGAACCAGAAAAGTTGCGAACCTGTGCACCAGTAAACCAGAAAAGTGAAGACCAGAAAACTAGAAATTCTGTTGCAGATCCAGAATGTGAAAAGTTGAAGTTTCCAAAAGCAGAACACACCAGTATTCTCAATTCGATCAAGCACATCTCCTGGTAAGTGTTATTCTATCTCTTGAGAAAATTCAATCTCTGTGACCCCCTGGATAAGATGGATCCAAGCACTAAGCTTGAAGACAAGTTAGAGGGTATAGAGAATTTCCGGGCATGGAAATATAGGATTGGTCTCATTCTTGAAGAGAATGATCTTGCCTAATATATCAAAGATGAGATTGCAGAACCTAAAGAAGATGAAGCCAAAGAGAAGTATAGGAAAGACTTGATTAGGGCAAAGAGAATCATTGCTGATTCTATCAAATACCACTTGATTCCCCAAGTGGCATCCAAGAAGACCCCAAAGGAAATGTATGATTCCCTTTCCAGAATGTATGAAGGAAAGAACATCAATAGGAAGATGAACCTGAGAGCTCAATTGAAGAGAACCAAGATGAATCAAGGAGAATCCATTCAAGATTATTTTTAAAGGGTTTCCCAATTCAAGGAACAACTAGATTCCATTAGAGATACCCTTGATGAAGATGAACTAGTCATGACTGCTCTAAATGGTCTCACTAGACCTTGGTAGTCATTCATCCAAACCATGTGTGCCAGAAAAGAAAGCATGAAGTTTGATGTGGTATGGGAAGATTGCATTCAAGAAGAAGCTAGGGTTTCCAATAGAGAATCCTTGCTCAAAGAAGGTGACCAAGCCTTGGCCACCCACACCAAGAGAAGAAGGAATAAATCCTACTTCAAGAAGGATAGTCACAAGGAGTCTCAACCTCCACAAAGATTTCAAAAGAAAAGAGGAACTACTCAGGGAAGAGATTACTCCTCATTCCAATGTTTCAATTGTCATAAAATAGGACACCTTGCTAGAGATTGTCCTTCAAAGAAGAAGAAGGAGGGCTTCCACCATAAAAGACATAAAGCACACCTAGCAGAAGATGATAGTGAAAAAGAAGAAGAAGAGGAAAGGCCTCAGAAGAAAAGAGCTAGAATAGAAGAATAAGATGCAGAAGAATATGTTTTATTCTCTGCATTCTCCGGGTCTGTAACACCTCGAGAAGATACATGGCTTATTGATAGTGGTGCTTCAAAGCGCATGACAGGTCAAAAGAAAACTCTTGCAAAACTTGAAGAGAATACCTCTCCACATAAAGTATCTTTAGGAGATGACTATTAATATCCCATCAAGGGAATTGGTGAAGCAAGATACAAGCTTGATTCTAGAACTCCATTGAAGATGAAGGAGATACTATATGTGCCAGGTTTGAAGAAGAACTTACTTTCTATCTCAGCTCTAGATAAGAAAGGTTATAGGGTTGCATTCATAGATGGACAAGTACTCATGTGGTCCAAAGGAAAATCAATTGAGGATGCAATTGTTATTGGTGAAGAGGAAGGAGGTCTATACAAACTCAAGGGTCATCCAGAATCTACTCCTGTTCATGAAGCCACTAGCCCTAGTGAGCTATGGCATAGGAGGCTTGGTCACATTAACTACAAAGCACTACCTCATGTGAGTAAAGTAGTCATAAGACTGCCAAATTTTAAGATTGATCATGATGGCACATGTAAAGGATGTGCAAAAGGGAAGAATATCAAGAACCCATTTCCAAAGAGTGAAACAAAGACTAAAAGTATTTTGGAATTGATTCATTCAGATGTATGTGGACCAATTCCCTCCACATCCTTGAGTGGATATGAATACTACCTTACATTTATTGATGACTACTCCAGAAAGACTTGGATATACTTTCTAAAAGGAAAGAATGAAGTCTTTGGAAAATTCAAGGAGTTCAAAGCCTTGATAGAAAATCATTCAGAAAAGAAAATCAAAATACTCAGGACATATAATGGTGGAGAATACACTTCAAAGGATTTTGAAATCTTTTGTAAAGAAGCTGGAATCAAGAGGGAATTAACCACTCCCTACAATCCTCAACAAAATGGTATTGCGGAAAGAGAGAATAGAACGATTATGGAAGCAGTGAAGACAATGATACATGATCAAGACCTACCTATGTATCTATGGGCTGAAGCAGCTAGGACAACAATCTATGTGCAGAATAGACTATCTCATAGTGCTCTTGAGTTCAAGACCCTAGAAGAAGTGTTTACAGGGAAGAAGCCTGAGGTAAGCCACCTCAATATATTTGGGTGTCCTGTATATATTCACATACCAAAAGAAAAGAGAACTAAGTTGGACCCTTCTGGAAAGAAGGGAATATTTGTTGGATATTGTGAAGCATCTAAAGCATTCAAAATATACATCCAAGGATTCCACCATATGGAGATTATTAGGGATGTGACATTTGATGAAGAGGCAACTCTCAAGAAATCTAGGAAGTGCAAGTATGAAGAAGTATATGAAAAAGATGCACCTCCCAGAATTGCAGAGACTGTACCCATCCCTGAAGATGTAACACCTGAAGACCATGATATGATAGAACCACAAGAACCCCCCATCACAAACATATCAAGAAAGAGAAAGCCAGCATGGGTAAGAGACATTATACTAGGACCAGAAAAATATGGAGATCCAGAAGGCTCCACTAGAGTGAGCAAGAAACCAAAGCCTTTCTCCAACTATATGGCTTTGATGTGTGATCTTGTAGACCAAGAACCTACTAGTTATGAAGAGGCAGTTCATAAGAAAGAGTGGGTAGAGGCAATGACAGAGGAGTACCAATCAATAATGAAGAGTGATGTTTGGGATATAGTTCCCAAGCCAAAGGATAAAAGTGTGGTATCCTCCAAATGGATATACAAAATAAAGCATGCTGCAGATGGTAGCATTGAAAAATGTAAGGCAAGGTTTGTGGCCAGAGGATTCTCTCAGAAAGAGGGAATTAACTATGAAGAGACATTTGCACCAGTTGCAAGGTACACTTCCATTAGAACCATCATGGTACTTGCATCCATGATGAAGTGGGAATTACACCAGATGGATGTAAAGATAGCTTTCCTGAATGGTGTGATTGAGGAGGAAATGTAGATAGAACAACCTCAGGGATTTGAGGTGGAATATGGAAGAACCCATGTGTGTAAACTGAAAAAGGCTTTGTATGGGTTGAAGCAAGCTCCTAGAGCTTGGTATGGAAGAATTGACAGTTTCTTGACAAGCTTGGGCTTTACCAAAAGTAAAGCTGATCCTAATATTTATCTCAAGGTTATGGATGATGAACCTAACATATTGTTGCTATATGTGGATGATCTATTTCTGACTGGAAATAAGAAACAGATTATCGAGTGCAAGAAGAAGCTCTCTTTAGAGTTTGAGATGAAATATCTTGGATTGATGCACTACTTCCTAGGTCTGGAAGTATGGCAAGGCCCAAAAGGAATCTTTTTCAACCAAGGAAAGTATGCTGTGGAAATCTTGAAAAGATTTGATATGTTGGAATGTAAAGACATGGCCACTCCCATGGATTCCAACTTGAAGCTATTAGCTGATGACTCCTTAGAGTTAGTGGATGTGACTCTGTACATATAGATTATTGGGTCATTAATGTATCTTACGAATACCAAGATAGATATATGCTTTGCGGTGAACACCTTGAGTCAGTATCTAGTGGAACCTAGATGAGTTCACCTGATAGATGCAAAGCATGTGATGAGGTACCTAAAAGGTACGATATATTTTGGTCTATGTTATCGTGGAGATCATGACTTCAGATTGTATGGCTACAGAGATGTTGATTGGGCAGGAAGTGTATCAGACATGAAGAGTACATCGAGTGGATGTTATTGTCTAGGATCTGCCATGATCTCATGGTTTAGCAGGAAGCAGTGTAGTGTGGCTCTCAGCACAGTTGAAGCAGAATATATAGCTGCTTGCTCTGCTAGTTGTGAAGCGGTATGGATTTAGAAGTTGTTATCAAGATTGTCTGACTTAGAGATGGACCCCACCATGATCCTGTGTGACAACCAGAGTTGTATCAAGATGACAGAGAATCCAGTGTTCCATGATAAGTCAAAACACATAGAGATCCGATATTTCTATATACGGGATATGGTGCAGAAAGGAACTATCAAGATCGGATACGTGAGCACTAAGGAACAAGTTGCTGATGTGTTGACCAAACCTTTGTCTCGAGTAAAGTTTGAGTAATTCCGAGACAAGCTTGGTGTAGTTCAGAAGAACCCTCCTCGAAAGGGGGAGTGATATGGTCGATGAAGATATTCTTGGATACTGGTATCAATGTGGGTACCTGTATCGATGATGAGATTACCTATATCGACCGTAAGGTTGATGATGAGGATACATGTATTGATGAGGATACTGTGTCGTTGATGTGGATACTGTATTGATGAGGATACTGTATCGTTGATGTGGATACTGTATTAATGAGGATACTGTGTCATTGATGTGGATACTGTATTGATGAGGATACTGTATTGTTGATGTGGATACTTGTATTGATATTGAGGTTACCTATTCCGACGATGAGGTCAATGATGAGGTTTCCAGTTACGAAGAGGAGGGATTGTATCATCCCTAGAATTAGGTCCCTGAACAGATCCATAGACAGTTGTCTTCGAGAAAGGTTCCCCAGTGGACGAGGAGGGATTGTATCATCCCTGGACTTAGGTCCCTGAACAGATCCGTAGACAGATGTCTCCGAGAAGTGGTCCCCAATGGATGAGAGGATTGCATCATCCCATGACTTTGGTCCCTGAATTGATCTGTAGACATATGTCTCCGAGAAGTGGTCCCTAGTGGACGAGAGGATTGCATCATACCAGGACTTTGGTCCCTGAATTGATCCATAGACAGATGTCTCTGAGAAGTGGTCCCCAGTGGACAAGAGGATTGCATCATCCCAGGACTTTGGTCCCTGAATAGATACGTAGATAGATGTCTCCGAGAAGTGGTCCCCAGTGGACGAGAGGATTGTATCATCCCAAGACTTTGGTCCCTGAATAGATCTGTAGACAGATGTCTCCGAGAAGTGGTCCCTAGTGGAAGAGAGGATTGTATCATCCCAGGACTTTGGTCCCTGAATAGATCCGTAGACAGATGTCTCCGAGAAGTGGTTCCTAGTGGACAAGAGGGGATTGCATCATCCCCAGACTTTGGTCCCTAAATTGATCTGTAGACATATGTCTTCGAAAAAGAGGTTCTTAGACTTTGTCTAAGTTGACGAGTCGACTGCATCGTCCCTAGACATGCTATGGTGTCTTAAATGGATCATGTGTATTGCAGGGTATGCTGCTATGATCGTGATGATCTAGATGACGATGTTGTTGATCGTGATGACGATACTGTTGATCGTGATGATCTAGATGACAATATTATTAATCGTGATGATCTAGCCGACGATGCTGTTGATCATGATGATCTATATGATGATGTTGTTGATCGTGATGATCTATATGACGATGTTGTTGATCGTGATGATCTAGATGTTGATGTTGTTGATCGTGATGATCTAGATGATGATGATGATGATCGTGATGATCTAGATAACGATGATGATGATCGCGAGGATCCAGATGACGATGATGTTGATCGTGAGGATCCAGATGATGATATTGCTGTGGTTGATCGGGTGCTGCAGAAGATGAAGACTTAGTACTGAAGATGTTGATGTTCCAGTAACTGCTTGAGTTATTGATGATGTATAAAGAAAGCTTCCAATGATTTATAGATATATCATGTATTATGTAGTTGATGACTCCTTGCTCCTACATATGTTGTTATAATATCCTTCTCATTAAGGGGGAGTGTTGAAATATTGTAAATTCTAAGAATATTATATTTGTACTTTATTATTCCGGAGATGTTTCATTCCTCCATAGAGACCCTATTGTATATCTAGAGATGTTTATTCCTCCGAGAGAGTGTGGTAACTAGGGTTATAAGATCTCCTATGTGAGGTTGGCCCTAAGTTAGTTGTTTAGGGGTTATTGGACTCTCTTAGGAGAGGTTGGCCCCATTAGGGTGAAAAGTCAGTTAGAACACAAGTATAAATAGAGGAGATGTGTTCCTCATTTATACCATTCATTCACTCACTTGTGATTGGCACATAGGAGAGAGAGAGAGAGGTCTGCATAGGAGGAGAAGGAGCTCTTGTTGAGGACTACATCTTTGTATTGGTTGATTATCTGTATTGAGGAAATATTTGCTGGGTTTTCTACCCCATGAGGGTTTCCCAGGGTAAATCTTTGTCTATCTTGTGATTGTGTTTCTTTCAGTGATCTTGCTTGTGAAATTAGGCTAAACTTAACATGATGTCCAAGCCCGAGCATCATCAGCTGAGTCCTGTTCAGATCCCGAACTTGTATCTGGGTAATCCCTCCAAAGATGCCCAACAGTCTTTCATTTTGAACATCTAAAGGGTACACCCCAATAATACAGATCTGGGAATACCTCTTGTCCCTCCAAACAATTTCCAGTGACTCAAATAAGCCAAGTGACATATCAATTTCAACAAGTACCCGACTGACCCGACAGTCCATTCCGTTGAGAATGCCATCACTGATGTGGAGGAATTTGCCCAGATGGCTTGCTATAGCCATAAATCCTTCACGATGCCACATAGCCATTGGAAAGTCTGGGAGTAAAACCTAGAGATGTTTGAAGCGTACCCTTTCAGTAACTAGATCAAATCCCATGTGCCATATTTTTAGCATAAGGTTTCCATTTCCTTTGATCCAAGTTTTCTCCAAGATCATGTCTGTGTGGATCTCCATTCTGAAATAAAAGATATACCAACCTTTGTTCATGATGTAAATCTATGGTCTATAGCCAATAAGTTTTGCCCAGCTAGTAGAAACCCACTGATCTATATCCTTCGGGTTCATAACCCCATAGGTAAATTTACCCACAAGAGCATTGATGGAGAGGGCTGGAAAACCCTCCAGTCCCGATTGCCGATCCATCAAAAGGTCAGTACCCTTCCCACGAGATTTCAACTTATGGTTTTTTATTCTATTTATAACTCCAGTTCGAAGTCTCGGACCAGTGGCTATGTTCAGTCTAGTATTGGGAGCATTTACCGAGTTGATATTTGGAAAAGTTGAGCCCTCAGTAGAGGAACGAAGACCAATGGTTCCTTGGGTAGTAGACGGATTCTGTGCAATTGCCGGTCTTTGGATATTTCCGGTTCCCAACCTCGGGACCTCATCCTTCCCATTCCCCATGAAATGTCCCTCATGTGATACACGTGCTCTCCAATATTCCGCATGAGATTGAAATGCTCCCACACCATCCCACCATTCATCTAAGCTTTGTCGCTGTTCACATGATGGTTCCACCTGGCCCAGATTCTGACACTGTTCCATCCCCTAGAGGTATCAAATGGATAGTATTTAAATAAATAGTATATCTTTTCCCCCTTATTCCAATTAAATTCTTATGTCTATAAGAATATTCCTGAACCGAATACCTCAAATACTATGAAACAACCAACTCTCAGCCGACAAATGCCTACCCCTCAGTCATCACAGAAGGCTCATTTCAACCAACAAAGTAGACTGCGTATCCATAACCAACACCAACTTGCAAATATAGATTGTAGAATATTCTGTCTCCAACTCTTTACTTCACAGTGTTTAGCCTGACTACGCACACAATGGTTCCAAACCATGATTATCCCGTTCTTCCCAACGATCACTATGAAATCTTGCAGGTTCCCTCACAGAGGTCACATGGTCGAGTCCCATGGTTCCCTCTGTTAGGAACCCATGTCTTTACTTTGTTAGTATATTGTTGTTGGACGCATATGCTTTGTAAGTCATCCCGTAGTATTTGTTGATCAATAGTTTGTGTTATTGTTGTTGGCGCATATGCTTTGTAAGTCGCCCGTAGTATTGTTGATCCATAGTTTGTCGTGGCCCATGGTTTTGACCCATAGTATTGGCGCCTAGACTTAGTATATAAGTGTGTGTTGAGACCTATGAAGGCACCGTGAAGTTATTTGTATTGAACTTGCTCATAGGAGGTTGCCCCCTCGAAGTGGCCTGTGATCAATATAAAAGTGATTCTGATTTTTGTCATTTCTGCTATTTCACATATTCTTATTAATTAATTGTTGCAGGTGCCTCACATCTAGTATCAGAGCACTTTCTTGGGCTCGCTGGGTGAAATTTCTACCAATTTTTTTTTTCACATCTGTTGCAGGTTCGGATTTGGGAATAATCCCTATCCGCTTAACTGTGGGAAGTACTTGGGCATAAGCCCTAAAACTCATTGTGAGGAGTACCACAGGGACCCCGAAGTAGCTGGCCCATTGAGAGGACCTGCCAGCGAAAAGGGCAACGACCCCTACCTGATTGACTAGTTTCCACCCGTGAGGTAAACCAAGAGCTATCGTTTGTGGCAAAGCGGTTATCAGTTTTACCTGAGCCGTGGAGTGAGGGGTACTGCCCCAATACACAAGCCGTTAGACAACATTGGTGGCCGAGTGAAACCCCTGAACTGTTAGGAAGCCACACATACCTGGGGTCCATATCTATTTTCAGCTGAACTGTTGTCGATCACTGCTGCGTCGTTTCAGATCCAGCCGTTCAGATCCATTCTGAAAGCCGTTCCAGATCCAACCATTTTCAATCCATTCGATGCCATTTCAGATCCTTCTATTTCCACTCACTTCTGGGCCGTTGCAGATTTATCTGTTCCAGATCCCTTTTGAGCCGTAGTCGCTCCAGTCTGAAAAAAAAAAAAAAAAAAAAAGTATAAAATTCAGTTTTTTCTCCATATCTCCCTTGTTTTTACTCTGTTTCCCTTGAAATTTTTGGGGAACCCCTGTCATCCCATTCTGCATATTTCATTCCTAAGGACCCTATCCCCAATTCCCCTTCCCAAAACCCAAAATCCCACATTTGTCTATTTTTAGGGTTTGCCATAACTTCCTCAAATTTCACCCAATCACCTTCAAATTTTACCACAGAGTTCCTTTCTGAATTCTGCTTCTTTGTCCCCCTCTGCCAAATTTTCCCATTCTTTCACCCCGCTTCTGAAATCCTCATTTTTGCTTCCCTGTCTATTCGACAGTGTCCAAAACCTAGTTAAACCCCAATTACCCTTTAGTTTTTTTCCCAAGTCCAGATTTTCCTTTACTGAAGCAGTTTCTATTTTTGTTTTCCTACCCAGTCAACTGAAAAAAAAAAAAAAAACTCCTGGTTATGGTTGTCACCCTTGCAGGAGCAAAAACCATGGAAGACGCACTTGTAGCCATCCAAGCCAAACTCCAGGATCTGGATGAAAAATTTCTCCGCCTCCATCTTGAACATTCAGCTATGAACAACAAACAGCAGTCCGAGTCTTCATCAGACAATGGGTTCTTTTCTTCTCGCAATTTTCGTGGTCCGAAGCTTGATTTTCCTCGCTTCAATGGTACTGATCCAACTGGATGGATCTATCGTGCAGAACAGTATTTTAGTCTGCATAATACTTTTGATGTCAACAAAGTTTCACTTGCATCCTTTCATCTGGAACAGGAAGCTCTTCAATGGTACCGTTGGTACATCAAGGCTCATGAAGAGCCAAAATGGCCAGACTTTTGCCAGCTCCTTTTGCAACGATTTGGTCCTAGTGCTTTTGATGACTTCACAGGAGCCCTCACTAAACTTCGCCAAATCGGCACTGTGAGAGAGTATCAAACCAAATTTGAGAAACTATCCAACCACACTGAAGGATTGTCTGATGACTTTTATTGGAGTTGTTCTATCAGTGGTCTAAAGGATGCCATCCGCTCTGAGGTCAAAATGTTCTGTCCCAACACAATGATGGAGGCCCTGGGGTTGGTTAAGTTGGCAGAAGACAAGATTGCAGCCCAACAATGCTCCAAGCCCACTTTTGTTTCCTTTCGAAATATGGGTTCTCAACGACCACCTATACCGCAGGATCCTCGACCAACTCCTATCAAGCGTTTTTCTGAAACAGAGATGCAAGCACGCAGAGAAAAGGGGCTTTGCTATAATTGTGATGAGAAATTCACTCGGGGACATAGATGTGTTCAGAAAAAGCTCTATCTCTTGGATGTGGATTCTCCGCCTGCCTCTGAAATTGGTGACAAAGATCCAGAAACAATGGATGCTCCGGTCGACATTCAGGAACCGCCTATTGACCCTCCATCTCAGGATGACCAGCCAGAGATATCTCTCCATGCCGTAGCTGAAATCACCACCCCCCAAACAATGCGGGTCAGGGGTTACTTCAAGAAGCTTCCTCTTACAATACTCATTGATTCTGGTAGCACTCATAATTTCATTGACCTTCGGATCGCCAAACAAGCTGATTGTTTTATCCATCCTTGCTCTAACTTTGAAGTCATGGGTGCCAATGGGGGCACCTTACCTTGCAAAGAGAAGTGTCGAAATGTGCGTATCTCTATGGCAGATTATACCTTGCGCTATGACATGTTTTCCTTGACCTTAGGCGGATGTGATGTGGTTTTGGGCGCTCAATGGCTACGCACACTTGGCCCTATCTTATGGGATTTTGCTGAACTTTGGATGCAGTTTTTCCTCAATGGACAAAAACACACATTGACAAGATTACAACCAGGTTCTATCAGCATCATCAATTCACATCACATGGAAAAACTCCTCAAGAAGAATTCACATGGTGTCATCGCTTAGATCCATTCCATTCAGATGCAACCATCAACGGTCTCCACTACTCCTTTGTATCTACAACAAATTCTGGATCGATATACAGGTGTCTTTGTTGAACCAGTGGGATTGTCACCTTCCAGGCCAGAAGACCATCGTATTTAGCTCCTTCCTGGCAGCATTCCTCCCAACATCAGGCCCTATCGCTACCCATTTCACCAAAAAACGGAGATTGAAATGCTCGTTCAGGACTTATTGAAGCAAGGTATTATTCGCCCACGCACTAGTTCCTTTTCTTCTCCAGTTCTTCTTGTCCGCAAAAAAGATGGGTCATGGCGCCTCTGCATTGACTTCCGAGCATTTAATCACCTCACAATCAAGGATAAGTTTCCAATTCCTGTTGTTGATGAGCTTCTTGATGAGCTTCATGGGGCTCACTTTTTCTCCAAGTTGGATCTTTGTTTTGGGTATCATCAAATTCGGGTTCATGAGGATGATATCCCTAAAACAGCTTTCCGCACACATGATGGCCATTATGAGTTTTTGGTCATGCCCTTTGGCCTCACTAATGCTCCTTCCACATTCCAGGCCTTAATGAATAAAATATTTCGACCCTACTTGCGAAAATTCATTATGGTATTCTTTGATGATATCCTCATCTACAGTAAAACATGGGATGAACATCTCCAGCATCTGGATCTTGTCATGCAACTTTTCTTTGACCATCATCTCCACGCCAAGCAGTCTAAATGTGTTTTTGGACAGAAGGAAGTTGAGTATCTCGGGCACATTATCTCAGCACAAGGGGTTCGCGTGGATCCTGCCAAAATCGATGCCATGAACAATTGGCCGCATCCTCAGACACTCACGAGCCTTCGTGGTTTTTTGGGATTGACTGGCTACTACCGCAAGTTTGTCAAGGATTATGGGAAGATTGCAGCTCCATTAACTGCTCTATTGAAAAAGGATTCTTTTACATGGACACATGCTGCTCAGTGTGCATTTGAAAAACTAAAACAAGCTATGTGTACTACACTTGTTCTAGCTATGCCCGATTTTTCCAAGCCCTTCACTATTGAGAGTGATGCTTGCGGCAATGGACTTGGTGCTATTCTCCTTCAAGATGAACACCCCATTGCGTTCACCAGCAAAGCCCATTCAGGTAAGAATTTAGCTGCCTTTACCTATGAGAAGGAGATGATGGCTATTTTGCATGCAGTACAGAAGTGGCGACCATACCTATTAGGGAATCATTTCTGCATCAAGACTGATCACTAGAGTCTGAAATATTTCTTGGAACAGCGTGTCTCCTCCCCAGCACAATAGAAATGGGTTATCAAACTCATGGGTTATGACTATGAGATCACTTACAAGAAGGGTAAAGACAATATTGTGGCAAATGCTCTTTCTCGCACATTTGATGCCCAAGGTTCTCTTTCAGTTATTTCTATGCCTGTTCCAAATTGGTTGCAATCTGTTCAATAGGGTTATGTCAATGACTCTTCCTTATCTCAAATCATCCAATGCTTGACCAACAACCCTTCTGCTGTACCACATTACTCTTGGGATGGTGCTTCTCTGAGATACAAGGGTCGTCTGGTGCTTCCCCAGGGCACAGATCTTCAACAGGCTGTCTTCTATGAACTCCATGCTTCTCCATCGGCAGGGCACTCTGGGTTCCTCAAAACGTATGAACGGGCACGGCGTAACTTCTTTTGGCAGGGCATGAAAAGGACAATTCAATAGATGGTGGCCGAATGTGATACCTGCCAGCGCAATAAGGGTGAAACAACACTCCTTCTAGGATTGCTCGAACCCTTGCCCATACCTACATGGATTTGGACAGATATTTCTATGGATTTCATTGAAGGGCTCCCTAAATCTTGAGGGAAGACAGTGATTCTTGTTGTGGTTGATCGCCTCTCCAAATATAGTCATTTTTGTGCTCTCAACCATCCCTATACAGCCTCCTTAGTCGCTCAAATTTTCCTGGACCAGATCTTTAGTCTTCATGGCATCCCTTCTTCCATTGTCTCGGATCGTGATGCGACTTTCACCAGTCATTTTTGGACAGAACTATTTCGCCACACTGGCACCAAACTGAAGATGAGTTGAGGGTATGACCCACAAACAGATGGTCAGACTGAAATGATCAATAAATGCTTGGAAAATTATCTTCGTTGCTTCACCTCTGAACAACAACATCAATGGGAAAAGTGGCTCCCTCTCGCTGAATGGTGGTACAATACCTCTTACCACACTGCCTCTAAAATGACCCCATATGAAGCAGTCTATGGTCAGGCACCTCCAGTTCTTCTTCCATACACCCCCAACAGTTCACCAGTTCAGGAAGTTGACATGGTCCTTCGAAACCGTGATCAGATTCTTCGCATTTTGCGGGAAAATCTTCACATGGAAAGAAATCGCATGAAGCAACAAGCTGATCAGGACCGTTTTGAGCGCACTTTTCAAGTAGGCGATATGGTTTTTCTTTGTCTCCAGCCGTACAAGCAATCCTCCCTGCAACTCAAAGGGCGTCATAAGCTCGCAACAAAGTTCTATGGGCCATATCGGATTCTTCAGAAGATTGGGTCCGTTGCTTATAAATTGGAACTTCCTCCTTCTTCCTGCATTCATCCAGTCTTTCACGTCTCTTGTCTGAAGAAAGTTCTTGGCACCAACATCAGTGGACAAACGATTTTACCCGAACTGGATAATGAAGGATCCAACCTTTTGGAGCCGGAGGCCATCGTCAATCGGTGCACTCGTCAGCTTCGCTCTCGCTCTATCACAGAGGTCTTAATTCAGTGGCATGGCATGCAACCAGAGGATGCTACATGGGAACCACTCCTTCAGATTCAACAACAATTTCCACATCTAAAGCTTTGAGAACAAAGATTTTTTTAAGGGGGAGGGGATGTTAGGAACCCATGTCTTTACTTTGTTAGTATATTGTTGTTGGACACATATGCTTTGTAAGTCGTCCCGTAGTATTTGTTGATCAATAGTTTGTGTTATTGTTGTTGGCGCATATGCTTTGTAAGTCACCCGTAGTATTGTTGATCCATAGTTTGTAGTGGCCCATGGTTTTGACCCATAGTATTGGCGCCTAGACTTAGTATATAAGTGTGTGTTGAGACCTATGAAGGCACCGTGAAGTTATTTGTATTGAGCTTGCTCATTGGAGGTTGCCCCCTCGAAGTGGCATGTGATCAATATAAAAGTGATTCTGAGTTCTGTCATTTCTGCTATTTCGCATATTCTTATTAATTAATTGTTGCAGGTGCCTCACACTCTCCAAAAACTCCTTTCCACTTAGTCAAGCAGGTATTACCTATGTGATCTTCATTTTCTAACCAGCAGTTAGAACATTTTGGAATTTGGTTTGATCCCACATCTTGTGGTCTCGATGTATGTAATAGACATGACTTTCTTTTAATATAAAAAGTTGTCTTTTTTTGGAATGAAAAAAAGCTAGGGGTGAGAATCACCTATTATAAAAAGAGTGTTTAAATTGTAGAGTGCACCTTGGTTTGAGAATGAAATAATAATCCATTTCAATTTTTTTTAAGAAATATGTTTGTTTTTAAAAGATGGTTTTGGTTTAATAATTTGGTAAAATACATATTTTTTTCAATATCTTAATCAAAATATTATTTCATTTAGAATAAAATAAAATTGATGATGATAATGTTATATGGAAAGCATTTTTTATTTTTAAAACTTTAAAAAAGTAAGGAATCATTTGGTTTTCTTTAAAATTTTATTTGTGTTTGAAAAGTTTTAAGATAAACATTCATATATCATCATAGTTGTGATGAGTTAAAAGGTTAAGAATGTCAGGGTTGTAATACATATTTGATTTAATGTGGATGTACGCAAAACATTATAAGAGAAATCGACTTTCATCTTCAACCATCTTAATGTCACAAAGATGACAAATTCTTTCGTCTTGTGACGTTTTAAGAATTGTCTAGCACCCTTATTTCATTATGGAGTTCGTGAGAGTTTGTTCTTATTTTAGCAATGCAGATTTTCCTTTTTATGTTAGTTAAAACCATAGTAGCATATTTCGGCCGTATTGGTATTTCGTGTACGAAAATTCGGAACAAATTCGAATTCATCGAATATTTAGTGTAGGTGTAATACAGATACATATTCTTACTAGTGGAAAATTAAATTTTGAAAACCAATTTAAAAAAAAAACAAACTTTAATTATTTAAACACTATAAAACACAAATACCATCCAATTTCATACTTTCTTATTAAACTAATTATTAATAACTAGTTGTTCGGTCTCTCACAATTGCCATATCCTAGGTTGTTGAGGGTTTTCTTTATGGACAGTTTGAGAATATGGACTCAGAATGAGGATTATTGGGAAGCCTTACCCTGTTTCCTTTCTTGGGAATTATGGAAGGCGAAGAACCATTATCTTTTTGAAGGCAAGGTTCCTAATATTCCTTTGATTTGTAGCAGGGCGGTTGCCTCTTTTAAGGAATTCAACCCTCCACAAGGTCTGCAAGCTAGATCTCATTTGAAAAAAGTATGAGCAGGTCCAACTCTGTTACCAAATCTTCCTTTCAGATTTTTTGATGGTGCCTCACATAATGATGGATTGAATAGTGGGGTTGGAGCAATATTATTCCTACGAGTCGATCATTTCTTCAAGTTATGGATGCACTGTGGTCATGGTAGTAATACTAGAAGTGAGTTATTAGCGTTGTGGATGCTACTGTATTTTGCTAAATCCATTGGCATTCAAGAGCTACAGATTTTGGGGGATTCGAAGGTCACCATCAATTGGGCCATGGGCATTGATCTGCTCATGATTCTATCCTTGTCTTCGTAGTTGTTGGACATGAGGTGTCTTAATGATATTTTTGTGCAGATCCATTTCTCACATATGTTCATATTGTTTAATCAGTTGGCAAATGAGCTTTCCTAGAGAGCTCTATTGACTTCCGAAGGCATCATTCACACTAAGGAATGGTCTACTAATCAGTTTATTTCTTGGGCTTCGATGTCCTTTTATTGCTATATACTCATATTTCAATTATATATTATTTTGTGGCTGTTATATTTTTTCTATAGGTTGATTCGCTGGCGGTGTCAACTCCCAGTTTCCTGTTTGTTATCCTTGGTTCCTTTTGGCTTTCTAATAGATCTTTCCCACCTGGGAATGCTAGTTACCTTTGCTGATATCAAATCATTTATTGTTGTTATATTCATCATGTTCTGTGTCTATTTTGACTGGCCTGGGGTTGATCCATATTATTATCTATCCTAATCCGGTTTTGTTTCTGGACTATGATATTGGCCCTCCTGTGGCACTCTTATTTTTGGCTATCATTTGTGGATCTACAGGATCCCTGACCTCTACTATTTGTAATTGTATTAATACTTTTTTTAAATATAAATGGTATGATATTTTTCGTATGAAAAACAAATCTTAGGTTGTTGAGATTTTATATTTTTATTTTTTAAATATATGTTTAGTTTTATTATATAAATCTCTATGTGCATTTATGGTATATTTGTGAATATTTGATTAAAGGTATTATATATAAGCAGTCTACTTCCGTATTTTATTCGTACTAGATTTTTTCATTACATATTTTATTCTGTATCGAATCATATTCATATCCGTATTCGTACTCGAATTATGCTACTATGGTTAAAACATATAGATACTTTTGATCTTTTAGATAGGGTTGATCACCTCCTTATAATATCTTAATTTTATTTTATCTTCCAATTCTTTATCGCACCACAACTTGTTCTTAAATTTAGATGTAATAATACTTTTAATATTATCACTATTATGCAAAGTGACCTCTTCCTTGACTACCCAATGATTTAAAGGAAATACACCATATCATATCCTCATCATCGAAGCGAGTCTCTACCCATTGACAACATGACTATGACCAGGTACCCAATGTATAAGAACAAGATAAACAACATGGGAGACAAGAGGCTCCATGAGATTGCTTCATACTCCAATCAAAACCACCTATGACTTCAGTGAGGTTGGCATAAAGATACCAAGTCTTGGCTAAATCATTGGGGAGTCAAGGAAGAGGTCACTCTATAAAATAATGATATTATTAAAAGTATTATTACAACTAAATTTAAAAAGAAGTTGTTGTGTGATAAAGAATTAGAGGATAAGAGAAAATTAAGATATTATAAGGAGGTGATCATCCCTAATCTAGAAGATAAAAAATATTAACTCTCTGGTTTAACTAGTGTAAAGAAGAAAATCAACATTACTAAAATAAGAGCAAACTCTCACAAGCTCCATAGTGAAACAAGGCACCGAGAAATTCCCAACACGTCATGGGATGAAAGAATTTGTCATCTTTGTGACACTAAGAGGGTTGAAGATGAAAATAAGTTTCTCATAGAATATCCTACATAGACCCACATTAAAGTGCAATTTCAAAATATTTGCTACCATACTGACCTTACCTTTTAACTCATCACAACTATGGTGATATATGAATGCTTTTCTTAAAGTTTCATAGGCACATAAATAAGATTCTAAAGGAAAGCAAGCGATTCCTTACCTTTTTTAAGGTTCAATAAACCAAAGTTGGTCTCAATGGACGTAAATAACATTATCATTATCATCATTTAAAATATGAAAGTGAATGATTTCTTAATTGATATATATATATATATATATATGATTTTTTTATTAATATACTTATTGAAAATGTAGATTTCATAGTTGCTTATAATTTTGAAAAATATGTTAGTTGTAAATTGTGTATGTGTTTTGAAAGGTTCTCAAGTTAATCCTAACATTTTGAGTTAACACTCCACCCATCATCAAAGCTTAGTATAATAAAGAAGAATAATCACCCATTACCTATTTAGTCTCATGGGTTCTTACTCTTCTCCACTTACTAATGTTTTTTATATGGGTGGAGTGTCCACTCAATGTTTCAAAACATATACAGACATTATATTTAAAATATTTTCCATTATTAATATATTTTTATATATTTTTAATGAAATACTTTTTTATTAAAAATTAAATTTATAATATAGAAATATAACAAGCATATTATTTTTTTAAAGGGTGATCAATTTTTTATATTATTTTCAAAATATCTTTAAAACTGTTCATAAATTTATCATTTAATTTCCAATTTTTTCATATAATTTATGAGATAGTTAAAGATAATTATTCTATAGGCATCATTTAAGGGTGCAATATTCGTATCAAAACATGTTGTCAAATAAGAGAGGTTTTTGAAAACTACCTCTCTCCACTTCGTCTCTTAGATTTTCTCTTCATGGTCAATGGCCATCTATCCCCCTTATTTGGTAATTGCAAATCACCACTCTAATCCGATCTATCGGAATTTTCATAACATATCCAATTTGTTAGGATTTCCCTACCACTGTCTTAAATATTTACAATGCACTCGAACTATTATAAATAATGGATAATGAATTTATGCATTGAACTATCAAAAATTATGGTGTAGAGAACCACAAGGCCAATTTTGCGAGACTTATCAACTTTTTCCTGTGAAATCCTTGGCTATTTGAAACCATGCCCAAAACAAATTGCGAGACTTATCAACTTTTTCCATGAAATCCTTGGCTATTTGAAACCATGCCCATGTTTTTT
The DNA here is from genome assembly GCA_027924585.1 of Larix kaempferi. NCBI lineage: Eukaryota > Viridiplantae > Streptophyta > Pinopsida > Pinales > Pinaceae > Larix > Larix kaempferi. The sequence goes on along the minus strand of BSBM01000742.1, from coordinate 22,473,439 downwards.
TGTTAGCCTTTACAATGTGTGCGACATGTTATTTAGAGAATGACCTACACTATAGCACCAAAAAAGAATAAACTAGAAGAATCCAGGGTGAAAGATACCCATAACTCACAATAGTTTAAGTCTGTTGCTTCAGATAAACCTTCCTTTCCTTTCCTTATTTGATTAGTGATAGCTTCCAATAATAATTGGGATTGATGAGCCTAAGATTGACTAGGGCCTACTTTACTTTATCTACTTTAGGGCATAAGATTTCGAAACACCTACATTTTATGTATATTGACAGAGCTTTTAATTACTAGGCTTGTTAGGATATTACCTAATGTTTTTGGGTGTTCATTTATAGATTCAATATATTATATCATATTTCTAAAAAATCACGAATGTAGATGAATCACTTTGTGGCAAACTCTAAGCTTGCAAATCTTGATTCGTTGTGACTCACCCATAAAACTAACTAACCACTAATGAAATTCAAACTCTAAAAACAATTCAATCGGAAATAACCCAAGGACTACTAAATTGTGGCTTCATAGAATTTCTCTAAAGGGATTTTAAGATATGTTATTAGCCTAGGATTTCTTGAGCAATTTAACCAAAAGTAACTCGAGAGCTAATATTTTGTGGCTTCGTAGAATCGACTCAAGGAAATAAAGAGTAACTAAAGTAAACCTAAATCCTTCTTACCATTCTATTGAAAGTAACCCACATGTTACTATCTATGGCTTATTGAATGTATTAGTTAGATATTGTGTTGCAGAAACAAATAAAAGATTCACAACAAATGAAACAATAGGAAAATATTAAAGCATTGAAAGTAAATCACTACACTACTTATACTATTCATATTAAAAAATGAAATTGCAGAAACCACAACGTTGAAAGCAAGAAATAAAATGAACAATGAATATATTGAAAATACTGAAACCATTAGTAGTTGTACGCTTCAAGAGTGGGCCCTTACTCTGTATCTTAGTTAATGATATCCTAGAAACTACTCAACAACAAAGGAAACTCAATAATTTTGATTAAAAGGATCAATTATTCTATTAATTTTCCAGTGGTGAACCTAAATAGTTTGCAAGTTTGTTTGTTTGTACCATTTATTAAAAATAAGTTCTTGGGTAGTTGTCCCATTTTTAGAAAAAATAATTTACATTTCCAAAATCAATTTCCTATCATTTAGATGCTTTTCTTTCCAGACGAGAGGAAAATACAACGAAATTTTCTCCTAAAAAAGAGCACAACAATCCAACATATGTGTGGTCATGCTTCAAATGCTTCCCAAATTCCCTCTCAGAGATCTTGAAAGTGTGCTACTTTGATATTGGAGGGACATGTGTGAAAAATCTCCAATCCTTTATGCATGCAAAATGGCTCAACTTTGAGTCATTCACTGGACACCAGATGACTTATCATCTAGTGGTAAAAGGTGTATTGTTGTGTGAACATGAATCTACAACAACTGATATGCAGGCCAACGAGAAACGTTTTAGCATGTTGTCAGATGGAAAAATCAATTATAACTCATCCAAGTGTCAATGGGTCCTAGCAAAATGAGGAGTGGCATAATCCTATAACCTAAAACAAGATTGCTAACAATTCTAAACATGTAATTCATGCATTCTATTCTCATTTTAAGAAAAAATATCCATTAGACATGATATTCCAAGTATGAATGCTTAATGTCCCAAAGGTAATAAAATGTATGGATTTGCTAAAAAATGCATGAAGGAAGGATTTTAATGATCAAGTTAAGCGACGGGGGTAGCAGGTGCGTGGGGGGTGCTTTTTGAACCTGGAGGAAACATAAAAGAAACTTTCTCTTGGAGCTTAGGTAGAGAGTCAAACAATAATGCAGAACTTCTAACTCTATGGCAAGGGACCAAAATCCTTTATCAATGCAGAGTTCAAAGAGGAAATCATTATTGGTGACTTGAGTCTAATTATCAAGGCAATGACCCATTGAACTTCCTTTAAAAACTCTTCTTTGGCCATAATTCAAGATTGAATTTGGAAAAATTTAGAAAGAATGCAGCACGTGGACTTTTTCCATGTCCTTAGATCTCAAAGTAAGGAGGTGGATTCTTTGGAAAGCATGGCCACAACAAGGCCAGAAGGAAGTATTTGTTTTTCCAATGGTGAGCTCTCTCATGATCCAATTCCATAAGTTCATGACCCTTAGGCTTACTAGTGGAAAAGGAAACATTAGGGATCGAATCCACCTAGGCAACAAGGGCTTTCACATCAAGGGTGGTAAGCTGTTTACGATGGGCATGCGGGGGTGCATGGACTCTTCTTGGATCACCCTCCATGCATAAGTGGGGTCATCATGTTTCAAGCGACATGCATTGAAGTTATTATCTCTATCCTCGCTGTCGTATCCTCCCTCTCGTGTAGCTATGATTTGGATGCAGAAGAATTCAATGCGAAAGGACGGATTGGAATGGATCCGTAGGTTTATTTGGATCTCCCACGAGTGGATCAGGCGAGCACTCCTCATGAAAATGTTTGCAATCTGGGAAATTCGAGGTGACGAGCATTATGGAAATGGCAGTTACTGCAGAACCATAATTGGGAAACTGCACTGCGTTGTGTGGGAGGTTTTAGTAATAATTCATCGAGTTGGAGAGAGTGGTAAGATAAATAGGAGTTCCCAGGGGAATTTTATCAGAGTTATGGCTAACGTGAAGAGCACAGAGCAAGAAAGAATATGTCAGTGTTAATCTCCTGGTTGATTATGCTATGGTGGGGTGGTATTACCAGACAAGAGACACAATGGACAGTGACAATGAAGAGGCTGATTGTTGCACAGATCATGGAGTAAGGAGACTGTCGGTCAGTTTTCGATGGCTCAGGTGATGGATGAGGCTTCTTAACTATTGGGTTCTATAGTTATCAGTATGTAGCAGTTGGAATCAACAATAGGGTCTCCATTTTCGTGGAAAAATAGCAAGTGTTGAACTCCCAGGCCAGGGCCCTAAACTTGGATGTATGTCTGTTTTTTATGAGGAGCTTTTCCTCCCTTTTTAATATAAAAATATTATCCGTTTATGTAAAAAAAAAATGATCAAAATAAGTGAACAATGATATAAAAATACTATCCGTTCATGTAAAAAATGATCAAGATAAGTGAACAATGATAGCAAGATAGATGAGAAAAATAAGGGAATTACCAAGTTCATCATACCCCAACTAAGATATTGCACATCCCTTGTGCAATGAATTAGTTAGTATCAAACTCAAATTGAGGTTTCTATTCTATGAAGATAACCTTGAGGTCATAAGGAATCAAATGGATGCAAGCCTCTACTGAATGAAAACCTTACAAGGTTGTAATCAAATTCCATCTCCTTCTAACTTTGGCCTTTTCAAGAGAAGCATCACTTCTGCAATTTGGATTAGGAAATAATAACAATGGAAACTGAAACCTAAGATCCAACCAATGCAAACCATATTTTTTGACAATAATGCCATGTATTCAACTCTTATAGAGTGAATCTTGGATATTAGGAAAAGAATGTGGTTCCCATTGCTTGGTCTCATCAATGAGCTTGTCCATCTCTTTGGGAAACAATGCACAACATTTATAGTTGATTTAGTATAAAATTAGTAAAATTCAGCAATTGTTTCATACTCTTCATGTGATATAACTCCTTTGAAAGAAGGGTTAGAAACCCCCCAGTGATGCACTATAGTCATATAATCCACAAAAGTTGTTTCTAGTTAAACCCACAAAGGTGCATTGAGTTCTTCTCCTTTATACAACTCCATTTTGTGAGTTTTCCAAATTTCATTTTGCAAGGAGTGGAAGGCTCGAAGATCAATCCCCCTTACAAAATGATTAGGATTCCATAAAGTATTATTTGTAAATTATAAATAATTATGCAAATATAGTTCACAAAGAAAATTTATTCTTTCGAGAATGGCAGAAAAATAAATTCCACAAAATGTTTCCTAGTTCCCTTCAAATCAAATGGAAAGTTGTATATAAGTCATTCTATCTGTATATAATATCATGTTAGATTTGAGATACATGGTATACAAAAGAGATTTTGGTCTACATGATATCAAATCGACAACTAATTCCTTGAGCTTAACTACTTTTTTCTTCAATTTTTTATTTATTTTTGTTGCAATTCCTCACCATGACATCTCTTAACATCTACCAATTATTTCTTCAAATGCTTATTTTTTCCCCTCAAGGACCATATTGTGTCATGTTGATTATTTTAATATTTGAATGCTTCCCCTTTACCCAATTCAATTGTTTATGATGGGTTTCCAAGGGAGTGCATCCTTTGTGATGGGTGAAGATATTTCCTTATAGACATATTTTTAATGGTCTTTCTAATTGATTGTGCACTCAATCGATGCAATTCCTCAATTAAATTAGAAGGTGATGGTGCTGACTAAAGATTTACTTGATGTGTAGCATCCATGGTGCCGATTGTGGCCACTGCTTGTTGTTCCAAGTGAAGTGTTATTGTAGCTACAACAAATTTGATCTCATCTTCCTCTACTCGTACTTCCATACTAATTAGGCCTTAGAGATGAAGGAGTGTGATCTGGGTTAAGGAGTGTGAACTGGGTTTTATTTAGTGTTGTAGGAAGACTCACCAACCAAGAACTTCCTTTTTATCCCTTTTCTCTTCTCACACCCTTAGAAGCCTCCACCACCATTGGTTTGGGTTGTTGTTCATTGATGGTAGGAGACCCTACATGTTATGTCATGTTGTTATTTCTGAATGCATCACCCGGTAACATAACCAATGTTGTAGTCCCGCGAGTCATGTAGTTACCAGAGATACATTATATATTATAAACAAGCATGCACAATGATCTAGAGACAAGAGACAAGAGACCAATAGAGAGAGACAAGCACAAGCCTTTATTACTCAGCAAGGATAGAACAGTACATATAACAGATCTAACTTCAGTACATCGGCTCACCAACCTATATATGCTTTCAATACAGTTACATAACCGTCTGTCGGCCTAACTGACAGACCTGACCTATGCTGGTCGACCTATCTTGTCGACATATTCCTCAATTGGTCGGGCGGAGGGCCTAGTTGACAGGCCGACCTAGGCCCTTCCGACACCAACCATCTCTATGTCATCTTCATATTTTTCCAATTTAATAGCCAAATTACCAATGAACTCATCCCAATTCTCCCTTGGGTGGGATTGAGTGAACATGTCTTTAACCAATAGATTTATTAGTCCATAATGGGTGAGCTTATGTTGTCATCCAACTCAAAAATGTTGGGCCATGGCTTGAAGTGAATGCAACTGGAGAAATGAATGTTAATTTTATCGTTTCTTCTAAAATTGACAAAGAAACAAAAGTGGCATGCCATGCATATTATGGATGAAGCTCCTTCACAGGTGAATCATTTAACCACATGATGCACCATCTCACCCCAAGGCTAAGGTAATGAAATATATCGTATCCCTTCTCTTATGTCTTCAACATCTTCATCTGTTACACAGAAATATTTTTTTTCTCTCATGGATTTAGTTATTTCATCGAACCATTGTTTTCCTTCCACAACCAACCCTATAAATATGGTAATAACCCCATCTAAAACGTGAGTCCTTATCCATTCACCCTTGTGATCACGTTTTTCAAATTTCGGGTGAATTCTTCTGTCACAAGCATGTTGACATCTTGAATCTTCTTTAAAAATTGCAATCAGCCACCCCACCTAAAGATATCCACAATAAGAGTGTTGCTAATAATTATCTCCACAAAAGTAGACTCATGCTTTCTCAAATTGTCCCCCATATTTGCTTATTCACAACCCTTACTTAATAACACAATGTTGGAGAACTTTACTGCTTAATGAAGAAGAAGTAATGTCATCTTACTCATTCATAATTCAAAATTAATTGATCTCGTGCTTAAATATTTATGTAATTACTACATTTTAATTTTCAATATGGTTGGTTCCATAAATCAATTGACACATGCTCTGTCGTCACTACATTTCTTTTCCATTGGCTAAACCAAGTTATTCAACTACCAACTTGCCAAAGTACAACTAAATTAATGTGGGCATACATACATGGATTTACAACTTAGTAAACATTAAAAGTGGAATCATTAGGAATTAATACAAATAATTTTAGTAAATGCGAGATAAGAAAATTATGGTGGTTCAACTTGTTATTACATGGTAAAGGCAAGGGAAAAGATAAGGCAAACAACTTGTGTGAGATCAAGTCATGGAAGGTGTTGATAGGTTTGACAATGACAATGCAAGTGAATGTGACAATGACAACTCAATGCAGTTAATCCATTTAATGCAACCCCAAGAAAAACATAATTCAATACAAGGAAAATGCATGTAAATAAATGAAATTGCAAAAGAAGAGAAATAGATTGTTGAATGTGGAATTGAGAAGCAACAATGGTTGCCACGTTTAAATTCTCTCGCTCCTACGACATTTAAAAACTCAATAATGATTTTTTGACTATGTGAATCGGTAAATTATAACTACCGATGGTAGGGGTAAGTGTTTTGAAATATGGGGAGCCGGGAGAGACGAAAGTGGTGAGTTGTTACTGCGTTGGAGCGTTGCCGTATTACCCGTAAGCTTACCCTTCACGTTTGAGAGCGATGTTGAAAGATTCGTGTTTGTGGACATTTCTTGGAGTCGGTATCACGTGATGTGACAGAAAGAGATTCCCATGATGAATGGAAAATGTCGACATTGTCAGAGTCGCTGGATTGGTAGCCGTTAACGTGACGCGTCCGGTTGGGAAGACCGTAGACGGACCCGATAGCTTCGGAATCTGTAAACAGGCTTGGAAAGTGAACTCTTTGGGAGCCGTGGAAGCTTCCAAAGGAATGGTATAAAAAATAAAGTTAAAATATACATACTTTTATTTATTTATTTTTCAATTAGAAAGGATTTAAGTTAGAGTTTGATTTAATTACTAAGAATTTCAATCGTAAATTGTTTTTAAAGGTTTTTATTTATCTTAGACTGTGGAAATTTAAAGCTAAATAGATTATTTTAAACAATTAAGGACTATAAAATTTGTCTAAACCAAAATCCCAAATTTAACTAGGGGTGAGAATCTCTTCCATTACTTTCGAGTTGGCTCATCTGGAAGGTCAGAAACATCTGCATTTTCTAGGAGCGCTGGAACAATGCTTTCTTGGTCAGTCTAAAAGTGATCGCACTATTCTTCGACGTTTCAAGTAACTCGACCTCCCCTCAGATCCGCTGTATATTAACACCTGAGCTGGATCCGACGTAGATTGTTTGTTTTTTCGATGGAGCTCAACAATAGGGTATGTGTGGCATTGGAGTAGTGTTGTGTATCAACCCTAGGCATTATATTAACCTTTGGATGGGGGCTCGGGAAGGCACCAACACAAAAGCGGAATTGATGGCGTTGTGGACCTTATGCATGCATCCAGCAATATTGCAGTCTCCCAACACCCAGTCCTTATTTTGCAGCCCCTGGGAGCATGTTTATGCTCAGTTTTATCCCTCCTAGCCACTGATGCGTCCTTGTTTTCATCACTGGAGCACAAGTGCGCCTTATTCCACCTATTTAGGAGTTACTTCAGTTAGTTGGTTGGTTGATGACTCAGTTCCTTGATTCAGGGGATGATTGATCAATTAACTGACTGAAGCACTTAGATAGGCATGTACTGAGACTAGTTGAGCTCTACTGACTATTGACAACTCCTCATGCACCCACATTGGAGTCTCCTTCCCTACATCAGTGCCCATGCACTCAGTTAGACTCATTTGACTGACTATTTGACTTTTGTGACCACTGCCACTAGTTTGGATGATGTCTCCAATGCTATCCAAGCTACACACTGAGGAGAATTCGAATGACCTTAGTGGCATTCAAATCTCAATGATTGTATTAAGTTATTATTCACTTTACAGAGTGCCAGCTCACGGTTGATGTATGATACAATAGTTTTTGTCATTTCTTGTGTATGAGTGATTATTGAATCTCCATTTCTTCTTCTTCTTTCTGCACTTCATGAGTGAATTCTAGTGAGGTTTGCTACTGCTGAGTGATCCTAACCCTAAAATATCACATGGTATCAGAGCTGACAACAGCTATTCGAATTGCAACAGCATCAGTTGCAGCAATTCCTTGAGCAGTTGTCTTTCATTGAGCACCAGAAGCCTCTGGGTTTCCACAGCAAATCCTAGTGCTATTGCCTTGAATTCACTGGACCAATCCAATGAGGTCTATCCAGGTGAGAAGGACCCAGTCACATGTGCTTAGTGTCCTAAGGATGTGTTCAATTCGAATTGCAGCAGATCTTCTTTTCATAATTCTCATTTGTTTTGCAAGAATCTCCCTCTTTCAACTTCGAATTTTTCAGTATCATGGATCTCAAGTTGAACTCATTCAACTACTTCGAATGGAGGCAAAAATGGACATATTCTTGAATTCAAAGAGTCTTTCCAGAGTGGTGAATGGCTCTGCAGTTGAGCCCATTGGTGCAGTAGAGAAATCCAAGTACTTAGACAAGCTTGATGAAGCAGTAGGACTGCTGCTACTTAGCATTTCTGAAGATTTGCACTTTCATGTTATCGATTTGAAGACTCCAAAGGAGGTTTGGGACAAGCTCGAATCCATCCTTGGCCAGAAAGATGATTTGAGGGGGCATAAACTATAAAATGAGCTCATCTCCTTGAGCCCAAGTAGTTTCGAAACTATCACTGAGTTTCTCAACAAATTCAAGAACTTGATTTCACAGTTGAAGAGGTATGGGATTAAGAAGGAAGAAAAACAACTCATCCTTTCCATCCTGTCGAAGCTAGGCCCTGATTATTCGGTGTTTGTTTCGACCTTCCAGTCAGCAAAGTTGTCCATTCCAAAATGGAAATTCCCTTCGCTTGAAGACTTCATCCAATCTCTAACGCTTGAGGAGGAGAATCTAGTGCACATGGGAGTGATAAAATCCAAATTGGATTTAGCTCTTGCAGCCACTGAGTCAAGGAGAGCGAATGGAAAAGGAAAACAAAAAATTTATGATAGAAAGTCGAATGATACAAAGTAGAAGGAGGCTCCCATGCAGTCAGATGGAGCCTCGAATCCTAAGAAGGACAAGCAAGCTCATAAGGACAAATCCAAGTGCACATACTGTAATCGAGGATATCACCCTGAGAGCTAATGTATGAAGAAAACCATAGATCTCATGGCTTCACTTCTTGAAAAAAATAATCTTCCAGTACCTGCATGTGCTAGAAAGAAAGAGAGTGAATCATCTGGATCTGAGAACAAAGAGAGATACCATGCCCTCATGGCGGGTGCATCAAATCAATCCTCCTTCATCATAGAGTCTGGAGCATCAAGACACATGTCTTCCTCCAAGGATCTCTTTACTGGATTCAAAGCTACTGTTGGACCATCCATTATGTTGGGGAATGATTTTGAGGTCTCTTTTGAAGGGATTGGAAGAATCAAACTAGATCATGGATACTTCTCGGATGTATTCTATGTCCCCACTCTCACTGCTAATCTACTTTTAGTATATCATATGACCCATACTGGAGAGCCCAAGAGGGTGATCTTCTCTCCAAATGAGGTTGAAATTCAAGACATGGTATCAGGTTCTACCATTGCAAAAGGTGTTGCAAATCATAAGTCGAAACTGTATGAGTTCTCCCACTTCTTACCTCTCTCAAAGCAATCTTCTCTTCACACTCATGCCAATGAAGAGAGTAGATTGTGGCATGAAAGTTTTGGGCATCTTAACTATCAATACTTACAAGACATGCATACTAAAGAGATGGCTGAAGGGATTCCCAAGATCAAGTTTTCCCAAGGAACCTGCAAAGGTTGCTCGAAATGGCAAAGATCCAGCAAATAAAGTTGAGAAGAAGAAGATTCAGAAGGTAGAGCGAATGCTAGATCCAAATCCACAAGAGCCTGAAGATCTAGCGACTCGGCCTTCCCTCGGATCCGTTGTATATCAACACTTGAGCTGGATCCAATGCAGATTATTTGTTTTTTCGATGGATCTCAACAACAGGGTATGTGTGGCGTTGGAGTGGTGTTGCGTATCAACCTTGGGCATTATATTAACCTTTGGATGGGGGCTAGGGAAGGCACCAACACAAAAGCGGAATTGATGGCGCTGTGGACCTTACTGTATGTGGCTGCCTTGAGACATATGGAATCTTTCTTGATTGTGGGAGATTCCAAGCTTATTATTGATTGGGTAATGGGAAGAGCTTATCTATCAAACCTTCTGTTGGACCAATGGATGGGTCGTATCCATATGTTGATAAATACATTTGAGCATATTAATTTCAAGCACATCTTCTGTGAGGACAATGCTGGGGTTGATTATCTTTCAAAAAAGGCCATTGGTCCCTTGGATGGCTATATCCAGTTTGAAGAGTTTCGAAATGGAGTCTGTGACAACTTTGGGAATTACAAGCTATTTGGATAACTACCTCTTGGACCTCGCACTATTTATGTGATCATCTCATTTACTTTGAATGTTTTGTACTAGCAGTGCAGTGTTATGGCCTTAGACTTCAGTAATTATATGTGATCTTCATTTTCTGACCAAGAGTTAGAACATTTTGGAATTTGGTTCCATCCCACATCTTGTCTCGATGTATGTAACAGACACAACTTTCTTTTAATATAAAAAGTTGTCTTTTTTCGGAATGAAAAAAAACTAAGGGTGAGAATCACCTATTATAAAAAGAGTGTTTAAATTGGAGAGTGCATCTTGGTTTGAGAATGAAACTATGATACAAGAATGAAACAATGATCCATTTCAATTTTTTTTAGGAAATATGTTTGTTTTTAAAAGATTGTTTTGGTTTAATAATTTGGTAAAATACATATTTTTTTCAATATCTTAATCAAAATATTATTTCATTTAAAATAAAATAAAATTGATGATGATAATTTTATATGGAAATCATTTTTGATTTTTAAAACTTTAAAAAAGGAAGGAATCACTTGATTTTCTTTAGAATTTTATTTGTGTTTGAAAAGTTTTAAGATAAACATTCCTATATCACCATAGTTTGGATGAGTTAAAAGGTTAAGAATGTCAGTGTTGTAATAAATTTTTGATTTAATGTGTATGTGCGCAAAACATTATAAGAGAAAGCAACTTCAATCTTCAACCATCTTAATGTCACAAAGATGACAAATTCTTTCGTCCCGTGACATTTTAAGAATTGTCTAGCACCCTTATTTCACTATGGAGTTAGTGAGAGTTTGTTCTTATTTTAGCAATGCATTTTTTTTTATGCTAGTTAAAACCATAGTAGCATATTCCGGCCGTATTAGTATTTCGTGTACGAAAATTCGGAACAAATTCAAATTCATCGAATATTCATTGTAGGTGTAATACAGATACATATTCTTACTAGTGGACAGTTAAATTTTGAAAACCAATAAAAAAAAAAACTTTAATTATTTAAACACTATAAAACAAAAATACCATCCAATTTCATACTTTCTTATTGAACTAATTATTAATAACTAGTTGTTCGGTCTCTCACTATAAAAATCGATCATTATGAGAAAAGAAAAATATGGGAAGCTCTCGAAATAGAGCTACAGAAAAATAACTTAAATAGAGACGATGGACTGCAAATTAGTGAAGCTTGGAAACCTGTACTCAATAAAATTAAAAAGAATTAAATTTAATAAGAATAAAAGAAGTCTAAAAGTTGATTGAAGTCGGCTTCAAAAGCTAATTTCTCACCTTTGATCAACATAAATAGACAATGAGGATCGATCGCTTTATTTGGGCTGATTTAGTCTCCTGAGGATGGTCCTAGATTGAGGACCGAAACGTTGAGAACACTTTCTCCCAACACAACACAGTATCCGTCCGCCATTTTAAATATCCTAGGTTGTTGAGGGTTTTCTTTATGGATAGTTTGAGATTATGGACTCAGAATGAGGATTATTGGGAAGCCTTACCCTGTTTCGTTTCTTGGGAATTATGGAAGGCGAGGAACCATTATCTTTTTGAAGGCAAGGTTCCTAATATTCCTTTGATTTGTAGCAGAGCAGTAAGGAATTCAACCCTCCATGGGATCTGTAAGCTAGATCTCATTTGAAAAAAGTGTGAGCAGGTCCAACTCTGTTACCAAATATTCCTTTCAACTTTTTTGATGCTGCCTCACATAATGATGGATTGAATAGTGGGGTTGGAGCAATATTATTCCTACGGGTCGATCATTTCTTCAAGTTATGGATGCACTGTGGTCATGGTAGTAATACTAGAAGTGAGTTATTAGCGTTGTGGATGCTACTGTATTTTTCTAAATCCATTGGCATTCAAGAGCTACAGATTTTGGGGGATTCGAAGGTCACCATCAATTGCACCATGGGCATTGATCCGCTCATGATTCTATCCTTGTCTTCGTAGTTGTTGGACACGAGGTGTCTTAATGATAGTTTTGAGTAGATCCATTTCTCACATATGTTCAAAGAGTTTAATCAGTTGGCAGATGAGCTTTCCAAGAGAGATCTATTAACTTCCGAAGGCATCATTCACACTAAGGAATGGTCCACTGATAAGTTTCTCTCTCGGGGTTTGATGGTTATTTGGCAGATTTGATAGTCCTTTTATTGCTATATACTCATATTTCAATTATTTATTATTTTGCGGCTGTTATCTTTTTTCTACAGGTTGATTCGCTGGCGGTGTCAACTCCCAGTTTCATTTTTGTTATCCTTGGTTCCTTTCGTATTTCTAATAGATCTTTCCCACTTGGGAATGCTAGTTACCTTTGCTGCTATCAGATCATTTATTGTTGTTATATTCATCCTGTTATGTGTCTATTTTGACTGGCCTAGGGCTAATCCATATTATTATCTATCCTAATCCGGTTTTGTTTCTGGACTATGATATTGTCCCTCCTGTGGCACTCTTATTTTTGGCTATCATTTGTGTATCTAAAGGATCCCTGACCTTTACTATTTGTAATAGTCTCAATACTTTTTTTAAATATAAATGGTATGATATTTTTCGTATGAAAAACACATCCTAGGTTGTTGATATTTTTATTTTTTAAATATACGTTTAGTTTTATTATATAAATCTTGATGTACATTTATGGTATATTTGTGAATATTTGATTAAAGGTATTATATATAAGTAGTCTACTTCCGTATTTTATTTGTACTAGATTTTTTCATTACATATTTTTTCTATATCGAATCATATTCATATACGTATTCGTACTCGAATTATGCTACTATGGTTAAAACATAGAGATACTTTTGATCTTTTAGATAGGGTTGATCACCTCCTTATAATATCTTAATTTTATTTTATCTTCCAATTCTTTGTCGCACCACAACTTCTTCCTAAATTCAGATGTAATAATACTTTTAATATTATCACTATTATGCAAAGTGACCTCTTCCTTGACTACCCAATGATTTAAAGGAAATACACCATATCATATCCTCATCATCGAAGCGAGTCTCTACTCTATTGACAAACATGACTATGACTAGGTACCCAATGTACAAGAACAGGATAAACAACATGGGAAACAAGAGGCTCCCCGAGATTACTTCATACTCCAATCAAAACCACCTATGATTTCAGTGAGGTTGGCATAAAGATACCAAGTCTTGGCTAAATCATTGGGGAGTCAAGGAAGAGGTCACTCTACAAAATAATGATAATTTATTAAAAGTATTATTCCAACTAAATTTAAAAATAAGTTGTTGTGTGATAAAGAATTAGAGGATAAGAGAAAATTAAGATATTATAAGGAGGTGATCATCCCTAATCTAGAAGATCAAAAACATTAACTCTCTGGTTTAACTAGTGTAAAGAAGAAAATCAACATTACTGAAATAAGAACAAACTCTCACAAGCTCCATAGTGAAACAAGGCACCGGGAAATTCCTAAAATGTCGTGGGACGAAAGAATTTGTCATCTTTGTGACACTAAGAGGGTTGAAGATGAAAATAATTTTCTCATAGAATATCCTACATAGACCCACATTAAAGTGCAATTTCAAAATATTTGCTACCATACTTACCTTACCTTTTAACTCATCACAACTATGGTGATATATGAATGCTTTTCTTAAAGCTTTGCGGGCACATAAATAAGATTCTAAAGGAAAGCAAGCGATTCCTTACCTTTTTTAAGGTTCAATAAACCAAACTTGGTCTCAATGGACGTAAATAACATTATCATTAAATCATAATTTAAAATATGAAAGTGAATGATTTCTTAATTGATATATATCTATATATATGATTTTTTGATTTATATACTTATTAAAAATGTAGATTTCATAGTTGCTTATAATTTTGAAAAATATGTTAGTTGTAAATTGTGTATATGTTTTGAAAGGTTCTCAGTTAATCCTAACATTTTGAGTGAACACTCCACCCATCATCAGAGCTTAGTATAATAAAGAAGAATAACCACCCAATACCCATTACCTATTTAGTCTCATGGGTGCTTACTCTTCTCCACTTACTAAAGTTTTTTATATGGGTGGAGTGTCCACTCAATGTTTCAAAAAATATACACACATTATATTTAAAATATTTTCCATTATTAATATATTTATATATATTTTTTAATTAAATATTTTCCAGGAAGTATTTGTCTTTCCAATGGTGAGCTCTCTCATGATCCAATTTTGTAAGTTCATGACCCTAAGGCTTAAGATTGGCAAAGGAAACATTAGGGATTGAATCAACCTAGGTAACAAGGCCTTTCACGTCAAAGGTGGTAAGCTGTTTACGATGGGCAGGTGGGGGTGTGTGGAATCTTCTTGGATCACCCTCCATGCATAAGTGGGGTCATCATGTTCCAAGCGACATGCATTGAAGTTATTATATCTATCCTCGTTGTCGTATCCTCCCTCTCTTATAGCTAGGATTTGGATGCAGAATAATTCAATGCAAAGGACGGATTGGAATGGATCTATAGGTTTATTTGGATCTCCCACAAGTGGATCAGGCGATCACTCCTCATGAAAATGTTTGCAATCTGGGAAATTCGAGGTGATGAGCATTATGGAAATGGCAATGATTGCAGAACCATAATTGGGAAATTGCACTACGAAGTGTGGTAGGTTTCAGTAATAATTCATCGAGTTGGAGAGAGTGGTAAGATAAATAAGAGTTCCCAGGGGAATTTTCTCAGAGTTATGGCTAACGTGAAGAGTACAAAGCAAGAAAGAAGATGTTAGAGTGTTAATCTCCTGGTTGATTATGCTACGGTGGGGTGGTATTACCAGACAAGAGACGCAATGGACAATGTCAATTGGGTTGAAGAGGATGATTGTTGTGCGAAACATGGAGTAAGGAGGCCGTTAGTCAGTTTTCGATGGCTCAGGTGATGGATGAGGCTTCTTAAGCATGATATCATAATTCAAGAGCGACATTGGGAGGAGTGGCAGGAGGAGGAAGACTGAAACCTAGTGGAAGAAAATGGAGAATTTCAGTGTCAATTGAGCATCCAGGGGGCGAATTAAGAACAACAACAAGCCTATTCTCAGGAGCCAGAATCTAGAATTGAATCATTAGAGGAAGTAGTTAAAGCTCTGCAATTGATACTGAAGGAGAAAGAAGCAACATAGGGATCATCTTCCTGTTCATCGGTGCTCAAAGCCGAAGAGCAGGTTCCATGGCAGTTCTAAATTTCTAGTTTTAATGTTTTGTAAGTTTAAGTTTCTTCTAGGACAGTATGTTGGGTTCTATAGTTATCAATATGTAGTAGTTGGAATCAACAATAGGGTCTCCATTTTCATGGCAAAATAACTAGTTAAGAATATGGTGTTGAACTCCGAGGCCAGGGGTCCTAAACTTGGATGTATCTATGTTTTTGATGAGGAGCTTATCCTCCCTTTTTAATATAAAAATACTATTCGTTCATGTCAAAAATTGATCAAGATTAGTGAACAATGATAGCAAGATAGATGAGAAAAATAAGGGATTTACCAAGCTTATCATACCCCCTAACTAAGATATTGCACATCCCTTGTGCAATGAATTAGTTAGTATCAAAATCAAATTGAGGTTTCTATTCTATGAAGATAAACTTGAGGTCATAAGGAATCAAATGGGTGCAAGCCTCTACTAAATGAAAACCTCATAAGGTTGTAATCAACTTCCATCTCCTTCTAGCTTTGGCCTTTTCAAGAGAAGCATCACTTCCGCAATTTGGATTAGGAAATAATAACAGTGGAAACTGAAACCTAAGATCCAACCAATGCAAACCATATTTTTTGACAATAATGTCATGTATTCAACTCTTATAGAGTGAATCTTGGATATTGGTAAAAGAATGTGGTTCCCATTGCTTGGTCTCATCAATGAGATCCTCCGTCTCTTCGGGAAACAATGCACTACATTTACAATTGATTTAGTATAAAATTAGTAAAATTCAACAATTGTTTCAAACTCTTCATGTGATATAACTCCTTTGAAAGAAGGGTTAGAAACCCCCTAGTGATGCACTATAGTCATATCATCCACAAAAGTTGTTTCTAGTTAAACCCACAAAGGTGCATTGAGTTCTCCTCCTTTATACAAGTCCATTTTGTGAGTTCTCCAAATTTCATTTTGCAAGGAGTGGAAGGCTCAAAGATCAAATCCCCTTACAAAATTATTAGGCTTCCATAAAGTGTCATCTGTAAATTATAAATAATTATGAAAATATAGTTCACAAAGAAAATTTCTTCTTTCGAGAATGGCAAAAAATAAATCCCACAAAATGTTTCCTAGTTCCCTTCAAATCAAATGGAAAGTTGGATAGAAGTCATTCTATCTATATAAGATATCATGTTCTTTGAGATACATGGTATACAAAAGAGATGTTGGTCTACATGTTATCAAATCAACAACTAATTCCTCGAGTTGAACTACTTTTTTCTTCAATTTTTATTTATTTATTATATATTTTTGTTGCAATTCCTCACCATGGCATCTCTTAACATCTACCAACTATTTCTTCAAATGCTTATTTTTTTCCCTCAAGGACCATATCATTTCATGTTGATTATTTTAATATTTGAATGCTTCCCCCTTTACCCAATTCAATTGTTTATGATGGGTTTCCAGGGGAGTGCATCCTTTGTGATGGGTGAAGAAATTTCCTTAAAGACATATTTTTAATGGTTTTCCTAATTGATTGTGCACTCAATCGATGCAATTCCTCAATTAAATTAGAAGGTGATGGTGCTAACTAAAGATTTACTTGATGTGTAGCATCCACGGTGCCGATTGTGGCCCATGCTTGTTGTGCCAAGTGAAGTGTTATTGTAGCTACAACGAATTTTATCTCCTCTTCCTCTACTCATACTTCCATACTCATTAGGCCTTAGAGATCAAGGAGTGGGATATGGGTGTTATTTAGTGTTGTAGGAAGACTCACCAACCAAGAACTTCCTTTTTATCCTTTTTCTCTTCTCACACCCTTAGAAGCCTCCACCACCATTGGTTTGGGTTGTTGTTCATTGATGGAAGGAGACCCTACATGTTAAACAACCATCTCCATGTCATCTTCATAATTTTACAATTTAAAGGCAACTTACCAATGAAATCATCTCAATTATCCCTTTGGTGAGATTGAGTGAACATGCCTTTAACCAATAGATTTATTAGTCCATGATGGGTGAGCTTATGTTGTCATCCAACTCGAAAATGTTGGGCCATGGCTTGGAGTGAATGCAATTGGAGAGATAAATGTTAATTTTATCGTTTCCTCTAAATTTGACAAAGAAACAAAAGTGATATGCCATGTATATTAGGGATGAAGCTCCTTCATAAGTGAATCATTTAATCACATGATGCACCATCTCACCCAAAGGCTAAGGTAATGAAATATAAGGTATTCCTTTTCTTATGTCTTCAACATCTTCATCTACTACAAAGAAATACCCTTTTTCTCTCATGGATTTAGTTATTTCATCGAACCATTGTTTCCTTCCACAACCAACCCTATAAATATGGTAATAACCCCATCTAAAACGTGATCCCCTATCCAATTCACCGTTGGTTTCACATTTTTCAAATTTTGGGTGAATTCTTCTGCACAAGCATGTTGAAACCCTGAATCTTCTTGAAAAATTACAATTATCCACCCCACCTAAAGATATCTACAATAAGAGTGTTGATAATAATTATCTCCACAAAAGTAGACTCTTGCTTTCTCAAATCGTAACCCATATTTTCTTATTCACAACTCTTACTTAATAGCACAATGTTGGAGAACTTTGTTTCTTAATGAAGAAGAAGTGATGGCATCTTACTCATTCGTAATTCAAAATTGATTGACCTCATGCCCAAATATTTATGTAATTACTACATTTTAATTTTCGATATGGTTGGTTCCATCAATCAATTGACACATGCTCCATCATCACTACATTTCTTTTCCATTGGCTAAACCAAGTTATTCAACTACCAACTTGCCGAAGTACAACTAAATTAATATGGACATACATACATGGATTTACAACTTAGTAAACATTAAAAGTGGAATCATTAGGCATTAAAAGTGGAATCATTAGGGATTAATACAAATAATTTTAGTAAATGTGAGATAAGAAAATTATGGTGGTTCAACTTGTTACATGGTAAAGGCAAGGGAAACAACTTGTGTGAGATCAAGTCATTGAAGGTGTTGATAGGTTTGACAATGATAATGCAAGTGAATGTGACAGTGACAACTCAATGCAGTTAATCCATTTAATGCACCCCCCCAAAATCAAGGTTACATTGTCCCAATGATAGAAAAATAAAGTGAGAGATAACAAGAAAAACATAATTCAATACAAGGAAAATGCATGTAAATAAAGGAAATTGCAAAAGAAGAGAAATAGATTGTTGAATGTGGAATTAAGGAGCAACGTGTTGAATTATGGAGCAAGGTGGAAATAATGCAAAAAAATTATTGGCTAAGAAAGAGGCTACAAAGAGAGTCATCCGTGAAAAAAATATAATGTTTTTAGAGAAAGTCAATAGCTACATAAATATATATTGTCTATAAAGAAATCCAACAACTACAAAAAATATAGTGGCTATAGAGAAACTCATCAGTAATGGAGAAGTAGCACAATTTTTTTCTTCTTTGAATTCCATAGAAAACCCCATCAAAATTGGTTTTCGATAGTTCCCATGGCCTGTGATGCATAAGGGATTTTATAAAAAGTATTTTATTTTATTTTATATCAAAGTAGAGAAGTGCTAACTAGGCATATGTGAACGTTGGAAGTCCTTCAATCAAACTAATATATGATTGGTTCCATAACCTTGTAACAAAATCTTCCTTATATTTGGGTCCCCTATACAACTTAATATGATGGACATTAATAAGAAGAGGGATGTGATCAACATCAATAGTTCATAATTGAATTGCTCCATTGTCATAACCTGCTTCTACCCCATAAGGACTTAACCGTCGAAGTGCACCTTTAAAATATTGGAACTTGGAGTCAATATAGTAAAGGGCTAGTCACCTAGATAAAATTACTTTTATTTATAAGTTTATCATGTCAATGAGTGTGTTGTTGTTGTAGATTTTTAGTATGCTACAAAGGTTGATGGTGAAACCCATCTAATAAGTTTAGATAGGTTAATCATTCTTGTTGAGCAAGAGAAATATCAATCCCTAGTTCAACCAGTTTCCAAAGAGTTTTAATTTCAAACTCGTTTGGAAGAAGTACTATTTATCCATAGACCAACCCATAGGGAGTGAAACCTATAGAAGTCTTCCAAGTTGTATGAGAGGCCCAAATAGCTTCAAGAATTTGATCAACCTAGACTTTATGATGGAAATGGATTGTTTTGGTCAATTTTTTTTCATGATCCCTGTTAGTGACACCAACTTGGTTGCTGGCCCATGGATGATAGATAATGGAGTATCGATGCTTAATCTATTAGAGATATATGATATTGACGATTATATTTGAATTGAATTGATCTCCCTTATTAGATAAAATTTCCATAGGTACACTGAATGTAGTAAAAATGGTTTCATATAAGAATTCTATGATCCATTGCTCTTTGATATCCTACAAAGGTCAAACTTTGACCCATTTGGTGAGATAATTTGTATAGACTAAGATGTATCAAATCTGATTGGAAGGGGGACCAATGGAGCCATTGAAATCAATGCCCCATTTTTCAAATGATTCCAAATAAAACTATAGTTGCAAAGGAATATCTACATATTTAGTGGGGAAACCCATTAATTGGAAAGCATCACACTAAGAAACATAGGCACAGACAACTTTATGAAGTGTAGGACAATAGTAATTGGTGGAGACAATTTTCCTAGTATTCCTTTCTACAACAAATGTCTGCCACGTGGTTCATCATGAAAATCCTTCTAGATATCATACACTACATCCTCTCAGATGTAGTGAGGAAGAATATGATCTAGCTCAAATTGAACAGGTAACCATAAATCCATGTAAATAAACCATTCTTTCTAATAAGTCATAGTGCTCCTTGTAAGAGAAGTGTCTCGACAGCCTCTTAAGTACCAAGCAATTGGAAATATATGAAAACCATGGTGTGGTAGAAAATTGTGAATAGGTGTTCATTGAGAAAGGAATCGTCCAAACACTTATCCTCTAGATTACTAGGTAATCATCATAAAAAATACACAACAACATTCTCTCGACCAGGATTGTGTTTACGGACAATTTGTAAGTGCAGACACAAACTGATCTCCCTAGTTCGAATGGTTTGGATCTAGAACAAAAGAAATACACAATACATATAACTTTCGTAGATTGATCAAATTGCAAAGTAAGTCAGGAGATAACTCACCTTATAAACACAATTCCTTTCTCCTTGTTTGATTCAACTCCTTGATCTTCAGATCTTCAACTGCAAAACAAGATGAAACAAGTGGAAAAAAACAAGTAGTGATAGTATGTAAACATAAATCAATCTAGATTAGAGGTCAAAGAAGCCAATCCTAAACATTATAATGATAATATGTTTATGGAAATAATTTGCATTAATGTAATCACATAAAGTACAAAGAGAGAGGTTACAACTGAGCTTTGACGTCATAACACCTTTCCAATGATCCTAGCCTCAAAGATCAAAAGATTTTTCCTCCTATGGATGAAAGGGATCTCCTAGCAGAATTTCACCAGAATGTAAGTACTCTATCCTCCCCCCTAACCATGGAGAGGGGGTTTATATTTATATGCCTAAATGGATAGGATAGGTTTAGGATTTGTGGGATAATCTTAAGGAATCATCCCACTAGGTAAGGGGATCGAGTGCCACCTTTCCTAACATTTAGGGATAAGCCTCCATGCAATCAAAGGTTCAAGAAGTCGCTCAAAGCTTCTCTTTATCCATTTTAACCAACAACGATGCACCTTGCACACAAACAAATCATGTCATTGAAGGGTGACGATTCTTGTGCAAGGGAAATCGGCGTCACTGACGCACTTTGTTAATGTGCAGAGCGCGTCACCTAAGGTCAGACGCACCTTGACAACGAGCAGGATGCGTCGGGGTGAAAACAAAAAGTAAAAGGATTTACATCAACTCTCCATTCAATCATTTAGCCCAAGTGCTTTAGTAATTAAGGTATATAGAGGACACATAACTCAAGAATCAAGATGACGAGATTTTGGTGTAACATAATTCCCCCCAAAGCATGAATCTATCAAAATAGGGTAGGTGAGGTGCTTTGCAATATGAGGGATCGAGGAAAGGACCATCGGTTAGGGTGATGAACAAAGACTCTCGCAGTACAACATACTCTGAGATATACGTCTCAAAAGACTCATAATATGGTTGGCGACCAATACATTGAAGATCCATGGTAGTATAGACTGACTGAACACAATCATGGCTACTAGACACAAGCATAGATCCATGATGAGATAATTACACAACCACGACCAATACAATAGTGGATCAGTGTGATATGACTAAAAAAATCTCCGTCGCAGCCTCGGTAAGATACATGAATTAACCCAGGGTCTTCAAGCTGAACCCACAATGATATGAATCCAACAATGTGATTACAATGTTTTGAAGTCGAACATGGTAGAAACCACTTGATTACCGGTCATTAATGAATACCGTTAACAAGTATGAGGTAAATCACCATTGATGTCAATGATCCCAAAGGTATCATAGTACATACCACCGAATGTGAATCAACGAGTTGAGGTCGAACACTCAGTGGGATATTTCAATCAGAAGTCAATGATGTGAACTTACTGTTGAAAGCGAGGTAACCTACCATTCAGGCATGCAGGCCCAAGGTACTTTATTGGTTTCTAAGTTTAATCCTTGGATGATGCTTTGGATTCGACAAGGATAAACCCGTTGAAGGAGGGCCGTGATTTTTCCCCCATCATTGAAACTAAAGAAGATCAAATATGTTTTGGAGTGGATTAGATTATAGAGAAAATATTTGAGACTGACTCGCGGGTGACCGACATAATAGAAGGATAATGACTGCATAGATTTAATTGATTAACATAACCCTCTTGAACATGGAATGGCATGACTTGGTGGCATTGACCCGACAAGATTGACATCGATACCTAATGAAACTGATGATTGAAGCATTCTTTGAATGAATCAAAGGATTAAAATGACTCATGGAATTTGTGGGACTCGAGGACAAGCAGATTATCCAAGTGATTTGAATGAATATGAAAACGAGTGCCATGTTCCGGAGTGACTAAGTGCTTCCATATTTACAAGTAAATACAAACTCTTTCCTTATTACCCATCATGATTGATGAGTACCTATTTGTTTATTAACGAGCTTGAGGAGGGTAACATATACTCGGTATAGCTCATCCTTCGGACGATTCCAGTCTCATATATTTTATGAACTTGAGATAGGAGGGGTTTGTCCTTGAAAAAGGGCCCTATAATGTCATATTTTAACGAGTCCAAAGAAGATAAACTCGGTGTCATTTCATGTTTAGAGAGTCTGAAATGGTCGAAAGAAGACTCCAAATGGTTCTTTTTCGTAAAAGTTAGTCTCCTCATCCAAAAAAGGATAAAAAAATATGAGAGAGAACTCTTCTAGTCATGATTAAATAGAGTGCTCCTTTTTCGTAAATAGTTTCCCTGGTCCGAAAAAGGGGCAAACTATCACCATAAAGACCACCTTTCAAATACTTTTACAAGTGTGAAAGCATCAAGTTTGCTTGGCGATCTTTTCCTATTTAAGGAGTCTGAAAAGAGCTTAAATAATAACTCCGAGGGGGTTCCTTTTTCATAGGAGTTTTATGAGCCCGAAAAAGAGATAAAATATAACTCGGTGACTTATTCTCATGGTTTTACGAGCACGAGAAGGAACAAAAACCGAGCTCGATACCTTTAATACTTAATTTTAACGAGTGGGATGATGGTATAAAAAACGCTCAAAGACTTCTTCACACTTGATAAGAAGCACAAAAACTCTATGATGGTCACCAACATAATCAAAACACCACTTTTCTCTATCTACAAGCTCCATGAACCAATTTAGGGTCCATTATAAGGTTTTAAAACGTAAAAAAGAGACCAACTATAGCAAATAACCCATAAAATAAATATTAAAAAAGGAATATTCTGTTTTTTTATATAAAAAGGGTGAATAGTAAAACTTATTTACCAATTCATTTTACCAAGTTGGAATAGTGGAGAAAAAACCTCTTTGGAGCTTGATTTTTCGACGACGTTTGCGGAAGCATCGATCATCCTATCAACCTCTCGTCAGTTGCAGGTAAGCCTACATCTCATCTTCTAGCTTTTCAATGGTTTAAATTTTGATTTAAATGAAATTTTTTTGGCTTTTTGGGCTCATATTGGAGGGTATTTTGTGCGCCCTCGGTGACGTGCTTTCTCCTTTCGGGAAGTGCATCGCTAGGGGTCTGATGCACCTTTCCCATGGGAAGAGCGCATCGTTGGTGCATTGTCTGCACATGCAGTGTGCATCGGTGCAGTTTAACTTCCAAAATTAAAAATAGGGCCCAAAAGATAAGATCCAAAGCATTGAAAAGGGTTTAATGGTTATCTTATTGATGTTTATGTAGACTTTGGCCACCAAGCTGGTCTAATGGAAGGAGCGTGAACACGAACTAGAAGACGCACAAGCGAAAAATGACCCACACTTCGTCAATGCTTTGCGGGGGTGTGGATTGCTTAAGTTATTCCATGTGCAAGGGATGAGGGCCTAAGTACAACTACTAGGCTATTTGATCCAAATATGGGACCCAGATCAACAGTTTTTCAAGGTAGGTGCTCATATCCTCACTTTGGATGTGGATGACATCTATTTTTTGATGGGATTGTCAAAACGTGGGGCCCTTGTATCACTATCCGGACCTAGGGGTAGTGACCAGTCTACTAAGAGTCTCATTCAACAGTTTTGTACGCCGGGCACACAAATGTTAGGTGGGAAAATTACCATAAAAAATGTACAGGACCGACCTTTGAGGACCATGCTTTTTACTATTGAGCGGGTGGCGGGCAGTAGGGCTGCTCATTAGGCCACTAAGGCCCATATGTTATATGCCATTGAGTGCATGGCGTCGACCATTTTAAACTCGTGTTAGGGGCTCCTCGTGAACATGAAAGATAAAATTACCAAGTGATGAAGGTGAGCTGAAACAATTTGGGTATGGTTCCATTGTGGTTTCTTTCTTCCTAGAAAGAGTTCCACTAATGCGTCCGCAGGTTGAGTTAGATGATCTCGATCTATGAGATCCACATATGGTGAGGTGGTTAGAGGTGACGTCCCGCCATGGAGGTGAGGGACCTATGATTACCTATGGGCCAACCTTCTTCCGGTGGCTATGTGGACAACTCCTCATGGTTGAGGATTACGCTTATGCGGGTACTGATTTTAGAGGTCATCCAAATATGGATCTTCTGGAAGGAGAGGAATGGGGATACATTGGTAAGAAATAAACACTTTTTTTATGTATTTTATAATTTTTATTATTTTTGTGTAGTACTGATACTTCTTACATGTTTTATGCAGATATTGGCCCGTCCCTACCGGTGAGTTCCTCTCCGATCAAGAGGAGGGGATTTGTTCGAGAGATGGAAGCAGTCCATCAGGAGGCAGTGTAGGAACTAGATGAGTTGGAGGAGAACCTCCAAAGGCTGACTACCGATATCCCAGACGTATCTATTGATGACCTTCCTCGGCACTACCAGCATAGGACAACTGGGGTTTCTGGACGATTTGGTCGGTTACTCTATCGAGTAGCTAGGGCCATTATATGCTATCATGAGTATCCTCAGGGATAAGCTGCATGCACGATGATATACTGAAAGCCATATGCTTCATATTTTGTAGATATGACCTACTGAAAGCTTATGAGCTTCAAATTTTTGTATCAGTACCACTTTTTGTACAACATTTTACTAGACATGATATCTATATCTATCTATCTATCTATCTATCTATCTATCTATCTATCTATATATATATAAACACTATCTAGCGGTTTTATACATTGTGTTTTCTATGATGAATTTTGGATCTCATGCGGGTTGGCTTATACACTATTAATAGTTTACGTGTTATGTCGATTTATGCATCTTTGATAAAAATGTTTATGAATGTGCGATATACCAATCTAATATAAAATTAGCTAGGGAATCAACAATTGTGTTCATGCTTCTTGGAATATGTAGGTATTGAATGGACTCAAAATACCTTTCCAAGAGGCATACCCACCAAAATAAGCAAAGTAATATAGGGTCACGGATAGTGTAGACACGGTTCAAATGAGAGACCACTAACTGTGAATCAAGGTAGATAACGACGTGGTCCACACCAAAGGAAAAATCATCAATCAATAATCCAATCACTATGTGATACTCGATGGCGTTATTGGTTGCATAACCTAGGAACGTTCCTCCTGAGCTCATCAACTCGTCGACAGGGGAATAGAGTACCCATGCTGTCGAGGCGAGGCTGCGGGTGTGCCGGTTAGCATCGTCTGCAAATCCATATCAAGTTTCCATCTGCACATCCAAGCAGAACATGGTATAAGTGCAAATCGAGATAAGATCCTCACACACTAAAAGAAAGTGTCACACCAAAAAAAAACACACGTCATGTACAATATATACAAAGTACTAATGCAAAAATGGCTTAATCATAGTACCACTTTAGGTAGATCCCATTGCGAGGCTCCCTTAGGGATATTCCGTCATAGTCGACTAACTCATAGGATCCCTTTTCCAAAACACGTTTCACCACATATCGACCATACCACATGGAATCAAGTTTTCCTGCCCCCAACTTATTGTGTTTTTGGTCATAAGTAAGGAACAAATCACCCTCGTTGAAGGTACGGGGTTTTATATATTTATCGTACTGGGCCTTGATGCATTTCTTATGTGCTTTGTTAGCTAGATATGCATCACGACGGGTTTCGTCGAGTTTTTCCAAGTATAAGAATCGTTCTTCCTCGACAGTTGTGTTTGGTAAAAGTTCAACAACTAGTTTTAGAGATGGAATCTTGCACTCAATAGGAAATACTACCTCTAGTCCATACACCAACTGGAAGGGTTTGAAAGCAGTGGCGGTTTTAACAAAATTACTATATTCCCAAATGGATGAAAAAAACATCACATGCCATTTTGACTTGAGTGTACCCACCATGCGCTGAATCCTGGTTTTGAAGACCTTGTTAATAGCCTCTACTTGTCCATTTTATTGAGGATAGTAGGGGGTTGAGTTTGCATACTGAAAGCCCAACTTGGTGCTTAGTTCATCTACCATCTTGTTTTTAAAATGTGATCCATGATCGGTGACGATGGATTGAGGGACTTCGAATCTCACAATGATGTGATTAAACATAAAGAGTGCAGGAGTTTCACCGTCTTATTTGTATGTAGGCATAACCTCAGCCCATTTGGTAAAGTATTCAACTGTGACAATGACATAACCATGCCCCCTGATAGAGGCAGGCTTACAATGCATGAAATCAATGCCCCATTTTGTAAAGGGACCAACAACGATAACTGGATGTAGTGGGGCTAGGTGTGAGCGCTTTTTATAATGAAAAAGCTAGAAAGGAGGACACTTCTTGACCGCCTCTATACAATATTTGAAAATGGAAGGCCAGCAGTATCCGATGTGTAAGATTTTATGGGCTGTAGCCATCCCAGAAAGATGACCGCCACATTCCCTCGAGTGGAAATCATTTAAAACATGCTCGACCTCCTCACGAGTTAAACAATGTCAGAGAATGGAATCTATGCCACGACAATATAGTGTATCACCAATGATCAAGTAATATTTTGCATGGTGACGAGTATGACGATGTTCATCATGAGATAAGTGAGGACCAAAGCATTGGATTTGGAGATACAATGTGATATCGCCCTACCATGGGTCAGAGGTACTAATCATAAACAAGGACTCATCGGGGACAGAGTCAATGCGCTCAGATTCTTGATCAATACGAGGAATATCACAAATGATATCCACAAATACCAAAGACTTTTTTGATTTGGCCTTCTCAAACTGAAGATCGAATTCTTGGAGAATCACGATCCAACGCGAATATTTACCCCCTAATACCTGATGCGTAAGAATGTGATACATAGGGTTAGAGTCGATGATAATGGTAGTAGTGTAGAGTAAGATGTAGTGACGGAACTTCAGAACAACAATGACTGCTACTAGAGCTAGCTTCTCTACATGCGAATAGTGGGTTTCAGAGTCAATGAGACCCTTACTAAGGTAGTATATCACATGTTCCCGCGTGTTACTATCTTCCTGTACTAAAACCATAGCAATAGTTGAAGTAGAGGTAGCAATATACATGATGTAATCCTTGGTGTAATCAGGTGGTTGTAACACGAGCGCAGGAGTGATTGCATGTTTGAGGTTGTCAAATTCCGTTTGGGCATATTCATCCCAAATGAACGGGATGTCCTTCTTTAAAAACCACATATATCCCTGTGTTTTCTCTGTGAAATTACACACAAAACGACACACATAGTTTGCCTTCCCCTCAAAACTTTGAAAGGAAAACTTTGAAGTTCCGTAATATCTGTGGGTGGTGGTAGGGAAAAAATGGCATCCACTTTGAGGGGATCAATGCGGATCCCATCTTTGGAAATGATGAATCCTAGGAGGCATCCAGACTCCACACAGAAAATGAACTTATGAGGATTTAAACGTATGTTATACTGTCGACATCTGAGAAACAGGACCATTAGATGATCGATGTGGAGATCATGATGATTCAAATGAGTAGGTAGATCATCTAGGTAAGGTCCCAAAAAATCCTTTACATCCTGGAAGGCATACGGCATGGCCCGCTGGAATGTGGCACCAACATTTTTAAGGCCAAATGAGAGTTTTCAATATGCGAACGTACCCCATGGGAAGATGAAAGCAATTTTATGTTGATCGACTTGGTGGATCTCAATCTGATTATAGCCATAAATTCTATCCATGAATGAAAAGATAACACTTCTGGCACAATTTTTGATAAACGAGGTAGGGTAATTGTCCTTTGGAAAAACCTTATTCAGATCCCTGTAATCAACACAAAACCTAGTGGTTCCCTCTTTCTTGGTAACTGGGACGACATTAGAGACCCAATCTGTTAAGGGAACATGATAAATGAACCTAAATTTCAATAGCTTTTCTATCTGTACTTTGATAGCTATAATCTTCCTAGGGTGAATTGGACGGAGTTTTTGTCAGACAGGTTTTGCGTCGGGATATGTTTGGATATCATGCATGACAATAGCAGGATCAATCCTGGGCATTTACTCATAGATCCATGCAAATACATCGCATAATTGTTTAAACAAGGCCGTAAAAGTCTTTATTTCATTGGGAGAACAATTTTGGCCTATGTGAATATGTTCCACGACGTTTGGTTTGACCGAGATTTCTATAGCAATGGTAGGCATGATGTTTTCCAAATTTCCCTCAGTTACCGTATCTTGGGTAATAATAGGAGATTGAGGGTAGGAAAAGACATCTGGTGAAACAATAGTATCTATGGAATTATCTACCATATCTACAGGTGGAAGGAAGGACGATCGATGATGAAGGTCTTCCCATGGGGGATCATCCATGCTCATAATATCCATGATTGATTCATTAGAATGAAAAGTCCGGAGTAGAGAATCAGGTAAGGATGATTTCCAATGGGATGGAAGAGAACCAAGGGTAGATTCCACTGAAGAGTGGGAATCCGGTAAATTAGGTGCTGATTGGATGGCCTCATAAGTAGCTTCAGCAGGGCTGAGAGGCATCACATCTCCAATCAAATCCATATGATCAGGATTGGGCACAATCCATTGGTCGGTGGAGTTGGGAGAGGATGGGATCATAGATGAGATCATGTTCACCGTGGCAACATGGGATGGGGGATCTGGTGTTGGAAAGAATCCCATGATAGATGAATCTTTAAGTAGTCCTACCCCCACACTCTCATATATCTGCGAAGAGTGTCCTAAAAGAGGGACATTATCCGCGGGATGAGTAGTGGTGTTAGGTGTGAAAAAATATAACTGGTCGATAGTGACAATTCCCCCTTGGTGGGGAAATTGGTCAATGCGGAAGATAGATGATGCGACCATTGTCATGGCATAGAACCAATTTAGACCAAGTAACAAATTATAATCCAATGGGGCAGCGAATACTTCCACGTTAATGGAAACAATACTACCTCCCAAATCTATGGATAAGGATTGAAATAGCCCATGGGGTTGAAATCCACGTCCATAAAATGCTTTCAATGTAGTGGGGGAATGGTTCAAATTGGGAGAGCCGATAGCTCACCAGCAGGATAATGAAATAACCGAGGTAGAGGATCCTTCCTCTAGAATAGTATGATGGATACCTTTCCCAGAAACATTGGTAACGATTTGAAGCGCTAATTGGTGGGAAAGTCTCGGCTTGAAATACTCTAGTTTGAACATGATGGTGTTGGAGGAATCAGGATCTACAACTCCTATAACATATAGTAGGGTCTTACATTGACTGGGACAGTTTTTTAAGACTTCTAGCATTGACATAGCACGGGTGGGCTGGGCTAGATCTTCTACAATGTTGTAGTTTTGAGCGGACGCAATATTGTATTTGGTAAAGGTTCCTCTATGACGAGAGGACCTTGAGGTGAAGGAATACTAGATGTATATGCAGAGGGTTTTTCAGTATTACCTCCATTAGATTCCCCAGTATGTTCGATAATTTGTTTTACGGACAATCTGTAAGTGCAGACACAAATTGATCTCCCTAGTCCGAATGGTTCGGATCTAGAACAAAAGAAATACACAATACATATAAATTTCCTAGATTGATCAAATTTCAAAGTAAGTCAAGAGATCACTCACCTTATAAACATAATTCCTTTCTCCTCATTTGATTCAACTCCTTGATCTTCAGATCTTCAGCTACAAAACAAGTTGAAACAAGTGGAAACAAACAAGTAGTGATAGCATGTAAACACAAATCAATCTAGATTAGTGGTTAAAGAAGCCAATCATAAACATTATAATGACAAGATGTTTATGGAAATAATTTGCATTAATGTAATCACAAAAAGTACAAAAAGAGAGGTTACAACCGAGATTTGACGTTGTAACACCTTTCCAACGATCCTAGCCCCAAAGATCAAAAGATTTTTCCTCCTATGGATGAAAGGGATCTCCTAGCAGAATTTCACCAACATGTAAGTACTCTATCATTCCCCCCTTAACCATGGAGAGGGGGTTTATATTTATAGTCCTAAAGGGATAGGATAGGTTGAGGATTTGTGGGAGAAGCTTAAGGGACCATCCCACTAGGTTAGGGGATTGAGTGCCACCTTTCCTAACATGTAGGGATAAGACTCCACACAATCAAAGGTTCAAGAAGTCGCTCGAAGCTTCTCTTGATCCATTTTAACCAACATCGACACACCTAGCACATAAACAACTTGCTTCATTGAAGGGTGACGCTTCTTGTGCAAGGGAAATCGATGTCACCAACACGCTCTGTTAATGTGCAGAGCGTGTCACCTAAGGTATGACGCACCTTGAAAACAAGCAGGACGTGTCAGGGTGACAAAAAAAAGTAAAAGAATTTACATCAACTCTCCATTCAATCATTTAGCCTAAGTGCTTTAGGAATTAAGGCATATAGAGGACACATAACTCAATATGATGAGATTTTGGTGTAACAGATTGTCAAGTATAGTCACATCAAATTCTTGAAGAAATAACAATTAACAAATGAATCTACCATTAATGATCAGTTTAATTATTAAATACTTAATGGTAGAGTGATCAACATGAACAAATAGAGGAAAACTGGTAATTTAATGGTAAAATTTATTGATAGCATAAAGCACAACAAGAAACTCCTCTTTGGTTACATTGTAACTTATGTTGAAATATTGTAACTTCTAAGAATATTATATTTGTACTTTATTATTCTGGAGATGTTTCATTCCTCCGTGAAGACCTTATTGTATATCCGGAGATGTTTTATTCCTCCGTGGATAATGTGGTAACTTGGGTTATTAGACTTCCCTAGTGGGGGTCGGCCATGTATGTGTTATGTGGGTTAAAGAGTTATTAGACCACCCTAGAGGGGTTGTCCTAGTTAGCATTATGTAAAGTGGTTAAGTTGGGGCCGACCTAGTTGTGTAAAAGTCAAGTCAGAGTTGTGTATAAATAGAGGAGGTGTGTTCCTCATTTAACACACATTACACTCACTTGTGATTGGCGCATAGGTGAGGGAGAGATATGCTATGGAGGAGAATGAGATCATGTCTAGGGTTTATATCTTTGTATTTGCTGGTCATCTATATTGAGGAACCTTTGCTGGGTTTTCTACCCCATGAGGGTTTCCCAGGATAAATCTGAGTCTCTTGTGTTTATGCTGTGCTTGTTGTTCTTTAAGTGATCCTATATATGCTATTGTTGTAAAATGGAATGTAATGCTGATATTTTCTGTCTTAGCATATTGATCTTAACATGGTATCAAAGCTAACCTGAAGGAAGGCAATGTATGGCACCTATGACACTTGCTTCACTTGCGACAATTTGAAGGTTAGGGTTTTATATAGCAAAAACCAGTCATCGTGGAAATTTCAATATAAATCCATTTTGGAGAAGTTTCAGAATCTGAAACCTTTACAAGTCGTAGATAACATCCCCCTATACCTTGTGTCCAAAGGACAGCCTCAGATTCGTTGTACTTTATGAGTTATGATCAGTACAAGTTAGGGTTTTTGCCTCTTCCAGATCTCAGTCATAAACAGGTGACCTAGGAAAAAAGGTCACAACTTGGGATAGGAAGCTCCAAATGAAATTTCGTAAAAAGTGACAGGTATAGCACGGACTTTAGTTTCTCAGGTAATTTTTTTAGAGGCCAAAATTGAACAAGTGACACGTGGCACGCCGTACAAGTTCGCTCTCTTGTTTTATCCCATAAACAGGTCACGTTGTGACACTTGGCATAACTCTCTCTCAGAGGATCCAATTGAGGTCAGACCCATGGGGTTGGAAAGATAATAGGTCAGGATGCCATAGGCCAGAGTTTCATACCCCGTGGATTCGTAATTTCAGAGATGCACTAGAAACAATAAGGTGCATATGTCTGTCAAAACAAAATTGGATTTTGAGCACCTCCATTCTTGGCTTGTCACTGCTGCGGGAATTTAGGGATTCAGAGAAAGTTGGAATTTTTAGATTCAGAGACCATGGCTGAATACTCCTCATCAAAATTGAAATTTAGAGACCAAGATCAAAGTTTTTGGTTGGGTAGAAGGCTGTGATTGATCAAACCCTAGTTTGGGATTTTGATCGTAAAGATGGAAAATTAGGGCTTCTGCAAAAGTTGGAATTTTTGAATTCTGTGACCACGGCTGGAATCTCCTCAGAAAAATTGAAGTTTAGAGCTTTGGATCGAACCTTTTGATTGGGAATAAGTGTGGGCTTTATCAAACCCTAGTTCGGGGTCTTGTCTAGTGAATCCAGAAGTTTCAAAGGCAATTTCGAGGGGTCAAATTTTGCAGTTTTCAAAATGGAAGTATACCAGCTTGATCAGCACAGCAAGCCACATATTTCCACCCATTCAAAAGTTTGAAATTCAAAATTTGAATTTTTAGGGTTTTTCTGACAAACCCTAATCCATCTCCAGATCTAGTTTCAGGGGGAGATGAGGCTAAGGCCTTACATAAGAAGACTACAAGAAATCTCGACAGGTATGTGTTGAAATTTGTTCATGATTAAGTTTATGATATGTTTGTCTTCATATTATTGAGGTTAGTACAATCTTGATTAATCTTAGAATTGTCTTATCACCCTAGTAAAAGTATGAATGGATGTGAATGATAGAAGACATTCCTTGATCAGGGTTATATGATTGTACTAATGCACCTGTGGTGTATGAGGATGATGTTGTCTGCTAACAAGATATAGGTACATCAAGAAAGACAAAGCAAGTTCTATGACCATGATGACATAGAGACAAAGACTCATCCATAATCTTTGACCACATAGAAGCTCTACTTACAAGGTATGTATGACTTTGTTCTACTATGCTTAACTTATGAGATATGCAGGTTCTGGCACAAGGTCTCTAAATCATTGAAGAGAACAATGAAGATAATGTTTGGGTATGTTAAGACATAACCAAGCTTGATAATCCAGGTATGTTTTCCTATATCAAGTTAGAATCCTACTTTGTTAGGATCTTAGGTAAATATACCTATGTATGAAATGATCATGACCATACATAACGTTTTGATAGTATTGAGATTATACTAATGAATGTATGTTTATGTATGAGATCATGAGGATGACACTAGTGCACACTTAAGCATGCATAGTGGTGCAGAATGAATAGAAGTTCAAAGAAATATAGAAGCGGGAGGCAACCACACAAATATAAAAGATAAGTATTTGAGTTGTTATTTGAATCTCTGAAATAGTAAATGATATTGCTCGTAATAGTTGTATGCATATTTGTATATATCATGCATAGTGTAAGCATTCATATGGCATTGAATAGTATACTACTAATATGCATATGATGGGTAAGTTGGACAAACTTTCCATTGTTGTTTATCTAGAATGAAACCTCTTTGTTGACATGCTGAGAGTTGTGCACACTCTTGATAGTATGTTCTAGTAGAGATGGAAGGCATCTAGATAGCCATTGTATGCTTACAAGATATGGAAAAGTGTTGTGTCAAAGTACTGGTCAAGATAGTTGCATAACTATGTGAATCATATCTGTATGCATAATGGATTATCATGTCAAACATGATTTGTTGATTATGAAGTATTACTAATCATGTAATTAACTTTGATTTGTAGGAAAGATCATGAAGAATGATGAACACTGAACAAGTGATGGATGTTCAACAAGAATATTTACAAATCAAACATACTATAGAAGGCTCGTGGCTAGAAGATTCTCTTAGAAAGAGGAAGAGGATCATGACAAGATGTTTGATCCAAGTGGCTAGATAAGACCATTCTCTTAATGGTGTAATTGAAGAAGAAGTATGAATCAGGATCTATACGGGTACCCATGATCGATGAGCTTAATGATCACCATGGGTGATGCGGATTTCAACCTTTGCTACAAGGTTGAAGATGGTTTCTATATACAGATGTCATGGATGCAAGAAGGAACTCACCACAGAGTTCGAATGATCTTGAGGCTCATATCGGTAGACCCATCTGACGGGAGATGGCACAGATAGATATGCAGAAGATCACAAAATGCAGAGTGTGAATGATGTTCAGTCACAGAGGGAGAATTGACAGTTTCTTGACAAGCTTGGGCTTTACCAGAAGTAAAGCTGATCCTAACCTTTACCTTAAGGTTATGGATGTAGATGATCTCTTTCTGACAAGGAATGAGAAACAGATCATGGAAAGTAAGAAGAATCTAGCTACAAGATTTGAGATGAAAGATTTCAGATTGATGCATTACTTCCTAGGTCTGGAAGTATGGCAAGGCTCAGAAGGAATCTTTCTTAAACAGGGAAAGTATGTTGTGGAAATCTTGAGAAGATTTGATATGTTGGAATGTACAACCATGGACACTCTCATGGGTTCCAACTTGAAGCCGTTGGCTGATGACTCATCAGAGTTAGTGGATGTGACTCTGAATAGGCAGATTATTGGGTCATTGATGTATCTAACGAATACCAAGCCAGATATATGCTTTGATGTGAACACCTTGAGTCAGTTCACCTGATAGCCGCAAAGCATGTGATGAGGTACCTGAAGGGTACTATAGACTTTGCTCTATATTATTTTGGAGATCATGACTTTAGATTGCATGGATACATAGATGCTGTTTGGGCAGGAAGTGTATCAGATAGGAAGAGCACATCGGGTGGATGTTATCTGCCATGATCTCGTGGTTTAGCAGGAAGCAGTCAAGTGTGGCTCTCAGCACAACTGAAGTGGAATATATATTGATGCTTACTCTGCTAGTTGTGAAGCGATAGGGCTTCGAAAGTTGTTATCAGGATTGTTTGACTTGGTGATGGAGCCCACTATGATCTTGTGTGACAACCAGAGTTGTATCAAGATGAATAAGAATCTAGTGTTCCATGATAAGTCAAAGCACATAGAGATCCGATATTTCTATATACAATATATGGTGCAGAAAGGAGCTATAAAGCTCGAGTATGTGAGCACTGACGTACAAGCTGCTAATGTATTGGCCAAACCTCCGTCTCGAGTAAAGTTTGAGTATTTCTGAGCTAAGCTTGGTGTTGTTCAGAAGGACCCTCCTCGAAAGGGGGAGTTATATGGTCGATGATGATATTTTTTTGGATACTGGTATCGATGTGGATACCTGTATCGATGATGAGATTGCCTATATCGATGGTAAGGTTGATGATATGGATACTGTATCGTTGATGTGGATACTGTATTGATGAGGATACTGTATTGTTGATGTGGATACTCTATCGATGATGTGGATACTTGTATCGATGATGAGGTTACCTGTTCTGACTATGAGGTCGATGATGAGGTTGTCGGTTACGACGATGAGGTTGATGTATGGTCCTTAGACTTTGTCTAAGTGGATGAGGAGGGATTGTATCATCCCTGGACTTCGGTCCCTGAATTGATCTGTACACATATGTCTCTGAGAAAGTGGTCCCCAGTGGATGTGATGAGGATTGCATCATCTCGGAACCACTAGTTCAAAATGTACGTGATGGGGATTGCATCATCCTAGAACCTTTGGTTCAAAATGTACGTGAGGGGATTGCCTCATCCCGAAACCCTTGGTTCAAATGTATGTGATGGGGATTGC
The DNA here is from genome assembly GCA_027924585.1 of Larix kaempferi. Taxonomy (NCBI): domain Eukaryota; kingdom Viridiplantae; phylum Streptophyta; class Pinopsida; order Pinales; family Pinaceae; genus Larix; species Larix kaempferi. The sequence continues at coordinate 22,437,169 of BSBM01000742.1, read as the reverse complement.
ATCATCCCGGAGCCACTAGTTCAAAATGTACGTGATGGGGATTGCATCATCCCGGAACCACTAGTTCAAAATGTACGTGATGGGTATTGCATCATCCCAGAACCCTTGGTTCAAAATGTACGTGAGGGGATTGCATCATCCCAGAACCACTAGTTCAAAATGTACATGATGGGGATTGCATAATACCAGAACCCTTGGTTCAAATTGTACGTGATGGGGATTGCATCATCCCGGAACCACTAGTTCAAAATGTACATGATGGGGATTGCATCATCCCAGAACCCTTGGTTCAAAATGTACGTGATGGGGATTACATCATCCTAGAACCCTTGGTTCAAAATGTACATGGTAGGATTGCATCGTCCTTGGACTTATGTCCTAAATTGAGAGGGATTGATCATCCTGTAATTGGATCATGTGTGTTGTAGGGTATGCTGCTATCTAGATGACGATGCTGTTGATCATGATGATCTAGATGATGATGCTGTTGATCATGATGATCTAGATGACAATGCTGTTGATCGTGATGATCTAGATGACGATGTTGTTGATCGTGATGATCTAGATGACAATGCTGTTGATCATGATGATCTAGATGACGATGTTGTTGATCGTGATGATCCAGATGATGATGCTGATGATCGTGAGGATCTAGATGACGATGCTGATGATCGTGAGGATCCAGATGACGATGATGTTGATCGAGAGGATCCAGATGATAATATTGCTGTGGCTGTTCGGGTGCTACAGAAGATGAAGATTCAGTACTGAAGATGTTGATGTTCCAGTATTGAAGATGTTCCAGTAACTGCTTGAGTTACTGATGATGTATAAAGAAAGCTTCCAATGATTTATAGATGTATCATTTATTATGTAGTTAATGACTCCTTGCTCTTGTAGATGTTGTTATAATATCCTTCTCATTAAGGGGGAGTGTTGAAATATTGTAACTTCTAAGAATATTATATTTGTACTTTATTATTCCGGAGTTGTTTCATTCCTCCGTGAAGACCTTATTGTATATCCAGAGATGTTTTATTCCTCTGTGGATAATGTGGTAACTTGGGTTATTAGACTTCCTTGGTGGGGGTCGGCCCTATATGTGTTATGTGGGTTAAAGGGTTATTAAACCACCCTAGAGGGGTCGACCCAGTCGTCATTATGTAAAGTGGTTAAGTTGGGGCTGACCTAGTTGTGTAAAAGTCAAGTCAGAGTTGTGTATAAATAGAGGAGGTGTGTTCCTCATTTAACACACATTACACTCACTTGTGATTGGTGCATAGGTGAGGGAGAGATATGCTATGGAGGAGAAGGAGCTCATGTCTAGGGTTTAGATCTTTGTATTTGCTGGTCATCTATATTGAGGAAGCTTTGCTGGGTTTTCTACCCCATGAGGGTTTCCCAGGATAAATCTGAGTCTCTTGTGTTTATGCTGTGCTTGTTTTTCTTTCAGTGATCCTATATATGCTATTGTTTTCAAATGGAATGTTATGCTGGTATTTTCTGTCTTAGCATATTGAATCTTAACAACTTAACTCAACAATTGCCATATTCTTGCATGCATAATAAATAACGTACATTTTTCACATCCTTTTGTCCCAAAAATACACCTAAACTTTTATCAGAGGCATTAGTATAAATACAGAAAGGCAATTCTCAATTCAGATAAGGAAAAATTATAAGGATTCATAATTTTCTAAAAGTGTAAAAACCTTGGTGAATCTTACTAATTCTTAAACTTTCAAGCATAAAATGTTTGGAAATATTTTTGTAAAAGTATTCAAATTCTAAGAAGTCTATATAGTTTCTGAACAATTTTGGTGATGTCTAGAGTAAAATATCTTTATCTCATGGAATTTGGACAAATCATAATAGAAAAAATGGAAATTGGTGATATTGTTTTAGAAAAAAATAGAAAATTAACCCATAGGGTAAATTCCGCCCCTAAAATTTTCTCTAATTTAGATTGAGCAAAACAAGGGTTGTTGTAAGTTTGTCTTTTAAGGTTTCAAAGGCTTTTCTAAAAGTTGGAGTCTAAGAAAATACCCTGTCCTTAGAAAGAAGGGTATACAAGGGAGTATAAATCTTGCTAAAATCTTGAATAAACCTTCAATAATATCCAACATGTCCTTAAAAAATCCGAACAACTTTTTTCTTTTGTGGGATAGGAAGATATTTGATGACATTTAGATCAATACCTACCATATCCTTATAATCCCGTGAAAAAATAGATGAATGACTCTGCAACATACTCATAAAAAATTACTATTGATTTGGTTATAGCTAACTATTGAGGTGAAGTATTTTTCTAGGAGATATTTCAATAACCATAACTCTAGAATCTATCGCTACTTCTACAAAGTAACCATTGAGGTAGCTAAAAAGAGAATCACTATGAGATTGATGTTGGGTGTGTAATGCATATGAATTGATGATCGAAGTCTATATTCCATTAGAATTGAAGTTGACAGATGATAGAAGTCTGGTTGATGATCTGACTAGCATAGTCAACTGGTCGTCAATCATGAACGGTCAACGAGGAAGTTGAAAAGCACAAAGTGGGCATGGATTCAATGAAGCTAAATGAGCATTCGATTATGGTTGACCCAGTCAATTCGATTGTAACATAACATTCACATTTGGTTAGGAATTTATGGACTACCATTAATGAGTAGTTAGCAATAACTAACTTGGGTATCATGAGCTAGTGCATGTGATTGCATTTATAAATATGATGTAAGGTAGAAGGATACGTATGGTGAAGGAAAAGTACTTGTACAAGAGTAGTGAATTCATGATTGAGTTGTAGCGATCTTATAAATCGCTATTGTAAACACTAGTTAAGATTGTTGTTAATAGATGAGTGGTAAATCTTACTGGTTTGCTGGTTTTCCCCAGTAGAGGGGTTCCAAGGTAATTTATGTGTACTATGTGTGACTGTGTTTTGTGCCATTGATAATTATGTCATATGTTTAATTGTAAGAATCATTATGCATGATCATTGTATTAGGTATTAGAACCCAATAGTTGGTTTCATAGCTATATTTGGATTCAAGGGAACACATTTGTTGTTGAGGGTTTGGATTGGTCCCCGATCTAGTGAATACCTAGTTTCAGTGGGAGTTCTAGAACGACCGATTCATAGCTAAGAGTGGATGACAATTTGAGAATATAAATCGAAACGTTTAATGGACAGAATTTTGAGCTTTGGAAATTTAAAATGGAGGATCTCCTTGTAGATCTAGAGCAATGGGTTGCTTCTAGCCCTGGTACAATTCCGACAGGTATGTCATTGGAATATTGGAAGAAAATTGACAGGAAAGCAAGGAGTACAATCTGTCATTGGTCAATAGATTTTGTGTTACTCAATGTCTTAGGAGAAGATACTGCAAAGAAGTTGTGTACAAATTTGGGGAATTTGTACCAGTCAAAATATTTGGTTAACATTTTGTTTCTTTGGAAGAGTTTATATCTTATGAGGATTAATGAGGGTGACTTGGTTACAGAGTACCTGAATGCATTCAACACTATTATTAGTCAGTTGATGTCCATGGATATTAAAATCACATAGGAGAATAAATGCATCAGTCTTTTATGTTATTTTCCAGAATCATGGGATAGCCTGGTCATGGCTATAGAATCAATAATACCACATTAGAGATCGATGATGTGGTTGCATATTTGTTGTAAAAGGAGATGAGATGAAAGAAAATGGAAGGTTCGACCCACGATGACCCAGTGGCGAGAGGTCGACTGATCGATAGAGGAAAAGGAAAATCCTCCAGTAGAAGATCAAAGTTGAGGGGTAGATCTAATACCCTATCTAAATCCCCTAATACAACGATGAGAAAATGATGGAAATGCATAAAGGTTGAGCATTATAAGCGATACTGTAAGTCGAGAAGAGTAAAGTATCTAAGAAAGAACAATGTACTGGAAACAATCCCTCAACTGAAGAAAAAGGGGATGTGTATTTGGCCTCAAAAAGTACCCAGCTAGAACATGTTTCTTTGTTTATTGACTCCGGTGCATCATTGCATGTGACACCATGCAGAGAATGGTTCTATGAATATGAAAAATTTGTCGGCAGTGATGTTCTTCTAGGAGATGATTCACTGACCAGGATTTTTGGATGAGGTAAAGTTCAACTGGTCTTAAAAAATGGAAGGAGAGGAAATATTCCAGGTGTGATGCATATCCCAGGTTTGTCTTGAAACCTAATTTATATTAGTAATATGGGGAATGTAGGTGTGTAGTTTGTATTTGAGAAATATACATGTGCGATGGTGTGAGGAGCGATGGTATTGGTGAGAGGAATCCATACTAGAACATTGTATAAGCTATTGGGAAGAAAAAACACCAATGGATGTGTGACTACAATATTTATTGAATCTGACGATATATCCTCTTGTCTACTCGACTTGACCATGTTGTGGCATCAACGTATGGGACAAATTAGTGAGAAAGGACTTTGTGCTATGCACAATAAATGTATGGTCGAAGGTCTCCCTAATTGTTCTTAAGAAGTAGAATTTTGTGAACAATGCATTTATGGTAAACAAAGTCATGTAAGTTTCTCATCCGGGGTCATTAGGGCCAAGGAAATATCAGAGTTAATACATAGTGATGTGTTTGGTCAAGTACCGGTCCCATCACTAGGAGGATCATAATATTACTTCTCTTTCTTAGATTATTTCTCCAGAATGACATGGTTGCATTTTCTAAGGAATAAATCTAAGGTCTTTGAGAAATTTCAATAGGCCGAAGCTCTTGTATAAAATCATACTAACAAAAAGATCAAGGTGCTGAGAACTGATAAAAGAGGAGAATTATGTGGTAAGGTGTTCCACTAGTTTTGCAAACATCACGGTATAGATAAACACAACAAAAATCCATACATGCCTCAACATAATGGATTTGCTAAAAGAATTAATAGAATACCGATGGAGAAACACCATGAGCATTCCCAGTGGTGCAAATACCGCACAAGAATTCTGGGTAGAACTATTGGAACATAAATCCATCTAGACCATAGGTTAAATGACTTTTATTAAGTTCCTAGGTGATTAGATATGATGTTTCATGTGTTAGGATACCAAAGTCAATATTCTAGACCATAGTTGTCCACATTTTCCAACTTTGGACTATTGGAGTGCCCACCATTCTATTCCGATCCTGCTTTTATAGCCCATAGCACAATTTCTTCTTTATTCCTACTTTTCTGAGTTAAAGACAACTTTTCACTGCTTTTCAGATAGATCAGTATAAGGAAGTTGCACTAGGATCCATTTTGGGCAAGCTTGCTACTTTTTTCCTTACACCACTTCCATATTTTTCTCTAGAAAGCCAATTAGCCGATTTTGTGTCACTCATGGTCCATCAAGTCTTTAATTTCCCACTCGTGACCTCTATCATAGAGTTGGATATAGAAACTTGTCTAGATTGGGGATTTAGTCTATTATAATCCTGCTTTTTTTGTGAGCTTTTCGAATTGCCTTTACTACATTCAATTTTCTCTCTTGAGATGTATTATTAATTGTATTCTCATTAAGGAATACGATTACTATGGAATTGACATCAACTGTGTTCAGTCTCACATATTTATGCTTCAATTTTTCTTCTCAATTATGCTAATCTCTGAGTAATTTCTTAGTGACGACTTCTCTGTTTCCAGATATTGGCTTGTATATGTGAAAATCCTCACAGCATATCTAAGAGATGATGTATCTCACAAGAGAATACTTATGATTAAGCAAGAAAATAGAAGAAGAGTGATACATGCAGTATAATGAGCAACAGAATAATATGGTACAATAGAACTTAGATAGAAGCAATAATACTTCGGTCATACTAGTTAATTATTCACAATATGGACAAATAAATAGTACAATGGTAGAAAGGATTCGAATTCCCAAGGTGGCAATTCGAATTAGCCTCTCAGAGTGATCATAAGATCAATAGAGTGTCATCGGAGCACAACTAGGTGTCCTCATGATCATCGGAGCACAACTGGAAGTCTTCATCATCATCAGTGGAGTCATCAATGCTCAAGTAACTGTCAACCATCAGTCAAAGTAACTATGGTAGGTGTAACTGAGTGTAACTCAATGTAACTGAGTGTAACTGAGTGTAACTAAGTGTAAATGAGTGTAACTGAGTGTAACTGGACTGGTAGGTGAAGGAGGGCGAGTTGCTCCCTAAAATCAAGGAAGAAGGGTGCATTAAGAAACTAGAGGGATAAAACTGAATAGTGAGAAGCTCCTGGGGGCTGGCTAACTGAGGGCTAGGTGTTGGACTGATGATTGGGATGCATGCAAACCCTAAAAGGTGCATGCATGACTGAAAATGTAAATGATCAAAATACTGGTGGGACTAGGATGGAGTATAGGAATATCCTAACAGTATAATTCTCACATGGTATTAGAGCCATAGAATTATAATATTGTATCAGAGCCATAGAATTCTCACATGGTATCATAGCTCAGGGAGCTCATAGCTTATATCCAGATGAGTCTTCTAGTATAAGTTTCAGAATTGTTTTTGTAAGTGCAACATGTTCATGGATTCGAAGGCTGTTCCTCCTCTTACTCCATTCAATTATGATGTGTGGAAGCCAAAGATGGTTGCATCTCTCAAGAGACAATGTCTCTATGATGTGTCTATTGGTGCTACAAGAGAGCCATATTCCTTTGAAGAGAAAAATGAATGGTTGAATGACCGTGACAGAGCATTCAGAGTTATGTGTCTGGCAATGTCTTCATATATTCAATACCTTATTGGTTCTACAAACTATCCTTTTGAGCTATGGTACAACTTGGATAGGGCTCTAGATAAGCAGAATATTGGTGCATGGAGTGAGCCTATGGACACATACTCATGTGTTCTCCCTACTGATGTCTCATCCTCAACTCTCTATGAAGAATTTGTTCAAGATGAAGAAGATCAAACTGAAGAATCTTCAACACTAGTTCCTGAATTTGAAGAGACATCCTCTTCTGGTATGCAACCTGATGCTGCTGTTGAAGAAGATACAAGAAATGGAGCTGATTTTGTTGAAGAGATGTCCATCCATTCTCACACATTCTATCATAAGTATTCTATTTTGAATTCTAAGCAAGATAATCTAGTTTATGTTCTAGAATATAAAGAGGTTTTTGAATCCTCTCTTTCACATGAGTTTACTGGTGTGCACAATGATGATCTACTAGATATTTTAGAGGTTAGATCATATTTTGGAGATTCTCCATTCACACTCCTTAGTCACATGCTTTCTATGAGATCCTATTTGATCATTGGCACATTTTCACAGAGTTGCACTGAAGATGGAGGACACTATCATTCGCTTGGGTTCAAGTCTCAGGCATATTTTGGTGATTTTGGTTCTGATCTCACCCTTGTTGATTTAACTTCCTGCACTGATCAGAAATTTAAGTTTCAAGAGAAATAAAATATGATTGGAGTTGATCTTGCCTCATGTGGTTCAAATTTCAAGTTCTAGAATGGTTTGCATATTCATGGATTTGTTTTGATCAAGTTTGGTTCAAATAACAAGTTCAAAGAGCTTCCATATTTGCGTGCATCCATTGATGGAGAATTCAAGGACATGTTTTTGGAACATGATCCACTTCTTCCCAAGAGGAATATACCTCCAAACATATGATCAAGTTCACACCTACTTGAGTTTGGAGCAACATTAAATTTTGGTGTGCACATGTCCATTTTCTAGGGAAGGTTTTGGTCCCATGAGGTTTTCCTTGTTTCCTTAGTTTACATGGGCATAATAATTCTAAAGGGGTGACCATAAGCCTTTGTTGCTTGGGACCTAATACTCAAACTAAGTCAGGCTTAAGGGGGGGGTTTGGAACATAAATCCATCTATGCCATAGGTTACACCACTTTTATTAAGTTCCTAGGTGATGAGATATGATGTTTCATGTGTTAGGATACCAAAGTCAATAGTCTAGACCATAGTTTTCCACATTTTCCAACTTTAGACTATTGGAGTGCCCACCATTTTATTATGATCCTGATTTTACAGCCTAGAGCACACTTTCTGCTTTATTCCTATTAGGATATTTAGACACTTAAGAGTTAGTTAAGATCAACTTGTGTAATATATCCGTTAGGGATAGTGTGTTTCTTTAGTATGCATTAGTATGCATTTGTAAATACTTAATCCGACGGTCACGATATGTTCCCGACATAGAGTGATCCGACGGGTCAACTTCTCTTAGATCAAACCTAACCTTGATCCGTGGCTTAACACCCGATTGGTCCATGATCTCTATTTAAAGATCATGGAGGGTCATTGTTTAGTTGATCGATTATGAGAAGCTCATTTGTAACTTTCTTTCTTTGCATAATAAATTGTCCCGTAGAAGCTATTTGGCCGGGGCCGTGGAGTGTTTCTCTCAAGAGGGTTTAAACCACGTCAAAATACCGGTGTGTTGATCTGTGATCTGTTTGTGTGAAGTGGTTGCTCTTAGTGTTCGGTCCTTTGTTAGTACCCTGTGTACCCGAACATGGTATTAGAGCTGAGGTCGCAGGTTCAATTCCCTCGAGCTACGCCAGAGGAGGGGTGTTGGAGTATCGGTACAACCGCATTGTATAACCGCCGCACCTTTGGGAATATAAAAATGTGGACTAACCGCCACTCCTGGTAATAGGACCTTGTGCTTGGTTTCAAATGTTCATCAAGCCATCTTTTCTACTATGCATGAATGTAACACCAAACAAATATTTGTTGGTGATGATAGATCTCTAAGTGTTGTAGGAGCTGGAACAGTTCTAGTAGATAATGGTCATTTTAGTGATGTACTATGTGATCCAAGAATTTCCTGCAATTTGTTATCAGTCTATCAGATCACTCATTCTGGTGAAGGTAAAACTGTGACCTTTACACCTCACCAAGTTGTAATCAAGGATTTTAAAGATCCTCAACAGTTCCTAGCTACCGAAATTGTTGATGATATTACCAGGTTGTACAAGTTTAACAACTTTGGGTCATCACCTTTCCCTTCAGTTTTTGTTGCTCATAGTGATAACTTGAGCAAACTTTGGCATGAGCGATTTGGTCACTTAAATTATCGCTCATTGCAACAAATATGTAAAGAAAATATGGTGACAGGTCTTCCGATGGTATCTTGCAGGGATGGTATTTGCTCCGGTTGTGTACTCAAAAAACATCATCGGGACAGTTTTGACAAACGTGCCTCTTGGCACGCCTCGGTTCCCTTGGAGCTTGTGCATAGTGACTTGTGTGGTCCGCTTCCATCTGCTTCCTTTTCTGGTTTCAAATATTTCTTAACTTTCATTGATGATTACACCAGACGCACTTGGGTTTATTTCCTAAAACTTAAGAGCGAAGTATTTAACATGTTCTTGGCCTACAAGGCCCTTGTGGAAAAACAATCTGGTCATCAAATTATTAAGTTAAGATCTGACAATGGAGGAGAATATGTTAACAATAAGTTCACTACTTTTTGCACTGAACAAGGCATCCAACAACAGCACACTGTTCCATATACACAACAACAAAATGGTGTAGCTGAGCGGAAGAACTGCACGTTAAAAGAAATGGCTAATTGTATGATCCAATCTAAGGGACTAAGTCTTCAATTTTGGGTTGAACCCATTAATTGTGCAAATTACATAGTTAATCGTACCCCCACTAAAGCATTACAAGGTATAACACCGGAAGAAGCATGGAGTAAAACTAAACCTGATGTAAGTCACTTCCGTGTGTTTGGTAGTGAAGCATGGGCTCACATTTCGGATGAAAAACGGAAAGCATTGTAGCCTAAAAGTGAAAAGTGCATATTTGTGGGATATTCTGAAGATGTAAAAGGTTATAGACTTTTTCAACCACATTCTCATGATATAATCATTAGAAGAGATTTTAAATTTGATGAAAATCTTTTTGCCTGCGAGCCTAACTCGGCGATTGTGCCATCTTTGTCCTGCGAGCCCGATTCGACATTTGTGCCTTCTTCTTCTTCTTCCAACTTCCTTGACAGGTTTCCAAATCCAGTTTCTGATGATGACAGTGAGGATGAAAATCCACCTCCACCTGCTCATGTTCCTCCAGTTGCACCAGCACAAGTGCTTCCTCGATGGGTCCGTTCAACATGTGAAGTAGCTGGTGATCTTGCCGGTGATCCTAGAGATCAACGTTGAACACGTTCTCAGTTTCAGCGAGCCTCTTCTCTTTTGGCTCAAGTTTCCGAGAATCATGATCCAGAAACTTTTGCAGAAGCTTTAGGGAATCCAGATTGGGATGCAGCCATGGATGAAGAATATCGTTCCTTAATGGTGAATGATACTTGGGATCTTGTACCTCTTCCAAAAGGAAGAAAACTTGTCAGATGTAAATGGGTCTACAGAACTAAGTATGCATCAGATGGAAGTGTTGAAAGACTTAAGGCAAGGTTAGTTGCCAAAGGTTTTTCCCAAGTTGAAGGGATTGACTGCAATGAAACCTTTGCTCCCGTCGCAAAAATGAACTCCATCCGCCTTGTTCTTTCCCTTGCAGCCTTACACAACTGGGAAGTCCATCAAATGGATGTCAAGTCTGCCTTCTTACATGGTGATTTACAGGAGGAAATTTACATGGAACAACCTCCTGGCTATGTTCAGAATAACTCTAGCCTTGTCTGCCGCCTTAAGAAATCCTTATATGGCCTTAAGCAAGATCCTAGAGCTTGGTATGCCAAAATGGATAACTTTCTCCTTGACACTGGTTTTTCTAGATGCCATTCTGACACCAATGTCTATACCAAGAAAGTAGGAAACCATCTCATCATACTTGTTCTATATGTTGATGACCTTATTCTTACTGGTAGTGACCCTAAGCTTATAACCCATGTGAAATCCAGTCTTAACAAAATTTTGAAATGTCAGACTTAGGACATTTGCATTATTTTCTTGGTCTCCAAGTCCTGCAAACCAAAGAAGGAATCTTTATTTCTCAGTCTAAGTATGCTTGTGACCTTCTTCGTTGCTTTCACATGGAAGATTGTACACCAGCCCCTTCTCCCTTCCAGTCTGGAGTCAAACTTTCTGCCACTTGTACTTCACCTGAAGTCGATGCCACCTTGTATCGTCAGCTTGTTGGTAGTCTCTTATACTTGACTCATTCCCGTCCTGACCTTTCCTTTGCTGTTGGTCGTGTTACCCGTTATATGCAGACACCTCATGAAAGTCACTGGAAAGCAGCTAAAAGAATACTTCGATATATTCCAGGTACAGTTCAGTTTGGGATTCATTACAGTACAGGGGGGAAACCTTTGTTGGTTGGTTTCACTGATTCAGATTGGGCCGGCGATCCTGATGATCGAAAGTCTACTGCAAGTTATGTTTTCAGTATGGGATCTGGAACTATTACTTGGGCTTGTAAGAAACAACAAGCTCTTTCTCTTTCTTCAGCAGAGGCAGAATATCGAGCAGCAGTTAATGCCAGTCAAGAAGCTTTATGGCTTCGACAAATCCTTTCGGAGTTTGGATTCGAGCAGCAGCAGCCTACTCCACTTTGGTGCGACAATCAAAGTGCCATCAAGCTTGCTGAAGATCCAGTTCTACATCAACGTAGCAAACACATTGAGCTACATATGCACTTCATTAGAAATCTTGTTCATGATCGTGTTCTTGAAGTGCTCTTTTTCCCTACAGATGATCAAGTTGCAGAAATCTTCACCAAGTCTCTTACAGAAGTGAAGTTTTCTAAATTTTGATCTATGTTAGGAGTTCAGGAACTTGTCATTAAGGGGGGATAGGCTCTAATGCCTCCTTCCTTCTCCTAATAGTGTCACTTTTGTAAATCCTTCAATCCTATCCCAAGTTGTTCTTAAGGGGGGATGTCAGGATATTTAGACACTTAGGAGTTAGTTAAGATCAACTTGTGTAATATATCCGTTAGGGATAATGTGTTTCTTTAGTATGCATTAGTATGCATTTGTAAATACTTAATCCGACGGTCACGATATGTTCCCGACATAGAGTGATCTGACGGCTCAACTTCTCTTAGATCAAACCTAACCTTGATACGTGGCTTAACACCCGATTGGTCCATGATCTCTATTTAAAGAGCATGGAGGTTCATTGTTTAGTTGATCGATTATGAGAAGCTCATTTGTAACTTTCTTTCTTTGCATAATTGTCCCGTAGAAGCTATTTGGCCGGGGCTGTGGAGTGTTTCCCTCAAGAGGGTTTAAACCACGTCAAAACATCGGTGTGTTGATCTGTGATCTGTTTGTGTGAAGTGGTTTCTCTTGGTGTTTGGTCCTTTGGTAGTACCCTGTGTACCTAAACAATTCCTTCTTTTCTGAGTTAAAGACAACTTTTCACTGCTTTTCAGATATATTAGGATAAGGAAGTTGCACTAGGATCCATTTTGGGAAAGCTTTCTACTTTTTTCCTTAGACCACTTCCATATTTTTCTCCAGAAAGCCATTATTTAGTTGATTTTGTGTCACTCATGGTCCATCAAGTCTTTACTTTCCCATTCGTGACCTCTAACATAGAGTTGGATATAGAAGCTTGTCTAGATTGGGGATTTAGTCTATTATAAGCTTGCTTTTCGTGAGCTTTTCGAATTTCCTTTAGTGCATTCGTTTTTATCTCATGAGATGTATTATTAATTATATTATGATTAATGAATATGATTACAATGGAATTGACATCAACTATGGTCAATCTCACATACTTATGCTTCAGTTTTTCTTCTCAATTATGCTAATCTATGAATAATTTCTTACTGAGGACTTCTCTATTTCCATATCTTGGCTTGTAGAATTCTCACATGGTATCAGAGCCATATAACTTGCTTCCTTTTCATCACTCATGGCCTACCTAATCCACCTTAGCCAATTCATGACCACTTTCTATGGTTTGGATTTTGATGTTTCCTAGATGGGGGGGTTTTTACTATTCTAAGCCCACCACATGTGAGATTTTCAAGTTGCCTCCAAGGCATTCAAATTATCTCTTAGATATGTATTATATATTGCAATATTATTTATTAATAATAAAGAGTGAAAGTTTACACCAATTGAGTTCTCTTTCTTATGTTTTTGCTTCAATATTTCTTCTCAATACTGCTAATATCTGTGTAAATTCTTGGAGAGGACTACCTTGTCATCTAGATCCTGGCTTGTGGAATTCTAGTATGGTCTTGAACCTATTTATAGTTCTAACATGGTATCGATTAAAACCTATTCTAGACTTAGTATATAAGTTATTATTCATTTTTGATACTTTCCTAGGTGTTAGACTAGGTTGTTGGGCCCATGTTTCCTTGTTAGGATCACAATTTTTCATCATTATCCACCCTTAGATGGATTCTTCCTGCTTTTATGACAATGCACAATGGTAAGAGTGCACTTCCTGATTTTACACAACTTTTCCTGCTTTTTCTACTTTCCAGTGGATAATGATAAAGCATGGCGCCTTTATGGACTTGGAAAGCTGTCTACGTTTTGGCCAACAAATCCTCCATATTTTTCTCTCCAAAAGCTATCATCTTACTTATTTTTCATCACTCATTAGCTTCCATATCTGATTTAGCTAATTCATGAGGTCCTTGATTGAGTTGGAAAGTCGATGTTGCCACTATTGGGTGTTTTTTGCTTTTTAGTAAGCTTGCTTCTGTGAGCTACTCAAATTGTCTTTAGTGCATTCGAATTCTCTATGATAGATGTATTATTTAATGTATTATCATTGTTCATTAATACAACAATGGAGTTTTATCCTATTGAGTTTCTTCTCTCAAGTTAGTTATGCTGAAATTTTCTTCCTTCTTTGCATTCTTGCAAAACTAATTGTGAGGTTTCTTCAGTGAACTAGATTGAGGGTATGCCAAATTCTCACATCGTACCATATCCATAGAATTATCACAAGAACCAATCGAGACAACATGTTACTTGGTGAATAGGTTGTCGTCGATGAATCTAATCGACAAGACTCCATATGAGGCATGGGTTGGTAAGAATACCTCTCTTTCACATCTCATAGTCTTTGGGTGTGATGCCTTTGTGCATGTACCAAAGGAGAAAAGAAGCAAACTTGACAACAAGTCTGAGAAATGTATCTTCATTGGATATAGGGATGGAGTGAAGGGGTATAAGCTATGGAATCCAGTCACAAGGAATGCAATTTATAGTAGAGATGTGATTTTCAAAGAAGTCAGAGGTACTTCCAGGGTTAAATAGATCAGAAAAGAAAATGAACCAAAAAAACAAGAGTTTGAAATGAATGTCAAAAAATTGGGTTAAGACTGGTCGACTAAGTCAAGGTGGAACAACAGACTCCAATCTCCAGCAAGTTTGGTTGAGCAAAGCAACAACTTGAAAGGTATATTCCACTTGATTTTTAATTTTCTTTTTCATTATTTGCCATTGAATATGATCCCAGGATGGTAAAGGAAGTGATTGACTTGAAATTGAGTAAACTCTAAAAAAGGGACATGGAAGAAGAAATGGAGTCCTTGAGGAATAATATAACATGGTATTTGGCCATGTTACCAAATGGAAGGAAAGCAATCGAACATAAGTGGGCATTCAAGAAAAATATGAATGTAATAGGACAAGTCGAGAAGTACATAGATCGATTGGTAGAAAAAGGATATTCTCAAGGCGAGGGAGTCGACTTTGGTGACATTTTCTCTCTTGTTACTAAGTTGACTTCCATAAGGGTACTAATGTCTTTAGCTACAACATTTGATCTTGAGATAGAACATATGTATTAAAAAAAAAATTTATTCATGGTGATCTTGAAGAAGAATTTTATATGAAGCAACCTGAAGGTTTCACAGTGAAAGGAGAGGAGAAGTTGGTCTGCAAGATCAAGAACTCTCTCTATGTTTTAAAGCACTATAAAAACTATAAAGTTAAAGAAACTATAAAAAATTTCCATGCATTTGTAAAGACAAGGAAACTGTACAATATTTTCAAGCATTTGTAAAGACAAGGAAACTATAAAAACTTTCTTTGCATTTGTAATTAAGTCAAAGGAACTATAACGTATTCAACTAAGCGAGGTGGAGGATCAACTGGTCTGGTCCTAGAACCTCCAGTCTTGGAAATTAAGTGTCAAACTTGCATATGAGGCTATTGATAGCTTGGATGTGGTATATGAGCCAAAATGGTGGTTCACCACTTTATGGAAATGGCATGCACCCCTCAGAATAAATTTTTTCTGTCGGTTGGCTCTGGAATAGAAGATATTAACTTAGGAGAATTGGGTCAAAAGAGGAGGATCTGGTCCTAGCTACTGTATCTTGTGCAAGTTTGAAGTAGAAACTATTAAAAATATGTTGATCCATTGCTCCTTCAATCAACAAGTATGTAAATGGGTCAAAGAAAACTTCAATATCTCTTGTCCCTAGGACCAACAGACTTTACATCAAGGTTTTCAATCCTAGTTACGACAAGCCTCCCTCTGGAGGGAATTTCCAGCTTTCCTATGTTGGGAAATTTGGAAATAGAGGAACATAGCCATTTTTTAAGGAACTTACATTTCCTCGAGGGAAATTAGTAGTAGAGTCATCAATGGCTACTTGGCATGTTGCAAGGACCTGGAGGAAGACATGTCCCTTGGAACAATGAGTGACAGATTGAAAAATGTACCAATCTTCATGAATGGAAGGCATGTGGGTTTTTTCGATGGGTCTTCCCAAAGAAATGGTAATGAATGTGGCATCGGGGCATTCCTGAAAGTGGATGAACATATAGAATACAAGATTAAATTCAATATCAGTAGGGGAAAAAACAAAAAGGGGGATTTTCTTACTCTCAGGGGTCTTTTATTCTTTGCACACTTCCTACATATCCTAGATTTACAAGTCGCGAAGGACTCCAAAATTGTCACTGGTTGGGCTCTCAGAAATAATAGTCTTCAAGTGGTGTCAATGGAAGGTTGGCTATAGCATATCAGATCACTATAGGGAAAATTTAAATCCATCACTTATCAACACATTTTTAGAGAGTTTAACACTATGGTAGACAACCTCTCTCAACAAGCTCTGGAGTTTCCATTTGGACATCTGTTTTTTGAGTTGGTTATTGACTTATCGATCGCTTATGGGGGACAGATTTATATTTTATTATCTCTGTTTGTATATTGCAATTCTCTCTTCTCTCTTTTTTGGAAAATGTCGACATTGTCAGAGTAGCCGTCAACGTGACGCGTCCAGTTGGGAAGACCGTAGACGGAGCCGATAACTTCGGAATCCGTAAACAGTCTTGGAAAGTGAACTCTTTGGGAGCCATGGAAGCTTCCAAAGGAATGGTATAAAAAATAAAGTTAAAATATACATACTATTTTATTTATTTTTCAATTAGAAAGGATTTATGTTAGAGTTTGATTTAATTACTAAGAATTTCAATCGTAAATTGTTTTTAAAGGTTTTTATTTATCTTAAAATGTTGAAATTTAAAGCTAAATATATTATTTTAAAAATTAAGAACTATAAAATTTATCTAAACCAAAATCCCTAATTTATTGGGGGTGAGAATCTCTTCCATTAATTTCGAGTTGGCTCATTTGGAAGGCCAGAAACATCTGCATTTTTCAGGAGATCTGGAACAACGCCCTCTCGGTCACTCTAAAGGTGATCACACTATTCCTCAAAATTTCACGCAACTCAGCCTCCCCTCGGATCTGTTGTATATCAACACCTGAGATGGATCCGATGCAGATTGTTTGTTTTTTCGATGGATCTCAACAACAGGGTATGTGTGGCGTTGGAGTGGTGTTGCATATCAAACCTAGGCATTATATTAACCTTTGGATGGGGGCTGGGGAAGGCACCAACAAAAAAGCGGAATTGATGGTGCTGTGGACCTTACTATCTGTGGAAGCCTTGAGACATATGGAATATTTCTTGATTGTAGGATATTCCAAGCTTATTATCAATTGGGCAATGGGAAGAGCTTATCTATCAAACCTTCTGTTGGACCAATGGATGGGCCGTATCCATATGTTGATAAATACATTTGAGCATATTAATTTCAATCACATCTTCTGCGAGTACAATGCTGGGGTTGATTATATTTCAAAAAAGGCCATTGGTCCCTTGGATGGCTATATCCAGTTTGAAGAGTTTCAAAATGGAGTCTGTGATGACTTTGGGAATTACAAGCTCTTTGGATAACTACCTCTTGGACCTCGCACTATTTATGTGATCATCTCATTTACTTTGTGGACTGTTTGATGAATGTTTTGTACTAGTAGTGAAGTGTTATGGCCTTAGACTTCATTAATTATTTGTGATTTTCAGTTTCTGACCAACAGTTAGAAAATTTTGGAATTTGGTTTGATCCCACATCTTGTGGTCTCGATGTATGTAACAGACACAACTTTCTTTTAATAAAAAAGTTGTATTTTTTCGGAATGAAAAAAAACTAAGGGTGAGAATCACCTATTATAAAAAGAGAGTTTAAATTGGAGAGTGCATCTTGGTTTGAGAATGAAACAATGATACAAGAATGAAACAATGATCCATTTCAATTTTTTTTAAAGAAATATGTTTGTTTTTAAAAGCTGGTTTTGGTTTAATAATTTGGTAAAATACATATTTTTTTTCAATATCTTAATCAAAATATTATTTCATTTAAAATAAAATAAAATTGATGATGATAATGTTATATGGAAATAGGATGTTCGGATATCCACATCATCTTTTTCAGGATCTTGCATGCAATTAAGGTTTGCATGCAAATTATAGGGTTTGCATGCATTTTGCATGCATCCCAGTCACCAGGTTGATGCCTCCAGCACCTTAGCCACCTTATTCTAGCACCCGGGAGCCACTTACTTCAGATTTTTAGCCCTCCTAGCCTGAAACGCGCCCACTTCTCACCTACTGCCAGAGAAGGGCGCACTTGTTCACGTACCACTGCAGTTCCACTTCAGTTACACTCAGTTAGCTCCGATTCTCCCTGATTTGAGGCTAGTTTCACTCCCGACTGACTGTTTCACTTCTGTTGGACCTCCAGATTGACTAGATGACTTGTTCTGACTTCAGTTAGCCTCCCATGCGCCCCCCACTGAGTCTCCTTCCCTTAATCAGTGCTACACACTTCAGTTACACTTGTTACACTCAGTTAGACTCAGATTGACACCTGGATGACTGGTTCTTGTGCATTGATGACCACTACTGATTGATGATGAGGACTCCTAGTTGGAGTCAAGCTACTCCATTCAGTGATTCGAATGACCTTCTTAGGCAATTCGAATTGCTTAGTCATTGTGACAGTTTGTATTGTAATCATTCACCCTTATTGGGATATTGAGCACTGCTGCATGTTTTGCACAGTTTTGCACCATATTTTCTATGTTCATCTGTTGTGATTGATTTACTTGTTCATTAGATATGCTGTGACTAATTTTACATAGGAATCATTTGGTTTTCTTTAGAATTTTATTTGTGTTTGAAAAGTTTTAAGATAAACATTCCTATATCACCATAGTTGTGATGAGTTAAAAGGTTAAGAACGTCAGTGTTGTAATAAATATTTGATTTAATGTGGATGTACGCAAAACATTATAAGAGAAAATGACTTTCATCTTCAACCATCTTAATGTCACAAAGATGACTAATTCTTCCGTCCCGTGATGTTTTAAGAATTGTCTAGCACCCTTATTTCATTATGGAGTTAGTGAGAGTCTGTTCTTATTTTAGCAATGCAGATTTTCTTTTTTTATGCTAGTTAAAACCATAGTAGCATATTTCATCCGTATTGGTATTTCGTGTATGAAAATTCGGAACAAATTCGAATTCATCGAATATTTAGTGTAGGTGTGATACATATACAGATTCTTACTAGTGGACAATTAAATTTTGAAAACCAATTTTAAAAAAACAAACTTTAATTATTTAAACGCTATAAAAAAAAATACCGTCCAATTTCATACTTTCTTATTAAACTAATTATTAATAACTAGTTGTTGTCTCTCATAGTTGCCATATCCTAGGTTGTTGAGGGTTTTCTTTATGGACAGTTTGAGATTATGGACTCAGAATGAGGATTATTGGGAAGCCTTACCTTGTTTTGTTTCTTGGGAATTATGGAAGGAGAGGAACCATTATCTTTTTGAAGGCAATGTTCCTAATATTCATCTGATTTGTAGCAGGGCAGTGGCCTCTTTTAAGGAATTCAACCCTCCACAGGATCTGCAAGCTAGATCTCATTTGAAAAAAGTGTGAGCAGGTCCAACTTTGTTACCAAATCTTCCTTTCAGCTTTTCTGATGTGCCTCACATAATGATGGATTGAATAGTGGGGTTGGAGTAATATTATTCCCGCAGGTCGATCATGTATTCAAGTTATGGATGCACTGTGGTCATGGTAGTAATACTAGAAGTGAGTTATTAGCATTGTAGATGCTACTATATTTTTCTAAATCCATTGGCATTCAAGAGCTATAGATTTTGGGGGATTCGAAGGTCACCATCAATTGGGCCATGGGCATTGATCTGCTCATGATTCTATTCTTGTCTTCGTAGTTGTTGGACATGAGGTGTCTTAATGATAGTTTTTAGCATATCCATTTCTCACATATGTTCAGAGAGTTTAATCAGTTGGCATACGAGCTTTCCAAGAGAGCTCTATTGACTTTCGAAGGCATCATTCACACTAAGGAATGGTCTACTGACCAGTTTCTCTCTTGGGGTTCGATGGTTATTTCGAAGATTTGACAGTCTTTTTATTGCTATATACTCATATTTCAATTATATATTATTTTGCGGATTTTATCTTTTTTATACAGGTCGATTCCCTGGCGGTGTCAACTCCTAGTTTCCTTTTTGTTATCCTTGGTTCCTTTTGGATTTCTACTAGAGCTTTCCCACCTCGGAATACTAATTACCTTTGTTGCTATCAGATTATTTATTGTTGTTATATTCATCATGTTTAGTGTCTATTTTGATTGGGCTAGGGATGATCCATATTATTATTTATCCTAATTTGGTTTTGTTTCTGGACTATGATATAGGCCCTCCTGTGGCACTCTTATTTTTGGTTATCATTTGTGGATCTACAGGATCCCTGACGTCTACTATTTTTAATAGTCTCAATACTTTTTTTAAATATAAATGGTATGATATTTTTTGTATGAAAAACATATCCTAGGTTGTTGAGATTTTATATTTTTATTTTTAAATATATGTTTGGTTTTATTATATAAATCTCCATGTACATTTATGGTATATTTGTGAATATTTGATTAAAGGTATTATATATAAGCAGTCTACTTCCATATTTTATTCGTAACAGATTTGTTCATTATGTATTTTTTCTGTATTGAATCATATTCATATCCGTATTCGTACTTGAATTATGCTACTATGGTTAAAACATAGAGATACTTTTGATCTCTTAGATAGGGTTGATCACATCCTTATAATATCTCAATTTTATTTTATCTTCCAATTCTTTATTGCACTACAACGTCTTCTTAAATTTAGATGTAATAATACTTTTAATATTATCACTATTATGCAAAGTGACCTCTTCCTTGACTGCCCAATGATTTAAAGGAAATACACCATATCATATCCTCATCATCGAAGCGAGTCTCTACCCCATTGAAAATGTGACTATGACCAGGTAGCCAATGTACAAGAACAAGATAAAAAACATGGGAGACAAGAGGCTCCCTGAGATTGCTTCATACTCCAATCAAAACCACCTATGACTTCAGTGAGGTTGGCATAAAGATACCAAGTCTTGGAGAAATCATTGGGGAGTCAAGGAAGAGGTCACTCTACAAAATAATGATAATATTAAAAGTATTATTACAACTAAATTTAAAAAGAAGTTGTTGTTTGATAAAGAATTAGAGGATAAGAGAAAATTAAGATATTATAAGGAGGTGATCATCCCTAATCTAGAAGATCAAAAATATTAACTCTCTTGTTTAACTAGTGTAAAGAAGAAAATCAACATTATTAAAATAAGAACAAACTCTCACAAGCTCCATAGTGAAACAAGGCACCGGGAAATTCCTAAAATATTGTGGGATGGAAGAATTTGTCATCTTTGTGACACTAAGAGGGTTGAAGATGAAAATAATTTTCTCATAGAATATCCTACATAGACCCACATTAAAGTGCAATTTCAAAATATTTGCTACGATATTGACCTTACCTTTTAACTCATCACAACTATGGTGATATATGATTTTTTTTCTTAAAGCTTTATGGGCACATAAATAATATTCTAAAGGAAGGCACACGATTCCTTACCTTTTTTAAGGTTCAATAAACCAAAGTTGGTCTCAATGGACGTAAATAACATTATCATTATTATCATTTAAAATATGAAAGTGAATGATTTCTTAATTGATATATATATATATATTTTATTTATTTATTTATATACTTATTGAAAACGTAGATTTCATAGTTGCTTATAATTTTGAAAAATATGTTAGTTTTAAATTGTGTCTATGTTTTGAAAGGTTCTCAAGTTAATCCTAACATTTTGAGTGAACACTCCATCCATCACTAGAGCTTAGTATAATAAAGAAGAATAACCACCCATTACCTATTTAGTCTCGTGGGTGCTTACTCTTCTCCACTTACTAAAGGTTTTTATATGGATGGAGTGTCCAGTCAATGTTTCAAAACATATACACACATTATATTTAAAATATTTTCCATTATTAATATATTTATATATATTTTTAAATGAAATAATTTTATATTAAATATTAATTTTATAATATAGAAATACACCAAGCATATTATTTTTAAAGGGTGATCACTTTTTTATATTATTTTCAAAATATCTTTAAAACTGTTCATAAATTTATCATTTAATTTCCAATTTTGTCATATAATTTATGAGATTGTTAAAGATAATTATTCGAGAGGCATCATTTAAGGGTGCAACACCCCTTGAACATTCGTATCAAAACATGTTGTCCAATAATAGAGGTTTTTGAAAACTACCTCTCTCCACTTGGTCTCTTAGATTTTCTGTTCATGGTCAATGGCCATCTATCCCCCTTATTTGGCAATTGCAATTCACCACTCTAATCCGATCTATCGGAATTTTCATAATGTATCCAATTTGTTAGGATTTCGCTACTACCGTCTTAAATATTTACAATGAGTTCGAACTATTATAAATAGTGGATAATGAATTTATGCATTGAACTATCCAAATTTATGGTGTAGAGAACCACAAGGCCAATTTTGCGAGACTTATCAACTTTTTCCTGTGATATCCTTGTCTATTTGAAACCATGCCCAAAACAATTTGCGAGAATTATCAAATTTTTCCTGTGAAATCCTTGGCTATTTGAAACCATGCCCATGTTTTTTGTTATCCTTTACAATGTGCGACATGTTATTTAGAGAATGACCTACAATATAGCACCAAAAAAGTATAAACTAGATGAATCTAGGGTGAAATATACCCATAACTCACAATAGTTTAAGTCTGTTGCTTTAGATAAACCTTCCTTTCCTTTCCTTATTTGATTAGTGATAGCTTCCAAAAATAATTGGGATTGATGAGCCTAATATTGACTAGAGCCTACTTTACTTTATCTACCGTGGGGCATAATATTTCGAAACACCTACATTTTATGTGTATTGATAGAGCTTTTAATTACTAGGCTTGTTAGGATATTACCTAATGTTTTTGGGTGTTCATTTATAGATTCAATATATTATATCATATTTCTAAAAAATCATGAAAATGCAGATGAATCACTTTGTGGCAAACTTTGAGCTTGCAAATCTTGATTCATTGTGACTCACCCATAACAGTAACTAACCACTAACTAAATTCAAACTCTAAAGACAATTCAATCGGAAATAACCCAAGGACTACTGAATTGTGGCTTCATAGAATTTATCTAAAGGGATTTTAAGATATGTTATTAGCCTAGGATTTCTTGAGCAATTTAACCAAAAGTAACTCAAGAGCTAATATTTTGTGGCTTTGTAGAATCAACTCAAGGAAATAAAGAGTAACTAAAGTAAACCTAAATCCTTCTTACCATTCTATTGAAAGTAACCCACATGTTACTATCTATGGCTTATTGAATGTATTAGTTAGATATTGTGTTGCAGAAACAAATAAAAGATTCACAACAAATGAAACAAGAGGAAAATATTAAAGCATTGAAAGTAAATCACTACACTACTTGTACTATTCATATTAAAATTTGAAATTGTAGAAACCACAACATTGAAAGAAAGAAATAAAATGAACAATGAATATATTGAAAATACTGAAACCATTAGTAGTTGTATGCTTCAAGAGTGGGCCCTTACTCTGTATCTTAGTAAATTATATCCTAGAAACTACTCAACAACAAAGGAAACTCAATAATTTTGATTAAAAGGATCAATTATTCTATTAATTTTCCAGTGGTGAACCTAAATGGTTCGCAAGTTTGTTTGTTTGTACCATTTATTAAAAATAAGTTCTTGGGTAGTTGTCCCATTTTTAGAAAAAATGATTTACATTTCCAAAATCAGTTTCCTATCATTTAGATGCTTTTCTTTAGAAACAAGGAGAGGAAAATACAAGGAAATTTCCTCCTAAAAAAGAGTGCAACAATCCAACATATGTGTGGTCATGGTTCAAATGCTTCCCAAATTCCCTCTCATAGATCGTGAAAGTGTGCTACTTTGATATTGGAGGGACATGTGTGAAAAATCTCCAATCGTTTATGCATGCAAAATGGCTCATCTTTGAGTCATTCACTGGACACCACATGAATTATCATCTAGTGGTAAAAGGTGTATTGTTGTGTGAACATGAATCTACAACAACTCATATGCAGGCTAACACGAAACTTTTTAGCATGTTGTCAGATGGAAAAATCAATTATAACTCCTCCAAGTGTCAATGAGTCCTATCAAAATGAGGAGTGGCATAATCCTATAACCTAAAACAAGATTGCTAATAATTCTAAACATGTAATTCATGCATTCTATTCTCATTTTAAGAAAAAATATCCATTAGACATGAAATTCCAAGTATGAATGCTTAATGTACCAAATGTAATAAAATGTATGGATTTGCTAAAAAATGCATGAAGGAAGGATTTTAATGATCAAGTTAAGCGATGGGGTAGCAGGTGTATGAGGGGTGCTTTTTGAACTTGGAGGAAACATAAAAGAAAATTTCTCTTGGAGCTTAGGTAGAGATTCAAACAATATAGCAGAACTTCTAGCTCTATGGCAAGGGACTAAAATCCTCATCAATGCAGATTTCAAAGAGGAAATCATTATTGGTGACTTGAGTCTAATTATCAAGGCAATGACTCATTGAACTTCCTTTAAAAACTCTTATTTGGCCATAATTCAAGACCGAATTTGGAAAAATTTAGAAAAAATGCAGCACGTGGACTTTTTCCATGTCCTTAGATCTCAAAGTAAGGAGGTGGATCCTATGGAAAGCATGGCCACAACAAGGCCAGAATGACATATTTTTTTTCCAATGGTGATCTCTCTCATGATCCAATTCCATAAGTTCATGACCCTTCAGGATTAATATTGGAAAAGGAAACATTAGGGATTGAATCCACCTAGGAAAAAAGGCCTTTCACATCAAGGGTTGTAAGCTGTTTACAATGGGAATGTGGGGGTGCATGGATGTAGTATTCCAGCCAAGAATAGGCCAGAATATCTACTCAAACTCCTAACCCCAGTAGAATTTTAATTACTAAATTTAAACAATTTTTTTATAGTGTGCAATGCAAAAGTACTGGTGCTAGTTCACAGGTCAAGGATGGTGGGAGTAACTTTAGATTCTTGTTTTTGTATGAAGAAGGTGCAGCATCAAGGTATAAAAGGTCTGAACAGTGAGTCTTATGCACAAAGCATTGGTTCCTTTTACTTTTCAACAATCAAACAAGTCTGATGTCTACTTTGAATCTTCCTGGGCCTTCTAGCATATGCATACAAGAATGGGGAGTTTCACAGGGATGGTGACAGAGGTATAATAGTTAGAAAAATATTTATAATGCACTGGAATATAGTTCCTATGAATTTGGGAAAATTCAGGTGGATTTGGAGGTCAAATGAACAAGTGCGCTACTGGGTATTGCTGAGCTAGTAGATTTATAGATTCCTCCAAATAGGGTTAAAAGCTTCCAAAAAATCAGGGGAAGTGTTGGGATTGCTTGTATACTGTCTTAATTATCTCATACAACTTACATAACATAAAACTAATGCACAAACAGTAAATTGTAGCAAATATGGAAAAACTAGTTATTTAAAATTGCTCATTGAGCTAGTCTTGCATTCCTTATTCTCAAAATTCCTTAAAGGATTATTAAAATATGTTCTGAAACATTAAATGGTTCTGATATATATTCATTGAAAGAAACAGGTTGAAATTTGAAGTCCATAATACATCCTTGATATTTTATTTCATTCAGAATTACAAAGGGCCTCCAAAGCTAGGAAAATCTTACACACTGAGAGAGAAGGAGTGTAAGAGGAAGAGAAGAAGATGTGAATCTATTATGAATATGATATCTGGATGATAGAACGTCTGAGATATGAATATGAAGGGCACACTGGTCTTCCTAAGTTGCACTGGGCTCATTCATTGAACTGAAACTTCACATGTGCGCTCCTTAACACATGAAACCTTGGCTCTAATGAGAATGGTTGTATCTTGGTCATCCAGACACCTTTTTGGTTAGAAAAAAAGTGATTCCTACTGGAAAAGGCCCTTCGGACGTAATGGAACACGTCCCAAAAACCATAAATGATCAGAAGTGATGAAACTGAAACCTCCATTTCGACCCTTCAATGTTGTTTCTGCCGAATCTACCCTCTATGATGATAACTCCTTGTAAGCTTGGGTTCTTCTTAGCATTGGAGTATATGGACCTGCAAATCAACCCTCCATGGATGAAAATTCTGAGAAAATATTAGAGAAGAGAAGTAGAATAGAAGGAATGGGGCTCCTCTCCCATTGAGTGGCTAGGGCGCATCACCTTGCCTTGAGAAGCATAGAATGCTCACACATAAAATCAATTTGACAAAAGACATGAATAGGAGTTGCTTGGATTATTTTATAGAAGTCATGGTGATCTGCTGAGCAAGTTGACCTGTGAGAACCCTTCCACATGGGCCACCCATGAATGAGTAGAATTTCCTTGCTTTTTCCTTACAAGATTTCTCTCCTTTAGAAACTGCGCCCTCCTTGTCTCAAGTTGTTTCCTGCATTGTAAACTGGGCTCCATTTTGGAAATTGCGCCCTCCTTAGCTCTTTCTGGTTGTTTCCACTTTTATGCTTTTGGCATGTTCTTACACCTTCTCTGCTTTTCCACTTTTGATAATTTTTTGCTTCTAGTTCTAATTTGGAAACCTTATCCTCATGAGGGTTCCATCTTGGCCCACTTGCACACATATTATCAATTCTAATTACCAAAATTAATTAAAATTAATAAAATTCATTTCTCCACTTGACTTAGGTTAAAATTTATTTTATGCATGCTTAATAAAATGAAATTATTTTCCTTAGGGGTTATTTTGTCCCCTTTTATCAATGGTCACTGAATTAGCCAAAATTGGGGACATGACAATGGACTTTTCTTGGATCAACCTCCATGCATAAGTGGGGTCATCATGTTTAAAGCGACATGCATTGAAGTTATTATCTCTATCCTCAATGTTGTATCCTCCCTCTCGTATAGCTATGATTTGAATGAAAAAGAATTCAATGCGAAAGGATGGATTGGAATGGATCCATAGGTTTATTTGGATCTCACAGGAGTGGATCAGGCGAGCACTCCTCATGAAAATGTTTTCAATATGGGAAATTTGAGGTGACGAGCATTATGGAAATGGCAGTTATTGGAGAACCATAATTGAGAAACTGCACTGTGATGTGTGGGAGGTTTTGGTAATAATTCATCGAGTTGGAGAGAGTGGTAAGATAAATAGGAGTTCCCAGGGGAATTTTATCAGAGTGATGGCTAACGTGAAGAGCATAGAGCAAGAAAGAATATGTCACAGTGTTAATCTCCTGGTTGATTATGCTATGGTGGGGTGGTATTACCAGACAAGAGACACAATGGAAAATGACAATTGGGTTGAAGAGGCTAATTGTTGCACAGATCATGGATTAGTGTTGATGTATTTGTAACTTCGGAAGACATTCACTTGTATATTACATTTGTATTTTATTATATATCCAACAGAGATGTATTATTCCTATGATTGGAGGTGTCATCATTTGTATTTGCAAGTGTCACAAGTTACATTGTAAGTGTCGTCATTTGTATTGATGGGTTATTAGACCACCAGTGTGGGGTCAACCCTAGTTAGGTCATGTGGTTGGGTTATTAGGCTTCCTTAGGAAGTCGGCCCTGTTGGTTTATTGGCAGGTCAAGTCAATGTATAAATAGAGGGTGTGCCTCTCTCATTCTATTCATTCACTCACTTCTCAAGCTTGCATAACTAAGTGAGAAAGTGGTGCACATGTGGAGGAGGAGGATTATCTGCTAGAGACATATTATTGGGTTTGATCCTTGTGATATTGTATTGGGGCTTATTCTATCTCTGAGGAAGTTGCGGGGTTTTTCACCTTCTTGGTTTTCCCCGATGAAACTCTGTGTCTCTTGTGTTCTTGTTATTGTGTCTATGATTGATATGCTATAGATATGTTGTACATGTTATGCTCTTAGAGATCCTAAATGATAATGGAATTAAATTATCGAAAAATTAACATGGTATTAGAGCTGACC
The DNA here is from genome assembly GCA_027924585.1 of Larix kaempferi. Classification (NCBI taxonomy): domain Eukaryota; kingdom Viridiplantae; phylum Streptophyta; class Pinopsida; order Pinales; family Pinaceae; genus Larix; species Larix kaempferi. The sequence goes on along the minus strand of BSBM01000742.1, from coordinate 22,409,447 downwards.
TATGAAGAAGGCACTGTGCAGCTGCGGAAGCTAGGGCTTCTTAATTTTTGGGTTTCTCTCCACAGATCATCAAAGGCAGGAGGCTAGATTGACTCTCCTAGCAAGGGCGCATATTTCTGTCGAGACATAATTCAATTCTGAGCATTCTCATTTTTTTGGCCTAGAAATTAGGGTTTCTGCAAAAGTTGGAATTTTTGAAATCTGATACCACGGCTGGAAGCTCCTTTGAAAAATCAAAGTTTAGCACTTTGGATCGAAATTTTTGGTTGGGTGAAGCTCTGGGAAAATCAAACCCTAATTCAGGGTCCTGTCTAGTGAATCTGGAAGTTTCAAAAATAATTTTGAGGGGTGAAAATTTGCAGATTTCAAATTCTGAGTATACTAGCTTAACCAACGCAGCAAGGTGCATCTTTCTATCATCTCAAAAGTTTAAAATTCAATATTTGAATTTTTAGGGTTTCTCTGACAAACCCTAATCTAGCTCCATATCTGGTTTTCAGCAAATCAAGGGGTAAGAACTAATAAATTTTCTATTTCCATTTGAAGTACTCTTTAAGATGTCTCACCACACCAAACTTGAGGATAAGCTTGAAGCACCTGATAACTTCCAAGCCGGGAAGTATAGGATTGGGTTGGTCCTAGAAGAGAATGAGTTGGACACTTACATAAGTGAAGAGGTTCTTGTCCTAGAGGGAGAGAGACTAAAGCCTTACATAAGAAGAACTTGGTCAAGGCTAAGAGAATCATTGTTGATTCTATCAAAGACCATCTCATACCTCATGTGTCTTCCCTAAAGACACCTAAGGAGATGTTTGACTCCTTGAACAAGTTGTTTGAAGGAAAGAACATAAATCGGAATATGACTCTGCAAAACCAATTGAAAGGGGTAAAGCTTCAGAATGGAGAGACCATTCAATCCTACTTTTCTAAGGTCTCTAAAATCAAGGAACAACTTGAAGCTGTGGATGAAGTAGTAGAGAATGGAAAAATTGTAATGACCACATTGAATGTCCTACCTAGGTCATGGGACTCCTTCATCCAAGGAATCTATGCAAGAAGGAAACTGATCTCTTTCAATAGACTATGGGAGGAATGTTCACAATAAGAAGCTAGGCTTGTGGCCCGAGAAGAAAAGATGGGAAATGAAGATCAAGCTCTCACAGTACACACCAAGAAAGGAAAGTCCAAGAGGGAGCAATCTTATCACAAGAAAACTCCACACCATCATCATAGAGATAAGAAATATCTAAGATGTTTTACATGTAATGAGAAGGGACACTTTTCCTCAGAATGTACTAACAACAAAAAGAACAACAACAACAACTTCAACAAGAAGAAGAAGAGAAACAAGAAGAGATATCATTCCCATGCTGCTGAGGATGATGAACCTCCCAAGAAAACTAGAGCAGAAAGTGATGACTCATCAAGTGAAGATGAAGATGTTCTAATATCTTATCTCACAGGTACTATCTCTCATGGATGTGATGATTGGCTTATTGATAGTGGGGCTTCCAAACACATGACTGGGTTTAAAGAATCGCTTGTAGATCTTTCTGAACATGACTCACCTCATAAGGTGAAACTTGGGGATGACTATCAATATCCTATCAAGGGAAGTGGTGAAGCCTCCTACAAACTAGACTCTGGGAAGTCTTTGAAAATGAAAGATGTGCTATATGTACCTGGGCTAAAGAAGAATATCCTATCCATATCATCTTTGGATGCAAAAGGAATTAGAGTTGCATTTGTGGATGGCCAAGTACTCATGTGGCCTTAGGGTAAGACCATAGATGATGCAGTAGTGATTGGAGAGAAAGAGGGAGGATTGTACAAATTAAAGGGAAAACCTGAACATGCCATGGTACATCAGTCCATGGAGCCAAGTGAACTTTGGCACAGAAGGCTTGCACACATGCACTATAGAGAACTACCAATTGCAAGCTAAGCAGTAGAAGGTCTTCCTGAAATCTAGTCAGAGCATGAAGGGGTTTGCAAAGGATGTACAAAAGGAAAGAACATAAAGAAAGTGTTTCCAAGCAGTGAAAGAAAAGCAAAAGGAATCTTGGAAATTATCCACTCCGATGTATGCGGTCCGATTTCATCCAGTTCTCTGAGTGGGTATGTATACTATATTTCCTTCATTGATGATTTATCTAGGAAGACTTGGGTTTATTTCTTGAAGAATAAAGATGAAGTAATTGATAAGTTCAAGGAATTCAAAGCCTTGATAGAAAATAAAACTCATAAGAAGATCAAGACCTTCAGATCCGACAATGGTGGAGAATTCACTTCAGGTGATTTCAAGAAGCTATGCAGTGATTTAGGGATTAAGAGGGAGTTGTCTGCTCCCTACAATACACAACAAAATGGAATTGCAGAAAGGAAGAATATAACTATCATGGAAGTAGCACGGACAATGCTTCATGACCAGAATCTGCTTATGCAGCTATGGGCAGAAGCAACTAGGACAACTGTATATGTGCAGAACAGAACACCTCACAAGATACTTGACAACAAGACTCTAGAAGAAGTATTCTCTGGTAAGAAACTAGAAGTTAGCCATCTCAGAATATTTGGCTGTCCAGTATATACACACATTCCAAAGGAAAAGAGGACAAAGCTAGATCCTTTGTAAAAGAAGGGCATCTTTGTGGGTTACAATGAAAGCTCGAAGGCTTACAGACTATACTTTCCAGGGTTCAAGAAGATTGACATCAGCAGGGATGTAACATTTGATGAAGACTCAACATACATCAAATCGAGGAAGACACCTGTTGAATACCATGAAGAACCAAAGGTAACTAGATTTCAAGACACCACTATGAAAGAAGCAATTCTAGAAGAAGATTGTGAACTTGAAGATCCACAAGAACCTATAGATCCACCCTGTGGGAAGAATTCCCACAAGAGGAAACCTGCATGGACTAGAGAGCTCATCCAATATGCAGACAGGTATGGCATTCCAGAAGAAGAACACAAAGAAAGGAAGAGGACTAGATCACATACTAGTTATGTTGCTTTGCTCTGTGACATTATGAACAAAGAACCTTCCAGTTATGAAGAAGAAGCGGAGAAGAAAGAATGGAAGGATGCCATGATCGAGGGGTACCATTTGATCATGAAGAATGATGTTTGGGATGTGGTCCCAAGACCTGAAGGGAAGTCTGTTGTGACTTCCAAATGGATCTATAAGACCAAGCATGCTGCAGATGGAAACATAGAGAAATATAAGGTGAGGTTTGTAGCTCGTGGATTCTCCCAGAAAGAGGGAATAGACTATGAAGAAACTTTTGCTCTTGTAGCCAGATACACTTCCATCAGAACAATACTTGCTCTGGCTGCAGTGATGAAGTGGAAGATACACCAGATGGATGTCAGGACAGCTTTCTTGAATGGTGTAGTAGAAGAGGAAGTGTATGTAGAGCAATCACTCAGGTTTGAGACACATTACAGGGAGTCATATGTGTGCAGATTGAAGAAATCCTTGTATGGCTTGAAGCAAGCTCCTAGGACTTGGTATGGTAGGATAGACAGCTTTCTATCCAGTTTGGGCTTTACCAAGAGTAAAGTGGATTCCAACCTTTACTACAAGGTTGAGGAAGGCAATCCAGTGATACTGCTTTTGTATGTGGATGACCTGTTTGTTACAGGTGATGATAGATTGATTGCTGATACAAAGAGGAAGCTTGCTGTCGAGTTCGAGATGAAGGACTTGGGGATGATGCATTACTTTCTAGGCATGGAGGTGTGGCAGAGTGCAGATGGAATCTTCCTTGGACAAGGGAAGTATGCAGTAGAGAACCTGAAGCATTTCAGGATGATGGACTGCAAGGCCATGGCCACACCTATGGCATCGAACCTAAAGCTTTTGTGTGATGCTTCATTTGATCCGGTTGATGTCATGGTGTATCGTCAGATTATTGGGTCCTTGATGTACCTGGTGAACACGAGACGAGATATTTGCTTTGTGGTGAACACATTGATCCAGTTCCTGACGGATCCCAGAGGTGTTCACCTGGTTGCTGTAAAGCATATTTTGAGGTACCTGAAGGGTAAAATTGATTATGGGCTCAAGTATGATGTGAATCAAAAGTTTAACCTAGAGGGTTATGTTGATTCAGATTGGGCAGGCAGTTCTACAGATAGGAAGAGCAATTCTAGGTGCTACTTCAGTATGGGATCAGGTGTGATCTCTTGGTTTAGCAGGAAGCAGTCCTGCGTAGCACTGAGTACATTTGAAGTAGAGTATGTCGCAACTTGTTCGACTAGTTGTGAGGCAGTATGGATGAGGAAGCTACTGTATGAGTTATTTGATCTCCCGTTGGATTCTACCTATATCTATTGTGACAACCAGAGTTGTGTGAAGTTGTCAGAGAACCCAGTGTTCCATGACAGGTCGAAGCACATTGAGATCAAATATCACTATATCAGGGATATGGTGTAGAGAGGAGCAGTGAAGCTCTTATATGTTGCGATGGATGAATAGGTTGCAGATGTGTTGACGAAACCACTAGCCAGAGTGAAGTTTGAGTACTTCAGAGAGAGGCTTGGTGTTCTTCAGATTGAAGACACTTCAAGGAAGATGTGATGGGACACATTTGCAGGAGCCATTCCAAGCATGGTGATAGGAGGATCCTTCCATGGCTGTGGATGTAAGCGCTGTGTGATGAGCATCAGGACGATGCTCCAGTTCCTGCTTTGTATATGCATCAGTTGGATGCTTTGTATTATTAGTTGGATGAGGTATGATGATATGCATCAGGATGATGCAGTGACAATGATCAGGATGATCATGTGTGATGAGTATCAGGATGATACTCTGGATGATATGCATTAGGACTCTGCAGTGACGATGATCAGGATGATCATGTGTGATGAGTATCAGGATGATACTCTAGATGATATGGATCAGGACAATGCAGTGATGATGATCAGGATGATCATGTGTGATGAGTATCGAGATGATACTGGATGATATGCATCAGGACGATGCTATCATGATGATTAGGATGATCATGCGATGATGTACATCAGGATGATGTATGGTGAGTATTAGGTTGATACTCTGTGGTCGTGGACAAGTTGTGCAGGCAGATGAGAATGTAAATTGACCTGGGATATCTTGTCGGTCATGCTTCGGCACATAAAGGATCCTGGGATACTCTCTCTCGAGGTTTTTCTCTAGGAGGACATGTAATATTTCCTTGGGAGATCTTGTCGGTTGTGCTGCGGCACATAAAGGATCCTAGGATACTCTTTCGAGGTTTTGTCCTATGGCATATAATATTGCCTTGGGAGATCCGATAGGTTGAGCTATGTGCTCGTAATCAGTCCTGGGATGCTCTTTCGAGGTTTTTCCATGACCACATGTAATATTTCCTTGGGAGATCTTGTCAGTCGTGCTTCGGCACATAAAGGATCCTTGGATACTCTTTTGAGGTTTTGTGGTGACCACATGTAATATTTCCCTGGGATATTTTGTTGGTCATGCTTCGGCACATAAAGGATCCTGGGATACTTTGTCAAGGTTTTGTGGTGGGGGTCACATGTAAGTTGACTGGGATATCTTGTTGGTCATGCTTCGGCACATAAAGGATCCTGGGATACTCATCTACCCAATTTTTGAGAATAATTATTTTCTACTATTATCCTTTTTTGCAAAAATACTTTGTGTTAAATTTTAATTACAAGTTTGTAATTATGACCAAGTAGGTAAAAAATGAATGTAATGACTCATTATTATTATTTAATAAATGAAAATGGGAGACAAACACTCAAGAAAGTTGTTACAAGAGTGTCCACTGGCCCACTAGGAGGAATGGAAGCTGCTGGAAGGAATTGGACAAATGGCAGCATTTGCACTCTACCATTAGCTGTTGGTATGGGACAACTCCCCCTAATTTTGTGGCATTTCCCCCTCCAGGTGGAGGGAGGTGAGCAGGTAGCTCACTAATGACCAGTTAATTACAAAAAGACCTAGGCAGCCTATAAAGGGTAATTCGAATTGAGCGGGGAGCTCTTACAATGTTTTCTGCAAAAACATTCCTCATGCTCATCAGGTGATGGCTTAGAGATTCAAATAGAGGAGGCTGTGGAGAGTGCAAGTATAAGTCTGCAAATGTTATGAGAAGGAAATACCAGAGGTGTTGGTGTTGGTCCCATTGATTACTAAGCCTGTAAGGCTGAATATATATATATATATATATATATATATATATATATATATATATACATATATATATATATTTTCTTGCTGCTGCAAGTAGAAGTCCTAAGCTGCATAACCTTCTTCCTCCTAGTGGATCAGTGGATAGGATCGGGGTTCCTAAGGCACACAGATTGGCTGCTTAGGAGCAGGTTGGGTGGAACAGGCTTCTTGAGTGATTTGTTCCTCCCATTACACTTAGTTTCTATTCTTTTGTGTTTTCTTTCTCAATCACATGAATGCTCTCAAAAAATGGCTTAGTATTGTTATTTAATGATCAATAGTAGTAAATTGATAGATCCTAATAATTTTAGATTTGCTGAACTGATAAAATGACTCCTCTGCATTTTTCCCCATACGTGAAGCTGCATCGTACTCCAGTACAGAGAGGTAGCATTAAATCTGCCTAGCTAAAAGTGAAACCTAGCATGCATCTAAATATCTAAACCAAAGACCACCCATGCACAGACTTATGTTTATCATGCATCTTATATTTTAGCAGCTGTAGATTAGATCCTTGCATGCAATGTTTTTACTGTTCAAATATGTATGCTGAATAACCTACCAGAAACTAGTCATAGTTATAGGTTCTTTTCTTATTTATGAAGGTGAACATTATGTTAACAACTAGGGTTACTGATCTTTACTAATTACTTCAAAGAAAACAATACCATGCATTCTGTTTAACCATATTCCCATTTTTCTATCTTCTCATTGTTTTTAGAATCTGATTGATCTTATATAAAATATTGTCTTCACTGTATTATTTTGTACAGAAGGAAAGAAAGCTACTGTGTTATTTTATCCTTTCATCAGAGGTCCAAATTGGACGAATACAGGAATATATAGTTAGAATAGCGAAACTGTTATATTCATAAGCAATCAAATTAACTGACGATTGCACTACTATTTTCTCTTTTTCTGAATTATCAATTGCATGTGATAGAATTTACATGACAGAATACCAAGTTATTTAAAGCTAGGACAAACATAGCATTATTAAATTGACAGATTAAATTACAATATCTCTACACCCAAACTGGGTTCAACATGTTCTCATTACATTATTATTTATAACATTTAACAACTACCAAATCAAGGTTTCATTACCATAGACAATCTCACTGTAGAATCAAGATTTATTATTCTTGTGCCTTTAAAACATCATTATAGACAAGCATACTTCATTAAACATCGACAGACTAGGGTTTAGCATTATCACAATTGTATTTCAAACAAAAACCAATACCCTTTTATTATCGGCTTATAGCCACTATTTAATTAAATAACTTAAACATGCCTTTCGATCCTTGGATCTGAGTTCAAGAATGAGAAGATCGAAAACACCATACATAGACATGAAAACCTAAATTATCTTAAACAGGCTTTTATATATAGATACAAAAATGAGAAGTTCAAATCACCAAACGTAAGCATTAAACCCTAAATAATTATCGTTTCCATTTAAATTAACAGTGGTTACACCCTACAGTTGCCACATTCTTTTGCTGAATGTTCCATGTGAAACCCCATACTATTTATACACACAACAAATACCGAAACAAAATTACAGTCGATGTATCTCTTTTTCATCAACCCAGAAGTACCCAAAACGATAAAACATAAACCGTAAAGCTGTAAGACTCTTTGCAAACACGAGGGTTCAACCCTACCAAACTCGCTGAGCCCAGGAATGGCCGGCCATATATTTTAAAACATTTACATCACCTACACTATCAACAAAACTTAAAACTGTAACGTTTCCCCAAATGCTGCAGGCGAGACAAAGCCACTACCGTGAAGGCATGCTACCAAAACTCTGCTCATCAAGTCCGATTCCAGGAGAAACACTAAGGAGGGATACGACCGAAGCTTACCAGTGGGTTCACTTAGTTCTTTTCCCCTTCGACTATTCCGGCACCCTGTTGATTTGTTGAGGGTTACCTGCCAACAACCATCATTGAGTTAAGCATCGGATCATGAGGTAGTAAGAGATGCAAAAAAAGAATAATATGAAAACCCTTGCACATTACAATACCTGAGTCGTGATAGAGAGTCGACGATGCCAGCATCCATCCACTGGGAAGGAGAAGCACTCAGTGTTGATGTATATGTAACTTCGGAATGTATTTTAGATATATGTATATTGTATTCCTATAGAGATGTTATTATTCCTCTATACGGAAGTGTCGTCATTATATTGTAAGTGCCGTAACTTATACTTGATGGGTTATTAGACCACCTTATTGGGGTCGGCCCTGTATAAGTCATGTGGGTCAAAGGGTTATTAGACCACCCTATTGGGGGTCGGCCATGTGGGTCAAAGGGTTATTAGACCACCCTAGTGGGGGTTGTCCTAGTCAGCATTATGTTAAGTGGTTAAGTTGAGGCCGACCTAGTTGAGTAAAGGTCAAGTCAAGTTAGTGTATAAATAGAGAGTGTGTCTCTCTCATTTTACACAATCTATTCTCTCACTCACACTTGGGAGAGTGGCTCACTTGTAGAGGAGGAGGCTCTACTGCTAGTAGAAGACTATCTCTTGTATTCTAGTTGTATCATTGCTCTATCTATCTCTAAGGAAGTTATTGGGGTTTTTCACCTTTATGGTTTTCCCCAAGTAAACTCTGTGTCTCTTGTGTGCTTGCATTATTGTGTCCATGATTGGTATGCTGCAAATTTGTTGTACATGTTCTCTCAGCTAAGATTCTAGATCAGATTGAAGTAAATTCTAAAAATTTAACATGGTATCAGAGCTAGCCTGAAAGAAGGCATGACATGGCATGTATGACACTTGTTGCATTTACAATGCTAGGGCTTGATATAGCAAAAACCAGTCATCGTAGCACTTTCACTATGAATCCGTTTTGGCGAAGTTTTTGGGTCTGAAACTTTTACAGGTCGAAGATCAGATCACCATGTACCTTGTGTCCAAAGGAAAACCTCTAATTCGTTGTATTTTGTGATTTATGATCTGTACAATATAGGGTTTCTGCCTCTTCCAGATCTGAGTCAAAATCAGGTGACCTTGGGAAAAATGTCATAACTTGGGCTAGGAAGATCCAAATGAAATTTCATAAAATGTGATAGGTAGTACACAGACTGTACTATCTCAAGAAAAATTTTCAAAGGCCGAAGTTGAACCAGTGACACGTGGCATGCCGTACAAGTTCGCTCTCCTGTATTATCCCATAAACAGGTCACGTTGCGACACTTGGTATAACTCTCTCTCAGAGAATCCAATTGAGGTCAGACCTGTCGGGATGGAAAGATAACATACTAGGATATCTTAGGAAAATTTTTCCAACCCCGTGGATTGAAAAGTTCGGAGTTACACCAGAAATAATCAGGTACATATTTCTGTCAAAACAAAATTATTTTTGAGCATCTTCATTCATGGCTTCCAAAATTTAGGGCTTCGGAGAAAGTTGGAATTTTTGTAATCAGAGACCACGGCTAGATGCTACTCATCAAAATCAAAATTTAGAGACCAAGATCAGATTTTTTGGTTGGGCAGAAGGCCTGGCTTGATCAAACCCTAGTTCGGGACTTTGATCGGAAAGATGGAAAATTAGGGCTTCTGCAAAAATTGGAATTTTGGAAATCTGTGACCACGGCTGGAAGCTCCTCAGAAAATTAGAATCTTAGAGCTTTGAATCAAATATTTTGGTTGGGTGAAGCTCCGGGAAACTCAAACCCTAATTCAGGGTCCTCCCTAGTGAATCCGGAAATCTAAAAGGCAATTTCGAGGGGTGAAACTTTGCAATTTTCAAATTCTGAATATACCAACTTGATCAGCTCATCAAGGCGTATATTTCTATCCTTTCGGAAGTTTGAAATTCAAAGGTTGAATTTTTGGGGTTTCTTTGACAAACCCTAATCCAGCTCCAGTTCCAGTTCTTGCAAATCAAGTGGATTGGGTTAATCCTAGAAGAGAATGGATTGGTCACTTGCATAAGTGAAGAAGTTCCTATTTCAGAGGGAGATGAGGCTAAGCAATCTCGACAGGTATGACTTATCCAGGTATGTTTCGATATTTTCTCATGATTAAGTCTGGTGTGTTTGTCTTCATATTATTACAGTTAGTACAATCTTGTTTAAATTTACACTTGTCGTATCATCTTAATAAAATTATGAATGCATGATAGAAGATATTCATTGATTAGGGTGTTGACACTTATTATTGTACTAATGCATTATGGTGTTGTATGAGGTTTATGTTGTCCGCTAACATGAAAGGTACACCAAGAAAGACAAATCATGTTCTAGTTCAAGAACATATGATCATGGTGACATGAAGACAAAGATTCATCCATTGTCATGGATCATATAGAAGATCCATTTACGAGGTATGTATAACTTGGTTCTACAATGGATAACTTATGAGACATGCAGGTTACTAGCACAAGTCACTGAAGAGAACCAGAAGACATTATGCGGGTATGTTAGACATAACTAGCTAGCATGCTAATCCAGGTATGTTTTTCCTATATCAAGCTAGAATCCTACCTTGTGTTAGGATATTATATTGTTGTGTTGTTGATAATGATTATTCATGAAGTCATAGGTTTTAATAGTCATGGCTGTATGCATATTATGTTTCTTACCATAATTAATGATATGACTAACCAGAAGAATCATGAAGGTATAGGTTTGAGTAATCACGGGTTTATGCATTGATGATTTAACTAATCAGAAGAGTCCTATGATCAAATAATAATATGCATGAGTAAAAGAAGACTTCCCTAAAACCTTGAATACTAATGTTTATTATCTGTGAATGATCATGAATATACATGTTTAAGATTATTGTGTTTTGATAGTATTAAGATTATAGTAATAAATGTGTGATTATGTATGAGACCTCAAGGATAACACAATGATGATACTAATAAGCATGCATAGTTATTAAGGATGGATGTAAGTTCAAGGATAGGTAATCCAGGAAGCAAAGATCAAGAGGGAGCACACTCCAATTGCTCCTGCAAGAAAACAAAGGAGCACACTTCAGTAGTTTCTGCAAGGATGCAGATATTCAGAGGGAGTCCACCCAACAACCAAACAAAGATAAGTATTTGAATTGTCATTTCTTACATAATGTTATTCAATGATGTATATGCTTATGTTCCTAGAATTAGGTTGTGTATTATGCATATTAGAATAGTTGCATTGATGAACAATATACTACTAATATACATGGGTGGGTGGCCTATGGCACTGTACAACATTCCATTGCTACTTATCTAGAATGAAACCTCTTTGCTGACACGTTAGGAGTTGTGCACACTCTTAACAATGTTCTGGTAGAGATTGGAAGGCATCTAGAAAGTTACAGAATATGGATAAATGTTGTATTGAAGCATTGGCTAAGATAATTGCATGACTATATGACATATTTCTTTATGTGTAAGAATTTGTTCTGAAAACTATGAGATGTTTTCTAATCATGCAATTTAACTTATTGTGTAGGAAAGATCGTATACCATCACCTACAAAAGAAGGACTACAACATTTGTTTAGCAACAAAGTTATCTATTGAAAATATTGAAGATATTGAAGTTCCCAGGATTTGGGAAGAATGCCATGATCGAGGAGTACCAGTCGATCATGAAGATGTTTGGGATGCAGTCCCAAGACCTAAAGGGGAGTTTGTAGTGACTTCCAAGAGGATCTACAAGATCAAGCATGCTGCAGGTGGTAGCATAGAGACTTTTGCTCCTGTAGCCAGATACACTTCCATTAAATCAATACTTTCTCTGGCTGCAATGATGAAGAGGAAGATACACTTTCTTGAATGGTGTAGTTGAAGAAGAAGTGTATGTGGTGCAGCTACTTGGTTCTGAGACACATGAGAGGGAGTCATATATGTGCAGAACTTGGTATGGTAGGATAGACAGCTTTCTATCTAGTTTGGGCTTTACCAAGAGTAAAGCGGATTCCAACCTTTAGTACAAGGTTGAGGAAGGCAATCCAATGATACTACTTTTTGTATATGGATGACCTGTTTGTAATAGGTGAGGATAGATTGATTGCCGACATGCAGCAGAAGCTTGCTACCAAGTTCGAGTTGAAGAACTTGGGGATGATGCACTATTTGTTTTTGGCATGAAGGTGTGGCAGAATGCAGATGGAATCTTCCTTGGACAAGGGCAGTATGCAGTAGAGATCCCGAAGAGGTTCGGGATGATGGACTGCAAGGATATGGCCACACCTATGGAATTGAACCTGAAGCTTCTGTGTGATGCTACATCTGATCCGGTTGATTATGGGCTCAAGTATGAAGTGAATCAAAAGTTTAACCTGTAGGGTTATGTTGATTCAGATTGGGTTGGCAGTGCTGCAGATAGGAAGAGCACATCTAAATGCTGCTTCAGTATGGGATCAGGTGTGATCTCTTGATTTAGCAGGAAGCAGTCCTGCGTAGCACTGAGTACAGCTGAGGCAGAGTATGTTGCAGCCTATTCATCTAGTTGTGAGGAAGTATGGCTATGGAAGCTACTGTCTGAGTTATTTGATCTCTCGTTGGATGCTACTGGTATCTTTTGTGATAACCAGAGTTGTGTGAAGTTGTCCGAGAACCCAGTGTTTCATGATAGGTCAAAACACATAGAGATCAAATATCACTATATCGGGGATATGGTGCAAAGAGGAGCTATGAAGCTCCTGTATATTGCGACGGACGAGCAGATTGCAGATGTGCTGACGAAGCCACTAGCCAGGGTGAAGTTCGAGTACTTCAGGGAGAGGCTTGGTGTTCTTCAGATTGATGACACTTCGAGGAAGAAGTGATGGACACATTTGCAGTAGCCATTCCTAGCATGGTGGAAGGGGGATCCTTCACATGGATGTGGATGTAAGCGTTGGATGCTGAGCATCAGGATGATGTTCTAGTTTCTGCTCTGTATGATCACTTGGATCATTTACATTTATGTATGTACGCATCATGTTGGATGCTTGTTATGATCAGTTGGATCATTTATATATATATATGCATCATGTTGGATGCTGGATATGATCAGTTGGATCATTTGTATGTATTTTGTATATGCATCATGTTGGATGCTTGGACCATGTATCTGTATATGTATCAGGTGGATACTGAGATCATGTATGTTGATATGTATAAGGTGGATACATTGTGTGGATCATGTATCTGTGTATGTATTAGGTGGATACATTGTATGATCATGTAGATCATGTATGATGATATGTATTAGGTAGATACTTGGTATGCATCAGGTGGATGCATTGTATGATCAGGATGATCGTGGATGACGAGCTTCTCCAGATGACATGCAGCAGGATGTTGCAGTGATGATGATCAGGATGATCATGTGCACATCAGGATGATGTATGGTGAGTATCAGGATAATACTTTGTGGCCGTGGATCAGGTTGTGCAGATGAGCATGTCTGGGAGATCCTATAGGTCGGAGTTGTGTACCCGTAATAGCCTAGGATGCTCTTTCAAGACATTGCTCTGGGAGGACATATAATTTGTGCCCTGGGAGATCTTCAGGTCGGAGTTGTGTACCCGTAACATCCTAAGATGCTCTTGCGAGGTTTTTTCCTATGGCATGTAATTTGCTCCTGGGAGATCTGGACAGGATGAAAAAGGCCTCAAATGCTTCAGCCAGGTTTTGCCATGACCACATGTAATTTTCTCTTGGGAGATCTAGACAGGATGAAAAAGGCCTCAGATGCTTCAACCAGGTTTTGTGGTGGACCACATGTAATGTGCTCTTGGGAGATCCGATAGGTAGAGCTGTGTGATCGTAACAACCTGGGATGCTTCAGCCAGGTTTTGTGGTGAGATCACATGTAATGTGCTCCTGGGAGATCCGACAGGTAGAGCTGTGTGCTCGTAATAGCCTAGGATGCTTCAGCCAAGTTTTGTGATGGGTCACATGTAATGTGCTCCTGGGAGATTCGACAGGTAGAGCTGTGTGCTCGTAATAGATTGGGATGTTGCAGCCAGGTTTTGTGACACACGTAATAAGTCTTGAGGATTCCACGGTATGGCCAGTGATGATGAAGACCTGTAGGTGGTGGGCCTACATCCAATATGAAAAAGGACTGTTTCTGTAGAACTTCCTATGACGAGTAGATTCAGAGATTGATTGAGATAGCAGCAGTAGTGACGATGATGATGACTCGATGACAATTATCTAGTGATGATGATCTAGAGAAGATGACTTATGCTAGAAGACCTGTGTCGAGAAATACCTTCCTAGTTAAGAGGGAGTGTTGATGTATATGTAACTTCGAAATGTATTTTAGATATATGTATATTGTATTCCTATAGAGATGTTATTATTCCTCTATACGGAAGTGTCGTCATTATATTGTAAGTGTCGTAACTTATACTTGATGGGTTATTAGACCACCTTGTCGGGGTCGGCCCTGTATAAGTCATGTGGGTCAAAGGGTTATTATACCACCCTATTGGGGGTCGGCCATGTGGGTCAAAGGGTTATTAGACCACCCTAGTGGGGGTCGGCCCAGTCAGCATTATGTTAAGTGGTTAAGTTGAGGCCGACCTAGTTGAGTAAAGGTCAAGTCAAGTTAGTGTATAAACAGAGAGTGTGTCTTTCTCATTTTACACAATCTATTCTCTCACTCACACTTGGGAGAGTGGCGCACTTGTGGAGGAGGAGGCTCTACTGCTAGGAGAAGACTATCTCTTGTATTCTAGTTGTATCATTGCTCTATCTATCTCTGAGGAAGTTATTGGGGTTTTTCACCTTTATGGTTTTCCCCAAGTAAACTCTGTGTCTCTTGTGTGCTTGCATTATTGTGTCCATGATTGGTATGCTGTAGATTTGTTGTACATGTTGTTCTCTCAGTTAACATCCTAGATTAGATTGAAGTAAATTCTGAAAATTTAACACTCAGTTCAAAGATCACAATGAGGGATACCTCTTGAAAAACTTACAACTTCATTAAAAACCCCAGACTTGCAAGCTACTGCAACGCCACAACTGATGCACTCATCCCACCTGTAGATTGCTACACAAATCGTTTCCAGGCTTGGCTTCCATGGATAACAACTACTCACAGACCAAAGGTTGCTGTCGGTCTCAGGATCAATCCCGAGGGAGGCTAGAAAAAAAGTAAAACCCTAAGTGCCTCTCGGCCGGTTGGCCTCACCTCCCAAACCCTACCACCGAACAATGAGAAAGAAAACGTTACAAGAATCCTTAAGTTACGATAGGGTTCAGCTCATCCCAATACACAACGATCAACGACGGAGATCCACTTTCTTTAAGCCACGTTGGAGGGTGGCAAGAGTAGCATTAAATTGCTCATCTATCTCCCAAGCCATGGAGTTGCCATTTGAGTTGACACCAGGGAAGGAGGCCCATCACAACTTAGCAATTGCCAAACCTTATCACACGCCAAAACATCCACATAGATGTGCACGTAACACTATCCTTAACACGGTGGCCAGGTAATTTAATTGCAAACCTAATCATTTAATACACCCTCAATTTGTACGCAGTCTTTTGCAGGGCCATAATTCCACTTGCCAATCCGTACGAATCAACGTTAATAGCATTAACATGTAAATATTATCAATGTATAACGTTCCCGATAGCATATAACAAGGCCTTATATGATTCCATATAATCAATTTCGAACTACACTCATAGCATATGAATATCCACTAAGGTCGCGAGCAATCATAGGGCATGGATTGACTCCGCCCATCACATAAAGTCTATTATAAATTTCACTATAGGGATTATTGTAGAGCTCATAAAGCTTGTCCACACCATAAGTTATATAAATACACCGCTAGGGTATGGTTGCCACCCAAGGACCCATCGTACACATTACATGGTAGGGTATTAACGTTTAATGCATCACCATTTTAACTACCCAGGTAATAGAGTTTAGAACCAAGGCATTTATGGTCATTCCATAAATCCCTTGCATCTGTTAAGTAATTCTTTTTATAAATGTTGACGGTGAAAGGTTCAGGACAAGGGCTCATGGTCTTAAGTTATCAACACTTAACGGAAACATTCATAACAAACACACCCCGAGATAGATGATATCTGCAGTCTTTGAGATAGATAGGTTCATCTTACAGAATTGGAAGGAGACCATACCTGTAGCATCGAAATTCATAAGCAGTTTCGATTTATATCACGGTTATTAAACACTCTGAATTTCATCGCTATCTCTTACTTGCGAATCTGTGCATGAAGGACGAGTGCAATGCTTTAGCGGAGTAGCTAAGTAAGCCTCACGGAACCTCGTGGGACCCCTTTCATCATCATCCAGAAAAGTTAAATTGTCAACGCTTGTCAAAAGAATTATGTTTTCCAATGTATCCAAATTTTCAATCATTCTAGCATTTAAATAAGAACATAATCATTAATTGATTTTCATTACACCATCAGAAGACAAAAAGACACAACCATTAAATTGTTCCTACCAAGCGACACTTTTATTAATTGTTGATTATTGAATATTATTATTTCCGCATTTTACAATATTAGCTTTTTATGGCGATTTTTTTTTTTTAATTTTATGAAAATATCGGGATGTTACATGTGGTATTAGAGCTCATGTTCGAGCCCTAGGCCTAAAGACGGTCCAAGAAACACGCAAACATAAAATTTATGACTGTGAAAATTTTCACTAACTCAAGTTTAAATTATTTTGTCCTATACATAAAATTTTCTTTGATTTACAGATATGGAAGGATCAGCTGAACATATAAGGGGCATATTTTCACCAAACAGCCCAAGTATGGAACAACGATTCCAGGGCGATCGGGGTAATGATTCGTCAGAATTATTGCATGCTTTTCATGAATTAAAAGTAGAGATCTAGTCAATAAAACAGTGCCATGAAAGAATCCTGCAGACACATGAAGATTTGAAGCAAGCACTGTTTGACCAATATCCAAATATGAACAGAACCTGGAACATACTTCTAAAACTAAAGAGCCATCCCAGGAAGGCAAGAACAAACAAACAGAAACAATTGAAGAAAACATTAACTCAACGTCATCAAGAGCTTCCAAACAACCACGTAAAAAGAAGCATAACTACTCTAGTGACAGCAGTGAAGGAGACTGTAAGCCAAAAAGAAAAATGAATAAATAGTATGAACATATATCTGGTGAATTCAAGAAAATCAAACCCCCAACTTTCAATGGTGAGACAGAAAAAGGAGAGACAGCAGAAGCATGGCTGTCCGGCATGAAAAAGTATTTTCAGATCTACGACTATTCAGAATCCTTAAAGGCGAAGATGGCAATTTATAATCTGACCGGGAAGGCAGATATTTGGTGGCAAGACCTTAAAAGGGTAAAAGGTATAAAAGACCGAGATGTGAGTTGGAGTACTTTTAAAAGACACTTCAAGAAGAAATTCTTATCTGAGCAGTATTATGAAGAAAAATCCAAAGAATTTTATGATTTGAAACTGGGAACGATGAATATGAAAGAATTGAACATCAAGTTTTTGAGTTTGCTAAGATATGTACTGTATATGGTGGAAGAAAAACTGAAGGTCCATAGGTACCTAAGTTGTCTACCTTTCCACATCAAGGAAAGGATAGAGTACGATAACCCTAAGACCCTAGAGGAAGCCATGAGGAAAGCCACTTTTTGCTTTGACCAGAATAAGAAGAGAGAAGGGGTACCTAGCTAGAAAAACCCAAAACCCAGTAACTTTGAACAAAAAAAGAAGAATTTTAGATATGGCGGCAATTCCAGTTTCCAGAAGAGAAATTTTCAGAATCAAAAATTTCAGTAGAACAGAAATAATCAGCAGCAGAAATTTATAGCACCCAAAAATGTCCCCAATGTTGCCAGGATCAATGAACAGAAGCCAACTATAAAATGCTTTGAGTACCAAGGGCCCCATTATGCCTTAGACTGTCCCCTCAGGAAATGGGCAGCCAATCATATTCACTCCATACAGTCTGAAGCTACTATAGGAGATGTGGCAAGAGAAGTACCCAGAATTAGTGCAGCATTAGACAACCGGCAAGCAGAACACCAAGTCTCAATGGTGGAGGTCGAAGGTATGTTTCAAAACCACCCAGTTTCTATTTTAATTGACCCTGGTTCTAGTCTAAGTTATATATCACCAGTTGTTGTAGAAAGACCTGATTTGAAAACAGAGAAATTCGATAAATTCTGGTTAGTTAGATTAGCGACAGGAACAAAAAGGAAGGTTTCTGATTTTGTGGAAAATTGTGCTTTATCTATGAATCAACTAACAATGCAGGTTAAGCTAAATATTCTGCCATTAGTGTCATATGAAATCCTAATTGGTATGGATTGGTTAGAAACCCATTGGGTCATTCTGAATTGTTATGAAAAAAGCTTCATTTGCCTGGATGATGAAGGAAAGACAACAAAGGTAAAAGGCATCCCTAGAAAAACATCTGTTCGGTAGAATTCAGCCATGCAAGTAAAAAGGGCAATCATAAAAGGGTGTCAGATGTTTGCTGTGAATGCGGTGCATGATGAGATAAGTACTAAGGAGGACAAACTGAAAATGGAAGACATACCTGTCTTGCAGGATTTCCAGGATATTTTTCCTGAAGAGATCCCAGATTTACCTCCCAAAAGGGACCTGGATTTTACTATTGAATTAATACATGGTGCTGTACCAAGTTTTAAAGCTCCATACCGGATGAATATACTGGAGCTGAATGAGTTAAAATCTCAGATAAAGGAGTTGATCGATAAAAAATATATAAGGCCCAGCGTGTCCCCTTGGGGAGCACTGATCATTTTTGTTAAGAATAAGGATGGTACCCTAAGACTTTCTATAGATTATCATAAACTGAATAAAATGACGATCAAGAATAGGTACCTGCTGCCCTGCATTGACGATCTCTTTGACCAGCTACGCGGAGCAACATTGTTCTCGAAGATCGATTTACGATCAAGATATCATCAGGTCTGTGTGAAGGATGAAGACATTTTCAAGACAGCCTTTAGAAATCGTTATGGACACTATGAGTTTGTCGTCATGCTGTTTGGATTAACTAATGCACCTGCTGTATTTATGTGCTTGACGAACAAAATTCTGCACAAATACTTAGATAAGTTTGTAGTTGTGTTTATCGATGACATTTTGGTATATTCTAAGAACAAGGAAGAGCATGATGAACACCTACATATCATTTTGCAAGTTCTGAGGGAGCACCAGTTGTATGCAAAATTCAGCAAATGTGATTTTTACAAAGACAAGATTCAGTACTTGGGACACATAATCTCTTAGGAAGGGATTGCGGTTGACCCCTCCAAGATAAAGGCCATTAATGAATGGCAGGTTCCTAAAGATGTGACAGATGTGCGATCGTTTATGGGCATCACTGTCTATTATAGAAAATTCATTGAAGGGTTTTCCAGGATCACAAACCCCATAACGTCACTACAGAAAAAGGGAAAGAAGTTTGTCTGGGACCAAAAGTGTGCGGACAGTTTTGCAAAGTTAAAAGAATTATTGACTTCAGCGCCTATTTTGAGGATTGCAGATCCTAATAAAGATTTTGTAGTATGCATAGACGTGTGCAATGATGGACTGGGAGGAGTCCTAATGCAGGAGGGACATGCTTTAGCGTATGAATCAATAAAATTGAAAATACATGAGAAGAACTATTCTACCTATGACCAAGAATTGCTAGCAGTGATTCATGCCATAAAAATGTGGTGTCACCACCTTATCGGCAGAAAATTTACCTTGATGACGGATAATATGGGGCTGAAATATTTGTTAGATCAAACAAATTTGAATGCCAATCAAGCCAGATGGCTAACTTTTCTGAGTGAATACGATATTGAAATTCAACACATTAAGGGGAAGGAGAATAAAGTGGCTGACGCATTAAGTCATAATGCAAGGATACATTTTGTTTTAGCCATCAGCACATAAGCAACAGATTTGGAGGAATATATTTTTGAAGGAATTAAGGAGGATGAGGAATACAGAAAATGTCACGTCCCCTCCCATCCTACCAGCTAGGTGGAGAGGATCGTGAGGTTAAACCGGGCAATTAGCCCCATATCCATTAAAATCAAACTCATTGATACAAATACATGTATAAGGGCATGCAATAGAAACACAATAGATATTAAGTAAATGTTGTTGATATCTAATCATACACTCAAGATTTCTGTGACAGCCAAATAAATACCTTTGCAGAATTATAAAAGATCATATGGACATGCATAAACTTGTAAAAGCTCAACGGAAGTAAATTCAATAGCACATCCATCATTCATTCTAATATTCATCCAATGATAATTGCCAATGTAACGCACAAGAGAATACTTATCTTATACAGAAGTAGTCCCACGCAACTAGCTATGCAACTGTAACGTTCCACCCAACCGTAGGCCAGTGTGCTCCTCAATCTCTCGGCACCACTGCCACCCCCGAGCTAGGCATGATCTCTACAAGGAACCAGGGAACAGCAGACTCACACATAGCCAAGCATACACCAAAATGAGCCAAGCCAATCTACAATTGGGTTTATCAGGATGCTAGGAGATGGAAAGGAAGAGTTGCTAAGCTAGTGAGCTCCAGCACAGAGCCAGGGATAACCTTGCAAGATCTATCTAGCTTGGCACCCACAATACCTACTCACCCAGCACAAGGAAGTATTCTTTTCTCTGCTATACAGTCCCTCAAGCCATACCTTCCCTATCTAGTGCTCTCAGGGTATGCATATAAGAGTAACCAAAGCCCTCTTGATCTTCTTGAGAGGTTGTCTCCCCCACTAGGTTTATCAAGCTACTTCTGTCCACCACCACTCCAAAACTTCAATTCACAGGTTCAAACCAAAAATGAGGATGCACACCACAGCAGAACACAATCATGGGGCAGGATAAAACGTTTTTACAGGTAGATGCATGAGATGGGGTTTCAGCTAGCTCAGCAAAACATGGGAACCCACAAAAACGAAATGGGAAGTTGGGGAACAACCCACGAAGCCAAATCCGTTTTTAGTAAAACGTCTAGGGTCAATTCGGGGCAAAAACGACCTCCCTCCTAGTCCCCAATTCGTGACATTCCTCTCCCAACTGTTATACCAGGCAAAAACGACTCCCAGGCATGGAAAAATGCAGGATTTTGATGAAAAACGTATATGGAAAAGACCCAGCTAACTCCAACTGCGTGAATGAGTGAAGACTGCCCCTTCCCCATGGATTTGGGCACCATTTCGTGGGTGTTTTCTTGCCCCACAAGCAAAAACACGAATTTCCAGGTTGATGGCTTGCCCATGCACGAAAATGGCTTGCCCATACTTCTTCATTTCCAAGGCATTAACTGCCTTAACCAATTTCTTGGAAGAATTAAATGATTGGGTACATGAGACAAAATGGGTAGTTGGTGGTTTATGGGTTTCCCCATTGACACATGGATTAATACCATTGGCTCAAGGGTTTGAATAATTTCCCTCCCTTTTCCTTGTAGAACCATGCCCCATCTCTTTTGTTGCATTGCATAGCCGGTTGTGGGTTTTTCATTAAAAATTCGTAATTACATGATGTCTTATATACATTGTGCCCATCTCGCACAAGAACCATAGGCATCTATTTTAATTGCCGATACATAAACGCTAAATCAATGGTGGGGCCTTGGCCTTGAGCTCCTCACCATGATTAAATATCAGTATTTACATCATTTACAAAGGGGGTCAAAATGGGGACGTGACAGAAAATTACAGGAAAGGACAGCAGAAAACAACTCTGAAAATTCTGTAACAGATTTTAGTTTGAAGGAAAATGGCTTACTGCTGTCCAAAAACAGATTGTACATACCAAACTTACCAGCAGTAAAAATTCTGATTTTGGATGAGATGCACAAAAGCCACTATTCTTGCCACCCAGGTTACCAGAAAACCATCACAATGCTAATGAAGGAGTACTACTGGCCTAGGATGAAGGATGAAGTAGCGGAGTATATAGCTAAGTGTTTTAACTATCAAAAAGTGAAGGTGGAATATCAGCATCCTGCTAGATTGTTGCAGCCCTTGCCTATACCTAGCTGGAAATGGGAAGTCATAAGTATGGATTTCATCATTGGTTTACCAAAGAATAAAAAACAGCACGACTCCATCATGGTGGTAGTAGACAAACTTAGCAAGGCAACCCATTTTATCCTTGTCAAAACTACCCATAAAGCCCCTGATATTGCATAAAGTTTTATGAAGCAGGTTTTCCAACTACATGGCATACCCAAGGTAATAGTTTCAGACTGAGATTCAAAGTTCATAGGTAATTTTTGGAGGTCTTTGTTCAAGGGGTTAAACACCAACTTAAATTTCAGCACTGTGTTCCATCTGCAAACAGACGAACAGACTGAAAGGGTGAACCGGATATTGGAAGATATGCTCAGAATGTATGTTAAGGATCAGCCTGGCAAGTGGGAAGACTACTTGCATTTGGCAGAGTTTGCGTATAATAATCACTACCATGCTTCAGCCAAAATTATCCCATTTGAGATCCTTTACAGAATAAAGTGTAACACACCGGTGTCATGGAGTGATCCGGTTAGCACGGTCACCTTAGGGCTCGAATTGTTGCAGGAATTAGAACTAATCGTGAAGCAAGTACAAGGGAATCTTAAAGCTACCCAGGATAGACAGAAAAGCCAAGAACATCTTAAAAGAAATCATAGAGAGTTCCAGGTTGGTGAACATGTTTTTCTTAAGGTAAGGCCGAAAAAGAGTTCCTTAAAATTAGGAAGCTATGCCAAATTGGCACCCAGGTATTGTGGTCCTTTCGAAATCTTGTCTAGGGTTGGACCAGTGGCATATCAATTAGCCCTACCTTCAAACCTCAAAGTCCATAATGTTTTTCACATTTCATTTTTAAAGAAATATGTGCATGATCGTACTCATGTTGTAAATTGGAATAATGTTCAGGTGGAACAAGGCGGCGATTTTCCGGTGGAACCGGACTGTATTATCGCAAGGAAAGAAAATCTACTCCGGAACCACATGGTTGGCCAACTAAAAGTGCAATGGAAGCACTATAGCCTAGCAGAGGCTAATTGGGAGTTGGAGAGTAGTATGCGGGCTGCATACCCAACTCTGTTCTAGGAACACTCAAGGAGTGAATAAAGCAACATCAAGGATGATGTTGAGGCTTAAGGGGGGGTGTATGTCACCTACCCAATTTTTGAGAATAATTATTTTCTACTATTATCCTTTTTTGCAAAAATACTTTGTGTTAAATTATAATTACAAGTTTGTAATTATGACCAAGTAGGTCAAAATGAATGTAATGACTCATTATTATTATTTAATAAATGAAAATGGGAGACAAACACTCAAGAAAGCTGTTACAAGAGTGTCCACTGGCCCACTAGGAGGAATGGAAGCTGCTAGAAGGAATTGGACAAATGGAAGCATTTGCACTCTATTATTAGCTGTTGGTATGGGACAAATCCCCCTAATTTTGTGTCATTTCCCCCTCCAGGTGGAGGGAGGTGAGTAGGCAGCTCACTAATGACCAGTTAATTACAAAAAGACCTAGGCAGCCTATAAAGGGCAATTCAAATTGAGTAGGGAGATCTTACAATGTTTTCTGTAGAAACATTCCTCATGCTCATCAGGTGATGGCTGAGAGATTCGAATAGGGGAGGTTGTGGAGAGTGCAAGTATAAGTCTGCAAATGTTATGAGAAGGATAGACCAGAGGTGCTGGTGCTAGTCCCATTGATTACTAAGCCTGTAAGGCTGAATATATGTATATATTTTCTTGCTGCTGCAAGTAGAAGTCCTAAGCTGCATAACCTTCTTCCTCTTGGTGGATTAGTGGATAGGCTCGGGGGTCCTAAGGCAGACATCTTGGCTTCTTAGGAGCAGGTTGGGTGGAACAGGCTTCTTGAGTGATTTGTTCCTCCCATTACAATCAGGTTATATTCTTTTGTGTTTTCTTTCTCAATCACATGAATGCTCTCAAAAAATGGCTTAGTATTGTTATTTAATGATCAATAGTAGTAAATTGTTAGATCCTAATAAATTTAGATTTGTTGAAATGATAAAATGACTCCTCTGCATTTTTCCCCATGCGTGAAGCTGCATCGTACTCCAGTACAGAGAGGTAGCATTAAATATGCCTAGCTAAAAGTGAAACCTAGCATGCATCTAAATATCTAAACCAAAGACCACCCATGCACAAACTTATGTTTATCATGCATCTTATATTTTAGCAGCTGTAGATTAGATCCTTGCATGCAATGTTTTTACTGTTCAAATTTGTATGCTGCATAACCTACTAGAAACTAGTCATAGTAATAGGTTCTTTTCTTATTTCTGAAGGTGAACATTATGTTAACATCTAGGGTTACTGATCTTTACTAATTACTTCAAAGAAAACAATACCATGCATTTTGTTTAACCATATTCCCGTTTTCCTATCCTCTCATTGTTTTTAGAATCTGATTGATCTTATATAAAATATTGTCTTCACTGTATTATTTTGTACAGAAAGAAAGAAAGCTACTGTGTTATTTTATCCTTTCATCAGAGGTCCAAATTGGATGAATACGGGAATATATAGTTAGAATAGAAAAACTGTTATATTCATAAGCAATCAAATTAACTGATGATTGCACTGTTATTTTCTCTTTTTATGAATTATCAATTGCATGTGATAGAATTTACATCACAGAATACCAAGTTATTAAAAACTAGGACAAACATAGCATTATTAAATTGATAGATTAAATTACAGTATCTCTACACCCAAACTGGGGTCAACATGTTCTCATTACATTATTATTTATAACATTTAACAGCTACCAAATCAAGGTTTCATTACCATAGACAGTCTCACTATAGAATCAAGAGTTATTATTCTTGTGCCTTTAAAGCATCATTATAGACAAGCATACTTCATTAAACATCGACAGGCTAGGGTTTAGCATTATCACAGTTGTATTTCAAACAAAAACCAATACCCTTTTATTATCGGCTTATAGCCACTTTTTAATTAAATAACTTAAACATGCCTTTCGATCCTTGGATCTGAGTTCAAGAATGAGAAGATCGAAAACACCATACATAGACATGAAAACCTAAATTATCTTAAATAGGCTTTTAGATACAGATACAAAAACGAGAAGTTCAAATCACCAAACGTAAGCATTAAACCCTAAATAATTATCGTTTCCATTTAAATTAACAGTGGTTACACCCTACAGTTGCCGCATTCTTTTGTTGAATGTTCCATGCGAAACCCCATGCTATTTATACACACAGCAAATACCGAAACAAAATTATAGTCGATGTATCTCTTTTTCATCGACCCAGAAGTACCCAAAACGATAAGACATAAAACGTAAAGTTGTAAGACTCTTTGAAAACATGAGGGTTCAACCCTACCAAACTCTCTGAGCCTAGGAATGGCCAGCCATATATTTTAAAACATGTACATCACCTACACTATCAACAAAACTTAAAACTATAACGTTTCCCCAAATGCTGCATGCGAGACAAAGCCATTGCCGTGAAGGCATGCTACCAAAACTCTGCTCATCAAGTCCGATTCTAGGAGAACCACTAAGGAGGGATACCACCGAAGCTTACCAGTGGGTTTGCTTAGTTCTTTTCCCCTTCGACTATTCCGGCACCCTGTTGATTCACCGAGGGTTACCTGCCAACAACCATCACTGAGTTAAGCATCGGATCATGAGGTAGTAAGACATGCAAAAAAAGAATAATATGAAAACCCTTGCACGTTACAATACCTGAGTCATGACAGAGAGTCGACGAAGCTAGCATCCATCCAATGCGAAGGAGAAGCACTTAGTTCGAAGACCACGACGAGGGATACCTCCCAAAAAACTTACAACTTCATTAAAAACCCCAGACTTGCAAGCTACTGCAACACCACAACTGATGCACTCATCCCACCTGTAGATTGCTACACAAATCATTTCTAGACTTGGCTTCCATGGATAAAAACTACTCACAGACCAAAGGTTGCTGCCGGTCTTAGGATCGAGCCTGAGGGAGGCTAGAAAAATAGCAAAACCCTAAGTACCTCTCGGCCGGTTGGCCTCACCTCCCAAACCCTACCACCGAACAATAACAAAGAAAACGTTACAATAATCCATAAGTTACGATAGGGTTCATCTCATCCCAATACACAATGATCAACGACGGAGATCCACTTTCTTTGAGCCACGTTGGAGGGTGGCAGGAGTAGCATTAAATTGCTCATCTACCTCCCAAGCCATGGAGTTTCCATTTCAGTTGACACCAGGGCAGGAGGCCCGTCACAACTCAATAATTGACAAACCTTATCACACGTCGAAACATCCACATAGACGTGCACATAACACTATCCTTAACACGGTGGCTAGGTAATTTAATTGAAAACCTAATCATTTAATACACCCTCGATTCGTACGCAGGCTTTTGCAGGGCCATCATTCCACCTACCAATCCATATGAATCAACGTTAATAGCATTAACATGTAAATATTATCAATGTATAGCGTTCCTGATAACATATAACAAGGTCTTATATGATTCCATATAATCAATTTCGAACCACACTCATAGCATATGAATATCCACTAAGGTCATGAGCAATCATAGGGCATGGAGTGACTCTACCCATCACATAAAGTCTATTATAAAGTTCACAATAGGGATTATTGTAGAGCTCATAAAGCTTGTCCACACCATAAGTTATATAAATACACCGCTAGGGTATGGTTTCCACCCAAGGACCCATCGCACAAATTGCATGGTAGGGTATTAACGTTTAATGCATCACCATTTTAACTACCCAGGTAATAGAGTTTAGAACCAACTTATCACTCCTTCCATAGTATGACTTAAGACCATGAGCCCTTGTCTTGAACCTGTCACCGTCAACATTTATAAAAGGAATTACTTAACAGCCACAAGGCATTAATGGAATGACCATACATAAAGTCATCAACACTTAACGGAAACATTCATAACAAACACACCCTGAGATAGATGATATCTGCAGTCTTTGAGATAGATAGGTTCATCTTACAGAATTGGAAGGAGACCATACCTGTAGCATCGAAATTCATAATCAGTTTCGATTTATATCACGGTTATTAAATACTCTGAATTTCATCGCTATCTCTTACCTGTGAATCTGCGCATGAAGGATGAGTGTAATGCTTTAGCGGAGTAGCTAAGTAAGCCTCGGGGCACCTCTTGGAACCCCTTTCATCATCATCCAGAAAAGTTAAACTATCAGTGCTTGTCAAAAGAATTTTGTTTTCCAATGCATCCAAATTTTCAATCATTCCAGCATTTAAATAAGAACATAATCATTAATTGATTTTCATTACGCCATCAGAAGACAAAAAGACACAACCATTAAATTGTTCCTACCAAGCGACACTTTTATTAATTGCTGATTATTGAATATTATTATTTCCGCATTTTACAATATTGCTTTTTATGGCGATTTTTTTATTTTATTTTAAATTTTATGAAAATATTGGGATGTTACATTGGGTTATTAGGCTTCCTTAGGAATTCGACCCTATTGGTTTATTGGCAGGTCAATTCAATGTATAAATTGAGGGTGTGCCTCTCTCATTCTATTCATTCACTCACTTCTCAAGCTCGCATAGCTAAGTGAGAAAATGGCGCACATGTGGAGGAGGAGGAGTATCTACTAGAGACATCTTATTGGGTTTGACCCTGTGATCTTGTATTGGGGCTTATTCTATCTCTGAGGAAGTTGCGGGGTTTTTCACCTTCTTGGTTTTCCCCGGTGAAACTCTGTGTCTCTTGTGTGCTTGTTATTGTGTCTATGATTGATATGCTCTAGATATGTTGTACATGTTTTTCTCTTAGAAATCCTGAATGATAATGGAATGAAATTATCGAAAAATTAAGAATTAGGTGATGGATGAGGCTTCTTAAGCACGATATCAGAATTCGAGAGAGACATTGGCAGGAGTGGTTGGAGGAGGAAGACCTAAACCTAGTGGAAGAACATGGAGAATTTTAGTATCAATTGGACATCCAAGGGAAAATTAAGAACAACAAAAAGCCTATCCTTAGGATTCAAAATATAGAATTGAAGCATTAGAGAAAGTATTTAAATCTCTACAATTGAAACTGAAGGAGAAAGAAGTAGCAGAGGGATCATCTTCCCGTCCATCGGTGCTCAAACCTAAAGAGCAAGTTCCACAACAGTTCTAAATTTCTAGTTTTAATGTTTTGTAAGTTTAAGTTTCTTCTAGGACAATATGTTGGGTTCTATAGTTACCAGTATGTAGAAGTTGGAATCAACAATAGGGTCTCCATTTTTGTGGAAAAATAGCTAGTTAACAGTATGGTGTTGAACTCTCAGGCTAGGGGCCCTAAACTTGGATGTATCTTTGTTTTTGATGAGGATATTTTCCTCCCTTTTTAATATAAAAATACTATCCGTTCATGTCAAAAAATGATCAAGATTAGTGAACAATGATAACAAGATAGATGAGAAAAATAAGGGAATTACCAAGCTCATCATACCCCCAACTAAGATATTATACATCCCTTGTGCAATGAATTAGTTAGTATCAAACTCAAATTGAGGTTTCTATTCTATGAAGATAACCTTGAGGTCATAAGGGATCAAATGGGTGCAAGCCTCTATTGAATGAAAACCTCACAAGGTTGTAATCAACTTCCATCTCCTTCTAGCTTAATCCTTTTCAAGATAAGCATCACTTCTGCAATTTGGATTAGGAAATAATAACAGTGGAAACTGAAACCTAAGATCCAACCAATGCAAACCCATTTTTTGACAATAATGTCATGTATTCAACTCATGTAGAGTGAATCTTGGATATTGGGAAAATAATGTGGTTCCCATTGCTTGGTCTCATCAATGAGCTCCTCCATCTCTTCGGGAAACAATGCACTAAATTTACAGTTGATTTAGTATAAAATTAGTAAAATTTAGCAATTGTTTCATACTCTTGATGCGATATAACTCCTTTGAAAGAAGGGTTAGAAAACCCCTATTGATGCACTATAGTCATATCATCCACAAAAGTTGTTTCTAGTTAAACTCACAAGGGTGCATTGAGTACTTCTCCTTTATACAACTCCATTTTGTGAGTTCTCCAAATTTCATTTTGCAAGGTGTGGAAGGCTCAAAGATCAATTCCCCTTACAAAATGATTAGGCTTCTATAAAGTATCATCTGTAAATTATAAATAATTATGCAAATATAGTTCACAAAGAAAATTTATTCTTTCGAGAATGGTAGAAAAATAAATTCCACAAAATGTTTCCTAGTTCCCTTCAAATCAAATGGAAAGTTGTATATAATTCGTTCTATCTATATATGATATCATGTTCTTTGAGATACATGGTATACAAAAGAGATGTTGGTATACATGATATCAAATCAACAACTAATTCCTTGAGCTTAACTACTTTTTTCTTCAATTTTTTATTTATGTTTGTTGCAATTCCTCACCATGACATCTCTTAACATCTACCAATTATTTATTCAAATTCTTATTTTTTCCCCTCAAGGACCATATCATGTCATGTTTATTATTTTAATATTTGAATGCTTCCCCCTTTACCCAATTCAATTGTTTATAATGGGCTTCCATGGGAGTGCATCCTTTGTGATGGGTGAAGAAATTTCCTTATAGAAATATTTTTAATGGTCTTCCTAATTCATTGTGCACTGAATCGATGCAATTCCTTAATTAAATTAGAAGGTGATGGTGATGACTAAAGATTTACTTGATGTGTAGCATCCATGGTGCCGATTGTGGCCAATGCTTGTTGTTCCAAGTGAAGTGTTATTGTAGCTACAATGAATTTTATCTCATCTTCCTCTACTCGTACTTCCATACTCATTAGGCCTTAGAGATGAAGGAGTGTGATATGGGTGTTATTTAGTGTTGTAGCAATACTCACCAACCAAGAACTTCCTTTTTATCCCTTTTCTCTTCTCACACCCTTAGAAGCCTCCACCACCATTGTTTTGGGTTGTTGTTCATTGATGGAAGGAGACCCTACATGTTAACCAACCATCTCCATGTCATCTTCATAATTTTCCAATTTAATAGCCAAATTACCAATGAAATCATCCCAATTATCCCTTGGGTGGGATTGAGTAAAAATGTCTTTAACCAATAGATTTATTAGTCCATGATGGGTGAGCTTATGTTGTCATCCAACTCGAAAATGTTGGGCTATGGCTTGAAGTGAATGCAACTGGAAAAATGAATGTTAATTTTATCGTTTCTTCTAAAATTGACAAAGAAACAAAAGTGACATGCCATGTATATTAGGGATGAAGCTCCTTCATAGGTGAATCATTTAATCACATTATGCACCATCTCACTCCAAGGCTAAGGTAATGAAATATATCGTATCCCTTCTCTTATGTCTTCAACATCTTCATCTATTACAAAGAAATATCCTTTTTTCTCTTATGGATTTAGTTATTTCATCGAACCATTTTTTTCCTTCCACAACCAACCCTACAAATATGGTAATAACCTCATCTAAAACGTTATCCCCTATCCCATACACCCTTGTGATCACATTTTTCAAATTTTGGGTGAATTATTCTATCAAAAGTATGTTGACATCCTGAATCTTCTTTAAAATTGCAATCATCCACCCCACCTAAATATTTCTACAATAAGAGTGTGTCTAATAATTATCTCCACAAAAGTAGACTCATGTTTTCTCAAATTGTCCCCCATATTTGCTTATTCACAACCCTTACTTAATAGCACAATGTTGGAGAACTTTGCTGCTTAATGAAGAAGAAGTGATGGCATCTTACTCATTCATAATTCAAAATTGATTGATATCATGCCTAAATATTAATGTAATTACTACATTTTAATTTTCAATATGGTTGGTTCCATCAATCAATTGACACATGCTCCGTCATCACTACATTTCTTTTCCATTGGCTAAACCAAGTTATTCAACTACCAACTTGCCAAAGTACAACTAAATTAATATGGGCAATACATACATGGATTTACAACTTAGTAAACATTAAAAGTGGAATCATTAGGGATTAATACAAATAATTTTAGTAAATGCGAGATAAGAAAATTATGGTGGTTCAACTTGTTACATGGTAAAGGCGAGGGAAAAGATAAGGGAAACAACTTGTGTGCAATCAAGTCATGGAAGGTGTTGATAGGTTTGTGTAAAATCTATGTCACAGTAGGATACAGCTACTGTGGATTCCTCATAGCTGAAAGATTAAATTCATTAAGCAAGATACAAGTGCAAAACTATTTTAGATTGAACAAATGATCAAAACTCAGCACAAATGATCAAAATTCCAGAAATGCACAAATCATCA
Source organism: Larix kaempferi (assembly GCA_027924585.1). Taxonomy (NCBI): domain Eukaryota; kingdom Viridiplantae; phylum Streptophyta; class Pinopsida; order Pinales; family Pinaceae; genus Larix; species Larix kaempferi. Next base: position 22,377,908 of record BSBM01000742.1, on the reverse strand, counting down.
AATATGAGATATTATTAACTATCCAATGCTATGAAATAGATTGGTTCATCCTTATATACAAAATAGGACAAAAAATATCCACTTGGAGTGTCCACACTTAGCTAGCTTAGATTTACCCCAATCCCCCCTAGGTTAACCAAAATGGTTTCCAAAATAACTCAAGCAGGTTCAAAATATGCATGTGAACACTGAGTAAGCATGGGAAGTCACACTGAGGTTCACACATGTGAGGATAAGGTTGGGTGGAAGTTGGTTAGGCTTAGGCATGCTAAAAATGGCCTAGGGAGTGGGAATTGTCCACATACAGAGCATGAGCGCCCTTGATCAATGTGTTTCCTTAAAACAAGGAAAGAGGCATACTAGGGAAATAAATGCTTGGATAAGCATTCCTAACAGCTAGTTTGACAACCTCTTGGCCCATACTTTGGCTCATACACCATGACCTTGTTCACACTTATCCAGATAAGTCCAAACCACTTCATAATAACTAGTTTCACACCTAGGGATGTATTATTAACCAGTTTAGCACCTAATAACCATTAATTAATTAATGATTAAGGTACTAAGGTATAACATTTCTCTAACACCCCCTTATAAGCTAGACTTTGTGGAATATCAAAAATAAGGCCTTGGCAACTAAGGCTCAAGTCACCTTTTACAACAGAAATTTATCTGTCCATGTAAAACGAGGAAAGGGGAAAAACCACATGGGGAAAATCCTCCCTAAAGAATGGACATGACACAGAGATGATCAAAAGGTCTTCAATAGGTCTTGTTCTTCACTTGAATGAGTTGAATGAACAACTTCTTGGTGAAGATGTTGTGGATGTCATGATCATGCACCAATTCTTCAATGTTCTGTAGACAAAAAGCATGTTGGAAGGCTCCTTGAAGTTCATCATTTGATGATGGGGGAGCATCATAAGAATTCTTCTTGTTGCATACATACGCTGATAGGAATACATAATAAATAATGGAAAATATATCTCTACAAAATCCTTCCCAAAGAACATCAAAAGACTCAACAAAATCAACTCCTTGAGCAACGGCCATATGGTGAATCAAACAATGTATCTTTCTTCCAAATTGATGTAGCACCTTCCCAAGTCCGCAATAGAGCTCATGAGGCTCTGAAATATCAGAATATAAGTCATATGGAGCAGAAAACAATAGAGGTATAGTGTCTCCATGAGCGAGTGTCTTTTCAGTAAGAAGAGAGTGTGCAACTGGATCACATTGACAGTTGAGCGAACTTGAAAGGTCTAGAGACTTGATTTTTGAACCATAGGTGGTAAGATTAGGTCTAGACATGTGGAAAAATAGTCCAATGATATCCAATGACATGGCTGTCCAACCAAGGAATGATATGCAAGACATAAAACCAACATAGATAAATGACACAGTTTTGGAAACAATAAAATTGTGAGATTTTCCAACTGGAGAACTTGGGGGTTGTGTGGTCTTTTGGGAATCCAATGGTTGGGAAAATGGTTTGATGGATGTAATAACCTGTATATCATCCTGCATATTACCTTCCATATCAGAATATGAAGGATCTTATTGAAGTGGGAAAGAGATTTCAGAAGGCATGTAAAAAACTAGTGAAAAATGACTAGTATTGGGAGAAAGCTTTGGTGAACTGGATGGAGATTCTTTCAAGGAAGGGATAGAAATTTCTGAAGCTGATATATCAGAACGTGAATCAGAAACATAGACATCAGAAAGATATTTAACTCTAGCATTCAAAGCATACAACTTTTTACTTTTGCAGGTAGCATAGAGGCAATGATCTTGTTCCAAAGAGAGCTTGGCTTCTTCTCTTCTTGCAAAATTTGGAACATCAATGTTATGTTCTTCAAGTAGCTTGGTTATAATGTCTATATTCTTTCTGAAACATGATTTTTCATTGTGAGAACCTCTTCAATAAACACATTTGGGCTTCTCTTTCTTGCTCTTCATCTTCTTCACTTTTGAATCTTCATCACTTGAACTTGAGCTTTCATCACTTGACTGCTTCTTCTCCTTCATCCTCTTCTCTTGTGGTTTAGATTTGGGATTTTGTTTGCCTCTTGCATATTTCAAATCTCTAGCTGCAAGTACTTGGTATTTTTACTTAATGGAACCCATTAAGACCAAATTATCTTGCTCTTCAGTTAGCATAACCATGAAATCAACCAAAATGGCATTTTCCAATTTCTAACTATGAGCTTTGTGGAGTTGAATGTAGAGACAAAAATTGAGTACTCAAGACCCAATTTTGAAAGAATGGACAAGATCAACTGTTCTTCCTTCTTATCAATGCCACACTGTTTGATTTGCAAGACCAAGCTCTTGAACTTGGTGAAGAAATCCTGGATGGATTCGAAATTGCTTGGACTCAGTGAGATCAACTCATTCTCAAGTTGATGTCCTCTCATATCATCAGTCTTCCCAAATAGAGACTCAATTTTGAGCCAAACTTCATTGGGTGTATCTAGAATTTCCACATGAAACCAGAGGTCTCTCGAAATACCGAGACAAAGGAGGCCGAATGCCTCATCCATTATGTTAAAAAACTTCGATTTCTCCACAATAGAGTTTGGTTCAACCTATGTGCCCATTGTGATCCTGAAAAAGACCCTTGGATCTCAACAAAATCACCATTTCATCCTTCCAATCAAAATAGTTGAAAGGAGTGATCAACTTTGGATGAGATTGCTCCATCTTCTTCTACTGCTTGCACACTAGGTGACAATGGTGCTCTTGAAAACTTGCAAAAAACTCTCAATCACTCAGGAGGGATCTACACTAACAGATTTGAACCCTGTTTGATAGTGGGTGCATTCAGGAGAGCATCACACCTGATAAGAGCCACTAGATTTCTCCAATGGACTCAATGCAATGGCCTCAGGAATTATCTGGTTTCTCCACTGCTTCTGGCATACCACTAAAACAACCTATTGGTTCGAATAATAGCCCCAAGAGCTCTGATACCATGTAAAATCTATGTCACAGTACGATATAGCTACCATGGATTCCTCACAGATAAAAGATTAAATTCATTAAGCAAGATACAAGTGCAAAACTATTTCAGAATGAACAAATGATCAAAACTCAGCACAAATGATCAAAATTCTAGGAATGCACAAATGATCAAATATGAGATATTATTAACTGTCCAATGCTATGAAATAGATTGGTTCATCATTATATACACAATAGGAGGAAAAATATCCACTTGGAGTGTCCACACTTAGCTAGCTTAGATTTACCCCAATCCCCCCTAGGTTAACCAAAATAACTCAAATAGGTTCAAAATATGCATGTGAACATTGAGTAAGCATGGGAAGTCATAATGAGGTTCCCAAATGTGAGGATAAGGTTGGGTGGAAGTTGATTAGGCTTAGTCATGCCAAAAATGGCCTAGGGAGTGGGAATTCTCCACATACAGAGCATGAGCGCCCTTGGTCAATGTGTTTCCTTAAAACAATGAAAGAGGCATGCTGGGGCAATAAATGCTTGGATAAGCATGCCTAACAGCTAGTTTGACCACCTCTTGGCCCATACTTTGGCTCATACACTGTGAACTTTCTCACACTTTTCTAGATAAGTCCAAACCAATTCATAATAACCAGTTTCACACCTAGGGATGTATTATTAACCAATTTAGCTCCTAATAACCATTAATTAATTAATGATTAAGGTACTAAGTTATAATATCGCTCTAATAGTTTGACAGTGACAATGCAAGTGAATGTGACAATGACAACTCAATGCAGTTAATCCATTTAATGCACCCCCCCCCAAAATCAAGGTTACATTGTCCCGATGACAGAAAAATAAAGTCAGAGATAACAAGAAAAACATAATTCAATACAAGGAAAATGTATGTAAATAAATGAAATTGAAAAAGAAGAGAAATAGATTGTTGGATGTGGAATTGAGAAGCAACAATTTTTGAATTATGGAGCAAGGTGGCAATAATGCAAAAAAAATATTGGCTAAGAAAGAGGCTACAAAGAGACTCACAGGTGAAAAAAAATATAACATTTTTAGAGAAATTCAACAGCTACATAAATATATATTGGTTATAAAGAAAGCCAACAACTACAAAAAATATAGTGGCTATAGAGAAACTCATCAGTAATGGAGAAGCAAGATTTTTTTCTTCTTTGAATTCCATAGAAAACCCCATCAAAATTGGTTTTCGATACTTCCCATGGCCCGTGATGCCTAAGGGATTTTATAATTTTTATTTTATTTTATTTTATATCAATGTAGAGAAGTGCTAACTAGGCATATGTGAACGTTGGAAGTCCTTCAATCAAACTAATATATGATTGGTTCCATAACCTTGTAACAAAATATTCATTAGATTTGGGTCCCCTATACAACTTAATATGATGGCCATTAATAAGAAGAGGGATGCAATCAACATCAATAGTTCATAATTGAATTGCTCCATTGTCATAAAATTCTTCAACCCCATAAGGACTTAACCTTCATGTATGAAGTGCACGTTTAAAATATTGGAACTTGGAGTCATATAGTAAAGGGCCAGTCACCTAGCTAAAATTACTTTGATTTATTAGTTGATCATGTCAATGAGTGTGTTGTTGTTGTCTATATTTAGTATGCTACAAAGGTTGATGATGAAACCCATCTAATAAGTTTATATAGGTTAATCATTCTTGTTGAGCAAGAGAAATATCAATCCCGAGTTCAAATAGTTTCCAAAGAGTTTTAATTTCAAACTCGGTTGGAAGAAGTACTATTTATCCATAGACCAACCCATAGGGAGTAAAACATATAGAAGTATTCCAAGTTGTACGAGAGGCCCAAATAGCCTCAAGAATTTGATCAACCTAGACTTTATGATGGAAATGGATTATTTTGGTCAAAATATTTTCAAGATCCCTATTAGTGACCTCAACTTAGTTGTTGGCCCATGGATGATAGATAATGGAGTATTGATGCTTAATCTATTAGAGATATATGATATTGACGATTATATTTGAATTGAATTGATCTCCCTTATTAGATAAAATTTCCATAGGTACACTGAATCTAGTAAAAATGGTTTCATATAAGAATTCTATGATCCATTTCTCTTTGCTATCCTACAAAGGTGAAACTTTGACCCATTTGGTGAGATAATTTTTATAGAATAAGATGTATCAAAACTAATTGGAAGGGGGACCAATGGATCCATTGAAATCAATGCCCCATTATTCAAATGATTCCAAATAAAACTATAGTTGCAAATGAATATCTACATATTTAGTGGGGAAACCCATTCATTGGAAATCATCACACTAAGAAACATAAGCACGGGCATCTTTATGAAGTGTAGGTCAATAGTAACTGGCGGAGACAATTTTCCTAGTAGTCCTTTCTACAACAAAATTCCTGCCACATGGTTCATCATGAAAATACTTCTATATATCATACACTACATCCTCTCATATGTAGTGAGGAAGAATCTTATCTAGCTCAAATTGAACAGGTAACCATGAATCCATGTAAATAAACCATTCTTTCTAATTAGTCCATAGTTCTACTTGTAAGAGAAGTGTCTCGGGAGCCTCCTAAGCACCAAGTAATTGGAAATATATGAAAACCATGGTGTGTAAAAAAATTGTGAATAGGTGTTCACTGAGAAAGGAATTGTCCAAACACTTATCCTATATATTACTAGGTAATCATCATAAAAAATCCACAACAACATTCTCTCGACCATGATTGTCAAGTATAGTCACATCAAATTCTTGAAGAAATAACAATTAACAAATGACTCTACCATTAATGATCGGTTTAATTATTAAATACTTAATGGTAGAGTGATCAATATGAAAAAATAGAGGAAAACCGGTAATTTAGTGGTAAAATTTATTGATAGCATAAAACACAACAAGAAACTCCTCTTTGGTTACATTGTAACTTAACTCAGCAGTTGCAAGATTCTTGCAGGCATAATAAATAATGTACATTTTTCAGATTCCTCTATCCCAAAACTACACCTAAACTTTTATCGGAGGCATTAGTATACATATGGAAAGGCAATTCTGAATTCAGATAAGGGAAAATTATAAGGATCCATAATTTTCAGAAAGTGTAAAAACCTTGGTGAATCTTACTAATTCTTAAACTTTCAATGATAAAATGTTTGGCAATATTTTTGTATAAGTATTCAAATTCTAAGGAGTTTATATAGTTCCTGAACAATTTTGGTGATGTCTAGAGTAAAATGTCTTTATCTCATGGAATTTGGACAAATCATAATAGAATAAATGGAAATTGGTGAATGTTGTTTTAGAAAAAAATAGAAAATTAGCCCATATGATAAATTCCGCCCCTAAAATTTTCTCTGATTTAGATTGAGGAAAACAAGGGCTGTTGTAAGTTTGTATTTTAAGGTTTCAAAGGCTTTTCTAAAAGTTGGAGTCTAATAAAATACCATGTCCTTAGAAAGAAGGGTATACAAGGGAGTATAAATCTTGCTAAAATCTTGAATAAACCTTCAATAATGTCCAACATATCCTAAAAAAATCCGAACAACTTTTTTCTTTTGTGGGATATGAAGATATTTGATGACATTTAGATCAATACCTACAATATCCTTATAATCCCATGAAAAAATAGATGAATGAATTTGCAACAGACTCATAAAAAATTACTATTGATTTGGTTATATCTAACTATTGAGGTTAAGTATTTTTCTAGGAGAAATTTCAATAACCATAACTCTAGAATCATCACTATTGCTACAAAGTAATCATTTAGGTAGCTAAAAAGAGAATCACTATGAGATTGATGTTGGGTGTGTTTGTTGGGCTGGGCCCAAGTGGGTTGGAAAAATATATAAGTATGGAAAAGCGTGCGTAGTGCACTGCAGCAGGAAGAAAAGGCAATTTTGATAATTGCGTAATGTGCGTTGTGGCAGGAAGAGAAAGCAGTTTTGGTGAAAGCGCATTACGCACAGCGGAAGGCGACGAACAATTTTGAGGTTTTGTGCATGTTGCTCGATGGCAATGACTAAGGCATGGTTGCATAGTAGGACGATGCACATGGTAGCACATGAGCTATTTTTGGGCAGAACATGGGTAAAGGTCAGACGAGGATATGACCTAGTTTGGGTAAGGAACTGGTCGCTTTAATCTATCATCCACCTATTCCTTACCCAAACTAGGTCATATCCTCGTCTGACCTTTACCCATGTTCTGCCCAAAAATAGCTCATGCGCTACCATGCGCATCGTCCTACTACGTGACTATGCCTTAGTCATTGCCATTGCGCGACACACACAAAACCTCAAAATTGTTTATCGCCTGCCGCTGCGTGCAATGCGCTTTCACCAAAACCGCTTTCTCTTCTTGCCGCATCGTGCAATGCACAATTATCCAAATTGCCTTTTCTTCTTGCTGCAATGCATTACGCGTGCTTTTCCATACTTATATGTTTTTCCAACCCACTTGGGCCCAGCCCAACAGTGTTATGCATATGAATTGGTGATCGAAGTCTATATTCCATTGGAATTGAAGTTGACAGATGATAGAAGTCTGGTTGATGATATGACTAGCATAGTCAACTAGCCGTCGATCATGACCGGTCGACGAGGAAGTTGAAAAGCACAAAGTGGGAATGGATTTGATGAAGATCAACGAACGTTCAATTATGGTTGAACCAGTCAAGTCTATTGGAACATAATATTCAAATTTGGTTAGGAATTTATGGACTACCATTAATGAGTAGTAAGCCATAACTAACTTGGGTATCATGAGCTAGTGCACGTGCTTACATCTATAAATATGATGTAAGGTAGAAAGCTACATATGGTGAAGTAAAAGTACTTGTACAAGAGTAGTGAATTCATGATTGAGTTGTAGTGATCTAATAAATTGCTATTGTAAACACTAGTTAATATTGTTGTTAATAGATGAGTGGTAAAGCTTACTAGTTCGCTGGTTTTCCCTAGTAGAGGGGTTTCCAAGGTAATTTATGTGTAGTATGTGTGACTGTGTTTTGTGCCATTGATAATTCTATCATATGTTTTAGTGTAAGAATCATTATGCATGCTCATTGTATTAGGTATTAGAACCCGACAATTGGTATCAGAGCTATATTTGATGACAATTTGAGAATATAAATCGAAAAGTTTAATGGACATGATTTTGAGCTTTGGAAACTTAAAATGGAGGATTTCCTTGTAGATCTAGAGAAATGGGTTGTTTCCATCCCTGGTACAAATCCGAGAGGTATGTCATTGGAAGAAAATTAACAGGAAATCAAGGAGTACAATATGTCATTGTTCAACGGATTTTGTGTTACTCAATGTCTCAGGAGAAGATACTGCAAATAAGCCGCGTAAAAATTTGGGGAACTTGTACCAGTTGAAATATTTGGTTAACATTTTGTTTCTTTGGTAGAATTTATATCTTATGAGGATTAATGAGGGTGAATTGGTTACAGATTACCTGAATGCATTCAACACTATGATTAGTCAGTTGATGTCCATGGATATTAAAAACACATAGGATAATAAATGCATCAGTCTTTTATGTTCTTTTCCAGAATCATGGGATAGCTTGGTTGTGGATATTAGAAGCAATAATACCACATTATATATTGATGATGTGGTTTCATATTTTTTGTAAAAGGAGATGAGATGAAAGAAAATGGAAGGTTTGACCCATGATGCCCTGATGGTGAGAGGTCGATTGATCAACAAAGGAAAAGGAAAATCCTCCAGTAGAAGATCAAAGTTGAGGGTTAGATATAATACCATATCTAAATCCCCTAGTCAAACGATGATAAAATGATAAGATTGTAGAAAGGTTGAATATTATAAGCGAGATTGTAAGTCAATAAGAGTAAAGGATCTAAGAAAGAATAATGGACTAGAAGCAATCCCTTAACTGAAGAAAAAGGGAATGTGTATTTGGCCCAAAAAATTACACAGCCAAAACATGATTGTTGGTTGATTGAATCTGGTGCATCATTTCATGTGACACCATGGAGAATATGGTTCTATTAATATGAAAAATTTGACGGCAGTGATGTTCTTCTAGGAGATGATTCACCGACCAAGATTTTTGGACGAGGTAAAGTTCAACTGGTATTAAAATATGGAAGGAGAGGAACTCTTCCAAGTGTTATGCATTGTTACATTTTAAGCATTAATTCAATATGCTATAGGATCTTCACTGAGAGAATAACATGTACAGTATATCAATGCATAACAATCATATCAAGCATGTCAAGCATCACAAAAATCAAAAGCATGAGACAATGGACACACAGATTTTTCCTTGGGTAAAACCCTAAGATGAAAAACCCCACAACTTCCTCAGAGATAGATAGAGCAATGTCTCAACCAAAGTACAACCAAATACAATAGATAGTCTCCTACTCTGCAGCTGATCCTCCTCCTCCAATGTGTGCCACTTTATGAGTGAGAGAAGAGTGAGTTCTGACATGATCAAAATAGAGAATCCCGACTCTCTATTTATACTTGTCCTGACTTTCCTAATTACTTATGGGGCCGACTTGTCTAACTCAGCCTAATAACCCCAGTTACACATATATCGGGCTGACACCCACATCAGGTAGTCTAATAACCCATCGGCAAGTTAATCTACTTGCGACACTTGTCAATACAAATGACGACACTTCCTTATAGAGGAATAACACATCTCTTATAAGGGTACAATAAATATATATATGAAATACATTCCAAAGTTACATATACATCAACAATCCCTCTTAACTAGGAAGGTATTTCTCGACACAGATCATCGGGCACAAGTCTTCTTCTCTGGATCATCGTCATTGATGCATCGTCATCGAATCATTGTCATCGTCACAGCTGCTACTATCTCGTCCAATCTTTGAATCTACTCGTCATAGGAAGTTCTACAGAGCTAGTCCTTTTTCATACTGGATTTAGGCCCACCACCTGTAGGTCTTCATCATCACTGGTCATACTGTGGAATCCTCAGGACTCATCACGTGTGTCTGCAAAACCTTGCAAGAGCATCCCAGGCCTTTTACGAGTACACAACTCAACCTCTTGAATCTCTCAGGATCTTTTACATGCCATTGCACAACCTATCCACAACCACAGAGTATCCACCTGATACTCACCATATATCATCTAACTGATGTATATCATCACATGATCAACCTGATCATCATCATCATCTGCGAGCAAGCCATCAAGTAAGTACACCTCAGGACTAATTACACTACTTCTACAAAACCTACAAGATCTCTCAGGACTGATTACACTGCCTCGGTAAAACCTGCAAGAGCATCTCAGGATTGATTATATGCCTCTGCAAAGCCTGTGTACCAAACTATCACATCAATGTCTTCAGATCATCATGTAGTCCACGGAGCACAACCCAGATGCACACACACATCACTTACGCTCATCATGGGAGGACTAACCTGCCACCATGTGAAAGGCTCATAGCACTTACACTCACCAGCATGGGAGGACCAACCTACTACCATCTGGAAAAGGCTAACAACACTTACATCAACGACCATGGGAGGACCAACCTACCACCATGTCGGAAAGGCACAACACTTACATCAACGACCATGGGAGGACCAACCTACCACCATGTCGGAAAGGCCCAACACTTATATCAACGACCATGAGAGGACCAACCTACTATCATGTCGGAAAGGCTTCAACACTTATATCATGACCATGAGAGGACCAACCTATTATCATGTCAGAATGGCTCCAGCACTTATATTTCACCATAGGAGGACCAACCTACCACTATGTGAGAATGGCCCAGCCCTTACATCTTACCATGGGAGGACCAACCTACCACCATGTAAGAATGGCTCAGCCCTTACATCCTGCCATGGGAGGACTAACCTACTACCATGCAAGAATGGCTCGACCCTTACATCCTACCATGGGAGGACCAACCTACCACCATGCAAGAATGGCCCGGCCCTTACATCCTGCCATGGGAGGACCAACCTACCACCATGCAAAAATGGCCCAGTGTGCATTTGTGTCTCCAGACTTCATCACTTCCCTCTGGAAGGCATCTTGATCTGAAGTACACCAAGTCTCCCTCTGAAGTATTCAAACTTCACTCTAGCAATCAGCTTGGTCAACACATCGTCTATCTGCTTGTCTGTCGCAATATACATGAGCTTCACATCTCCCCTCTGCACCATATCCCTGATATAGTGGAACTTGATCTCAATGTGCTTCGACCTGTCATCAAAAACTGGGTTCTCTGACAACTTCACACAACTCTGGTTATCACAAAAGATACCAGCAGCATCTAGCGGGAGATAAAATAAATCAGACAGTAGCTTCCTAATCCATACTGCCTCACAACTAGCTGAACAAGCTGCGACATACTCTGCTTCAGCTGTACTCAGTGCCACACAGGACTGCTTCCTGCTAAACCAAGAGATCACACCTAATCCCAGACTGAAGTAGCACCCCAAAGTGCTATTCCGATTAATGGCATTGCCTGCCCAATCCGAATCAACATAACCCTCCAGGTTAAACTTTTGATTCACCTCATACTTGAGCCCATAATCCACTGTACCCTTCAGGTACCTCAGAACATGCTTTGCAGCTATCAGGTGAACATGTCTCGGATCTGTCAGATATTGGCTCAAGGTGTTCATTGCAAAGAAAATGTCTGGTCGCATATTTGTCAGGTACATCAAGGACCCAATCATCTGACGATACATCGTGGCATCAACTGGCTCAGAAGAATCATCACACAGAAGCTTCAGGTTTGATGCCATAGGTGTGGCCATGGCCTTGCAATCCATCATCCCAAAGCTCTTTAGGATCTTTACTACATACTTCCCTTGTCCAAGGAAGATCCCATCTACACTCTGCCACACCTCCATACTAAGAAAGTAGTGCATCATACGCAAGTCCTTCATCTTGAACTTGGCAGCTAGCTTCCTCTTCATGTCAGCAATTAGTCTATCCTCACCTATCAGAAATAGTTCATCCACATACAATAGTAGAATCACTGGGTTTCCCTCCTCAACCTTGTAGTAAAGGCTGGAATCTGCTTTACTCTTGGTAAATCCCAAACTAGATAGGAAGCCATCTATCCTGCCATACCAGGTCCTGGGTGCCTGTTTCAAACCATACAGGGATTTCTTCAGTTTGCACACATGTGTTAATCTATCATGTGTCTCAAACCCGAGTGGCTGCTCCACATACACTTCCTCTTCAACTACACCATTCAAGAAGGCTGTCTTGACATCCATCTGGTGTACCTTCCATTTCATCACTGCATCCAGAGCAAGTACTGATCTAATGGAAATGTATCTGGCCACAGGAGCGAAAGTCTCTTCATAATCAATTCCTTCTTTCTGGGAGAATCCACAAGCTACAAACCTAGCTTTGTATTTCTCGATGCTACCATCTACAGCATGTTTGACCTTGTAGATCCACTTGGAAGTTACCACAGACTTCCCATTGGGTCTTGGGACCACATCCCAAACATCATTCTTCATAATAGATTGGTATTCTTCGATCATAGCATCCTTCCATTCTTTCTTTTCTGCAGCTTCTTCATAACTGGAAGGTTCTTTATCCATGATGTCACAGAGTAAAGCAACATAGCTAGTATGTGACCTTATCCTTTTCCTTTCTCTATGTTCTTCTTCTGGAATGCCAAATCTCTCTGCATCTTGGATGAGCTCTCTAGCCCATGTAGGTTTCCTCTTGTGAGGATTCTTCTCACGAGGTGTATCCACAGGTTCTTGTGGATCTTCCATTTCTTGATCTTCTTCAGGAACTGCTTCATTCATTGTGGTGTCTTGTGTTCTGGATATTCTGGGTTCTTCATTGTCTTCAATAGGTGTCTTTCTCGATTTGTGATAAGTTGAACTTTCATCAAATGTTACATCTCTGCTGATGTCAATCTTCTTGAATCCAGGGAATTAGATTTTGTAAGCCTTCGAGCTTTCACTGTAACCCATGAATATACCCTTCTTTCCTGAAGGATCCAACTTTGACCTTTTCTCTTTTGGGATGTGAGTGTATACTGGACAGCCAAATATCCTGAGATGGCTCACTTCTGGTTTCTTACCAGTAAACTCTTCTTCTAGTGTTTCGTTGTCAAGTATCTTATGGGGTGTTTTGTTCTGCACATATACAGCTGTCCTTGCTGCTTTAGCCCATAAGTGCATAGGTAAGTCTTGGTCATGAAGCATTGGCCTTGTTGCTTCAATTATTGTTCTATTCTTTCTCTCAGCAACCCCATTCTGCTGTGGATTGTAAGGAGTAGTCAACTCCCTCTTAATCCATGAATCATTGCATAACTTTTTGAAGTCTCCTGAAGTAAATTCTCCGCCATTATCAGATTTGAAGATCTTGATATTCAAGTCAGTTTGGTTTTCTATCAAGGCTTTGAATTCCTTGAAATTGTTAAACACTTCATCTTTGTTCTTCAAGAAGTAGATCCAAGTCTTCCTAGATAAATCATCAATAAAGGAGACATAGTATACATACCCACTCAGGGAGCTAGATGACATGGGACCGCATACATCAGAGTGGATAATCTCCAAGATTCCTTTTGCCTTGCTTTCACTGCTTGGAAATGTCTTCTTTGTATTATTTCCCTTTGCACAACCTTTGCAAATGCCTTCATGCTTTGTCTGGATTTCAAGAATACCTTCTACCATTTTGCTTGCAATTGGTAATGCTTTGTAATGCATGTGTGCAAGCCTTCTATGCCAAAGTTCACTTGGCTCTACAGAATCATGGACCATGGCTTGTTCTGGATGGCCCTTCAATTTTTATAATCCTCCCTCTTGCTCTCCAATCACAACTACATCATCTATAGTCTTACCCTTAGGCCACATTAGGACCTGGCCATCTATAAATGCAACCCTCATGCCTTTTGCATCCAATGCAGATATTGAGAGTAGATTCTTCTTGAGACCTGGAATATAGAGTACATATTTCATCTTCATAGACTTTCCATAGTCTAGTGTATAGGAGGTTTCACCACTCCCTTTTATGGGATACTGGTAGTCATCTCCAAGCTTCACCTTGTGGGGTGAATCATGTTCAGATAGATTCACAAAGGATTCTTTGAATCCTGTCATATGTTTGGAATCCCCACTATCTATGAGCCAATCATTACTTCCATGAATAATGGTTCTGGTGAGAGCAGAAATCAAAACATATTCTTCATCACTTGAAGAATATTCACTATCTTCTCTAGCCCTCTTCCTGGGAGGTTCATCATCCTCTGCAGCATGAACATGATGTCTTCTTTTGAATTTCTTCTTCTTGTGAGTACCCTCTTTCTTATTCTTAGGGCAATATCTGGCATAGTGTCCCTTATCATCACATGTATAGCAATGGACATGGGACATGTCCCTTCTATGTCTGGGACTACCTCTTTGATTCTGATATTTTCCTTTCTTTCCATGATGGTGAGATTTCTTGTCACCATGTATTTTGGAGTGAGCTGTGAGTGCTTGGTCTTCACTCCCCATCTTCTCTTCTCTGGCTACAATTCGAGCTTCTTCCTGTGAGCATTCTTCCCACAGTCTACTGAAGGAGATAAGTTTCTTTCTAGCACAAATTCCTTGGATGAAGGAATCCCATGACCTAGGGAGGCCATTAAGAGTGGTCATCACCACTTCTCTATTTTCTATATCTTCACCCACATCTTCAAGTTGTTCTTTTATCTGGGAGACCCTTGAGAAATATGACTGCATAGTCTCAGCATTCTGGATCTTGATATTCTTTAATTGATTCCTCAGGGTCATCTTCCGATTTATGTTCTTGCCTTCAAATAGTTTGGTCAAGGAATCAAACATCTCTTTTGGTGTCTTTAGGGTTGACACATGAGGGATGAGATGATCTTTAATAGAATCAACAATGATCCTCTTTGCCTTAACCAAATTCCTCTTGTGAAGAGCCTTAGCCTCTTCTCCCTCTAGGATAGGGACCTCTTCACTTATATAAGTATCCAACTCATTCTCTTCAAGGATTAACCCAATCCTATACTTCCATGCTCGGAAGTTATCAGATCCTTCAAGCTTGTCCTCAAGCTTGGTGTGGTGAGACATCTTAAAGAGTACTTCAAATGGAAATAGAAAAGATTTGAGTCTTACCACTTGATTGCTGAAAATTGGATCTGGTGCTAGATTAGGGTTTGAGTTTCCCAAATATCTACACAACCAAAAATCTTGAACCAAAGCTCCAAACTTCTTATTTTCCAAGGCGCTTCCAGCTGTGTCTTTAGATTTCAGAAATTCCTATTTTTGAGGAAACCCTAATTTTTAGGGCCAAAACTGAAAGTGCTCAGAATTGAATTCTGATTGGACAAATAGATTCACCTTGCTGAGGAGAGTCAATTAATCATATTACTTTTCCAAAATCAGTGGAGATAAACCCAAAAACAAGAAGCCCTAGCTTCCACAACTGCACAGTGTCTTCTTCTCAGGTTAGCTCTAATACCATGTTAGATTTTAAGCATTAATTCAATATGCTATGGGATCTTCACTGAGAGAATAACATGGAAAATATGTCAATGCATAACAATCATATCAAGCATGCAAGCATCACAAGAATCAAAAGCATGAGACAATGGACACATAGATTTTTCCGTGGGGAAAACCCTAAGTTGAAAAACCCCACAACTTCCTTAGAGATAGATAGAGCAATGGCTCAAACAAAGTACAACCAAATACAATAGATAGTCTCCTACTATGCAGCTGATCCTCCTCCTCCAATGTGTGCCACTTTATGAGTGAGAAGAGTGAGTTCTGAGATGATCAAAATAGAGAATCCCGACTCTCTATTTATACTTGTCCTGACCTGCCTAATTACTTATGGGGCCGACTTGTCTAACTCAACCTAATAACCCCAGTTACATATATATTGGGCCGACACCCACATCAAGTAGTCTAATAACCCATCGGCAAGTTAATCTACTTGCGACACTTGTCAATACAAATGGTGACACTTCCTTATAGAGGAATAACACATCTCTTATAAGGGTACAATAAATATATATATGAAATACATTCCGAAGTTACATATACATCAACATGCATATCCTAGGTTTGGCTCAAAACCTAATTTCTATTAGTAAGATGGGGAACGCAGGTGTGTAGTCTGTATTTGAGAAATATACATGTGTTATGGTGTGAGGAGCGATGGTACTGATGAGAGAAATCCAGACTAGAAAATTGTACAAGCTATTGGGAATAAAAAACACCAATGGATGTGTGACTAAAATATTTCTAGAATCCGATGATATATCCTCTTTTCTACTCGACTCGACCATGTTGTGGCATCAACGTATGGAACACATTAGTGAGAAACGGATTCATGCTATGCATAATAAATGTATGGTCGAAGGTCTCCCTAATTGTTCTTAAGAAGTAGACTTTTGTGAACAATGCATTTATGATAAACAAAGTCATGGAAGTTTCTCATATGGGGTCACTAGGGCCAAGGAAATATCTGAGTTAATACATAGTGATGTGTTTGGACAAGTATCGATCCCATCACTAGGTGGATCACAATATTACGTCTCTTTCTTAGATGATTTCTCCAGAATGACATGGTTGCATTTTTTTAGGAAGAAATCTAAGGTCTTTGAGAAATTTCAATAGTCTAAAGCTCTTGTAGAAAATAAGAGTAGCAAAAATATTAAGGTGCTGAAAACTGATAAAAGAGGAGAATTATGTGGTAAGGTGTTCCACTAGTTTTGCAAACATAACAATATAGCTAAACAAAACAAAAATCCACACATGCCTCAACAGAATGGAGTTGCTGAAAGAATTAATAGAATGTTGATGGAGAAAAGCAATGAGCATGATCAGTGGTGCAAATACCGCACAAGAATTATGGGTAGAACTATTGGAACATAAATCCATCTAGACCATAGGTTAAAAGACTTTTATTAAGTTCCTAGGTGATTATATATGATGTTTCATGTGTTAGGATACTAACGTCAATAGTCTAGACCATATTTGTCCACATTTTCCAACTTTAGTCTATTGGAGTGCTCACCATTCTATTCTAATCCTTCTTTTACAGCCCAGAGTGCACTTTCTTCTTTATTCCTACTTTTCTGAGTTAAAGACAACTTTTCACTGCTTTTCAGATAGATTAGGATAAGGAAGTTGCACTAGGATCCATTTTGGGAAAGTTTGCTACTTTTTGCCTTACACCACTTCCATATTTTTCTCTAGAAAGCCACTCTTTAGCTGATTTTGTGTCACTCATGGTCCATCAAGTCTTTACTTTCCCATTCGTGACCTCTATCATAGAGTCAGATATAGAAACTTGTCTAGATTAGGGATTTAGTCTATTATAAGCCTTCTTTTTTGTGAATTGAATTGCATTTACTGCATTCGATTTTCTCTCCTGAGATGTATTATTAATTGTATTCTCATTAATGAATATGATTACTATGGAATTGATATCAATTGTGTTCAGTCTCACATATTTCTGCTTCAATTTTTCTTCTTATGATAAATAATACATTCATGAGAAGCACCAACTTCCAAAGTTCTATAGCACCGAATGGAAGGAGGCTCCAACCCCTTGATTTATAGGCTACAACTTAAAGGAAGTACTAACTGTCTAATTTACCAACAACAACTAGAAGGAGGCACTGACCCCCTTAATTTATAGGCATTGACTTGAAGGAAGCACCGAATCCCAGTTCCTTGCCCCATCCTGCCGCCTTGATATGACTGTGGTAGATATTATTACTTTTTTTCATCTGTGCACTCTTCATATTTACTGCAATACTTTTCTTCCTGCACACTTTCTAAATACTCCGTCCTTCACAAATGTTGTATTGTATCATCAATTCTTCTCACACTTCATGTCACTCCTTAAAAAATGCACACTAGTCTTCATAACCTTCTGTAATGACACATTGGTTCTTTTATTTCATAACCTTCTGTAATATGGGAACTGGTTCAACATACTATTGTGTTTCTACGCATTGACCACTGTTCTGATGTTTTGTTCTTGTGCATATGTATAAGATAGACTATGACCTCCTATGCACCATCTGCGATACAATATTTATGTTTTTGCGCACTCGGTCCATAAACTACATCATTCTGCGCATCGTCTACTATGCTGCATTTCTGTCTTTGTGTATCTATCTGAGATAAATTCACATCATCCTGCGCAACATCTGTTGTGCTGCATTTATGTCTTTGTGCATCTGGATCTTTGCTAGATTATGTTTTGTTGGTTCAATGA
Source organism: Larix kaempferi (assembly GCA_027924585.1). Lineage (NCBI taxonomy): Eukaryota > Viridiplantae > Streptophyta > Pinopsida > Pinales > Pinaceae > Larix > Larix kaempferi. The sequence goes on along the minus strand of BSBM01000742.1, from coordinate 22,359,667 downwards.
GCCATTGATACCCCAATAATTAGAAGCTTTCCAAATCAGATTACTACCACTTTCACATCTTCAAGCTTGCTTCAAACTCTCCAACTTGGATTCTTATTTATACTTGACCTATGTAGAGTGTATGTCCACAAGTTGGTCATAGCGTCCCTTCTTCCTTGCTTCATGGTCAAGCTTACTTATGCATCTGCCACTTGTCATGATCTGTGTAATTGAGGTATAATCCCTTGTGGTTATTGTGCATGCTTGGTCCTTTACATTGTGGGTCCTACACACTTTGGAACCACTTCATGTGGGGACTTGTTCCCTTGAAGTACCATCACTTGTGGGTTTTGTACACTTGACTTTTCCGACCACCTCTTGCTTCCGGGATTCTTGCGCACTTCCAAGACTTGCATACATGTCCAACCACTTCTTTTTTCCAAGGCTCTTGTGCACTCCCAAGACTTGTCCAACCACCTGTTTGGAATTAACTTTGACTAGCGCACATACCTTATGTACTTCTTCAAACTGGATGTACTTCTACATTCTGTATCTACTTCTTCATTATGGATTTTAATATACTTCTTCAAATTGGCACAAGGATACTGAGTCCTCTTTGACACTTTTACATCAATGACAACCAAAGTTCAACAAATACCTATTTCATATCATCCCATGTGTTGATGGTATTCCCCCCAATTCCCACGAACCATATCAACGCTACACTTTTTAATGTAGAAGGAAACAATTATTGTTTTTGTGCATATAAAAAATCATAACTACGACTCAAAATATCAAATTCAAAGAGGAAAGTATTAGGATCTTCACTCGTCAACCCATGAAAAGTGGGTAGGGATGAAAGAGGAATATTTTTCATTGGTGCTTCTCCCATGATATCCCAAATTGGAAATATGAAAGTTATGTTAGATGCAACTTCCACATCTTCCATATTGTTCTCAAATTTTTTGAATTGATGCCCTGCAATCCTTGATTCCTCGGTGGTGCAGATTCTGATGGTTCATGGATGGAATTAAATTTATCATCAAACTATGAACTTCATTGTCCACTAATTAATTAATTAATTTGCCCATTCCCTTCTATGTGAGGATAGAACTCAGCTTCAGTTGATGAAGATGATACATCATTTTCCAAAGTTCCTAATGATGGGATCCCTTATCTACAATATTTCCATGTCATCATAATCCTCTTCTACCTACATGTTTGTTAGGATTGGGGATGGATCTTACTACACCATGTTCTCTAAAATTTTCTCTAAGACTCATGCAAACCTCATTCTTTTGACATATTGGAGTAGGAATTCACTTACAAAAATTTGAAGTGAATGTGTAGGTTCTTACCTCTCGTCTTACCACTAATGTTTCCCTGTATTCAAGTCACGCTACTTATGCCCCCCTAAATGAATAAAACATTGTGTATGGGATGCCATTAAGAGGTTTCAATCCAACAATTAAATTCCCTAAGGATATATCAACACCTTGTAATCAAAATAAGTGTTATATATGTTTTTGTTCCTTTAATAACTTCCCCAACAATGACATCAAAATTTTGGTGAGATTAATTGATTTTTTAAAACAGCTAATATACCAGTCAATCATTGTCAAACTAGGGTAATATTTTTATTTCAAAGTTATTATGCAAAATATATGTAGGCTACAAATCATTTTCCTTTCACCGATTTATCTTATATAGTAAAATGAAAATGCTCACCACAGTCACAAAATCAATCAATCTACTTAATACAATTAAATTGGAAACATTTGTCAGTATTTCCATAATAGGATTAACAAAATTCCGTCGTGTATTGAAATTGTAACTATCATGAAGTTAATAAAATGTAATGGAGTTACAACCCGTTCTTTTCATTCTTCATAAATGATACAAAGGAAGATGGTTTTATTTACATATGAAAACAGGCCTTACAAAATATTTCAAAGACAAACAATTCAGCTTTGATTCGAACTGTTTCGATCTCCAAGGAAACATCATGATAAAAATAGGGATTTTCCAAACAAAAAAAATGAATGATGAGAATATCCCGCGTAGTGCTATGTTGAATCAACCATCTCGATTCTTGGTAATCTCATCTTGATTTAAGTGGAAGCAACACCTTTTTATCTCTTGATGAGTAAATTTGTGACACCATAGTTGTTACAAATCTATTAATACTATAATTAGTTTCCACATCATCTCTGACATTCAACACGGTTTTCAGATTACCATATTTAGCAGTGAACATCCATTCTACAAATTCTACAGAAATTCCTTATCCATAGCTTCCTTTGATTGATTCCTACAATTATTCTAAAAAAGGTAATCACAAGATATAAAATACTCTCATTATTCATTCAAAATGCAAGAAATGGGATTACTAATTCCTAGTGTCAAAACTATGCTTATCCAACCCAAAAAGGTATTCTCTTGCAATTGATGGTGGACAAAAATGGGACAAAAGTTCAACAAAAGGTAACAAAACAATAACATTATTGAATCCCAACAAGTGTCGCATAATGAATATTCATGTTGCAAGCAAGATAACATGGTCATTTTGAATTTTATCACACCAAGGATAGTTCTTCATGCCTTATACATGGTCTAGGGATAAAATTAAGGGTCTTAGGCCATAAGAATTATTCATTGGGAGAGACTAGTCTAATAACCCTTCATTGGCCTTAAGATTCCTTCACTAGTCTAATAAGTGAGGGTAGATGTTTAAAGTTTAAATTTGATGGAGTCCTCTCCCCAACCATGTTAAATGTAAAACACATGGTTCATATCTCCTTACGGATTGATCAATCAAAATAAAGATTCTAGTATGACATGACATCAAAAAACTTCATTTTGACTTAACATTGGCTTCACTACAAACAAATGAAACAAACATCAAATGTTTTAGTGTAGCTAATAATATGACTACAAGAAATGCACATCCTTGCAAAAAACTATGATATACAAGTTAAAGCCACACGTTCATCTGTAACTATGATGGATGATCTTAAATTTTAGAGGAGTGTAGTACCCAAAGGTAATAAACCCTAAATGTGTACAATAAAATTTGAATGTGTAAGATCTAGGATAGGAATTCTAAGAGAGGCGAGAGAAAGTGGAGGAGGAAGGTGAATTGATTACTTCTATGTTAAAAGAGGAAAGATAGCCCAAATAATCACTTTGATAAGGAGAAGAGGAGAAATTATTCCTTGTTCCCTAGCACAAGGTCACGAAATGATTAAAAGGGGAACTTTGATAAAGGGAGGGGGAGGGTGTCTCAATTGCTCCCATGGGTAAGGGGGATAAATGGTTAAAATGAGCATACTGGGTAATGGAAAAGGTGGATGTATCATGGTTACTATAGGAAAGGAGGCTAAATAATTGGTGCATTGACATATGGGGAAAGAGAGTGGCTCAATGATCATCACATTCAAAGGTATTGGTTCAATCACTAATATTAATTGTAATGAAGGTGGCCTAAAACCAAAGGCTTATGCTTGGTGAGAGTAAATGGTGTAAAAATGATGGAAGTGGACACATGGTTCATTTACAAGGGAAGTAACTCTACCAAATTAGTAGAGACATATTATAAATGGGCCACTTAGGTGAGACATTTACCTAGGTAATGGGTTTTTAAGGACTACAATACAAGAGATAATGAATGGTGATAATGCATCCGTCATGTGGAATAAACATTACATGATTCCTTCATGCATCCCTCATGCATCCTTCATGTTCTAACAATTCATTGTGAGCATGTATTTCTTTCACTCAAACATGAATATAAATATAAGAAGCAATGTTAATCTATAATCTATTAATTCATAGTTTTTTTTTTGTGTGTGTGTGTGTGTGTTAATTAAAAATTGTAACATCAAAGGTCTAATATATGTGTTGGACCATTTAAAAACCCATTCCATACTTATGATATATTTTATTATTCATCTAGATTAATTTTTCCTAGGTGTAGAATATGTAGTTGGCCTAGTTTTGTCTTTTATGACTCCATATGGCATCCTAAGTTACTAAAAAAATTTGGATAGATTATGGATAAGATTTCCTTGGATTCTGTCTGATTTTATTCAATTCCTAAATTAGAAAGACACTTTCCTGATTTAGACAGCTTTATCTTGTTTTTTCTACTTTCTAGTGGATAAGGTAAAGCTAGTTGACTTGGAAACTCTCTCTACTTGACCAATTCGACCTCCACCACTTTATTCTCTCCTAAATTAATCATTACATTCCATTTACATCACTCATGATATTCCATATCATATTCATCCAATTTGTGATCCTTTAGAGTGTTCTGGAAAGTGCTTTTTCCACCCAAGGGGTTATTATGCTTTTAGTAAGCCTTACTTTTTTGTGCTTTACAACTTGCCTTTAAGGCATTCTATTTTATCTCTTGAGATCTATTATATAATGTATTCATATTGAGGAATAATACATGAGATGATATTTCCATCAATTGAGTTCCTTCTCTTATGTTTCCGTCTCAATATCTCTTCTTCTTATTCTTGCATATCTTTGAATAATTCTTGTGAGGACTTCTTTGCTTCAAGATTCCGGGCTATTAGAATTATTTCATGGTATTCAACCTATATGTATGTATGTGTTTCATGCGCAAGTATTTTTCTAGGAAGATATTATGGATCTGAAATGGATATTTGTCATACATTATGATCCAAGATTAAGGCATGCAATTGATGATGCATCAATGAATTTTGAGAAAAAAAATGAAAACCAACTAAATATAGATGTGGAATTAGGGAACATAGAATAAATGGACACCCATGATGATGTTCAAGATGAAGATGTTCATGCACAACAAAGTGAAGATGAATATGTTTAGGAACAAGACGATACCATTTGTCATGACAATCAACATGATCCATAGTTAGATGATATAGATTTAGATGAAAATACACATGATTTAGAGTTAGAAGCTCCATAATTACATGAAGGTGAAGATGAACATGATTATAATACCACTTTAGCAGGGTTGTGCAACAAGAATAATATAAATAACTTGCAAGAACATATAAACATTGAAAAGGAAGCATTGGATGACATAGATGCATATATTGATGTAAACGAATACTTCTAAGTTTATAGGATTTGTAATTCATATTTAAATAATCATGATTTAAATGCCCAAAATTTTGAAATGATTTAAAATTATTTGGATGTCATTTATTCAATTACTATGGTTAGGAGTTTCAATCTAAATTAATGTCTTTGTTCTTGTCTCTATACTTATTACCTTTTGCAATCTCCTTAAAGTGTTTGATATTTAGTATGACTTTGTGGCATAAAATAGCACATATTAGTTTATATATGAGTTAGAATGGTTAACGGTCATTTATTGGTTGATAATGGGTTAAAGGTTTTATAAATTTAGTGGTTGAATTACAATTAAAATAAGCAATTTATGTACAAGCAATCATATGCACCCACACACAAATATAACCCATATAGTAAATGGAATTAACTAACAAAAATATAACCTACACAACTATACCAAAAACACTTTCATTAGCTGCTTTAATTTTTAGATCACCATTAACAAACAACCACTAAAAAAAATATGATTCACCTACACACAAATATAATCCATGCAGGTAGTATTAGCAAAATTAGATCACTACAAATGGGTATTAATAAATTGTCATTGTCATCATTATTAATTGCATAATCATCATTATCATATTATAATCAAATCATTATCAACACCATTTTTATTTTCATCATGCATCATCATTGTCATCATCATCATCATCATCACCAACATCATCATCATCATCATTGTCTTCACCAACATCATTCATCTCATTGTAACCACCATCTTCATGATCATTTTCATTGTCAATGTAATCATCATCATCATCAACATCGTCATCCTTATCATCATCATTGTCATCGATATCGTCATCCTTATCATCATCTTCATCATCATAGTCATTGACAATATTATCGTCATTGCCATCATCATTGTCATCGTCATATATCATCATAGTCATCATCATTATCAATATTTTGATGATGAAAAAGGCATTTGACTACCTTACATGAATTTTGTAAAGGATATTTGGCTTCTGAGTGGGAATGTGGGAACCATTAGAATGTTTTGAGCACTATGGATGGGTATTAATTAGTAATTTCCATTCTCATGATCATTATTTTAATTATCCTTATCATCATTATAATCATCATATAAATGAGAATTATCGTTATCATCATCATCATTTCCATCATCATAGTCAATTTCATCATTGTTGTGATGATGAAAAATGCATCCAACTACCTTACATGAATTTGGTAAGAATATTTAGCTTCTGACTGGGAATGCATACATCATCAACACATTCTAAGCACTATAGTTGGGTCTTAATTAGTAATTTTCATCATCATCATTGACATCATTCATCTCATTGTCGTCACCATCCTCATGATCATGGTCACTGTCATTTTCATTATAATCATCATCATGATATACATCATCCTCATCATCATCATTATCATCAACATCATCACTATCATCATCATTGTAATCGATATCATCAATATAATTGGCATTAACAATATTATCATCATCGTCATCATCATTGACATCATCATATATCATCATAGTCATATTTGACACCATTATGATGGTGAAATAGTTATTTATAGTGTCATTAGGGACATCTGTATGTTGTTAGTGACACTCAGATGTCCTTAGGGTCACTCATATGCTTTTAGGGACACTTGGATTCCATTAGAGTAGTTTAGGTGCCATTAGGGTCACTCAAACATTATAAGGGTCATTTAGGTGCCACTAGGGTCATTGAGTGTCAAATAATGTTATAACATGCATCCTCCTCCTCCTCCTCCTCCTCATTATTACTAGCCTTATCATCATGTAATTGTCATAGAAATCAACATTATCATCAACATTTTCATCATCATAGTCAATGTTATCGTCATCGTCAACATTGTTGTCATTAGGGGAATTTTGAGTGTCATTATGACATTTGGATGTCATTAGAGACACTCAGAAGTTGTTAGGGCCACTCAAATGTTGTTCATGGCACTCATGTGCCATTAGGGTCATTTAGGTTCCATGAGGGTTACTTAGACACCATTAGGGTCACTAAGTGTCAAATAGTTCTATAACATTCATCATCATCATCACCATCATCGACATCGTCATCGTCATAATCATTGTCATCATCATAGACATCAACATTATCATCATCGTTGTTAGCATTGTCATCATCATATATCATCATAGTCATTGTCATTGTCATCATCATGACCATTTTCATTAGGGGCATTTGAAGTGTCATTAGGGACATTTGGATGTTGTTAGGGACACTTGAATGTCATTAGGGTCACTGAGATGCCGTTAGAGACACTCAGATGCCATTGGGGTCATTTAGGTTCCATTAAGGTCACTCAGAGTGTCAAATACAAGGATAATTTTAGGGGCGAAATTTATCCCATGGGCTATTTTTCCATGTTTTTTTCCAAAAAATGATTCGTCAATGCAGTTTTTGAAGCCCCATTTCGCCCAATTTTTATGGGGCAAACTTTTTTCACTCTAAAAATCGCCAAATTATTATATAAACTATATAAAATACTTAGAAATTGAAATAATTTTAGAAAAATATCCCCAAATATTTTATAGTTGACATTTTAAGAATTGATAAGATTCGCCAAGGTTTATACACTTTTAAATAAGTATGGGTTCTTAAAATTATCCCTAGTGAAATAGTGCTATATCATGCATCATCCCGGTCCTCACCATCATTGTCATCGACATCGCCATTGTCATCATAATCCTTATCATCATCGTCGTCATCATCATCATCATCATCATCATCATCATCATATTCATAGACATCAACATTATTGTCATCGTCCTCAATGTTGTCATTATCATATATCATCATAGTCATTGTCATCATCATCGACATCATATTTGTCATTAGGGGAATTTGTAGTGTCATTAAGGACATTTGGATGTCGTTAATGACACTCAGATGTTGTTAAGGTCACTCATGCCACTAGAGAGACAATTGGACTCCATTAGGGTCACTGGGACACCATTAGGGTCATTTAGGTGCAATCAAGGTCCATGAGTGTCAAATAGTGATATAACATGCATCATACTCATCGTAATCATTGGCATTGACATCATCATCATTGGCATCATCCTTATCATCGTTGTCATCATCATAGACATCAACAATATTGCCATTGTCAACATTATAACCATTTCAATTCTAACCCTCAACTCCTATAACTCATTTCCCTTATAACCTATAGCCTCTAAATCATATGCTATTCTAGAAAGGATTTTAGGGGAAAAAATAGGTGATATTTTAGGATCCAATCCAAGAGAAAAACTAGGTGATATTTTAGGATCCAATCCAAGAGAAAAACTAGGAGCAAAACAAGGCATTATTTGGGAGAAAAACTAGATGTTAAGCTAGGTGCCATTGTAGAAGCAAAACTAGGTGCTACACCTATTGTTAAATAGGGAGAAAAATAGGTGCTAAACCTATTGTTAAATAGGGAGATAAACTAGATGCTAAACCTAGAACTAAACTTCACGATACTCCTGCCGCCCGAAAGGGAGAAAAATTGGGTGCTATAATTGGCACTAAACCTAGCTCTAATGTTGGCGCTAAAAAGGGAGCTAAACTAGGCACTATTCCTGGAGTTAAATAGGGAACTAATCTAGGCACTAAAAGTGATGCTAATCAGTGCTAACTTTAGCACTGAATTTTGAAATAAGGTACTAAAAATGCCAAGAAAAGCACCATTGCATGAAATAACGCCACCTTTTCCTAGTAGGGTTTGTCCCTCTATGATTTATGTCTTAGGTGTAGATGTTTGTGGTGAGTTACCCATACATGAACTGTATAGTTGCATGTTTTGCAATCCTTATCCCCATGTGATTGATGTTTGAGGTGAAAATGGCAATGATGAGCTACATAAACACACTGGATCGCAGGCGTGAACAATAGGGTTCTCAATATAAGGAATTAGATGATGATATTGATTCCAATATCCACCTTAAGTTTCCAATGCGACCACTTGGAATTTATACAGGGATAAAAATGAAATGCTACATGCAACTTCATTATGAGACATATGATCATGCACATGAGGTGGTTGTGATCATCTTGTAAACCCACTAAAATGAAATGAAGCATACCAAAAAAAATGTAATGCATCCAATTCTCCTTGTAATATAAGGATACCAAATGTCCAAAAATATAGAAGAAATTCTTTGAAATCCACATCTACAATACACACAAACAAGTGCAAATTTTTAGGTGAATCCAAACCATTTTGCCTCATCAAATTAAGAACTAATAAACCACATACAAATTTACAAAATGAAGCCATTAAAAATTGTAATACATAAATGCTATAAAATAGTTAGGGAAACCACCATTGACCCTCCAATCCATGCACCTTTTGGAGGTGCCACCACCTTAATGTTCATGTTACTTAGTACTAACTAAGTGATTTCCTTACTGAGTACAACCGTCCCATATGGAATTGTAAATAGTGTCATGGATGGTAACAACTTTCATTCTTATTAAAGCCCATATGTATATTCAAAGTATGACCCTTGTTCTAATTGTCGTTGTCATCAATAACAACCTAAGAGGGCCTAACATTTAAGAGCATGTGTTTCCTCCTAGGAGGTCACAGGTTCAAATCTGGAGGGGGGGTAGGGTATGTACACCTCTGTAGACTTTAGTAGTTAAATCATTGTGTAGAGGCAGGTCCCTTGTCCCACAAACAGGGGATCTCATACACCACATTAGTGTCTCACTTGGCGGTGACCTCCTCCTGCTCCTCCTCCTCCTCCTCCTCCTCCTCCCGCCGCCGCTGCCCGCTGCCGCCCGCCGCCGCCACCGTCGTCGTCGTCGTCGTCCTCCTCCTCCTCCTCATCCTCGTCCTCATCATCATCAATCATGCAACTAAATAGATTGTTATGACAATAACAAAATTAAGTCTTTCCATTCAAAAATGCCAACTTACAACTTACCATTCTTCTAATTATTATTTTGCCAAACACCTAAGGTTGATGGCTTCATAATCAAATTAAATGTTGGGCAAACGATGTCGCGACATACAAATGAGGTTAATTCCATTAAAAACGAAATCAATATTGAAGAAAGGTGTAATTCATTATTTTGTCTTACAGTGACAAGTCAAAGCCTTCACCTTCAATGTCTTATCCTTTATATATGTCATACATAAATTATTACTAAATTTATATATTAAATTAAATTGGATGATAAATCATTGTCTAATTAAATATGTGGAAAACCACTTATAAATATAACAAATAACCACACTATGATACACTTGATCGTTCTCTTTTCCCATTTGAAGATATGCTATTGGATAAAATATATCCTATATTTCACAATAGTGTTAAGAGGATAAACCTTAATAACAAAATCTACTAAATCTCGTGGTGATCAGGAGGCACGCCGCACGACCACAAATAATAATAATAAAAACCATCAAAAGGCACGATAGATAAAAATTTATTGATTCTCTAAAGTGTCTTTTGGTGTGGGCAACCAAATACTTATGTCGCTTATTGATCATTTAGTAGAATAAAGGTTTGCAGTTGACCATCTTTTGGTGTGGGCAACCAAATACTTTTGTCGCTTATTGGACATTTCGTAGAATAAAGGTTTGCAGTTGACCATGGAATCTTTTGGTGTGGGTGCAACCAAATACTTATGTCGCTTAATGGACATTTGGTAGAATAAAGGTTTGCAATTGAGCATCGAACATATTCAAGGGAAAAGTTGTTGGCTACATTAAGAATGTAGCCCTCCGAATCTCTACATGCATGGAACAAGGTTAAAAAGGCGAAGCCCTTGTTTCCAATTATATATATATAAATAAAAGAGATATATAGTGATTTTTTTTATTATAATTATTTATATTTATATTTATTATATTGAGAGGAGCGAAGTGTTTTACAGTTTAATATGGGGAAGATGTTGTAACGTTCCTTCCTAACAAAATAATTAAAAAATTTCATGTCGACTCATTAAAAAATTATGGAAAGTATTTAAAAAAAATCCATGTTGGCTTATAAAATAAAAAATTATAAAAAGTAATAAAAAAATTGATGTTTGTCTGTAAAATAAAAACTTAAAACTTAAAACTGAAACCTAGATTTATAAATTAAAAAACAAAACCACACTTCAAGAAATTGGATCCCTCTCGGTGCTTGATAAATCCAGGTTTAAAATAGATCTATGTTGATATATATAAGGGACCAAAAATATCATTATCTTATATTCAGAATAAAATCAATCTTGTTCTCTTTTATATATAAAAGAGAATAAAAAAATCATTATATTATGCTCAAAGTAAAATCTGTCTCTTATTCTTCCTATTTGGCTTATTATTCCTATATGTATAGTATGGCATATTTCGAAATAATGATCATTTAAAGATTTGGGATGTCAAACATTTAAAACTTTCTATTCATTTATAACATCTTCTAATTAGGCTAGAAGTTAGGATCATTCTAATCAGCTTAGAAGTTGGTCATTCACTTGTAGGCACACAATCCTTAAGTTTGTGAGGAAACTTCTCAAATTGAAAGACCGAGGTCACACTATGGCAAGGTGGCAATTTAGTTGTTAGTTGTGTGAGACTACTAAAAGCCAAGTGAGCAATCTAAGATTAGAAGCATATAACTATTCAAGCAAGGAGTAAAGTACGCGGTTAAGATAATTCAATCATAAAGTTTGACACATAACAATTATCAATAACATTGTTAAGTGTAATTGTTAAAATAACTTAATAAAAGTTATTTTAACAATTACACTTAAAAATAACATGTAAATACAATTATCTATATGGTATGAACTTAAAAATAACATGTAAATACAATTATCTATATGGTACGAACTTACAAATAAACCATTAAACTAGCTAGATGATCATTCTAAAATCCATACATCAAACTCTTAATATGATTGGTCAACTTATATAATCTATTGTTGATAGATAGTAAGTAGAATACCTTAATACATATCGTAATGTTGTATGTTTGAGTCACATATTAAAAATGAATATTATGATTATTGATTAGATCTTGTAAAAGTGCTAAAATAGGGAACTCTTTATTAATTCACAATGGATAAGAATAACATTGAAAAGAGTACATGATCATTGATGATTATTGATTAGATAAAATTATCAACATAAGTGGTCTTTAATGGTTGATCATAGGCATAGTGGATGAGAATGATCAATGCTTTGTCTAACAATTTAGGTCGATCATCACATGGATTGTTATGGTCAAATTTGGTTGCTTCAATTTGTATCCTTGGTTGACCCACTGTTGATCACCCAATGTGTTATTTGCATATCTCCTCAAATTATCTTATGATGTGGCAAATTGAGTTGGTGTTGAGGTGGCATTGTGTGCATGTTATTGAGATGGAACTAAAAGGACATGACATGGGATTTAAAGATTATACTCATTGAAGAATTGATACTAGTCATAAATTATATGTTAAGCACGATATTTGCACAAGCCAAATAGACTAAGGTTGACATGACAAACATTGTAGAGTACTTGGTGCAACATTAACTTGGTACATTTAGGATTTATAAGGGATCCACATAGATCGAAGAAACATGGTGCTTCCCACCCCCCTCCTCAATATTATAAATGTGTCTTATGGGTTCTCTCTCTTCTTCTAGTCTTATTTAGAGGGGTGTTGTGGGATAGATAAACACACGTTTGAAAAAAATGGTATTTCACACAAGTTGAACACTTTAAGGAAATATCTCACACAAATAGATCAAAGATCAATACACTAATGTACTATGTGGTTAAAACTCTCATCGAGGGAAATAGCTTAGGACCCCAACCAATGCAACTACTTGAGGTAATGCATTAATGCAAACAATTCTTTTTTACATATGAGTTTCAAACAATCGATCATGAACAAATGACTCTCCATCCTCTTTAAATAGAGATCATGGACCAATCAGGAACTAAGCCATGGATCAATGATAGCTAGTAGTATTGAGAAGAAGATGAAATCATGTCATTTTATTTCTTGAACATATCATGATCGTGAAATTACATAAGTACAAATGCACACCAAAGAAACACACTTTGCCTAAAGATACGTTATACCAAGTTGATCTTACTTAACTAAATCCTAAGTGTCTAAATATACTAACATCCCCCCTTAAGTACAACTTGGGATAGGATTGTATATTTTACAAAGGTGACACAATAGGAGAAGGAAGGAGGAATTAAATCCTACCCCCACTTAATAACAACTTCCCAAACTCGTAGCATAGATCAAAGTTCAGAAAAAATTCACTTCTATAAGAGACTTTGTGAAAATATTTGCACCTTATTCATTTGCGGGGAAAAATAGCAATTCGAGAATGCAATCGTAGATAAGGTTTCTAATGAAGTGCAAGCGTAGCTCAATATGTTTGTTGTTCTAATGTTGATCTAGATATTTGGTGAGCTTGATGTCACTCTAATTGTCACATCAAAGTTTATCCGGATGATAGAATCTAAACTCTAAAAGGATCTTATCAAAGCCACAAGGCTTCTTGACTTGCAATAATTGTGACTCTATATTATGCTTTTGTTGAAGATAGAGAAATATATTGATGCTTCTTACAATCCCAAGTGAGAGGTCCTAAATCAAGACTGAAAACATTACCCACAATAGAATTTTGATCACGAGGGTCTCTAACCTAATTAGAATTAGTGAAATCAACCAACAAAAGAGTCTTACTTGAACTGTAATGTATCCCAAATTGAATTGTATCCATAATATATGAAAGTATCATTTTTGTTTCTTTCCAATGGATTTCACGGGGTGTTTGCATATGTTGGAAAAAAAGACTAACAACAAATGAGATATTAGGATGAGTATGAGTCAAATACAAAAGGATCATCTAATTGATGGTATCAAAGTGACATCTACTTTAGGTGTACTGTAGGTGGTAGCAAGTTTGGATCCATACTAGAAGCGATATGGGGTTGGTTTACAATATTCCAAGTGAAAGTGACAAAGAAGGTCACATGCATACTTAGATTGAGAAAGGAAGATTCCTTCCTTGGTTTGCAAGACTTGGAGGCCAATAAATTAATGCAAATGTTCTAAATTTGTCATTTCAAATTTATTCTTAAGACTATATTTCACATGGGTTAAAATTTTGGGGTCGCTACCAGTGAGAATAAGGTCATCAACATAAAGAACAAGTATTATTATATATTTTACTACTTTCTTGCTATAGACATTAGGGTCAGAATGACATCTAGAAAAACTAGTGTCAACAACAAAGCCATCAATTTTAGCATACGAAACCTAAGGAGTTTGTTTAAGACCATAAAGAGATTTCTTAGGATGACAAATGTGTGACAAACATGGTTGGAGTTATTGTGAATATAGCTGGGACGTATTTCCATGAAAATTTGTTCTTTCAAATCCCCATGTAAGAAGGAAAATATAACATCCATTTGATGGACCTCTCATTTAATATATGAAGCAATAAGGGATAGAAAAAGGTAGATGGAATCCATTTTTCTTATGGGGGGGAATGTTTCATTACAGTTAATCCCTTCAACTTCATAAAATCATTTTTGAAACTAATCGGGCCTTGTGTCTTTTAATGGTGCATATTTAGTTCTATACACCTATTTACATTTGACAAATTTCATCCTTTCAAAAGAGGTACAAGATCCCATGTACCATTGGTGATTAAGGAATGGTATTCTTCATTCATTCATGTGCCCCATTATGGATGGGAAAAATATTATGCAAATATATCTACATCACGACCCTTTGAGACTTGAACCAAAAGAGAAGAGGCTCATTGGAACTAGGAATGTGTACAACACTGAAATGAAGGATCATTGACAAGATCATTAACTGTTTCTCATGTTGAATAGAACCAACAAGGAAGCTGTGATACTGGTGTAGGTTCATGTTCAATGGACTTAACTAGAGGAAGGTGAGTAGGTATAGGTAGATTTTCATTCTCACTATCATCATTTGAATAAAAAACCAAAATAGGAGCACTACTAGAAAAGTCAAGAATAAAAGATGCAATCACTAAAGATGGCTCGCAAGCTAAGAGACCATCACCAAATTTAACATCTATCCTATCAATAGTTTCATTGCAATGAGGTTCAATAATCATATAACCTTTTACATATTTATAATATCCAACAAAAAATCATTTCTCACCCTTAGTTTATAGTGCTTTCCTATTCTTATTTAGAATTATGAGATCTCATGCTTCACTACCAACAACAGGAGAATTGCTTACATATGGTTTAATTTTAATCCATGTTTATTTCAGTATTATATATTTTAAATATTTTGTGGGAGTGCAATTAACTATGTAATTGGTGTAATTAATGCATTCAACCTAAAAACAAGAACTTAATCCCTTAGATTGGATCATCATACAATTTGTTATTTCCTTTAATGTGTGATTCTTTCTCTCAGCAACACCATTTTCTTGTGGTGTATATGAAACAATAGTTTGAATCTAAGGTGATGTAGTAAGTTGTAAAGTCAGTTTAACATATTTTCCTCCATTTCTATTCTTAACTTTAGAATTTGATCCCTAGATTGTTTTCTACAAGGTCTTGTAGGCCAAAAACATGTTAAAATTTTCACACTTAAGTTTTAATAAATAAACCCAAGTGTATTTGGATAAATCATCAATGAAAGATACGAAATACATGAATCAAGAGAAAAAAAGCAGAAGCAAGTTGACCACACAAATAACTATGAACAAGATACAAGGGGGTTGACGTTATTTTTTGAGCAAATATGATGATCTTTGAACTTTAAAACTTTAAGTGCGGAAATATTGAATACTTGAATCATCACATGAAACATTCAAACATAAAACAAGATGCACCCTGGGGAAAACCTTCAAAACAATGAGGATGAAAAACCCCAACAAATATTCAGAGTATAATTATGATAGATAGCATAGAATGTCTTTTACAAAATAACAAATTGCTTTCGGGACCCCAGGTGCTAGATACGAGAGAATACTGATCAATAGAGAATATAGATCAATTTGATCAACTTTCCATGTTCCCAACACATTAATAAAAATCAAGAATCACTGTCATCATGCGTGCTATAGTGAATGGTTTCATGGGTAATGGTGCATGACATGCAAAAACTACGAATTTCCTTCTTGATAATTATCCTGTGTAAATAGAAGCGCCTTTCCTTCAAGGGAGAAGATAATTCACTTCACATTGAACTCATCAATCTTGTATAACATATTTATATATTCTTCACATGCATTGGCTTCTATTTTTATCTTCTGACATCATGATGAACTCACCCTCCATCTGGATGAATCAATCTTGCATGAAGAAGATCCCCCCACTTCTCATGTAGTGCATTAACTCACTGGATTGAGTCTTAGGATGAAATCACCCCTTAACTAAAATATTTCCCACTTAGTTAGGTGGTTAACTTAAGTTTTGTCATGCAAATGTCTCAACTCAAGTGTCGTCTTTTAGTTTAACATAAGTGTAGCCATGCAATAACACTTAGTTAACTAGATATTCTTTTTTATCACTTAGTTAACTCTCTTTAACTGATTCTTTCTTGTTAACATCACTGTAGAGATCAATTTGAGTTCTCCTTTGATTTACTGAAGTCTTCGCTGAAGTTTAACAATTCGAATTCACTTAGTCATCTCATGAGCAATTCCAATTCTCTTTTTCTCTATGCATTTATATTTATCTCTTATCTTTACCACATGGTCAATATGTGTTAACTTTAATTATCTATCATATCAGATTATACTTAGAATATTTGTCAGATTCTATGATCATATTATATTACTCTCACACCAAATGATCATATGCTAAATTAATTCACTCTAGAGTTGGCCAGTATCTAAAGGAGACTTAATAGCAATCAGTGACCATGGTTAGTAATACATCACACAAAATTAATGCTTCAACATGCAAAGCATATACCTCTATAATTGGAGGTCCACCCCATGGGTACCTACTATAACTGGAGGTCCACATGAGAATCTGAATTAAAACACAAGTCCTGAGCCTTGTCCAACAAGACTTTACAAAATCATCACTTTGATACATCAAATAATTCACCTCAACACATGAGGAATAACCTTTTGCAACTGAAGGCTTAGTCATTATTGAGTCCAACTCAAGAATCTACCTCAAGTTCCTAAGTCCAAATCGGGATCCCTACCTCAACACATGAGGCCCAATCTTGGCTACACAAGATTGGATTGGAGAATGACTCGTGATGTTGTACATTTAACACTCCCTCTTAGCAAGGGAGGTATTCTATGTCATACCAAGATTGTCTCAGAAGTACCTGAACTTCCTCACTGAAAAATGATTTGTTAACACATCTGCAATATTCTCATTAATATCAATGTACTAAAGTTTCATTGTACCTTTCTGTACCATGTCTCTGATGAAGTGATACTTCATTTCAATGTGGTTTGACTTATCATGAAACATAGGGTTTTCGAAAATCTTGATGCAGCTTTGATTGTCACACCGAATGACTGTAGACTTAAGATTCTCACCGAAAATTCCAACAAGTAGATTCCTAAGCCACACTGCTTCTCATCGGGAAGTACTAGCAGCAATATACTCTACTTTTGTAGTACTATGGGATACAAATACTTGTTTCCTACTCGACCAAGAGATCATAGCAGAACACAAGCTTAAATAATAACCAGATTTACTCTTTCGATCCACAATACTACCACCCCAATCAGATTCAGTATAAGCAAGTAACAACACCCCTCCATTAGAGGCATATCTGAGTTCATAAGCAATCGTACTTCGAAGGTACCTAAGAACATGCTTAGCAACAACCCAATATCTATGTCTCGGATCAGATATAAACTGACTCAGAATACTCGTAGCATAACATATATATGGTATCGAGTGTATCAAGTACATAAATGAACCAATAGCCTGTCTATATAAAGTGGGTTCCACTGGATCCAATCTAGAATCTGACTCATGTAGTTTCCTCAAATTGGAAACCATTGGAGTGCTCATGGATTTTCAATACATCATGCAAAAACTACACAATATATCAACATTGTACTTCCCTTGAGAAAAAAAATCTCATATTTTCTTTTCCAAATCTCAAGGAAAAGAAAGTAGTGCATAAGACCTAAGTATTTCATCTTGAACTCAAAAGTGAGCTCCATCTTGCATCAAGCAATCAATTGTTCCTCTCCAGTAAGGAAAAAATCATCAACATATAGAACCAATATCAACGGGTGGTTCTTCACTACTTTGAAGTACAAATTTGGATCATCTTTGCTCTTAGAGAATCCCAGTCTCTCAAGATAGTTGTCAATTCTCGAATACCAAGATGCGGGAGCTTGCTTAAGTCCATACAAGGATTTCTTAAATTTGCACACATGGGATTCCTTCCCATGAACCACAAACCCCTCAGGCTGCTGAATATAAACCTCTTCCTCAACCTCACCATTGAGGAATGTTGTATTCACATCCATCTAGTGAAGATTCCATCCTAGAATAGATGCAATTGAGATCATATCTTGAATAATGGTGTACCTGGCCAAAGGAGCGAATGTATCCTCATAGTATATTCCTTCTTTCTGAGAGAAAAATCGAGAAACAATTCTAGATTTATACTTTTCAATACTGCCATCAGCAACATGCTTGATCTTGTAAAGCCATCTGGAAGTAACTATAGACTTCCCTTCAGGTTTAGGAACAAATTCCTAAACATCATTATTTAGAATAGATTTTTATTCCTCTACCACTGCATCTTTCCATACTTGCTGCTTTGCAACTTCTTCATAGGTGGAAGGATTTGAATCACCGATGTGAATCGTTTATGCAACATACCCTAAATATCTGTTAGGTTGATTTCACTCTCTGGGATATCCTAATGGTTCTCCCTACCTCTCTACCTCTTGTATTATATCTCAGCACCATGCATACCTCTTCTTGGAAGGAGGTTCATCAACCAGTTCTATTGGTTCATCAGGAGCTAGCGAATATGAGAACTCTGATGGATTATCCCTCTGAACATATAAATGGGGATAATCAGTATCTGGTTCCTCCATCATAGGAGTCTCGTGCTCCTCTGTGTATGTATCATATTGAATCTCTTTCGATCGCTTGAATGATGCCTCTTCATGGAAGGTCACATCTCGGCTCACCTCAATGTGTCTTTCACCTGGAACATATATTCTGTAGGCTTTGGATGATTCGCTATAACCAACAAAGGTTCCCTTCTTTCTTGACGGCTCCATCTTTGTCTTCCTTTCTTTCGACACATGAATGTATACAGGACTCCCAAAGATCCTCAAGTGTGAAATATTTGTTATTTCACTACTGAACAATTCTTCAAGTGTCTTCTCATCCAGAATGGAATGAGGACTTCTATTCTGGATATATATTGTTGTACTGGTGGCCTCTTCCCATAAGGAGGTAGATAGGTCTTGATCATGCATCATGGATTTTGCAGCCTCACATATGGTTCTATTCTTCCTTTCAGAAACCGCATTTTCTTGAGGGTTGTAGGGTACAATTAATTGCCTACAAATTCCTGCATCACTACAGAACTCATTAAACGCATGTGAATCAAATTCACCTCCATTGTCATGTTGGTTGTGGAGCCTGATCTCCAGATTCAAAGAAATTATTATTCAGCCGTGTGTGTACCCTAGATTTATATGATATGTAAAAGGACTATACACTCACCCCACCAGGGTCTGGGGGTAATTACCCCCAGTTGGGGGGTCCGGGGGCAAAGCTCCCGAAGGAAATTTTTGGGGTTGTTTTAGGGGCCCATGGTTTTGGGTAACCCGTGGTATTTTCCCTTTGTATTTTCCCTTTATAAGAAAGACATTGTAATATGGCTAGGGTTGATGTATTAGGTATTATGCATTGTAAAGAGTTCTGAGATCAGAAAGAGAGACTGTGAGGAAGTGAGAAGAGGAAGTGCAGTGGCTATGCTGCAGGTTGTATCCCTTCACTTTGATGGATGGTATAATAATAAGGACCGAAAAATTTCAGTGTGGACGTAGCCCATCTTAGGTGAACCACGATATATCTGTTTCTCTCTTGTAATGTGTATGAGTGATTATATTTGCATTTCTATTTATTGTTATTGCTCTACGACCCTGTTTTTCTAACATGTAAGATCTCAAAGCACGGATGTGCTTTCCTATCGAATTCTCAACTAGGGCTTTGAATTCCTGAAAATTGCTAAAGGTTTCTCTTTAGCCTTTAGGAAATAAATCCATGACTTTCTAAAGAAGTCATCTATAAACAATACATAATATAAATAGCCACTTAGGGAAGGAGATTCCATGGGACTGCATACATCAGAATGCATTAAATCTAAAATCCCTTTAGATATAGTATTGCTGCTAGAGAAACTCTTTTTAACATTATTCCCAAGTGCACAACCCTCTACATACACTATCATGCTCAAAATAAAATATGGGCATACCTTTCACCATTTATTGTAATCTTGGTAGCGCTTTGTAGTGGAGGTGACCAAGCCTCCTATGCCATAGCTCGCATGGACTGGTAGTGATGTGAACCATATCTTGAATATAATTCCTAGGTACCTTGTAGAGGCCCCCCTTTCTAACTCCAATTGTTGTTGTATATTTCAAGTCTTTGTTCTTTGGCTATAATAGTGCTTGATTATCCATGAAGATAACTCAGAAGCCCTTATGTTCAAGAACTAAAACTGATAGGAGGTTCTTCTTCAATCCTGGAACATAAATAATGTAATCCACATGTAAAATATCTCCTAAACTCATCTGGAAGGAGGTGGACCCAGCTCCTTGGATCGAATAGGTTGTGTTGTCTCCCAACTCTACCTTTCATGCATACTACTTTTTCTCCTTGAGATTTGTGATGGCACTCTTATAACTAGTAATATGTTTGGACGTGCCATTGTCAACCAACCATGTGTCCTCACTTGTGATGAGGGATCCATAAAGTGTTGAGAATAGCTAATACTCCCTCCCTGTCTCCATTTTTTTGGGTGTATTCTTATGAGTAGTTTAATCTTATACAATGGTAGAAGCATGAAACCTTCCTTTTCCCTTTTTCTTTGCTTTTCACTCCCTTTCATAATGTCCCTTATTTTCATAGTTGTAATATCTAACCTTATACTTGTGAGATAAAGGGAAAACTTATTTTGAGATAAGTTCTTCTTGACTTTCTTCATCCTTGTCGTGAGGGAAAGGTTTTCTTCTTTGATGCACACTGACTTGCTCTGGATTCTCCCCTCCTCTTGGAGGCAATCATTACACAACCTTTCGAAGTTAGTTTTTACCTCTTGACCATTTATCGCAGCCAAGAATGTCTCCCATGATGATGGGAGACCATCAATAGCGGTTTAGAGAAGATCATCTTCATCCACCATTTCTCCAATACTAGAAATATGATCTCTTACTTGAGAGATCTTGTTGAAGAAGGAGGCCACTGTCTCATCCTTATCCATATTTATGTTTCAAATCTTATTCTTCAATTCCATTTTTTGAATCGGGGCCTTCTTCTCATATAGGTTTGTCAATGTATGAAAACAATCCTTTGCAGTCTTCAACAGAGTCATCACATACATCAAATTGTCCTTTACCGAATCATAGATGATCCATTTGGATTTATCTTGGTTCTTCTTGAATTTGACGCGTCATGCATTAGATTTAGGATCCTCCACCACAGCGGATATGTAGCCATCCAAGTCATGTTCCTCCAAGATGTTCAACACCCTCGCCTTCCAAGTGTTGAAACTTGAACTACCCTCAATATGGTATTCCGATTGAACAGAGATCGATGCCATGGATCTCAAGTACTATGCTCAAATCCCCAGGATCTACATAGGCTCAAGTTTGCTTAACAGATATTAGCTCATTCACGCCCTAATATCTGATACCATGTTAATTTTTGAGCAAATATGATGAGATTTGAACTTTAAAATTTTAAGTGCGGAAATAATGAATACTTGAATCAATAAACCATTCAATCACATGAAAAATTCAACCATAACAGAAGATGTGCCCTAGGGAAAACCCTCAAAAAACGAGGATGAAAAACATTAGCAAATATTCAAAGTATAATTATGATAGATAGCAGAGAATGTCTTTTACAAAATAGCAGATTGCTTTCGGCACCCCAGGTGCTATATAAGAGAGAATACTGAGCAATAGAGAATAGAGATCAACTGTATCAACTTGCCATGTTCCCAACATATTAATAAGAAGCAATAATCATTGCCATGCAAGTTGTAGCGAATGGTTTCATGGGTAATGGTGCATCACATTCAAAAAATGCCAATTTCCTTCTTGGAGAATTATCCTGTGCAAATAGAATCACCTTGCCTTCAAGGGAGAAGAGAATTCACTTCACATTGAATTCATAAATCGTGTATAACATATTTATCTAATATTCACATGCATTGGATTCTATTTTTATCTTATGACTTCATGATGAACTCTCCCTCCATTGGGATGAATCAAACTTGCATGAAGAAGAGCCCCCCACTTTTCATGCAACGCATTAACTCACTGAACTGAGTCTTAGGATGAAGTCTCCCCTTAACTGAAATATTTCCCACTTAGTTAGGTGGCTAAATTAAGTATCATCATGCAAGTGTCGCAACTCAAGTGTCATCTTTTAGTTTAACATAAGTGTTGTCTTTTATTTTAACATAAGTGTTGTCTTTTAGTTTAACATAAGTGTCGTCATGCAATAACACTTAGTTAAATAGATCTTCTTTGTTATCACTTAGTTAAATCTCTTTAACTGATTCTTTTTTGTTAACATCACTGTAGTGATCAATTCGATTTCTCCTTTGATTCGCTGAAGTCTTCATTGAAGTTTAACAATTCGAATTCACTTAGTCATCTCATGAGAAATTCAAATTCTTTTTTTCTCTATGCATTTATCTTTATCTCTTATCTTTACTGCATGGTCAATATGTGTTAACTTTAATTATCTATCATATCATATTATACTCAGAATATTTTTCAAATGATGGGATCATATTATATTACTCTTAGACCAAATGCTAAAGTAATTCACTCTAGAGGTGGCCAGTCTCTAAAGGAGACTTAATAGCAATTGGTGACCTTGGTTAGTAATACATCACACAACATTAATGCTTCAACATGTAAAGCATATAGCTCTATAACTGGAGGCCCACCCCATGGGTATCTACTATAACTGTAGGTCGATATGAGAATGTAAATTGACACACAAGTCCTGACCTTTGTCCAAAAAGACTTTACAACATCATCACTTTGATACATCAAAGAATTCACCTCAACACATGCGGAATAACCTTTTACAATTGAAGACTTGGTCATTCTTGAGTCCAAATCAAGAATATACTCCAAGTTCCCGAGTCCAACTCAGGATCCCTACCTCAAAACATGAGGCCAAATCTTGGCTGCACAAGATTGGCTTGGAGAATGACTCGTGATTGTGTGCATTTAACAGTTGAGGCACACCAAGAGGCATGTTTGTAAAAAATGTTTTAGTGATGTTTTCCAATAACACTATCAAGAAAAATACCATCTCTGTAAGATATGTGAGGAAGACCAATCACCATAGTCTAAATACATAACCATTGCAATGTAAAATAGTTTAGATGACCAAATATCTCATGCCAAAGTTTGTTGAAGTCGTTTATATGAGAAACAAAAACTAATAGAAAAGATGATGACCCAAATTTGTCAAATATGTACAATATGGTAATATCATCAACAATTTTAGTTGCTAAGACATGTTTAGGATATTTTAAATCCTTGATTAGTATCTAGTTGAATTGTTCCAAACCCTACAACAATAAGATATCTCTCATCACCAATGCATATTTTTTTGGTTTACATTCCTTAAGATCATATAAAATGGATTTATCCTTATCCATGTGATAAGATTCTCTAGAATCAATAAGCCGATTCTTAGAAGAAGAAGAAGTAGATGTTTCACTGAAATAAAAACTAGAAGCAAAAAATGCATGACCAAGATGAAAAGAGTTAGAATAAGAAGAATCAATATTGATGTTGTGCATCTTCATTGATACTTCTAAGGACTCTATCTTCTTGAAACATTTTGACTACATGTGAAGATATTTTTGACAAAAAATATGATGTTTCTCAGTCTCCTTGCATTTTGATTTAGTTCTCTTATCACCATTGAGAGAAGGAGTTTGTTGAGAGGGTTTGAGACCCTTGTTTTTTAATCTTCCAAGGATGTTGCTTCTCTAGGATCTTAGATTTATCATTTTATCGCATTGCTATGGATTTGTTAGATGTATCTACAATGCACATCACTCCAATATGCAAGAGCTTATCTTTCTCTCTAATAAAAAATCACAAAAGGATTCAAAAAAGGACATTTTGTAATTAGTAGGTCATTAGCTAATAAGAGCTTCTCTAGTGGAGTGAAATGTGAATACAAAAACAAATAAGCAGTTCCAAGTTTAGAAAGAATAACATATGTGAGTTGGTCATCTCTCTTGAATATTTTACATTAATCTGCAAGTAAAAGTCAAGTGTTTTAAACTTCAATAGAAAATTTTCATTGCAAGAGAAATCATTGGGATTCAAAGCAATCAATTGTTTTCAAGTTGGTGGGCTCAAACCTAATTGTTTTTACCAAAGATGATTTCCAACTTTTGTCGGTTTGTATTTAGGGTCTCAATTTCTTGAAGGTGAAATTAAATATCACTGGAGATGGACATTCCATTTAATTTACATGCTTTGACAATTTTACTACCTCATTTGTATTTATTTAATGCATCAAGAGGGTCAAATTATGTTCTCAAGGTAACCTGATAAATTCTCTTACTTCATAGTGAATTATCCATATGGGATTTCCATGAGAAATAGTTTGAATTGGTAACTAACATATCACTTGGAGTACCCATACTATAATATGCAGATAATATGGGTTCAAGAGAAAAATATATTTGTCTAGATGGAAATATTTGGAAAAAAAATATGGATTTCATAAAAAGCGGCACTGAAAATAGACTTTGAATGTCAAAATGCCCTTTTGGAGACAAACTTAAAAAGGAACCAAGGTTCCACATGGAAAGTAGAGGTTGGCACATGTGGCAATGAGTGCATAGTGAGGTTGTTGAGTAAAAAAAAAATCCCTTCCTTCTCTAACTTTTCCTATAGGCTCACTTTTAGAAATAAGTCACTCTTTACAATAAACTAAGTGATCCACTTTTATTAAATAAGTGAGAAACACTTTTACTGTGAAGTTGCTTTATGAATTAAATTTTTATGCCAAAATTAACTTTAAAAATAAATATCGAAGTGACTTTATTGTGATCCATTTTTACAAAATAGGTGAAATGCACTTTACAATAGAGTTATGTGATAACTTAAAGTTGCATGATTTGTTTAAGTAACTAAATGAAAATAAATGCTTGAACTCAAGGCCTCTTATTTAATAACGTAACTTTCAACCAAGTGAGACAATGCAAAATATATAACAAATGTTATGGAGAGAAAGTATTTTTTTTACTCTTTGCCTCAAAGTGCGTGCTCACCCCCTAAAAAAACCTTACCTTTACTTGAAAACAAATTCAATTGTAATACCCTAGTTTTGACCCCTGGAATGTATCCAATAAGACAATGTAAATGAAGTAAATATGCTAAGTATTGAATTCTAGTTTTTTGCTCAAGGCCAAGGTCTCACTAGTGAATGGGATAGGCATGTATGATGTAGAGATATTTATTGGACCATGTGGTTGGCTTGTCATGATGACTCAAGCTATGTAAATATTATGGTGGAAAATAATATAAAAGGTCCATATGGTTTTGTAAGGAGGAAAATAAGAGGAGGCTATAATCCCACCAAAGGGAAAGGGGGTTATTATGAGAGAGTAACCCAATGATGCCATGTGTCATCCCTATAACTCATCTAATATTTACTTGTTCATTAAAGAAGCCAATGCCTTCCCTTGGCTTATTTAATTTAATCATTGAATGCCTACATGAGGTTGGTTAGAAAGTCTTCTCATGTAGTTATGGTAGAGTGGGGGCGGATCTACCATTATGACCTTGTATGAGCCCTTTCTCCTAGGATAGGAAGCAATTTCAGTTTTCTTTTAATCCATCCTTGTATATCCATTAGAATATATCATTCAATCCAAGTAGAATGGAGTACACGGAAAAAATAAAATAAAAACTAGACCATGTGAATACAAGCCACATAGTGGTAGCAAGAGAATGAATCAAGGTTGGTTGGAGGTGGTTATAGAGGCTGGGAATATAGGAACCTTACCCTGATATTTGCTTCCATAAGATGATTGAGAAGCCATGGTAATTAATCTTTACTTGGAATTCTTGAAAGGCAGATAATAGATTGGAATCCTACTATACACACCGGTAAGCACTGTAAGGATTTGATTTCCTTGGGGAACTATGGATTAGTGAAGGGAAATGCATTCCTTTTGTTGTGTGGGGTAGTTGGAAATTGTTCCATGGATGTGATGATTGGTTGAGATTCCTATAGAATATTTGGATGAGCATTTGTCTAGGAATTGAGAGAAAATGGGTCTTGGGATGGGAGAGAAAATCATGTAGGAGTCCTTCACCTTGGTTTCCTCATATCCCAGCTCAGGGGTGGTATCAGAGTTTGATACCTAAGATTAGGTGGGACATTCCTCCTACAAATCTAGTTGCTTGGAATGGATTCCATTGAAGATAAGTATTTAGTTTAATATGCCTATGCAATGCTCAATTCTATCTTCATTATGTGGTTTTGGATATGCCTAATTATGCATTAAATGTGTATGAATCTTTGTTATTTAGATGTCTTTATATTTTTGCAAATGTATATGAATTTGTGTTTCCTATCGCCATGGAAGCTAAATTATCCTAAGGAAGGGTTGGTGGCTTTATGAGGGAAAGTTACAAGAGGGTTTTGCAGGTCTAGAGAGTGTATTTGAGTCCCCAATTGGAATTGAAGGGTCATAGAGGTGGTCGGGGATGTTATAGAGTGGTATCAAAGTTGTGGTTACAACACTAGGAACATATGCGTTGAGTTAGTTGAGCAAAAGATGCACTGCATCGATTTGTAAAAATGCCTTAATAGCCAAGTTTGGGGAAAAATATGATGTGGAGGTGCCATGTCGTAAATAAATAAGGTGGAGGATCCATGTGTACAAGAAGTGTGAAGTGGAACAACCATGTTGAACAAGATGGTTAGGTGGCAGGGTGAATTACGTTGTTGGTGCCCAAGTGGACACATACAAATATGAGGTCTACTGTAAATGGCCTAGATTCACTAGGCATGTTTCATCAACCTAATCAACAACATTTGTGGGGATGGAAGGTGATTGAAGGAAAACTAAGGGAATGGTGTCATGAATGGGAAAGATTCAATGGGTGTGTTGGAGCAACATGGTCATCACCATTCACAAGGATATGAGATGCAAGAGGATTATTAAGAGGAGCCGACTACGAATGGATGAGATTAGTCAAGAAATTTCTAACAGTGAAATTAGCACCATCTGTGGGGATGTGAGATGCCTAAGGCCTATTATGAGGACCTTTCCACAAATGGCTAAGATTATATCTAGGCCCATATAGGGACATATTGATACTATTCATGGGGAGGTGTTCAGCATGTGTTAGCACATGGTAAGGAGAGATTTAGTGCAAGAAAAAAATTGACTGATGAATGGAAAATTGGATACCACGACAGGAAAGGCATCAGAATACTACTTAGATTTCCAAAAAACCAACAATGGTAAGCAGAGGTATGGTGACTTGGAAGGGGTGGCTAAGTAGGATGAAAAACCCATGTAGTGGACATGCGGATCCCTATAGTTAGTGGCCAGAGCTAACATGGCTAGGTCCACATAGAAAGAAACATCATAGTCGGAGATCCAAGTGGAAGATCCACTATAGATGGAACGTCCAAGAGAAGATTTCCAAGTGGAGATTATGTCTGAGGTGGCGACTAAGAATAAATATATTTTGAGGGGGGGTATTCATATTTACATATGTATATGGACGCATCTAAAGAACCCTATCATGAATGTATGATAGTGATGAACACAATAAATTAAGGTCGGTCCTAACCATTTGCAAGAAGGGATTGCTCGTAATGGGTTGATCGAGTTATAACACCACGAATGATTTAGATTTGATCTATGAATTTGCACAATGAGATTGTGACCATTCATGGGATGAACCATCCTATTTTTGGAAGATGAAGTTGACATGCATGAATGGTTTTGATTTAATCGAGAAAAGGTGCACTACAGATCGTGACCATTCGCGGGGGACCCTTCCTTGTTACTAGTCAATTGGTTGATTTGTCTGAAATTGATGAGATATAATGCCAAAAGTTGTAAGTTGTAATCTACACCACTCATAGGGTTGGAAGACTAGATAATTGTTGGACATTTTAGGTGTTGTGAACAACTGAGATCCAAATAGGGACCTAATCCCTACCATTTGTGGGGAAAAGATGCATTTAGTTGGGGATGACTCAGACAAACAAAATGGAGGTTGGATGATATGGAAAGGTATTGAATTTTCCATGTAGGACCCCAGTTCCACCTTGACAACCATTTAATATGACAAATCAACCAAATTCCACATCGTAACTATGGGAAAAATTGCCTAATTTGGGGAAAATGCAAAATGAAGGGATAAAATATGATGGTTTTGTATAGCCATAACTTTTCACTCATAAGTAGTATTTGAGCAAATTTGGAGTCATTGGAAAGATAATTAAACAAGGAGTAATCCTAAAGGTTTAGATTCAAAATAAGAGCTTCAGATGTTTCCAGAAATGAGATAGGAAAAGTGTCGATAGACCTAATTGAAAAAATGTCAATATGGATAATTTTTCTAGAATGAATGAGGATTTATTTTATTTTATGAGGGTGAAATGATACCAAAAATGTTCTTGAATTAACACTTTGTAAATACAAATTTTTACCAAGGTTAAGTTAGAGGGTAGTGCTAATATTTGCACGAAGTCCCGAGTTTGCAAAAGGGATGCCTTTATTAGACAAAAGGTCGGCATGGGATTGCTTGCTTCTCTGGTGATTCATGATAACTTGACGTATCGCACGACCCTTGTGTTGGAAATGCTTCATTCAAATTTATGCCCTGTCAACTTTCAATGGTAGGATAGAGGCCTATGATGGTGGCGATAGGTGACAGAGAATTAGGGTTTGATTCTGGAGACTGGATCCTGAGATAAACTGTAAGCCATGCATGTCTAAGTATGGACCAATTAAAATTGTGAAACCATATATGGCTCATTAATTAGTTATAGTTTATTTGACGGTACCTTACTACTCATATAACCATAGTAATTCTAGAGCTAATATGTGCACCAAGTCCCGACTTTGCAGAAGGGATGATTTTATTAGATAAAATTATGGCACGAACTTTCCCACTTCTCTAGTGAATCATGATAACTCGATAGATCAAACGACTCTTGTGTTGGTTATGATTCATTCAATTTCCTTCCCTATCAAATTTTGATGGTAGGGTAGAGGCCTACCATGGTGGTGGAATGTGACAAAGAATTAGAGTTTGATTCTAGAGAGGGAGCCCGAGACAAATATTAATCCATGCATGTCTAAGTATGAACTAATTCAAACCATGAAACTGCATATTTCACATTAAATCAAATTTGGTTTGAGTAAGCTAAGAATATTGTCATCATGAGTGATGCACATAACCCTTATACACTTAAGACAAATGCTAAGGGGGAGAATGAAAATGAAAAAAAATACAAAGACTAAGTCTAATGGTTGTAGAAACCAAGTGAACACCCCCCCACAACATATAAGAGACTATGAGAAGCATGAGGGTGGAGTTATAGATATTTGAAGTAGATAATAATAGATTGATTAGAGGTAGAGAGGAGTGAAATAAATTGAATTCATCCATGCTACAAATCTTGTCAAACATCCAAAGAAAAATGATTCATAGATAGAGCTCAATAACTAATGACAAAAGTGGAGGTAGATCAAGGAGACACTCCATCAAGAGGACTCACAGCTCAAGGAGAAAGTACCAAAGCATAAATTGTACCCTAGGAGTTTATGGTAGTGATTTGTTCACTTCTAAAGACTCTATCAATAATTCAAGTTCTACATATCCTAAGAATGAGAGGAAGAGATATGTTAGAGACTGTTCATAGAATTTTTTTAGGAAATCTAAACCTCTTACC
Source organism: Larix kaempferi (assembly GCA_027924585.1). Taxonomy (NCBI): domain Eukaryota; kingdom Viridiplantae; phylum Streptophyta; class Pinopsida; order Pinales; family Pinaceae; genus Larix; species Larix kaempferi. Next base: position 22,329,399 of record BSBM01000742.1, on the reverse strand, counting down.
TTTGATGGTGAGATAAGACCAGGATAAGAAGTAGAGGCTTGAATTATTGGGATGAGGAAACATTTCCAGGTTCATGACTACTCTAAGAATATGAAGGATGGGGTGGCTATCATTAAAATAAGTGGCATAGCATCCATATGGTGGAACCACATAAGGAAAGTCGAGAAGTTGATTAGAGAAATATTGTGTGGAACCAGTTCAAGAAGTAATTTCAACATAAGTACCTTTTTATAGGTGTATTGATGATAGGATCAAGGAATTCCATGAGTTGAAATTAGGGAAAATGAACATGGATGGATATGCAAACAAATTCTTGGAGTTTATTAGGTATGTCAAACATATAAAGAATGAAAAAGTGACAATCCAACCTTTTGTAATTGGATTTCCTCAGTCCTACAGGGATAAAATTGAGTTTGATGAGCCTAAAAATATAGAGGAAATTACAAGGAAAGCAAAATACTATTATGAGCAAAGAAAGAGTAAACCATGATTATTTAAGGATTAGAAGGATAAGAAGACGAAGAATATTAACCAAAGGAAGAAGGGATTCAAGCCTCCTTAGTTCAAAAACCAACAGAGGAAGTCATCTCATGGAAAGGCTAATCCAACAAGGTTTTTAGGGGTCAAGCCAAGGGAACTCATTCAATGTTTTGGATGTGGAGAAAATCACATACTTAGGAATTGCCCACATAGGAATGGGAATGCCATGCAAGTTCACAATATCCAAGAGGCTAAAATTGTGGGAGATGAGGTTAGTATAGTCCCTAGAATTTATGAAACACTAGAGGACCGTCGAGTAGTGTTAAAGTTATAGTATCACGATTCATTATCCAAGTCAATCTTGTGCACCAATATTGAGCCTCGTGTGTCGAGGTAGTGACTTATATGAGCCTGAGTTGGACTCAGGAAACTTGGACTAGAATCTTGAGCTAGATTCAAGAATGACTAAGCCTTATGTGTAAAGTTTAAAGCCTCATGTGTTGAGGTAAGTTATTTGTATGTCAAAGTGATGGTGATGTACATTCTTGTGTGTCAAGATAGATCCTCATGTGTTGAGGTGGTGCCTCATGTGTTGAGGTAATTCTTTTCTTGTCAAATCCTGAATGATGTGTGACATACTACTAACCATGCTCTTAGAGATGGATAAGCTATTAAGTCTCCTCTAGAGACTGGCCACCTCTAGAGTGAAATACTTTAGCATATGACCACTTGGAACGTGAGTAGAACAAGATGATCACATCACTAGAAAAATATCCTTAGTATATTTTATATGAAAAATAATTAAGTTGGCACAAGTGGACCATGCAACTAAGACAAGCGATAAAGATAAGATGAGTTAAGATAAGAAAACACTCGAATTTGAAGACTTCAATGATCAATGTGCTAAAAGAGTTAGCTATGTGTTAACAAGAAAGACTTCAATGATCAATGTGCTAAATTTTTTAGCTAAGTGTTAACAAAGAATATTTAGTTAACTAAGTTTTATGCATGATGACACTTGAGTTAAACTAAAATACGACTCTTGAGTTACAACACTTACATGTCGACACTTGAGACAACACTTAGAGTTATTACACTTACATGTCGACACTTGAGTTAAAGTAAAATATGAAACTTGCATTACGACACTTGCATGACGAGACTTGAGTTAAAATAAAATACGACGCTTGATTTACGACACTTGAGTTACGACACTTGATTTACGAAACTTGAGTTATGACACTTGCATGATGACACTTGAGTTAGACACCTAACTAAGTGATCTAGGATCCAGTTGAAGGGTGAGTTCATCCTGAAGTTAGAAGCAAAATATAAAAGCCAAAGCATGAGAAGTATGGCTCACTTGTTATGCAGGATTGATGAAACCAATGTGAGAGCAAATTCTCTCTGGAAGGAAATTTGCAATTTTTTGTTCATGTGACCAAATCAACGAATTGGTTTAGTGCATATTATTCTGAGTTCTATTATCTCTCTTGCTCTGTAATTGCACCAGGGGTGCTTTGTATTTCTCTCTAATATTGCACCAAGGGTGCTTGATGTAATATGCTCATTGTAAAGGAAACATTCTCTGCTATCTATCAATATACTAAGGAAGATTTTGCTGGATTTTTCTCCCTCAAGTTATAGAGTGTTTCCCTAGGGTAAATTTCTATGTCGACTGTGGATGTTTATGCTTTTGATTATTCATTTTTTTCAAGTAATATTGTAATTCCACAATTAAGATTAAAAATCAACATTGTATCATATCCTAGGGCATGAAAGAGATAAGTTCAGCACTCAAGCTTGAGCCTACTTTGATCCTGGGTGGTTTAAGTTGAGGACAATACTTGAAGAATAATTCCTTCAATCTTAGTAAGACCGGAAGACAGACTTGAAGGACCTTAGAACATCAATACTTGGAAGGCCAAGATTCTGAATATCCTGGAAGAGCATGATCTGGATAGATACGTATCTAGTATTGTTGAAGAGCCTCCTACTAATGTTGGGCACACTAATTTCAAGAAGAATCAAGCCCAATAAAAGATAATCATTTATGATTCTGTGAAAGACAATTTTATTCCAATGATTACTCCATTGAAGACTACAAAGGAATGCTTTGAAACTTTGACCAATATTTATGAGAATAAGGATCCCATTCAGAAGAGAGCCATGAAGAAAAAAATTCATAATTTGAAGATGGAGAAGGACAGAGCTCTTGCTTCCTTCTTCACAAAGATCTTTCAAGTAAAAGATCAACTCTTGAGTATTGGTGTAACTGTTGATGATGATGATCTCATACAGACTATTTCCGATGGGCTTCCATATTCACGGGAAAAATTCTTGTAGAATTCTAAATAGGCTCAACACCATGCAATAATTTTACAATCCAAGATCTAGAAACAAAGTAGTCCTCACCAAGAATTTAAACAGAGTTTAGCAGAAATAAGAAGAAATATTGAAACAAAAATACATGAGATAGAACACAATTTATGTAAACTGCACTGTTATTATTATTCAGTAAGATGTGTATAATATATAATACATCTCAAGAGAGAAATTCATGAGACTTAGGAGGCAGTTGGGTAGCTCACATTAATGCTAGGCTTAGTGGAGTAATTCCCCCAATATATGACATTGTTCCAAATGTGACTCCTATATTGGGCCATAATGAGGTCCAATGAACCTATGGGTACCATGAGGATGTTAGGCTAGTCAATTAATGTGGATGGAATCATTATGAGGGAGAATTAGGTGGTTTAGGGACTTGGTAGTTGCCATTAATGAGCAATTTGACCAAATCTAGTGAATTAGCGCCCTTGGTCCAACCTTATCCCATAAAATAGGGAACATGGGTTCCTCCCTCATTAATTGCATTAAATTGGGCACCTTTGAATCCCCATATTAAGGAAATAGGGAACACTTGTGGACAAGCTTGGCTATATTGACAAATCACTAGTCTAATATGTGGACAAACCCCATAAACTAGGAACTATGAAGCCAAACCATGGAAAAACTTACACTAAACACTTGGAACCTTATGCAAGGATTATTAACCAAGGTCTAGATGGGAATTATGTTCCAACACCCCCCCTTATGCCAAAATGGTTGTGAGCAATGAAAATTAATATGAGGTCCCAAGCAACAAAGGCTTATGGTGAGGAAAGAGGAAAAACCACATGGGAAAAATCCTCCCTCTATAATGGACATGAAATACACCAAAATAAACTGAGCTACTCCAAAACTCAAGTTGGTGTGAACTTGATCATATGTCTGGAGGAACCTTCTTCTTGGGACGAAGTGGATGTTGCTCCCATGCTTAGATCATATGCTTGATCACTACAACTATGGAAGCAAGCGCAAGTAGGTGCTCTTCAGACTTGATAATCATACCAAATGTGGCCATAAAAAATACAAATGAGACTTGATGAGATTGAGAATCAATACTGAGTGAATGATGATGTTCTCCATGTTTTGTGCAACTCAGAGAGAAAGTGCCAATCATAATCATGCAGTGGATAGGAATCATGACAATGAGAGCGAATGCAACAACTCCATACTGAAATTCAGCCTCCATAGCATCCAATGTCACACCAAAATGCGAACCAACGAGAGGCTTTGAGTGTGAATGAGCTACAACTGACTGATAATCCTCATAATTCGAATGAGAGAACAAATGGGTTTGGAGATCAACTCCAAATACTTGTAGATGGTCCAAATGCTTGAAATTTGAACCAAATGAAGCTTGATCTACTTGAGACTTAAACCCACGCAAGTGCATGTTATCTCCAACTTCAATAGTAGCTTGAGGAAATATGCATGTGACCTTGTAGGAAGTGAGAGGATACATGGGACCAAGGAGTGAGAATGCATGAAATCCATAATCTGATATAGACTCCAAAATATCCAAGGAATCACAATCTTGCACATCGGCAAACTCATAGGAAGAATGCTTATCTTCTAGAGAAATCACTGATAGAGAATCCTCAGTAGAAGAAGTATGATAGGAGACCAATGAGTGGAGAGAGAGTTATTCTTCAACAATGGAATATCCATTTTTTGTATCTTAATCATTAGTAGCAACATATTGTGCAATAGATGATGTCTCTTCACATTCTACTTCATGATGTTGATGTATATGTAACTTCGGAATGTATTTCATCTATGTATCTCATATATATTTATTGTACCCTTATAAGAGATGTGTTATTCCTCTATAAGGAAGTGTCTTCATGTGTATTGACAAGTGTCGCAAGTGTGTGTACTTGGTGACGGGTTATTAGACCACCATGTGTGGGGTCGGCCCCGAAATATATATTATATTGTGGATGTACCTAGCTAGACAAGTTGGCCCCATAAGGTCACTGGGCAAACAGGTTAGTATAAATAGAGATCGGGAGATCTCTATTTTGATCATTCGGAAACTCACACTTCTCTCACTCAGAAAGTGGCACACTAGTGAGGAGGAGGATCATCTACTACTAGGAGACTATCTCAGTGTATTTTGGTTGTACTTTGGTTGAGCCATTGCTCTCTCTATCTCTGAGGAAGTTGTGGGGTTTTTCACCTTAGGGTTTTCCCCACGGAAACTCTGTGTCTCTTGTCTCTCATGCTTTTGATTCTTGTGATGCTTGTCATGCTTATTGTGATTGTTATGCATTGATATACTGTATATGTTATTCTCTCAGTGAAGATCCTAGAGTATTGTGAATTAATGCTCAAAATTTAACACATGACATGTAGAGGAAGCATTCGAATCAAAGAGATCTGCACCAACATGAACTTGTGTTGAATATTTTGCCATTTTATCTTCATGAACAACTTCATCAAAGAGAGTAGAGGCTGATACATTAGGATGAAGAGCACATGTTGAGGTGTCCATAGGCTCTCTCCATGCACCAATCTTCTACTTATCAAGAGCCTTGTCCAAGTTGGACCATAGCTCAAACAGATAGTCTGTAGAACCAATCAAATAGTGCATACTTGTAGAGATGGCTAGACACATAGCTATGGATGCTCTGTCATAGTGATTTAGCAAATCGTTTTCCTCTTCATAAGAGTCTAGTTATCTCTCAAAGCCAATGGACACATCATACCAACATTGTCTCCTACGATATGCACACATTTTAGGCTTCCACTCAACATAATTTAATGGAGTAAGAAGAGGAACATTCAAATCCATGTAGAAGTTGTTGTACTTGCAAAACAAACTTTGAAAAATTATACTGGAAGACTATTTGTATCAATATGAGCTCCTTACTTCGACAATAGGCACATTTGGGATCGCATCACACCTGGGTAGAATCCAAAGGATTTCTCCAATGGCTTCAAGGCAATTTCCCGAGGGATTTCTGTGGTTTCTCCACTACTTCTGGTGCACTACTGGAAGCAGCTATGCTTAACTCTCCTAAGCTCCAATACTATGTATAATTCTAAATTTGATCAACACCATGCAATAATTTTACAAGTTGAGATCTAGAAACAAAGTAGTCCTCACCAAGAATTTACATAGAGTTTAATAGAAATAAGAAGAAATATTGAAACATAAATACATGAGATAGAACACAATTGATGTAAAATACACTGTTATTATTATTCAGTAAGATGTGTACAATATATAATACATCTCAAGAGAGAAATTTGTGACCCTTGGGAGGTAGTTGGATAGCTCACATTAATGCTAGGCTTAGTGGATTAATTCCCCCAATCTATGACATTGTGCCAAGTGTGACTCCTGTATTGGGCCATAATGAGGTCCAATAAACCTATGAGGACCATAAGGACGTTAAGATAGTCAATTAATGTGGATGGAATCACTATGAGGGAGAATTAGGTGGTTTAGGGATTTGGTAGTGGCCAGTAATGAGCAATTTGACCAAATCTAATGCATTAGTGCCCTTGGTCCAACCTTATCCCTTAAAATGGGGAACATGGGCGCCTCCCTCATAAATTGCATTAAGTTGTGCACATTTGACTCCACATATTAAGGAAATAGGGTGCACTTGTGGACAAAATTGGTTATAATGACAAATAACTAGTCTAATATGTGGAAAAACCCCATAGACTAGGCACTATGAAGCCAAACCATGTAACAACTTAAACTAAACACTTGGAACCTTATGCAAGGATTATTAACCAAGGTCTAGATGAGAATTTTGTTCCAAAAATTCTTGGCCATTGTAAATGGTTGAGAAATGCAACCAAACTTTGAAAGGATGTGGCGTGATTTCCTACAATAAGAAGGGCGAATTCAAAGAAAAAATTATTCCTCCAAAAAAGAGAACCTTGGCACTCTTATGGAACGAATGAAGAGAGGAAAGAAATCCTTTTCTCAAAAGAAGTTTCCTCATCAAAATGAAATGCTTCAACTTCAATAAGAAGGGTCACTTTGCAAGAGACTTCTGTGCAAAGAAAAGAGGAAAGTTCAAGGGTAGGTTTCATGATTCTACTGCTATAAAAGATGAACCTACAAGAAAGAATTCTTCTAATGATCAGGAGACAAGGAAGGAGTATTAACTTGTCTCAGCTCTATCTAGATCCATTACCACTAGTGTTGAGACAAGGCTGGTGGATAGTGGTGCATCCAAACACATGACTGAATATAGGAGCGCTATTACAGATCTAAAGGAGAAGAAGTTCTCCTATCAGGTGGATCTTGGAGATAATACCACCTATTCGATCCAAGGAGTTGGATCCACTTATTTTCAGTTGGATTTAGGAGATGTACTGCATGTTGATGAAATTTTGTTTGTTCCCATTCTAAAGAAGAACCTCCTATCTGTTTCAATTCTAGAATATAAAGGATTCAGAGTAATATTTATGGACAATAAAGTGCTCTTGTGTCCTAAGAATACAGACTTGAACTCTACATCTGTAATTGGATTTAGAGAGGGAGGTCTCTACAAAGTTCCTAGAAAGATCACTCAATCCATGATCCATGACATAGTAAGTCCTTGTGAATTGTGGCATAGGAGGTTTGGTCATCTTCAGTTCAACTAAGCGCCTACTTGAATTGCAAAAGATGGTAAAAGGAATTCCTATGTTTCAATCAGAACATGATGGTATTTGTAGAGGTTGTGCTCTTGGTAAGAACACCAAGAAGACATTAGAGAAAATTTGAGGTCTAAAATGGGCCTCCTAAGGAAAATAATAAAGTAATAGTTAAAATAATAAAATACTATTTATGAATTTTGGAGGAAAAGAGAAAAAACTACATTTTTTCTTTGTATTTTCAACATATCTCCCCGTCGTTTTATGCAAATTTCAAGTGGGAGCACTCATTAGATGCGGAATTAAATTCTGCATACAACTATTACCCACATTGCATACTTTTGAGGTACTCCACCCTATGAAAAATGAGAAATACATATAAAAAAAACATGTTACTTTTGAAAGTAACACATTTTTTTGATGTATTTCTCATTTATCATGGGGTGGGGTACCTCAAAAGTATGCGGTGTGGGTACTCGTTGGATGCAGAATTTAATTATGCATCCAATCAATGCTCATGCTCAATATTTGAGTAAAATGATAGGGATATATGTCAAAAATACGAATTAAAAAAGTTATTTTTTAATGTCAAATATGCCATGTCAACCATTATGGTTGACTCTTTACTTGAAATTCTATTGGTTCTTGAATTCAACGGCTCTTTTTATTATGAGGTGGCTTGTTTTCTGATAAGATGGCTCATATTCTTATGAGGCCCATTTTACACCCCAAATTTTCTCCAATGGCTTTCCAAGCAGTACCAAAAGATCCAAATGGATCCTGGACTTGATACATTCCAATCTATGTGGTCCTATGTCAGCACCATCCTTGAGTGGTTATTTTTACTATGTGATTTTCATAGATGGATTCTCTCACAAGTCTTGGATTTATTTTCTGAAGGAAAAGAGTGAAACTTTCAACAAGTTTCAAGAGTTTAAAGCATTGGTTGAGAATTAGAATGGAAAGCATAATTATGCTTTTAGATCTGATAATGTAGAAGAGTTCGAGTCTCATGAATTTAATGACTTCTGCCAAGAGTTAGGGATAAGAAGACAACCGACTGTACCTTACAAACTCCAGCAGAATTGGGTTGTTGAAAGAAAAAACAGAACAATCTGTGAGGCTGTGAAAGATATGATGTGTGATCAAGATCTTCCCACTTGCTTATGGGAAGAAGCCTCCAGCACTATTTTTTATATACAGAACAAAATTCCTCATGCTATCCTGGGAGAAAAGACTCCAGAAGAAGTTTTCACTAGTGAAAAAACAGATGTTGTACGCTTGAAGATTTCTGGTTGTCCTATCTACATTCATGTGCAAAAGAGAAGAGGACAAATATGATCTATTCAGAAAGAAAGCCACTTTTTTGGATATAGCGAATACTCCAAAGCTTATATAATCTATGTTCCGGGACAAAGGCATATTAAAGTCAACAAAGATGTAACATTTCATAAAGATCCTACGTTCAAGGGATTTAAAGAACTTCAGTGTGATTCAGATATGGAGGAGCATGAGACACCCATTATGGAGGATCCATCTTCTGATTCTCCCCATTCAGATGTTGAGATCGAGAATCCATAAGAGTCCTTAGATCCGCTTGATCCTGAAGAGCCAGTAGAACTGGTAGAAATATCTCTTTATGAACCTCCTGGTAAAAGGAGATATTCTTGGTGTCAAGACATTCTGTAAGAGGAAGAAAAACATGGAGCACTATGAGGCACATTTAGAGAGTAAAGGAGACCTGGAATATATTCAAGATATGTAGCTCAAATGATTCACATCTATGATTCAGAACCCACCACCTATGAGGAAGCTTCTAAGAAGCAGGTATGGAAAGATTCCATGGTGAAAGAATACAAATCCATCATGCAAAATGATGTGTGGGAATTGGTTTCTAAACTGGAAGAGAAGTCTATAGTAACTTCCAAGTAGATTTATAAAATCAAACATGTAGCTGATGACGGTATTGAAAAATTTAAATAAATATTTGTTGCTCGTGGTTTCTCACGGAAAGAAGGGATAGGATATGATGATACATTCGTTCCTATGGCCAGGTACACCACTATTCGAGCCATAATTTCCCTTTCCTTATTTTTTGGGTGGAAAATTCACTAGATGGATGTGAAGAATTCCTTTCTCAATGGTGAAGTTGAGGAAGAAGTATACATACAACAACCTGAGAGGTTTTTATTTCATGGGAAGGAGTCCCATGTATGCAAACTTAAGAAAGTCTTGTATGGGTTTAAGAAGGCCCCGAGGGCTTGGTATTCGAGGATTGACAACTATCTTCAGAGCTTGGGATTCTCCAAAAGAAAAGTTGACCCCAACTTGTACTTCAAGGTTGTGAAGAACCAACCATTGATCCTGGTTATCTACGTTGATGACTTGTGCCTTACTGGAGAGGAACAACATAAAGTTCGGTGCAAGAGGGATCTCACTTCTGAGTTCGAAATTAAAGACTTAGGTATTATGCACTATTTTCTTGGTCTAGAATTTTGGCAAAGGAAAGATGCGATCTTTCTTTCATAAGGAAATTACACAGTTGATGTGTTGCACATATTTGGTATGATAGACTATAAGTTCATGTCTACACCAATGGTGTCTAATCTGAAGAAACTACATGAATCATATTCTAGATTGGATCTAATGGGTCCTACCATGTATATACAACTCATTGGTTCCTTGATTTATTTGATACATACTATACCAAACATATGTTATGCTATGAGTACGTTGAGTCAGTTCATGTCTAAGCCAAGACATAGACATTTGGTTGCTTCCAAGCATGTGCTTAGATACCTTCAAGGTACTATTACTTATGCACTCATATATGCTTCTAGTGGTGGAGTGATGCTACTTGGATCTGTCGAATCTGACTGGGGTTGTAGTACTGTGGACTGAAAGAGTACATCCAGATATTATTTTAGCTTGGGATCATCTATGATCTCTTGGTCTAGCAAGAAGCAGAGCTCCATAGCCCAGAGTACTACATAAGCAGAGTATATTGCATCCAATAATTCTTGCCGAGAAGTTGTGGCTTAGGAATATACTTGCTGATTTGTTTGTTGAGAAGCTTGAGACTGCTGTCATTCGCTCTGATAATTAGAGTTGCATTAAGCTCTCAGAAAACCTTGTGTTTCATGACAAGTTGAAACACATTGAGATGAAATACCACTACATTAGAGGCATGGTCCAGAGAGGTGTCGTAAGACTTCAATACATTTCTACTGATGAGAAGATATTAGATATGTTGACTAAGCCTCTATCCTTGGCGAAGTATAGGTACTTTTGAGACAACCTTGGCATGGCATAGAATTCCTCCCTCACTGAGAGGGAGTGTTAAAGTTACATCATCATGATTCATTCTCCAAATCAATATTTTGCACCAAGATTGAGCCTCATGTGTCAAGGTAGTGTCTTATAATATCCTGAGTTGGACTCAGGAAACTTGGAGTAGAGCTTTGAGTTGGACTCAAGAATGACTAAGCCTTATGTGTAAAGGTTAAAGCATCATGTATTGAGGCAAGTGCTTTGTATGTCAAAGTGATGGTGTTGTACAGTCCTTTTTGTCAAGACTAAGGTTTTGTGTGTCAAGACAAATCCTCATGTGTTGAGGTAATGCTTTGCTTGTCGAAGCATGAGTTATGTGTGACGTACTACTAGCCATGGTCTTAGAGATGGATAAGCTATTAAGTATCATCTAAAGATTGGCCAACTATAGAGTGAATTAATTTAGCATATACCACTTGGAACGAGAGTAGAACAAGATGATCACATCATTGGAAAAATATCCTTAGTATATTTGACATGATAAATAATTAAGTTGGCACAAGTGGACCATGAAGATAAGACAAGAGATAAAGATAAGATGAGTTAAGATAAGAGAGAACTCGAATTTGAAGACTTTGGTGATTATTGTGCTAAATGAGTTAGCTATGTGTTAACAAGAAATACTTTAGTGATCAACGTGCTAAAAGAGTTAGCTATGTGTTAACAAGAAATACTTCAGTGATCAAAGTGATAAAAGAGTTAACTAAGTGTTAACAAAGAAGATTCAGTTAAATAAGTGTTATGCATGATGACACTTGAGTTAAACTAAAAGATGAAATTTGCATGTAAACACTTGAGACAACACTTGAGTTACGACATTTTCATGTCGACACTTGAGTTAAAGTAAAATATGACACTTGAGTTATGACACTTGCATGACAACACTAGATTTTAAACTAAAACATGACACTTGAGTTCTGACACTTGAGTTACGACACTTGAGTTGTGATACTTGAGTTATGAAACTTGCATGATGACACTTGAGTTAGCCACATAACTAAGTGATATAGCATCCAGTTGAAGGTGCATCGGTGCGTTAAAATAAATCAGATGCACCGCGAATAGAGAACCGAGATACGAAAAATTGACTTTTGTGTTTTTAGAAAATAAAAAATGACATGACGCATGTCATATCTGGTGTGCTATGTTCATAGTCGCACCGGTGTGTTCCCGTACTACAAACGTACTGATATTGATGCATCATTTTTATTGAAAATAAAAAATAAACTTAATAGGGCTGACATGGTTACAAATTCGACCAAGAAAGTGGCCCCATATAACCCTACGCTTTCTATATATAATCACAAGCTCAGTAAATCCAAAATCCATAAAAGGTGAAATTGTAATTCTGCATAACAATAGAGGGATTTAAACCCCAATGTAAACTTTTGCAGCCACATAAAACGAAAAGAAGTAGCGAGAAAATAAGGGTTTCAACATTGAAGTTAAGTATGAAGGTTTTTTCTCTAAATCTAGTTAAAATCTAAATAAGATAATAAGATCAATAGTAATATTTACATAGTTGAAATTTCTATTATGCGGGTTTTTGTTTGATTCACCATACCTAACAAATTTCGATCCTCATAACTCCTCCCAGTTGCTCCAAACTCCTTCCACGTAAGTCTCTCTTCCAAAACTCTCCCTTGAAATTTTCAGCACAAGAATGAATTAATGTTTAGGTTTTTTGCTTTTAAACACTATTTAGAATTACTTTTTGAAATTAAAATTGCCGCCCCTTTTTAATTTAGGGAAAAAAGAGTTTGCGCATTTTTTAAAATTTTGATTTTCATCATTTCGGTGTGCATGTTGTCAATTCACACTAGTGCGTACATAAGTAAAACACACCATTCAAACAACAATTTAAAAACTTGTGCCACAGTGCGTGTATATTTTGAATGCCTTGGTGCACTTTTATGTAGGAAATGCTCCGGTATGAATTATGTTGTAAAAATGCACGTAGAAATATCCGCTACCAAATGTTGTGGATATTTTCCACTACGGGGGATTTTGCGGATATTCTTTTATATTGGATTTTGTATATGTGAGTGCACCGGTGTGTGCATATATGAATAGACACATTGGTTTAATTTGAAAATCCTTTGGTTTTATGTTTCCACCTAAAACTATATATTCATCCCAAATGTTCTTTTAATATTTAACCACACCAATTACAATATTTCATAGTATATATATGTTTCTTAAACTCACCTTATTCTTACAAAATGGTTTTCAAACTATATTGGAAATTAGATTGTGATATAGTTCATGAAAATATTTTAGGACTGTAGAGACATATATTGATTGCTGAGTTGGCTCAAATGTAGGGATACAAGTTTGTAGTATCAGATGGTCAATTATTCATATTCCAGCTCATTCCATCTTGTTCAAAGTTCAATGAGTTCTCCCTTTCCATCCCTAGTAAGTTCATGTTTTATTTATATTTTGACTACTTATTTGAATTTATGTTACTTATCCATGTGAATCTAAATGTCGATTTATTCTTTATTGCAGGATCCTGATTCAGGTTCGATTTTCGGATGCACAATACATTCCACCAGTTTCAAAACATTGTAAGGTCTTATCAGGAGCAAGATACCGCAAGCCATTCATGGATGAAAATGGGAAGTTTTTTTACCCCTCCAATTGTAACATGCCATCTTCAAGCCACCATCCTAGTTCATCGATAGTAATTCATCGTGAGATGGAACTCTTTTATGATACCCCAGTAGTTTGTGGTTATTCAAAATGTCAAGGGTTGAATGAGAACCATCGATGTGTCACACTCACCCATTACACCAACGATAGATTACCCAATGTCGATGGTCTAATACCCTCCACTGCTGTAAAAAATCCAATAGGTGATATAGAAAATGTTGATGTATTTGTAACTTCGAAATGTATTTCATATATGTATATTGTATTCCTATAGAGATGTTATTATTCCTCTATACTTAAGTGTCGTCATTTATATTGTAAGTGTCATAACTTATACTTCATGGGTTAGTAGACCACCTTGATGGGGTTGGCCCTGTATAATTCATGTGGGTTAAAGGGTTATTAGACCACCCTATTGGGGGTCGGCCCTGTCAGCATTATGTTATGTGGTTAAGTTGAGGCCGACCTAGTAAAGGTTATTAGGCAAGTCAAGTCAAGTATAAATAGAGTGCGGGAGGCACTTTATTTGATCATTCACTTTCTCATTCATACACTCATTAGAGAGTGGCGCACTAGTGAAGAGGAGGAGAAGCTGCTGATAGGAGACTATCTCTTATGCTTGGGTTTTGTATCATTGCTCTAAGGAAGTCATTGGGGTTTTTCACCTTTATGGTTTTCCCCAAGGAAACTCTGTGTGTCTATTGTCTCTTGTGATTGCTTCTTGTGATTGATATGCTGTACATGTTATTCTCTCAGTAAAGATCCTAGAGTATGTTGAATTAATGCTCAAAAATTAACATGGTATCAGAGCTAACCTGAGAAGAAGACACTATGTAGTTGCGGAAGCTAGGGCTTTTTGTTTTTGGGTTTCTCTCCAAATATTTTGGAAAGGTAGTAGGGTAGATTGAATCTCCTTAGCAAGGCGCATCTTTCTGTACAATCAGAATTCAATTCTGGGCACTTTCATTTTTGGCCCTAAAAATTAGGGTTTCCACAAAAATAGGAATTTATGAAATATGAGACCATGGTTGGAAGTTCCTTGGAAAAATCAAAGTTTAGAGCCTTGGATCGAACTTTTTGGTTGGGTGAAGCTCCGGGAAAATCAAACCCTAGATCGGGGTCCTGTCCAGTGAAGCTGGAAATTAGGGCTTCTACAAAAGTTGGAATTTCTGAAATCTAAGACCATGGCTGGAAGCTCCTCTGAAAAATCAAAGTTTAGAGACCAAGATCAAACTTTTTGGATGGGTGAAGCTCCAGGAAAATCAAACCCTAATTCAGGGTCCTCCCTAGTGAATCCAGAAGTTTGAAAAACAAATTTGAGGGGTGAAACTTTGCAGTTTTCAAATTCTGAGTATACTAGCTTGATCAGCTCATCAAGGTGCATCTTTCTATCCTTTCAGAAGTTTGAAATTTTAGGGTTTCTCTAACAAACCATAATCCAACACCAGATCCATTTTTCAGCAAATCAAATGGTAAGACCTAAATATTTTTTCTTTCCATTTGAAGTACTTCTTAAGATGTCCCACCACACCAAGCTTGAGGATAAGCTTGAAGGAGATGATAACTTCCAAGCATGGAAGTATAAGATTGGGTTAATTCTAGAAGAGAGTGAGTTGAACACCTACATAAGTGAAGGGGTTCCTGTCCCAGAGGGAGAAGAGGCTAAGGCATTACACAAAAGGAACTTAGTTAAGGCTAAAAGGATCATTGCTAATTCTATCAAAGACCATCTCATGCCACATGTGTCATCTATGAAGACACCTAAGGAGATGTTTGATTCCTTGACCAAGCTATTTGAAGGGAAGTATAAATCGAAAGATGACCTTGAGGAATAAATTGAAGAATATCAAGTTCCAGAATGCAGAGACCATGCAGTCTTATTTCTCAAGGGTCTCCCAAATAAAAGAACAACTTGAAGCTATGGGACAAGTTATAGAGAATGGAGAAGTGGTAATGACCACTCTTAATGGCCTTCCTAGGTCATGGGATTCCTTCATCCAAGGAATTTGTGCTAGGAAGAAACTTATCTCTTTCAATAAGCTGTGGGAAGAATGCTCATAGGAAGAAGCTCAGATTGTAGCTCGAGAAGAGAAGATGGGGAATGAAGATCAAGCTCTCACAGCACATACCAAGAAGAGGACACTTTTCCTCAGATTTTCCTAAGAACAAAAGGAACAACAACAACAACTACTTCAAGCAATCTGACATGTATGACTTACAGATATGTTTTGAAATATGTTCATGATTAAGTTTATAATATGATTGTCTTCATGTTATTGAGTTTAGTAACAATCTTGTTTAATTTTAGACTTGTCTTATCACCCTGGTAAAAGTATGAATGCATGATAGAAGACATTCATTGATTAGGGTTATGACACTTATGATTGTATTATGATTGTACTAATGCACTGTGGTGTTGTATGAGGAGAATGTTATCCGCTAACATGAAGGTACAAATCAAGTCCTAGATCAAGACCATAGTGACATGAATACAAAGACTCATCCATAGTCATGGATCACATAGAGGTACGTATAATCTGGTTCTACAATAGTTAACTTATGAGTTATGGAGGTCATTGAAGAGAATAAGAAAACATTGCTAGACATAACTAGCAAATATGATGACTAGGTATGTTTTTCCTATATCAAGTTAGAATCCTACCCTATGTAAGGATATTATACTTTTGTATGATTGATAATGATTACTCATGAAGTTACAAGTTTGAGTAATCTAGGGTTTATGCATATTATGTCTCTTACCTTGATTGATTATATGACTAACTAGAAGAGTTCTATGGTCAAATATGAATATGCATGAGTATTGCTTGGTGTTTCAACCAAGCATGTGCAAGGATGCACCTATTAACAAAGTAATAGTAGTTACAATGAAAAACAAATAATAATAAATTGAATCTAACATTAACATAAGCATGTGTAAATAAACAAGAACTAAATCAATAACAAGAGATCTATGGAAGAACAAGAGTAAAAAATAATAGATTTTTTGTATTACCTCAAAGGTGAGGATGTTTGGTGTTGAGAAACTCCAAGGTTGAGGTGCTCCAAGCTCCAATGGTCTCTTCTCCAAGATGCCGAAAAGGAGGTCTTCAAACCCAAAATGGGAGGCAATGGCTCTCAATGGAAATTTGGTAGCATAAGGATAGGATGAAATGTGGATGGAAAGTGAGGAGCCCCTATCACCTTTTTATAGTTTTTGGTGATGGGGAATACCATTATGGTTTTACAGAAACCAATGGTATTGGCCAACATGGTTTAGGTCTCTTTTTCCCTCTTTTTCCTTTTTTTGAATATTTTTATTCCCTTTTAATATTTTTTGGGAATTCTGGACCCTTTTTGAGGGTTTTTTTGAGGAAAAAATGTATATTTTGAAGGGAAAAGGTGTATTATGGTCTTTTTGGTGACCTTTTGATGGCTTTAGAGGCTCAAATGGTGGAAAAGTGGACAAATGGGTCATGTGAATAAGGGAATGAGCTAGTGAGCACTTTTTGGGTGTTAACAAATTGCCCCCTGATGTGTAAGGGCAGGAGCTCATCGTATGGACGATAGCCATCATAGTTCTTTTGTCTTTTTCCTGGGGTTTGGAAAAGAGAAGAGACAGATTGGAGACTGGAGCAACGGCCCCTTGGAAGCTGCGAAAAACAAAAAATATTACATGGCCTCAAAATGAATGAGGAATAATCTCTGACTATGGATGAGGCGGGCATACCCGTGCTCGTATCAAGACATATACATAACAATTAGGCCCACAAAGGGGGGCCTGAAGAAATGCATAAAAATTTGCTGGTAGATCTTAATGGTCCAGAGGGGACACAATGCTGGGACATACTCATGGTCATATCATGACTGATCTAAATAACTGATACACTGGAAAAAGGGCAACAACCGTTCTAAATAAGGTATCAGAAGGGTTGATGAGCTGCTGAAACTGAAGGTGTCCAACATCTGTAGGGACTCAATAACTGTGATTTAACTCTGAGGACTTATATGTAACTGTATACTCAAGGGATTACAAAAGCACGGTACATCTGAAAACTGTCGGTAAACGGAACCCGAATATACATAGGAAAATGTAACTGGTTGTATCCTTAATTAGACTCTCATATGTGGTAGAGTCAGATGATATCCGGGGTCTTCAACAAATAACGGAAAGGACCGATACCCTATACGAGTCTCAATGATGCGATCAAGGTGTTGAAGTCGAACATGTGAGGAACAATCATTTGGAGAGGCACTGAGGACTCCTTTCGAAATGATTCGTAGGCACTCATCACTAATGGTGATGAGTCCAAGGAACAGGGACCTCTGGGTCTATCTTATGGAATAGATTTGGTTGGTGTCGACATAGGGAGACCAACAACTATCAATGCAATGATGTTTCCTTGATAGGAGCGGGAGGTGTACAACTAAAGTGTGGTAGTACTGATGGTAGGACTGACATACTGTAGGGGTGGGGAGTAACTGGGGTCATAGAGTGGGTGGACTCAAACTTCCTTTGTTCAGAGCATGATGACATGGCTGACCTAGCAGCATGGGAAACTGACTTTTAGGTGTGAGGATCATAGCTTTAAGGGATCAAGGGTATGTACTGTAGACTGGAGTGACTATAGGGGGACAAGCTGGTGGATGCTTTTGGGAGACTCTCAGGGTGACATACTGCAGAATACTCTGAACAAAGGAGACCAAAATGGGGGAGCTGCCATATGGTAGACATGATCTGTTGTGGCACCGAGAAGCACTATTGGGTCCTTTTTCGTAGTTTTAATAAGCTCCAAGAAGGGATAAAATTGTGCTCTGAAATGGTACTGTCCTGTGGATTTTGTGAGCCCAGGACTATTCATGCTCCTAAGTGTTTTCATTTTTAGGGAGTTTGAAAACGATAAGAAGACTCTGCAGTGGTGGTGGAGTACCGTCCTATGGATTTTACGAGCCCAAGACGGTGATTGCTCGTGGTTGCTTTCATTTTTTGAGAGTCTGAAAGCGGTAAGTAGACTCCAT
Source organism: Larix kaempferi (assembly GCA_027924585.1). NCBI lineage: Eukaryota > Viridiplantae > Streptophyta > Pinopsida > Pinales > Pinaceae > Larix > Larix kaempferi. The sequence continues at coordinate 22,310,931 of BSBM01000742.1, read as the reverse complement.
TGGTGTTCTTTTTCGTAAGTTAGTCTCCAAGGCCCAAAAAAGCATAAAATGATGCAAATGGAGAACTCTTCTAGCTAGTGTGACTAGAGTATTCATTTTTCGTAATTAGTCTACAAGGTCTGGAAAAGGGGTAAACTTATACCAGGTAGACGCCCTTTCAAATAATTTTAGCGAGCATGAAAGGAAGCAAGGTTGCTCAGCGATCTTTTCATTGTTTTAGGAGTCAGAAAAGAGCTTAATAGAAACTCCCTAAGTTCCTTTTTTGTAAAAGAATTGCTCGGCCCAAAAAAAGGGATAAAATTATACCGAACAAAAAGGTATTGGTGAAAGCGAGGAATGATCTTGAGCATCATCATGAGCACGGAAAACTGAATCCGACGACATAAAGATTGTGAAAAACGGGCAACGATCGATGTGGCACGCAAACCGAGGCGATGAGTGGCATTTTGAAAAAATGCCCAAAAATGATGGGGGTGTGAGCAAGAAATGGTCTCAAGCATCATCACGAGCGTGGAAAACTAAATCCGGCGATATAAGACTCGTCAAAAATGGACGACGGTCGATGTGGCACGCAAACTGAGGCGACGAGGGGGCATGTAAAAAAATGCCCCAAAAATATGGGCATGAGAGCAAGAAATGATCTCAAACATCGTCACGAGCGCGGAAAACTGAATCCGGTGATATAAGACTCGTTAAAAATGGATGTTGGCCGATGTGGCATGCAAACCGAGGCGACGAGGGGGCGTGTAAAAAATGCCCAAAAAATTAGGGCGTGAGAGCGAGAAATGATCTCAAGCATCATCAAGGATTTTGCATTATCATGGGTTGTGGCTGAGGAGGGGGTGTTGGTTGTGCAGCATGTCCTTGCCGTTGGGCATCGTCGATCCAGAGTTGACGTGCTCGATCTAAATGGGGACAATTATGTGTGTAATGGCCGTAGACTCCACATATGGAACTTGGATGGTTTGTTCTCAAGTTATTATTTTTAGCCTGTTTTGGTGGGCGGTCAAGATTTTGGTTGGGGTGAGCAGCATTATTGTTGTTTGGAGGATTAGGTGGTGGTGCACCTTGGTTATGTTGCTGGTTTTTTCCGCGGTTACGTCCTCTTCCGCGGATTTGTTGACCTCCTTGGTTACGCTGATGGTTCTGGTTTGGAGGTTGGTTGTGCTATGTGTAAACATGCCCTTGGACAGCAGGTGGGTTTTGAGGTCGTGCAGGCTCTGGAGCAGGTTGTGGTGGGTAGTAAATAGGAGGGTTCTGAGGTGTCCCTGGTGTTTGTTGCGGTTGTGGGTAACTTTGAGCTGCTGGAAGTGTTGGAGCATGAGGTGCTTCCTGTTGAGGATAATAAGCCACTTGGGCTTGTGGCTAGATCGGATTCTAGTAGGCCTATTGGTTATAATATGGAGGTGGTGCATAAGCTGATGGTGCTTTCCCATAACACTGTGGTGGACATGAGGGTCCATGAGTGTGGTGGGTATGTGTTACTAGAGCATACGAAGTTGTAGCTCCAGAATTAGATGAATCCCTAGAAAGGTCTGGGGTGTTGTCTTTGCTCATCATGGTAAAATTTTTGTTTTGCGTCGTAACCTGGCCGATAATACCGTCGGCGGCATGGGATGCCCCTGGCGCATCATGGCGGGATGGATCACCGTGCAGGGCATCAGGTAAAACAGTGTATAGATATCCTGACTGGGCATATATGAGGTCAAATTGCTGAGCTTTTAAGATAGCTTCTTCTTCTGACTGGGGTCGTTCGGAAGCTACATCTTTGTCTATGAGAGGGAGGAGTGATTTGAGGAACCAGTCCAAAAATATTCGATCGTCAAGTTTTATCTTGCAGAGGCTACGGTGCTTACGCCACTCATGCATATGATTGGTGATATGTGTAGCAGTGTTCTGTCTGCAAGACAAAGTTTTTCCACTCCTGCATCATAGCGTACAGGTAGTTGAAAGAACTGGAGGAAAGTTGAGGCAAGGTACGTAAATGTGTTGTGGGTACCATGTGGCTGCTCAATGTACAACTTGGTTGCAGAGCTAGTGAAAGTTCTTTGTAAAAGTCTCAGTCTAATGGAATCATCTACTATGGAGTTAGAGGAACACCATAGGTGAAACGACATGATATGGTTTTGGGGATCTTCCCCAGCTTTGCCTTCAAATTTTGGGATATCTGAAGGGAGCTTTGTGGGCATGGGTGTTCACGTAGGGTTGTGTCTAAAAGGGTCATTGGTTAACCTTGCCAGGTCTGGTAAGTTTAGACTAGCCATGTATGGCAGGTTGGTAGATGGGTGTGGTATGGTCACTGGGGCATAACTATTAATGGTAGCATTATGGAGTGGTCCAGTTCCTCCTAAGGGTATGCTAGGTGTGAAAGGGATGTTACCTCTAGCCGATGTGGTGTGGAAGGTGCCTGCATTCCCAAGTGCAACATGGTTTTCTTATGGGTTAGGAATGGTTCCGGTAATCCCTGGGATCTGGGTAGTGGTAATGAGAGGGGGGGTGACCCCCATGTTGGGCATACCCAAAATAGGTGGTGTTCCTGTGTTGGGCATGCCTATAGGGGGTGCGGCCCCTATGTTAGGCATGCCTAGAGGGGGTGTGGCTACTGTGGTTGTCACGGTGGTGGTGGGGTTTGTTGATGTAGCTCCAATAGAACTGGTGAAAAGGGGGTCATATTGTGATCCATCCATGGGGTTGGTTGGTGATGTCTTGGTAGGGTGTTTGGATTCAGCCTCAGAATCATATGTGAAATGAGGCGCGTTAGAATCGGATGACTGGGTTCTATGTCGATGACGTGTGGATTCAAGGGACAAAGCTCTACGTCTATGACGTGTAGAGTCAAGTGTACCGGACTGAGGGGTTCACCCTGAAAACGGCGAGATCGTCTTAAGTTCTCAATGGTGAGATATGTATAAAAATGCCAATGGATGGTGGTGATATAAAAAACTCAAGACCCTAATGCCACGATGTGTGCAGGAGGGGAGTATCAAAAAATAATGGCTCTCAGGCCAACAACCAACCTCAAAAGCACTTATTATAATAGTTGTACTATAATAAGTGGAGGAATCAAGAAAAGTGGTCAGAATACCAAAAATCAAACAATTCCTAGAAAAAAGTGGTGCTTACTAGACCAAGGGGGGTAGTAGAGCATGCAAACGCCTAGCTAAAAGTGGTATTATGACTCAACTAAACATATCCTCTGCAAGGTAATGAAATCCAAGTCAAACAATATGGGTAGTGGAATCAAAGGCTAGATATCCCCCTACTGGGAGGGACACTGGGTAGACAATACTAAAAATTGGTCACTAGGATACCCCGTTCATGACACGTTTGGTTGGGTGAATCTGCAGTTTGGTTCTATCGCCGCTATACTCCCATGCGGGTAGTACACCAAGAACTGCAAAAGGTATCCTTCGGTTACTGAATGGATAACGGTATTCCACTCAAACTTCCGAAACCAGTCTGGCTACTTCAACCCTCCTAAGGGAGAGGCCTTCCCGATAAATTGGTGTATAACCGTGTCAACAAATAATAAGGGATTTTTGGGACCCTAAAAGACAACCACTATGTCTCAGATGTAAATAATCAAGGGGTGTTATTGGAACACATATCCCCGCAATCCTACCTAGCTACAAGATTCTTTAAGTGCTCCCAAGTGGGGTTAAAGTGTTGGTTGAGTTTAGGTAGATTTTAAGGCTCAGTTAATTAAAAATGTGGCAGATTGTGTGCAAGTGTGATTATTTAACTGAAAATGAATTTTCCTCGCTTGGGCGATTAATTACAAATGAAAAACAAGATGATTCCAATTTGTAAAAAATAAAGGCTTTTTTCTGAAATGTAAATGCTTTAACAAAAATAGTTCAAAAACTATGGATTTTTTAAATAATTTTTAAAGGAAAGCAAATATCTGAAAAAGTGAAAGAAATAAATGGATTTCTTAAGAACTTGCTTGGGCAAACTATTGAGCAAATCTGAAGTAAAATCTATGATCTAAACAGAATGCTAAAAACCTTTCTTTCACTTACTGAAAATTTTTAAAAAGATTTTAATGGAGCATATGTAATAGAAAATGATTCACTATTGCTGTAATAATGCAAAAAAAATAATGCTGGAAAATAGGCTAAATGGGCAAAAAATGCAGCAAATTTTTTTCTAAAAATTGGGCCGAATGAAAAATAACAACATCGCGGAATGAGTAAGAGAAGTCTTCCCTGAAACTTTGAATGTTAATGATTATTATCTATGTTTGAAATGATCATGACTATACATGTTTAAGATTATTGTGTTTTGATAGTATTAAGATTATACTAATGAATGTATGATTATGTATGAGATCTCGAGGATAACACAATGATGATACTAGTAAGCATGCTGTTAACACCCAAAAAGTGCTCACTAGCTCATTTCCTTATTCACATGACCCATTTGTCCACTTTTTCACCATTTGAGCCTCTAAAGCCATCAAAAGGTCACCAAAAGACCTTAATACACCCCTTTTTCCACTCAAAATGAATATTTTTCCTCAAAAAGCATAAAAAACCCTCAAAAAGGGTCCAGAATTCCCAAAAATATTAAAAAGGGAATAAAAATATTCAAAATATTCAAAAAAGGAAAAAGGAGGGAAAAGGTACCTAAACCATGTTGGTCAATACCATTGGTTTCCTCAAAACCATAATGGTATTCCCCGCCAGCAAAAACTATAAAAAGGTGGTAGGGGCTCCTCACTTTCCATCCATCCATCATCCTATCCTCATGCTGTCAAAATCTCTCATGAGCTTTTGATCATTGTAGCTATCTTGGAGAAGAGACCTTTGGAGCTTGGAGCTACTCACCTTGGAAGTTGCTCAACACAAATCCTCACCATTTGAGGTATCTTAATACAATACTCATTCTTTTTATTTCTTGTTCTTGAATCGTTTTCAGAAAATTTTATTTGTTATATGCACATGCTAGTTTAGTTTAGATTCATATTTAAGCTTTCAATCTTTGAAACTGCTATCACTTGTTGATAGGTGCCCATAGCACTCAAGCTTGGTTGCAAAACCAAGCCAACACATGCATAGTGATCGAGGATGGATATAAATTCAAGAACAGGTAATCCAGGAAGCAAAGATCAAGAGGGAGCACACTCCAATAGTTCCTGCAAGGAAGCAAAGATTGAGAGGGAGTCCACCCAACAAACAAATAAAGATAAGTATTTGAATTGTCATTTCTTGTATATTTGATTGTTTAAATAATATTGTTCAATGATGTATATACTTATGTTCCTAGACTTAGGTTGTGTATTATGCATATTAGAATAATCGCATTAATGAATAGTATACTCCTAATATGCATGAAATGGGTAAGTGGCCTATGGCACTGTACAACATTCCATTGCTACTTATATAGAATGAAACCTCTTTGCTGACATGTTGGGAGTTGTTCAAACTCTTAACAATGTTCTGGTAGAGATTCGAAGGCATCTAGAAAGTTACGGGATATGGATAAATGTTGTATTGAAGCATTGGCTAAAATAATTGCATGACTGTATGACATATCTCTTTATGTGTAAGAATTTGTATTGAAAACTATGAGATGTTTCTAATCATGCAATTTAACTTGTATTGTAGGAAATATCGTATACCATCACCTACAAAAGAAGGACTACAACATTTGTTCCAGCAACAAAGCTATCTATTGAAGATTTTGAAGAATCTAAAGTTCCCACGATTCGGGATACAGTAATGGAATGATTCCATGATCCGTCGATCATGAAGAATGATGTTTGGGATGTGGTCCCAAGACCTGAAGGAAAGTTTGTTGTGACTTCCAAGTGGATCTATAAGATCAAGCATGCTGTAGATGGTAGCATGGAGAAATACAAAGTGAGGTTTGTAGCTCATGGCTTCTCCCAAAAAGAAGGGATTGATTATGAAGAGACTTTTTCTCATGTAGCCAGATACACTTCCATCAGAACAATACTTGCTCTAGCTGCAGTGATGAAGTAGAAGATACGCCAGATGGATGTCAAGACAACTTTCTTGAATGGTGTAGTCGAGGAGGAAGTGTATGTGGAGCAGCCACTTGGTTTTGAGACACATGACAGAGAGTCATATGTGTGTCGGTTGAAGAAAGCCTTGTATGGCTTAAAGCAAGCTCCTAGGACTTGGTATGGTAGGATGGACAATTTCCTATCTAGTTTGGGCTTTAGCAAGAGTAAAGCAGATTCCAACCTTTACTACAAGGTTGAGGAAGGCAATCCAGTGATACTAATTTTGTATGTGGATGACCTGTTTGTTACAGGTGAGGATAGATTGATTGTCGATACCAAGACGAAGCTTGCAGCCGAGTTCGAGATAAAGGACTTGGGGATGATGCACTATTTTCTAGGCATGGAGGTGTGGCAGAGTGCAGATGGGATCTTCCTTGGACAAGGGAAGTATGCAGTAGAGATCCTGAAGAGGTTCAGGATGATGGATTGCAAGGCCATGGCCACACCTATGGCATCGAAACTGAAGCTTCTGTGCGATGCTTCATCTGATCTGGTTGATGTCCCGGTGTATCGTCAGATGATTGGATCCTTGATGTACCTGACGAACATGAGACCAGATATTTGCTTTGCGGTGAACACATTGAGCCAGTTCTTGACGGATCTGAGAGGTGTTCACCTGGTTGCTGTAAAGCATATTCTGAGGTATCTGAAGGGTACAGTTGATTATGGGCTCAAGTATGATGCGAATCAAAAGTTTAACCTAGAGGGTTATGTTGATTCGGATTGGCAGGCGGTGCTGCAAATAGGAAGAGCACTTCTGGGTGCTTCTTTAGTATGGGATCAGGTGTGATCTCTTGGTTTAGCATGAAGCAGTCCTGCGTAGCATTGAGTACAACCGAAGCAGAGTATGTTGCAGCTTGTTCGGCTAATTGTGAGGCAGTATGGTTGAGGAAGCTACTGTCTAAGTTATTTGATCTCCCGTTGGATGCTACTGGTATCTATTATGACAACCAAAGTTGTGTGGAGCTGTCTGAGAACCCAGTGTTCCATGACAGGTCGAAACACATTGAGATCAAATATCACTATATCAGGGATATGGTGTAGAGAGGAGCAGTGAAGCTCCTTTATGTTGCAACGGATGAGCAGGTTGCAGATGTGTTGACAAAACCACTAACCAGAGTGAAGATTGAGTACTTCAGAGAGAGGCTTGGTGTTCTTCAGATTGAAGATACTTCGAGGAAGAAGTGATGGGACACATTTGCAGAAGCCATTCCAAGCATGGTGAGAGGAGGATCCTTCCCATGGCTATGGATGTAAGCGCTGTGTATTGAGCATCAGGACGATTCTCTAGTTACTATTTTGTATATGCATCAGTTGGATGCTTTGATCAGTTGGATCATGTATTTGTATATGCATCATGTTGGATGCTTGATTTGATCAGGTGGATCATGTATTTATGTATGTATCAGGTGGATACATTGTATGATCAGGTGGATCATGTATTTATGTACGTATCAGGTGGATACATTGTATGGTCAGGTGGATCATGTATTTATGTATGTATCAGGTGGATACATTGTATGGTCAGGTGGATCATGTATTTATGTATGTATCAGGTAGATACTTGGTATACATCAGGAGGATGCATTGTATGATCATGGATGACGAGATTCAGGATGTTGCTCTAGATGATATGCACCAGGACGATGCAGTGACGATGATCAGGATGATCATGGATGATGAGTATCAGGACGATGCTCTAGAAGATATGCATCAGGATGATGCAGTGACAATGATCAGGATGATCATGTGTGATGAGTATCAGGACGATGCTCTGGATGATATGCATCAGGACGATGCTATGCTGATGATTAGGATGATCATGTACATCAGGATGATGTATGATGAGTATCAGGTTGATACTCCGTGGCCGTGGACAAGTTGTGCATGTAGCATAGAAAAGATCTTGGGAGATCCTATAGTCTGAGCTAGGATGCTCTTTCGAGGTTTTGCTACAAGAGGCATGTAATCAGCCCTGGAGATCCGATAGGTTGAGCAGTAAGCTCGTAATCAGTCTCGGGATGCTCTGTAGAGTTCTGGTAGGTTGCAGGACACTCTTTAAAGGTTTTTCCTAACCACATGTAATCAACCCTGGAGATCCGATAGGTTGAGCAGTAAGCTCGTAATCAGTCCTGGGATGCTCTATAGAGTTCTTGCAGGATGCAAGACACTCTTTTAAAGTTTTGTGGTGGAGGTCACACGTAATTAGTCCTGGAGATCCTATAGTCTGAGCTAGGATTCTCTTTAGAGTTCTTGTAGGTTGCAAGATTCTCTTTTAAGGTTGTGTGACAGTCAACATGTAAAAGATCCTATAGTCTGAGCTAGGTTTTGTTGACGCACGTAATAAGTCCTAAGGATTCCATAGTATGGCCAGTGTTGATGAAGACCTATAGGTGGTGGCCCTACATCTAGTATGAAAAAGGACTGGCTCTGTAGAAATTCCTATGACGAGTAGTTCAGAGATTGATCGAGATAGCAGCAATAGTGACGATGACGATGATCCAGAGAAGAAGAATTGTGCTAGTAGATCTGTGTCGAGAAATACCTTCCTAGTTAAGAGGGAGTGTTGATGTATTTGTAACTTCGGAATGTATTTCATATATGTATATTGTATTCCTATAGAGATGTTATTATTCCTCTATACAGAAGTGTCGTCATTTATATTATAAGTGTCGTAACTTATACTTGATGGGTTATTAGACCACCTTGATGGGTCAGCCCTGTATAAGTCATGTGGGTTAAAGGGTTATTAGACCACCCTATTAGGGGTCAGCCCTGTCAGCATTATGTTATGTGGTTAAGTTGAGGCTGACCTAGTAAAGGTTATTAGGCAAGTCAAGTCAAGTATAAATAGAGTGCGGCAGGCACTCTATTTGATCATTCACTTTCTCACTCATACACTCATTGGATAGTGGCGCACTAGTGAAGAGGAGGAGAAGTTGCTGCTAGGAGACTATCTCTTATGCTTGGGTTTTGTATCATTGATCTATCTATATCTGAGGAATTTATTGGGGGTTTTCACCTTTATGGTTTTCCCCAAGGAAACTCTGTGTGTCTATTGTCTCTTGTGATTGCTTCTTGTGATTGATATGCTGTACATGTTATTCTCTCAGTAAATATTCTATAGTATGTTGAATTAATGCTAAAAAATTAACAGAAAAGACATGCAGGAACACTTATGCTCATTTTTTAAAACATCGGAAGCCAAAACAATTGTGTCTCATCCTAAATTGACGAACCCCTCTGCTTATGTGTATTAAACTGAATGTTATAGTGATCCAAATTATGATATGAATGCCACCCAACCCATCTCTACTAGAAGATACAAAAAATTGCATGAGTTGAGAGAAAAACTGTTGAAGTACACATCGAGATCCATCCAACTATTGGAGGGTAGCGATGATTTCTCCCTTCCTATGAATTTGAAAAGTAAATATCAAACTTCTTACAACCGCACTTTGTATGGTGCTTGGCCATCTTCTCTACATATTCCTGATGTTGGAACCAAATTCTCTTTTTATTGTAATCGTTTTATGATTACCAAGTCTAATATAGATGCTGCAAAGCTTGGGTTGTTTATCCTTTCACATGTACTCATTCCTCCCAAATAGATAGTAGCACTTATGCCATTTTTTGGTCCTATTTGTTATAGGTCAAATATGCACTTCTATGTCCGTGATCACCTTTAGCTATCGATCACACAAAAGGACAATTGGGATTGAAGAGCATGATGACCTTAGATGATGAATGGACTAGACTTACCCCTTCACGGCTGATAAAACTCTCTTTTTACCTACTTTTTGGGAAAAATGCTACCCTATAAGAATCATAGTAGCTTTTTCCTACTGAAATACTCTACTCCACTTCAATAAAGTAGCTTTTTCCTGCTGAAATACTCTACTCCACTTCAATAGAGTAGTGTTTTCCTCCTGAAATACTCTACTCCACTTCAATAGAGTAGCATTTGCCTCCTGAAATACTCTACTCCACTTCAATAGAGTAGTGTACAACTCAAAAAATCTTGCAAACGTTGGTTGTAAAGCAGGGAAGTTGCATGTGGAACACTACTCCACTTAAGAAAAGTAGCATACACCTTAAAAAGGATTAAAAATATATATTAATTTGATGAATTGGGATTAGTTGAAGTTGGTTTTGCAACTTCCCCAACTTCCCAATCAAACTACCTCTCGATCATAACTGCCTACCTTGTCCCATAAATATAAGGAGGATCCATGAGAGGGGTTAGACTCATAATGGTCATAATGACCTGGAGGAGAAACTATGCATTAAGGGTTGTTACGCTAGAGGAATTCCAAAGTTAGTGTGAAGAGCAGGAGCCCAGGATCCGGTTGCACAAGCACTCTGAATGATCAAGTATACTTGTACTGATTATTTTCTTTTGACAATAAAGGTTGAAATGCCCTTCCCATCCCAATCAAATGTATAATGGATTGCATATTTGTTTGGATCAAATGCTTGATTGTATTTGATGTCTAAATTGTATTTCAATTTCATCATTGTTATATCAGTCAAGATACACCAAGGAAGGTATCTTTGTATTGCAGGTTCGTCAAACGGAAGATCAAGTGGAGGATCGATCGAAAGAGCAAGCGAAAGCTAGGATCGAACTTCGTTAATAAGGTATGCCTTCAAGAACCTTGATCTCCTTCCTTTTGTAGAAGCCTATGTGATATGATCTATGTATTTACCTATCACCCCAGCAGTTGGTAGTGTCCCTCTCCTCGCTATAGGGTAGAATTCCCGAACAACATTATCTATTATCAGTCTGATTACTTAACTATTGTTAAATACAAGCACCAAGGATGATTTTAGAGGTGAAATTTAGCCCATGGGCTATTTTTCCATGTTTTTTTCTAAAAAAAGATTTGCCAATTTGCATTTTTTGAAGCCCCGTTTCGCCCAATTTTGATGGGGTAAACTTTTTTCACTCTAAAATTCGCCAAATTATTATATAAACTATATAAAATCCTTAGAAATTGAAATAATGTTAGAAAAATATCGCCAAATATTTTATAGTTGACATTTTAAGAATTGGTAAGATTCGCCAAGGTTTATACACTTTTAAATAGGTATGGGTCCTTAAAATTATCCCTGACAAGCACAACATTTCCATGTATAGTATGTGCATGAATGGTTATGTTTCTAGAAACTTTAACATGAAGAACCTATTGTATATAGATGGTCGTCCATGCACTCATGGGAACATTGCAGGGTTCATAAATAGTTCTAGGTGCTCTTTATTTTCTCGAAAATGTTCATTTGAGGAACACTTCAATGACCAAGAGTTATTTATGAAAAGGAAAGCGTATATATTTGTTGTTGTACATGCAATACGTAGTTTGTCTGCTGGTGATGCGTTTTTAATAAAATATAACTTCCATATACCACCAACTGCTCGTCAAAGATTCCTTGCATTGGGATTACCTTTAGACGTTCCCTTGGGGCATAAGGAAAAAAAAAATTGGTTAATTTCATTTGTTAATTTTCAATGTGATTCATGTTAATGTATTGCTCAATTTAAAATTATGTTTTATAAATTGTTTGCTCAATCTAAACATTAATGTTAATTTATAGCTCAATATGAATGTTTGATTTATAAATTGTTTGCAGCTTAATATTTTCTATTGGAAGCGATTCTCATGCTTTTGTAATAATTATCTTCTATAATGCTGGATCAAACCAATTGCATTGTGCTTACTAACATCATTGATGTAATGTTCAATATTTGTGAAATCAGGATTCTGATGATGAGCGACCTGCCTACCATCTTACGTTGCACCCAAATACAATGTAAAATTGAGATAAGGCTGAAAAAATAACACAACTTGGAAAGGAAGCATACCAAGCATGGTTGAATCAGCCACCTATTCAATTTCCACTACATCCATCCTCACCAATTAGGAATGCCTACAGTAATAGTAGTTATTCACATGTTGGAAATGGAGGAAAAGAAGTATAGGTTGGTATGGATGAGTTATTATGACAAAGGAGTGCCATGGATACAATTTTGTTACATACATTCCAGGACAATGATCTAGGGGATGACGCTCATATCACTGAATCCTTCTTTGAAAGTCTTAAATCAGCTTCCACCACACCTCTCTTTGGAATTTTCCAATCAAAATCTACACAGTTGGGGACAACAATGTTACTGTACAGTTTGAAAGAAAAGTATGGCATGTCATATGCATGTTTCTCAACAATGTTTAGGTAACTTACAATCTACTACATTATATTTTGAGGAATCTTGTGACACAATCATCATTGAAAATGGTCGATTTTATGAACATTAAATGACATTGTACATTTGTATTTCCCACTAAATGTAGGTTATTCAAAGATAAGGTACTTCCAAATGATAATATATTTCTCGACAGTTGCGAAGAGGCAAAGCAAATATTTAAAATATTGGGTGTAGAGTACATATCATATCATGCATGTCCCAATGATTGTATTCTATATAGAGGCAAATCTGCAGACAAAGATATATGTCCAAAATGTGGGCATGACAGGTACAAAGAATCGAAAAATAAGGCTAAATCACATGGTCCTCATAAGATATTGAGGCACATACCTATAATCCCAAGGATTCGAAAGCTCTTTCATTGCAAAGGATTATCTATGCTGCAGGGATGGCATGCATCGAACCGAATTGCATAAGGAGCTATGCGAATCCCAACAGATTCAATTGCCATGAAGCATATAGAGAATACATGGCTCGATAAATTCAAGGATGAAGTATGCAACCTCCGATTGAGCATATCCATTGATGGTGTCAACCAATATTGACAACCAAACAACATATATATTGTTTGGAATGTAGTAGTGATCAATAATAATATCCCCCCATGGTTTTCCATGAAGAATGAACATCTTATGTTGGCTCCTGTAGTCCCTAGTAAAAGACAAGTGAAGAATATGGATGTTTACCTACAACCATTGATCAATGAATTCAAGGAATTATGGGAAGGGATAGAAGTATATGATGTGTCGAGACCCATCCCACCGAAGAGGATTTTTATGTTGTAAGGAATATGTGTTTACACCACACATGATTATCATGGGTTAGGAGTTTGCTTAGGTAAATATGTTGTTTGATTTGTTTATATTCAAAGCACTAATTTTTGGCATATTTAATTTGGTGTGACTGTCTTGATCTTCAACACTAACGTGCTCTCTTTACTATAACATCGCAGGTATTGTAACAAAAGCTTATTATGGATGTAAATGTTGTGGACCTTCTATGAAGGCTAGGTGGTCCAAATGCCTACGAAATACAGTGTACGACTTCTCTAGGGTATTCCTCATAGAAAACCACTCTTATAGAAGCGCAAGATCTACTTTCAATGGTAAACGAGAGAGAACCCAAAGGCTTGAAATAATGACACTTGTTGAATGGCTTAGGGCATATGATAGAGAGAAGGAGAAGGAATACGTAGAGATGTTCGATTCAAATGTACAACATGTGATCGATGATCATGAATTATTCAACACCTGCGTTGAGAAAATTCCCAAAGGGATGAAAAGGAAATAAATATTTTATGAGCTCCCATATTGGGAGCATCTTAAGATTTCCCACTTACTAGATCTCATGCATATATTTAAAAATGTTTCATGTTCTTTGTGGCATCACATACCATCCAAAAAAAGTGACAATTTTGATGTTAGGAAAGATCTTATTTCTTCAAATACTAAAAAGAAGCATTGGCCAAGACAAGAAAATAGAGGAGAGGTTGGCCCCTCTTTTTCATTTAAAAAAGGGGATGTCCCATGGATTTTGAAGAAAGATGATCTTAATTTGGAAAATGAAGTTATATTGGGTGTGAAGGTGCCTTATTTTTATGGGTCTACTCTACGACACTGCTTCACTGCAGATGAAGAGTTGTCAGGTTTGAAATCACATGACCATCTCAACCTACTAAGGGTACGTATAATGTCAAAAAATTGTTTTCACTTTTTCTTTATATCTTTTACCACACAAGTTACAATGAAATTCACCTTTTGTGTCTACTTTTTAGTGTCATTATCCATTGTTCATGTGTGGGTGTGTGAACCACGACTTTCCCAAAGACCTGCGGCGTGCCATATCTAAACTATCTGCATTTGTATGATGGATCAAATCAAAGGATATTTACATCGCTATCATTCCATGGTGGCATCGAGAGATAGCTGAGAATGTTTGAGAAGAAACCGTCGTTGAGTTTCATGGACTTTCATGTTCATCGTCTAATTCACCTAGTCGATGAGGTTGAATTAGTGGGGGTGGTCTCATGTCGTTGGATGTTCTTCTTGGAGAGGTTCATGAAAAAAGTGATGGGATTTGTTCGACAAAGGGAAAAACCCGAGGGGTCTATGGTAGAGGGTTACATATTATATGAATCATTCTATTATTCCAGTGAGTACATCAAGCATATCGACCACACACCAGGCGCTGTGATTTGGGATGATGGACATGATGAGGAGAAAAGGGAAGGGGAGGTACTGGAAACGAACATAAAAAGGTGTATGATAAAGAGTATGTCACTTATGTTTCGACCTTCAAATTTCCACATAGTTAACTATTCACAACAAACTTTAAAATCTAATATATTTGATCCCATACGTACTGAATGTGGTTTTTTTTTCCATGAATACAAAAACAAATTCAAAAATTGATGCAATCAATAAATTCATTATTTACAACGTGTAGGAAACATAGTCATGGGTCGCATTGTATGAAGAGAAGATGAGGAAATGTGACATTCACATAAAAGAATTCAAGCGGTTGCACGGTAGAAGCATGCATTTTACAAATAATTTAAAAGAAAATATGCCAATGATCTGTCCCAATATTTGGGTTGCAGACCAATTCAAAGAGAAATATGGTGCATACAGTTGTTACCCTCCTGAAGAGGAATATGCGCTAAACATTGGGTTTGGGTGCAACAACTCGCTAATAAAATATTTATGTACATTTCTAACTTTATAATGCAAATTTGAATTATAACATCTATGTTTAATTTATTAATGGTTGGGTTATTAGACATATGACACCATCATTTGTTAACTTTTATGTCATGTCCCCAAATTTTGCTATGGTCCATGGGGATGATTTTAGCCTAAGTCACCTAGGCATTAATTAATTAATTAATGGATGGATGAAGAAATTGACTAAGGGAATATGCCTAAGGGTGAATTTTGGGAATTAAATGGATAAGGTGCCCCCCCATGAAGATATTAATCCACAAACTAAGTGCTAAGGTGAATTATTTAATTAATTGGGAAATTTTGAGCTAGGCCTCTAATTTAATTAAATATTAATGATTTTGGATTTTGGAGTGAGGAATTAATTTATTTTATTAATTATATGTATTTATTAATATGTTGGAAAGTGTATGATGTGTGCAAGTGGGCCAAGAGGGAATATCCTTGAGGATAATTTTGCTAAATCAGAATTGGAGGTCAGAAAATAGCAAGGGATGAAAAGCAGGAAGGTGTAAGATGTTACCAAAAAGAAAGAAATGGAAAAAACCATAAAAATATAAGGGAGGTAGAAATTTCCAAAAGAGAACTCAAATTACAAAGCAAGAAAGTTTTACAAGGAAGGAAGCATCTTGAGACAAAAGGGGCACAGTTTCTAAAGGAGAGAAAAGGTGTAAGAAGAAAAGTAAGCAAGTATATCCACTTATGGGTGACCCATTCTCACAGGTCACCAAGCCAATTGAATTTCTCAACAAGTCAACATGAATTCTATAAAATAATTCTTCCAACTCCCATTAACAACTTTTGTCATTTGGAATTTTCTCTTGAGAGCTCCGAGCCTCTCTTGGTTGAGTGATGTGCCTCAACAATTCTTCTTGGGAGATGTGCCCCAGGGCCCTTTAGTTTTCCAGTAAGAATTATGCAGGTCTAGAAGATTTCATTGCAGCCAATAATGGCCATATCAGTCCAACCATGAAGATCTATAGTAAGCTTGAAGAGGAGGACACTTCTACAAGGGATTAGCAGCTAGATTTGGAGGAAAATAAGTAGAAGAAGGAGCTAGTTCTCAGAGATTGCGCCTAGGATCTTCAGGGAGTTTAGTATGCCATAATTTGCATAAGATAAGATATGTTTATGTCCAGAGATCAACTTCAGATCTGATCCACACACTCTTCTCCCATTCTCAGCTAAATTTGGAGTTTTCCCTGGAGGAGAGGGATGGCTCAGTGAATGCGCTCTAGTCAATTTCAGAAGTTTAGTATGCAGAAAATGATAGTCATATGACTTGTAGGTGACCTAATCATAACTCCAGAGTAGATCCACAGTAATATTTCTAATTCTTCTCTTCATTCTCTATCTATTGTAATGAAAATTCTAGCCTGTGAGGCATTGTAAGCTTAAGAGACATTCAAATAATTAAGAGAAGTGTTCTGCAATTAATATTTCAACTTATATCTGCTGAATTATATATATTATAGTATTAATTCATATCAGAGTATATTTTATTGAATAATGGAGGCATTTTGATATTTAAAGATGAAGACTAGCTCTTTGGGTGCCAATTCTAGACTAGTTTTACACATTTAACCGTTGAATCTTTTCTTAGAATTCATTTTGCATTCTGTCAATTTCATTATCTTAATAACTCAATATACATACCATCCCATACATTTTCCTAAGTATTTGAATGTGTTTAACCATTTTTGGAAGAGCCTGGAAAGTAAATAGCTCATCAATCCACAGTGTGCATTTAGCCCCCAAATTACTCCAAACCTTTCCAAGTTCACCAAGGCATTATCCCAGTATATTTTATAAGTTAAATGAATGATATAAATCTTCTATAAACTCTCATTTCCCTCACCCAGTCTTGTTGGCATATGCTAGAAGCCCAGGAAGCCTCGAAGTAGGCAACATAATTGCTCTGTTGCTGAAAAGTGAATGCCTCTAGTACTTTGTGCCAAGTAATTTTTCTCTGACCATGTTTAGTTGTTGTTGCACACTCACGCTTATAAATTCAAGAACCTAATCTCATCCCTTCCATCCCCATTTAGAGTTTCAATTCCCGTCACTTACATCCTGCTAAGTTTGAGAATTTGCCTAAAACATTGCTAGTAAAATTTCATTAAAACTCTGAGTGGAAGATAATATCTTGGTCAGATCTTGGCTAGGATATTAAAATGGTATTAGAGCACTTTCCTTGGCTCAGCCTGTGGAAATTAAATCTCATTGTAAAATTATGTCATCGCTATCTTCAAGTTGCAGTTGTGGAATTAGTATAGTCATGGAATATTTAGAGTTTGAGTTGTATGAAGAAGAAGATGATTTTTATGAGCAATATGATGATGAATATGTTGAGAAGTATGAAGAGTATTGTAGACAGTATGAGGAAGAAAATTTCCAAGAAGTACCCTCTACAAGTATGTCCCATGATATCATGCTTGGCAGAAGAGACTATGGTTATTTTGATAGCCATATGCAAGGAAAGGTTGCATGTTCCACAATCAAAGATAAAAATTTTGTGGGAGAGAGAATGGATAAATTTGAAGCTTCATTGGATTCAGTGGTTTCACACTTCATGAGAATTATTGGATCCTCTTCCAAAAGATCCCCCAAGAATCTTGACCCTAAAACAACCAAGGCAGAAGCTTCATTATTTTGCTTGGGGAAGCAAGACCCAAAAACCAATCATGAGGTTGTTCACAGAATGGGATCAAAATATACTACAAGCTTCTATGTTGAGGATTTCAAGATCACCTCAGAGGAGATTGGTAAAATTAATGATGGTGAGTCACATTTTGGATCAGATCCAAAAGAAGAACATAAATCAGATCCAAATTCACCACATGAGCTTCATAGTGAAGCAGAAGATGACCACACATCAATTGGATGTGAACCTGGAGAATTGGTGGTAGAACAAGGCATCATAGCTCCACCATTTGAAGGGAGAAGCATGATGCAAAGGTATGGACCACAATCAGATTTTTGTACCCATTTGTGTCATAATGATGTTGCAGCCACATCAGGGGATAATTATTGGATAAGGGATTCCCTGGATACTGAGTCTCGGAACCTTAGTGATAAGGGTGGATGCAGTGACAACGCTGAATCACTAGAAGGGTGTTTGGAGGATACCCACATGGTTGGAAGAGAACCTATTGAGGAATGTTTTAAGTATGAGGAAGAATCTAATGATGTGTATTCTTATATATATGTGGGAGACATGGAGGTCCCCATTGATGGAGGTGATGTGGGTGCAAGATCCATGGAAAAAGAAGAAGGCCTTGTAGCAACAGAAACTGAAAATGAGGAATTGGTGGAAGGCCAAACCACCAACATACCATCACAAGAAGGAGAAAACATAACGCATGGGATTTTTTTTAATTATGAGTTTTATATGCCTATGTGTCAGCATGATGGGGCAACCACTTCAAAGGAGAAGATGGGCTTGGTTGAACCCCCAGGGGTTCAGACTCTTGAATTGGGGAGGGATGAAAATTGGAGAGAAATACTTACTGGTGCACCAGAGATAAATGAGCACCCCAGTTGTAGCCAAAGATCTGATATTCATGGTCTAAAATATGAATATCATGCAGCCCCAAAATATGGATCAGTTTTCATAACTTCAACAGAATCAGCTGAAGTTGATCCTAGGAAGCTAGAAGAAGGGAAGGTTCATATGCCAGAACCTCATTTCCTTGAAGGGACATTGAAGATGAATGAATGCAAAATCCAAGGATCCCTTCAAACCCTCACTGACACCCATGCCTTAATGAATAATTTTTGTTGGAATTTGGGGGAGCAGTCTTCCATGAGAGACATGGAAGAATTTCAGAAAGCCGTGACAAGCATAAAAGGTAAATTCTTGAACCTTCTTTCTGATAGAGATAGTTTGTTGGAGCTTGTAGAATTGTTTCATGGTGCATCCTTGAATAATGATGAAGAGATCAGAAATCTCAATGATGAATTGATGGCCACCCAATATTCTTTGAGAAGCACTCAAAGTGCCCTCCAAGAATCCAAGATAGAAATATTGCAGCTTCATGAAAAGTTGCAAATGCCCCCCCTGCCCTCCTACACACCATTCAATCGAATTCATTTGGATGAAAGCATTCTTGATCATAGGGAAGAACCTCATGAGATGGTGGATCATGAGGATCATACATTTTTGTATGTACTTGAAGAGTGTGCAGAAAATTTCGATGAGAACCAAGCACTTGACTTTTTTCCAAGGGAACTTGAGCTGTTCCTTGAAGACAGACACTCTCCCAAGGAAGAGTGGGATGAGAGAACCCAAGTTGGGATAAACAATAATGAATAAGTTGCAGCCATAAGTATGATTACTGAAGGTTGTAGACATGCAAAGAAGGTTCACAGTTCTTTCCCACATGTCCTAGATTCAGTAACACCGATGAGGAATGAAGAGTGGGTGAAGAATTTTTTCTGGTTTGTGTCACATATACAATAGGAGGATCATGATCTGTTAAATCATCAAGCAAGATCTCTGGTTCATCCATTGGATGGATGGATAGAGGCATCACTGAAAAGGAAAACCTGGAAGGTAAGAGTTTTATGTTTTGTTGCAAGAAAATTGTTTTTAACATTGCTGATTTTTCTATGATTTGAAAGAAGTAGAAAAGGCATAATTTACAGCCATTTGATGTCACTCATACACATATGGATTGGGTGAAAAATTACCCGACAAACATGAAACTCCTTGCAAAAATGTTTATGCTTATGGTCAAGGGAAGGCAGCTAAGCAGGCAAGTTGCCAAGATAAATTAATGGAACATTTTACTTGCAGAAGGTTTCCTATGTGGAGGGAATCCACATGCTTGGAGGGATGCTGGAATTTTTTCTCCAATGGCAGAGAGTTAAGCCATTGGATTTTTTCACTTGAAGAAGCATTTTTCTCTCCACTTGGTTTGGTTGGCAGTAATGTCCTTTCAGTTATTCCTCGGTTGAAAAGGTACATGTTTATTGACAGATTGTCTAAATTGATTCTGATGATTGGGAAAATACAATTGATACTTTGGGATCTTGGAATTCTACTCAGTTACCTAACTGGGTTGAAAATTTTATTCATTTGTTGGTTAATTGCAGATATAAATTGCATTGCAGTTTTTCTTTTTCTTTTTCCTTCATAGCCATCTTTTTGAAGGCCCGACTTTAATTTTCAGATTGTTCAGTGGATGGGGACAATTATAATCAGAGTGGTGCAGCAGAAGCTTGGTGGAATCCTGACATTGCTTGAGGACAAGAAATCTTGGGAAGGGAGGACTGTCATGTCCCCAAATTTTGCTATGGTCCATGGGGATGATTTTAGCCTAAGTCACATAGGCATTAATTAATTAATTAATGGATGGATGAAGAAATTGACTAAGGGAATATGCCTAAGGGTGAATTTTGGGAATTAAATGGATAAGGTGCCCCCCCATGAAGATATTAATCCCCAAACTAAGTGCTAAGGTGAATTATTTAATTAATTGGGAAATTTTGAACTAGGCCTCTAATTTAATTAAATAATTAATGATTTTGGATTTTGGATTTTGGAGTGAGGAACTAATTTATTTTATTAATTATCTCCATTTATTAATATTTTGGAAAGTGGATGATGTGTGCAAGTGGGCCAAGAGGGAATACCCTTGAGGATAATGTTGCTAAATCAAAACTGGAGGTCATAAAATAGCAAGGGATGAAAATCAGGAAGGTGTAAGATGTTATCAAAAAGAAAGAAATGGAAAAAACCATAAAATGCTAAGGGAGGTCGAAATTTCCAAAAGAGAACTCAAATTACAAAGCATGAAAGTTTTACAAGGAAGGAAACATCTTGAGACAAAAGGGGCACAGTTTCTAAAGGAGAGAAAAGGTGTAAGAAGAAAAGTAAGCAAGTATATCCAGTCATGGGTGACCCATTCTCACAGGTCACCAAGCCAATTGAATTGCTCAATAGGTCAATATGAATTCTATAAAATAATGCTTCCAACACCCATTAACAACTTTTGTCATTTGGAATTTTCTCTTGAGAGCTCTGAGCCTCTCTTGGTTGAGTGATGTGCCTCAACAATTCTTCTTGGGAGATGTGCCCCAAGGCCCTTTATTTTTCTAGTAAGAATTATGCAGGTCCAGAAGATTTTATTGCAACCAATAACATCCATATCATTCCAGCCATGAATATCTATAGTTAGCTTGAAGAGGAGGACACTTCTACAGGGGATTAGCAACAAGATTTGGAGGAAAATAACTAGAAGGAGAAGATAGTTCTCAGAGATTGAACCTGGGATCTTCAGGGAGTTCAGTATGCCATAATTTGCATAAGATCATATATTTTTATGTCCAGAGATCAGCTTCAGATCTGATCCACACACTCTTCTTACACTCTTCTCCCATTCTCAGCTAAATTTGGAGGAGTTTTCCCTAGAGGAGAGGGATGGCTCAGTGAATGTGCCCCAATCAAGTTTAGAAGTTCAGTATGAAGAAAATGAAATCCATATGACTTTTAGGTGACCTGATCATAACTCCATATCAAAGCCACAGTAATATTTCTAATTTTTCTCTTCATTCTCTATCTATTGTAATGAAAATTCTAGCCTGTGAGGCATTGTAAGCTTGAGAGACATTCAAATAATTAAGAGAAGTGTTCTTCAATTCATATTTCGACTTATATCTACTGAATTTTATATATCAGAGTATTAATTCATATCATAACAAATTTTATTGAATAATGGAGGCAGTTTGATATTTAAAGATGAAGACTAGCTCTTTGGGTTCCAATTCTAGACTAGTTTTACACATTTAACTGTTGAATCTTTTCTGAGCATCCATTTTTCATTATGTCGTTTTAATTATATTAATAAATCAGTATACATACCATCCCATCCCTGTTCCCGATAATTTGAATGTGTTTAACCATTTTTGGAACAATGTTGAAAGTAACTAGCTCAGCAATCCACAGTGTGCATTTAGCACCCGAATTACTCCAAAACTTTCCAAGTTCACCAAGAAATTATCCCAGTATATTTTATAAGTTAAATGAATGATATAAATCTGGTATAAACTCTGAGTACCCTCACCCAGTCTTGTTGGCATATGCTAGAATCCCATGAAGCCTCGAAATAGGCAACATAATTGCTCTGTTGCTAAAAGGTGAATGCCTCTAGTACTTTATGCCAAGGAATTTTGCTCCGACCATGTTTAGCTACTGTTGCACACTCAGCCTTATAAATTCTAGAACCTAATCTCATTCCTACAATCCCCATTCAGAGTTTCAATCCCCGTCACTTACATCCTGCTCATTTTGAGAATTTGCCTAAAAAATTGCTAGTAAAATTTCATTAAAACTCTGAGTGGAAGATAATATCTTGGTCAGATCTTGGCTAGGATATTACATTTTATTACATGTGCATTTGTTCCCATCTATGTGAGCTTATGGACATCATTTTCGCATAGAGGATGTTGATGATGGGCGTGTAACACAAGATTGTGGAGTGGAAATCGAGCTCAATCAATCTAGTTGTTCTAGCCACCAAGATCAAAACATGATAGGAGGTATGTTGGGTTATGTCGAAAATATACAAGATATCATTGAAGTGGAATTCTCATCTTTCCAATGTGTTATTTTTAGGTGCAGATGGTGGGACACATTCGACAAGAATAATGTAAAGGAAGATCGTGATAGTGGATTGATATGTATCAACTCTAGAAAGATGTGGGATGAAAGAAAGGAGCCTTATGTTTTCCCAAAACACTGCAACCAAGTGTTCTTTTACTCGGATGCATTGTATAGATATTGGTGGTTCATATTAAGACACGACCCTAGATATAAACATGTTTTTGAGAACAATAGTGCTATCATGCCAATCAAGGAAGATAATGAGGGTGATGTAAGAGAGAGTGATATGTAAATTTTGTATTCCATCATTTAGAGATTGAGATATCATTTTTTTACTGTTATCTTTGACTGCCTAATTATATTGTTTATTTTTCATGTTATGACAGTGGAAATGGAAAGTTGATTACTAGATGCAGTGTTTAAACAATTTCAGTTGGTTAACAACCAATATAATGCGAAATATATATGGTTTAATGTCTATGGAGTAATTTATGATTGTATGGAATGATTATATGTCATTGTCCAAATTACTCATATTCTGTTTTTTTTATACATATAAATAAACCATGAAAACAACTTACATGATTCAATTTTATTTTTGTGAATGCAAAGGCTAACATATTCTTCCTGACTTGAAGGTGGTCTCAAATTTCTATATTCATATTTCAATGCTTGTATTTTATGATGTTTTTGTTATAAATAATGTTAAGAATTGTAATTGCATTAATTTATGGCATTTCTCTTAGAATGTAATGTTTTTTAATTATATGATTCGATTAAATTGAATTTTTGTTATAATGTAATGTTTTTAGATTTTTTTATTGTATTTATAACGCTAACTCCAACATAGAAAATGACACATTTGTAACCTTGATGGAGATTGAAAATTCAACAATTTTTTTACTAATGTTGAGCACTACAATGACTTAATTTATAGCCTTGATAACAATGGAATTTACAACAAAATTATGGTGCTCTCTAATTTCTCCATCAATATTTGAATGTTTTTATTTCATGATACTTTCGTTATAAATAATGCTAAGAATTATAATTTCATTAATTTATGACACTTTTGTTAGAATTTTTGCAAATGTTTTTTGAATGGCAATAAGAGAGAAAAAATGGCTTTAAGGATGAAGGTGTAGGTATGTTGAAATCTTCTTTAGGAGAAATAAATGGTTTAAAGAGAGAATCTTATTTTCCCTTTGTAATAAAAAAATTAATTATGTTATATTAATTAAGTTGGATTGAATTTCTTCATCTCTCTATTTCTAGAAGGTTAAAATCCATCGAAGAATTGGTTGAGAGAATAAGGATTTAGATGAAGCAGTTAACAAAATGTATATATGCTTAGTATTTATTCACCATATTTTATGGTTTGTAAATAAGTACATAGTTTTGATCAGGGTAATTTTTAAGGGTGAAATTTTGCCAATTGGCTATTTTTGGGGGCTTTTTTTCAAAAAATAAATTCGCTCTTTTGTCATTTTTAGTCTCTAATATCGTCTCTTTTACATAAAATATGTTTTTTTATCATAATATTCGCCAAACATTACAATTTTCAGTAGTAAATTGTATGTTTGATATTTAATATTCGCCTACCTATCTATATATATGTTTTTTTGAATCCAAAATAATCGCCTAGAATAATACACTTAAGTATACTATTAGAATCCTTAAAAAATACCCTAGTTTTGATTTGTAAATTAAAGTCATGGTTGTATATTTGACTAAAAATATTTCATATATGTAGCAATATATAATCATTCATTTAGATTTTATTAATGTAAATTTATAATAACATAATTCTATGTTAATCTAATTTATATAACTAACATGAATCTATACTATTTTATAAATTAGATATATTCATTGACAAACTCAAACATGAATATTCATATTGTAAATGTTGAATAGTTTTGAAATTATTATTCAAGACAAAAATATTTTAATGTTATCAAATAAAAAATAAAAACTAATAATATTAACAAAGTAATAAAACAATCCTTTAAATATAATAACATTAACAAATTAATAAAACATCAATAATTAATATAAATTTACAATCATTTATATATAATTAATTTGATTAATATATATTAATAGTTAATCCAATTTATATAAATTTACTCTTCAATATAAAAAATGATTTTGACAACTTAAATGTTAATGTGATAAAGAAATAGTTGGAAACGTAACATGTGTCTTCCCCTTCATTAATCAATTAGTTATAATATATATTTTACAATAAAAAATAGCTCAAATATTTCATAACATTTAAAACATGCAAAGAGGCAATGTGCATGATAATTTTAAACACCATCATTATCATTATCACCATCTAACATAAACATGCCATCATTATCGTTGTCACCATCTAACAAACATAAAAATAAACACCATCATACCATCATTAACATAAAACTAATAAAAAGAAGCATGAGCATACCATCATAAACATTACGTTACATATTCATTTAAAATATACATATTACATATTTAAACATCATCTAACATACATATTATCTAACAATAACATGTAACAAATTTCTAACATAACCATCAGAAACATCTAATGAACATCATCGAACCTGACCTAACATACACAACATGACCATCAACATATAAATAAAAATCAACATAATCATAAACATCAACATTTGCAAAATGGAAAACACGAACATCTAATGAGCATCATCGAATCTGAACTAACATGCACATCATGACCATCAACATATAAATAAACATCAACATCAACATCAACATTTGCAAAATGAAAAACACAAACATCTAATGAACATCATCGACTTGACCTAACATCACATGATGACCATCAACATCAACATTTGAAAAATGGAAAATGATGTGTGAATATATATATCATCATCATTATTTGTCGACCCACCAGATGTATCAACACCTCCAGTAGTAGAGCCAGAGGCATGATCAATACCTCTGCTAGGAAATAAACGAGCATGCAGATCAACAAAAAAGACATCACTAGGAATATGGATCATCTCACCCGATCCGAGCATCGACTCCAAAGTTGAGGGCACTAGTGGATGAGGATCATGGGGAGCTAATGGATCTATAGAGGTTGGTCAGTCAGATAGGTATAAAATATCAGAAGCTGGATTAGTTGAAGGAGGGGGAGGTGGAGGAGGAGGAGGAGGTGGAGGAGGAGGAGGAGGCAGAGGAGATTCCTGAGATGATAAAGTAGGATCAGGAGGAGGTGGATGAGATGTAAGAGGTGGAGTAGGAGGTTCATGGGATGTGGAGGCCATGTCAGTAGTCGAAGGAGAAGTTGGAGTAGTAGATGTCAAAGCTAATGGAGGAGGGGGTGGAGGAGGTGGAGGATGGTCATCCCTCCTAGAAGACAATTGACTGTGTGCACCAACAATATGGTGCATAAACAACCTCATATGACAAGGAATAATCCTCCATATCTCCACAAGTTGAGGCTGTCGAAGAATATTGTGCACCCACACATGTTGAACACCCAAATCTTACAAAAATGTGGCCAACATGTTTGCCATATCTTGCTGATACCCACTAGTACAAAATGAGAGATAAGTGACCAAAAAAACGACCAAAATCCACATATAAATGACCACTTTTGAGTTGGTGACCACTGGTAGCAAATTAGTGGCCATATATCATGCGACCAAAAATGTGGTCATATTTAGCTTGGTCGTTTATAGCTTAGCTTGTGGTCATATATTTGGTCGTATATTTGGTCATTAATTTGGTAATATATTTGGTCATTAATGGTCACGTGATAAATGACGGCTAATTTGCTACCAGCGATCGCCAACTCAAAAGTGGTCATTTATATGCATATTTTGGTCAATTTTTTGGTCACTTATCTCTCATGTTGTACTGGTGATCTTTTATATGCAAATTGTGGTCATTTTTTTAGTCATTTATCTCTTTTTAGTGGTTTCAGAATATATAGGGTACGGAGGAATCGAACCACCAACCTCCCGCCTATAAGGCAAGTGCTCTACCATTGAGCTAGAACCCTTAAATATAATTCTTTATGGATTGATATGAGAATAAAATTTCCAACAATTAACACCATCTTGCGAAATTCTGGAAAAGGATCACATACCTAGGTAAGAAACAAAGATTACCCAATAGTCACCAAAAATGGTCATTTTAATGATAACCTTCTTTTTCCAAAATCTCTCAAAAATCAAGAATGCAGTTGTATTGTCAAATTTTTTTTCTGAGTGGTACCAAATCAAGAATCACAATTGCCTTTTCCTGATCTTGGGCATCTGCATTTTCTCCCATTATCCTTACTTGGATTTGCTTCAAGAAATTTCTTGTTGCTATCTATGCAGCGAGCAATGAAACCAATGGGAAAAAAACATAAAGTGCCACCCCAAGCTCAAGCTCCACTTGCATTGGATATACACAGCCACATGGTGCACCAGTCAATGGTTGAGTGCAAGCTATTGAACCACAATTTGTACAAAGAATGCATCAAGTTAGTCACACATAATGTATCTTGATTCTTTATACACAGAAATAAGGTGAAATCTAAGCAGACTGATCTTATATGCATGAAGTAAATTTTCAAATAAAATGATAACAATTACAGAGAAATTCAACTCGTGATAACAGAATGAATGTTCAAAGAATAAAAAAATATATTATGTACTTTCCATACCTTTAGTAGGTGGAGGGGGGGGGAAATACCAATGGCGGTGGTGCCAAAGGTATCCTCTGTGTCATCTGAGGTGATTCGGAAGGGGCAATGTTTGTAGGAGAAGTAGAGGATCCTAACAATGCAATAAGAAGGCCATGTTTAGTAAGATTTGCTGCTATTATACTTAGAATACATCTCAAAGATCTATGAAAAGAAAGGAAGTATACCTTTCACATGTCGATGATTTGGAGGGGAAGGAAACATGATTGATCATGAAACTGGTGGGGGACTCAAGTTTCTTGACGGTGATACAAGGGGACAGTATTAGGAACCTATGTCAACCCTTCTCTTTACTATGTTGGTATATTGTTGTTGGACTCATATGCTTTGTAAGTCGTCCCATAGTATTTGTTGATCCATAGTTTATATTAGCCCATAGTATTGACCTATAGTATTGGACGCATATGCTTTGTAAGTCGTCCCGTAGTATTATATGTCCCATGGTTTTGACTCATAGTATTGGGCATAGACTTAGTATATAAGTGTGTGTTGAGGTCATTGAAGGCACCGTGAAGTTAATTGTATTGAGCTTGCTCAAAGTAGGTTGCCCCCTCGAAGTGGCTCATGATCAATATAAAAGTGATTATGTTCTATTATTTCTGATATCTCGTGTATTTGCATTAATTAATTATTGCAGGTACATCACATCTGGTATCAGAGCACTTTCTTGGGCTCGTTTGGTGGAATTTTTGCCAAAAAAAAATTTCGCATCTATTGAAGCTTCAGATTTGGGAATAATCCCTATCCGCTTAACTGTGGGAAGTACTTGGGCATAAGCCCTAAAACTCATTGTGAGGAGTACCATAGGAACCCCAAAGTAGCTGGCCCATTGAGAGGACCTGCTAGCGAAAAGGGCAATGACCCATACCTGATTGACTAGTTCCCACCCATGAAGTAAACCAAGAGCTGTCATTTGTGGCAAAGCGGTTATCAGTTTTACTTGAGTCATGAAGTGAGGGGTACTGCCCCAATACGCAAGCCGTGAGACAGCATTGGTGGCCAAGTGAAACACCTGAACTGTTAGGAAGCCATACATACCTGGGGTACATATCTATTTTTAGTTGAACTATTGCCGATCACTTCCGCTCCAGATCCAGCCATTTCAGATCTATTCTGAAAGTCGTTCCAGATCTAGTCACCATTTTAGATCTAGCCGTTTTCGATCCCTTCCGCACCGTTGCAGGTCGACATTCAACACCCGCCTGTTAACACCCCATCTCAGGACGACCCACCCAAGATCTCTCTCCATGCTGTAACCAGCGTCACCACCCCACAAACAATGTGGGCCAGGGGATTCTTCAAGAAGCTCCCTCTTACCGTACTCATTGATTCTGGTAGCACTCATAACTTCATTGACACTCGGATTGCCAAACAGGCCGATTGTTTTGTCCATCCTTGCTCCAACTTTGAAGTCATGGTTGCCAATGGGGGCACCTTACCTTGCAAGGGGAAGTGTCACAATGTGCGTATCTCTATGGAAGATTATAACCTACGCTTTGACATGTTTTCCTTGTCCTTAAGCGGATGTGATGTGGTTTTGGGCATTCAATGGTTACGCACACTTGGCCCCATCTTATGGGATTTTGTTGAACTTTGGATGCAGTTTAAAGTCAATGGGTCACAACACAAAATTATGGGCTTACAACCAAGGTCTCTCTGCATCAGCAGTTCACATCGCTTGGAAAAAATTATTAAGAAGAATTCACATGGTGTCATCACTCAGCTCAATTCCATTCAGATGCACCCATCAACAGTCTCCACTACTTCCTTGGATAGATATGCAGGTATCTTTGTTGATCCAATGCGCTTGCTGCCTTCAAGAGACCTTTCCGGTAAGAATTTAGCCACATCTACCTCTCGGCAGGAAATGATGGCTATTTTGCATGCAGTACAGAAGTGGCAGCCATACCTATTAGGGAATTATTTCTGCATCAAGACTGATCTCCCGAGTCTGGAAAATTTTCTGGAACAATGGGTCTCCTCCCCAACACACCTAAAATGGGTTATCCCTATGTGATCACCTACAAGAAGGGTAAGGACAATATGGTGGAAGATGCTCCTTCTCGCACAATTGATGACCCAGTTTCTCTTACAGATCTTTCTCTGCTTGTTCCAAATTGGTTGCAATCTATTCAACAAGGCTATCTCTTCTATGAACTCCATGCTTCTTCATCAACATGGCACTCTGGGTTCTGCAAAATGTATGACCGGGAACAATGTAACTTCTTTTGGCAAGGACTACAAATGACAATTCAACAGATGGTAGCTGACGATGATACTTTCCAAGTCAACAAGGGGGAAACTACACTCCTTTCGGGATTGCTCAAACCCTTGCCCATCCCTACACAGCTTTGGCCAACTATTTCTATGGATTTCCTAGCAGCACTCTGGTGGTACAATACCACATCTCAAAGGACACCATATGAAGTACTCTATGGAAAAACACCGCCAATTCTTCTTCCATACACCCTTAGCAGCTCCCCAGTTCAGGAAATTGACTCGGTTCTTCGAAACCGTGATCAGATTCTTCTCATTCTGCAGGACAATCTTCACATGGCCAGAATTCGCCTAAAACAACAAGCCGATCAGCACCGTTCTGAGTGCATTTTCCACGCAGCTGACATGGTTCTTCTTCATCTACAACCTTCCAATCAATCCTCCTTGACACTAGGCGTCAGTGGCCCGAAATGCAACTCGAGGATGCTACCAGGGAACCACTCCTTCAGATTCTACAGCAATTTCTCCAACCAAAGCTTTGAGGACAAAGCTTTTTCTAAGGGAGAGGGGATGTTAGGAACCTATGTCAACCCTTCTCTTTACTATGTTATTATATTGTTGTTGGATGCATATGCTTTGTAAGTCGTCCCGTAGTATTTGTTGATCCGTAGTTTATATTAGCCCATAGTATTGGATGCATATGCTTTGTAAGTCTTCCTGTAGTATTATATGTCCCATGGTTTTGACTCATAGTATTTGGCATAGACTTAGTATATAAGTGTGTGTTGAGGTCATTGAAGGCACCGTGAAGTTAATTGTATTGAGCTTGCTCAAAGGAGGTTGCCCCCTCGAAGTGGCCCGTGATCAATATAAAAGTGATTCTGTTCTATTATTTCTGATATCTTGTGTATTTGCATTAATTAATTATTGCAGGTACATCACAGACAGTTAGTTGGTGAATAAACAGGCCCTTTAAAAATAACCAACAATCCAATAACTTAAGAGTGTAACCTTCATCAAGTATA
This sequence comes from Larix kaempferi, assembly GCA_027924585.1. NCBI lineage: Eukaryota > Viridiplantae > Streptophyta > Pinopsida > Pinales > Pinaceae > Larix > Larix kaempferi. The sequence continues at coordinate 22,280,353 of BSBM01000742.1, read as the reverse complement.
AATTTTGAATATCAAAATAGAACAAAAAGAAAGGATTATACCTTTTGTGTGTCGATGATGTGGAGGTGAATGAAACCCAATTGATGGTGAGACTTACAATACGTATCCAACACGCCCATGTGGAAGTATCATGGGTACCATCGTCAGTCACGCCTTCAGGTGTCGGACCTCTTCCATAGATGATATGCTGAAATACCATATGATAAAGTTTAAAAACAAGGTTATTTGAGATTATAACATGTGCACTTTCTCTACCATAGATGACACGCTAGAAGACATTGTGAATAATTTCACAAGGAAGGTTATAAGGACAATCAATAAAAGCTTGGAAAATACAACAGAAATAGGTATCAAAAGAATTATGAATCTCTTGCAAGTGTAGTCATGCAAAGAATCACAACAGAACAATATTATGTTTCACCTACCAATCCATTCAAAATTGGTTCAAAATAATTGAAACCTTTATCAAAATGTGAAGAAAACAAGTATATTCTACAAACAAAATATGATATTTCAAACTTATACTTATAATGGAATAGAGTTTGGCTCCATGTTCTAAGAACCTATGATGTATTAAGCAGTAACTAAGAACTTTAATCCTACATAATAAGTATTGTGGTGTGCTTCTTTATATTTTGGATATACAAAAGTTAGGTACTCTTTGCAGTTTGGATAGGAGTGATGTGAAATTGGGATGTGTAACCAAAAATATTATAGATGTTATAAAAAATAAAAAATATAAATCAGTATGGACTCAATTTAAATTAATTTCGAATTTAAATATGGAAAAGTTTGCCATAATTTGACAAAGAGAAATTGTATACCATTGGACATACCTATTGAATGGGCTTTTCGGAGTCTGCATGGTTTATAAATTCTGTTATGCCAAATTGTTTTGCTGAGAAAGGAAAGATATAACATGAAAGGATTCAAACAATGAATTAGAGAGGAAATTCTACATTTAACATCTATATAAAGAGACTATCCAATAATGCAAGCCGGAAATATACAACCTTGTTCAAATTTTCCATTGTTTGAACTGATTCCAATTATTCGAGAAGCTCCTGCAATTCTTACCCCTTCGGCGACCTGCATAGTTAAGCCCAAATCATAAGGTTGGAAGAATAAAATGGTACACTAATCATGTCGGTCCCAATGCAAATAAAGTGATAGGAACTGAACAGTTAACTAATCAGAATAATCCTTTAAAATTCGTTTGCAAACTTTACAACTACACTATATATCAATATGCATGCACATGAAAATAAATTATAAATCTTGTTATCAGTACTTACACCAAGTCCAACAGCCCCCAGGCCAAATATTGCTACTGTCGAACCCTTCTTGGGTTTTCCTACATTCAAAGTAGCACCCATCCCTGATTCCACAACAAAAATGAGTTTTAAACAATAATTACGATTAAGCATTCCATTATGGGCGATTTTATTAACAGTCCAGCGAACAAAGCTTCAAAGGAATTAAATTTACACACTTTTTAAAATATTAAACTATGTCAACTATTTCATTTCCTTCATGTTTTCCCTGTTTATCTTATTTCAGTAGCAGCAACATCATGGAAATTACTTATAAAACTTCCACAAGTTCAGGAAGTGCAGAAAGGGTTAGTTAATTTGTCTTATGTATTCAACAATAAACTGAATACATAAGACCTTTGTTTATTTAATCGATGGTATTCTCTTTAAACTGCATCGATGTTATTGAGGGTTCTTCCAAAAAGGCCTTGGTAAAATTTCTTTGTTTTTGTTTTCATTGGTTTTCTTGATTTGTCATGAACAATTTATGTTGCATTGTTAATTCACACCAAAATTGTAGCGATGTGGTTTGTTGGAGTTATGAATGTTTTAGTGGATGTCCATACGATGAAACCAAGCTTGGATCACTAATGGGTGAGATGCCCAGTACTGGTATTCTATGTACTCTTTGCTTAAGCTTCATCATTCGATTTCTATGGATAAAATTTTTCCTCGCTGCATTCATTGTATTTTTGTTTGCAAACCTAAATAATTCAATTTGCATGGGAAGAAGATAGCCCAGCTTCATACTCAATTTTCCTCAAGTGAGATTAAATCGTTTGCATGGTAAGAATGTTGCCTTCCTTTGTTAGTTAATTTGTCTTATGTATTCAACAATAACAAGATTATGGACATATTGAAGCCCAACTTTGATATCTGGTATGTATTATAAATTTTAATGTACATGAAAAAATAATTAGTTTCTTACATGAAGAAATAATATGATTTTTTTTCACGTTATATTGTGAACTTGATTTGGAGAGAAGTAAATGGTATTTGTTGTTACATTGATTTGACATCTTCATGACAGACCTTAATTTATATTTATGTTCGATATAGCATTTTTGGTTGATCGATTCAATGCCCAACATGGAAAATATTTGTTGTATAAATCCTTGAATGGGTCAAATGCATTTTTTTTATTTGGCATGAAATTTTAACAAGAAGTTAATGACCTCAAAAATAAAAGACCAATTTCCAATTCATTCTTTATATGACATATTTCTATCATGTAGCTGAAAGGCATCTGGTGCATCTCTAGGAGTAGTCCTCATATTTTTTTGCTATATGTACACTTGTTTTACAAGGTCTTTTCAAAAGAAGAAGCTGCTTTTGGAAGCTCTGATCATGAGTATATTGGGAGCATCTTGGCAAAGTAAGTGCCATTGTTTGCAGCAGTAGAGTGTTGAAGTGTCAATTTTTCAAGAATAGGGCAGTTTGTTACGAGATGCTCAAGTATATCATCCTTTGTATAGATGAATGACAATGAACATGCTATCAAGCTTCTGAAACCACTGAAGTAAGGTGGTAATTATGTAAAGAAAGACCATTGGATCTTCAATAATGGTAGGCATTGGCAAGAAAAAATGAAGTTGGAACATTCAGGAAAATGTTGGTTTAAAAAATGTTGATAGCGATTTGTTTCACTATTTTTGAAGATGCCGATTGAACCCATTTCCTAAAACATTTGTCAATGTTCCCTTTGTATATATTAAGCATGAAAACTGGAAGTTCAAAACTTCAAGCTAAGCAAAATGAAAAAACAGGACACTATTTATTTCCCGTTTTGTTGCTTCTCCGTCAGTAGCAATTCGCTGGAAAATTTGAGATGGATGAATAAAGTGCACAGGTGTCTCCATCTACTAGATAACACAAAACACCGGGTTGCATCTCTTAAACAAAGTTTTGAGAGAATTTAAGAAGAGTGTAAGTTATATGGCAAAGTGCTCTAGCTATCATTTCCCTTCCCATTGGCGCAGTTTAAAGAGATGTGGAACAGAATCAAAACGTAGAGGAGGATGTGGAAAAGATAACAGTCGAAGATGGAGACTATTTTCAAATGGGGTGATCTCCATAACTGCTTATTACTATAGCTGTTAACGTATATGTGCATAAAACTAATAATTGTTACATAATAGCCAATTTAGAAAACCAGGAAGAATCCGCGTATTAACTTCAGAAAGAGTGATACTTTAAGAGAAACGACACATAGAAACACACACCTTCTTCATTTGGATGCTTTACACCAGTCACTCCTCCAGACATGGAAATGTGAGGTTCTGCTCCAGGCCACTGTGCCTGCTGTAGAGGAGGAGAAACAAGACTTGTTGAATGCCTGTTGGAAAAATAAGCACTTGTCAACCCGAAACCCGCCGCATCTCCAATCTTGTAAATGGTCGTTTCCCTACCATTAAATAAGAGTGAGTTGTTCTGACTGGGATAGTACCTGGAGGAATATGCCCTCTGTGTGGCTTCAGAGGGAATGTACCTATCCATACCAAGTGAGCCAAGGCAGCTTCCAGTTTCACCAGGATTGTGCTTAGTGGGAGAACGGTCCTCCTGACTTGTCAAGCTACATGGAGTTAGACAACTGGTCTCCAGGATAATATCGATACTTGCCAGGAGGATCATAGGCCCTAGCTGGAAACATGGGCGGCTCAAGAGCTCTGCTACCATAATACCATTATAACCGAGTATAGGGTTTCCACGAGAAGCCGAACCCATAGATTGGCTAGATCTGTAAAGCTGGTGCCCCATATATCCAATAACTCTAACAGCCAAGCACACTCGTATGCTACAATATACTGCTACAAATTTTCAAAACGCTTACACGGATGCAAAACCTTAGACCCTAACTTCGACAATTGTCTAACAAAACCCTACGTCTATCCTTGTGCACCGAAGCCAAGATATAAGATATACTGGCCCTTCCTTCGTAGAACAAAAAATCAAGGCACCAGCAAATCCCTATAGAAGAATGGGGACACCAAAGATATTCAATCTTAAGTTATTTACTGCGACTTTCTTTTTCTTTTCCCTCTTTGGGTTTTCTCACTAACTTTCGATCCTTCGATCTTGTGGTCTGCACATCAGATAAAAGAGTGGCAAAACCCTAAATCTAATGACGAAAGAAAGGCCTGCCTATTTTCTACCAAGCAATAGCCTAGCAGTGAAAACCCTAAACCCTTAAATCGAACATATTTTGTTACCAACCCTAGTTTTCAAAAAACATAAGTGAAAATACTTGTAGACCAAAGGACAGTCGGATGATATCCTTTTTCTAAGCGCACTTTCCGACTTGCCCTTTATTTTCAGGTGAGATAAGCTAACCGTCTGTAAGCTATTATATTTAGTTATTGTCTGTGCAAACGTTTGGTAATAATCTAGCCCAGCAGGTTCAACCCGACTTCCCGGCTTAATTTTGACGAGCTCTTCTTCTCGGCTGTCCCATCTTATTTGCATTTTTTCGTAAATCCTAGTCTTTTTACCAGCCAATGGGTTATCCTAGCCCTCATTTTATATTCGAGCAAGCAAGGATAAGGTGCCTAACCAAAAAGAAATCAAATGCATCCCACTCTCATAGGAAAACATCTTGAAAAAACCATAAGAATAAAATATATTTCTCCGCTCGGATGAGGCCTGCCCTAAAGATTATTTTTATTAAAAATCTTATAATAATTTTTTTTTAAAAAGACCTTATTAACACTAACTTCAATTTTAATTTTAACCTAATTAACTTTCCTTTAAAAATCTTATAATAATTTTTTTTTAAAAAGACCTTATTAACACTAACTTCAATTTTAATTTTAACCTAATTAACTTTCCTTTGTATTAATAATACACTTGGTCTAGGTTAATACACCCTCATTATTAGATTATTCCAACTAATCTCAACTCCTTTACCATTTTCAACATTATATCATAACCAAGAAACTTTTATAATAAACATTTTTTATTAAAAATCTTTTAATAAACAATTTTTTAAAAGAGACCTTATTAATACGCATTAATATTAAAGTAATTTATTATTTAGATTTTACTTTGCATACTAATACTTAACATAGGTTAATTTAGGGCTCTAAATAATTATACCAAACCATCTCATCATCAAACTAACTCAACAATCTTATTATTAAAGGCCTTAAACAATAACTAGTTAATTATTATGATATTAATTTTAGGTTTCAAAACTAATACTTTGCATGGTTTATTTAAGGGGTTCAATGAATATAATTAAACTAAGGCTCTCATACTTAAACTTTAGTAACAATTTAATTAACGAATTAACATTTCTTCATATAATTATCAACCCTAAATTCTTATTTCACCAATTAAACCCTAATTTCTCCCCATAGCTGACCATGGATTATCTCTTTATCTCTACTTCTCCAACTATTAATACCTTAGATCTCTTTCTCTCCACAAGATTGACATTGTGTCTTGATGATGAATCCTGATATGGATTCGAAATGTCAACCTCATAACTTGGAAACTGTGGATTCTCGAAGATCACCTGGAACAAACAACCATAGAAATATTGCAACCGAGATTATTTTTTACTAGGCGAAACGACCAAATGATAATTTTATGTAAAATATGTTCCAAGTGAACTGGGTGCCTGGGATGAACCTGAGTTGAAAAAGAAATAATTATGTCCACGCAATCTCACCCCTATACGATATCTAGCAAGGGTAAGGGTGATAAAGGTCAAAGCAATCGAATCAATATGTTTGGCCCCTTTAAAAAGAGGAACCGATCCCATTACATTATTTGTGCTTTATGTACCCACCCCATATTTAATATGGAACCAATCCTCCACCATATTATTACCCATTACTGTACCCATTCAGTTAGTACGTTGGTACCAGCCTACATAAAAGACGCACACACCACACAACCTATATAAAGCTTGAATGCCTTTATATATAATGTCACATAAGTTTATATATAAGAAGTAGTCTATTTATTCTACATTTTGGGTATAAAAAAAATTGGTAAATTCCAAATTTTGAAGTGTTTATATTGTGTTTTTTAATCTATAAATAGATTTAGCATCTTCGAATACCTACGTGGCACCCAAATTATGCAATTTCCATAGCTAATATATGTGATTCTAAGATTTTCTAAAGATTTCTAACTGACTTTGCTCAAAAAAGGTTGAAAACATTGAATATTTAGACCACACCTATACATAATGCCACATATTTTACACGAAGTTAAAAATTATGTTTATATATACTGCCACAAAATATGGAAGGTGAAAATTATGTTTTTATTACGTCGAGAAGGTGCATTTCTATTGCCTGGGTAGAGGAGAAGTGTTTGTCTGTGCCATAAAAATAAAAAATAAGAATGCACGCGTCACTGTGTTGTAGCACGGAGGTGAGAGGGATGTGTAAAAAAACAGGTGCAAAGAGAACCATAGTGAATGAATGCATATGGAGAATTAATGGAGGTTGTGAAATTGACAATTTTTAGCTAACATGACACAAAATACATGAACTTGTCGAAAATTTAACGGACTATCAAGATGGTCAAATGATGATGGTTTTGTTCAAACAAAATATGAACACAACCAGTACAACAAGCTGAACGGAGTGACACTAACTTCAAGACATGAAAATTCCAAAAGGGAAAGACGACAAATATCTAAGACTTGACTCAACCACATGTAGAAGAACTCATCTATCACTTGATAAACTATGTGCAAGACATGATGTATTATCTAGATATCAAGTCACCACACCCAAGGCCCTAATTAGTAGAGAAACCCCTAAATGAGCATCTCAATGATTCTCCTATCTTCTAACACAATAGGTATCAGGATTGCCTCAAAGAAATGATCCCTTAGAAGACATGTTTTCTGGGGGTCTCTGAATCCATCTGCAGTGTTAAAATTTAGTAAATTGTACAAATTCATTATCAAAATTATAATTTTCCATTGCCAAAATGACACAACTAAAAATTACCACATAAATGACCAATTGTTATGTAGTCATTTTTAGTTTAGTTCTTATCTCCTAACCAAATTGGTCATTTATCTTGGTCATTTTTAGTTTAGTTCTTATCCCATGACCAAATTGGTCCTTTATCTTGGTCATTTTTAGTCAGTTCACTTAAAATTTCTCAATTTTTGTCATTTATCCCTTGAAAAAGCTGTGTTGACCAAAGTTTTTGGTTGCCTGGTCACTTATCTCTCATTTTGTACTAGTGACCTATCATGGGGTCTATGTGGACGGTGGCTAGGATGTCTACAAGCCAATTGTGGCCTGGCCTTATCATGCACCTCCTCCATATCCTCATCCTCATGAGCAGGAAGAGGCAGCCCAACCTCAACATCAAATGTGTCAATGTCTGCAAAATATATAGTACACACTAATAAATAGACAATTTCATTAAAAAAAATAATATTTGTAAGATATTTCATTTGCATTAATTATAAAGAGAATAAAATGCAACTAGAGTAATTTAAACATAAAAATAATATTACCTCTCTCATCAGGTGTCTCATCCATTGTGAAGAAGATCTTGGGGCACCCTCTCCATTCCAAGATGGCATATGGATATAGTGCCATCACTAGTGCATAGTCCTCCTCACTGCCCAACATCTCCAACACATCTGATTTGACCCTAGTTGGGAACTCAAGCTGCCCCCTCTTGGGAATCATTTGCCCCCACATGAGCATATGTACCTCGGTGATCGACCTAGGAGGTAGGCGCTCAAATTATGGCCTAGTGTTTAGAAACCTCTCAAAAAATAAACAAAATATATTTGAACCAAAAGGGAAGTTGTACCTCCCATCAATTACTGCATGACATGTATCCAAAGCGTAACAAAACTGCGGCAAAAAAATGGCAGACCACCATATGCATTTAGGTCTCTGCACTAAAGAGTCAACATAATACAGTAGAGGGAAACTAATGCATTTCCCATCACTAGTGGAGTGCGCCAGTGTCATAAACAAAAGAGAGAGGAACCTAAGCTCCTCTCAACCAAAAGAAAATATCCTAAGATTCCCACCGCTCACCTGAAAATCAAAGGGATGGACGACCACATCACTAATATATCTCAAAGAGTAAGCTAGTTGACTCTCTAATGTAGTAGCAGCTGGTACATTAGGGAACTATGGTAAATCCTCTTTCTCATAGATATCCCAGTGATGAAATAAATATCCTCCTCAGTGGGTTGCAACCACTGACCGACACCGACATGAAATTCCTGCCTATGATGATCCCAACGTCGAATGAACTGCATAATAATGAAGATTTACCCTTAAGGGATGTAGCCTCTCGATAGAACTTTAGGAGGCCAATAGTCCTCAAGAGATATCTAGTATGAGTAGTAATGGGGAGAGGGTACAAATCCCTCTACCTCTCCCTAGCCTCCCATTGTTTAACCATGTTGTACTGGTCCAACTGTGCATGCTCCTGTTGAGCATCTTATCACCGCTTACGTCTCTTTTCCACATATTGCATACAATTAAAATCCTATTTAATAACATCAATAATATTTTTTTTGCAAAAAAATAAATTAATACTATCGGTGCACCCAAATAACCTATGTGCATCGCATATGGTGCTTAAGTTAACAAACTGCACCGCTAATGGTGTGCTTTAATAAGATGACCGCACCGTTTCTATATTTTAATATATTTAAAATATATTTAAATGGTGCACCAAATATCCGATGCACCATAATAATTTATAAAATGTGTTGAACAGTATGCCTAAATCACGTTAGTGCACTGTTGCTTCTAATGACGTAAGTGTACCGTCATTTATTATATTTAATGATTTTATAAAAATCTAATGACGGTGCACCCATGTCACATCATAGCACTGAAACTGGTGTATTGACGTGACATGGACACATTGTCATTAGATTTTTCTAAAATCATTGTTTTAATATTAGTCCGCAAATGCAGACACGCTGAACTCCCTATTTTAACCGTTAAACTAGAACAAAACAAGCAATAATACATACACTCCCCTAACTTGATCCAATCAAAAATTAAAATATAAGAGACATACCTTTCGCTGTGAGTTGTCTCCAATAATCCAATGTTCCAACAAGCTTGCTCATCCACTTATGAGAAGTACCTACAAAACATGTGAGACAAGCAATGCAAGAAGAAAACTAGATCTAGGATTAGATTAAGTTATGTATATGACCAAGGAGATATACGATAAACGAATAACAAACCATTTATGGGAAATGAAATGCAGGATTGTTCTAACATAAATAGTAAAGAGTACAACCACTTAAGCCTTGGTGTCGTATCTCCTTTCCAATTGATTCCTTTTTGCTCCAAGATGTCACCTTAATGAAAGAAGGTTAAGGACCTAAAGTCTAATACTTCTAGTGTAATTTCTCCAACATAACTCTATTCTTCATTCCTCCTCCTCTCTACCCATGGTCAAAACTTGCTTTTATAGGACAATATGGATAGGGGAGAGATAATATATTTAGGGATAATTGATAAGATATGACCCGAAGAAGTGAGGAATTCAAGTGAGATCCTAGCAAATAGGGAGGGGATCTCATCCAGATAATATTTGGTTCTAGATATTTCTCGAAAACCTCTTTTTTATGACCGTACAGACCTCGATGCGACCTGGAAGTAAAGCACTATGCATCGATAGAAAGCGACGCAATCTGCTCCACAGGTAAGGCACGTCGACAACGCAAGTTGTTAGCATAGCAACACGCATCGGTGGGATAATGGCGCATGTTGATGAATAAGCAAAGTGCGTCGAAGTTGCTAAATGGGTTGATTCATAGGGAAAGAAAGATGGGATATGTATTTCGGAATCAGGAATTTAGGGATCAAAGAAATGCGGAAAGTTACTGGGTCAATGTGACGAACGAAAAATATCATGTAACAATCATTAAATCAAATGGTGTTGGTGCGTTCAGTTCAAGTAAGCACAACGTTAACGATGCATTTACGTAGACCAAATGCACCGTTGTTTAACAATTGTCAATATGGACTTAAAATGTATTTTCGGTGTGCCTATGGAATGTAAGAGCACCAGCACCAGTGCTGTGACATGCTCTAGGCGCATCGTACAATTTAATCGTTCATTTATAAGGTAATGTTAATCAGTGCATTAGATATATTTAAGTGCACCGGCTAACCGTTGCTCTAAAATATTGAACGCATCGATTACCATTTTTACGTTTTATATGAATTTTACGGTGTAATGGTGAATTTATTCGTGGTACGCCTATGCCATGTCAGAGCATCGAGACCAGTGCAGTGACATGCCCTAGGCGCACCGTAAAAATTAATTGTTCATTTATAAGATCTTGTTAATCGGTGCGTTTGACATATTTAAGTGCATCGGATAATGGGTACTCCCAAATATTGAACGCACCGATTACAAATTTTATGTTTTATATAAATTGTACGGTGGCTTAGTGCATTCAATTCGCTCAGCTCGCACCATTTGCGGTGCGGCCTATAACAATTTACAGGGTGCGCCGCAGTCCGGTGCGAGCCAAATGGCTCGAACGCACTGCACATAATTTTTAATTTTTTTTCAAAAATAAAACAAATTAAAGTTGAATTCTAAAAAGTAATCCATTAAAAAATTAAATTATAAAGTAAGAATCAATTTACCTGCTGAACGGATTGTCGGAGAGGCATTCTGGCGATGTATGGAAAATTTGAATCTTGAGCATTGTTTGTCAAAATTCAAACTAGAAGTAGTAGCCAATACAGGTGAAGAATGTGTCCATGTGGACCATGGATTTCAAGGAATCCAAGTGGGTAAGGTAAAGCATTGGTGCACTTGGGATAAAAATGTACTGAAAAGGGTAAAAATGACTTTTACCCCGTAGTTTGTTTTTTTATTAAATCCCATTCCAGTGCGGCTGACAATAAAGCGCATCGGTGTGGATAGAAAACCAGACGCACGGAATAATAGGGTTTTTAAATAAAAATTTAACATGTTTCGCATTGATTTTTTTTTATAATAACAACCGATGTGTTTATTAATTAAATACGCACTGGTGCATTTACTATTATCTAGCACTCCGTTTATGATATTTGCTATTAAAAATATATTGATAATGCAGTGCGTTATAGTCTATGTAACGCACCGATGCTTGTAGTAACTAGTAACGTACCGCTTTAGGGGTATTAAAATAATATGAGTTTTTTAATTAAATTTTTTTATCGATATTTTTTTTCGGTGGTGGTGCGGCCTACAATAAAGTGCACCAATGCGCACAGTAAACCTGATGCACTGTAAAGCAGGGTATTTTAATATAAATTTAATGGATTTTGCAATGATTTTTTATAATAAAAACCGATGCATTTGTTAATTAAATACATCTCGATGCGTTTAGTGTTATCTAGCGCACCGTTTACTAGATTTTCTATTAAAAGTATATTGATAATGTGGTGCATTATCATCTATGAAATGCACCAAGTCGTTTATTGTAGAATGCATCGGTGCATGTCAGGGTATTTTTTAAGGATTCTAATATGATACTTACGTATAGTATCGTAGAAAATGATTTTGGATTCAAAAAATCATATATATATATAGGTAGGCAAATATTAAATATGAAACATAAAATTTACTACTAAAACTTGTAAATTTTGGCGAATTTTATGCTAAAAACATATTTTATGTAAATATAGGCGATATTAGAGACTAAAAATGACCAAATAACGAATTTAGTTTTTGAAAAAAGGCCAAAAAATAGCCAATTGGCGAAATTTCACCCCTAAAAATTACGCTGCTGCGTGTAGTATCTATTAACGCACCACTCTAGGGGTATTAAAAAATATGAGTTTAAAAAAAAAATTGTCGGTAGTTTTTCTCTATCGTGGTGCAGTAGAATTTCATGTCGCACTGGTGCATTATGTTTTGAAACACATTGGTGCGTTTTGGTGGTAAATGCACCGAAAAAAAATACATTAAACCCTCTACCCGCTCGCCTCCACTAGAAAACTCTGCTATAAACGAATTTTCGGGCTCTTTTTTTAGGGGCTTCCGCTATAACCTCTGCTAGAGGGACTTTTCATTGTAGTGTGATGGAAAAGAAATGCATTAGGCCAAGTGCATCTCTGTGAGGATCACTAGTGTTTTTTGTGAAGAATAAAGATGGAACTCTTAGGTTGTGCGTGGATTACAGGTAGTTGAATAAATTCACAGTAAAGAACAAGTACCCTTTGCCTAGACTTGATGATCTCTTTGATCAAATGAGAGGGGAAAAGTATTCTCCAAGATTGATTTGAGGTTTGGTTACCATCAAGTTAGGATCAAGGAGGAAGACATTCATAAGATAACCTTTAGGACAAGGTATGGGCACTATGGGTTTGTGGTGGTTCCATTTGGACTCACTAATGCACCAACTACATTCATGTGCCTCATGAATAGTGTATTCAGTAAGTATTTGGACTAATTTGTGCTTGTTTTTCTAGATGGCATTCTTGTCTATTCTAAAAATGAGAAAGAGCATGAGGAGCACTTGAGAATGGTTTTGCAAGTGTTAATAGAACACAAGTTGTATGCAAACATAAGCAAGTGTACTAAATTTTACCAAAGGTATACTCATTATTTGGGTCACATTATCTCTAAGGAGGGAATATCTATGGATCCATAAAATATAGAGGTTGTTATGGAGTGTCCTACTTCGATGGATGTTACATATGTGATATCTTTCATTGGTATTGTTGGTTACTATAGGAGATTCATTGAAGCATTCTCCAAGGTTGCACACCCTATCACTTATTTGCAAAAGAAGGGGATAAAATTTGAATGGTCACCAAGATATGAATCGAGCTTCCAACTATTGAAGAGGCTTCTTACTAGCACCCATTTTGAAAATTGCAACCCGGAAAGGGATTTTGTTTTATGTACTGATGCTTGTAAGCAAGGAATTGGAGGAGTTATTATGTAGGATAACCATGTTATATGTTATGATTCCATAAAGTCAAAATAGGATGGAAATAATTATGCTATTGATGACTTAGAGCTTGTTTCCATAATGCATGCTTTGAAGGTGTGGAGGCACTATCTGATGGGCATGAAGTTTGAGCTAAGAATTGACCATTGTGGTATAAAATACATTGAGTAGGAATCCCTAAATGCAAGTAAAGATAGGTGGATGGAGTTTATATGTGAGTTTGATTTTGGGACCAAGCACATAAAGGGAAAATAAAATAAAGTGGTTGATGCACCAACAGGAAAATGCATGTAAGGCATGTGGCCTCCATGGATGTTTGCAAGTCAGATTTAAGGCAGAGGATTGTTGGTTCCCTTGTTGAGGAAGGACATTATGTACATGTTAGGTACAAATTACAATGACCTAATACTGAAAAGAGGTATGAAGGTTACCATTTTGAAAAAGATGAAATTCTTATCTATAAGGTCATACTATACATTCCTAATGTTGGGAATTTGAGGAATATTTTTATGGTTGATATCCATAAGATGCCATATTCTGCGCATCCCAAAATACAATTATTTCAACGAGGAAGCAATATATTTGGTCATACATGAAGAATGATATTGTTGATTATATTTTAGGTGCATAAAATGTTAGCAGATAAAGTCTAAGCATCAACACCCAGTAGGTTGATTGTAGCCATTACCAATTCTAGAATTGAAATGGGAAGTAGTAAACATGGATTTCATCACAGGGTTACCAATTAATTCAAGGAGGCATGATTCCATTATGGTTGTGGTGGATAAGCTATCCAAGGTAGCACATTTTATACCAGTCAACTCTACTCATAAGGCTAATGAATTAGAAAGGATATTCATGCGAGAGATATTCAAATTGTCTGAGTTACCCAAGGTAATTGTATATGATCGAGACATGAAGTTTAGATCAAACTTTTGGAAGGGTATGTTTATTGATTTGGGTATACATATGAATTTTATTACTGCCTGCCATCCACAGATAGATGAATGGACTGAAAGAGCCAATCAAGTGATTGAGGACATGCTTCACATATATGTGATGGACAAATAATCTAAGTGGGAGGAATATCTACACTTGGTAGAGTTTGCATATAATAATGGAAATAATGCATAATTGAGAATGAGTCCATTTGAAGCTTTGTATGGGAAATATTGCAAAACACTCGTAAGTTGGGATAATCCAGTGAACACAATTATACTTGGGATGGAAATTCTTAAGGAAATGGAACATTAGGTTGCCGATATTAAGCAGAAAATGAAGGCAACCCGGGACATGCAGATAAGAACATAGTGCATATAGATAATTTAGTGATGGGGATCATGTTTACCTTAGAGTGAGGCCAAGGAAGAGTTCCTTAAATATTGGAAGTTATGCCAAGTTGTTCCCTAGATACTATGGGCCATTTGAATTGTTAGAAAGAATAGTGTCAGTTGCATATAGAATTGCATTGCCTGCTAGCACTAGATACCTTATTATCTTTTTCAAGTTTCTTTTCTTAATTTTGTAGATGATACTATTGGTGGAATCATGTTGTTATAAAGAAGAAATAAATGACCGAGTTCCCATGCACAACGTTCATATGGCTAGGATTTTCCTAGATGCTACCATGTGCCAGCACCTAATCCAAATTCTCCTCCTTTCCCTTGAAGATAATATATTTTCCCTCTTGATTTGATATGTCTTCTTAGCAAGTGGTTTCTCCAACATCACAACATTTTAGCTTTTGCAGATGCTCCAGAAATTTATACTGTTTCACCCTTTCATATCTATGGATTTGGTTCCTTTCTCCCTGCTCGAGCCAGATTGGTCATTGGGATTCTTGGATCAGATTAATGGAGGTGGAGAATCCATTCCAAGGGAAACTTGTCAAATTCATTAAGGAAATTCCTCAATTGGCACTTTCTTCTCAAGAGCTGAGAGGGAAAGCCTGGATATTAACTATGAGAGGTTTGATCAATAAAGTTATGGGTCTTTGGCCTAGTGCAAGAGATGTAGAAGCTTGTATCTCAAAACACTGGTCTCCTAAAACTCATAGTCAGGTTTCTTTTTTCATTACAGGTCAGGGTTATTTTGTCGTTTTGTTCTCATCCAAGGATAAAAGAGATATAGTTTTTCATTCTGGAATGTATTTCATGGGATCTATGGGTTTGTATTTATCCCCCTTAACCCTTGATTTCAACCCAAAATAGGATATCTCATCCTCCCCTTTGTGGGTCGGATTTCCTCACTTTCCCTTAAGTTTTTAGGATGACTGCACTCATAAGCATATAGGCAACAAGATGAGAAGATACAATGACATAGATGAATCCGAAGGAATTTTTTTTTCTTGTGCCTAAATTTTTGTGGAAGTGGATTTGGGGTCAAGGTTACCAGAAGCTATGATGATCAATCTTTAGGATTGGTGTCACAAGAAATACATTAATTATGAACAAATTCCGTTTAGATGCAATCATCGTCACATCTATGGGAATTTTGTAAAAAATTGCTCTAAGCTCACTAAGCATTCTCCCCTTAATCAATAGGAGGATGATATTCAACAAGATGGTTTTAAGAATGCTCAAATTAAAAAGAGAAATTCTCATCGTGTGGATTCTCCAGTTTAGAGAAGGAATCGAAGTTCCAAGCATGTAGATCCTTCTTGTCTTGAGGAGTCTCAGATGATTTCTCCAAATCAGTCCTAAAACATGTAAGAAGTTTTGGAGAATTTAGAAGAAGAGGAAAAAGTGAATAATGAGGAAAAACAAGAAGAGGTTCATTTTGGAGTGGATTCATAATTTCTTTGTGATGAAGCTAAAGATGAAGAAGAAAACAAGAGACCTTAGATGGAGAATATTATGAAGAGAATGATGAAACAAATGATGAGGATGAAGAGAAATCTAAGGAAGTGGACGAAGAGGATGAGAAACAAGGGGAAACATGGATTTACTTAGAGGAAGTGGAAGATGGAATAGTGAATGAGGTCAAGGAAGTGCAACCTTCAAACTCAATTCTCCCCTCTTTTGTTGATGTCTTGAGGGGGAAACAAAAACCAGAAATAAATAATAAATATGAACCAATTTATCCTTGAAGCATGGAGAAGATCAATATTTCCTTTGCTAAAATAATAAAGGAACATCAAAAGTACTCTCCTCCACTAACACATGGAAGGAATCGAGGTATTTAAAAGTAGGCATAACAACCTTGGAAGGTTCTCTAATTTCATAGAGTAATTTTATGTATTGTTTTTGTATTCTCTTATGTAAGTAGTTTGTGTAGATCTACTCACTATTTGAGAATTTTTTAAGGAAAAATAGGGGCAAAAGGAAATGGTGGATCCTCCTGTTCTAGCTTCTCAAAGAGAGGATTTTAGATTTTCTAGTCGTTTTACTCCTTGAATAGTTTGTACTTTTCTGTTGTTGAGACTTTGATTATAGTTTTTCAATATCTTCTACTTGTTTTTGTTTAAAAAAAGAAATATGTAGATGATCCTAACCATATGATTGATTGGGATGTGATTTAGGTGGAACCCAAGGGAGAGTTCCAGGTAGATCTACTATGAATCTTCGACAATGTTAGAATATGAGAATATGTGAATAACATATAACAATACATAACATGAAAAGCATATCTAGCCTAGCCTCCTATCCACTCAACAATAGATAATCAAATAGCAAGAACAGGGAGAAAAGAGAAAAAGAGAACACTAGAAATACATGGTAAAATCCCAAATGGAGAAAAATCCATGGGAAGGTTGTCTTCTCAATATTCATCAATAATCTCCAATCTTACAATAAAGAACTCCCACACATCACACTCCATATTCACAATAACACACACAATGTGTCCACAAGATGATCATTAGATGTATTTCATTGTTTCCATGTGTCTTGATAAGACCTTCTTGGCTCTATTATATACCAAGAGGGAAGGAGGAATTACATCCCAATATTACATGTGGCAAGAGATCCAACAACAAAGTGCCTAGATTTAAAAGAGAATCCATAGTGGCTACTATATCCAACATCAAAATTCCTAAACACCACAACAATCATGACAACTGAAAATCAACTGATAGGTGAAATAACTTTGCAAAAGACCTCATCACGAATACAAGACCCCAATGGTATACACACCAGAAATGATATCACGCATACATTCTTCACAACCAAGTTGAATGATGCAATAAAACTCTACAATAGACCTCATCACAAATACAAGACCCCAATGGTCTACCATTGAAAATGATATCGTGCAGATAATCATCATAACTTTAACAGTAGAAGATGATGCTTCATTACATTATATCTAGAATATGGTGATTGATATTAAATTACATCCCCCCTTGAATGAAAACTTCAAACATCCGAGATAAATAAGCAAATAGGATCACAGTTTGTTGGCAATGATAAGTTGATCAACGAGGAACAATGTAGATATAACATAGATAATCACAGCATATGCTTAAGATAAGAAGGAATGTCAGAACCAATCTACCCTGCAACTCTTCACAAATACACAAGAAATGAAGTAAACAAAGAGCTAATCTACACAAAGAACTTCCAAGAGAAAATCATACAACAATACAAAACATGCATAGCATGAACTATTCTAGACTTCTATCTAACCAAACAACAAAGGACATGAACAAAAATGCAGATAAGAGAATAGACAAGAGAACACCAGATATGCGTGATAAAACATCAAATGGGGAAACATCCACAGGAAGGGAAAAATCTTCGTATTCCTCAAAATATATTCAACATTACAACTTGAGCTCCACTCCACATATGCTATCCCAAAGTATTACAAAGATTATCACAAAGATACAATGCTTCTCAATATTCTTGATATGAATGCCCAAAGGCCCCCCTTCACTTCTATTATATACTAAGAGGTATGGAAGAATAACATTCCAAAATATATTTGGGATAAATGATTTTCCACCTCTTTATATAACGAATGGTAACATGAGTATTTTTATCTATTATAAATGTGGGATAACTCAATATTAAAATATTAAGAGTTATTTTGTTTGATTTTACCTTCCAATGCTAGTTTTGACATCTTACGATATCAACTAGACATCATTACACATGTAATTATTAAAATTACATATTCCAACATATGAGAAGGTAACCTTGCTTTGAAACTGAGCCATCGAACAGGTAAAGGTGGAGTGGAAGCACTTTGGTCCCGATGAGGCTACTTTGGAGCTAGAGTATTCCATGAAAGAGGATTACCCATTTTTGCTCTGATTCTGAGGAACATTGAGGATGGTTTTATTTTAAAGGGAAGGGTATTGTAATACCCCAGTTTTGATCCTTGGAATGTTTCCAATCATGTGATGTAAATGATGTAAATATGCTAAGTATGGATTCCTAGTGTGGTTCTCAAGGCCAAGACCCCACTAGTGAATTGCACAGGGATGCATGATGTAGAGATATCTATTGGACCATGTGGCTAGATTTTCATGATGAATAAAGATATGTAAATATTGTGCTGTAAAATAATATAAAAGGTCCAAGATGGTTGTGTAAGGAGGAAACTGAGAGGGGATATGATCCCACCAGAGGAAAAGAGGAAAGGGTGTTCTCATGGGAGTAACCCTATGATGTGATGTGACATTCCTAGAACTCATTTAATTATGCTTTGTTCCTTAAATAAGCCAATGCTTTCCCTTGAATTATTTTATTCAATCATTAAATGTCTATGTGAGTTTGGTGAGAAATTCCTCTCATGTATTTATAAAAGAGTGGGAGTGGATCTACCTTCCTAACCTTGTAAGAGTCCTTTCTCCTAGGATCAAGATGCTCGAGAAACCATGGTTAATTTCTACTTGGAATTCTTGAAAGGCACACAATAGCTTGGAATCCTACTGCACAATTTGTAAGCACTGTAAGGATTGAATTTCCCAAGGGAATTGCAGATCAATGAAGGGAAATGCCTTTCTTGTATTGTGTGGGGCAGTTGGAAGGAGTGTCATGGCTGTGATGGCTGAGTGAGATTCATGTAGAAGATATGGATGAACATTTGGCTAAGCATTGAGAGTTAGGAGATAAAATTGTGTAGGTATCCTTCACCCTGGTAGCCTCATAGCTAGATTTGGGGGTGGTATTGGAGTTGGATTCCTATGGTTGGGTAGAGCGTTGCTCCTACACAACCAGTTGCTTGGACCAAATTCCATTGAAGATAAGTATTCATTGTTTATTGTGCTTATGCAATGTTTAATGTTATCTTCATTCTTTGGTTATGAATATGCCTAATTATGCATGCAGTGTGCATAAATCTTTGTTATTCCGTTGTGTTTATATTTGTGCACATGTATATGCATTTGTGTTTCATGTCGTTGTGGAAGCTAAGTTAGCCTAAGGAAGGGTTGATGGCTTCATGAGGCCAAGTTACATGAGATTTTTGCATTCCAGAGAGTGGATCTCAGTCCCCCATTAGCCTCAAAGGGTCATAGAGGTGCTCGGGGATGTTACATCAACACATCTGCACACAAAAATAGATGAAATTTCAAAAAATTAGAACTCAATTAGCCTACCTAGAAAATGCAAGTTTTCTTTTTGTTTTTGATCTTTTGAGAATTACATAAAACGCAGGGCAAAGTGCATATGCAAAAAAGAAAACACTTTCCACACTATTTCTAATTTGTTGAGATCACACAAGAACATACATGGACCAAAAAGAACATACATGACAAAGAACATACATGGACCAAAAAGGGTGAAAATAAGGAATACAAACACATAAACTAAACTAAAAGATTAAAATAATGTGATAAATATTAAAACCATAATGAAAACAATGTATAGATATAGATCCAACAAAATGGCTATTTCTTGGGGAAAAAAACCTTTCCATATGAAATGAAAAGTTTTTCTGAATGAAAGCAGTGCTCTGAACACAATGGAATGACTCTCTCACTCAACAATGCATAAAAATACTATAATCCATAACTTTTTTTATGCATGCAATGACACATGTTCAAGATATCAATCAACAACAAGAGCGAGTCTTTATAAGTGCTCTAATACCATGTTCAGCATACATGGTAGTTCAGATAGGTTGAACACCTTAAGGAAACCTCTCACACAAACATATCAAATATTAGTACACCAATGTATTATGTGGTTAAAACCCTTAAAGAGGAAAACAATCCATGGCCCTGGCAATATGACTACTTGAGGCAATATATTAATGCAAAAGGAAAATATTTTACATACGAGTTTCTTACAATTGATCATCAACAAATGACCATCTGTGCTCTTTAAATAGAGATCATGGACCAATCAAGTACTAAGCCACAAATCTATATAGTCATTAGTATAAAAAATAAGATGAATAGTTAGATCACTTTATATCTAGAATATGTCATGATTGTCAAATTACACAAGTACAAATGCATACTAAAGAAACACACTTTACCTAATGACACACTAGACCAAGTTGATATTTTTTTTTTGTAAGTTAGAGTTTTGTATTACTATTCATAAACAAAAATATTCAGGTAGAAACTATAGTCACAACTCAATAGGACCCTCCACTCTATGGAAAATAGATCCAAGTCAAACAAAGTTTTCAAAATAACAGTTATCCAGGATCCCAAATTCTAAGTCTTTTAACAGGACTCAACATATGCAAACCCCCAAACTTAAACAGGTCTACCACAAATTGTATATATTCCCCAAAATAACATAACCCAAACATAACCGGGTCAACCTTAAACCATCTAAAAACTCCATTACCAGACTCAAACACAAGCAAAAAAGACTGTGTAGCCATAAATCGAGACCAAGGAATCAAGGAATCTGGTTACGACCCGAAAGGGTCGCCTTCCCGATTTTTGGAGGGGTCGCCGAGGCAGACCCATCTATTGGATTTGTCCGGAGAAATTAGATGCCCAACTTCTTTGCACATCGATTTTTCTATACATGATCCACAAATCCACATCATGATCTTTCCAAGAGTTAGCCAATTCTTCGCCGACCTCCGTCGCTTTTCCCCTATCAACCAACAACTGAGCTAGCAAACACTTCATTTCCCAGAAGGAGGCAATTGAACGCTCATACAGGACCACCCTTGCCCTCATGTTACCTGGATACCGAATCCAATCCACCAGGGCCTCAACCTCCTCCACTGGCTGGGTTGAAGCAAACTCATCCCACGGGCCCTTCTTTGCCTCATCAATTTCTCGTTGCACCAAATGCAAGATTGAATTCCTGTATTAGAGAGTTTCCCAGACAGCCTTCAACTACTCTTGTGTGGTTTTTAGCCTTCCACCCACATCCTCCCCTTTCCCAGCATGATGACCCTTCTTCCCTCTCATCTCCATCTCTCGTAGCCTCCACCTCTACTTGGCTCCAGAACACTCGAACACATTCTTCCTAGACTCCTCTACCATAACAACTAGCACAAATGGAATGAAAGCAGCCTCTCCACAGACCCATCCCCTCCTCCAGATTAAGGCCTCCATTCCCATAAATTTCCATCATAACACCAACCGAATTCCACGACCTAACACGAAGGCCCATACTCTTGCCAACTCCACCACCCTTTCTCGCCATTATGCCCCATGAGCGACCATGCAAATGCCCCCTTGCTTCATACTATCATGTGCTCATAACATAGAGCCTCTAGCTTCTAGACTTAATACCTCCCTTCAGCCTCATCCCCGCCAACACTTCATCATACCCCAAAGTGTCCATCCCTCTCATTTTAGCACTGCCACGAGGCCTCATCTCATACCACTTATGCAGCATCCTGTCCACTGGCACCCACATCCGGGATAGACCAAGTTGATCTTAACTAACTCCTAAGTGTCTAAATATTCTAACACCCTTTTAGTACACAATAGAGCCCATATCTATTAGAAAACCCCCCTCCATAGATAGTTTTGGAGGCTAGTGAGTCAAGGTTAACAATGAATAAGAGTTTAGGTGAAACAATATTGTTTCTTTTGTGGGTGGAAAATACTATTGTGTTAGTTGGCTTATTTCATATGGCCCAATCAATAAAGCTCTCAAAACATTCATTTATGCTTGCCTATTCATTGAAAGGCAGGTTCGACCATATTTATATATGATGGAGTAGTTTATTTATTCTACGTTTTCGACTTTACGGTGGGTTTTGATCGGAATCCGATAATTGTTTTTTAGTAAAATCCAAATTTCTACGTGTTTAAATTGTATTTTTGAATCCATAAATAGATTCAACACCCTCAAATACCCCCATGGCACTCAAATTATGCAATTTCCATAGCTAATATAATATGATTTTAAGATTTCCAATTAAAATACAAACAAACAAAATTAGATGAAAAATATACTCGAAAAATGTTGAAAACATAGAATAACGTAGAATATTTATATATATGATTATGATTGGTTAAAATATTCATTCAATCTACTTTATTCTAGCCAATGACATGGCATCAGGAGCAAAAGTGTTGGTCCCCATTGCACCATAATGCTCCATTGGAGAAGTATTATATATAGCATTGTCCAACAAATAAGTAAACGTATGTTGCATTTGTATCGCTCTATGTTGATTTTGCAATGTGGACCCTTGAATCTTTGCTTATAAATATGAAAATGTTGTGGTGGATGTGGTGTTTTAAATATATATATATATATACCAAATAATATTATTAACCTATCACAATAGAGTGTGAATTTTCTCTGTGGCCGTCCCCATCCAGGATCGACCCCGTGACCCTGTTAGATTTGGCGCTCTCGCATATTGAGCTGCCAGTTTCACTACTGTATGAAAAAGAGTGAATTTTCTCACTATTATTAACCTGTCGCTGGGTTGGGTAGACGTTAACGTGACGTCCACACTTGGGTTTGTGGACATTTCCTGGAGTCAATTTCACGTGAAGGGAAAAAAGCGAAGTTACAGAGATTCTGACGCATGTCGACATTATTGGAGTCCTTGGGTTGGGTAGCCGTTAACGTGACGCGTCGGATAGGGAAGAGCCGTAGACGGAACCGATAGCTTCGGAATCCGTAAAATAGGCATGGAAATTGATGTTCCCGGGAGTCGTGGGAAGCTTCCAAGGAAATGGTATCAAAATAAAGTTAAAATATACATATTACTTTTTAACCAAAATTCATGGTTTAACTACGGATGAGAATCACCTACTGTAAAAAGAGCATTTAAATTGGAGAGTGGATCTTGGTTTGACAAGAAAACAATTATCAAGTTCAAACTTTTCAGAAATATGTTTGGTTTGTTGTAGATTGCCTTGTTTAATATTTTGGCAAAAAAAAATATTTCATTTTTGAAAAAGTAAAATGGATGAAGATGATGTTGTACCGCTAACCTTTTAATTAAAATATTATTTTTATTTTTGAAAAAGGTAAAATTAATGAAGATGATGTTGTATATAGATTAAATTTGGTTTATGGAATTTTAAAAAAGGTAAGGAATTATTTCACTTTTATTAGAATTTTATTTATGTACTTAAATTTTTTAAGAGAAGCATTTCTAAATCATCATAGTTTTGATGAGTTAAAAGGTTAAGAATGTCACTATTATAACAAATATTTGATCTAATGTGGATGTACACATGACGTATTAAGAGAAAGTGATTTTCATGTTCAACCTTCTTAAGGTAACAAAGATCACAAATTCTTTAGTTCCATGACAATTTAGGAATTGTCCAACACCATGTTTCACCATGGAGCTAGTGAGAATTTGTTCTCATTATAGCAATGCTGGTTTTCTTCTTTACACTAATTAAAATAGAGAGATACTTTAGATTTTCTAGATCAGGGTTGATCACCTTCATATAGTATGTTAATTTTTTCCTATTCTTTAATTCTTTATTGCAGTGCATCTTCTCCTTAAATTTATATGTAATAATACTTTTACGATTCTACAAATTGACCTCTTCCTTGACTCCCCAATATTTAAAGTCGTTACACACTATCATATCCTCCCAAGAGAAACGAGTCTCTCCCCCAATGAGAAAATGACTATGAGCAGGTACCTAATGTACAAGAACAAGATAAACAACATGGGAAACAAGAGGTTCCATAAGATTGCTTCATACTCCATTCAAAACCACCTACAACTTAAGCGAGGTTGGAATAAAAATGCCAAGTATTGGCTAAGTCATCGGAGAGTCGATGAAGAGGTCATTCTGTAAAGTAATGATAATATTAAAAATATTTTACATCTAAATTTAAGGAGAAGTATTATGATAAAGAATTAGAGGATAAGAGAAAATTAAGATACTATAAGGAGGTGATCGACCCTAATCTAGAATATCAAAAGTATCTCTTTGTTTTAACTAGCGTAAATAAGAAAATCAACATTACTAAAATAAGAACACTCTCACAAGCTCCATAGTGAAACATGGCACTATACAATTTCTAAAACATCATGGGACCGAATAATTTATTATCTTTGTAGCACTAAGAGAGTTGAAGATGAAAACACTTTCTCATAGAATGTTCTGCATACACCCACATTGAATGACAATTTCAAACTATTTGCTACAATAATAACCTTTTTAACATTTTAACTTATCACAACTATGGTGATCTAGTAATGCTTTTCTTAAGGCTTTTCTTGCACATAAATAAAATTCTAAAGAAAACCAAGTGATTTATTACCTTCTTTTAAGGTTTGATAGATCAAAGTTGGTCTCAGAGGATGTTAATAACTATCATCATCATCATTTAAAATATGAAATTGAATGATTTCTTAATTGATATATATATATATATATATATATATATATACTCAGGAGTTGCTTATAATTATGAAGAATATCTTGGATGTAAATTGTATATATACTAAGTAGATTATATTTTTTAGAGGGTCACCACTTCCTATATTATGTTCAAAATATATTTAAAAACGTTCATTAATTTATCATTTAGTTTTCAATTGTGTCATATAATTTATGAGATTGTTAAAGATAATTACAATGAAGGTGTCATTTAAGGGCGCACCACCCTTTGAAAGCTCATATCAAAACCTGTTGTCCAACATTAGAGGTTTTTAAAAACTACATCTCTCCAATTGGTCTCTTAGATTTTATCTCCATGGTCGATGGCCATGTTTTTCCCTTTTCTGATAGTTGCAAACCACCACTCCGATCCAATATGTTGGGATTTTCAAAAGATATCCGATTTGATAGGATTTCCCTAGCATCTCAAACACTTGTAATCTACCTGAACTATTATAAATAGTGGATAGTATATTTATGCATTATCCTACCAAAATTCTTGGTGTAGAGAATAACAAGCTCATGTTCTCCTTGGATTGATTGGTAGTCTCTGCAATGATTCCCTGTAACAGTTTGGTAGCCTCATTGGCCAAGTCATGAGACTGATCAACTTCTTCCTATGTGAAATCCCTATCTATTTGAAACCATGCCTATGCAAATTTGTGTGTGGCACACTGTTATTTAGAGAATGGCCAATAATAGGGCACCAAAAGAGTAAGATAGATGAATCTAGGGTGAAAGTCACCCATAACCCATCGTAGTTTGAGTCTCTTGCTTTATATGAAGCTCTCTTTCCTTTCCTTCTTTGATTACTGATAGCTTCCAATAATGCATGGGATTAATGAGCTTAAGATCAACTAGAGCCTACTTTACTTTATCTGCTTGGGGCATAATATTTCAAAACACCTACATTCTATGAGTATTCACAGAGCTTTTAATTACTAGGCTTATTAGGATACAAACTAATGTCTTTGCGGGATCATTTATTCATCCAATATATTATATCCTATTTATGGAAATTCATGAAAATGCAGATGAATCACTTTGTGGCAAACTCTAAGCTTGCACACCTTGATTTTTTGTGACTCACCCACAATACTAGCTAACCACTAACTAAGTTGAAACTCTAGAGACAATTCAACAGGGAGTAACCCAAGGGATACTAAATTGTGGCTTCATAGAACTTCTTTAAAGGGATTTTAAGATGCATAATTAGCCTAGGATTTATTGATAAATTCAACCAAAAGTAACTTTAAGAGCTAATATTTTATGGTTCGTACAATCGACCCAAGATCATTTAGAGTAACTAAAGTAAATCTAAATCGTTCTTACCATTATGCTGAAATCAACCCATGGACTACTATTTGTGTCTTATTGAATATATCAATCAAATATTGTCGTCCATAAACAAATAAAAGATTCACGGGAAATAAAATAGAAAGAAAATAACAAAGCATTGAAACTAAATCACTGCACTACTTGTAATATTCAAATAAAATAAAATTGCAGAAACCACAATGTTGAAAGCAATACATAAAATAAATAATGAATATACTGAAAATATTGAGACCATCAATAATTGCATGCTTCAAGAGTGGGCCCTTTTTGTGTAGATCACTAGATGATCTCCTAGAAACTACTCAATAACAAATGAAACTCAATATTTGTGATTAAAAGTATCAATCGTTCTATTAATTTGCTAGTGATGAACCCAAATGATTTGTGAGTCTTTTTATTTGTAAAGTTTATAAAAAAAGGAGTTCTTGGGTAGTTGTCCCATTTTTAGGAAAAATAACTAACATTGTCAAAATTGGTTTCCTATCATTTAGAGGCTTTTCTTTACAAAGGAAGAGAGGAAAATACAGAGAAACTTCCTCCTCAAAAGAGGGAAAAGATCCAACATATGCGTGGTCATGGTTCAAATGCTTCCCAAATTCCTTGTTGTGGATATTGAAAATGTGCTACTGTGATCTTGGAAGAACATTTGTGCAAAATATCCAATCCTTTATGCATAAAAAAATGGCTTAGATCATCTTTAAATCCTTCACTGGACACCCTACGACTCATCATCAAGTAGTAAAAGTTGTATTGGTTTGTGAACATGACTCTACAACAACTCATCCATATGCTAATGATAAAATCTATAGCATGCTATTGGATGGAAAAATCAATTATAACTCTTCCAAGAGTCAATGGGTCCAAGCAAAATGAGGAGTCACATAATCATGTAACCTAAAGAAAAACTACTAACAATTCCAAACATGTAAATTCATGCATTCTATTATCATCTTAAGCAAAATCATCCATTGAAATGAAATTCCAAGTATGAATACTTAATGTCCTAAAGGTCATAAAATGTAGGAATTTGTTCAAGAATGCATAAGGAAAGGTTTTAATGATCAAGCTTAGAGAAGAATGATAACACAATAGATGTGAAAATAAGGGAATTATCAAGCTCGTCATACCCCCAATTGAGATATAGCACATCCTTAGTGGAATGAATTAGTTAGTATCAAACTCAAATTGAGGTTTCTATCCAATGCAAATAACCTTGAGGTCATAAGGAATATACTAGGTGCAAGTCTCTACTAAACGAGAACCTCTCAAGGTTTTAATCAACTACCATCTTCTTCTATGTCTAGCCTTGTTAAGAGAAGCGCCACTCCTCCAATTTGGAATAGGAAATAATAACAATGGAAAATGAAACCTAAGACCCAACTAATGCAAACCTAACTTGTTGACAACAACAACATCCATTCATCTCCTACGGAGTGGAGTTTGGATATTAGGAAAAGAATGTGGTTCCCATTGTTTGATCTCATCAATGAGCTTCCCCATTTGTTTTGGACACCGCAACACAATTCCAATTGATTTAGTAGAAAATTCATAAATTTGGCAGTTGGCCTAGTCTATTCATATGACGTCTTTGATATAATGGTTAGAAACCCTCTAGTGATGCACTATTTATCATCCACAAACATTGTTAATTTAGTCAAACTTGCAAAGGTGCATTGAGTTCTCCTCCTTTATACAACTCAATCTTGTGATTTTTTCGAATTTCATATTGCAAGGAGGAATGAAAGGCTCAAATATTGATGTCCCCTACAAAATGATTAGGATTCCATAAAGTGTCATCTAACAATAAATATTTATGAAAATATAGTTCACAAAGAAAATTTCTTCTTTCAAGCATGATGGAAAAATAATTTCCACAAAATGTCTTCCTAGTTCCCTTCAAATCAAATGGAAAATCATATATATGTCATTATATCTATATACGGGAACATTGTTCCATGAGATACATGGTATACACAAGATATTTTGGTCTACATGTTCTTGTATCAACAACTAATTCCTCGATCTTAACTACTTTCTGATTCAAATTCTGAATTTATTTTTCTTTTTGTTGCAATTCCTCATTATGACAACTTTTAACATCTACCTATTCTTCCTTCAATTGATTATTTGTTCCCTCAAGGACCAGATGGTGTCATGTTGATTATTGTAATATTCAAATGCTTTCCCTTTACCCAAGGACCAGATGGTGCCATGTTGATTATTGTAATATTCAAATGCTTCCCCTTTACCGAATTCAATTGTTTATTATGAGTTTTCAAGGAACACATTCTTTTTTATGGGTGAAGCAATTTCCTTTTAGACATCATTTTTAATGGTCATCCTAATTAATTATGCAATCGATTGTTGTAATTCCTCAATTAAATTAGAAGAATGGGATGGTGTTGACTAAACCGTTTTTTGATGTGTAGCATCCATGGTGTTGATTATGGTTGACACTTGTTGTGCCAAGTGAAGTGTTATTGTAGCTACAACCAATTTCATATCCTCTTATTCTACTTAAAATTCCATACTCATTAGGCCTTGGAGACGAAGGGGTGGGACTTGCGCATTCTTTAGTGCTACAAGAAAACTCATCAACCAAGAAATTCCTTTATGGAAATTTTCTCTTCTCACACTATTAGAAGCCTCCACCACCATTGGTTTGGGTTGTTTTTCATTAATGGAAGGAGACCTTGCATGCTACCCAATTGTCTCCATGTCATCTTCACTGTTTTCCAATTCACTAGCCATCCTACCAATGAACTCATTCCAATTCTCCCCTGGTCGAGATTGAGTTGATATGTCTTTAACCAATAGATATATTACTCCATGGTTGTCAAGATGATGTCACTATCCAAACTGAAAATGTTTGGCCATGGCTTGAAGTGAATGCAATAGGAGAAAGGAACATTGATTTTCCCATTTCTTCTTAAATGGGAAAAAAAAAACAAAAGTGATATGCCATGTAGAGGGACGAAACACCTTCGTAGGTGAATCATTTAATCACACATTGCACCACCTTTCCCTAAGGCTTAGGTAATGAAAGATGTTGTATCCCTTGTCCTATATCTTCAACATCTTCATCTAATACAAAGAAAGATTATTTTTCCCTCACGGATTTCGTTGTTTCCTTGAACCATTATTTTCCTTCCATAAACAAACTTGTAACTCTGGAGATATCCTCATCTAAAGTATCAACCTCTATTGCATTCACCCTTTTGGTCTAATTTTTGTTGGGTATGTGTTATATTCTTTGCATGTGTGTGTGGGGGGTGCATCTTTGACAGCACACCTGATGATCCCCACCATCTAGTGCTCTACCATATGTGTCGGGCACTGTGCATAGCACTAGCTTAGAGGGGGTTATGGGAGGGGGTGTGCCAATGCCCTCCTCCTTCCGTGAAGCGAGTTCAACAAAAAATTGGGGCTATTTTCGGCCTATTTTTGGGTTTCTTCTAAAAATATGTAATTTAATCCCAGTTAAGGGATTGGGGTCTATTTCTAATCCGGGTTAATGGATTAGGGCTTTGGATGCTGCAGAATAACTGTATGTGTATTGTGAGGGGTTAATAATCATAATGAGAAAATAAGAGGTGCAGCTCTAAGTTTTGTTGGTTTTTCTAGTTAAGGGTTTCTAGGTTTAATATTTATGTATTATGTGTGAATGCTATGGTGTAATCTCTATCTTGCTTAAAAGAATATGCATGCTTTGCTTCTCTGCATAGGTTTAAAACTTACAATTTTATAATTTTTAGGTGAATTCTTCTACCGAATTGATGTTTCCATCCTAAATCTTCTTGAAAATTGCAATCAACTAGCCTACCTAAATATATCTATATTAGATTGTTTCCAAGAATTATCTCCACGGAAGTAGGTTCATGCTTGATCAAATCTCCCCCATATTTTCTTATTCACAATGCTTACTCAATAGTATAATGTTGGAGAACTTTATTGGTTAATGAAGAGGATTGGGATGGCATCTTGCTCATTCATAATTCAAAATTTATTGATCTCATGCCCAAATATTTGCATAATTAATCCGTTTTAATTTCTAATGTGGTTGGTTCCATCAATCAATTGACACATGGGACATCATCACTACCTATCTTTTACACTAGCTAAAGCAGATTATTCAACTATTGACTTGCCAACATATGATTGGATTAATATGGGTAGACATACATGGATTTACATCTTAGTAAGTATAAAAAGTTGAATCATTAGGAACTAGTGCAATGAATTTTAGTAAATGCAAGATAAGGGAATTATGGTGGATCAAATTTTTTGTTATGTGGAAAAGGTAAGGGAAAAGGTAAGGGAAACAACTTGTGTGAGATCAAAGCATGGAAGGTGCTTATAGGTTTGAAAATTGCAATGCAAGTGAATTCAACAATGACAACTCAATGCATTTAATCCATTGAATGCACCCCACCAAATGAAGGTGACATCGTCCCAACGATAGGAAAATAAAGTCGGAGATGAGATGAAAAACTTAATTCAATACAATGAAATTTCATGCAAATAAATGAAATTGCAAAAGAAGAGAAATAAGTTGTTGAATGTGGAATTGAGAAGCAAAAATTGTGAATGAGCAGGAACCAAAGGATTTTGGATCAAGGTGGTAATAATGGAAAAAAATTATATAATTGAGAAAGTGACTTTTTCTCAGCTACAAAGAGATTCATCAGTGACAAAAAAATATAGTGGTTGCAGGGAAATGTATTAGCTACATAAATATACAATGCCTGCAAAGAAAGTCAATAACTAAAAAAAATACAGTGGTTATAGAGAAACTCATCAGTAAGGGAAAAGTAGAAGGTTTGTTTTTATTCTTTGAATTCCATAGAGAAACCCACCAAAATTGGTTTTCAAGACTTCCCATGTCATGTGGCACCTAAGGGTTTTCATCCCAAGTTTTTTTATTTTATTTTATAGCAAAGTAGAGAATGCTAACTAGGAATATTTGAAGGCTAGAAGGGATTTAATCAAACTAATAGATGATTCGTTCCGTAAGCTTGTAACAAACTATTCCTCAAATTTGGGTTTCCTAGACTACTTAAGATGATGGCGATTAACAATAATAGGGATGCGAGACATCAATATTCGTAATCAAATTGCTCCATTATCATAAACCAATTCAACCCTATATATGAAGACCTAACCATCATGTATGCAATTTACCTATTAAATATTCAAATTTGAGTCATATAGTAAAGGCCAATTACCTGGTTGAAATTACTTTGATTTACAAGTCGATCATGACAATTAATGTGTTATTGTAGAGTTTTAGAATGCTACAAATTTTTATGATTAAACTCATTTGACAGGTTCATCCAAGTTAATTGTTCTCATTGAGCAATAGAAATATTAATCCCCAATTCAACCATTGTTTAGAGAGTTTAAATTTCAAACTTAATGGGCACAAGTACTAGTTTTCTATAGACCAATTCATAGGGAGTGAAACATATATCAATTTTCCAAGTTGTTAAATAGGCACAAATATTAACTTCAGGAAGCCAATTAGTGATGAAAACCTAATCATTGGATTGTGGATGATAGGGAGTGGAGAATTGATACTTAATTTGATAGAAGTGAATTGAGCTCCCTTATCAGATACAATTTCTATAGGTACATTGAATATAGTAAAATTCAAACCTATTTCCTCTTTGATATCATACAAATATCAAACTTCAACCCAATTGGTGAGATAATTTTCATAGTCTAAGATGTAAAGAAACTAATTGAAAGAGGGACCAATGGAACCAATGAAATCAATGCCCCATTGTTCAAATGGATCCAACGAAAACTACAGTTGCAAAGGCATCTTTGCATATTTATTGGGGCCATCCATTCATCGACAAGCATCACACTTAGCAACATAAGATTGGGAATATTTATGAAGTTTATTCCAATAGTTGTTGATGTATTTGTAACTTTGGAAGATATTCTTCCATATATTACATTTGTACTTTATTGTATATCTCACAGAGATGTATTATTCCTCTGATTGGAAGTGTCATCATTTGTATTTGTAAGTGTCATCATGTGCATTGACAAGTGTTGTCATTTGTATTGATGGGTTATTAGACCACCAGTGTGGGGTTGGCCCTGGTTAGCACATGTGGTTGGGTTATTAGGCTTGAGTAGCAAGTTGGCCCCAATGGATTATTGGCAAGTCAAGTCAGTGTATAAATAGAGAGGGGATGTCTCTCATTTATCTCATTCACTCACTTCTCAAGCTCGCATAGCTAAGAGAGAAAGTGGCGCACTAGTGGAGGAGGAGGAGTATCGGCGAGAGACATCTTATTGGGTTTGATCATTGTGATCATGTATTGTGGCTTATCTTATCTCTGAGGAAGTTGCGGGGTTTTTCACCTTCTTGGTTTTCCCCAGCGAAAATCTATGTCTCTTATGTGATTGCTTTTGTGTCTATGATTGATATGCCGTAGAGATATGCTATACATGTTATTCTCTTAGAGATCCTTATGATAATGGAATGAAATTATCAAAAAATTAACATGGTATCAGAGCCAACCTAAGAAGAAGGCACTCTGCAGCTGCGGAAACTAGGGATTCTTAATTTTTGGGTTTCTCTTTACAGATCATCAAATGCAGAAGGCTAGATTGACTCTCCTTGGAAGGGCACATCTTTCTATCGAGACAGAATTCAATTCTGAGCATTTTTAGTTTTTGGCCCTAAAAATTAGGGTTTCCACAAAAATAGGAATTTATAAAATCTGAGGACATAGCTGGAAGCTCCTTGAAAAATCTAAGTTTAGAGCTTTGGATCGAACTTTTTAGTTGGGTGAAGCTCCGGGAAACTCAAACCCTAATTCAGGGTCCTCCCCAGTGAATCTAGGAGATTGAAAAGCATTTCTGAAGGGAAAAACTTTGCAGTTTTCAATTTCTGAGTATACTGCGATGATCAGCTCACCAAGGTGCATCTTTCTATCCTTTAGGAATTTTGAAATTCACATTTTGAATTTTTAGGGTTCCTCTGAAAAACCCTAATCCAACTCCAGATCCAGTTTTTCAGCAAATCAAGTGGTAAGACCTAAATCTCTTATTTCCATTTGAGTTTCTCATTAAAAATGTCTCACCACACCAAGCTTGAGGATAAGCTTGATGGAGCTGATAACTTCCAAGCATGGAAGTATAGGATAGGGTCAATCCTAGAAGAAAATGATTTGGACACCATAAAAGAAGAGGTTCCAGTTCTAGAGGGAGATGAGGCTAAGGCCTCATACAAGAAGGACTTGGTCAAGTCTAAGAGAATCATTGTTGATTCTATAAAAGACCATCTCATACCCCATGTGTCTTCCCTAAAGACACCTAACTCCTAAGGAGATGTTTTACTCCTTGACCAAATTGTTTGAAGGAAAGAACATAAATCGGAAGATGACTTTGCGGAACCAATTGAAAGGGGTAAAGCTTCAGAATGGAGAGACCATTCAATCCTACTTTTCTAAGGTCTCTCAAATCAAGGAACAACTTGAAGCTATGGATGAAGTAGTGGAGAATGGTGAAATTGTAATGACCACATTGAATGGCCTACCTAGGTCATGGGACTCCTTCATCCAAGGAATCTGTGCAAGAAGAAAATTGGTCTCCTTCAGTAGACTATGGGAGGAGTGTTCACAAGAAGAGGCTAGGCTTGTGGCTCGAGAAGAAAAGATGGGAAATGAAGATCAATCTCTCACATCTCACACCAAGGGAAGCAAGTTCAAGAGGGAGAAATAGCATAATAAGGATCATTCTCACTCCCATCACAAGAAGAAAGATCTCTCTCATATTCGATACTTCAATTGCAATGAGAAAGGACACTTTGCCTCAGATTGTCCCAAAAACAAAAAGGGAAACAACAACAAATTCAACAAGAAGAAGAAGAGAAACAAAAGGAGATATCATGCTCATGCCACTGAGGATGATGAACCTCCCAAGAAGAAGGCTAGAGCAAAAAGTGATGATTCATCAAGTGAAGATGAATATGTTCTAATCTCTGCTCTCACAGGTACTATCTCTCATGGATGTAATGATTGGATTATTGATAGTGGGGCTTCTAAACATATGACTGGGTTTAAAGAATCTTTTGTAAATATATTTGAACATGAGTCACCCCATAAGGTGAAACTTGGGGATGACTATCAATATCCTATCAAAGGAAGTGGTGAAGCCTCCTACATGCTAGACTCTGGGAAGTCTCTAAAAATGAAAGATGTTCTATATGTACCTGGGCTCAAGAAGAATCTCCTATCCATATCATCTTTGGATGCAAAGGGGATGAGAGTTGCATTTGTAGATCGCCAAGTACTCATGTGGCCTAAAGGCAAGACAATAGATGATGCATTGGTGATTGGAGAGCAAGAGGGAGGATTGTACAAATTGAAGGGGAAACCTGAACATGCCATGGTACATGAGTCCATGGAGCCAAGTGAACTTTGGCATAGAAGGCTTGCACACATGCACTACAGAGCACTACCAATTGCAAGCAAAGTTGTAGAAGGTCTTCTTGAAATCAAGACAAAGCATGAAGGTGTTTGCGAAGGATGTGAAAAAGGAAAGAATACAAAGAAAGCATTTCCAAGCAGTGAAAGCAAAGCAAAAGGAATTTTGGAGATTATCCACTCTGATGTATGTGGACCAATGTCATCCAGTTCTCTGAGTGGGTATGTATACCATGTTTCTTTCATTGATGATTTCTCTAGGAAGACTTGGGTTTACTTCTTGAAGAAAAAAGATGAAGTGTTTGATAAGTTCAAGGAATTCAAAGCCTTGATGGAAAATCAAACTGACAAGAAGATCAAGACATTCAGATATGACAATGGCGGAGAATTCACTTCAGGTGAGTTCAAGAAGTTATGCAGTGATTTAGGGATTAAGAGGGAGTTGACTGCTCCTTATAATCCACAACAAAATGGAGTTGCAGAAAGGAAGAATAGAACTATCATGGAAGCAGCATGGGCAATGCTTCATGATCAAGATCTTCCTGTGCATCTATGGGCAGAAGCAACTAGGACAACTGTATATGTGCAGAACAGAACACCTCACAAGATATTGGACAACAAGACACCAGAAGAGGTCTTCGCTGGTAAGAAACCTGAAGTCATCCATCTCAAAATATTTGGTTGTCCAGTATATACCCATATTCCAAAGGAAAAGAGGACTAAGCTAGATCCTTCAGGAAAGAAGGCCATCTTTGTAGGGTATAGTGAAAGCTCAAAAGCTTACAGAATATACTTTCCAGGGTTCAAGAAGATTGATGTCAGCAGGGATGTAACATTCGATGAGAACTCAACCTACATCAAATCAAGGAAGACACCTGTTGAAGATCAAGAAGAACCAAAGGAATCCAGATTTCAAGATACCACTATGAATGAAGCAATTCCATAAGCAACCTGTGAAGTTGAAGATACACAACAATCTATAGATCCACCTCGTGAGAAGAACTCTCATAAGAGGAAGCCTGCATGGGCTAGAGAGCTTATCCAAGATGCATAAATATATGGTATTCCAGAAGAGGAACACAGAGAAAGGAAAAGGACAAGGTCACACACTAGTTATGTTGCCTTGCTCTGTGACATTATGAACAAAGAACCTTCAAGTTATGAAGAAGCAGTGGAAAAGAAAGAATGGAAGGATGCCATGGTCGAAGAGTATCAATCGATCATGAAGAATGATGTTTGGTATGTGGTCCCAAGACCTAAAGGGAAGTCTGTTGTGACTTCCACATGGATCTATAAGATCAAGCATGCTGCATATGGTAGCATAGAAAAATACAAGGCAAGGTTTGTAGCTCATGGCTTCTCTCAGAAAGAGGGAATAGACTATGAAGAGACTTTCGCTCCTGTAGTCAGATACACTTCCATTAGAACAGTACTTGCTCTGGCTGTGGTGATGAAGTGGAAGATACACCAGATGGATGTCAAGGCAACTTTCTTGAATGGTGTAGTCGAAGAGGAAGTATATGTGGAGCAGCCACTTGGTTTTGAGACACATGACAGAGAGTCATATGTGTGCCGGTTGAAGAAAGCCTTGTATGGCCTGAAGCAAGCTCCTAGGACTTGGTATGGTAGGATGGACAGTTTCCTATCCAGTTTGGGCTTTACCAAGAGTAAAGCAGATTCCAACCTTTACTACAAGGTTGAGGAAGGCAATCCAGTGATACTACTTTTGTATGTGGATGACCTGTTTGTTACAGGTGAGGATAGATTGATTGCCGATACCAAGACGAAGCTTGCAGCCGAGTTTGAGATGAAGGACTTGGGATGATGCACTATTTTCTAGGCATGGAGGTGTGGCAAAGTGCAGATGGGAGCTTCCTTGGATAAGGGAAGTATGCAGTAGAGATCCTGAAGAGGTTCGGGATGATGGACTGCAAGGACATGGCCACACCTATGGCATAGAACCTGAAGCTTCTGTGTGATTCTTCATCTGAGCCGGTTGATTTCATGGTGTATCGTTAGATGATTGGGTCCTTGATGTAGCTGATGAACACGAGACCAGATATTTGCTTTGCGGTGAACACATTGAGCCAGTTCCTGACGAATCCTAGAGGTGTTCCCCTGGTTGCTGTAAAGCATATTCTGAGGTACCCGAGGGGTACAATTGATTATGGGCTCAAGTATGATGTGAATCAAAAGTTTAACCTGGAGGGTTATGTTGATTCAGATTGGGCAGGAAATGCTGCTGATAGGAAGAGCACTTTTGGGTGTTGTTTCAGTATGGGATTAGGTGTGATCTCTTGGTTTAGGAGGAAGCAGTCCTGCGTAGCACTGAGTATAGCCGAAGCAGAGTATGTTCCAGCTTGTTCAGCTAGTTGTGAGTCAGTATGGCTGAGGAAGCTACTGTCTGAGTTATTTGATCTCCCGTTGGATGCTACCTGTATCTATTGTGACAACCAGAGTCGTGTGAAGTTGTCATAGAACCCAGTGTTCCATGATAGGTCGAAGCACATTGAGATCAAATATCACTATATTAGGGATATGGTGCAGAGAGGAGCAGTGAAGCTCCTGTATGTTGCAATGGATGAGCAGGTTGCAGATGTGTTGACAAAACCATTAGCCAGAGTGAAGTTTGAGTACTTCAGAGAGAGGCTTGGTGTTCTTCAGATTGACGACACTTCGAGGAAGAAGTGATGGACACATTTGCAGGATCCATTCCAAGCATGGTGAGAGGAGAATCGTTCCCATGGCTGTGGATGTAAGCGTTATGTGATGAGCATCAGGACGATGCTTCAGTTACTGCTTTGTATATGCATCATGTTGGATGCATTGATATGATCAGCTAGATCATGTATTTGTATATCTATCAGGTGGATGCATTGATATGATCAGGTAGATCATGTATTTGTATATCTATCATGTGGATGCATTGATATGATCAGGTAGATCATGTATTTGTATATGTATCAAGTGGATGCATTGATTTGATCAAGTAGATCATGTATCAGGTAGATACTTGGTATACATAAGGTGGATGCATTGTTTGATCAGGATGATCACAAATGACGAGCTTTAGGATGTTGCTTCAGATGATATGCATCAGGATGATGCTATGATGATGATCAGGATGATCATGGATGACGAGCTTCAGGATGTTGCTCCATATGATATGCATCAGGACGATGCAGTGACAATGATCAGGATGATCATATGTGATGAATATCAGGATGATGCTCTAGATGATATGTATCAAGATGATGTAGTGACGATGATCATGATGATCATATGTGATGAGTATCATGATGATTCTCTAGATATGCATCAGGACAATGCAGTGACGATGATTAGGATGATCATATGTGATGAGTATCAGGATGATGCTCTGGATGATATGCATCAGGACGATTCTATGCTGATGATCAGGACGATCATGTACATCAGGATGATGTATGATGAGTATCAGGTTGATACTCCGTGGCTGTGGACAGGTTGTGCATGTAGCATAGAAAAGATCCTGGGAGATCCTATAGTCTGAGCTAGGATGCTCTTTCGAGGTTTTGCTACGAGAGGCATGTAATCAGCCCTGGAGATCCGATAGGTTGAGCAGTAAGCTCGTAATCAGTCCTGGGATACTCTGTAGAGTTCTTGCAGGTTGCAGGACGCTCTTTAAAGGTTTTTCCTAACCACATGTAATCATCCCTGGAGATCCGATAGGTTGACCAGTAAGCTCGTAATCAGTCCTGGGATGCTCTGTAGAGTTCTTGCAGGATGCAAGACACTCTTTTAAGGTTTTGTGGTGGAGGTCACATGTAATCAGTCCTGGAGATCCTATAGTCTGAGCTAGGATTCTCTTTAGAGTTCTTGCAGGTTGCAAGACACTCTTTTAAGGTTCTGTGGCAGTCAACATGTAAAAGATCCTATAGTCTGAGCTAGGTTTTGTTGACACACATAATAAGCTTGAGGATTCCACAGTATGGCCAGTGTTGATGAATACCTACAGGTGGTGGGCCTACATCCACTATGAAAAAGGACTGGCTCTGTAGAAATTTCTATGACGAGTAGATTTCA
Source organism: Larix kaempferi (assembly GCA_027924585.1). Classification (NCBI taxonomy): domain Eukaryota; kingdom Viridiplantae; phylum Streptophyta; class Pinopsida; order Pinales; family Pinaceae; genus Larix; species Larix kaempferi. Next base: position 22,241,530 of record BSBM01000742.1, on the reverse strand, counting down.
AAGATAGCCCAGTGATCGAGATGTTGAGTATAGCAGCAGTGATGATGATGCTCCGTGATCCAGTGATGTTGATCCAACTCCAGAATTGAAGACTTGCGCCAATATGTATTGATGACTTGTGATGAAAGAATACCTTCCTAGTTAAGAGGGAGTTTCGATGTATTTGTAACTTCGGAAGATATTCTTCCATATATTACATTTGTACTTTATTGTATATCCCACAGAGATGTATTATTCCTCTGATTGGAAATGTCATCATATGTATTTGTAAGTGTCGTCATGTGCATTGACAAGTGTCATCATTTGTATTGATGCGTTATTAGACCACCGGTTTGGGGTCGGCCCTGGTTAGCACATGTGGTTGGGTTATTAGGCTTGAGTAGCAAGTCGGCCCCAATGTATTATTGGCAGGTCAAGTCAGTGTATAAATAGAGAGGGGATGTCTCTCATTTATCTCATTCACTCACTTCTCAAGCTCGCATAGCTAAGAGAGAAAGTGGTGCACTAGTGGAGGAGGAGGAGCATTGGCTAGAGACATCTTATTGGGTTTGATCATTGTGATCTTGTATTGTTCCTTATCTTATCTCTGAGGAAGTTGCAGGTTTTTTCACCTTCTTGGTTTTCCCCAGTGAAACTCTGTGTCTCTTGTGTGATTTCTTTTGTGTCTATGATTGATATGCTATAGATATATGTTGTACATGTTATTCTCTTAGAGATCCTTATGATAATGGAATGAAATTATCAAAAAATTAACAATAGTAACCACTAGAGAGAATTTTCCTAGTAGTCCTTGTTGTCCCTCAGGTTGTACCCCTACAACAAATAGCTCTTTCTCTTCCCAATATATGAGTGGAATATGTTAATGGAATGCAATAATTCTCTTGAAGGGTTGCAAGGACAAGAGGGATGTGTAGGATGCACCTTCATGTGATACTTTAAGCCATCAAGCCAATCCTTGGGCTAAGGGAGGGTACCCTATCTATGAGAAGCAATGTTTATTAAACTGACACTTTAGGTGCCTATGAATCTTCTTTAAAATATTGAATGGATTTACATATAATACCTGAGGTGCTCAAGATAGATCTCAATTACTTAGAATGTAACTTTGAGTGTTATTTGTAAAGATGAGGAGCAAACATATCTTTAAAACACATAAAACATTGGAGAAAGTATAGTAGGGGTGCCTTAATCTTAGTTCAAACCTCTGAAAGAAGAAGTAACATCATAAACATGTTCAATAATAAAGCATTGATGATATTTCCATTAAACATATTCAAAATACATACAAAAAACCACACGGGCACAATAAATGTAGATCCATGGATTCATGAAACAAAATAAAGACTTATCAACCATAGAGAGGAAAAATATAAATGCATATGAGCCAGAATTTCCTCAAAAACTAGTGGCATCTAGCCTTGATCCTAGTTTTCAATTAATTGCAACCCCATTATTACAACAATTACAACAAGGGGGACCCATTGGTCTCTTCCCTAAGACTAGTGCCTTTCTCTATGAGAAAAAAAATTTGATTCTATTACAATGAAGAAAGAGACAAGAAAAATAGTGGAATTAATGTTGCAAATCCATTAGACGAATCATCAAAACAATTTGTAGCCTCTAAGATATAATAATGAACCTCTTATGTTTTCTTCTTTTTCCTCTCTTAATACCCCTTCTAGATTAGGATTGATTACCTCCATATAGTATGTTAATTTTCTCCTATTCTCTAATTCTTTATTGCACTACATCTTCTCCTTAAATTTATATGTAATAATACTTTTACGATTCTACAAATTGACCTCTTCCTCGACTCCCCAATATTTAAAGTCATTACACACTATCATATCCTCCCAATAGAAACGAATCTCTCCCCCAATGAGAAAATCACTATGAGTAGGTACCTAATGTATAAGAACAAGATAAAAAACATGGGAAACAAGAGGTTCCATAAGATTACTTCATACTTCATTCAAAACCAACTACAACTTAAGCCAGGTTGGAATAAAAATGCCAAGTATTGGCTAAGTCATCAGGGAGTCAAGGAAGAGTTCATTTTGTAAAATAATTATAATATTAAAAGTATTTTGCATCTAAATTTAAGGAGAAGTTGTGTTATGACAAAGAATTAGAGGATAAGATAAAATTAAGATACTATAAAGAGGTGATCAACCCTAATCTAGAAGATCAAAAGTATCTCTTTTTTTTAACTAGCGTAAATAAGAAAAGCAACATTACTAAAATAAGAACACTCTCACAAGCTCCATAGTGAAAGATGGCACTAGACAATTCCTAAAACATCGTGGGACCGAATAATTTATTATCTTTGTGGCACTAAGAGAGTTGAAGATGAAAACACTTTCTCATAGAATGTCCTGCATACACCCACATTGAATGACAATTTCAAACTATTTTCTACAATACTAACCTTTTTAACATTTTAACTCATCACAACTATGGTGATCTAGTAATGATTCTCTTAAGGCTTTTCTTGCACATAAATAAAATTCTAAAGAAAACCAAGTGATTTCTTACCTTCTTTGAAGGTTTGATAGACCAAAGTTGGTCTCAGAGGATGTTAATAACCATCATCATCATCATTTAAAATATGAAATTGAATGATTTCTTAATTGATATATCTATATATATATTCTGGAGTTGCTTATAATTATGAAAAATATCTTGGATGTAAATTGTGTATATGTTTTGAAAGGTTTCCAAGTTCGTCTCAACATTTGAGTGGACACTCCACCCATCATCATAGCTTTCGTATAATAAAAAAAAGAGTAACCACCCATTACCTATTTAGTCTCATGGGTGGTTACTCTTCTGTACTTACTAAAGTTTTTTATTATTCCCTTGGTGATGGGTGGAGTGTCCACTCAAAATATTAAGAATGCTTCAAAACATATGCACACTTTACATCCAAATATTTTCCATAATATACATATATATATATATAATATACATATATATATATATATATATATATATAAATATATATATATATATATATATTGTTTTTTAAAGAATGAAATGGTTTTATATTAACAATTAAATTTATAATTTAGAAATATACTAAGTAGATTATGTTTTTAGAGGGTCACCACTTCCTATATTGTGTTCAAAATATATTTAAAATCGTTCATTAATTTATCATTTAGTTTTCAATTTTGTCATATAATTTATGAGATTGTTAAAGATAATTACAATGCATGTGCCATTTAAGGGCGCAAAACCCCTTGAAAGCTCATATCAAAACCTATTGTCCAACATTAGAGGTTTTTAAAAACTAAATCTCTCCAATTGGTCTCTTAGATTTTATCTCCATGGTCGATGGCCATCTTTTCCCCTTTTTTGACAGTCGCAAACCACCACACCGATCCAATCTGTTGGTATTTTCAAAACATATCCAATTTGATAGGATTTCCCTAGCATCTCAAACACTTGTAATCTACCTGAACTATTATAAATAATGGATAGTGTATTTATGCATTATCCTACCAAAATTCTTGGTGTAGAGAATAACAAGCTCATGTTATCCTTGGATTGATTGGTAGTCTCCTTGGCCAAGTCATGAGACTGATCAACTTCTTCCTATGTGAAATCCCTCTCTATTTAAAACCATGCCTATGTAAATTTGTGTGTGACATACTGTTATTTAGAGGAATGACCTATAATAGAGTACCAAAAGAGTAAGATAGATGAATCTAGGGTGAAAGCCACACATAACCCACTATAGTTTGAGTCTCTTGATTTAGATGAACCTCTCTTTCCTTTCCTTCTTTTATTAGTGATAGCTTCCAATAATGCATGACATTAATGATCCTAAGGTCAACTAGAGCCTACTTTAATTTATCTTCCTAGGGCATAATATTTCAAAACACCTACATTCTATGTGTATTCATAGAGCTTTTAATTACTAGGCTTATTAGGATACCAACTAATGTCTTTGCGGGTTCATTTATTGATCCAATATATTATATCCTATTTCTAAAAATTCATGAGAATGCATATGAATCACTTTGTGGAAAACTATAAGCTTGCACACCTTGATTTGTTGTGACTCACCCACAATAATAGCTAACCACTAACTAAGTTGAAACTCTATAGACAATTCAATAGGGAGTAACCCAAGGGCAACTAAATTGTGGCTTCATAGAACTTCTTTAAAGGGATTTTAAGATGCATAATTAGCCTAGGATTTCTTGATAAATTCAACCAAAAGTAACTTAAGAGCTAATATTTTATGGTTCGTATAATCGACCCAAGATAATTAAGAGTAACTAAAGTAAATCTAAATCGTTCTTACCATTCTGTTGAAATTAACCCACAGACTACTATTCGTATCTTATTGATATATCAATCAAATATTGTCGTGCATAAACAAATAAAAGATTCATGGGAAATTAAATAGCAAGAAAATAACAAAGCATTGAAACTAAATCACTACACTACTTGTAATATTCAAATAAAATAAAATTGCAGAAACCACAATGTTGAAAGCAAGACATAAAATAAATAATGAATATACTGAAAATATTGAGACCATCAATAATTGCACGCTTCAAGAGTGGGCCCTTATTGTGTAGATCACTAGATGATCTCCTAGAAACTACTCAATAAGAAAGGAAACTCAATATTTGTGATTAAAAGTATCAATCGTTCTATTAATTTTCTAGTGATGAACCTAAATGATTTGTGAGTCTTTTTATTTGTAAAGTTTATAAAAAAAGGAGTTCTTGGGTGGTTGTCCCATTTTTAGGAAAAATAACTAACATTGTCAAAATTGGTTTCCTATCATTTAGAGAATTTTCTTTACAAAGTAAGAGAGGAAAATATAGAGAAATTTCCTCCTCAAAAGAGGGAAAAGATCCAACATATGAGTAGTCATGGTTCAAATGCTTCCCAAATTCCTTGTTGTGGATCTTGAAAATGTGCTATTGTGATCTTGGAAGAACATGTGTGCAAAATATCCGATCCTTTATGCATAAAAAAATGGCTTAGATCATCTTTAAGTCCTTCTTTGGACACTCTACGACTCATCATCAAGTAGTAAAATATGTATTGGTTTGTGAACATGAATCTACAACAACTCATCCATATGCTAATAATAAACTCTATAGCATGCTATTGCATTGAAAAATCAATTATAACTCTTCCAAGAGTCAATGGGTCCAATACAAATGGGGAGTCACATAATCATGTAACCTAAAGCAAAACTACTAACAATTCCAAACATGTAAATTCATGCATTCTATTATCATATTAAGCAAAATCATCCATTGAAATGAAATTCCAAGTATGAATACTTTATGTCCTAAAGGTCATAAAATGTATGAATTTGGTCAAGAATGCATAAGGAAAGGTTTTAATGATCAAGCTTAGAGAATAATGATAACACAACAGATGTGAAAATAAGGGAACTATCAAGCTCATCATACCCCCCAACTGAGATATAGCACATCCTTAGTGGAATGAATTAGTTAGTATCAAACTCAAATTGAGGTTTCTATCCAATGCAAATAACCTTGAGTTCATAAGGAATCTACTAGGTGAAAGTCTCTACTAAACGATAACCTCTCAAGGTTTTAATCAACTACCATCTACTTCTATCTCTAGCCTTGTTAAGAGAAGCGTCACTTCTCCAATTTGGAATATGAAATAATAACATTGGAAAATGAAACATAAGACCCAACTAATGAAAACCTAACTTGTTGACAACAACAACATCCATTCATCTCCTACGGGGTGAAGTTTGGATATTAGGAAAAGAATGTGGTTCCCATTGCTTGATCTCATCAATGAGATTCCCCATTTTGTTTGGACATCGCAGTACAATTCCAATTGATTTAGTAGAAAATTCATAAATTTGGCAGTTGTCCTAGTCTATTCATATGACTTCTTTGATATAAGGGTTAAAAACCCTCTAGTGATGCACTATGTATCATCCACAAACATTGTTAATTTAGTCAAACTTGCAAAGGTGCATTGAGTTCTCCTCCTTTATACAACTTAATCTTGTGAGTTTTTTGAATTTCATATTGCAAGGAGGAATGAAAGGATCAAATATTGATGTCCCCTACAAAATGATTAGGCTTCCATAAAGTGTCATCTAACAATAAATATTTATGCAAATATAGTTCACAAAGAAAATGTCTTCTTTCAAGCATGATGGAAAAATAATTTCCACAAAATGTCTTCCTAGTTCCCTTCAAATCAAATGGAAAATCATATATAAGTCATTATATCTATATACGGGACCATTGTTCCATTAGATACATGGTATACACAAGATATGTTGGTATACACGCTCTTGTATCAACAACTAATTCCTCGATCTTAACTACTTTCCTATTCAAATTCTGAATTTTTTTTTTCTTTTTGTTGCAATTCCTCATTGTGACAACTTTAAACATCTACCTATTCTTCCTCCATTTGATTATTTGTTCCCTCAAGGACCAGATGGTGTCATGTTGATTATTGTAATATTCAAATGCTTCCCCTTTACCCAATTCAATTGTTTATTATACGTTTTCAAGGAACACATTCTTTTTTATGGGTGAAGCAATTTCCTTTTAGACATCCTTTTTAATGGTAATCCTAATTAATTTTGCAATCGATCGATGTAATTCCTCAATTAAATTAGAAGAATGGCATGGTGTTGACTAAAGAGTTTTTTTATGTGTAGCATCCATGGTGTTGATTATGGTCGGCGCTTGTTGTTCCAAGTGAAGTTTTATTGTAGCTACAACCAATTTCATATCCTCTTCTTCTACTTAAAATTCCATACTCATTAGGCCTTGGAGATGAAGGGGTGGGACTTGGGTGTTCTTTAGTGCTACAAGAAGACTCATTAACCAAGAAATTCCTATTTGGACATTTTCTCTTCTCACACTATTAGAATCCTCCACCACCATTGGTTTGGGTTGTTTTTCATTAATGGAAGGAGACCTTGCATGCTACCCAATTGTCTCCATGTCATCTTCACTGTTTTCCAATTCACTAGCCATCCTACCAATGAACTCATTCCAATTCTCCCCTGGTCGAGATTGAGTTGGCATGTCTTTAACCAATAGATATATTAGTCCATGGTTGTCAAGATGATGTCACTATCCAAAATGAAAATGTTCGGCCATGGCTTGAAGTGAATGCAATAGGAGAAAGGAACATTGATTTTCCCATTTCTTCTTAAATGGGAAAAGAAACAAAACTGATATGCCATGCAGAGGGATGAAACTCCTCCATAGGTGAATCATTTAATCACACGTTGCACCACCTTTCCCTAAGGCTTAGGCAATGAAAGATGTTGTATCCCTTGTCCTATGTCTTCAACATCTTCATCTAATACAAAGAAATATTTTTTTCCCTCACAGATTTCGTTATTTCCTTCAACCATTATTTTCCTTCCATAAACAAACTTGTAACTCTGGCGATATCCGCATCTAAAATATGAACCTCTATTCCATTCACCCTTTTGATCTAATTTTTGTTGGGTATGTGTTATATTCTTTGCATGTGTGTGTGGCGGGTGCGTCTTTGACCGCACACCTGACGATCCCCACCATCTAGTGCTCTACCATATGTGTCGGGCGCTGTGCGTAGCACTGGCTTAGAGGGGGTTATGGGGGGGTGTGCCAATGCCCTCCTCCTTCCCTGAAGTGAGTTCAACAAAAATTTGGGGCTATTTTCGGCCTATTTTTGGGTTTCTTCTAAAAATAGGTAAGTTAATCCCAGTTAAGGGATTGGGGTATATTTCTAATCCAGGTTAATGGATTAGGGCTTTGGATGTTACATAATAACTATATTTGTATTGTGAGTGGTTAATAATCATAATGAGGAAATAAGTGGTGCGACTCTAAGTTTTGTTGGTTTTCCTAGTTAAGGGATTCTAGGGTAAATATTTATGTATTATGTGTGAATGCTATGGTGTAATCTCTATCTTGCTTAAAAGAATCTGTATGCTTTGCTTCTCTGCCTAGGTTTAAAACTTACAATTTTACAATTTTTAGGCGAATTCTTCTACCGAAATCATGTTGCCATCCTAAATCTTCTTGAAAATTGAAATCAACCAGCCTGCCTAAATATATATATACATATTAGAACTTTTTCCAAGAATTATCTCCACGGAAGTAGGCTCATTCTTGATCAAATATCTCCCATCTTTTCTTATTCACAATGCTTACTCAACAATACAATGTTGGAGAAATTTATTGCTTAATGAAGAGGATGGGGATGGAATATTGCTCATTCATAATTCAAAATTGATTGATCTCATGCCCAAATATTTCCACAATTAATCCATTTTAATTTCCAATGTGGTTGGTTCCATCAGTTAATTGACACATGGGCCATCATGACTACCTATCTTTTACACTAGCTAAACCAGATTATTCAACTATTGACTTGCCAACTTATGATTGGATTAATATGGGTAGACATACATGGATTTACATATTAGTAAGTATAAAAAGTTGAATCATTAGGGACTATTGCAATGAATTTTAGTAAATGCGAGATAAGGGAATTATGGTGGATCAACTTTTTGTTATGTGGCAAAGATAAGCGAAAAGATAAGGGAAACAACCTATGTGATATCAAGACATGTAAGGTGCTTATAGGTTTGACAATGACAATGCAAATGAATTCAACAATGACTACTCAATGCATTTAATCCATTGAATGCACCCCACCAAATCAAGGTGACGTCGTCCTGACAATAGGAAAATAAAGTCGGAGATGACATGAAAAACTTAATTCAATACCAGGAAATTCCATGTAAATAAATGAAATTGCAAAAGAAGAGAAATGAGTTGTTGAATGACGAATTGAGAAGCAAAAATTGTGAATCAGCATGAACTAAAGGATTTTGGAGTAAGGTGGTAATAATGGAAAAAAATTATATAGTTGAGAAAGTGACTTTTTCTTAGCCACAAAGAGATTCATCACTGACAAAAAAATATAGTGGTTGCAGGGAAATGTAGTAGCTACATAAATATACAATGTCTGGAAAGAAAGTCAGGCAAATACAAAAAATATAGTGGTTATAGAGAAACTCATCGGTAAGGGGAAAAGTAGAAGGTTTTCTTTTCTTCTTTAAATTCCATAGAGAAACCCACCAAAATTGGTTTTCAAGACTTCCCATGGTATGTGGCACCTAAGGGTTTTCATCACAAGTTTTTTATTTTATTTTATAGCAAAGTAGAGAATGCTAACTAGGAATATATGGAGGCTACAATGGATTTAAGCAAACTAATAGATGATTGGTTTTGTAAGCTTGTAACAAACTATTCCTCAAATTTGGGTTTCCTAGACAGCTTAAGATGATGTCCATTAACAAGAATAGGGATGCAAGACATCAATATTCGTAATCAAATTGCTCCATTATAATGAACCAATTCAACCATATATATGAGGACCTAACCATCATGTATGCAATTTACCTATTAAATATTCAAATTTGAGTCATATAGTAAAGGCCAATTACCTGGTTGAAATTACTTTGATTTACAAATCGATCATTCCAATTAATGTGTTGTTGTAGAGTTTCAAAATGCTACAAAGATTGATGATTAAACTCAGATGTTAGGTTCATCCAAGTTAATTGTTCTCATTGAGCAATAGAATTATTAATCCCCAATTCAACCATTGTTTAGAGAGTTTAAATTTCAAACTTAATGGGCACACGTACTAGTTTTCTATAGAACAATTCATAGGGAGTGAAACATATATAAATTTTCCAAGTTGTAAAATAGGCCCAAATAGCTTTAGGAAGCCAATTAGTGATGACAAATTGGTCATTGGCTTGTGGATGTTAGGGAGTGGAGAATTGATGCTTAATTTGATAGAGATGCATGAGATTGACAATGATTTAGAAGTTAATTGAGCTCCCTTATCATACACAATTTCTATAGGTACATTGAATCTAGTAAAAATTCAAACCTATTTCCTCTTTGATATCCTGCAAAGGTCAAAATTCAACCCATTTGGTGAGATAATTTTCATAGTCTAATATGTAAAGAGACTAATTGAAAGAGGGACCAATGGAACCAATGAAATCAATGCCCCATTGTTCAAATGGATCCAAAGAAAACTACAGTTGCAAAGGCATCTTTGCATATTTATTGGGGAAACCCATTCATCGGAAAGCATCACACTTAGCAACATAAGATTGGGAATATTTATGAAGTGTAGTCCAATAGTAACCACTAGAGAGAATTTTCCTAGTAGTAATTGTTGTCCCTCGGGTTGTACCCCTACAACAAATAACTCTTTGTCTTCCCAAGATATGAGTGAAATATGTTAATGGAATGCAATAATTCTCTTGAAGGGTTACAAGGCCAAGAAGGGATGTGTAGGATGCACCTTCATGTGCTACTTTAAGTTATCAAGCCAATCCTTGGGATAGGGGAGGGTACGCTATCTATGAGAAACAATGTTTCCCAAACTGACACTTTAGGTGCCTATGAATCTTCTTTAAAATCTTGAATGGATTTACATATAAGACCTAAGGTGCTCAAGATACATCTCAATTACTTAGAATGTAACTTTGAGTGTTATTTTGAAAGATGAGGAGCAAAGATATCTTTAAAACACATAAAAAATTGGAGAAAGTATAGTAGGGGTGCCTTAATCTTAGTTCAAACCTCTGAAAGAAGAAGTAACTAAGAATTAGGGAGCAAAGTATACTCTTTCTTTTCATTTCTTAAATAAATATGGATTAGGGATTTAGTAGAAAAAAGGTCTATTTGTCAGAACTAAGAATTCATTCAAGTATGCACATGGATTTAGAAATCAATGAAGCCCCATGCAAATCATGCATCAAATTATTTAAGGTTTCTCATAAGAGAAAGAACTTCTGGAGTAAGAAAATTTTCCACTGAGATGGGTGATGGTGATGATGAAACATATTCCATACAATGTGAGATTAGTAATGAGGATGGTAATGTTGAATTGGATGGTGTTGAATCTATTCAAGATGCACATGTTATGAGGGAGGTAGGATGCATAAATAAGCCCAATGAATTTGGTTCCAAGGTCTTTATTTTCAAAGGTATTGTGTAAAATGTACATTTTCACTAATCATGTTTGTTTTGCTTGTGGTAACTAGTGACTGAAACAAAAACTAGAAATTATTGGGAGTTATTATATATACATGTATATTGTAAATCCGATATATGGATTTTAGTTGCATTAAACAAAAATGTGGGGTATTGATGTTTTGTCCTATATTATTTTTTGGACTATTATTCTAAACACTAAATTGTCCATATGTGCTTGTATTGTCACATGTATGTTATAATATGCTATATAATGTATTAAAGTGCATTTTTATATATTGTATGTTTTTACTTGTCATGATTAAGTGATAACACATTTCAATTGTGGGTAATGACAACCCAATGTCATATATCTATCTAGCTATATATATCACATTTATCAAATATACATATTTTAGATTTATGATTTCTTTGAGCAATTAATAGATATGAACCTACGTACTATAGAGTAAATGTTCAAAAGGAGAAAGGAGACAAAGTATGTTTGTGGAGTGAATTACGTTGTATTTCAATATATATTTTTTATTTTCAATGAAATTGAAAATTTGTATAAAATGTCATAGAGACCCCATAGGAATTATATAGGAGAAGCAATAAAGACTATCAAAATTTATTAGGCACAACAAACTTAAGTGTCAAATATATTCACCACTATTAACTTTCCAATCTATTCACCACTTTCTTAAAATAACTCGTCTAATTTTGTAGTCTTAAATTTCTCTTCTAATCCTTCTATGTCATATTTCCCAACTAGGTGCCACCTTTTTTTTGTGGATGTTTGGTTGTTTCTTAACCACTTTACTTAATGTTTGCACACAAATAAGTGTGTGTCTATCCACTATTGTTTAGGATCCTCTACCAAGAAAATGCAGTTGATTTACATATGAAACATACTCATTTACTAATTTGTCATCAATAAAACATTGCATGCATGTCAAATATAGTGATTAAAATGCATTTCATTCATATTCTTATGTGACTATATATAAACATTGCATGCATGTCAAATATAGTGATTAAAATGCATTTCATTCATATTCTTATGTGACTATATATACAGTTAAATGGAAGATATATCTCGAGAACAAATTGCAATTTACCTATTATAAAACAAATTTAAGCAAGTTCCAAGTTCACGAACTTAGATATATAAATATAAAGACAAATTGCAATTTACTTATTATAAAACAAATTTAAGCAGGTTCCAAGTTCACGAACTTTAATATATAAATATTTTTTCTTTAAATTCTTGCTACAATAGTTCTATAACAATATTTTACAAATTGCAGAATAACCTTATAGTAATTGTATATGGAGATTACCACCTCGTTTGATATAGTTTTAAAAAAATAAAAAGTGGAAGAGTGTCTCTCCACTTGACTTATAAAGAAAGGATGAATGAAACGTAATGCGTTAAAAATACTTAGAAACATATAAATATAAAATATGTTTAGATAGTGTGAGACACTTTTTGTTATATATAATATATGTAGTAAATAGGGAAATTTGTTATCGAAGGTGTCTAGCAATGTAATAAAATTTGTTGAAATTTCCATTATGTAAAAAGTTTGAAGTTTTTATCACTTTGAAATTATGATTGATATTATTAACCATTTGAATCGACTCGGAGTGCTTTTCCATTGAATGAATCATCTTGGAACTTTGAAGATATTTAAGTTTTTTTTTTTATAATTCAATACAATTGTTTATTAAACTAAAAATGCTTTTCCCTGACTCCATAGCTATCTACTTGCCACTAACAAATTAGTTGACTCCGTAGCTATCCACTTGCCACATAAAAAATTTGGATAAGAGGGAACATAACGAATTTAAATGGGTGTGAATTGGATAAAATACAATATAATGAGTTTAAATTATTGTTAATTGAGTGTAGATCGGGTGGTTGGGAGGAATATTGTTATCCTTTCCATCCGGGTTCAAATCTTGTTTTGTGACGTTTGCTCTTTGGGAGTTGACTTTCTATATAATGATTGTAATTCTGGTCATACCTTGATTTTCTAAAATAGCAGACGTTAGCATTTTCCTGATGGATGTAGCCCTCTAACAAATGATGAACCATCATTTTAAAAAATAAATTTAAATTATGTGGATTATTTAATATTTTATTATAGAAAATGAGTTTAAATTGTGTGGATGAGAAAAAGATGATTAGGCTACGGCCAAATGCTTGCTAAGTTGTTAGCGAATGCTAGGCTCACTAAAAACTATTATGTCGGCTTTTTATGTCCCCAACATCTATTTTTCGGTCGGTGGCATTAGTTTGGGTTGCTGTTGATAAATATTTGGTGGACGCAATGTTTAACTTTAGAGTTGGATTTTTTTTTTTTTTTTAATTGTAAATGGGTTATTTTGTTGGCTTGTGATTGGGGCCGTCCGCGGTGACGCCCGCCTCGGATGGTGTGGCCCAGGAGGCGGCGGGGCGATGGCGTCACGCCTTGTTGTTCGGGTTGTCCTCGGATGCTGTGACCGAGGCGGTTTTTGTGTGCATGGTTCGAGGTCTTTAATGTGACTATGGTTCAAGGTTGTTCGTTTTATTGTGTCGTCCTTCCGCTCCATTGTTCTAGCTCGAGATGTGTCGTCCTTCCGCTCCGGTGTGGAAAGAAGCTGGTTGTGGGTCGTCCTTCTCCTGAGGTCCTTCACCTGCAAATTCGGTGGCAATGGCGGAGTTCGTCTGGTTCAATTTCGACGTGGTTTTTTTTTGTGTTTAATGCGAGGTATAGGGTTTTGTGTGCATCGTTCGAGGTGTTCCGCGGGGTTTTTTGTGGGTTGTCCTTCTGCTCCGGTGTGGAAAGAGGTTGCGTGTGGGTTGTCCTTCTGGTCCTGATGTCCTTCACCTGCAAATTCGGCGGCAATGGAGGAGTTCCTTTGCTGCAATTTCAACGTGGTTTTTTTGTGTTTAATGCGAGGGCTGGGGGTTTCGTGTGGTTGTGGTTTTGGCAGTTGTGAGGTCGTAGTTTCGGATGCACTGTGTTGGCAGCCCAGAAAATGGGTGAGCAAAAAAAATGGTTGGATGCGATGGCGAATTTATGTTTAGCATTTATTTCGGCATGGCCGGCTGTAATTTATGGCGGGTTTTTGGTGATTTTATCAGCGTTCTCGCTTCAGCCTCCTCTACCATTTTCAGTTGTGTTGTTGTCTACTCGGTTTGGATGATATCTGCAGCTGTTGCTTTCCGTCGGTTTGAAGTCTTATTGCTGGTTCGCTGGTTCAGGTATGCCTTTGCATTTTTTTGTGCAATTTTTAAATGAAAACAAAAGACAGGGTTTAGGGTTTCAAATGTAACAGGGCCTGTTCGTTGGTTTCTTCTAGTTAGGGTTTTTTTATTTCGAAGACATGATAAATGATTTTGCTGCATCTGGGTTGAATTTTGCGTTTGCAAAGGAATGGTTGTATTCAGTTGTAGACGGCTGCTATCGGCATTGATGTTTAATCAAATAAGTTAATTAGGATTTTTGGTGGTTTTATTAGCGTTCTCGCTTCAGCCTCCTGTATCGTTTTCAGTTCTGTTATTGTCTACTCGGTTTGGACGATATCTGCAGCTGTTGCTTTTCACTGGTTTGAAGTCTCATTACTGGTTCGCTGGACCAGGTATGCCTTTGCATTTCTTTGTGCAATTTTTAATTGAAAAGAAAAGACAGGGTTTAGGGTTTCAAATGTAACAGGGCCTGTTGATTGGTTTCTTCTAGTTAGGGTTTTTTTATTTCGAAGACACGATAAATGATTTTCTGCATCTGGGTTGAATTTTGCGTTTGCAAAGGAATGGTTGTTTTTAGTTGTAGACGGCTGCTATCGGCATTGATGTTTAAGCAAATAAGTTAATTAGGCCACCAATTAAGTTAACATGGACCATTTTTCAGCAAACGGAAGCAATTCAGTTATGGAAGATTGGTCCAAAGGGGCAATGCATTGAAGCTCGAGTAGGGTTTGGAAACAACATGTTTATGAAGATATGTGTTTGAAGAGGAGCCTCGCATAGGGGATAGCCATCTTTAGCATATGAAGTTGGTTTCTAGTGGCTCTTTCGACGTGGTTTTCTTTGTTTTTGATTAGTTTTCCTATAGACTATTGGTGCTTTGCTTTGATTAGTTTTCCTTCAAGTTGCTCCCTCACGGGCACAATGTCAGCGGCCTTGATAGAAATGTCTGTTCCTGTAGCAATTTCCACTCCTACGTCTGCAGCCACCAGAGCTGGCGAGTGGTTAATCCCATCCCTGCTAGTCCTTCCTTTTGCATGCATGTTATACACAGTAATCAGGACTAAACATTAGAGAATTTTGATTTCATGTTAAGAGGAGAAAAAAATATTAGCACCACTCGTTACCAGAATGCTAATATATTGGAAATCAGCTTTGATAGTGTTAAATAATGTTGTACGAGGGTGGTGGTGGGGTCAAGTGCATAAGTTGACTCACCCACTACCCCCACGTTCATGATAGTGAACTCCACATATGGGTGCTGCTTAGTAATTAAATTGAAAAGAGTAATCCTTCTTGAAGTAATTAGTGCAAGTCTCTTTTTGCATTATATAATCTTACTTTGCAAGCATTGCCAAGTTAAAATCCAAATGGACAGAAAACACAATTATTACCTGCAATTGTTTAATTTTTACTGCTTTTCCATCGGGCAACACTTTCGCTATGATTGTTTCAATGTCAACTTCCTTAGAGATGGCTTTAGCTGTGCCCCAGTTGTCACCTGTGACCATAATGCTTTTCAATCACAAGGTGCCCAAAATATTCACAACGTCCGTTGCTTCTGGCTTCATTGGATTTGATATGGGAATAACTCCAAGTGCAACTAATACTCCTGTTCCGGCTTGTTGTTCAATAACTTGAAGATATTTATCAACATCTGCTGGAATAGAAATTCTTGATCCTAGCATCATCTGCCTGTTGCCAACCACTACTTCTTACTGTTGACCACAGCCTTAATGCCCTGGCCTGTCACACTTTGAAAATCTTGTGCTTCGAAGAAATTGGATTTGTTTGACTCTGCTTCGTTTCTCAATTTTGTGGCATGCTCAACGATTGCCTTTGCCAGAGGATGTTCACTGTTACTCTGCAATGATTATAAATAATTAATCATAATCTTAATATAATATTATATAACATTTATAAATTAATATAAATGTAATAACAATTAAATATAATAATATTAATATATTGCATATTTATTAATATTTCATGAAATTAATGAATATATTAGTAGGGTGATCATTATTAATGAAGGGTAATGATTGTCATAATATCAGACCCTTTAGGAGGGTTTACTCAATATAAAAATAGGGGTTTTAATACTCGCCATCAATACCCAATTTGCATATTTCCATTTGAGATTTTTTTTGGATATTGTCATGAACGAAATTTTTACAAAGACAAAAGTAACTCTATTGGGGCTTCGTTGGGGTATGATTTACATACATAAGTTCAGTGGTATACACTAGTTATATATATATATATATATACGCTTTTGTACATATTATGGAAAATAATGCTTGTTTATCAACTGCATAGAGCAATAGGTCCAAGAGGCATCTACAATCATGAAACATTCTCTTTTACATCGCTGCATTTTATACTTCAGAGTGTTTTTCAATGATTCTGTTTTTGTTATTAAAAATAACTCATTTTTAAGCCATGTATGGACTGAGATGGCATATATAATTTAACCCTATATGACATTTTTAAATTTTTAAACATCAATGTTAGGTTGGCATATACCTTATATTGCGTTGCAAACTAAGATACAAATTTAAGTAGCTGTATCTAGCAGTAAACGGTTGCATTACAGATCCTACAGATCCTAACTGTATTTAACATATTTAACTTGTAATTTTCAGATCCTGGATAAAATATTTTAACAACATCATATTTAACTTGTACTTTTCAGATCCTTCTTCAATTCATGCAAGTCTTCTGTATTAAATGTCTTTTCAGATCCTTCTTCAATTCATCGAAGTCTTCCCTGTTAAATGACCCCGACCATTGTAATCTTAATTCTACATGTCAAAATTAACAAAACATCTAAATGTCAAAATATGACACCACAACAAATATGTATGCGCTTTTGTGAAAGTTTGGGGTCTTACATCCGGATTTAATGAGCCCCACTATTCAAATATTGTGTGCTTAACACAAGTATCATTTATTATGTCCCCAACATCTATTTTTTGGTCAGGGACATTAGTTTGGGTTGCTGTTGATAAATATATGGTGGACGCAATGTTTAACTTTAGACTTGGAAAAATTTGTTTTTTTTTAATTGTTGATGGGTTTTTTTAATTGTTCCTAGCTAGGGTCTTTCGAGAATTAGGAATGGTCTAGGTAATTGGCCTTGCACCTGCTAGTATGTATATATTCAGAGTCCATTTAGAACAATGCGCCAGGGAAGCCATGATGATACCCTTGAAACTATCAGTTATGTTCATTGGGAAAACAATAATAAAAATATAATGAAACAACTAAGAATCATTATGCACAAGCATGAACATAATTTTCAAAGGGACATTTAGGAGATTAGAATATAAATGGCTCAGTTCCCATCAAATGCAAAGAAGAAGAAATGGTTCATCGATCTGATATCGAGCCATCCTTCATAATCTATTGGCACTATTGCAGCAGCAAGGATAAACTAGCTTGATTTCCTGGTGTTGAGGGGTCTATGTTTTCTTTTTCTTTCTGCAATGCTTAATTTTCTGTTTGTTTTGATTTGCTCTGTGCTCCAAGATAAGGTGATCATAATATCAAACCCTTTAGGAGGGTTTACTCAATATAGAAACAGGGGTTTTAATACTCGCCATCAATACCCAATTTGCATATTTCCATTTGAGATTTTTTTTGTGTATTGTCATGAACGAAATTTTTACAGAGACAAAAGTAACTCTATTGGGGCTTTGTTGAGGTATGATTTACATACATAAGTTCAGTTGTATACACTATATATATATATATATATATATATATATATATATGCTTTTGTGCAGATTATGGGAAATAATGCTTGTTTATCAACTGCATAGACCAATAGGTCCAAGAGGCATCGGCAATGATAAAAAATTCTCGTTTACATTACTGCATTTTATACTTCAGAGTGTTTTCCAATGATTCTGTTTTTGTTTTGAAGCTTTTTAGTACTCCCAAAAACTGTTACCAAAATTTTCCTTGAGAACATCTGGTTCTAATCTTCACAACTGCATATGTAGTATGATAGTTATCTAGTTCTCATCTTCACTATTTGACATATACCTTAAATTTCCCTGTAAGCCATCCAAAATATTAAATGGCTTATTTATTGGCTAATTCATAGCGCAATATATTAAAAACAACTCATTTTTAACCCATGTATGGACTGAGATGGCATATAAAATTTAATCCTATATGACATTTATAAATTTTTAAACATCAATGTTAGGTCGGCATATACCTTAAATTGTGCTGCAAGCTAGGATACAAATTTAACTAACTGTATCTGACAGTAAACGGTTGCATTACAGAGAAGGGAAGTGTCAAACTTTTAATTATCCTTTTTAAATATATGCTAAGTTCTAGGCAACGTAAGTCCTTAGTTCCTTTCAACTGTAGTGTTGTCGGAGTCACATCCCCATAGTAATTTATTTTGAGATTTGCAAGATATTTTTTGTGAAATGTAAATCTTGGTTCTCGTATAGAGTTATGCATAGCATATCGACAGGTTGAGTGTGCTTGTGTTTTTTTGAGGCAGTCTGCAAAGACGAAGGAATTTCATTTGATTCATAGATGGTTCAGTTTTGCAAGATACATTTTTCTGATCAAACTATTGAAATCTAAGTTCTGTGTATATGGCTGGAAGGACAAACTTTTTCTGATCAAACAACTAGAATCTAACTTCTCTATATATGTTTGGAAGTACAAAACATTGTCTTTTTCTCTTATTAAGATTGGGAGGAAAGCATCTGCTTTTCATCCTTTTTGGAAAGTACAGATTCATTTTCCTTTATTTACTTTTCTAAAACAAAAACCTGATTGTGTATGCTTGGGCCAATGACGATGCTTTCTGTTTAACTGTAGTTATCAAATTCATGTTTCTTCAAGGTAAGAGGGTAGGAGACTCTGTTTAGGGGACTTAATGTGGCCAATTTTCGAGGAACAACAGAAGATGGGACATGAGTTTTCCCCTAAGATCTAATGGCGATGGCAAGAAACTAAGATCATGCGTTCTCCCATCAACCTCATGCTCCCAAGGGTCAAGGTAGCCTTAGGATGGGATTTATCTCATGGGGGGAATACTTGCATATTCGTTAAAGTTAATTCATAGTGGAATAGATTAGAAAAGTCATCCTCTGGACAAGGAGTAGTGTATCCCTTTGCAAATAGAAGAATGTTATAGAAAATAATTTCAAAAAACTTGAATATTGGAGAAAGATTATTCAAAACAATGATTGCATATTTAGTGTCTAATTTAGTCTTCCAGTAGCAAGTGTTGATATTAGTCTTCAAATACTTGAATCTTGAACCCATGCCCCCACAAATTTAGAAGATATAAATAAATAGTAATTTATTATTGTTGATTAAACATAAATAAACATAAGGCAATCCACAGATCTGATACCCTTCTCATTTACATTGATCAAAGTGAATAGATGAAGCTTTGAAGATTGACTGATTATCAATTATCTAGGATCATGAAATGAATATGATACGTTACTGATGAAAATTGAAATCATTTGTTCTACTCTCATATAGAATTCAGAGTTTATAGTAGGTAGTTTATTCATTTGTGTAATGTCTTTATCCCTAAACTATCTGCCATGTGACCTCAGTTTCAGTACTTGTGACGGGATGCTTGTTTGCTGAACTTTAGAATGTATTCAAATGTTTGAATATTTGTAGTTGTTCCTTCTATGAAAGTTATGGATGATATATTAGCTTCCAAAATCTTTAGAATATGCGAGATTTTGGCCTTTTGTATTCAGGAATTGTTTATGAATAGGTGTAATAAATGTCGATAGCTATTTGAAAAGTCTATTGCAAAGGTCATTGTTTAATCAAAAGGAGCAAATAAAAAAACAATTTTTTTCTATTTTAATTTTTTTTTATGGTATCAAGAGTGTGAGAGGATCCTTGGGTGCTGCCATTGGATTGTGAGCCATGTGCAAAATGGTGCCTTGCAATAAGGCACTTCTTGAGAACCTTTCCTTCTTGGGAATCTCGCTGCATTGCTATCTGTAGATTGCAAATGATATGGAACATCCCTAACATGTCACCAGGTTCCATATTCAAAACCTGGGAGATGCTGGGTGTTAAAATTTTAAAATTTGGCAGCAGAGGATGGGACATGACAGAACACATGCCCCCACAAATTTAGAAGATATAAATAAATAGCGATTTATTATCGTTGATTGCACATAAATAAACATAAGGCAACCCACAGATCTCATATCATTCTCATTTACATTGATGGAAGTAAATAGATTGGCCTTTGAAGATTGGCTAATTATCAAATATCTACCACCATGAAATGAATATGATACATTACTGATGAAAATTGAAATCATCTCATCTACACTCATACAGAATTCAGAGTTTAGACTTGGCAATTTATTCATTTGTGTAATCTCTTTATATGTAAACTATTTGCCATGTGATCTCAGTTTCAGTCCTCGTAATGGGGTGCTTGTTTGCTGACCTTTAGACTATATTTAAATGTTTAAATATTTGTAATTGTTGCTTCTCTCAAAGTTAGTTACTGCTCCAAGCTACCACTAGATGACACTGGATGTTCACTGTCAACTTGTAAAAGCATGTGATGTCACTATTCACTATTGTATACACAGTTGGCAGTGCCATGATCTTCTGCTGAGCTATAGTGACTTGTAGATGCCTTCTCCAAATCTGTTGTAAGCTGTTGATGTCTACAAAATCTGGGACAGATTCTGTATAGAAAAACATGTGCATAAAAGAGGACCTGCTGCGGACTGTTGTAGCTATAGGGTGTTTTCAATAGGGCTACTGAAAGTTGCTGTAACCTATGACTGCGATTAATAGGCTTGCTGAAGCCCAAGAAGAGAGCGCACCTAACTTAGGGCAATTTTAAACAGGCAAAAGACAAAAGAAGCATGAAAACTCTAACTTCTTCAAGGAGTATGAATCAGTTATTTTAAGAGAAAAAGCCTGTCAAAAAATCTACCATGAACTGACCTAGGACCAGAAGATACCACGAACTAAACTTTTGGGAGTAGACCCAATTGATGGATAAAAAATAAGAAATTTTATTTCTTATTTCCATTTTAGATATTTATTTGCTTTCAATAATTTTATTGAGATTGATCCATCAATATATATATATATATATATATATATATATATATATATATATTTGTTCTATTTTATTCAAATGGGACCGACCTATGACTTCACACATTTTTTTCATTGTTTTTAGTTTTCTTTTTTTCATTTTGTGGATACATGGATCAAGGCAATTGATTCTTGGGTTTCATGCTTTTTCAACAAATCATCCTTTACTATCTTTAGTACTTTCTAATTGTGACAAAATGTGATTGTGAATTGCATTTATTCAACTACATCATTGGTAAAGCTCATTGTCAATCATTTGAATTTACAAGCAATTTCTGTTACAGCTGCATATTCTGATTTCATGGAAGAGAAAACACATTAAAAAGCCACTAGGTGTCAATGTCATCGACATTGCACTTGCTTTGGCTATGATTTGCAATGGCTAGGAGTTTTATTAATCAATTTTCTTTTCAATAATTCAATTGAATATGATCCATTAATATATATATGTATATTTTTTATTTTATTGTCTTCAAACGGGGCTGATCTATGAGTTCACACATTTTTTTCATCATTTTTATTTTTCTTCTCTTCACTTCGTGTGTACAATGGATCAAGCTAGTTGGTGCTTGGGTTCCATGGTTCTTCAGCAAATCATCTCTTACTATATTTAGTACTTTCTAATTGTGACAAAATATGCCCATGAGTCGCGTCTATTGAACTTCAACATTGGTAAAGTCCATTGTCAATCATTTGAATTTACAAGCAACTTCTGTTACAGCTTCATATTATGCCTTCATGGAAGAGAATACACTTGGAAAATCCACTAGCTGGGAATGTCACCGACATTTCACTTGCTTTGGCTATGATTTGCAATGACACAAAACCTACGCATATGAAGCATAACCCAGCCCATACTTCGTATTAAACATCTTGAACTAAACATAGAAGAACCACCTTGAAATTGGACTAGAGGAAGTCCACCATTGCCGCCGAATTTGACATCTAAACTACGAGAACGACAGGTGGATTGAAAAAACGCAATATTGCCACAGCCAACGTCTTTCGACATTGACACCTACATAAGCAGATGGACGACCCACATAGATCTCACAGTTGCTAGAAGCATAACTACAAAACCTACTCATATGAATGAGAACCAGCCCATACCTCGCATTAGACACCTCGAACGAAGCATAGGAAAACCACCTTGAAAACAAAAAAAAAGATAACTATGGATTTAGGTTTTTCATTCAACTTATGTCATAGATGAATGATTGAACATGGCATTGTTGTTGACATTTGTAATGATGTGTAGAACATATGCAACTCCTTTACAACATATATGTAGTAAACAAGCTATGCTCTTTATCTTGTACTAATTTTTACCTCTATTATCTTAACTACAAGGTCTAGCTACTAGTACTTGTATATGTCATTGCATTCCCTCTTTATTTGTCAAAATGGCTTGTGTAAATAGCTCTTTTGCTTGCGCACATCACATTGCCATATCTTTAGCAACAAATAGAGTATTTGTAATAAGTCCTATATGAAAACAACTTGGTAATTAGGAACAATACATGGGCTTATTGTTATAATGGTTGTAATTAGTATTGTTATTGCAATTACTATGCTTATTGTCAAATAAAATGCATACACAATATTAGAGAAATACATATCAACCTAGCTATAGAATTTATGTAAACTATATTCATAAAGCTCATATATATTAGATACTACATATGGTATGTAAAAATATGTTTTAATACAAATTTACTAGTCATATTCCCATAATATATAGCAGATAACTTGTAACTACTGACCTAGTGGTGGTGATGAGTTGATGCGGATTAAACGGCTAAAATCTTCTGATCCCAATTTGCTCTCTCATCAATTGAATTTCAATGACATGAGAAAAACTAACAACAAGAAACTTGAAATTGACCCTATGTAAAAATATGATTTAACTTGTGTGTTTAATTATAAAACATTCCATAAATATTGATTACTTTTAAAGTTTAGAAACATGCCTTAATTAAATGCTAAGTGTTCTATTATTTTTCCATTTACATAGTTAATTGTTACATGTTCCTTATATCTGACATGATATAACTTTCAAATGCTAAATTGGGTCAAATTTCTACCATTTTTTCCTTGCATTTGTATTGTTCGTTTCAATTACATGTTCAGACCCAGGAATAATTCCTGGTTGCTTAACTGTGGGAAGTACTTGGGCATAGCCCTAAAACTCATTGTGAGGAGTACCACATGAACCCTAGAGTAGCTGGCTCATTGAGAGGACTTTCCAGTGAAATGGGCAACGACCCCTACCTGATTGACTAGTCCCCACCCGTGAGGTGAGCCAAGAGCTGTCGTTCGTGGCAAAACGGTTATCAGTTTTACCTGCGCCGTGAAGTGAGGGGTACTTCCCCAACATGCAAGCCGTCAGACAGCATTGGTATGTGAGTGAACTTCCTGAACCATTAGGAAGCCATGCATACTTGGGGTCCATTTCTTTTCCAACTAAAAAAAGGCAAATTACATTTATTTATCTCCAAATCAATACCCAAATCTAGATCTAGCCCTATTGCAAATCCATATGCAGATCTTGATCCATTGCAAATATAGAACCATTGTTGATGCATTATATATCCATTCCATTGTCAATCACTGTTGCATTGTCATAGATCCATTACAACCATGATAACCAAATTTGATATTACATATTCATCTTCAAAGTGATCGCAAGCTTTTATGCTATTGCGTTATTAGTGCACCACATTTCTTGAACGATAGCCATATATTGTAAACGATAAGCATATATGGAGTTATAATTAGTGTGCCAATCCACTACATTTATCGATACAAAGTTGCATGTAAATGCATTATGCTATTGATAAACACTATGCAAATGAAGTTTGTGTCAACAATTGTTTCGTATAAAATTATAACGAAATGGGACATAGTAATATTTTTTTCATAACCCATTATTATTATACTTTAAATCATTGTGAAAAAGTTGTTATTGTGAATTGCAAACATTTTTAAAACCCTAGTTTTTGAACCCTTGCCTTTATTCCAATAGATGACAATGTCAATTTCAGCCTTCTATTGCTACTGCATTTCATCATTGCTAGTGGCTTTTTGAAATTTTCAAACTCATGTGAAGACATATTTTATGCAATAACTAAATGCATTTATGGAGTTGTGAAAATTGACAATTCTATGCACTAGCCCATGTCTCTTCTTAAATTTTTGTTCTTATGAAATGCTACATTTTTCATTTTCGATTTCAAAGAATTTAATTCACTTGTTTTTCCCTTCTATTGCATGTTCTTGCTTGCAGTTCAAGTGACTAAATCTAGTTGATTAGTCAATATGTTAAGATCCATGCACTTGCAACCTACTGCTTCAGAAGTCTTATCAACAAAAGACAAAGTTGATGATGCAATTGATGTTGCATTGTCAAAAAATCATTTGCTACGGTTGGAAGCTTTCCATTTCCAAAATGGAGATTGCTTGTTCGGTTCATTTGCCATTCTTTTGCATTTTCAATACACATCAATAGAGATAAGAGAAGCAATTCTTAACCATTAATCCTTCCCTTTATTCCAATAGATGCCAATGTCAATTGCAACCTTCTATTGCTATTGCACTTCATAATTGCTAGTGACTTTTTGAAATTTTCAAACTCATGTGAAGAGATATTTTATGCAATAACTAAATGCATTTATGAAGTTGTGAAAATTGACAATTCTATGCACTAGTGCATGTCTCTTCTTAAATTGTTGTTCTTATGAAATGCTACATTTTTCATTTTCAATTTCAAAGACTTTAATTGACTTGTTCTTCCCTTCTATTGCATGTTCTTACTTGCAGTTTGAGTGACTAAATCTAGTTGATTAGTCAATATGTTAAGATCCATGCACTTGCAACCTGGTGCTTCAGAAGTCTTATCAACAAAAGACAAAGTTGATGATGCAATTGATGTTGCATTGTCAAAAAATCATTTGCTACGGTTGGAAGCTTTCCATTTTCAAAATGGAGATTGCTTGTTCGATTCATTTGCCATTCTTTTGCATTTTCGATACACATCAATAGAGATAAGAGAAGCAATTGTTAACCATTTCTCTCATCAACTGGCTCAAGGAGATCCTCTTGCAATATCTTCATCAAACTTGGAACTTTCACCTGATTATTTGTTCCAGCTACATGGTTTAAAAGACAAAAATATTTATCTACAACTGATGTCTCAATCAGCTTACACTTCAAATAATAACAATGCCTGTGGATTATGGGGTGATATATTTTTCATAAAATGGTTTGCAAATTGGTTGAATGCACTTGTCGCTGTTTGGTCTTTCTAAACAAAAAGAAGATATCTCTACTTCAATTCCACTCTTCCTAGTTATTGCTATAACATTTTGTTTCATGATCATATACCTTCTGCTGGTCACTTTGAACCATTGTTAACTTGCAAATCATGTGTCATTGAAAATATTGCAGTTCAGGAATTATCAATTGACATATTCAATAAATCTTGTCCAGAAACTTGGACAGAGATTCAATGTTTTATACAAATACTTGTACAACAGGATCTTGACATCTTCTCAACCATTAAAGGCCATTGTTCAAACTCTTTGTTTGAATCAGTAGCAAATTTGTCTAACATATTTGACACGAGTAGCCTTCGAAAGACAATATCCCAAACCTTGTTCAATTGCATACAATCCAATGACAATAGAGCATTGAAATGTCTGTTTACATACTTGCCATTGTCTATGGTAAATGAAACTTGTACTGTTTCTAGTTGGCAAACATTTGTCTTAAATTTGGCTGAGCCTTTTAGCATTGGACATATAGAAGGTTGTAAATTTGCAATTCAATGAATGTGTGAGATGTTGAAAATAAATATTTTCATTTGGGACACATGTTCTTGCAACGTTCAGGATCAATATCAATCAACAAAAAGATCTACAAAAGACATTTTCCTGTTGCAACATGCAAGATGCAAAGGTCATTTGCATTTCCATCCACTAGTTAAAAAAAACTTTCACAAAGGTTCTTTCAACAAGGAAACAACAATGTCAAATGACTTGTACATTGATGCAAATAATAACAACAAGATCAACCAATCAAAAATTCCTTCCACTCATAACATCAATAGAACATATTCAACAAATACACAAACACAACAAAAAAGAAAAACATATGACAATTTACAAAAACATTGTCAAATGAAAAAACAAATGATACAGAATACAAAGACATTGGACATACAAAAAAATATGTCTAATATCAATGTAGACTGGGTCGATGAAAATATCGACATACTTGGGCAAAATGCAAAGCGAGTATTCAAGAACCTTCGCTCAATAAAAAGTCATATGCGTTTTGCAACAATGGAAGAGTCCAAAAAACAAAAACAAAAACAAAAACCAGAACAAGCCAATATCAACCAATAAAAAATTCTTCCTAGTCATAGTGTGAATAGAACATATCCAGTAGATATACAAAGACAGCAAAAAAAAAAAACAAATGACAATCTACAAAAACATTGTCAAATGAAAAAACAAATGATAGAGAATACAAAGACATTAGACACAAAAATAGCTACGTCTGACATCAATGTAGACTGGTGCGATGGAAATATCAATATACTTGGGCATAGTGCAAAGCAACCGTTCAAGAACCTTCGCTCAACAAAAAGCGATATGCGTTTTGCAGCAATTGAAGCTTTCAAAAAACAAAAAGCAGAACAAGCCACTATTCAATATTTAAAAGCAATTGAAGATACACCTACGAATGCATGTTGCATATGCAAACGCTTGCATTTTAGAAAAGACATACGTCGCATCAGTCAGAAAACGCTATTTTCATTGAACTCATTGCCTTGGATGGGTATCCCAGCTTCTTTTGCACTTGACCTATACATTTGCAAATTTTGCAAAAAAAATGTATCCAATAGAGAGATTCCTGTATTTGCGGTTCCATTAAATATTCGACGTAACACTCCATTGGCATATGTAGATATGTTAACGCCATTGGAAGAACGCCTTGTGTCTCCAAGAATTGCATTTTCCCAAATACGTCAACTTGGTTACAAACGGGCTCAATTAGGCTTGAATGGCGCAATTATAAACATCCCCTCGTCTTTGGACAAGATACAAAAGGTTTTGCCAAGAAACCTTGATGATGACATGACTATTGGAATTATGTTGAAACGAAGATTGGAATACAAAAATGCTTACATCTCTGGAAATGTGCGTCCTAATATTGTCATGGTTGCATTGAAAAGTCTTTGTACTAGAGATCTTTATAAATTAGAAAAAATTTGTATCGTTCCTGATTGGGAGGCAAAGTTCACAGAGCTAGCAACGAAGGAGGCCATTGACTTTCCATTTGACAATTGCACTGACGACGAAAACAGCTCCACAAGTTCGGATAAAAGCAAGAAGAACATTTCCGATGCATAGTTTGATCCAATAACTGAAACATTGGTCCATGGTTATGCCGAAACACATGTTATTGACAATTTGTCTAGCAAGCTTCTAGAAATTGCACCTGCTGAAAATCAGAAGCCTCTAGGCATTTTCCAGGACAAATTCTCTGAAGAGATTAATTTCCCAACACTTTTCTATGGATGCAGTCGACCAGATGACATCTACAAGCGGTATCGACATCAACAAATATTCCAATGGGAGCTACAACATGAAAGTATGGCTTTTGAATCTCATTCTACAAACTTGTTCTTTAAGACAGTCAAAGTATTGATACAACAAATTTCTAATGCTGCATGGATATCCATTCGCATAGGTGAATTGAAAGGGAAAAAACTAAAAGCAAAAGATGTCAAGTCACAAAACAATCTTGAAAACATTGTAAAGTCTCCAATTGCATTTCATACTTTGAGAACTATTCGAACATCTCCAGATTATTTTGAAAACATGAGAAAAGATATTTTTTCAATGGTTAGGCAACTAGGCCCACCAACTTTCTATGTTAGCTTCACTTCTGCAGAACATA
Organism: Larix kaempferi; assembly: GCA_027924585.1. Taxonomy (NCBI): domain Eukaryota; kingdom Viridiplantae; phylum Streptophyta; class Pinopsida; order Pinales; family Pinaceae; genus Larix; species Larix kaempferi. The sequence goes on along the minus strand of BSBM01000742.1, from coordinate 22,213,153 downwards.
TATGGAAACCATTGTGCATTGCTTTAAAACATCTTAAAAAAAAAACGATTCCAATTCCACATTATTTCCCTCGCAAAATGATATCAATGCTTTGATTAGAAACCATCCTGTCATTTGCAGTCGCTATTATAGACACAAAATGAACTCGCTGAAGTCATTGATATTGAAAAACAACTCTCTCTTTGGAACTGTGAATGATTACTTTTTCACGACTGAATTTCAACAAAGAGGAAATGAACATGATCATGGTCTTCTTTGGATTGAGAATGCACCAATATATGGTAAAAATACTGAGCATGAAATAACAACTTTTGTTGACAAATATATTTCAACAGATTCTTCTTTGCTTACTGAAGAATTAAAAAAGATTCAAACCCATCAACACACACGTGCATGTAGAAAACATCAACGTTCTAGCTGCAGATTCCGATTTCCTATGTTTTCGATCGATGCTACAACAATTTTAGAGCCCATTGACAATGAACTGAACAATCTCGATGAAAAAACAAAACTCCTTACTTCTGCTCTTGAATCTAAGCAATATGGAAAAAACATATGCTTTGAATCATTTCTTGAAATGTTGAATTTGGACAAAGACAACTACATTCTGCTATTACGGTCCTTGATTAACCAACCCACCCTACTGATAAAAAGACATCCAGCCGATATTTGGATAAATCCATTTGCAAAGAACATTCCAAAATTGTGGCAAGCAAATACTGATGCTCAATTCATTTTAGATGCTTATGCTACGGCAACATATGTAACTTCATATATAACAAAACTAGACAGACCTATGACAAAGGCATTAAAAAAGATCAAGGAATAGTCAATTGCAAACAAATCTGGACAACTCGAAACAATACACAAATTAGGAAACACGCTCTTAAACATGCAACAAATGTCAATTAGACAAGCGGTCCATATCATTCTCTCTTTGCCTTTGCATTCATCATCAAGAAAAACAATTTTCATCAACACTGCTCCTGACGATAAACGAGTTGTTGCCTTGAAAAAACCATCTCTATTGGAAAAAGAATCAGATGAATCTGAAGACATACTTTGTCCTTCAATAATAGATAGATACATTGAACGTCCTAATGAACTTGAAACTCTTAGTCTTGCTGAATATGCTTCCTTTTATTGCTTCATAGACGGAAAAACAAGCATATGAGCAATACAAGTCACAAATATCAATTATTGAGCAAAAATTCTTCCCTAAGGCAACAAGCAAATGGGGTGACCTTGAAATTGCAAAGGATATTGTTGAAACACAATTGGAAGTTGCTAATTCCTCTAAAGCAACGTCGGAACCCATGTATGATACCATGGCTTTTCAAAAAATTGATATCCATAATGATCTTGTTCATAAAAAAAAAACTACTTTGCAACAAGACCTAAACCTTTGCAATTTCAAAGAAAAACCTTTTCTCCCTAACATGGAACAATATATTGCAACAAGAAGAAACCTAAACAATGAACAACAGTCTATAGTAAAATAGATTGTTACTAGAAAAAAAAACCAATCCTTCCAAGCCAATACACTTATTCCTAACAGGAAGTGCTGGTACAGGGAAAACACACACTGCAAAAGCTCTTTTCAATGCTCTTGTTTTGTTGTATGATAAAGCACTTGGAAGTGACCCATTGAAAAGGAAAGGGCTCATTACAGCACTTACTGGAAAAGCAACATACAATGTTGACGGCATCACTATCCATTCTGCTTTTAAACTTCCCCTGAATTCTGGCAACTTGCTCCCATTAAGTTCAAATACATTAGATATTCTTGCAAAAGACTTTGATCAACTTCAAGTGTTGTTGCTTGATGAAGTGTCTTTAATAGGTTCGCATATGCTTTATAGCATAGACAAATGTATGCGTGAAATCAAGCATTCTCCAACAAATCCATTTGGAAATGTTGATGTCATTTTCTGTGGTGATTTATTTCAAGCTGAACCTGTACATGATTCTTGGATTTTTGAATTTCCAACTTTTCGACGAGAAAAGTTCCCATATAGTTTTTGGCTTGACAACATAAAATATTATGAACTTACAAAAGTCGTTAGACAAGAAAATGACATTTTCATATCAATTTTAAATAGAATCAGAAAAGGCCTACAATCGGCTAGTGACATTCAATATTTAAATGCACATTGCCATAGACCAGCACCTATTGATCCGACATTTCCATACTTGTATTATCGAAACAAAGATGTCGATTTCCATAATTCAAAAATGTTGTCATATGTAGAAACATAAGCATTCACATTCATAGCATACGATAGCAAAATTGATGAAGCTGACGTCAATTATGAATGGCAAAAAACGAATCAACTTCCTCAATCAATTGTATTGAAAAAAACATGCTTGTTGAATTGATTGGTGGAAACTATCTCATTGAATATGGACTTGTAAATGGAACGGAAGCTATTTTCTGGCACTACGACAAAACCTCCTCAGACGTTATCTGGCTTGAGTTTCCTAGTCCAAAGATAGGTGCAATTACACGTACTAATATGCATTGTCTATACAACAATTCAATAAACCATACTTGGACACCTATCAAAAGAATATCAACACAGATCTTGGTTGGAAATAAAAGAAATTTTATTAGGATACAATTCCCAGTTCAATTGGCATGTGCTAGAACAATCCATAGAGCACAAGGTTTGACACTTGAAAAAGTTGCATTTGATCCAAAAAGGGTTACAAGGCATGGCCTTGTTTACACTGCACTTTCTCGTGTAAAAACCATTGAATGTCTCTATCTTGTAAACAAATTAGAACAAAAGAACTTTATTGTTTCATCAAAAGTACTTGTCGAATCAACTAGATTAATAAAAGATGCATCATTGCAATTTCAATATGGTCTAAAGTCAATTCCTTGTAATCAACATCTTATTATATGTTCGCTTAATACACGTAGTATGGTCCTGCACATTGAGGACATTGCACATGACACTGAACTATTAGAATCACACATTCTATGCCTGCAAGAAACTCATTTGCATTCGCCTCCCATGCACACAATATTTGCAAACCAATACACGTGCATTGCAACTTATTCAGTGCATGGTCTCGTAATAGCTGTCAAAAAAGGGATTCCGATCTTGCGGACCGCAACGTACAATGGAAAATTTGTTGAAGCAATTGTCATTGATCTTAAACTTCGTAACAACACCATGAAGATTATAAATATATATATCAAACCAAATACTGTATTTGACAAAGTCAATTGTGCACTCAATTGCATTTTGTCAGAAAACAATAATACGGAAATGCCTATTGTCCTTGCCGGTGACTTCAACATTGACATGTTGAAGGAAACAATGACTAAAAAATTAATCCAGTCATATATGCAGGCAAAAAACTGAAGTTAAAAACAAATCATATCACAACTAGCTATGATTCTATGATTGATCATTTTTGGACAAATTTAGATCTTGATACAATTTCATTTACTATCTCAGATGCATATTGGTCTGACCATTTTAGCTGTTTTTTATCAATTCCTTTTGATTCAATATAATCTACCTGCATTGCATATTTCAAAGAATATATACATGATATCGTCCTTGCCTTCTTTTATTTGAGTTTTTGAAATTTCAAAGACATTGATTCTCAATTTTTAAAACTACAAGCAAAAATTTATATAAAAAAGCAAACCAACATTTAGCAATTAACTTCTTTCTTTTCTTTTGCAATGAACAAAGTATTGGCCAATTGCCTTGCTTTTTCAACCTCCAATTTTATTTTTCCTTATGCGTACTCTGACATGCTACCCATTATTTTGTAATGATCATTGACTAATATGCATTGACTATTATCTATGCACGATAATTTGAAAAAAAAAAATTAAACAAAACAAAACAAGAGAAAAAAAACACTATTGCTTCAGCTATAAACATCAAACAATAGCATTTTGTCTAGTTTTATAGACCACAATCAATGTTTTTTTCTTTTGTAGCATCATGTTTCAAATGCACTTACCTAAACTCTTTACAATTTTCTTATTTTATTGATTAAATATTGTTTAATTAGAAACATTACTCAAACAAACTCCAATCTTATGTACTTTTATTGATAGATATTCAAATTATAGTTATTGACATCAACACATTTGTTTCTTCTTTCTTAGATGCCAAAACTCAATGCAATATCCCCTTCCAAAATTCTTGACAATTCAATTTGCTTTAGTCTATATCTATAAAAATTTATGTTTTCCATGTCAGTACTAATGGTTTGAGACCTAGATAATTTTTCAGAATTGGTAAAAAAAAAAACATATTCAGAAAATATAGACAAGAGAAAGAAACTTGCCAGAAGCACACCATTGTTGCAATGACATCTACATTGAACACCCCATCTGCTGAGGAAAATATTTCTTCTTCACAAGACGTTGCAGAGGCATAATCAATTGCAACAGCGTCATTTCCCATCTCCAATACAAAAACAACCAGTCCAAAGAGGTGATGTTACTTTGCATCGAACCTAGTCATTTTTTTTGTCTTAGATTTCTGCTTCTTAATTTTTTTCTCTTCTATTTAAATCTAAGTTAATTCATTTTACCAATTTACTTGTACATAATCTATATTCTTTTTCATGTCATTGCCTAAAAGTAATGTAATTTTATGTACATAGCTATCAACAACAGACAATTGTAAAATCTAATTGCTCCTTTCTATGTTCATCTTCTTATGTTCACAGATTAAAGCAAGCATTTGTTCAGGCTTCATCTATTGTAGAATTATGTACTATGTCTCATGCCAATGTTTTTGAGGGAGATATTTTAACTGTCTATGGCCCTGCACAAAATCGAACGCAAAATTCGCCTGTGAAGACAAAGATTCTGCATGCAGACCTTATAGACAAACATGGTTTCATGACAATTACTATTACAATGAATGATAACCTCATCAATAGATTTGGCGACTTCTTGTTGCCTGGAAAAAGTGTTCGAATTATTGGATTTGAATTAAAGAAAAGAGGCCAATATGATCGTGGAGATGCTATAAATTCCATAGCAGTATTGCCTTCCAGCCACATTGAAACAATAGATCAAGTATGCAAGACACGTTGTCTTCCTCCAGACACTACAATTACTGAGCTGGTTTCATCTGATGAAGCATATGTTGTTGGTTCAGTTGCTGCCATAGTAGTTGCATGTGAATACAAAAACAAACAATTGGATTTCCACATCAGGGATGGTGAAACTCCAAATGACTATGCAACTGTACTGTCAACTTGCTTTTGTTCTTTCCAAAGGCCACATTTTTTTATTTTTTTCTTCTGATTTCATTGTTAATTGCTGATACAACTGCATCTTCCTCTCAGTTTATATTTTTTTTTCCATTGCAAATTATTTATACATTTTATTCTGACTTTTTCTTTTTCATTTTCACAGTTCCAAGTCAATGAAAACTATAAAAACTTCTTTCTACGAGTGCAACAACAACTTGCACAGGACGAGCCACCACTCTATTTATTCAAAAACATTGTTCGACCAGGTCCAAAAGGCAGTCACCTGATAAAGGCCTCCCAGGCCACATTTATTGATCCACTCAATGATGAATTTGCAATTCAAGATTTGCTTGTGATTGTTGAAGCTAAGACATAGGTCAGAGATACATTCCATTGTTCTTTGTTAAACTATGAAATCACTGTAAGAATTCTTCTAATTCATAACACAAAAAAGAAAAAAGAAAAAACAACATACTTTATTTGTCTTTTCACATATGTTCTATCTTTTCAGTTGTCATCAACTGTTTTAAAAGTTACCTGTTCATTATATTTTATCATAAACAAGAAACAATCCATATCAACTGTTTTACTAACAAGATTATCTATCCAATCCATATCGATGAAATCAAATATGTTCTAGCTAGAAAAAAAGACTATTTGAACACTGTCCCAGAACAGTTGCATAGGTCCATGTCTTTTGAAAAATCCTATTTGCATTTGTACTATTACAATATTTAAAAAGACAAGATGTTGTTTCTTTTTTTTCCACCTTTTCTTTCCAATACTTTTAGCAACAGGTCTATTTTTTTTCTCCATTTCTTCTTTGCAACTTGTATTTTCTCCTGCATCATTTCTATATACTTGTACTTATCTCATACTCTGTATATTTTCTATCATGAAAATTGCAATAGATATATGGATCGCTCAAAATTAAAAATGCTTTTGCACCACCATTCCAATGTACATGCGCAGAATGCAAGCTTCCGATGGTCCAAAGCACCACATTCTGTTCTTTTTGTAATGAAGAAACAGCTCCAGCCTATGAGCATATCTTGCAATGCAAACTGGAAACAGACCAGGGAATCCTCGAATGCAATCTTCAAGTTGCACAGCTGAAAGAATATTGTCCACTTGTTGCAGCTATCTCATATGAACAATATTCCCAGGCTGTTACAACAACTATTCGTCATCTGCGCAAATTCAACCAACAAGGCCTTTTCACTCTTGCAATGAACAACAGAATAATCAACTGCAAAAAACTCTAGACACAAGGTATGCACAAGCAACTGTTAATCTGAAAATAAACACAAATTTTTCAACTTTTCCCACTTTGTATTTCATACCTTGTCTCTATACAGATCTTGTTTGAAACAAAAACATGTTCACTTTCAAATGACTTAAACAAAGAACTGCAATTTTTTTTATAAAAACATTGCAATTTGATCTTCAAACTTGCACCATGATTAAATAAACTAAATACTAGATTTCATCACTAGCACACAACCATAGTTTTTTGAATGCTTGAAACAATAAAACAATAAGCTTTCTTAATTTTTGTTGATAGTTTAACCACCCTTGCTATGTGTAACTTTCAATTGATTCAAATATTACTTTTTTTTAGTATCAATGATCAATAGCTATAGTCTTCACATTCAATGATGATAGGCTAAAGTTAACATGTATTCACTTTGTTAGTATACATTTTATTTAATCATGTTCTAGAATACAACTTATCTAATAATGCAATTGTGTTTGTGACCCAAAGCTCTTGCCCTTCTCTCAAATCCTTTGATTCAAATGCAGAATTTTCGGAATTCAAACTATGCATCTCATCTGACTGTCAATGGAATAGCTTTTTATTACGATGTAATGTCTTTGTGCATTTATACTAATTTCTCTCAATTTAGTAACATGGATAGCAGGAATTATCCATAGATTTAACATATTCATGAATGTGATCAGACTTTAGCATCAAATTCACATATTGAACCCCGCCAAACCCTCTCGCAAGGTTGTGCAAACCACTAGATGAAAATTGCATTCAGACCTTGCATGTTTATTGCTTTTACCAAGTTATTGTAGCCCTTGTAACAATTTTTCGGTTGGGGGCATTAGTCCAGGTTGCTGTTGATGAATACAGGGTGGACACAAAGTTTAACTTTAGATTTGGACAAATTCATTTTTTTTTAATTGTTAATGAGTTATTTTGTTAGATTTTGATTGGGGCCGTCTGTAGTGACGCATGCCTCGGATGCTGTGATGCAGGAGGCGGTAGCATGATGGTGTCACAACGCAGGGTGTGGGTTGTCCTCGGATGCTGTGTCTGAGGTGGTTTTTTCGTTTTCAAGCTGGTTTTCCTGTGCTTTGTTTGAGGTGTTTAATGCGATGTTGGCTGCGTTGTACTTCATATGCGCACGTTCCGTCAATGTGGGTCTAGTAGCTGCAGGATTTTAATTAAAAATATTGAGGTTTATGTCTTCAAGGTAGCTAATAATATTGAAGTTTTGTTATAATTAATTAAAAACCCATGTCTCTAACTGGATATTCTAATCTCGTAAATGTCCCTTTGAAAATTATGTTGATGCTTGTCCATAATGATTCTTATTTGTTTCATTATATTTTTATTATTGTTTCCCCAATGAACATAACTAACAGTTTCAAGGTTATCATCATGGCTTCCCTGGTGCATTGTTCTAAATGAACTCTGAGTATATACATACTAGCAGAACAGGTGAACTGCGAAATGACACTATTCCCACAGCCAACCTCTTTCCACACTGACACCTACAGGAGCGGAAGGACAACCCAAAAAAACCCTGCAACTGCTAGAACCCATTGATACACTACTCCTTTCCTGGAGGATGAGTAATCTATTCCACTATAGATTAACTTTAAGGAATATGCAAGTATTCCCCCCATGAGATAAATCCCATCCTAACGCTACCTTGACCCTTGGGAACATGAGGTTGAGAGGAGAACGCAAGAAGAACTTAGCATCTTGCCATCTCCATAAGATCTTAGACGAGAACTCATGTCTCATCTTCTCTCATGTTCCATCTTATGTTGTCCCCCAAAAATTGGCCATAGCAAGTTCACTAAACAGATTCTCTTATCCTCTTACCTTGAAGAAACATGGATTTGATAACTAAAATTAGACGGAAACCATTGTCATTGGCCCAAGCATACACAACCAGGTTTCTGTTTTAGAAAATTAAATAAAGAAAATGAATCTATGCTTCCAAAAACGATGAAAAGCACACGATTTCCTCCCGTGATTCTCCTTTCGAACTTAATTTTTTTTTTCTTTGAACAGATATAAAATATTATTTTGTATCAATATAGAGAAGGTGCAAGGAGTTAAAGCTTAGACAATAGAAAAAGGCATAGGCATTTCTGCTTCCAGATAGACCATTGTATTTACAATATCCATATGTATAGATTGGCTATACATGTCTGACTAAAAATACATACAATCTGGTTTTTTTTTGCAGCTCATCTATTTATTGAATATATGACAGCTAGAAGGAGATTGCCTTCTACTTACCAAAAAAGAACTTTCTGCAAAATGCCCATACCTCTGAGCCGCTCAACCTGACTTTCAAAATCAGAGGCATTGAAATCAGCCCCTCTACCAATCTTCATGTCTCAATCAGCATCCCGGACTATATCATAAAAATACAAAAATAATGTGACTGTGATAATTGACTTGAACTAAAACGATTAGCAATTATTCTGTATACCTCCTTGCCTCTTTAGAGAAACTAGAGCAGTTCCTTTTACTGATTCAATCAAAAGAAACTGTTTGGAATCTAACAAGGCTGTGAATATGGTCTACATTCACACTGAAGTTGTAACTCTTGCTTAGAAAGACCCAGGGCACAAGAAAAGATCTTTGCAAAAAATTCATAAATGATACTAGAATATGCCTAACAAAATATAATTTAATGCTTTTGCAATGCAGCTGTCTCTTGCAAAAACCAGTCACAAATCTTTATCTTCTACACCAACCAAGATCGCCGTCTTCTGCATAATACTTATGTTCTTACTTTCCTTCTCTGCTGGTTCTCATTCTTTCTACTCATTGACATCACTCTCGGCTTTTAATATTTTGTAACAACATGTTTTAGTTTCAATTATCAATTGCTTTTGATGTTAATATTTTCCTTTTTTTCAATGTACAGGAAACAAAGTTCAGTACGCTTGTCACTACACTGACCATGATGATTTCAACTGATACTTTGCAAAGAACATATGCAGTTTTCGAAAATACTTATGTACATTTGCAATAGCTAAGATATAAAGAAAAGAAAAAACTTTATTGAAATTTTGTTTTTTTGATGTAATCAATGTAATTATACACGCACCATGATTGACTGCCATGGTTTTGTACCTATATATATACAACAACAGTCTATGCATCTGATATATTGACAACCTCTGTTGTCGTCATTTTGATAAAAACCTATAAATATATATACAGAGACATAACTTTATTTGAATGCTTGTTCAGGTCTACATACTTGTCTTAAGATTACAATTCCGCTCTTTCATATATTATATATTTTCCAGGCATTTGATTGCTGCACTCATATATTTTGCAAAAGTTTTAGATTCTGAGTTATGTTTTTTGATATTGTATAAAATTATATTCTATTAAACTCAATGTGCTTTCCTAAGCATAGATATCAATATATGTACAGAACTCTTACAAATGTGAATGATGTTCATTTTTTTTGCACTGCTTGTTGTTGAAACACAAACAAACCAAAAACACTTATATATATTCTTCATTTTTTAGATGTCATTTACTACATCCGTCACAATAGCTTCATAGCATTTTTGCAAATGCCGCTATCTTTTTCATTTGTAATTGCAAGGCCATGGTCATTGAAAGCTAAAATACATACATAGTTTTCATGCTTTGGCAACTGATGTTTCCTTTTTGGATATTTGAAAACAATCCACCTATAAGCTTTTGTAATCTTATTCATAGTTTGCAAGTATTACTAGATACATGGCTTTCCAACATTTCAAATTGCAATATATCGGTCATGTGTACAGTAGCTAGCTACAGTCTTTGCAGATGATTCTGATTGGTCTGGTTTATGCTCTCTTGTCTCCTGCTTTCAAGTTCAATAACCTTGCAACACACTTCGTTTCTGTAGAATTGCTTTTCAAATCATGTTTGCTTTTTAGTGCCTTTGTTGTTTCAATAAAAGCATTGTAATTGTTTTCAGTACTTCCATGTGCTAAAACATGGTTTATATTGTTTCTAACATTCAAAATGCACTCACAACACACGAACAATTGCTTTTGAATGCTTTATGTTCAAATACACAGCACCTGTTACTTAAATTGAACTTTTTCTTGAAAAAATCAATACAAATTCTCTTGCATTTTTTAAATGATACTAACATTTGCTTCTATTTTTTTGCTCAGCAGTGTATATGCTAGCGATTTTGAACTGCGATAATGTCATTGCTTCTTTGGTCAAATATAAATAGGTTGGAATCATTTCATTTGCAAAATGACAGTGCAATCTATGTTGCATGTCTGTTACTCCATTTTATGCGCTTTGCATTTTATTTTTCAACATGCATTAAATTGATACAGCTTCAGGCTCCCATTCCATGCAGATTGAATAACATTTACATGTCTGAATATGAGATAAATTTTGAAACTAGGGCACACAACTATGATGCTTTCGACTCAGGTTCTAAGAACAAAGAAATTTCTATGTCTTAGTCATCGCTTTCTCTTCATATATGAAAACCAATTGTAGATGCAATGCCTCTCTCTCCCAAGAGTGTGTTACAAAGATCCATGCATAATCCTAATTCCAAGGCTGCCCACAACAATAGTATTGTTGAGGATTTAGCTATGGAACTATGGACCATGTCTGCTTTAGCGGTTTTTTATAGTTTCCCAATCAAATGCAAAGCTTTTACGTTAGTCACACGCATGTTTGATTTAGTCTAATGCACACTTTACTAATTTCAATGTAGATAATCATAAGCCATGACTCCCTCACGTTGGAGAAATTTAGGTTCTCCAGAGATTGTTTCATCTCCCACCATGTTAACTGCATTTGATGATTGATCCTTTAGACCTTATCCAAGCATACTCTCATTCCCTATTGAACTCAGGGTAATACAGTCTTAGTAGAAGTCAAGGTTATTGATGTTAGTTTATATTACAATGTTCTATTAGCATGCAATTGTACATATCCCACGATCATCGTGTTCTGCTTGGTCTTTCAATCGATTTTCTTCCCTCACTAGGGATAAATCGTCATCATCAATCAATTATCATATTGTTGGTCCGATCTAGCTGCCACCTCAGGATCAAATGTTCTAATGTTGGACAATTCTGCAATGGCACATAAAAATATGGGTGTAGAACTGTATTCCATATCGACGGGAACCTTTGGTCTCCCTTTGCTTGTATCTTTTATTGAATCTAGTCCATCATATGTGATTTTCATAATCACAATAGATTCTAGTGATTTGTCATCATGTAAGAGTTTTAAGACACCATGCTCAATTTTATTTAAAATGACCTATTTGAACAACAATTCCTAAATCTTACCCAATTTTTGTGCTTTGTTAGAAGACAAGAATATGTTGGAGAAATAATGCTATTGTTTTTAGATGAGATTACTTATCAATCTATTTAATTACCTACTTAAGAGCATGATCAAGTCACTCCTGCCTGGGGAGAAGTGAACCAATTTACCTTGCCCAGATGCGCCTTTAGCTCTCTAGCCTCCTAAGTCTGCCTGGATATGGTCTTTCCCTTTAACGGGGCCATTTTTAAACCCATGAACATATTTCAGAGGCCATGCAAGAATGTGCATCATATATCATATTTCCTCCTTGAGTGAGTTAAGTAAGTTGGAAACTAAGAAAAATAATTTGTTTATCTCTCGATATTTCTATTGCTATTGAGATTTTCTTTTGCCTAATGAAGTGTATGTAGAAGGAAACATGGCCAACATTTCAAAGACCATGCGTATTGATATCTCTAAGACAATTGATGTTGTGGAAAACATTATGATTGGAATAGATTCTTCTCTTGAAGAAGTTAAAATCTATAATGTTATAAAATCTATAATTTAATTTTGAATTGATACATTCTACCAATATCATCCTTCATACAATTTGATTAGAAAAAAACATAGATTAACTTAATGCTTTTTTTCTGAGATTAACTTAATTTGTTAAACTTAAACTTAAATTAATCTGTTAAACTTAAGTTTGAGTTCTTTTCTGGCATTAATTTCAAGTTTGTTCTAAGCAATGACCTCTGGCTCATGGGATTGAGAAGATTCAGCCTTAAGCAGGGTCTGTGTTGAGGTTAATCTCACTGAACCATTACCAACTTCAATCAATATTAATGCAACTGGAATCTCTCACAACCAAGAATTGGATTATGAGAGAATAACTCTCTATGGTAAAATGATCACACAAAGGGATCACGCCAGAAAGGTGCCAAGCAAAACATAAGAAATAACAATAGATGTCTATGTATTATTCTCCAGCATATGAATTTATTATGAGCTGGAGATGTAGGCAATTAAATGCATAGAGCATAAGCATGTTCAAAGTGCATTTGTTATTCAGGACACCCAGAATGAAAATGTCCAATGCTGATAAAAGTACTACTAATTCATGTTTCTGCAAACATACAATTGTAACCATTGCATAGAAAATTTTTATTGCAACAATTCCAATCGGAGAAGCTAGAGGATAGCCATCTTTTGAAACTTAAATTGCCTAAATCGATAATGGTAAATTTTTAAGAGCAGTAGATTGATTTGAATGGTTTTGAATGTTAAAAACATCTATCACTGCCTATTTAATACTTGTACATTTCTCATATTCAGAGAGCTCAATATCACAGGTATTTTTTTAATGCTTTCATTGCTTTTCAATTATGTGCAGTGATCCCTCCAACTAAATCTACAACGGTACAATAATTCTTCCATTGCTTTTCTAGTATGCTACATATGACAAATACATTTTGATCTTATTGGTTGTTTTTTTTTAAGCCATACGTTAGGATATTGACAATTATCTCTTTATGATTTCTATTGTCTATAGAGAAGAATGCATTAAAAAATTAGGAAGCTCATAGTGAATTTCCCTGGAAATTTAGTTTTTGGATGTCACATCAACCAATTGTCCTTATGGTGATTATCTTATAATGGTATAGAATTCTGACACAGCTACGGTAGCATGCTAGATTTTTCATGAAGCTCCAAAATGAAGAAAAACTAAGTTGAATTGAAATCATATCAAAACAAAAATTGTTGCTAAAAATTACTGAAATGCAATGCTTATTGGATTTGACTTTTATTCATTTTTCAACAAATATTCAATGAAATGGTTTTTTTAAATGAATATAGTAGCATTTTCTGTCATTTGTAAAATATGCGTCTAAACAATGACTAAATTATTATTTTTTATTATTATACTTTAGAAAAATGATGCTTATATTACTAGGACAAATGCAAATGTTTTGTTTTCAAAGAATACATAAAATGACACAATTATAAAAGAATAGTCATTTCTCTACCTGCCAATGTAAGGGTTGTAGCAAATCTCTTAAATATTTAATCTTCTATGGCATTGTTAAAGACTCTATTGTTATTGATAGAAATAAAATACTCTAATAGCCCAAGGTAAAAAAATTTCCTCTTTGTCTAATGCTAATAAAATAAGATAAAAAAAAATTAACATCGCATGTTTAATGTCAAAAAAAAAATTAAAGAAACAATGCATGCTTAAAAACAAAGAACACAGAATCATCTTAACACTTAAGCAGTTTTAATCCTTGGTCAAGTTTAACAGATTCTACATTGACACAGATCTATTCTAGTTCTACAATCTCTGATGTTCTTCATCAGAATCATGTATAGATACTAATGCTTTTTTTCAAAATAGGAATTTGCTTCACCTGTTACATGTTCTTATTCAATGATACCAGCTTCTTGCCCCCACTACTTGTCATTCTTCAATAACTAGAGCTGGTTATTCACCCTTTTTTGGTTATGTTCTAAGGTATTGAAATGACATTCTCATCTAAATTTATCAAACACATTTTTTGCAAGCGCTCTTTTTTTTTTTTCGGTTTCTGACTCTTGCACTAGTTCTATGTCATAAGATGGAACCTTGTTTCTTTTTCTCCATGGTGTAGTTCATCTTCTCACAAAATTGGGTTCTTTTTTCTTCTTTAATTTACTTTGATCTTCTTAATGTCTCCTTCCTTTTCCCTTCCTTCGAGCCTGCTTTTTTGCTGTTTGAAAAAGACAAAATGTCATCAACAATTTCATAGCAACTTTTCCAATGCAATTCCAAATTTCCATACTCCAAAATTTGAACCTGACTAAAGTCATTACAAAACAGGATCAATTCTGATATTAATCCTTTGATAGTGTCAATTTCCCTGCATATTATCATGCAAAATAACATCCCACACTGTACAATATCACCTGCCAAAATGTTAGCACCTCATATGCTTATCAATACTCTACAACAATCCATACCATGATAAAATAAGCAGGTTAGGAAGCTTCACTTAAAGAACAATGCATTAACATTTTTCAATGCTAGGTTAAAGACAAAATGACATAACTTGTGCCATTGTTCCAGCCTTTCGCTTTCTTGAATTTTGATCAATGAAGCCAATAAAAATCTTGTCTACATTCACTACAAATCTACACAACAATGTTACATAGCAATATGTTTGGGCATACACTCTTTCCAAAATGCTATGCTCACAAGACCTGGATATTTCAACAGAATGGAAAACATACTAGGGAACATCCCCCACAAAAAAAATGAAATGCTATCGCTTTTATCAAAGTCTATTATTTCGAAACTAAATTCTAAAACTAAAATTTGACATCCGCCTTTCACTTTCTTTTTCTATCATTTTAGTTACATTTTTACAGTACCATTAATTGCTATAGAATGTTTGAGAATGGTTCCAATCTCATTGAACCTCATATGAAGAACATAATTTCATATCCCATTCAAACTTTAGCAAACTTGAAATTGTTCAAGATTTTAAAATTGATCAAATTTGCAGGACATCTACAACAAGCATTAACTAAAGATAAGAAGAAAAATTCTCATTACAGATAATGAATGAATTTAATCATGTTTCCAATAGGTCATTGCCAAAATCACAAAAACCAAACCCAGTGACTTTGTCAATTAGAATCTTCTCCTCTATTTGTTTTAGAAAGAGGGAATTTTTAAACTATCACCACTCCATTGAAGTCAACTTTGATTATTACCATGCAATCCTTATAAGACTCTAGTCAGAGATGATTTATTCTATTTAGTAACAACAAAAATTCATAGATTTGATGCTAATTCCAACATGATTATGATTTTGGCATTGACAATGTCAAGCAAAAAGAAAAAAGCTCCAACATAGAAACCACTAAAGAATTAACAATAGTGGAAGATAACGTTCATGACTTATAATCACACGCTACTATTGCCAATGATACAACACCTATTAAAGCAATAAACAGTCCTCCATAAAATATTTTGTATGTTACAATTGTCTATACAAGTACCAATTTACATGAAATTTTATTTCTTTCTCAATCAATATTCAGTATTAAAACTATTGTAATCAATCTTCCACTGTACAATCTGTTGCTCTTCATGTTCCGCTTTCATATCTTTTTATATCCACAATAGGAACAATTATTAAACACACTGCCCGACACTTTGTACAATTTATTTATATTTCTTCTACTACTAGTTTATGTTATAGAAATCCATTTGTGTTGTATCTATTGCAGTTGTTTCCTATCTTATAACCCACTCTAAGCCTTACATCCTCCACCTAACTCTATTTAGATTTATGGTAAGACATATTATGAACATAGCTCGAAAGCATCTCAAGAAGAAAATGAATTTCTATATGCCTAAAATCCCATAAGTGATGTCACTTGTGTCTAAAGATTTCACTTATCACATATTTCAGCTACTGATAATGACGTCTACATGCCTAACATGAATAAATATAAGTTATTGAAACTATAGTTACTATAGCACTCCAATTGATAAATCTATTTGCTGAATTGCTCCTAATTCTTTATGCATAAGCTTCTGATAATGATGTCTATATACCTGACATGGATGAATCTAAGCTACTGAAACTATGCTTAGTGTAGCAATTTATTTAAGAACGTTGTTTGTTGCATTGTTCCTAATTCTTTGTTCAATTGCTACTAAGCTTTTGGTAATGAACTCTGATTGGATAAAATGGATCAATCTAAGCAAATGAAACTATGGTTCCTTGCAAGCAATACAAATTACTTTCTTATGTACTAGCCAAGACAATGTGACTTCACATCTTTGGCTTTAACAGTACGTTCATTTATACAATACCTGTATTTTCCCCACTTTAAATACTTTATGCTCATATCTTTAACATTCCTAATGCTCAAACACTTTTCTTCAATTTTCTTATATCCCTTGTAAAATCATTCAAGGTTATGTCCCCAATCATATGCTTTTGTCGGGGACATTGCCACCTCGTGGCTCTTGTTTAAATTATTAAAAACGATGAAGTCGGTTGTTTTTAATTATTTCAGTCCCAAAAAGCGGCCGCCGCCAAGCATGGTTTGGATAAGATTCGAATAGTTTGGCGGCGATCAATTGCTATGTTATTATTATATATAAATTTTTATGTTTAAAGCTCTCCAAGGGAAATGCGGACCAAATATATAAAGTTTGATGCGTTGGCTTGTGTAATTCCAATAAGCCTTGAATTCTCATGCTCTTTTAGTTTCATGTGGCTTGTGATGAAAAACTTATTTGAATGTAATTAATGTACTAAGTAATAATTATAGTGTGTAAGTTATTATACTTTTGAAATTATTGTAATCGATTTGTGTTAACCGACTATTATTAGGAAGGTGAACAAATTATTTTTTAAATTTTTTGTATTATATTAGGGAGTTGTCTAAAAATTCGACGATGGAATTTGATGTTCTTTTATTTTGCAAAATCAAAATTTAGTTGTGTTTTATTGGGATTTTTTATGGTAGAAATGGATTCTGCATCTTCAAAAACCCTTCAAGCACCCAAAATTCTAGAATTTGATAGCTATAAACAGGATTTTGAAAAATTACGGCCGGATTTTGAAAAATTGTGCCCGGAAAAATCATCTATTCTAACTCAAATCGTAGAATTTTTAGACTACACGTTATATTAGGCATAATTTTTTCCCAAAAAAATGAGATTAAAATCTATTTATTTTTCATCTAATTGGTTGAGAGGATGAAGATCTTATTGTCGAGTTGACGACGACCTTCTTGGAATTAGAAAAGTTGTTTCAATGCTCTGATGCTTTATTGCCACCATTGTGCTTAATCTCATTGCCTTGTCAAGTGCTTGGGAACCGTGGCAAATTCATTGGATCTTATAGTGAGATTACCTCCGCCTCCAACTGCCTTTGCTCCATCACCAACCACCTCTTCCTTGCTCAATTATTCAACCAGCAAGAAGAGACAACCCAAGAAACGGGTCAATAGAAAAAATTTGCAAACATATATGTCGACTATTACAAAAATACAAACTCCAAAAGAGGCATAAAGTTTTGATTCTTTTAGTTCCAAATTAAGAGCAAAGTCGAAATTGCCTCCAAACATAAATGAAAAAATATGTGCCTTTGGTCTTCTACAACGTCAAAGGAAGGGCGGTTGAGGTGTTGAACGGTCCGTGCCCTTCCAGTCATGGTTTCTCTTGATTCCAAGTACAACTTATAATTATTTATTTTTCCCTCTCTTCTTCTTTGTTTCTCTGTTTTGACAGAATTCATAGTATTTTTTCTTTGTTCCTCAGTTTTGAGAGAATTCATAGTATTTTGTAAATTCATTTTAGAAATTTTGCATTGAAAAGGAGTATAGGTAAAACAAATTTAGCAAGACAATGTTAGAGTGATGCACTCATAGCTATTGCCAACCAAACTATGATTATAAACCATACATGGACAAAGTTGACTGTTTGTTCCTCTCACTACCATGAAGCACACATAATGAAAACAAAATGCAAGTTAATCCATGTCTAGAGCTTACCTCTTCCCCATCATTTTCTTTTAGTGCCAAATCTATAGTGGGTTTGACCTCCATGAGAAAATTGAGGGAAAAGCATATACCTAGGTTGAAGTTTCCTTTGAACCTTTTGCAACAAAACAAGACCTAAAAACAACAATGATTGACTTAGGTATGTTTGCACCAAAAGAGTATGCATATCCAAATACTAATAGCCAACAAATACATGTTAGTTTTAGAATTTGTGTTGGGTAGAAGCAAGCTATCTAGAGGTGACATGTAATATCCCCAATTTTGATTTGGAATGTATTGAATCAAAATTATGTAAATGATGTAAACATGCTAGTATGGATTCCTAGTGTGGAGCTCAATGGCAAAGCCCGACTTGTGAATGGATAGGCATGTATGATGTAAATGTTTTTAATCGGACCGTGTGATTGAATTATCATGCAAATTCAAAATATATGTAAATATTATGTTGGAAAATAATAAAATGGTCCAAGATGTTTGTGTAAAGAGCACTAGAGGGGCTATGATTCCACTAGAGGGGAAGAGGAAGGGGGGCCTATGGGAAACTAAATCCTTATTGCCAAGTGTCAACCTTAGAACTCATCCAAATTATGCCATGTGATTTAAATGAGCCAATTACCTTCTTTTGACTATTTCCAATCATTGAATGCATCTGTGAGGTTGGTGGGAAAAGTCACCTCATGCAGTTATTGAAGGATGGGGATGAATGCACTTTTGTGACAATTCTGTCAAATGTCGGAAGTCAGTTATGCAGTTGTCAGAATTCCTTTCTTCTATGGTCAGAAGCTATGTCAGTTGTATTTTCACCATCATCTCATATCCCTTGGAGTCAACACTCTTTCTATCATTATCTCATGCAGATCTACACTATGTAGATCTCCCTCTTGTTATTCATGGCTATTACCAGACTATGTATAACCCAAAAAATCGAGTTTGGAACCATAACTGTAGATTCCAAGGGAAAATAAAAGGTTGTAGGTGAGCATAGATGTTGGGAAAGTTAGGAACCCTTACCCATTAAGTTTTTCTACTCACATATGCTTGAGAAGCCATGATTTATGCTACAAGAGGTTCTCCAACAACATACAACAGGTTGGACTCTTACTACACACATTGGTAATCAATGTAAGGGTTGGATTTCCTTAGGGAACTGTGGATCAGTGAAGGGGAATGCCTTCCTTTTGTTGTGTGGGGAAATTGGAAGGAGTGCTATGGCGGTGATGGCTAAGTGAGATCTATGTAGAGATCTATAAGATCTTTGGGATAAGCATAAAGGGCATAACGGGTTGTGGGCAGAGAGAGAGAATCATGTAGGTGTTTCCTTGACCCCGCTAGCCTCATATTCCAGCTTGGGGATAACCTCTCAGCAAAAATAGTATATGCTAGACAAAGTGTTGCGATTGGGTGGAAAATCACTCTTATACAACCAATTTCTTGGATCCTCTTTGTTTAAAGATAAGTATCCTCTTGTATATGAATGTGCAATGATTTTATTTGATGCATATGATGATTATGCTTGTATATGCATGCTATGTGTGTGTCGATAGAGTTTATTTATGTTGTATGTTTTTATTTACATATCTGCACACACATTTTTGATGTTATGAATTCGTAAATATGACCATGAGGCGAAATTTAGAACCCCAAAATTAGTTAATGTCCCCTCCCATTGGTTGAAACAGAGCTTATGGTTGCAATACCGAAGTTGTATGGGCCAAAAATCCACACTTATAGGCATAAATTAGAAATGGTTCTATGGGAATCATGTTCTTTTAAGTGATGGATAAGGGGCCAAGAGTAATTTTGAATCAATTTTGAAATAATCCCTTATTTCCAAATTAAAACTTCACACAATTTTGAAATTTTTGAAAATTTGGGAATTTTGAGGTGGGTCCCACTCATGCCACATGGACTATGTGACGTGGAGGTACCACGTGGATATGGGTTGACATGGAGTTTCGATTTGGATGAAGGGTATATCATGGGCCATCCACATTATATGGGTGCCATATTACGGGCTAAGCGTTGAAAAATATTAGCATCGAAGTGTTAGAATCCAATTTGGGGGCTTATTGGAGCTTAACACCTAAGCATTAGGCCCACAGACCATGTGACCTAAAGCCGAGAACCAAGGGATAGGTGGAAAGGTTTTAAGCCTCATCGGTGATCATGACTGATCGTAGGTTCCTACGATCAATGACTATGGCCCATAGTGCATCAAAAACTTGTGTGATGGTTAACGGCGAGCGGGCGAGCCGTTGGGTGGATACCTCCTGTCCACATGTTGTCTTTTCACTAGAAACCTCCCCAAAAACTTTTTCAAAACCAATTTTGCAGTGAGTCATTACCTCTTTCGGTAACTGGATACCACCGATGGGGTTATGTCCATGTCCAAGTGGTATAATGACTTGGCGACTAGTGGAGTGTGACATGGTCGCATCATGGGGTGAGAGGTAGGACCTGTATGACACATCATCAAGCACATGTCACGACACGTTATCACCCTACCACATCAACATAAAATGGCATTGGTCTTATGCACTATATTGCACAAAATCAACCCGACTTGTAGTGGTGCAGGGAGGCCGCAAGGGGGAAATCCCCCTTGACCCCCATCATCCCCCCTAATACATCGAAGACTTCTATGAAAATTTGGGTTAGGATATGTTGTTAGTGGTTTCACACCAACATGTGCCAAAAGGAACCTACTAAGGGTTTTGCTAACCTTAGTAGAGTTTCAATAAAAAAATAGAAAACAAATAAAATAAAAACAGAGATGACTAATCTAACAGGCAGATAAAACTAAATAACAATGAAAGCAAATCTAATCTAACATGCATTCTTCATCAAATAAGCAAACTGACACAGATAGAATTATTTAGAGAATAAACAATGTATTTTTTCATTATAAAAATGAGCTTTTATAGGAGTAAGTATCACCTTTGAGTTGTAGTGGAAAGGGACCCTGCATTTCTCTGTGGAAGGGTCTGCTTGATCTCCCAGCAGTCCACGATCCTCTGACCACACATCACGTATGCGATACCCAGCAAGGTGAGAGAGGAACATGATAGGGGAGTTATGATCTCAGGGATATTTTAGCAGAGTAATGACTTGAGCAATAGATGGATAATTGGGATGGAGTGAGGGGCTCCGAAGGTTCATTTATAAGCACATGAGTAGATTTGGGATAAGGATTAAGCTCTAATTTTTTATTTCTTTTTATTTTTTCCTTTCGATTTTTTCCTTTTACTTTTTTTATCCTTTTATCAAATTTGGGATATCATGGGAATCCTGCCAAGTTTCTTCTTTTTGTTGAGGGTAAAGAGAGAAACATCCAAAAATCAAGTCAGGGAAAAGGTTACTCATTTATTTCAAGATAATTGAGCAATTTAATTTGTAAAATATCCGTTTTTGGTGTACGAATTTGAATATGGTTTTAATGGAGGCCCAAGGGGTGGAAATGACATGTGGTAATGATGTATATCTGCAATGGGGATAACAACATGGTAGGTGGAAAAAATTTAGGTTTTAACATATTGCCTCTTGATGTGTGAAGTCGGTAGCTCATCATATTGACGACTTACATAATAGGATCTTCTTTTCCAGGAGATAAGTGTGATGGTGGCATAAATAATGGAGACTATGTAAAAGTTAGCTCACCCTTCGATGGGACTACATGTTCCCTTACCTGTAGATATAATACTCAAAATGAATGAGGTGCCTATAATCTCAAATATATGGACGAGGCGGGCATTCCCATGCTCGTATTAATGTCTCAAACAAAAAAATTGGACCGAGGCCCAAAGGGGGCCTAATCAATACATGGATAATTGTTGTGTACATCATAAGTGTTTGAGATGGACTCAACTCTAGAATGTAATCATGTTCCAACCATGGATGATCTAAAGAACTAGCATTGGAACAATGGCATTCTCATGGAATGTTGAATCACAATAACTAATGCATTGTTCGATCTGAAGAGGTCCAACATCTATAATGACTCAAATGAATGAGAGTCTGAATCTAACAGTTACAACGAACTGCATATGAACTAGACACAATAGGAAGCATGCAATTGGAGGGCTTGCAAACACTATTGCCAACGCAACCCAGATATCACCGAAAACATAATGTCATGGGAATTTCCATATAGACTCACCAATGGACTAGATTCGAGGGACATCCAGGGTCTTCGACCAAATAGTGAGAGAACCGTCAACCTATACGAATCTCATCAGTGTGATAATTTATTTGACGTCGATTACGTGAGAAACAACCGTTCCAAACAGAACTAAGGACTTCCTTCAGTGGTCTAAGGGGATCATCAATGATGGTTATGAGGCTAAGGTGAAAGGTACCTTTGGGTCTATCCTCTGGAATAAATGTGTTGATTTCTACAGAGTAATACTTGCAACCAGCAAGGCGATGATGTTTCCTTGAAGGAATCATGAGGGATACAACCAATAAATGAATGGGGTTGAGATACTGTTGGGGAATACAAGGGTTTGTGAGTAATCTGGACACAAAATTCCTTTGTTTAGAGTATGACAACATGGTTGACCTAGAAGCATGTGTGAAATTGATCTCAGGGAGGGACACAATTCGGGATACTAGGGGTTATGACTGCAATGGGGGAAACCTAGAGGGGGGGTACTGATATGTGACTTTGGGAGAACATGATATCAGAATGGCTCGAAGGGTGACTCATCGCCGAACACTCTAAACAAAGGAGAGAAGGGATGCTACTGTAAATAGGGACTATATGATATCTACAGGGATGTTGAGGAGCACCATTGAAATGGTTTCTTCGATGCATGAGCACTAAAGAGAGGTTGTGGAGTGATATTTCACAATCGTATCTTCCCATATGCGTGAACATATAGAAAAAGGGGGTGCTTAAAAGCACATTTGTATCATGGTTGCTGAGGTGAGAGGTCACCTTTTGCGAGATAAAATGATAGGCAAGGAGATAAGTGTCCAATGAATTAATCAGATGGTTCAAATGGTAGAATGATAATAGATGAGAGTTTAGATAGGATGGTAGGACACTGGTGGTAACCTCCTTGCGAGGTAATGGATGGCAGGATAATAATGTCACTTTTTGTAGTATGGATGGAGTGGTGGGATTGTGAATGTGCAATGTAGATAAACAGAATGCATTAATGACCATACATTTGGGAGTCCGTAGGGTAGGATAATGAGTGATGTTGACAGAGTAAAATGAAATGTTGTGCAAAATAACAAACTACATGGACTCATGGGAATTGTAACGACATAGGTTCCAAATGACAAAGGGCATTAAACGGTCACCCATGTAAGGTAGGATTTACTACCAGGTAAGGGTGAATGCAAGAATGGTTGGGATTGGCCACTTACCCGAACATGATGGGGGTTCCTACAGGTGTAAAAGGGGATGAATAAGGTTGATGCATATGATACTTTGTAGGGGTGATTACCTATATGCCAATTTAAAGTGTTATACTTGAAGGGAGTGACCGTTGGCTTAAAAATAATGATTCCCATCGCGAATTAGCCCTATACACTTAGAAATTATACTTGAGTGTCAACATGCATATGGAAACCAAATCTAGTATATAAGTGAAGTGTGATATCGAGAAGTTGTCGAGATCACGTATGTGAGTAAGTAGGGTTAATGACCTTCCGCCATGCTGTGGGCATGGGTTTTGTGATTGTGTATCACATATGTCATGGGTTGAGCTACGGTCTCATTGAAATATCGAGATATATGTGACAGGGTAGGTTCAAAATGATTGAGCAGACCCCTATTCCAAGGTCGACATAATCTATCATGATCCTTTTCCTAGAGGTATCAATGGAGTGTGAATGCTCTCTTAGATAGGTATCGACATGGTATTGCCCAAATGATGGAAGGGGGGTGTACCATGAGGTGTATAGCCATGGTGGAACAAAAAATATTTGAAATGATGAATGGGAATTCCCCCTACAGAGTGGATTCCCCAAGCATCATTGAAAAGAATGAAAATGATGAGTAGGAATATTTGGGGCCTTCCCCCATGCTGTGGATCATTTTGAAAGGATCAGACTGATAAATCAAAGGGATTTGTACCAGTTGACATAACTACAGTGGTATGAGTTGATGATGAAGACTCATCAAAGTACAATATGAAACAAATGGTGTTCGCACCGCTAGAAGAAACCGAAGTGGGATGAGATTATTTGGTCTCAGTGACTTGGGACTCAATGGAGAGTTGACGTAAGTCAATGGGCACCAGTCAATACTCGAGAAGATATAGGAAATGGTGAAAGTAATTTTTGTGGATACAACACACTGCACAAGGATGATTGGTACACAATGATTTGTTACACATCTTGGGGGTACTAGGAAAATAGACCACCATAATGTTCTCATTGAGTTCATCCTCTAATGTTTAGATATGAGTGTGCAAGACAGGTATCTCTAGAAAATTCTGGGTAGTGTGACCCAAAACATCATACAAAGCACAAGGCGAAGGTGTTCAATATGAGGCTCGAGGGGGGGTTCACAAGTTTTTTCGGATTCATCGGTAATGTCATACTTGTCACTTTTCCCCTAGTTTCCTTCTTGGGTAGTGGTGTGGGGGTGGTAGGCACTGCCTTAGGGCCCCTAAGAGGAGGATGATTGACAATACCAATAGGTTACATAGGTATCAAAATAACCTATGGTGTAGGAGGTTGTTTAGTAGGGGTAATATATCAAAAATTGAGGCCTAACGTCAAACCTAGGAGATTAAGAGTCACTATGACTGGTGCTCTCATGATTCTAGATGCTGGAAATAAGAACATGATTTTTTGAATAGGAAAAGATCCCCATTGGTTCCCAGATAACTGACTAGAAGAGGGGTAGGTTGGGTTTGGGGTGGAGGTTAAGGTCGGTTCGTTGCTTTACTAGAGGAAACTGTACATAGCTATGATATTTCCACTTTGGGGGATAGAGGAGGTAGAGCCTGAAAATTTCCAACCATGGGGGTATCGTGAAAAATTTCGTGCCCAACACTCGTAAAATTCAAGATAGACGTGTAGTCGATACTTCTATCTACCATGGGTAGGATGTTGTTTGGACAAGCTATCCCCTTAGGGTCATAATACATCAACTGGTCTAGCTTGATGATCTTCCCTTCATGAGGGAACATCATAAGATGAAATATGGATGACGCAACTGCTTTCATCGCGTACATATAGATACACCAATGAGGAGGTTGTAGTTTGTTTTGGCATTAATGACCTCAACATCAATTAACATTATTTTTCCAACTAAATCTATAGGGACATTCTAGAGAATTCCCTGAGGTTGAGCCACACAACCATCATAGGCGCGTAACGTCATGAGGGACAGTGCTAGTTGGGGGGATCCAAGCTTCTTCCAAACATGAGTTGACACAACGCAAGTGGAGGCACCTTCATGAATAATGCATTGATGAATCACCAAGTTGCGAGCAGTAACCAGGATTTGGAAGGCTACTGAAGAGGGCATCCATGAATCCACTTGATCAAAATAAAATGTCATCAAACGGGAGTTAGAAGGATCGATCGCACCTAACACTAACAGTAAGGATTTGTGTTGCGTAGGACAATTCCTAAGAACTTCCAGAGTTGAAATGGAAATGGGGGACTATGCTAAGTCATCCACAACACTATAATTAGGTGCATCTCATGCATTGGGATTGTTTTTGATATGATGTAAAGGAAATTTCAGGACTTTGGGAATCCCATTAGTAGGTAGTCGAGGCAGGTGCAAGGTTTCATCAATGGGAGTGGTGTCCTTCCCCTTATCAATAGTGGAATTTTCGGTGGTCGAACCGTATTGGTTACATCATGTGTGAATATTTACGTCGACATACAAAATAAGGAGGTGCTGGACCCTGGAGTCAGGAGGTTGACTTGACGAATCTAGTTGACTTGACGAAGTACTTCTGTAAGACCGCAGGTTGCATTTGAGTGGGATAAGGAAAAGGTGGGCTTGCTTGCACCTGAGTGGGAATAGTCATTTCTCATTGGTTCACCTTATTCCATATTTGGCATGCCCTATCCAAATGAGGACAGTGATGGGTATATTTCCCATACACACCACATAAATAACACAAATGATTGGTCTATATTTTAGCATTTTTTTCCTAGTTAGGTGGCTTATTAAGGTCTTGATCTATGGGATTCACTATGGATTTATAAGGTGGGTTGGTGGGTTGGGCTCCACCTCCCTTCCATTAGTTGCTTCCTTTTATCTTTCCCCAATACTTTTTCTTGGGTTGCGCTTGTTGATTATTGGGTGCAAATTAAGCAAGCATGTTATGTTGGGAGTACACTTTCCCATGAGGGAAAGGAGGAGTAGCGAGGTGTGGCTGCACTGGAAGAGGGAAAATAAAGGGATAGTATGGGTTCATGGCCAGAGGAGCCACAAATATAGTAGAAGCACCTCCAAACATGGTGCCACTACACGAGGGCTCATGAACATGGGGAGCCGAGGTAGGACATGAATATGAAGTATTCGTTCATGAATGGGATGAAGCATGTGATAAATCAGGGTTGTATCTAGGAGTGGAAATAAGGACCTGGTGAGGATGCACAATGTTAGGAATATTACTATATGCATAACCACTCATTAGGGGAGGGTAACATATGGATTGGGTAGGGATGCAACAGTGCCAATGACACCATCTGCAACACAAGATTCCCTTGGCGGGTATTTTCGAGAGGAGTCTATGTGAGGGGAATCAAGGATAATGGTATACAAATAACCAGACTACACATATATAAAGTCAAACTATTGATATTTGAGGATATCATCTTCTTCTATTTGGGGTCGTTTAGATTCCACATCATTGGCGATGTCAAGAAGGAGTGACTTCAGAAACCAGTCTAAAAAGATCCCGTCATTGAGTTTGATTTTACAAAAAATCTGTCGTTGACGCCACGCATGGATGTGGTTCATGATGTGGGTGGAGGAGTTATGTTGACAGGAGACAAGTATTTCTACTCCATCATCATATTGGATGGGTAACTGGAATACCTACAGGAAAGTGGAGGCTAAGGACACGAATTTGGGATGTGTCCCATGCGGTTGGTCTATGTACCACTTGGTGGCATCATCAATTAAGGTCCTATGGAATAGGTGTATCCTGATGGAATCGTCTATGATGTTGTTTGAAGAGAACCATAGGTGAAACAACATGATATGGTTATGGGGATCTTCCCCAACCTTCCCTTCGATCTTTGGAATGCATGATGGTTGTTTGGTGGCATAGGGGGGTAGTTTGGATAATGGAGGATTGGATCATTGGTCATCCTCACCAAATTAGGGAGGCTAAGGCTAGCCATAAATGGAAATATCACAGTGTTGGGGCCTCCCAATGGAGGGTTTCCTAGAGGAGGACTCCCTGGAGGAGGGTTCCCCAGTGGAGGGTTCCCTAGAGGAGGGTTCCCTAAAGGAGGGTTTCCTTCGCCAGATGGGGGAATGTTAACAACCATGGTATCACTAGTATGTGGATGTGCAAAGGACTCTAATTGTGAGGATTCAGAATTAGGAGACTTGGAGAGGTGCTTCGATGACTGTGTAATGTATTGAACTAAGGTATGACATGAGGAGTTGACCATAGGGTTTAAGATAACATATTGAGGGGGTTGGACCCGAAGCCTTCAAGAGTACCTCAGGGGATCTATAGTGATGAATTCCTAGCTAAAACAACCCAATGGCACAAGGTTGTGGTAGGGTAAGCTCAAATTGAAAAACAAGATAAAAAAGCCAGCGCAACCGAGTGTGGAACAAGTGATTTGAGGAAAATAAAAGAAAATTCATCGAAAAGATCAACCCTAGAAAGAAAATGACCCACTAACCTAAAATATGTCTACACATTCAAAAATAAAAACACCAAATATAATCTTCCTCGAATATTTTATTTTGTGTGGTAATGCCCTCCTCATTAGACAAAAAGAGGCAGGAAGTTTAGTCGAGTCTTCCAATCAATGGACAGCGATGGGGGAATCAATACTATATAGACCCAATGAGTGAATATCAAAAGTATAGTTGCATATATGGGGCTGCAGCTAACTCTATCTGTCCTAGGTATCCCCCCACCGAAGGCAATGGCCTTTGGGTAAGATACCTAATAAGAAAGGATTCTAGGTTACCTCATTCAAGACACATCAGAATGAGTATTCTATAACTTTATTATGAAGACAACGTTCTAGATGACCTTCAATGCCGAGTGGGGATGCTGCACCACTTATCCATTCGGTTCCAGTCTTGTTGTTTTCCATTATAGGAGAGGCTCACCCCATATATTGGCCTAAAATAGTGTCTCGAGTACTAGAGGATTTTATCTCCCTAAAAAGAAAATCATTATGTTTCAAATGTATAGTGAAAAAGGGGAATTATTGGGATGCTTATCCCTAGTGTCCTCACTTAACTACAAGATTCTTTTTTCCTCAAATGAGGTTAATGTGTGTTAAGTTATGGTTTATTTTAAAGACATCGCTTAGCGGCATGAACCAAGTGATAGTTTGAATTAGGAAGTGTTTGTGTGTGCACTAGAGGTGTGTACAACTACTAACTAAGAAATTAAATGCTTAAAATAAATGAACATATTCCAATACTGAGTTTAAACTTTTATTGAAAACATCTCTTCAACATAGAAAGGCTATGACAAAGCATTTAACATTCAAATCATAAAAATAAAGGTACATGAAACAATCTACTATCGTAAATATCAGGCAGAGGCCCCAATCCAGCAAACAAACAATGCTTTAAACAATAATACTTATCATTCACCTAAAAAAAGATCGATTTTTCATCAAGTACTCACTGAAACAGTAATCATGTATTCAGAAAGAACTCTTAACAAAACTAAAGAAGCGGTAAATACTCAAATGTAAAGGATTTTTTCTTCACCACAAAGACATAAAATACATCAGAAAAATACTGCTACAGCAAGCAAGGGTTGCAAATAGGATTTAAAGGCATTGTCAACAATCATGAACTGAAAAACCAAAACTGTCTAAAAGGGGAAGAGGGAAAACAGATTGCTAAAAAATGAAAAACAATTGCAAAATATTGAAACAGAAAACAAGTCACTCTTATTGGGAGAAATTGAGCAACCCAAGTCACTCAGGACTGTCAGAAAAGTGCGACCCAAGCAAAAAAAATAGTTTCGGGAACAAGTTGCACTTACCGAGGAAAAATAAGAAACTTAGGTTACTCAAAACTAGGCAAGAGGTGCGATCCGACATGAAAAGACTTAGAAATGGGAAACATTGGGTTCACAAAATATGGGAAAATACAGACCGATTTTTCAACTGTAAACTATTAGGTAATAGCATAAAAACAGATACAAGTAAAAACAGAGGATTAAAGATCAAACAAGGGCCGGAAAGGTTGGACGAGCACAACCAGGTAACAATACCTATCGTCCTCAGCAGAGTCACCAAAAATTGTTGCTGGTGTTTTCACACTAGCACATGCCAAATGCCACCTACTAAGGGTTGTGCTAACCTTAGTCGAGTTTCAATAGAAAAAACATAAAATAAATAAAATAGAAACTGAAATGACTAATCTAACAGGCAAGAAAAACTAAATAAAAATCAAATCAAATCTAAGCTAACATGCATTCTTCATTATATAAGACAACATAAACAACATTATTTAAAGAACAAATAATGCATTTTTTTCATTTTAAAAATGAGATTTTACAAGAGTAAGTGTCACCTATGAGTTGCAGTGGAAGGGTCCCGTACATATTTCCAAGGGAGGGTCAACTTGATCTCCTAGAATTCCATGATCCTCCGACCATACGCCACATATGTGATACTCATCAAGGTGAAATAGGAACATGATAGGGGAGTTCTAATCTCAAGGATATTTTTGCAAAGTAATCGCTTAAGCAATAGATGGAGAATTGGTATGGAGTGAGGGACCCTAATGGTTCATTTATTGTAACACCACATTTTTTACCCTAGAATTTAATTATGTAAATATGGATGATATGGTTGGAATCCCAACATGAAAATGTAATTAAGTACATTTTATATTTAATATAACCCATGACTACCGCAAACCAAGAAGGATGAAGAAGAGATGGGGGGATATCCTTCCACAAGTGGGAGATGATCATCTTAAGCTTGGGGATTAGAGGGGGAAAATATGTCCAATTCCAAATATGCCACTTGTCCAACTCTCCTTAGAAAAGGGGTAAAAGTGACCAACCGCATGGATTCCAAGTGCCTAGTTCCTATCAACCCTGGTGCCACTTGACTTTTTGTTACACCTAAATCTCGTCATCATGAGTCCTATGTAAACTCGGTGCCTTGATCCCTGAATTTTCCTTGACCATAAGTCATCTAGAGCAAGTTGTTGATCCTTTATCCACATTTTCTAGTTAGGTCGGCGTATCTTGTCTTCCAACAAGAAGCGCATGACTAGGCTCGGTGCAGAGTGTCATCTGGAAGCCTGCACCGGTGGCATAGGTTTCCTTCATTCGACTTGTGCTTGCCCCTTCCTGCTGCAAATTTTCCTCATGCGGCATGCACCAGGGTTGGTTTAAATGGATAATGAGACCTTCGACCGACTTCTCGAAGCATGATGAGGTGGAGGGTCATCCTTAACTTCTAGGTGAGTTGGCCTTCAGTTTCCTAACCTCAAGGGATGATCCCTCACCCTTCTACCCATAATCTTCAACCTACTCTATCCACTTGTTCCTATAAATATGAAGCTCCTCTCCATTCCAAGGGGAGGAAAGTCTATAGTACTCTCATGCTGGTGAAATTATCTTAGGTGACTCTTACTTATCCTTGAGAGGCTTACTTCATCTTTGGAGGCTTGGTTTGGTTTGGCTTGTTGGAAGGAAGGTTGCGATGTTAAGGCATAGGTTGTAACGTTCTCTTCTTTTGTACTCTCCTTTATACAGTTAATAGAATATCTTCCCATATATATTATCGTGTTGCTGATGTGTAGAGTTCACTTCCTTAACTATTAGCTTAGATCAATCGTATCTAATATATGCTTTTATCGTTTGATTGTTTCCACTTGTTCAACAGGACTATGCAGCTGCAGATATGAAGGTGTTGGGACATTGGATCAAGCAAAGAGAAAGAGGACTTGTGAATCCTAGGTAAGAGACCAATTTATCTATTTGCATTTATATTGATCTAGGGAAGCTGATTCTATTCTATGTTTATTTGTTCTAGATCCACTTGGACTAGGGAGATCTGGCCTTTAGGTCTACTTAAGTAGATTGTCCGAAAACAAATCTGGCGACCATACTGGGGACTCTTTAGTTTTGGTTTCAGTTTGAATGTGTTGTTCCTTGATTTCTTAGTGAGCCATTTCTTTGCCTCCTGAACCCTCCCATCATCAAATTTTCTTGTTGGAGAGTCTGTTGACTTTCCCTGATTCTATTTGGATCAGTAAGAGGCCATTTGCTGTTTCATTGTTTGGAGATCTCTAGTTTTTTCCATTGGTCATTCACTCGACGCACCTGGGTAGTACATCCAGTGTGTTGCGTCCTCTTAGGCGCTTACTCCTTTTGAGCATATTGCACCTCCGACGCATTTGAATTTCATATAGCCTGCGTTGCCAACACTGTAGCCTTGTACATAGTGTGCACCTGGCACTCTGAAAATAACTGTAGAGTTCATCGGCCTTTCAAGCTTGGTGCTTGGTACCTTTCCTCTCCAAATTTTGATTTTGACCTGACCAACAGGCCTCTCTATGCTGTATCTTCCAGTCAGAGACTTGATTACTTAGCATTGATTTGTGTTTGGGTTTGTTTGTGTTGATTTTTGGGTTCCATTTGGTCAAGTGAGAGTTTCGGTGGTGGCGGGAAATTTCAATCCCCCACGGTTATCCGCTCAATCTTGGATTCCCTTATCACCTTACCAGAACTATTCAACATGATAGATCTGATTCCGAACCCATCCTATACTTAGCCATTTAATGTTGGTTGCATTTGTTTGATTTAGAGTGATTTGAGTGTCTTTGAGTACATTTGGGTCCTTGTCATTTTTGTTTGAGATTTTCTGAGTCATTAGAGTGTTGCAATCAGTCTCTTGTTTTCTGTTGTTACATCTGAAAAGCATTATTATTATTAGATCTTGCTTTGATATATGCAGGGAAAATTTGAAGAACCCCCCTTCAATTTCTATGTATAAAAAAAGGGCGAATCTCCATGATATATAGGAAAATATGAAGGCTATTTTATCAATGTTATAGTATGTATATATAATTTTTTGGTGAAGCTCTCATTGAATTATATAATCCTGTATAATATTGGCAAATCTTGCACTAAATTATAAAACCTTTTAAAATCAACGACCCTTCTAATGTGGACATTAAGCAACTTGCAAAACGAAATTCAACCTATAAAATCTGGACGAATGTAATTTGACTTCAATTTCCATGAAGGTGAAGGAGCCCCTATCAACAACCATTTCTAGAAATCGAGGGTGAATGGGAGATACTTAGCGACTAGTTTGTCGAATAGAGGTTTAAATCCATTTTTAGAGGGGATAAATTGTTTTATCTTGGATCCCCTTTTTAAATTCGATGGGGCTAACCTCCTATTCATTAAAAATAAACAAATAAAATGTGGGCTAATCATACCTAATGGGTGTTTAATAAAAAATTATCCCATTAATAATTTAAAACCCCTAAATTTAGCCCATGGGCTAAGATTAGCCCCTAAAATTTTCCATGGATATATGCATTAAAAAAAAATCAAAAGTCCTTCATTCTATCTATTTTCAAGATCATTTGGAAATTGTTGTGGGATTGTTTCGTGCTTTAGAATTCATTGTTTATATCTTTGAGAATTTTGGGAAGGAAATCGGTTGATTATATTTTTCTTAGTTATGAGTCTTTCATCTCTTTGAAAAGATCAAGTGAATTCAAGCTCTTGCAAAGTATTTCAAATTTGAAAGGTTCTATGCACTTTTGGTCTTTTTGTGCTTTTTAGTTCGTCATTGTGGAAATTGAAGAGTTAATGCATTCTAAGTAGAAAACCTCTTTTTCATCACTACTTAGATTCATTCTAGTTTGAAAAGACAAAAATAAAAAGTTTTGATTTGGTGTGTTATTATTTTTTGTGTTTTGTTGGAAAAGACGAAAAGAGTGCTTTAATCATCTTTGGTAGATTTTGAACTTTTGAGATTTGTTGTCTTGTTGTGATCATTGGAAAAATAAATTTCTCCTTACCTTAGATAGACTTCATCGAAAGAAAAGGAAATGTGAACCTTCATGTAGCTAGGGTTGCATTATTTTTAAATTCATGTCTACACCTCATGCATTCACCTAACCGCATAAGATAAAATTAATCGGTAGCTTTATGTTAAAATCTACTAGTTACTTGTGTGATAAGTTAGTGACGTGTTTCGGCGTCGTAAAACGTGGCAGTTGTCATTACTTGCCTGCATTGAATCCTGGGGGCCTGCATTTCTTCCACGTACCAACCGGTATATCGAAGTCTATTTCACATACCCTTAGGTATATTGAAAGGAACTTCACATACTCAATAGTATATCAGAAGGATCTTGTTGTACGGTTGTGCATTACACAACACCACTATGGATTCGTGCTCCCACGTACCTTGAGTATATCGGGAGACTCTCCTAGGATTCTTGAAACCAACTTATCTAACCATTTGACCATATTGGCAGAGCAATACACCAAGAACAACACTCGGGGATCTACTACGCACGTGCTTCTAGATAGTCGGGTTATACGGTCAGGGTACAGTCCTAATCCTACCTGGTTAGTGCTTTGAAAAATTGGGCCAAGTATAACTGTTGGACCCTGCGGTATATCACGAGTTGCGAAGCCTTGACAATCCTGTGAGGTTCCAGACTCTTGAATCCACACCTGTCACATAAGTTTGCTTGTGGCCTTAGTTTGTGTAGATTTTGGATTTCTTTTCTTTTTGTATCAAAGACACTTAGGAGAAATTATGCTTTAGTCATTCTAGATAAAAAACCCTTGAGAAGGTCCTGTAGAATTTTAAACTTACCACCCGAATATCCCCTTAATCAGGAGGTGCTTTCGAGGGAAAACATGGATCCACTAGTTGTTGTCATGTCACCTGAAGAAGAAAATTACACCATGGATTCAGAAGTTAATTTTTCACTTCCTTTGAGTCCACTAATCACTGATCCTCCAATGTTTGTGACCATGGAACAATAAACCCCAGGATGACCCTATATCCACAACTTTTGGTCCATCTGCATCTTTTTGGGAAACTACTCTAGGGAAACAATGGGCTCATTTTTCCATACTTCCATCTGCAAGAACCACACCTCCTTATTGGGTTCCAAATGATGAGTTTCTAGCACCCTTCAGGGATCGCCTCGATCGGATACAGACAACCGGTGAAGAACTTAGACGACAGAGTCTCTCACAAGGGAGTCAAAACTACAAAGTGCCCATGTCTCAACATATCCAAATTCGTTCTTTATATTTCACTTCACCGGAAACACCCATACATAACGTGACCACTTATGAACCTGGTCAACCCTCATTTCCTGGGAGTACACCTCTTAATCAGGAGACTGGTTCCATACCTGAGATGACTCAAAACATTGAAGCACAATTGTCCAACACCCCTCATACTACTACTGTAACGCTACCCCCCTCCTCCCCCACCCCAAAACTCAAGGGGAGGCTGCTCTTTACCTCCTAATTTCATCATAAGTATTGTTCCTCCACTAGTATGTAACCATCAACCTATTGTGATTCAACCATCAACAAGTGGTCGAAACATCGTTACTGGGGGACAACCCATGTTCGCTAACCATAATATGAGTGGAGGGATTCCAACTAGTCATTCTGTTGGAAGCTCCTTATCATTCACGGCACCTACCATGGGATTACATCATGGTGGGGGACCATCCAACCTAAATCAATAACTATGGATTCATATGTATCCAGTAAATTTCAACCGTGTGTCAGGACAATACCATCCGGGAAACATGGTTCCCGAGGTACCTTATCCTGGAAACCCAAACACTCCATGGGGACATCACAATGTTATGCCAATTGGACCCCCAATAACCTTTCCTCAAGTCCCACCACCCCCACCACCGTTTGGTCCACCCCCACCTCCTTCCAGAGGCGGCGGCCCCCACCTCATTCTAGAGGGGGCGGACCTCCACCTTGTGGTAGAGGCCCACCTCATTCCGGCAGCAGCGTCCCACCCTACTTCGGTGGAGGAGGCGGAGGCCCACCTAATTTCGGCGGTGGTGGACCCCCGCCTTTTGGCAGAGGGCCACCCTATTACGACGGCAGAGGCGGAGGGCCACCCTATTCCAGTAGTGGAGGAGAAGGGACACCCTATTCTGGTGGCAGAGGCGGAGGGCCACCTTATTCCGACGGAAGCGGTGGACTCCCCCCTTTCGACAGGGGCCCACCTTATTCCGGCAGTGGAGGATTCCCCCCTTCCGATGGCGTACCACCCTATTATGGAAGCGGACCACCATCAAGTCCACCACCCAACCCATGTGGCACACCCCCTTATGGAAAATTCCCTATGGGAGCACCTTACAATCAATCGATTCAAGGTCCTACTGGTCCAAAAATGCCATATCAATACTACTAGTATCCGTAGCCAAATCAACAGCTTCCATTTCTGGTTACTTTAGACCTTCCAGACCTGTCTCGTTTGACCAATGATCCCATCCTACACGGTTATAATTGGACACCCATTGCGGTTAAGTTACCATCCTATATTCCAAAGTTTGATGGAAATCCTGGTGAAGACCCGAAGAACCATGTGATGACATACCATTTATGGTGCTCATCCAATTCCTCGATGGATGATTCGATCTGTCTGAGGGTATTTCAAAGGACCCTCACCAGTACAGCTGCCAAGTGGTGCATTGAGCTACCACCACACTCATTTCCTGATTTTCGTTCTTTAGCTATGTCATTCCTGACTCATTTCCAGTTACCCATCCACTATGAAACTGGTACGGACTTACTGACTTCTCTTAGCCAAACCACCACAACTCATATCTCCGATCATATCCATGAGTGGCGGAGGAGACAACGTCTCATTAAGGCCCCCATTCCAAACCAATTATTAGCTGACTGGTTTACAAAATCTCTTTTACCAACCGTATCTAGAGATGTAGCTATGGGTGGGGTCATCACCAAGGAAAAGGCTATTGCTCGTGCCCACTACGTAGACCTTTTCTATTCCCAATCTGGCACATTGTATGATATTGTTCCTGACGCTCCCCGTCCTACCTATGATCTTGCAAAACCACCCCAGGGACCTCATGCCGACAACATTATTGGTTCCATCCACTCCCAGCCTCCTACTCAAACCATTGGATCCTAGAACCACCATGGTTCTTCCCCACCCTTGCCACTGGCTGGCAGTAGCACCACCAAGTCACCCATTCCTCTCACTGAGGAGGTGAATTCTTTTCAGTTAGCTTCGCCTCAGAAATCCGGTGGAAAGAAGAAAACCAAAGGTAAACCCAAGAAGTATTCCAACCAGCAGGAACATAAGAACCCTCCCGAAGACACAAAACATAAATGGAAGTTCAAGTATCCTTGTTTACTATGTTGTGGGGACCATTTCTCCAAAGAGATCCCACACAGAGACGAAGTGCAGAAGTTTCTTAAGGGAAACTCCACACCCGCAGTTCTCAACGATCCCTTCCCCACTCAAAACCAATAAATGATCACCCAACCCTCTCCTTCTCAAGGAGAAACATCCTCCATCGCGCATGTTCTCATGATGCATAGTGAAACGGTTAACTTGAATACACAATCACGATCATACGAATCTGTCCCTCCTAAGGAACCTGCCAGAAGTAATACTGAAAAAGCTTCCACCTCTACCTGAGATATTTCTGCATCGCAAGGTTCTCTCACCATCGAGAAACCTTCATTAGATTCAATATTGTGTCCGCTCAAGAGCACGATTTGAAAAGCAATTTTCAATCCTAATTCTCGGGAAGCTCAGAACTATAACATTGTAGAGGACCTGGCGCAAGCTTAGTGTGCCATGTCGACGCTAGAAGTCTTGCAGAACTGTCCCAATCAACGTAAGACTCTCCTCACTGCCATCGGCACAATAGACCCAAATTCCTCAAATACGATCATGTTTAAACTTGAGTATTTTAAACCAAGGATTTCCCACCAGCTGGATTTCCAAATTGTCACAAAGGTTCCTGGGAAGACAATCCATCGTACTGTGTTAGACGAAGGTGCTTCCACATCGGTCATGTCGTTATCATGTTGGTGAGCCATCAATTCTCCTGATTTAAATCGTTCCCCTACTACCCTGAAAGCATTCGACAGTCGTGGATTCCAACCTCACGGGATCTTACAAGCCTTAGTAGTAGAGTTGGGGAAAAAGACTGTGACCATTAACATGGAAGTGGTCACTTCCCCTTTGGATTATAATCTCTTTCTTGGTTGTAACTGGTTTTACACCATGACTACGATCACGTCATCCGTCTTCTGCATTGTGCAATTCCCCCATCAAGGTCGAATTGTCACTATCGACCAACTAGACTTCTGTACATCGGACACCTCTACTCACCCTGGAGACAATGTCCCTCTGTTAGGACAATCTTCACAGCTATACAAGAGCGTGGGGGTCGGCCTCATAAAATATTCATCTCTTATGGGCATATTTCCAACCTCGAAGCCCCCCAACATGTTGCCACGGTGAACATGATCTCCTCCATGATTCCATCATCTTCCAACTCTAGAGATCAATTTCTCATACCATATGAGGCCACCATGCACTTGATTGGAGATACTATGCCTCTCTCACCAGCTGAAGCTACTTATGAGGCTATCCAGTCAGCCCTTGAGGACCACTTGGTTGTGGCCTCTACGTCTTATTCTCTACAGCGGATGTCATCCTCACCAGATCCTGTGCTCTGTACTTTCCATTCTAATGAGTCCATTATGGATATTATGAGCACGAATGAACCTTCATGGGAAGACCTTCACCACCGATCTTCTTTCCTACCCTCATTAGATTATGT
Organism: Larix kaempferi; assembly: GCA_027924585.1. Lineage (NCBI taxonomy): Eukaryota > Viridiplantae > Streptophyta > Pinopsida > Pinales > Pinaceae > Larix > Larix kaempferi. The sequence continues at coordinate 22,174,797 of BSBM01000742.1, read as the reverse complement.
GGAGAACACTATCACAACCATTTTTTCACCAAATTCATATCCTTTCCCATAGTCACCGAGCCTCACTTGTGATACGGTTACGGAAGGAAACATGGAAAACATCACGCCTACCATCCCGATTGACATCTCGGTTACATCGATCGTCGTGGAACATATCCGCATCTGCCAGAAATGCTCTCCTGATGAGCTTACCACATTCATGGCCTTATTCAAACAATTTAGCGACGTCCTCGCATGGACCTATGAGTAAATGCCCGAGATCAATCCTACCATTGTTGTGCACGAGATCCAAACCTATCCCGACGCTTTTTGTCTGCCAAAATTTACAACCAGTGCACCCTCGAAAAACTACGACAAGTAAAGTTGAGATTGAAAAGATCTTGAAGATCGGCTTTATCTATCCTATTCCTTTAACATAATGGGTCTCCGACGTCATCGCTATGGCCAAGAAGCAGGGTACTATTAGGGTCTGTGTCGATTATAGGGAGATGAACAAAGCCTATCCTAAGGAAAACTATCCTACCCCTTCATCGATTAGATCATCGATAATTGCACCAGGAGCGTCATCTTCTCGTTTATCGATGGATTTTCCGGTTATAATCAAATTGAGATCCACCCGACCGACCAACACAAGACCGCTTTCATCTGCCCCTAGGGTACATTTGCTTATTGTAAAATCCCTTTTGGCCTCAAAAATGTTGGTGCTACATTCCAGCCTTCCATGTCGTATGCTTTTCATGATGTGAAGGACTTTGTGGAACCCGTTGATGCCCCGAAATTTGCAGCACCTACAGTTAGGGATTCTCCCTGGTAAGTAAGAACAATTAGATCACTCACCGTTTGGTGTGGGGAATCCATCTGGTTAACGGCCCGGCTACCGTATGTAATTTTTAAGTTGAGATTTCACCGGTTGTGGCCCGATCCACCATTTATGTATTTTATATTTAAAGATGATATGCAAGTGATCTATCTAAATGCATGTAATTAAAACAAATCTGATATAAAACTATCTAAGCTAATTAATCTATCCATGCAGGGAGCAAATCTGAAACATGAGTAATATGCTGGAAATATACCCAAGAATCTCACAGATAGTTGTTCAATAATATAGATACATTTACAACAGAATGTAAAAGATAACAAAGATAGCTCTGATGTGATTAAAACATTCCATTACTCATTTAACACATGATTGTTTGCACAGGAAATGAAAGCATTCATAAAAAATAATTAATTCAGAATAGTTAGGAACGATCTCACAGTATATGCATGAATGGTGCAGAAATAATTCAACATACATTCAACACATCCCCAAGCAAAACGCAGTGCTAGATTTTCCCAGGCAAATGGAGCTTTCTTTATTAATGCAGCAAAGTAGTTCATGTACAAGAAAAACCAGTCCCTTCACCTGCCAAAAGTCCTTTCCTTCTATTCTATTCCTCTATTTATAGCTTTACAAAATAATCTTTCTCCAACCCTAACCCTAGGGAAGCACAAAATTTTTCCTTCTAGTGCTCATATAAGACACATTTAGTTTCCAGCTACTTTTTAAATTTTTATACAATAAATCAGCTTTTAGTTGTCTTTTAGAATTTATAATAAAAAACAAAATTAACTTCCAGCTGGTCTTTCCACTTCAGCTGGCCTGTCCGCTTCAGCTGGCCTGTCCACTTCAGCTACCCTTTTCACTTCAGCTGCCCTTTCCACTTCAACAATGTAATTGGTCCACATTCCAGCTTCTCATATAATAAAATTTCCCGGCGCAGAAACCATCATTTTTAGTGAGATCTCATGCTTGTATAGTTTTGTTTTAATGTTTGTTACTCCTACTGATGTCGCCTGGGCAATGTCCTCCAGAAAATAAGCATGAATAGAAGCTTTCCCAATAAACCGATGGAGGTCTTCTGGTGTCAGGACATCTATCTTCTTTAGGTATTCTATTTCTGAATTCAGGTCACCCTGCAGCTCTGACAAACGTTGCTCTTTATCAAGAAAATCATCTATGGTCTGAGGTAAAACCATGACATTTCTCATGTTTTTCTCGGATATTTAAGTAGAAGTCGATACATTTCCCGATAGTTTTCTGGATTCCACTCATTATTTTTGTACCACAGTCTCTACAAAACTCAAGGAGTCCTAAATCCAGCTGTGAATATTCTTCAGACTTGAGAGGTAGGTTCCCTGGGAATCCTGATTTTCCTTTTCTCCATTCAAGCTTTCTATTGATTTACTCCAAGTGGCGTACATATTTTTTTTTGAGCCTCAGTGCGTCAGCCTTAATTACTTTCATCCTTGAAATCATTCTCTTCATCTTATAGACCTCTTCTGTGATCATCTCCAGTGACTGATGAATTTTCCTCAACGTATCACCTGCTTGCTCATGGAATGGGGTTAATTCCTGTTTCTTCTCATCTGCAGCCTTTAGTTTCTCTAATAGCTGCTCCTTTTCCTTTGTCAACCTTTCGAACTGAGGCTTATAGAGCTCTATATGTTGTATATTGTTGGCCTCATGTTGCTCTAACTCTTCTATGTGAGTTTTTAATTCTTTCTTCTCGCCTTCCGTGATTACTAGTTGCATATTTAGTGCATCCTTTTCATCTTCGAGCTTTTGGGTATGTTCCTCTATCTCCCCCTTTTCTTCTTGAAGCTTACTATATTTTCTTTTCAGCTCATTACCTTGATGCACTTCCTTCATCAGATTATCCTTCACTTTGAAGAGCTTGTCCTTGTATTTTTTCACTTCTTCTACCAGCAGATCTACATTATCGGCACTTGCCTGAACCGAAGCCACATTGGATGCTGTCGTGAACTGAGGTTCGCTATTAGTCCCCTAAAAAATCGAAACTTCTGTTATTTTGAATTCATCTTGGTCGTCTTGAGTTTTCATCCTCTTTTCTGATCTTCTCATGATAGCCTTCTTCTTTTTATCGAAAAAGATGGAATCCAGCTTTGCCACTTGGTGTTGCTTTGAGGGAGTGAATGGGGTGAGAGAGAGCTCCTGAGTTTAGACATGTCCTTCAGTGGTTGTCTCTGGAAGTTTTTTCATTGATACATCTATGTCCATATCTTGTGCACCCGAGCTCCCTTGTTCCACAGCTTCCTTGGAATTCTCGGCTTCCTCTTTTTTCCTTTGCAATTCCTCTACTTCCTTATCCACTCTCTCCTTTATTTCCTGCAACTTTTCAGCCTCTTATCTCTTTATCCTTTCGGCTTCTTCTTTCTGCAGTCTCTCAGCTTGCTCCTGCTGAATTTTGGTAGCTTTTGCACACTGACGTTGTTTCTCTTCATGTTCCTTTTGAATCCTTTTTGCTTCTTCCTTCTGGAGTCTATCTGCCTCCTCTTTTTTATTCTTTCTGCTTCCTGTAACTGCATAGCCACTGCTTCCTAACGCTGCTTCTCCTCTTCCTCCTCCTTCTTTAGCCCAGCTCCTATGGCAGCCTTGGAACTGGAATCGGCTCCGCTTTTGGGGAGGTAGCGCTTGCCCAAATCGGTCATGTTTTTGGCACTTCGAAAGAACTCTTCATCTTTGTCAAAAAGGTGCGCGTAAGCAAAAGTGACCTTGCAGTTAATACAGTGAGCAGTGACTTTTCCTTCAGGGTCATGCCTTCTGAAAATACTTGTTCCAAAATGGAAGGCTTCTAAGTCCTGAGAAAATTCTATACCATCTCTAACCTTGGGGAGCTGGTATGCTCCAATGGTAAAAGGCATTGGCAGGTATGCAGCCTTCTTCTTGTCATGGATCACCTTACTAAATCCATCGATAAAGAGTTGCCTTACAGCTTCTTTATGCACTATGTAATCCATGGCATACCGGGGCAATAGGAACGGGGGTCGACTCCCTCCACACATTTTGATGTATGTTCCCTCCGAAGAGAAGTAGTAATCTACGAATGCTTCTATGATTGGCATAGCATTCTCTGATAGGAAATTTGGTTCCACCTTGAAGAGTAGTTTATATAGGGGCATGATGAACTTTTCACAAATTTGAGTGTAGTGGCTTGCATACTTGTGCGCCCACGTCATCTGATAAGCAACATGGAGGGGAGATTCTTTGCTCTTCCAGATGCATTCCAAATCAGGGAAAGGGTGTTTGATGAATAAACAGTCCACCAGATAAGAGGACATGAAGAAATCGGCTTTAGTTTGTGTCAATCCTCCCTGTGTAGCACTTATATGTAAATCCATGCTATCCAAGATGATATCATCCCAGTTGAATATTGTACCATGTGTGGCCACATGGAACATCATCGACACCCAGACGAGTTTATATATGTTTCCATTTGCTACACCGAAAACTCGGCTCAACATGAGGGCGATGAGCCTGTACGGAGTCCTCAGATGCTGACTCTCATACTCTCCATTGGTCCTTGACATTATTTGCTTTTCAGCAATTGTCATCTTCTTTACATATTCCAAAGGGTCTATTTTTAGACCTGATATCCACTCATCATTCAGTAGGGTCTTAGGGCAGGGAAATTTGTATGTTTTCGTGATATGATCTGGTGCAAAAGATGCAAGACCCATCCCGGTGACATCTGTGATGAATCTGGTGTCAGTATTCACCTGGGGTAGTATCCAACCATTAACCTCCGAGCATGGGAACAACTCGGGGCAGGTTGCTGCTTTGTGGAGACCAAACCTTTTGATGTTCTTATAAACCATTAGCTTTTCCAAGGAGGCTTCAAGGAATTTTTGGTCTTCTACAACTCTGTATTGTTCACCCCATTGATATTTTGGGGCAGCTCCTGTCACAGCTTTCATGTCGCCGAACATCGTCTCGAGTGAGGTGTCCAAAAGTATTTCTATGTCTGAGTCTGACTCGGCTAACTTGGCTTTCTTTCTAGCGGATCGCCTATGCATATCAAACCTATGATGAAAATGAAGGGACAAATGAGGGATCTCAATTGTGTATGAGGAATACAGTGTAAGGTGCAAATGAGCAAAGCAGAACTTGAATTGACATGAATGTTAGTCTCCTTTCCCAAAACATTTATATACAATTAATCCATATAGCAGTTTAATGATCGTGATTCAATCATAAAGTAAGTGTTGTAGATGTTCATCTAGTGTTATTTAGAAATTAAAGATGGGAACTACCTATGCCTTTGAAGAAACAAATTTCAAGCAAACCATGCATGTGCAAGACTATCTTTTGAGCAACCATTAAAAGTAACGGATGAAGCCTTTTTTATGAAAACAAAACAACCATACAAGCATCTAAAACTGAACTAAAACTCATGTCAAGAAAAACTAATAGAAGCAAATGTGTGTGTGTGAAAAGAAACAAAAAATCTGGGTGATCTCTGTCGACGAGAGAGGACTTCCATTACTAAAAAGACGACTCTTTCTCGGCCTAAAAAGACCCAATGGACACCACGATGTGAGACCACGCAGGGAAAACAGTGTGGGCTAAAAGACTGGAGCAGATAATAGTGCAGGTGCAGGTTTTTTAAGGTTCCAAAAACTGATAGACCTTGAAGTGAACAACTGTGGCCAAATGGATTAAGCCGAGGAAAAAAAATGAAAAAGGGACATGAGGTTCGAAAGAAAGATGCGGGCACAAATGACTACGGCATGACTTCCTCTCGGTTTCACACAGATGAGGGGAAACTGGAGTTAAAAAGAGCCTGCCCCCTAAAACCTCTAAAAGCTTAAAAGACCGGAAAACGATAAAATGAAAGATCCCAGCATTCAAAAAAAATGGAACAGGATTGTTGAACCTACCTGTCAACAGTGGAGTGGCTTACTGAGCAAGTGGCGAGTCCTATAATTGGTGGAAAATTGGCGTTCTCCCTTTGGTGTGTGGATGGTGCTCCTCTAACTTGGAAAATGGTAAGAGTGAAGAACTTAAAACCCCGTTTGCATATATATACACCAGAGCAATTAACACATACGTGAGTGGTAGTTGGGCATTTAAGGGCACAGGGCTCGATAGATTGAAAATTAAATGTGCACGGGGCTCCTCTTTTAACGTTTCCACCTTCCCATACTCGCGTCCTCCCAAAAAAATAGCGTCGATGGTCTGCGCGGAGTAGGCGGTCGGCGATACAAATTTAGCTGTCGCGCAACAGTCAGCTCAAAAATAATTAAAAACTGCGACAGTGGGAGAGACAAGACTCTCGGCAAAGGCATACGATCGACGAAGTTAAGTTGATTGTCAGTGCAACGGTGTGCACACTTGAGTCTTAAGACTGCGACCCAGATGCCACGACGAGGATCGGTGAAGGGAAAAACAAAACTGCGCAATGGTCGGCTAGGTTGGTGCTAAACACTATGACCAGTCGGTCAGATAGAGCTCAAGCGCAAGCGACTGATCGGCGAGAAGTGAGCCAAATAATGGTGCAACGGTCGGTGAAGATAAAGTCAGGATCGACGCAATAGTCGGCGACAATAACGTTAAACACTGCGACCGGAACGCAAGAAAAGGCCCAAAAACAAGTGACTGATCGACGAAAGATAAGCCTAAACATTGCGTAACGATCGACAAAAACAATATTAAATACTACGACTGGTAGGCGAAGATAACCCTAAAATCTGTGACCACTCTATCAACAAAAACCACTGGTCAGCAAAAAATAGACTAAAAGCTATGACCATTTTTTGGAGAAAAACTTGAAGTTTTTCCTTAGCCGAAAACAACTTCTCTTAGGAGAAAAAGGACAACTTAAAGGGTAAAAAAACCAAGATTTCAAGAGACCACAAAACTCTCTAAAAATAAAAGGAGGGGCCCTATAAGTTTTCAAAAAATTATGGGGATCAGGTTGCAGTAGAAACCGAACCCTATCTCGACAATCTCCCTGCTTATTCACAGCATCGCGAGTTCCACATCGACCATCTGACGACTGTATTCCTCAGATGCAGGTAGTATAGCATCCGTCTGAATCCTCACAAATAATTTTTCTGCATCGAATCAAGATGCCTCCTAGGTTTCATCGTCTCAAAGGGTGGGATCCGCATCGATCCCTTGAAGGTGGAAGCCATTATTTCTCTCCCACCTCCTACTGATATCACTTATAAAGTTTGCAACGGAAGGAAACCTACCTACGGTGTTTTGTATGTAATTCTCTCAAAAGACACAGGGCTATATGCGATTTTTGAAGAAGGATGTCCCTTTCATCTAGGATGACCAAGCCCAACAATCCTTTGACAATTTGAAGTATGCTATTACTCATGCCCCTGTACTCCAACCGCCCAATTACTATAAGGATTACATCCTTTATCTTGCTTCTTCCTCCACCACGATCGCCATGGTCTTGGTCCAGGAAGATGATAACACCCAGGAACATGAGATTTACTACCTCATTAAGGGTCTTATTGACTCTGAAACTCGTTATTCACATGTCGAGAAACTTGCTCTCGTGGCAGTCATTGCTTTCCAAAAGTTCCGTCACTACATCCTACTCCGCACCACTACTATTATTGCCGATTCGAACCCCATGTACCATGTTCTTACACGTCAAGTTCTTGGGGGAAAGTATTCAAGTTGAATCGTGATACTTCAGGAATTTGATATCCTCTTTGAGAAGGCCAAGTCAAAGAAATCTTTAGTTTTTGTAGAGCTCATTTGTGATCTTCCCTGTGCTGATTCCGGAAATGAGCCCATCGACTCCCTTCCAGATGAGTCATTATTTCTCATCAGCATGTATGACCCATGGTATGGAGATATCACGTTATATCTTCAAACCCAACGGTTCAACCCTCAACTATCTCGTGATGACCATCTTCGTATACGCCACCATGCCAAGTACTACTTGATCGTCAGTGATACACTGTATCATCATGGCATTGACTCTATAATTCAACGTTGTTTAACAGACGAGGAGGCTGAACACATATTGAATGACTGTCACTCTGGGGCTTGTGGCGGTCATCTTTCTGGGATGGATACAACCCAGAAAATCCTGCATGCGGGATACTTCTATCCTTCAATATTCAAAGATTGTATTGAGGTCATTAAGAAGTGTCCCCCATGCTAGCTTTTCCAATTCAAAAAGCGCTCACATCCAGCCCCTTTACATCCGGTTATTGTCGTAGGCCCCTTTTCTAAGTGGGGCATATATTTCACACACTGTAAGCCTACCTCGGCCGGGGGGCATGGTTACGTCATTGTATCCGTTGACTATTTTACTAAATGAGACGAGCTTATGCTTACGTACAATGAAGATGGAAAAATCGTTGCACTCTTCATGTTTAACCATGTCATCGCGCCATTCAGAGTCCTGAAAGCCATCGTTACCGATCACGGATCTCATTTTCAAAAACATATGGTAGATGAATTGAGGGCCAGACTAGGTTTTCTCCATGAGAACTCGACCCCATACTAGCCACAGTGCAATGGACAAGTAGAGGCCATCAATAAAGTATTGAAAACCATGATTCAATGCATGGTGGGTACGCACAAATCAAACTAGCACAACATGCTCTTTTATGCCCTATGGGAATACAGGACCTCCGTTAATACTTCCACCAGGTTTACACCTTTCCAACTAGTTTACGGATTGGAGGCAGTTCTACCGATAGAGTGCGAGATTCCATCACTGAAACTTGCAGTCGAACTTCTCTCGAACACTACTGCCAAGGAAGAACATTTCCTTCACTTGGAAAAACTCGATGAAACCCGCTGCGATGCTGCTCTTTCCAATGAAACGCATAAGAAACGCATTAATTCCCAGGATGATAAGTCAGTCAAACCTCTTGTCTTTAATGAGGGGGATTTTTCCTTACATATGACCAAAAACATGATAAGCTGGGGGCAGGCAAGTTTGAGTCCATGTGGCACGGGCTTTATGTTGTAAAACATGTCTTAGAGAAGGGATCTTACGAGCTTGAGGATTATGATGGAATATCTCTGGGGTAGCCTCGCAATGGGCTCTACCTAAAGAGGTACTACACCTGAATCTTTCACGCATTAGTATCTTGTATACACTATACATGGTGTGTGTTTTGTGTGGTGTGACACTTTTCTTTAAGTGTTTTAAGGATATTGGTTTTACACTTATATCATGTTCTGCCTACATGTGCAGATGGAAACCTATTTTGGATTCACTAACGATGTCAGCCGGCATACCCGCAGCCTCGCTTCGGCATCCTGGGTACTTTATTCCCCTACCGACGATCTCATCAGTTCGGGAGGGAGTTTTCTAGGGCATGTGAAATCTCAAGCACAACAAATTTATGGAACAAACACAACAGTTACTACAAATGCATACAGCAAAATGTATGGAAACACTGTGCAGAAGGTTTGCAACAGTAAAATAATATCGTATACTCAGAAGATAGATTACAATGTGTAACAATGGCTACAATAAGCCAAGCAATTCGAATTCCAAAGTTGGTCATTCGAATTGATGCATGAGAGTGGATTACTAGGCATTTAACACCACTCGACACATCAGTTAACCACTTAACTAATCAATAATTGACTCTAACTGAGTAACTGAGTCTAACTCAATGCGGAACTCAACTAAATGCCAAAAAATAGGAGAGGGCGCCTTCTGTCTGCATTTTAATTGAATAATAGGTGAGAAAAACACCAGATGAAGTCAAACAGTGTAGTAAGGCGCCCTAGTATCACCAGTTGGCTGAATAAACTAGTAAATGCTGTCAATTGGACTGAGTAGTGCGCATTAGTCATGCAAATCACCCCTTGAATGGTGGAAAAGGCTCAGATGATGGCCCAGTTGGCTCCTAGAATGTAGGAGGAGGCTCAGATGATGGCCTAGTTGGCTTATAGAATGTAGGAGGAGGCCTAGTTGACTGAAACTGTGATCTGTTGATGATGTAAGCACATGATGGAGTCAAAATAATTAGGATAAGTGGATAATTAAGTTGTAAGGCTCAAATAAATGATGTGTGTTTGGAAAATTCTCCAACAACCCCCCTTAATCTAATCTCATGGAGGTATAAAAATAATAAAATGGTCCTATCAACAAAGGCCATAGGTCACCCAGTACTGAAATAATCCAAAAAATGCTAGAAAAAAATCTAAGAGAGGAAAGAGGGAAAAACCTAGTGGGAAAGAAAACCCCCCCTCAAACTGAACACTGAAGGATCTAATCTATCCTCACCATAGTAGAACTCACCCCCAGCAGTGAACGAAGGTAATAGAACTTCTTCTCAGTGAAGCTCTTGGTGAAGATGTTTGCAATTTGCTCTTCTGTAGGGAAATATTGCAGTACAATGGTTTTGTCATGCACAAGCTCTCGGATGTAGTTCATGTGGATCTTGATATGCTTCATCCTTTGTCTCTGAACTGGATCTATCGAGATCTTGATAGCACTTTTATTGTCACAAAATATGACAGTAGAAGGGGTTCTACCAATATCAAACTCTACTAGAATACCCTGCAACCAAACTGCTTGAATGCAAGCATTGACTACTCCTCTATACTCTGCCTCTGCTGAAGATAAGGAAATGGTGGCATACTTTTTGATTGACCAGAAAATAGGCCCTATTCCAATCATGAAAACATATCCGGAATTGGACTTCTGATCAATGATATCACCCGCCCAATCTGAATCAGTGAATCCAACCAAATCTAGATCAAAATCCGCAGCATAGTGAATGCCAAAATGTCTAGTACCCTGCACATAATGTGAGATCCTTTTGGATACCTTCTAGTGAATCTCATGGGGCTGCTACATATACCTTGACACAGCACTCACGGCATAAGAAATATCAGGCCTAGAGTGTGTCAAGTATAGAAGAATTCCAATCAACTGTCGATAAAGTGTAGAATCCACCAATGGTGTAGAATCACCATCCTCAAGACTAATTCTTGAGAGGAATGGGAATGGTGTCGCTTTACAATATGCCATATTAAAAAAAATTAGCAGGTATGAAGCATATGTTTAGTGAGATATGGTGATCCCATCAAAATTCTGAGTGATTTCTAAGCCAAGCAATTGCTTCAACAAGCCTAAATCACTCATGTCGAATGCTAGATGTAGTGTTGTTTTTATATTTTCGATCAAAGCGAGAGTTCTTCCTGTAATCAAAAGGTCATCAAAATAAAGGAAAATGATCAGAAAATTACCTTCATGCTTCTGTAGGTACATATTTGGATCTGATTTTCATCTTGCAAAATTTTGTGACAGAAGGAAGGAATCCATCTTTGCATACCAAGCTCTTGGGGCCTATTTTAAACCATACAATGATTTCTTCAGTCTGCACAGTTATGTCGGATCTGATATGTAACCTTTAGGCTGCTTCATGTAAATATCTTCCTGAAGATCTCCATGAAGAAATTCTCTTTACATCCACGTGGTGCACCTCCCAATGCTTAGATGCGGAAATTGCCAAAACTAGGAGGATTGAATCCATTTTTGCAACTGGTGCAAAATTTTCTGTGTAGTCCACACCATGAACTTGTGAGAAGCCTTTTTCCACCAACCTAGATTATTATTTGCAGGTTGATCCATCTGCAACAACCTTGGTTCGGTAGACCCATTTGCATTGAAATAATTTCCTCCCGGGTGGAAGAGAAACTAGCTCCCATGTAACATTTTTCTGAAGAGAATTGTACTCTTCATCCATGGCGGTTTTCCATCTCGGATATCGGTGGGAATGATACTATGATTTAGGATATGAACCTATCATCAAAAAAAATTCTCAGACAGTAATGGATCAGAATATGAAATAGCCATACCTTCTCTTTTAAAGTCTGCTCGAGTTCTTCTTGGATCGTCGGGATTTCCAATGTTAGAACCAACAGAATTGAGAGTCTTTTCTTCCCACTTTGGAAACCGAGGGGGCTCATCTAGATCTGAATATGAACTTGATATTTCATTTTCATTAATGTATTATAAAATATCAAAAATATCAGAACACAAACTTTCATCATCTTCTTCCAAATCTTCTTCTTGGAGAGGAGGCAATTCAGCAATTTCTTCCTCGACTAGTTTTAGATCTTGAAGCGGTTCTTCAAATTTGACACTTCGCTCGATGAATATATTTTTGGATATGATATACATGAGTTTTTATCCTTTGGATTCTTCAGAATTTCCAATGAAGATGCACTCAGTTTTCTTTGGTTCCAAATATTTTCTCTACTCAATTAGAATTCTAGCCCATGTAGTGGAGCCAAAAACCCTGAGATTGGACACATCAGGCTTGTGACAAGTGTAGGCTTCGAAGGGAGTAATACCTTTGACGAATGAGTGTGGAACTCTATTTTGAATGTATGAAGCAACATTCATGGCATCTGCCCAAATTTTGGATCCAAACCTTTCGACTCAAGCATACAAGTGGCCATCTCTTTCAGTGCTCGGTTTTTCCTCTCCGCTACACCATTTTGCTGAGGTGTGTAGGGAACTGTCTGCAAGATTTGGATTCCATTTTCCACACAAAGTTGAAGAATCTATTATTTTATATACTCTCCACCATTATCAGATCTAATATCTTAGATCTTGCTCTCAGTAGCAGTCTCAACAAAATCCTTGGAATTTTTGAATTTTTCGAGCACTTCCAATTTGTTCTTTAGAAAGTAGACCCATGTGAACCTGGAGAAATCATCAATAAATGTTAGAACATACCTTGATCCATTCATGGAGGTATTTTGCAGCGTACCGTTGATATCACTGTGAATAATCCCCAAAATAAAAGAAGCTCTGCTAGCTTTTCCTCAATCAAACTTGTGCTCGAGGTGCTTCCCAATGATGCAACCCTTGCATATCGCTTTCGAGGATTTGATTTTCAGAAGGCCTTCAACCATAGATTTATTTTGTGGCAGCTGCAAATATTTATATTTCAAGTGTCCAAAACTCTCATGCCATAGAAGGCTAACCTCATTTCCATGAGTCAGAAGGGCACTTGGCTTTTAATTTGGAAAAAAGTGGGAAAACTCATATGTTTTTGCAGCATGATTTTCCTTTCCTACTACAATGAGCTTTCCAGTGGAAATATCAGAAATTTCCACATTATTAGGGCTGAATACAACCTTCTTTGGAAAACCAGTGTGTGTCATCTAATACACAGAAAGCAGGTTCGAAGCTAGAGAAGGAACATACAGAACATTTTGAAAACTGCCATGTTCTAAATGAATAGTAACTTTGCCTTTCGAAGAAATTTGTGAATCATCTCCCATGTGGATGGAGATGCAGCTGTAGGAGTCCAATGATGAGAAGGAGTCTTTTCTTGCAACCATGTGATTCAAAGCTCCTGAATCTATGAGAAGAGATGTAGAATTTGAAACACTTGCCATGAGTGCATGACCTCTTTCTGCATGATCATTATTGTCATTCTTCCTTGCACCATCTAGAAGAGTAATGTTGTTTTTCTCCAAGAGAAGGGCCATCTGATCAATAGTTTTCTTCATGCATGAGCTTTCAGGATGAAATCCCCTACCACAGTAAGAAAACTTTGTCTTCTCTTTTCCCTTTTGCTTGTCTTTCCTTGAACTGGAGGGCTCATCTGACTGCTTGGTCTTCTCCTTTTGCTTCAGATGATCAAACTTGGCCTTATCTTTCTTTTTATTTCCTTTTCCATTCGTATCTTTGGGTCCTATAGCATAAAGGGCTTGATATTTGGAGGTTTTTATGGACCCCATTTGAACAAGCTTATCATGCTCTTTTGTTAAGCACTCAATGAAAGCATTCAAGGTAGGGATCTTCCAATTCAAAATAGTGAGTTTTCCCGAATGTAAAGTAGAGACAAACACTGAATAATATTTTCCTAGCTTCGTAAGGATTGAAATAATCAACTTTTCATCTTTATTCTTAACACCACATTGCTTCAACTGCAGTACCAAATGCTTAACTTGGTGAAAAAATCATTGATGGTTTTGAAATTCTCAGGATTAGGGAAATCAACTCATTCTCCAACTGATAATCCCTCATATCATCCTGCTTACTGATGAGTCAAGTTTTCAGGTATTTGATAAGCTTTTTTCCAGTAGCCAAACTCAAGCAATGGTGATGAAACATACTCATTTGTGGGGGAAAATGTTTTACTTTAATTATTTAATGGAATTGTTTTATGATTATTCTTGGATGTTAGAATGCGTATCAAATAAACTACTTATATGGAAACCAAGCGTGATTGAGCAAGTTCAGGGTCATTCAAGGATGGACGTGTAGAAGACTAAAGGATCACCATGCTCGGCACCCTGTTTCCTGATTTATAGAGGATGCACTCCCACTTTCAAGAAGAATTGACATTTTGACAATCAGTTAGGATCAACATTAAATCATATAAATATGGACCTCTCAGGTAGCGAGAGGCCCCTGCTGTTATTTTTGAGAAAAACATTGTTTTAACGTTTTCTGCCCTATCGATACTGCGAAGTACAAACCTTTGTTTTGACATGGATTTTATATTTTAATAAGAGATTGATGATTAATTCCATCCAACATTTCTAATTTTTTATTCTCTCCTGAGTACGGGTTGGGGAGGGCCCCTCCAACACGTAGGTCAGGAGATTCCTATTTGCAGGTATTTTTCCAATTATGCATTTTACATTGATGAACAGTTATATTGCATGTGGAAGCACTTGAATGATTCATTATTTCTGTAGTAGTTTATAATACATTCTGTAGTACAGTAGAACAGTTTCAGTAGTCCTGTAGGTTCTTTCTTTCAACGCATATTTGAATCAACGATTGCATGTGTATCAACTTTGCTTTCAATACCATGGTTTATATCTGAGGTTTTTGAATGTTTCTCATCGTGATCAATTTCTTTAGTAGTAGATGGATAGCTTGAAACGATTGCACTTCAATTTTAGTCTTGGGATTTAAAATGGTTTAGATCAAAATTCTAGTTTTAGGCATAAAATAACGACAGATCTTGTTTTCCCCAATCTTAGAATAGATCTGTTATGGCATGTTCATTTTTAGATTTATTATTCTGCATTAAGTAATTTTATAAGATCATTCCCTTTACTCTCAGCATTTTAATTATTTAAGATAGATTTACAGCTTTATTTCTTAGAACAAATTTACTGCTTTTAGTATCTTTATTTCTTAGAACAGGTTTACTGCTTTCAACACTTTAATTCTTTTAATTAGATTTATTGCTTTCCCGTATTTCATTCCATAGCATAACCAGTTTTCATATTTAGTAGACAACCTTTAGAACATCGATACCGACATCCAACTGTGACAGATATTATCCTATAAGAGCACAGATAGTGCATGCATCTCCAAAGTTTGTACGTTCCCCGGGTTGACATTTAAAGTAGGCTCTTGGTATAGTTTCCCTCATTAGGCATCCATATTGGGAGCTCACCACTTTTTGGCGCCGTTACCGGGGAGGTGCTAAATCTTTTAGGAGACATCACCTAAAAACCACAAAAAGAAAACAAAAATTACATAAAACAAAAACATAAATACTTCTTCTACCAATGAATGCCTCGTCAGCAAAGGGATAGGTTTGGCCGCTTTCTTCCCAAGCATTCCATGAGCAAAAACGGTAATAACAGTTCTGACCATTCTCAGTTTGAATTCCTACACTTTGAAAACGAAACTGACTCCACATACGATCCAAACAGTAGTAACTTCACTACCAGTTCCAGCTCAAACACCTCGATGGAAAATGAAGAGGAGGAACCTAGGGAGATTTTCACCTTTCCCATAAGCATACCTCTCAGAGATGCCAGAATGAAGAACATCAATCCTAATAATCTGCCAAACTTTCATGGGTTGACTTCAGAAGATCCTGACACATTCCTTTTTGAATTTGAGGTAGTTTGCAGATCATTTGATTACACTACTGATGCGCAAAAGCTTAGGCTTTTTCCTTACACACTGAAATACCTATCACTTCGGTGGTTCATGAGCCTTGAAGGAAATAGTATCTTTAGCTGGGATCAAATGAAACAGTCATTCTTAGAAAAATATAGGGACTACTGCAAGGCCAAATATACTAGGGATGAAATCTTTAGGATGCAACAAGGAGATATAGGGTCATTAGAAGATTATGCCCAAAGATTTCAACTCAGCTACAAACGAGCCAGCCATTGGACATTGGATCCTGAATCACTAAAGCTTGTCCTTCTCAGAGGTGTAAAAGAGGAGAATTTTGAAGTCTTAAATCTCCTTGGAGATGGAGATATATTCCAAAAATCTTTTGACCAGATCCTGCAAATCTTCAAAAACTACTCAAGATCTAGGAAAACTAAGAATGGGACGAGGGATACACATACAACCACCAATGGATCATCATCCTCAACACCAACACTTACAAAATTTGATTTAGGAAACCTATTGGATGACATGAAAACTGACATACTACAATCCCTAGCCATGCAACTTGATTCTCTTTAAATAAAAAAGAAACATGATGAAATTAACCAAGCCTTGGCAGTATTTTGTCCTCGTTGTAGAAAGAAGCATGAGAAGGGGCAGTGCACCTTGAACACAATAGAAGTATGTGGTCTCTGCACCGATGACCATTCCACTGATAAATGTCCCCTCTTACCCTCATGTAAGGCAGTTATTCAAGACCTAGCAGCTGAAGGAACTGTAGAACAACTCTGTTTTATAAATCAGAGGAGGAATAATTTTATTAGGCCATATCAGCAGAGCAATCAAACTTACTATAATCAAGGGCAGCCAAATTGGAACTCTGCACCGACTCCATGGCAAGCACAGCCAAATCAAAACCAATGGCAACAAAACCAGCAAGCATATCAACCATCCTATCAACAGCCATATTATCCACCGTCTTATCCTCAATACCCCCCACCTTTTCCATCCACCACAAATTATGCAAACCAATACCCCCATCCATCAAATTGGAGGGCGCCATTACAACAACCACTCATTATGCCACTCCCACAACCTCAACCACCCCCCAGACCTCCACCTATTCCAACCCAACCAATTCCAAATCCTAATAATAATAGACCCCCACAACAGTAGCAAGCTTATAACACGGATATCACACAATTCCCAACTTATGTTGTAGACACCATAGAAATAAATGAAATAAACCTATGATCTGGAAAAACGTTGCAGAATACATCCCCACACAACATCCAACAACCTGTACCTGAAGCTCAAGACCACACATCAGAACTCTATGTTCAGCATCCAGATGAACCAGAACCTCCCGAGGACGAAACCCAACCACTTCCACGCAACAGAAATCCCCCATTTCTAGAAAAAACTTGTCCGAAATACAAAAAAAGAGGAAGAGAATACAATCTTAAACGAATTCAAACACCTAAACATCCAAATCCTGATTTTACAAGCCATAAGGGATGTGCCCATCTGCAACAAATTCATTAGAGAAAATTGCCTAAAGAAGCCAGGAAGGAGGAAGCATGACCCACCAACTATTAATATAGTGGGACAATTGGCCGATTTGATGCTAGGTGTCATAATAAATCCTAAATATCTTGATCCTCGTAGTCCTGTAGTAAACGTCACCATAAATAACAAGCAAATAAATAAAAGCTTAATCGATTTAGGAGTTGCGATCAATGTCATGACTAAAGAAACCATGTTATACCTGGGACTCCAATCAATGGTAAGACTAACCACAACAGTACTCCAACTAGTAGACACGTCCACTGTGAATCCCGAAGGAATGCTAGAAGACATTATGATCAATATCGAGTCCTGGGAATACCCAGCTGATTTTATAATAATCGAAATCAAAAGCAAACTTAGTGGCTATCCAATTATCCTGGGTAGACCTTGGTTAGCAACTGTGGACGCTTACATATGTTGCAGGAAATATGACAATCACCAGTGGACATACCAGCAAGAAAATCACAATCTACCCACCAGCAATGAAATCTTCAGAGTTAGAGTATCAAAATTGGACTGATGATTACTAGAACACACCAAATCACAACCTCCGACCTATCCTAACAATTGATGTTGCAATATATTTAAAAGCAGTAGATGAAGATGGCCATATAGATATATTTATACAAAATATATCTCCTAACAATCATGTTATTCAAGAATTTTTTTCTACAGAAACAGGTGAAAGTTCAAAACAGAACATGGATGACTTATGGACAGAAGTGCTGCTAGAACAGATTGAGAAGGTAAAAGTCGTGGAAATTCACCCTGGAAAAACAGTCAACATAAATTCAAATTTAGAACTGGAGCAAGAAGAGAAATTGATGAAGATACTAGCACAACAAAGTAAAGCATTTGCATGGACATATGCAGATATGAAAGGAATACATCCTGATATCTGCAAACACTACATTTACATCAAAGAAGGTTCTACTCCCATCAGGCAACCACAAAGAAGGCTGAACCCTGCACTAAAAGACATAGTCAAAGTGGAATTACAAAATTTATTAGATGCAGGGTTCATCTATCCAATATCTGATAGTGAGTGGGTCTCACCACTAGTCATAGTGCCCAAAAAAGGAGGCAAATGGAGAATTTGTGTGGACTACAGGGAGCTGAATAAAGCAACAAAGAAATATCATTTTCCACTTCCATTTATAGACCAAGTGTTGGATACATTATCTGGAAACAAGTACTTTTCATTCTTAGATGGTTTAGTGGTTACAACCAAATTTTAATACACCCAGCTGATCAAGATAAGACGACCTTCACATGCCCATGGGGAACTTACGCCTATAGGGTCCTACCCTTTGGTCTATGTAACGCCCCAGCAACATTTCAAAGAGCCATACTGAGTATTTTCTCCAATTTTCTAAATAACAAAATGGAAGTATTCATGGATGATTTCACACCTTATGGACAGAGCTTTGAGCAGGTGTTGAAAAATATTGAATTAGTATTAAAAAAATGTATTGAAATGAGCTTGTGCCTAAACAATGACAAATGCAAGATGTTAATGGAAGAAGCAATTGTTCTAGGACATCATATATCACAGAGAGGTATAGAGGTGGATCAAGCCAAAGTCTCAGTAATCAAAACACTGCCCCCACCTGTCAAACAAAGAGATGTGAGAAGCTTCCTTGGACAGACAGGGTACTACAGAAGGTTTATTGAGAATTACAGCAGAATTGCTGCCCCCATGTTTGCACTTCTCACAAAAGACAATGAGTTCATATGGACAAGCAACTGCATGTCAGCCTTTGAAAGTCTTAAACAAAAAACCATCACAACACCAATACTTCAAGGACCAAACTGGGAAATTCCATTTCACATTCACACCGATGCATCAGATAAAGAAATCGGATCTGTGCTTGGGCAAGAACAAGACAAGAAACCCTATGCCATATACTATATAAGCAAAAATTTGGCTGGGGAAGAACTCAACTACACAGTCACAGAGAAGGAATTTCTGGCAGTCATACATGCAATCAACAAATTCAGGCATTACATTACAGGATACCAAAGTTTTATCCATACTGACCACTCAACGATCAGATATCTTATGAACAAGCCTAATACCAGTGCAAGAATTATTCTATGGATGCTACTTCTACAGGAATTCGACATCACTATAATAGATAAACCAGGCAAGCATAATGTCATAGCAGACTTTTTGTCAAGAGTAACACATGGGAAAGATAATGAATTGGTCCAAGATAACTTCCCTGATGAGCACCTTTTTTCCATGTCAATAAAAAACCCATGGTTTGCTGACATAGAAAACTATTTGGTATCCGGGAAGTTTCCAGAAAATTATAGTTATAAAGAAAGGACAAAAGTAATAAGACAAAGTGCCACATATACATGGATAGCGAGCATGCTTTTTAAACAGGGACCAGATCAAGTACTTAGAAGGTGCATTAGGGAAGATGAGGTACATGACATAATGCATGCCACCCACAATGAACCCTGTGGAGGACACTATGCTGCAAAAAGGACAGCCTACAAGATCTTGCAAACAGAGTATTATTGGACAACACTCCACAGAGATGCTTATGAGTATGTGTCCCATTGTGACGATTGCCAGAGAATGGGAAAACCGACGCAAAAACAAGAAATGCCACTACATCCACAAACCTCTTTAGAGGCATTCGATTAGTGGGGATTCTATTTTGTTGGCCCATTCAACCCACAGTCCAATCAGAAGAACTACATCCTTGTATGCATTGATTACCTTACAAAATGGACAGAGGTAGCAGCATTGGCTGCTGCAAATGAAACCGGTGTGGCCAAATTCTTTACTAAGCAGATATTTCACAGATTTGGGATGCCAAGAGAAGTAGTTTCTGATCAAGGACCACAATTCACATCAAATTTAATTAAAGACTTGATGAAAAGAAACAATGTAAAGCACAGACAGTCATCCTCCTACCACCCTCAAGGAAATGGTCAAGCTGAGGTAACCAACAGGGAATTAGAGAGAATCTTGACAAAAACTGTCCAACTTCACAAAAGGGATTGGGCTGACAGACTTAGTGAAGCAGTCTGGGCTTACAATACTACATGGAAAACAACAACAGGATTCACACCTTATGAACTGGTATATGGGAAAAAGGTCAAGCTACCAATCGAATTTGAAGTAAAAACATTAAGAGTTACAGCCGATCTAAATATGAACCTATCAGACATTAAAAAAGAACGCATGCTACAGCTAAATCAACTGGATGAACACCGCCAACAAGCACTTACACATACTGAAATCATCCAACAACAAGGAAAGAAATGGCATGACCAACATTTGAAGGATAAGAAATTCAACGAAGGTGATTGGGCACTACTCTACGACTCCAGATTTCACACATTCAAAGGAAAGCTAACCACTAGATGGCTTGGACCTTACATTATACAGAAAATTTATGACAATGGTGCTGTGAGAATTATTACAATTGATGATGATGAGTTCCCCATGATAGTGAATGGGAATCGCCTAAAAATATACAAAAAACCACAGTCCAAAGAAGAATTTACACGATTACTCTACCAGCAACAATTGATGCTGATAGAGCATGCTACAAATCAGTGAAGTTCAACGCATATCATGAAAAAAATAAAAGAAAAAAGAGGAAAAATAGAAAAAAAAGAAAATAGAAAAAAGAAAAAAAACAACACACAAAAGGTAACAGAAAATTTACAGGGCATCGACCACAATTCAAGCGAGGCTTCCATCTATTCAAGCGAGCCAGCAAAATAATTCAAGCGAGGGTTCCACTTATTCAAGAGAGCCAGCAAAAATTTCCACAACTACAGACACTCTACAGTATCATCACAAAAAGCTGCCAACTATTCAAGCGAGCCTACAAAATAATTCAAGCGAGGGTGCCAACTATTCAAGTGAGCCTGCAAAATTATTCGAGCGATGCTGCCATGTATTCAAGACAGCCAGTCACATATAGCCATTAAACCATCCAATAAGAAAAAAAATCGCATAACTCGTATCCTCAACAAGAACAACTTTCAAAAGAAGGCAATGCAGCATATTCAAAATGAAAAGAAACGGAAAAAGCAACTCACACGAGCAACTACTGACATGCACAAATCTACTACAGAATCCACCATCCATAAAAATCGCACCAGAGCATCAAAGCAGGTACGCATAAATACCAAGGTAATCTCTAACACGATTTTATTTTATGATTAAAGTAAAACATTATCCCACGCTACATGATATTTTCGTCAGCTGAGGACTGCTTCTACTCTAAATTGGCGACATGGTGGAAAGACCCTAAAAAGTCATGATCGCCACTTAAAAATTCAGTCACCTCATCAAATCATGATCGCAACCTTCAATACAGAGGTCGATCATGAGAAGAAAGAGATCAATCATGGGAAATAGGGGATTAAAAGGGGCAGGTACAGTTATGATGGAAAGAACAGGTGCATAAAGACAGCGAATTAGGATGCATAATATTCCACGACTGCACATATAAGTAACCACCCGGACTTCACAAGAAGAAACCACCATTTGTATTCCTCGAACCCGTAGGAAGAGCCCGACCAAGTTGAAGGTATAAAACTACATTCCAAAAGCCCTAGTTTTGTTTGATCATAAGAGAGGTTCTCAAAATGACAAAGGGTTTTAAAAAGAGTGAACCAGAGGATCACAACATCATATACCAGAACATCAGAGTCCTGCAGATCGTTCGCAGCGCAGGCTGGATGCCCTTCATCCCGGGTCTGAAAGGACATGATGCAGGGATAGCGCAGGAATTCACAAGAAATTTCAAGCATATTAAAGATGAACAGTACATCACCCGGGTGAAGGGGTTATGTATCAAGTTCGATGAGGAGACAATTTCCAAATTCACTAGCCTACAGAGGGGTTTGTATTGGAGTAGGGATGACAGGGAGGAAAACCAAGAAGCAAAAGCATCATTCTTTGAGCAAGGAGAGGTCTATGACGAGGACAAAAACGGAGTCAAAAGACTCTCCATGCTAGCGCCATGGGAGGACGTAGCTGAAATCGTTCTAAGGTACATCACATGCTCTGGTAGGTTAAGCTATGTTCCCATCTTTCATTTTCGGATCCTAGAACTGATAAGACACAGGACCCATCATCCCTCAAATAACAACATTAGTATCCCATTCTACTTGCTCCAATCCCTATCGGAAATGAGCAAGAAGGTGGCGAAGGGTAAAGATGATGCCTTGGCCCATCATGGGCTAATCAAGATAATTGTTTGCGAGGAATTGAAGGCGCGGATACCAGAACTTTCGTGGGAGGAATTCATGCTGGTATCCGCAGAAGATGTTCAAAGGATGAGAAGTACACCCACAGCTAGCATACCTCCTGGAGGAAGGAATGGAGCTGCCTATGTACCAGGGGCGAAAAGGAAGATTGACCTGGACCATGTAGCAGAGACCTTGGTGGAAATAAAAAATTCAAGAGAGCACTCCCCCAGGGAAAAATCAGAAATTCCTGCCAAAAATCAAGAACCCAAGAGGAGGAGTACGAGATTCAACCAAATAGCCCGAATCTGAACAGACAAGGAAAAGAGTAGAGAACCCAGTCCCATTGTTCAAGATGTGTCGGATGAGGACGATGATCAGTGGGTAGATCAGGAAGACCCCACTACAGAAGAGGAACAGGATGAAGAAATGCAGGGCGGAGGGGGAGAAATGAATAAAGAATCAGAAGAAATGGATAAGGGAGAAGAGAAGAACTTAGGAGAGTAAGGAAACTTCCAGGGAAATCCTCCAGCACAAGATGACCTCGAGGTCATCACCCAACTCGCCGAGGCACGAGAAGAATTGGAGAAGCTCATAAATGAGCTGGCAGCATTAAGGATTGGGATAGGAAGCCAGCCCACACCTCCCCCATTCTCAGCCGAGAAAACTCAAATACTGAAGATGCACCATGTAGAAGAGCTACGGCTGGTTGAGCAGAAGTGTTTAGCGCTTCAAGAAAAGTTGGCGGAGGCACAAGCTAAATTGGCCAAAAAGGACTAGGAAGTCACCAAATTAAAAGACATTTTGGCCACTATTGCCGGCATATATGAAAAACTGAGAGACCTCAGACCCCCGTCGGCAATCTATGCAGTCTATATGCAGGAGAAATGGGGAAAATTCCAGCTCGAGAGGTTGAAGCAAGGACTCCCTATAGAGGTAAGCACCCCCAAGGAGTTTTTGGATGCATGTTTGAACTCCACGGAGCTGGAGAAAGACAAATAAGTGAGTTCTTTTTGCATAACTTCGTGTTTTCTGGCTCGCCCAACTGGTTTCCAAACCCATATGTGGGTGACTTCTAGTTGAGGGCATTATGTTCGTGGATGAACCACGAAATTGAGCGAGCATAGGACTACCATCTCTATGTCGCATCCAAATGGGAAACCCCATTGAGTATCAGACGTGAGCCAACTCACCCCGAGGGAATAATCTATAACCATAGGATCCTCACTCAGGACGAGGAACTGATACCCATTCTCCTCGCAAAACAACAAGAGGCCATGACTCATTTTGACATTACACTCCATAGCACGTAGAAGGAAGTTAATGAGTCCATTAAGGAAAGATGAAGCAGAGTGGAAAACGATCTGAAGAGGAGAGAACTCCACTCTCCCCTCAGGCTTGATGATGCCCTTTTCAAAGCCACACTCTACAAAGAATCCCTGGCAAGGAACCAACTCAGATGGATCGGGATGAGACTGAATCCCCCATTCTTTCTTTCCCCAGTCATCAAGGAATAGATAAATGAAGAGGAAGAAAGAAGGACATGGACCAGGGAGGATCAGAACTTTGGGTATCACAGATAGGCAAGGATCCCTAGGGTGGTAGCATGGGACATCAGGGAGGTCATCGATGAATCGAATAAGTCACCCAAGGATGGGTGAATCCTTCAAGTGTGGGAGAGAATGATGAGTCAAGTTTTCAGGTATTTGATAACCTTTTTTCCAGCAGCCAAACTCAAGCAATGGTGATGAAACATACTCATTTGTGGGGGAAAATGTTTTACTTTAATTATTTAATGGAATTGTTTTATGATTATTCTTGGATGTTAGAATGCGTATCAAATAAACTAATTATATGGAAACCAAGCATGATTGAGCAGGTTCAGGGTCATTCAAGGATGGACATGTAGAAGACTAAAGGATCACCAAGCTCGGAGCCCTGTTTCCTGATTTATAGAGGACGCACTCCCACTTTCAAGAAGAATCGGCATTTTGACAATCAATTAGGATTAGCATCAAATCATATAAATATGGACCTCTCGGGTAGCGAGAGGCCCCTACTGTTATTTTTGAGAAAAACATTGTTTTAACGTTTTCTGCCCTATCGATACTGCGAAGTACAGACCTTTATTTTGACATGGATTTTATATTTTAATAAGAGATTGATGATTAATTCCAGCTAGCGTTTCTAAGTTTTTATTCTCTCCTGAGTATGGGTTGGGGAGGGCCCCTCCAACACGTAGGTCAGGAGATTCCTATTTGCAAGTATTTTTCCAATTATGCGTTTTACATTGATGAACAGTTATATTGCATGTGGAAGCGCTTGAATGATTCATTATTTCTGTAGTAGTTTATAATACATTCTGTAGTACAATAGAACAGTTTCAGTAGTCCTGTAGGTTCTTTCTTTCAACGCATATTTGAATCAACGATTGCATGTGTAGCAGCTTTGCTTTCAATACCATGGTTTATATCTGAGGTTTTTGACTGTTTCTCATCGTGATCAATTTCTTTAGTATTAGATGGATAGCTTGAAACGATTGCACTTCAATTTTAGTCTTGGGATTTAAAATGGTTTAGATCAGAATTCTAGTTTTAGGCATAAAATAATGGCAGACCTTGTTTTCCCCAATCTTAGAATAGATCTGTTATGGCATGTTCATTTTTAGATTTATTATTCTGCATTAATTAATTTTATAAGATCATTCCCTTTACTCTCAGCATTTTAATTATTTAAGATAGATTTACTGCTTTGGGTATATTTATTTCTTAGAACAGGTTTACTGCTTTCAGCTATTTAATTCTTTTAATTAGATTTATTGCTTTCCCGTATTTCATTCCATAGCATAACCAGTTTTCATATTTAGTAGACAACCTTAAGAACATCGATACCGACATCCAACTGCGACAGAGATTATCCTATAAGAGCACAGATAGTGCATGCATCTCCTCCCCGGGTTGACATTTAAAGTAGGCTCTTGGTATAGTTTCCCTCATTAGGCATCCATATTGGGAGTTCACCACTTACCAAAAATCTTGGCAAGTTGTTCCCACACTTATTTTGGAGTAGTCAATCCACTGAAATGGAAAATAAGATCCTTCAAAATATTGAGACAAAGAAAACCATAAGATTCATCAAGCTTATTGAAGTACTTGGACTTCTCTACTATAGAATTTGGCTCTGGTTCTAGGACCATGGTGACTCTGTAGAATCCCTTAGAGTGCAACACAATCTCAAAATCATCCTTCCACTGATGGTAGTTGAAAGGAGTGAGAATATTTTCTAAAGAAGATTTCATTTCTACAATAGTGAATGCAATAGGAGGGAGTGAGAAACCTGCAATCACAAACAAACAAGAAACATTTAGGTAGACAACCTGCACTTTTCAAGTTTCATCACACCCGGCATAGACTATCAAGCAAGATTGAAGAGTCGGATGCACAATATCCAGGAATTATGTGGAAACTCTTGGATTCTAATGCAGAATTGGAAAATTTTGAGCAATAGCTGCAACTGCAGGAAACTACTGCAATATCTTTTAGCAATAGCTACTCAATCTGCATATGACATCTCTGCAGAAGAGTTTTCTTGTCCCTTCCATTAGCTCTGATACCATGTGAAATCTCAAGCACAGTAGAACTATGGAACAAACACAACAGTTATTAGAGATGCATGCAACAAAATGTATGGAAACACTGTGTAGAAGGTTTGCAACAGTAAAATAATATAATATACTCAGAAGATAGATTACAATGTGTAACAATGGCTACAATAAGCCAAGCAATTCGAATTCCAAAGGTGGTCATTCAAATTGATGCATGAGAGTGGCTTACTAGGCAGTTAACACCACTCGGCACATCAGTTAACCACTTAACTAATCAATAATTGACTCTAACTGAATTTGAAACTAACTCACTGAGTCTAACTCAATACAGAACTCAACTGAATGCCAAAAAATAGGATAGCGTGCCTTCTGTCTGCAATTTAACTAAATAGTAGGTGAGAATAACACCAGATGAAGTCAAACAGTGTAATAAGGCGCCCTAGTATCACCAGTTGGCTGAATAAACTAGTAAATGCTGTCAGTTGGACTAAGTAGTGTGCATTAGTCATGCAAATCACCCCTTGAATGGTGGAGGAGGCTCATATGATGGCCTAGTTGTCTCCTAGAATGTAGGAGGAGGCTCATATGATGTCCCAGTTGGCTCCTAGAATGTAGGAGGAGGCCCAATTGACTGAAACTGTGATATGTTGATGATGTAAGAACATGATGGAGCCAAAATACTTAGGATAAGTGGATAATTAAGCTATAAGGCTCAAATAAATGATGTGTGGTTGGAAAATGCTCCAACAGGGAATGCAACCAACAATGCCACAAAGTACCATGCGGTGATTAGAGTCTTAACTGACGCTCTTTCCCTCAGTATGGACCACATTATCGTCAACCTAGACTCACAATTAGTGGTCTCCCACATTAACCATGTCTACACCATCTACGATCCCACATTAATATGTCTTTTCCGATGAGTACATCTCTTGGAGAGGTCCTTCGAATCTGTTCAGTACCTACCCATTTCAAGAGACATGAACACAGTTGTTGATTCCATGGCCAATTTCATATTGGACTGGTATATTATGCATACATGAAACATTCATAAACATGAAAGCAACACGACATGCACATAATGCATAAACAGACACATAAGCAAGATCCCATAATCATCCATAAGAACACGGTGTATAAATCTGCCAATAGAGTTTTTGTATATCATATCAAAATGTAGTACTGATACAAAAATCTGAAGCATATAAGATTTCAATAAATATCTCTTGATACAAAATCTGAATCCTGTAGCTTTCAGTACATATACATCTACACACAGGCCTAGTCCCCGTGATGCTCATGGTAGCAGATGATCGCTCTCACCACTTTCCTAAGCAGCGAGCCAAAGAGCTCGGACATGCCAACGGTTTGATGTTGGTACCAACGAGGTAAATCATGAACCCTAGGCTCTTGAATGTCTAGATTCAAACGCTGGAGGTTCTCCTCCAACTCATCCATCTTTTCAACTAAATCACACGCTGCGGCACCCATCACCGGCGCTGCTCCTCTCCGCGCAATCGGAGAGACACCAACTGGTCATGACGGGCCTACATCTACATCAAAATATATGTCAACAAACAGACTACTCCAAAAACATATAAAAAATATTAAAAAAAAACATAGTAGAGTTGTCGTTCTTACCAATGTCACCCCACTGCGTCCCCTTAGGAAGCACTAGGTCTGGATCTCCCCTGAAGTCGATCCCATCGTATGGATAATCCTAAACCATGAGGAGCTGACTGCTCAAGCACTTGAAGAAGGGTGCACCAAAGCTAATAGTGGTACCACCACTTCCATTGCGGGCTAGCACTTATGTCCAACGGATCATGTGAGGATCTCTCGAGTCCAGATCCTCTATATCAACCTGCGGGCGCAGATGCGGCACCCTCGCTAGGAAGAATGAAACTACAACCAATCCATAACCAAACTATTTCAGCATCCCGCACCGACACTTGGTGAGATGTTCTCGCAAACTTGCGAGGAGACCCTCAAACCAGTTGAATATCGTTGGAGCCATGCACTCCTCAGCATGCATCATCTGGGACTTTCTCTCCAAATGAGCGGACCTACTGCCGGCCACCCTGACATTGGTAAACAGAGCTTTGCGAAGAGGTTGATCTCTAACCTCTTTGATGGGAATCTTCCCACCTACCATCTGGGTGCCATCAATGCACCATTGTTTTATCAAATCCTCTACGGTACGATCACCTCCTCGTGATCCTGATAATTATATGGGATTCCCCCGTCGAGACAACCCCATCAAGAAATAGATATCCTCCATATCTATGGTCAAAGTGTGAACACCTATCTAAAAATGTTACTGCATTGGATCCCAACATTGGATCAAATTCTCTA
The DNA here is from genome assembly GCA_027924585.1 of Larix kaempferi. Lineage (NCBI taxonomy): Eukaryota > Viridiplantae > Streptophyta > Pinopsida > Pinales > Pinaceae > Larix > Larix kaempferi. Next base: position 22,146,360 of record BSBM01000742.1, on the reverse strand, counting down.
GTAACGGCACTTGGGCTCTCATGCCCGGAACGTGAAATTAATTCAGCAATTCACAATTCCTCAATGCAGCCATGCATTGAGGATCATTTTCCGCTTGGGCATCATCAATCTCATGCTCTTGTTCGCGTCATTCGACCATTGTGTTCACTTGAACCCTGCCCAAAAGTCCATAAAAAAATCATTAGGACCTTTCCAAACCATCAAAAGTGTTTATCTTTGGTTGAATTTTGAGCTTGCCATGCGGACTTGTGCCAACGCAGCTCGTCCTTTCAAACAGGGTGCCGCCGGCGCAATACATCTTTTCAGGATTTGCATCAGCGCTCCCTCAATGTAGTTCCTGAAAAGGTAAGCTACGTCGGTCCGTGGGCACAATATCCCTTCACCAACAAGCTCAAAACTCAAAAAAATGGAAGGAAATGAAAAATGTAAACTGTTAAAAAGAAAGAGGGAAGATTTTAGGTTTACCTAACACCGACGTCACAAGAAATGGCTGATCACGGATCCTACAATAAACGGTTGAAAATCGCTCTCTAAAGGTCACTTTCACTCTCCAACTTGGTAAAAAACAATAGTAATTCTTGTTCACTATTTTTCCCTATTTATAATGAAAATGGAATGTCCCTTTTTAATTTATTGTTTATTGGGCTATTTTTCCTATAGTTGGAAGTGTTTTGCACGTTTGAACACCTAATCGACTGTTTTGACCTATTTTTCAAAGATTTGTAGGTGTTGTAAGATGCCATAAATGATTGCTCATGTTTGTAGCCTTTTCACACTCGCTATAGGGTGTGAACAACTCTTCGAGCGTTTTTGTGTCGTTATCCCGCTCGTTAAAACCAATTAATGATGACACCAAGCTAACTCTTTGTTCCTTCTCATGCTCGTAAAACGATGAGAATAAGTTACCAAGTTATATTTTATCACTTTTTCGGGCTCGTTGAACTTCCACAAAAAAGGAACCCCTCGGAGTCTTTCTTTAAACTCTTTTCAGGCTCTCGAAATACGAAAAGATCGCCAAGCGAACTTGATACGTTCACGCTTGTAAAAGTATTTGAATGATTGTCTTTCTGGTGATAGTTTACCCATTTTTCAGACTAGGAGGCACTATTTATGAAAAGGGAACTTTGGAGTCTTCTTTAGTTCTTTTCAGACTCTCTAAACATGAAATGACGCCGAGTTTACCTTCTATGGACTTGTTAAAATTTAACATCAAAGGGACCGTCATGGGACGAACCCCTCCCATCCTAGGTTCATAAAACATTTGGGATTGGACTCGTCCATGGGATGAGCTATACCGAGCATCTGTTACCCTTCTCAAGCTCGTTAAATAAAAAAATAGGTACTCATCAATCATGATGGGGAATAGGGATGAGATTGTGTTCATTGTTATTATGGTCGTACTTAGTCACTCTTGAACATGGCACTTGTTTGCATTTGCATTCAGCACTTGGGTAATCTGTTTGTCTTTGAGTCCTGCTGATTCCATGAGTCCTATCACTCCTTTGGGTCATACAAAGAATGCTTCTGTCATCAGTTGCATTGGGGGTTGGTATCATCCTCGCCATGTCAATACTACTAAGTCATGCCATGCCCATGTTAAAGAGACGTTCGTTATTCATTATCTGCAGTCAGTATACATTCCGTCATGTCGATATACCCTGATTCAATCTTTCACACCACTCTACCATATGATTCAATCCAAACATATGTGGTCGCGTTTCGTGTCGATGATGGGGGCTTCATCATGGCCCTCCTTTGACGGATTTATCATTGTCGACTTCAACACATCATCCAGGTATTGAACTAGAAACCAATCGAGTACCTTGGGCCTGCATGCCTCAGTGGAAGGTTACCTCACTTTGGACATGAGTCTACTTCATTGTCTCTTGATTGACAGATCTCATTGAGTGTTCGACCTCAACTCATTAATTCACGCTCGATGGTATGTACTATGATACCTTGGGAATCACTGACATCAAGGGTGATTTCCCTCACGCTCGTTAACGATATACATCAATGACCGGTAATCAAGTGGTTTCTACCATGTTCAACTCCAAGACATTGTAATCACATGGATAGATTTGTATCATTGCGGGTTTGGCTTGAAGACCCTGGGTTGTTCTCCTATTTCACCCAGGTTGCGATGGAGATTGTTTGAGCTATATTACACGGATCCACTTTGTATTGGTCATGGTTGTGTTATCATCTCATCATGGATCTACGATTGTGTCTAATAGCCATGATTGTGTTTAGTCGGTATTTACTACCATGGATCTGCAACGTATTGGTCGGAAACCATGTTGTACTTCATATGAGACTTGTATCTCAGAGTCCGTTATACTGCAGCAGCACCTTCCAACCAACAAGTCCTTGCCATCTATCTTTCAAAGCATATCACCTTTTTTAGTTTAATAGCTTCATGCTTTGGGGGGAATTCTGTTACACCTAAATCTCGTCATCATGATTCCTATGTAAACTCAGTGCCTTGATCCCTGAATTTTTTCTGACCAGAATTCATCTAGAGCAAGTTGTTGATCTTGAATCCACATTTTCTAGTTAGGTCAGCACAACTTGTCTTCCAACAAGAAGTGCCTGACTAGGCTCGACGCAGAGTGTCATCTGGAAGCCTACGCCGGTGGCTCAGGTTGCCTTCATTCAACCTGTGCTTTCCCCTTCTTGGTGCAAATTTTCCTCATGCAACATGCGTTTGGGCTGGTTTAAATGGATAAATGAGACCTTCGAGCGACTTCTCGAAGCATGATGAGGTGGATGGTCATCCCTAACTTCTAGGTGATCTGGCCTTCGGTTTCCTAACCTCAAGGGATGATCCCTTACCCTTATCCCCATAATATTCAACCTACTCTATCCACTTGGTCCTATAAATATAAAGCTCCTATCCATTCCAAGGGGAGTAAAATCTATAGTACTCTCATGTTGATGAAATTATCTTAGGTGACTCTCACTCATCCTTGAGAGGCTTAATTCATCTTTGGAGGCTTGGCTTGGTTTGGCTTGTTGGAAGGGAAGGTTGTGACGTTAAGGCATAGGTTGTAAGGTTCTCTTCTTTCGTACTCTCCTTTATACAGTTGATACAATCTCTTCCCATATATTTTATCGTGTTGCTAATGTGTAGAGTTTACTTCCTTAACTGTTAGCTTAGATTAATCATATGTGATATATGCTTTTACTGTTTGATTGTTTCCACTTGTTCAACAAGACTTTGCAGCTGCAAATTTGAAGGTGTTGGGACATTGGATCAAGCAAATAGCAAGAGGGGCTTGCGAATTCCAGGTAAGAGACTCATTTATCTATTTGCATTTCTATTGATCTAGGGAAGTTGATTCTATTATGTGTTTATGTGTTCTAGATCCACTTGGACTAGGGAGGTCTGGACTTTAAGTCCTCTTAGGTAGATTGTCCGAAAACACTTGTCTCAACCATGCATATAAATGGTGAGATCTAGCCTATTTTTCCATTCATTCCTTCCTATCAGAGACACCCATTTTGGCTAGGAGACCATTTTTTTCATCATTCTTCCATAGAAAACCCATCATTGTTGTCATATCTAAACCACCAATGGTTGTAATACCACCACCATAATAGGGAACTAAAGCCAGACCGAGAATAGAGGATTGGGTAGCTGTAGCAGAAACTCAGAACCTTCTTGTGGCTGGGTAGCCTCAGACAAAGATATGGATTGACAAAGCCTACGGCTGAGAGGAACGTCCTTGGTTTGCAGTCAATTGATTGTAATTACAGATAATTTCCACACCTGTTAAAATGGATGGTATTTACTTCTAATTTTATTAGTTATTGCGATCATATGAATTATGGAACTGAATTATTGGCAATCTAAATGCATTCTTATGGAGATAGCTAGCAGAGTTTTCATTTTTAAATTTGAATCATTTATGTTGTAAATGTATAATTGAAATCAATAGAAAAATGATATTACATATCAGAGGAAAAAACAGTCAGCAGATTGAATACCTCGTGGCCCAAAGCCATCATGAGGTCACTGGGTATGTGACAATTTGGTATCATATCCTAGGTTGCAGCACTGGGACTGCATGGGCTGAAAATTGAATTCTACAGGTAGAATATCAGGTTGCACATAAATTGTTTGATAAAATGAACCAAGAAAAAAATTGATTGAATTTTTGAAATTTAAAAACAAGAATTTTTATATGGAACCCACCTATGCCATGTGGGAAGATGACGTGGAAGTTCCACATGGGCAGAAGGACTGACATGGATGATCCAAGAAAGAAGAGGGTTTTATGTGGACCAGTCACATCAGATCCGCGTGCATGGGTTTACGTGTGTGATAGGCTCCAAAAGCACAGGAGATCTAACCATCGGGAAATTGTGTAGATCAACATCTCACAGTGCTTCAGGCTCACGTACATGTGTGAAGTTTAATTTAATTAGCACAAGGATGAAGGGAAAACCACCCTATCAATGTTTCATGCCCTTGTGCATTCAAGCTCACAAAAGCAATTTTATAAAACCACTTTTCCAAGGAGACTAAAACCACTTTTGGTCCGACTAATCGATGTGATGTGCAGAGATATGACGTGGGGTTATGTCAGGATGATGGGACCCCCATTAGTCATGTCAAACTTAAGAAATCATGTAGATCTAATTGACGACCAACATTCTTTCGGGATTGTGAACTTGCACAAATTTTAAACTAAATAACACGAGCCTGAAATGGAAAATGCCCTATTGACGTGTCACCCTCTCATGCATTTAGGCCCGGAAAACAGTTTTCGGAAACCATCGTCCCACAGAGCCCGAAACCACTTGTGTCTCATAAGTGGTAGTTTGATTAGGGTGACATGGAGGAATCATAGGATGACATGTGGGATGGTATTACACATCAACAAACGTGTATTATGACATGTTATCACCCTGCTACATCAACACGATGCAACCTCAACATAAAAATAAGAAAAGAAAAGTCTAGAGCCAAAATTTTATTTTGGCTATAACAAGAAAAGATTAAATCAGAATTTGATGAGACTTATTCCATTTCGATGTTATTTATGGAGGCTACATTATTGCCATTGAGGGACATTTCTCCATTCTAAATTGTTACATAAATTTGATTTTTGTGGATTTTGAAGGTGTGTAGCCTAAGGATGGACAAGGGACCAGATGAGGCCCAAATTGTTATGGTGCAGTAGTGATCCAAGAAAATAGAGAAATCTAGAGCCTTGAGTCCAAATTCAAAAATATGTGAATCCGGGAGATGAAAGAAGGCCAAAATCCACTATTTCAGCACGCGCGAAAATGCGATTTTTGAAAACTTGGAGGAAAAAGTGGCCCCATAAATCATAACCAAAAAAATTACTAATTTAAACCTTTGTTCTAATCATCACTATGAAAAACTTTTTTTAGAGGAAAATTTTGCATAAATTCTTAGTTTAGGAGATAGTAGTTTTCAAAGAAAATTCAAAGTCTGGAAAAAGTGCAAAAATTAAAAGTTGTTGATTTGAGAATTTTATAAAATTTGATGGGGGAATCAAAATAAAATAATGAAAGTATCTGGGTAATCAACATCATATGGGATATGATCACCCGATATATAAAAAAAAAAATCCAGTTCCTTACCGATTTTATTCTATAGATCTCAAAAATTGGTCCCCTTCAAAATTCTTGCAGCTATAGAAATATTGTAAAATAGGGAAAATTTGTTGATTTGGAGGGATGTAACTTGCTCTAAATTCAGATGACAATAGGATATCTCATTGGAAATATTATTATAAGGAGAATAAATATGCAATAGGATTCTATAATTAAGCAATACATATCTTTTCAGGAAATGAGAAGAAATGGACCTGTAGACACTATTTGACAAAACTGTCAAATGGTGTTTTTCAGAATTTAATGGAAATTATTATTTAATTTTAGAATTAAATTATGTCTAACAGATGTAATGACATATAATATTGCATATTACAGTCCGATACTAGCATCAATTACAGGATAGGTTTCCAGAAAAATACAGAAGAGTAAAAGGGAAGAAGGGGAGCTTTCATACAGTCCTGAAGAAGACATCCAAGGTCAAGACATCAGTGGAAAATGCATAAATATAAACAAATGAATATAGAGAAAAATTTAAATCCACTAGAACTGTGGATATTGCGAGAAGTCTGAGAATGGAAATATAAAGATGCAAGGGAGACAATGAGGGTATACAAAAGTGGCTTCCTCTTCATATTTATCTTCTAAGAATTATTTGTGGATGTCATACATAGTGGTAAGTTATATGCAAGGAACAATGGAATGAGACAATTATGGTTCAGTTAATTTTTGAGTAGCGATGTGGATGATTTCCAAAGCCTCTTAGATCTGAGAAACGAATTCTATGGTGGTATAGAAGCATGTTAGATGTAAGATTGAGTTGGATGTTTGTAGAAGCATAAAAAATGATGCTTGTGTAGTTATGTGAAAGTGCAAATGAAAAATCAATGTATGGTAAAAATGCTTACCAACGGGCAAGTCAAAGGACTAGTCCAAGGAGGGTTGGGTATTGAGTACAATGATGGTACTATTGATCTGCAAGGATACTTAATAATGCAAGTGGAACATCACTTAATGAGAACCATGAGGAATTGAGAAGGGATTGATGGTACCTCAGTTAAAGTACATGTTATGCATTTACCATATTCAAAATGTGCAAAGAGGTAGTGCAAGAAGAGACGTAAGAGCTCTTAGTGGTTGACACTGAAATGATATGAATCCCCTTATTGTGGCGTGATGGAAATTCTACAATGAATCATAAATAGGACTGAAAAAGGATGACTTATTAAGTGATTAAGCCTATTATTGTATTGTCAAAGAATGCATATATTGCATTGATTATAATCTTATGAAATCTAAATTGCATGAAATAAATGGAAGAGAAGAGATGTGAACCTCTTGGTTGGTGTAGTTGTCATTTGATACAATAACATAAAGACTAGAAAAGGTATGAGAAATACTAGTTTGCATAAAATGGTATTTCTATGCATAAAAGAAGGGTGTAAATCACAACCCTTGGAATATATAAAGAAATCCACATAATAAAGGTTGCAGAGCATGGGAGGCACAATGTCTTCAAAAGAAAAGTACCATTAAAATAAAATGGTTGGGATGATAGAGGGAATCTACCAGGATGAAGAATTCATGTACCCCATTGATAAGATGGATATCAAGTTTAGAAGCAACTCCAGATAAGAAGATGTTAGCTTGGGATTGGATAGGATTGGAACAGTGGACCTTGGAAATGAGTACAATGAAAAGGTGACCCAAAGCATCAAAGAAGTTGAAAGGATGGCAAGAATTGGGTGCAACAATAAAGGCACATGTGTGAAACAAGGAATAAATATGATCAAGGGAGATTTCCTCACCATAAATATCTATTTTGTTTCTAAAATAGAATTGAATATTTTTGAAGTAGAAAGTATAACTTAAGTATAAATTAATTATTACTACTTGGGTGAGAATACTGCAGCTAATGGACTGTTATGTAATTGGCAGAGAGGACATGGAAGAGGTCAGATAAGTTGTGGATCCTATGATATGAAGAGGAATGGAGAGGGGAAAACTCCTTGATTCTCCTTTTGCATTATTTATGTTTCTCTCTGTTAAGAAATAAGCTTTGTGTAGATAGCTTTATGGTATAAGAATGCAAGAGTGTAACATAATAGGAAAGCATATGCACTAGAAGCGTACTGAGAAAGAATATTTGATAGACTGCATAAGAAAGTGATTGAAATGCATGTATGTGAAATTGAATATGGGATAAGAGTGATATGTTGATATATACCATGAGTGCAATATGATAATTAAGTATGATTTTTGATGCGTTGTATAACCAGGAAGGGTTGAGAACTTGGTTGAAGATGTTGATGATGCAACTGGTTCATGGAGGGAATGGTGTGAGCTCCCATCAAAACACCAGCTGATCAGGTAACATATAAGGTGTGAATGGAAACCATAAAAGTATGAAAATGATCATACCTATGTTGCACGAGTGTTGACGAGAATTGGGTAAGAATTTATTCAATCATGCTTGATATCTTCATTGATATTTTAATAATGACATTTGAATGTGTGTATGTCATTGATACATAATTAAGATAAAGGCATAAAGTATTGGGTTAAAAATATCTTAGAATACTTTGATGCATTTAGGAGTTAGTGTGTCATGATGGGAATGGTTAAGAGATAATAACCATTGAAAATAAGTTTTACACTCATGATTGGGGATATAGATGCAATATGAAATAACCTTGTGTGAGGCCATGTGTTATTTAAATTGGGAAGGCTATAGCACCACACAAATATATGAAATATCCTTGCTTGTGATCAATGTCTTGGACTGCAACCTCTTTGCCAACACTAAAGAGCACTAAAGAAGTATAATCTTGGTGAGTTGTTTGGAATGAAGAGGAGGGCATTTGGATGATCAAACGAGTAATTGTGAATTGGATGGATGATGTGTCAAGGTTTTGTTTGAATGCTTCAACATATCATGGAAGATCATAAGAGTTAGCATTATGGAATTTTTTAATTTATGCAAGAATGCATTGAGGGAATAGGCATAAGTAGAAAATATGAAGGTGTGTGTTGGCACATGTGTTGATTTCATTGTGAAATGCTTGATGTGCTCATAATACATATGTGGAGAATGGTATTTTCTTGCAAATAGTATGTTGGAAATTGAAAATGATTAAAGTGTTGGGATTATAATTCTGGGATTATTTTATGTGTTATTATGAATGTTGCAATGAAATGAGTATATAATGAACACTCATTGTTGTTAGCTGATTTGAAAATTCTATTAGGATAACGGATAGCAGGTAAAGTTGTCTTGGGAATGGAAACCAACATAAAAATATAATGAATACTGAGCGAAGGAAAAAGGACAAAACACTATGTGAAGGACCTCATAGTTAATAAAAAATTATTATTTATGAGACACATTGCAGGAATACCATGAGTTATGGCCTGCAAGAGCTAAAACAACAATATCTTGAGTTGGAATTGTTGTGGATACAATGAAAGAAATGCATGAAAAATAGTCACATTGGATGGACTACAAGAATGCTCTATCAAAATAACAGAGTTGTGTAAAAGAAGAAGATGTCTTAGATATAGCAGTAAAAGTGAGCCAAAACGAAGACATGGATTATTGCTCTTTCCATTTGAAAGCTGAGTATTATTGGTGCAACTCAAGATTCTTATTGGGAAATTTAATTGTGAAGATAATGATTTCCAATACTACTTGATATATAAAAGTATGATTATTAATACATGTATGTTTTGTTTATGACACAAGTGGATGGTAAATATTATGAGCCCATGGTGGAAATTGTAAGTTGGAGATATCGGTAAGAAGGCCACTGCAAATACATTGGAACCCTAAAGTTGTACTCTTCTTATGCAAGAAAGCCCTGAGTAAATGATGGATTTCCTGAGGGACTGTTGGCTCAAAGAAGGGGATGCCTAAGCCTAGAGGGTGAGTGAATGCAAAGAAGAGGAAACTCTAATGAATTTGCTAGGAGTGATTCAAGACATTAGAATTATAACACAAAGATTCCCTGGCGACCTGTGCTGGGACACCAGAAGGGAATTAGGGTAACAAACCTGAGGTATTGTTAACTCAGAGAAGGGAGCCTGAGGTATTGTTAACTCAGAGAAGGGATCCCCATTCATTGTGTTGTGCACTGGAAGGGAATCATGATAACAAACTTGAGGTACTATTAACTTAGAGAAGGGAGCCCCATTCATTGTGTGCTAAGAGGAGAATTCAACTAAAATATTTCCAATGGAAACCTTGTGAAAGTAAAGAAATGTGCATGCAGATAAGTATTGGATAGATATTTCCTACTTATTTGTTGAAATGTTTATGTGTTCTTATATTTTGGAATTGGAAAATTGTTATAGACATTATGACTATTTCACGAGAATGATTATAACATGCAAAATTCATGTTAATAAATGACATAGGTACATGTAGATGTGTCGATCTTGGAAAGAAAACTAAGGCAGTGGAGGGAAATTGATAGTGTATTTTGGATGAGATGGTTGGAAAATATACTATATTGCAAGGAATAAGAACATTATGGAAACTACGGTTGAGAAAGCAACTTGGAAACTAAAGGAGGTTGTGCAATGACATATTGTACCTGTTTTAAGACATGTTAAAATTATGTCATTGTATTTATAGATTTGATGATGTACTGAGGGAAGTGCATAAATTAAGGGGGAGGGGAATGTAACAGCCCATTTTTTACCCTAGAATGCAATTATGTAAATATGGATGATATGGTTGGAAGTCTAGCATGAACAATGTAATTAAGTACATTTTATTTGTTGAAGCAAATAAAAACCAGGATGTTGGTGCATTCCATCTGTTGTAGCAAAAAACAATTTTTGTAGAAATCATTTATATAATGAGCTTGATTTTGTGGTTTCCTCTTTTGAGGTTTCCACGATAAAATTCTATGTCCTTATTCATTTGATCAATTGTTTATGTGTTTTTAATGTTAATGGTTTAGAATTAAATAAAAAATAGGCAATACTGATTCACCCCCCCTCTCAGTATTGTTGGATAAAACAACAATCGGTATCAGAGTAGGATCCTTCACTACAGCTTAATCACTGGAAGGAAGATCCTATTGAAAACACTATGGATCAACAAGAAGGTTTAACTGCTAACAGACCTCCATTATTCACAGGAGAAAATTATGCATATTGTAGTGTAAGAATGAGATGCCATCTAATGTCTCTTGGATACAAAGTTTGGAATGTTGTTGAAAAAGGTTATAAAATACCAGGCAATCCACCTACAGAAAAGGATGAACAAGATAAATATGAAGCCAATGCAAAAACATTTAATGCAATTTTGAATGGACTACCAACTTTAGTGTTTGTTAATATTATGCAATGTAAGACAGTCAAAGATGCTAGGGATAAATTAAAAAATGTTTATGAAGGAGACACCAAATTCAAACAATCCAAACTTCAAACATACAAAGGGAAGTTTGAAAGTCTAACAATGAAAGAGGAATAATCGTTGAGAATATCTTCTAAGAGTAGATGAAATTGTCAATGTTATTAGAGGCCTGGGAGGAAATATAAAGGATAAAGAAGTTGTTGAAAAAGTACTAAGAACCCTACCAATGAACTATGATTCAAAAGTGTCTACTGTAGAAGATCGAGATGATATTGAATCTCTAACAGTGGATGATCTACATGGGATATTCAAAGCCTATGAGATGAGAATAGAACAAAATGGACCATCAAGAAAAGAGGCGGCATTTAAAACCACAAAAGAGTCAAAGAAATCTGAAGCATTATCCATAAACCACTCTAAAGACCCAGATGATGAAGAAGCTCTTTTTATCAAGAAACTTGAGAAAGGTACTGGCAAGTATGAAGGAAAGATACCCCTGCAGTGCTTTAACTATGGAATAATTGGTCACTTTGCCTCAAAATGTTCCTATCCCAAACAAGATGATAGTGATGATAGAGAAAACGCTAAAAAATTCAAGAAGAACAAAGCAGCATTAAAGAAGAAGTTTAATGGGAAGAAGAATATTTTTTACATTATGGAAGATAGTGAAGATGAAGAAGAAGAAGATGAGGAAACAGAAACTCTATTCATGGGAATAGAAACTCAAGCTTCTGAAGATGATTCAAATGTGGAAGGAGAGGTGGACCTAGAGGATGAACTCATGTGTGCTCTTGAAGAAATTGAAAAACGTAGAAGAAGGAACAAATATTTGAAAGGAAAATTGTCAAACTACCAAGAAGAGCTAAAGTCAAAAGAAGAGGAAGTCAAGACCCTCCAAGAAGAGCTACACAAATCAAGACAACAAATGATGGTTAGCATGAAAGAGGCCGAGAGTTTAAAACAAGAAGCTTCCAAATTCAAGGAATAAATAAAAAGATGTTCTGGAAATTTGAAAACACATGAAAGGGTGGAAGGGTGCTGCTAGGGCAGTTTGCAGCCTGTTAAAGGTGTTGTAGCATCCTGTCAGTTGTAGCTGACAAAACAGGGTGTTGGTGCATCCTCCAGTAGTAGCTGGAAAATAGGGGTGTTGTAGCATCCTTATTTGTTGAAGCAAATAACAACTTTGATGTTGGTGCATTCCATCTGTTGTAGCAGAAAACATTTTTTGTAGAAATCATTTGTTTAATGAGCTTGATTTTGTGGTTTTCTCTTTTAAGGTTTCCACGATAAAATTATGTGTCCTTATTTGTCTGAAGCATTATCCATAAACCACTCTGAAGACCCATATGATGAAGAAGCTCTTTTTATCAAGAAACTTGAAAAAGGTACTGGAAAGTATGAAGGAATGCTACCCCTGCAGTGCTTTAACTATGGAAGAATTGGTCACTTTGCCTCAAAATGTTCCTATCCGAAACAAGATGATAGTGATGATAAAGAAAACGCTAATAAATTCAAGAAGAACAAAGCAGCATACAAGAATAAGTTTAATGGGAAGAAGAATATTTTTTACACTATGGAAGATAGTGAATATGAAGAAGAAGAAGATGAGGAAATGGAAACTCTATTCATGGGAATAGAAACTCAAGCTTCAGAATATTATTTAGATGTGGAAGGAGAGGTGGACCTAGAGGCTGACCCATGTGTTCTCTTAAGGAAATTGAAAAATGTAGAAGAAGGAACAAATCTTTGAAAGGACAATTGTCAAACTACCAAGAAGAGCTAAATTCAAAAGAAGAGGAATTCAAGACCCTCCAAGAAGAGCTACACAAATCAAGACAACAAATGATGGTTAGCATGAAAGAGGCCGAGAGTTTAAAACAAGAAGCTTCCAAATTCAAGGAATAAATAGAAAGGTTTACAGACCAGCATACCATTAATGAGAAGCCCAAGGAGAAAATAAAAGACTCTAAAAGACTTGAAACAGAAGTTATTTTGCTTAGAAAGAAGCTTGATAAAGAATATATTAAATCAAAATTTGAGAACAACTCAAGGACTTTAGATGAAATCCTAAGTAGCCAAAGACCATCAAGTGATAAACATGGATTAGGTTATGACCAAGAAAAGAAGCCAGAATGTTTGTCTTTTACATTTCAAGATAGAAATAAAAGAAGCTATGCTGCTGCACTCAAAATCCCGATTAAGAAGGATAGTCATAAATCTACTCCCTCCTCTCATAATAAAGACAGAATTGATATGATACCTACAAGACCAATAAAAAGCAGGTACAAATAGATCTGTTTCGTTCAATGCTACTCTTGTATAACTTTGGGCATATGTCTAGAGAATGCAAGCTAAGAAAGAATCATTCAGTAAAATTTCAAAAACAAAGGAAGGGATGGAAGAAGATGGAAGTTGTGAAGGATAAAGAAAAAAAAATTCTCAAACATAAAGGAATGTTCTATGGATATTTTCATTGCTATCACAAGTTTGGTCACAAAGTTGTTGATTGCAGAACCAAGGGAAAAGATCAAAATAAAGAATCCAAAAGACAAACAAGATCAGTAAGCAGGGTACCTCATGGAAAGATGTGGATAAGAAAGGAGGACTACAAAGGTTCAGAAGAAACACAGATTCCAAGCATCAATGAAGTTTCCAAAGGTGATGTTCAGCATAATCATGTTGTAGATAAGAATGCCATCCATTATGATGGAAGGCATGATGAATGTCTCTTCTAAAGTCCCTCGTGACCTAAAAGAGAAACCTAAAATTAGCATTAGAAGATATCATATACTCAGGGGATTAAAATATCAGAAAATTGTAGTTGGTACTTGAAAGTAATTAAGATCATTTGGTAAGATTAAAAGTCTATCTTCAACAAGGACAATAAGTAGAGTAGAGGTGACAAAATTGAAGAAAAACATTTTGTCTAGAAAACAACTATGTGACAAGCACACTTAATGGTTGAAGTGTAGCAAAATCAGAAGCAAAATTAGAGAAGATAAGAGATGATCATGGTTAAATGATAAGACTGGTGTATGGTTGAAAAAGAGCATAGTGTAAACCCTATCACAAAATGTAGAAAATGTTGACAAAGGGGAGGAACACTGAAAGGGAGATTCTATGAACTAATCATCCATGTTCTCTTTCAAAGACTCGTTACAAGAAGATAAATGAGGATGTTAACCAGAGTATCATAACACAATGATTAGTACCAAGTCCAGTTAAAAAGTGGAAGAGAAACAAAGAGCTAAATTTCTTAAAAGAGGATATATATTGGCAAGGGCAGTTATCAAAAAGAAGAAAGATAGGAAATTCTCTATCATGATGGTACAACAAGGGAAAAATTGGTTATCCCTTGTCATTGTTGTCAAAGGGGGAGAATATTGAGATGTTTCCATCAATTCCAAAGGGGAAGAATGTTGAATATGGTTTTCATTGATGTCAAAGGAGTTCAGTAATGAAAAAGGAATAACCAAGGAAATGATGGCAGGGAAAACTCAGTGGAAGACAAAGGAATACCAAAGGAAGTGATGACATGGCATGTATGATGATGTGGCACGGTTTATGAAGATGAAAATCCACCTAATGGTTCTATAGTACCTTCTTGATGTCATTATTACAATTTAACCTAGTTATATAGAGATTTGTCAATTTGGAGAAATTCAAGAAATTGACTAAGTGTTGGAAATTTGGTCCAAGTGACCTTGGGAAAATGTCCATCGTACCTCATAGGAGAATGATAAAAATTATCTCAAAGCACCAAGATGGATAAAAATTATCTCAAAGCACAAAGATGTAGCTTGTTGATATGTCTACCTTACCATGGTCTCTGTTTGTCATGAGAGTGTCTGAGGAGGAAGTTATAGGTCTGCCAAAACAGGGTTTTAGGCAATTTTGTACCAGCCCAGTCAAATGTCCACATAAGTCAAAGGAAGATGAGTTTGAAGGTGAAATCACTTTGGTTGTGCTCAGTGAGATGTACTACATAATATAGTACCATTGGTTTAGGATTTTTGTGAAATAAAAAATCCACCTTAGAGATTGCACAAATTGTCTAAGTATAAAAATGTTGGTAAAAATGCCTGAGTGACCTCAGTAAAATGTCTGTCATTTCCTGTGGTTGATGTATTAAAGTATTTTGAGGGTATGGGTATCTATACTATTGATTGGTGCATTCAATAATATCATTTTTTTGTCTGAAAAGTCTCCATAGGTAAAGATACGAATCTCCCAAAAGTGCCTCCTAGTTTGATTTGCACTGCTCCAGAAAAATGTCTGCCGAAGAGAGAGAAAGAGGTTTCAAAGGATGAAATTGGTATGGATTGAATCACCTTGTTGGCCTCTATCCATTGGATGTCTCATACTTCCAATTTTATGAAAATAAAAATCCCCTCATGTTAACCTAAGGTTCGACAATTTTGTCTAAGTATTGAATTGGTAGTTTAAAAAGCCACTTTCAAATGTCTGCCAGATGATGTGTGTGTATCAACAAAATCAAAAGGTGACATGGATTTGTTCGTTGTTGAAGTGGTTATCTAGTCATGCTTTTATTTTTACTTGTTAAATTTTCAGAATTTACTTCAATATGATCTAGGATCTTAACTGATAGAACAACATGTACAGCATATCTACAGCATATCAATCATGGAGACAATACTGCAAGCACACAAGAGACACAAAGATTTACTTGGGGAAAACCATAAAGGTGAAAAACCCCAATAACTTCCTCAGAGATAGATAGAGCAATGATACAACCAACCATAAGAGATAGACATATCCTAGCAGCAGATCCTCCTCCTCCATAAGTGTGCCACTCCTCCTTGAGTGCATGAGTGAGAAGTGAGTGATCAAATAGAGTGCCTCCCGCACTCTATTTATACTTGACTTGACTTGCCTTTTACATAACTCATGTAGGCTCGAACTTAACCACATAACATAATGCTGACTGGGCCGACCCCCAATAGGGTGGTCTAATAACCCTTTGACCCACATGACTTATACAGGGCCGACCCCAACAAGGTGGTCTAATAACCCATCAAGTATAAGTTACGACACTTACAATATAAATGACGACACTTCCATATAGAGGAATAATACCATCTCTATGGGAGTACATACAACATATATGAAATACATTCCGAAGTTACATATACATCAACATTACTTATGATGGTCACATGTGTAAGAAATCAATCTTCCAAAGTGAGAAAAATATTGTTTTGCATATTAAGAACAAATGAAATTTGTCCAACTATTGAAAACTGAAGGTTAAGGGTTTAAGAAATTCCCGCAAGAGGGATTAGAGGCTTAATATTCCCGCAAGGGATTCCCGCATGGTGATTCCTGCAAGGAATGTCCGCATCGAATGCCAAAGGGAGGAGAATCCCTCAAGGGAAGAGAATCCAGCAGAGGGAGATCCCGCAATGGGAGATTCCCGCAATAAGAAATCCCTCAAAGGGAGGAGAAGATCGCATGGGAGGAGAACCAAGCAAGGCTTGAGGACATTCCTGCATGCTACAACATACCCACAGGCCATATCATATGCTTGTAGGATGAAGGTTATTCCTGCCGATTCATATACATGCCCGCAGGTCCTTATGTATGCCCGTTGGATCTCTCATGTGAAGATTCAGGCATCTGTGTGCATGTATATGGTAAATTAATTAAATCTGGAAAATAATTAATCTATAAATTACAAAAGGATGCATTATTGGAGAGGTACGATTATGAAAAGGCATGATGGTTGAAGAGGCATGTTGCTATGGATGAATGCGGTATTTAAATGAAGTTTCAAATTAAAAGAAGGTGTCTCAGCAGCCCAGATCAAAGAAGAAGGAAGATCAGACAGAGAGCAATCAAATGAAGAAACATAATTAAAAGATGTTCTGGAAATTTGAAAACACATGAAAGGGTGGAAGGGTGCTGCTAGGGCAGTTTGCAGCCTGTTAAAGGTGTTGTAGCATCCTGTCAGTTGTAGCTGACAAAACAGGGTGTTGGTGCATCCTCCAGTAGTAGCTGGAAAATAGGGGTGTTGTAGCATCCTTATTTGTTGAAGCAAATAACAACTTTGATGTTGGTGCATTCCATCTGTTGTAGCAGAAAACATTTTTTGTAGAAATCATTTGTTTAATGAGCTTGATTTTGTGGTTTTCTCTTTTAAGGTTTCCACGATAAAATTATGTGTCCTTATTTGTCTGAAGCATTATCCATAAACCACTCTGAAGACCCATATGATGAAGAAGCTCTTTTTATCAAGAAACTTGAAAAAGGTACTGGAAAGTATGAAGGAATGCTACCCCTGCAGTGCTTTAACTATGGAAGAATTGGTCACTTTGCCTCAAAATGTTCCTATCCGAAACAAGATGATAGTGATGATAAAGAAAACGCTAATAAATTCAAGAAGAACAAAGCAGCATACAAGAATAAGTTTAATGGGAAGAAGAATATTTTTTACACTATGGAAGATAGTGAATATGAAGAAGAAGAAGATGAGGAAATGGAAACTCTATTCATGGGAATAGAAACTCAAGCTTCAGAATATTATTTAGATGTGGAAGGAGAGGTGGACCTAGAGGCTGACCCATGTGTTCTCTTAAGGAAATTGAAAAATGTAGAAGAAGGAACAAATCTTTGAAAGGACAATTGTCAAACTACCAAGAAGAGCTAAATTCAAAAGAAGAGGAATTCAAGACCCTCCAAGAAGAGCTACACAAATCAAGACAACAAATGATGGTTAGCATGAAAGAGGCCGAGAGTTTAAAACAAGAAGCTTCCAAATTCAAGGAATAAATAGAAAGGTTTACAGACCAGCATACCATTAATGAGAAGCCCAAGGAGAAAATAAAAGACTCTAAAAGACTTGAAACAGAAGTTATTTTGCTTAGAAAGAAGCTTGATAAAGAATATATTAAATCAAAATTTGAGAACAACTCAAGGACTTTAGATGAAATCCTAAGTAGCCAAAGACCATCAAGTGATAAACATGGATTAGGTTATGACCAAGAAAAGAAGCCAGAATGTTTGTCTTTTACATTTCAAGATAGAAATAAAAGAAGCTATGTTGTTGCACTCAAAAGCCCGATTAAGAAGGATAGTCGAAAATATGCTCCCTCCTCTCATAATAAAGACAGAACTGATATGATACCTACAAGACCAATAAAAAGCAAGTACAAATAGATCTGTTTCGGTCAATGCTACTCTTGTAATAACTTTGCACATATGGCTAGAGAATGCAAGCTAAGAAAGAATGCGTCAGTAAAAGTTCATAAACAAAGGAAGGGATGGAAGAAGATGGAAGTTGTGAAGCAGAAAGATCAAATATTTCTCAAACATAAAGGAAATTTCTATGGATATTTTCACTGTTGTCACAAACATATTGATTGCATAACCAAGGGAAAAGATCAAAATACAGAATCCAAAAGACAAAGAACATCAGTAAGCAGGGTACCTCATGGAAAGATGTGGATAAGAAAGGAAGACTACAAAGGTTCATAAGAAACACATATTCCAAGCATCAATGAAGTTTCCAAAGGTGATGTTCAACATAATGGTGTTGTAGATAAGAATGAAATCCATTATGATGGAAGGCATGATGAATGTCTCTTCTAAAGTCTCTTGTGACCTAAAAGAGAACCCTGAAATTAGAATTAGAAGAGATCATATACTCAGGGGGAGTAAAATATCAGAAAATTGCAGTTGGTACTTGAAAGTAATTAAGATCATTTGGTAAGAATAAAAGGCTATATTCATCAAGGACAAGAAATAGAGTAGAGGTGAAAAAATTGAAGAAAAAAAATTGTCCAGAAAACATCTATGTGACAAGCACACTTAATGGTTGAAGTGTAACAAAATCATAAGCAGAATTAGAGAAGATAAGAGATGATCATGGTTAAATGATAATATTGGTGTATGGTTGACAAAGAACATAGTGTAAACCCGGTCACAAAATGTAGAAAATGTTGACAAAGGGGAGGAACATTGAAAGGGTGAGTCTATGAACTAATCATCCATGTTCTCTTTCAAAGACTCGTTACAAGAAGATAAATGAGGAATTTAACCAGAGTATCATAAGACAATTATTAGTACCAAGTCCAGTTAACAAGTGGAAGAGAAACAAAGAGCTAAATTTCTTAAAAGAGGAGATATATTGGCAAGGGAAGTTGTCAAAAAGAAGAAAGATAGGAAATTCTCTATCAAGATGGTACATCAAGGGAAAAATAGGTTATCCTTTGTCATTATTTTCAAAGGGGGGGAATATTGATATGTTTCCATCAATGTCAAAGGGGAAGAATGTTGAATATGGTTGTCATTGATGTCAAAGGAATAACCAAGGACATGATGGCAGGGCAAACTCAGTGGAAGACAAAGGAATAACAAAGGAAGTGATGGCATGGCATGTATTATGATGTGGAATGGTTGATGAAGATGAAAATCCACCTAATGGTGCTCTAGTACCTTCATGATGTCATTATTACAATTTTACCAATTTATATAAAGATTTGACAGTTTGGAGAAATTCAAGAAATTGACTAAGTGTTGGAAATTTGGTCCAAGTGGCCTTGGGAAAATGTCCGTCGTACCTCATAGGAGAATGATAAAAATTATCCGAAAGCACTAGACTATAGCTTGTTTATCTGTCTACCTGACCATGGTCTCATTTTGTCTTGAGAGTGTCTGAGGAGGAATTTATAGGTCTGCCAAAACAAGGTTTTAGGCAGTTTTGCACCAGTCCAGTAAAATGTCCACCTAAGTCAGAGGAAGATGAATTTGAAGGTGAAATCACTTTGGTTGTGCTTCGTGAGATGTGCTACATCATCTAGTACCATTGGTTCAAGATTTTTGTGAAATAAAAAATCCACCTTGGAGATTGCACAAATTGTCTAAGTATAAAAATGCTGGTAAAAATGCCTGAGTGACCTCAGTAAAATGTCTTCCATTTCCTGTGGTTGATGTATTAAAGTATTTTGAGGGTATGGGTCTCTAGAATTTTTATTGGTGCATTCAATCATATCATTGGTTTGTCCAAAAAGTATCCACAGGTAAAGATATCAATATGCCAAAAGTGCCTCCTAGCTTGATTTGCACTGCTCCAGAAAAATGTTTGTTGAGGAGAGAGAAAGAGGTTTCAAAGGATTAAATTGGTCTGGATGGAATCACCTTGTTGGCCTCTATCCACTGGATGTCTCATACTTCCAATTTGATGAAAATAAAAATCTCCTCATGTTAACCTAGGGTTTGACATTTTTGTCTAAGTGTTGAATTGGTAGTTTAAAAAGCCAGTTTCAAATGTTTGCCAAATGATGTGTGTGTATCAACAAAATCAAAAGGTGACATGGATATGTTCCTTGTTGAAGTGGTTATCCATTCATGCTTTCATTTTTCCTTATGACAGTCACATATGCAAGAAATCAATCTTCCAAAGTGAGAAAAATATTGTATTGCATATTAAGAACAAATGAAATTTGTCCAAGTGTTGAAAACTGAAGGTTAAGGATTTAAGAAATGCCCACAAGAGAGCTTGATATATCCGCAAGAGGGCTTAGAGGCTTAATATGCCCACAAGGGATTCCCGCATGGTGATGCCCGCAAGGGTTTCCCGCAAGGGATTCCCGCATGGTGATGCCCACAAGGGATGCCCGCAAGGGATGTCAGCATGGAATGCCCGCAAAGGAGAAGAATCTCGCAAGGGAATAGAAGGTCACCGAGGGAGATCCCGCAATGGGATATGCCTGCAATAAGAAAGCCCGAAAAGGGAGGAGAAGCTCGCATGGGAGGAGAAGCCAGCAAGGCTTGAGGACGTGCTCGTAGGCTACAACATACCCGCAGGCCATATCATATGCTTGTAGGCTGAAGTTTATTCCCGCTGATTCATATACATGCCCGCAGATCCTTGTGTATTCCCACTGTATCTATCATGTGAAGATTCAGGAATCTGCGTGCATGTATATGGTAAATTAATTAAATCTGGAAAATAATTAATCTATAAAATACAAAAGGATGCGTTGTTGAAGAGGTGCGATTCTGAAAAGGGATGATGGTTGAAGAGGCACGTTTCTATGGATGAATGAGGTATTTAAATGAAGTTTCGAATTAAAATAAGGAGTCTCAGCAGCCCATACCAAAGAAGAAGGAAGATCAGATAGAGACCAATAAAAATGAAGAAACAAAATTAAAAGATGTTCTAGAAATTTGAAAAGACGAAAAATTGTGGAAGGGTGGTGCTAGGGCAGGTTGCAGCCCGCTAAAGGTGTTGTAGCATCCTATCAGTTATAGCTGACAAAACAGGGTGTTGGTGCATCCTCCAATAGTAGCTGGAAAACAAGGGTGTTGTAGCATCCTTATTTGTTGAAGAAAATAAAAACTGTGATGTTGGTGCATTCCATCTGTTGTAGCAGAAATCATTTTTTGTAGAAATCATTTATTTAATGAACTTGATTTTGTGGTTTTCTCTTTTGAGGTTTCCACGATAAAATTATGTGTCCTTATTTTTTTGATCCATTGTTTATTTGTTTTTAATGTTAATGCTTTAGAATTAAATAAAAAGTAGGCAATACTGATTCACCCCCCCTCTTAGTATTGCTAGATAAACCAACAGTATATTTGGTCATTAATTACGACAATTAATGACCAAATATATGAGCACAAGATAAGCTATAAATGACCAAGTTAAATATGACCACTTTTTTGGTCGCATGATCAATGATCGCTAATTTTCCACCAGTGGTCGCCAAATCAAAGTAGTCATTTATATGCGGATTTTGGTCATTTATCTCTCATTTTGTACTAGTGATAGGTCTCCATGATGACGATTCGGAGTTTAAAGCACTCTTTGGCATGGTATTTGACAACCACAATAACATGGAGGACTTGAATTTTCAGTTGGAGCACATGAATTAGAGGATATACGCACTCGTCGCTATGTTATCTTGCGCAGGTTTCCATACAAAAATTCATGCCATGACTGCTCATGATGTTGTTCTCTTTAATGAACCCATCCTTCTCAACATGGGGGCTATTGGCGATCTACAAGTGGATGCATCTTTGAAATCTAGTTACCTTTTTTTTCCATGAAAGATCATTTTGTCTTTCTAGTCTAGCTATGTCAATTTCAGTCAGTTTAATATATTTAAAAATTTGTTAGTTTTTTGGTTGGATTTTCAAAGCATGTTCAAACTAGGCTTGAACTCTATAAATTTTGATAGATTGATATCTAGAGCTTGGTTTGGATCAACTCTTTGTCAAATGGCTCTAGAATTTAGCCACAAGTATATACATATTTTTTTCTTCTTTGATCAAATATAATGTTTCACTTACTTACAAAAAAAAAGTAGCACCGACGTTTAAAACAAAAGCACATTGGTACAACAAAGTACTTGTTGCATGCCTCAGTCGAATTTTATTATTACACCCTGATGCTTTCTATATCTAAGTGCATCGATGCTCCAATATATTGTAACCGCACTACTAAATGTAATAATGCAATGAATGTCAATGTCCCATTCAACTTCACCGATTTGTTTTCCTTCCTGTATTGCATCAGTGTGTTATAAGAGTTCATAAGCACTGGTGCTATATTTCTTATAAATCACCAACACATATAGTGTTATAAAGCACCGATGTTGTTAAAATTTAGGCACGAACCAGTAGTGCATTTTGTATTTGTTAGCATCAGTGCACCTATGTTAATAAAGAACGGCGATGAAAAACCTTCGCTAAAGCCTCTAGTTTTTGAGATTTTTTAGTTATAATAAGTTTATGTAAAAACCTCCGCCAAACCATTTGGTACCATTGGAAAAGGGTTTTTTGACAATTTTGGTCATTCTTGTAACACTGAAAACCTTCGCTATAGGGTCTTTTCCTTGTAGTGTTATAGGTTCCAATTAAGATCCCACCATCAAGCCTTACCATTTCTAAGGTCTTCCTCAACTATATTATCAATCAGAGCTTTCTATTCCAACTTAGAAATAAGGGTCCCTTGGGAATTGTTTCTTGACCATTTCAATTCATCGTACTGGTCTTGAAGAACAGTTGCACTATGCTTAGTCTAGGAGATGTATAGGGACCATTCTTTTGCAAGGTTTCTAGGTAGACTCAATCTTCGATATAGAGCCAATCCTGGAACCAAACACCTAGCCTTATATACTTGGAAGCATCAACAAGTTTGTGCAAACCCTTGGAGCGAATATTCTCCAATTAGTGAGGATATCATTTAAAATGGCCAAAGAAACCTGGCTCACCTAACTTGACTCTATCACCTCTTCCAACCAGCCAAGCTACCCAAGATCCAATAATAGGGAACCCTTTTAATAGTCCTTTCTAAACAATTGGGGTACACTTGAAGGATTTTGAGTCCAATATTCAACAATCTCACCTTCCAAGTGCTTCTTCCTTGTTACAAATGCCCATAGGCTGTTAGTGAACAAAAGCCTCCAAAGAATTTTTATAGTGAGGGTTTGACTAAATAGATAAATGTATTTTAGGCTTCAATCCCCTGCATATTTTGGCCATATTGCAATCTTGGATCATTTTACCAAAGGAATGCCCTCCTTCGCCTTCTTCCTAGTCTAGAGAAAGCTAGAACTCTTTTTCCTTATCTTGTCCAAAATTTCTTTTGGGAGCATGTGCAATTGAAAACCAATAGATAGGGATACTTTCAAGGACAAATGATATTCTAAGGAAAAAAACCCTATATAAGTGCAATTGATACACGTTTTATACACAATGATTAATGGAGGCAGCCCCTAATTATTGACCTTTTGCATAATTAATGAGGATGATCACTACATCATTCTCTAGAATTAAGTTGGTTTGGACATACAATAAATTGGTTAGAATTGGTAATTTATGCATTTTTTTGAATGACTGGTTGAAATTTGATCACTTAATAAGTTGATCACAACAATACTTTGACTTATGATGTGTCACTGATGTGGATCGTCAAGTTGTTGTGGAGGTGGTATGTCAAGTCATTTGCTAATCCATTTTGTGGAGCTTGCACCATGTCGATGGAGTGTTGATGTTGGAAAGTTGGCGTGCTAGATATTAGGCAAAGTAATGGGTGAGTGATCATATGCAAAATAGGACATTTGTTGGTCGCATAGGAGGGTAGCACAAAAATATCTTAAGATTTGGTTTCACTAGTATTATGGCACATATAAGCATATTCGATGTAGACCAAAAGAGCATGTATGCATATATCACACACACACACATAAGCAATATATCATTTGATTTTTTAATCTATATATGTCTTAACCCCTTGGGACTTCACTTTATGGTTGAGAGGGGGTGGTTATATTCCTTCCACTAGGGTTCAGTTCTCCCAAAAGCATGTGGTATGTTTAAGTCTCTAAAAGATAAAGGGCATTTATCGTCGTGTAAGTGAGCTAGGCATAGTAATTGACATAGTTCTTATCCCTAATGCTAATGAAAATTATGCCTTGAATGGAAACATTAATTATTCAAGGTTTTGCCTCAAATGTTTAAGCTAACCTTGACACGATTTCCACATAATGATCAGTGGAAACTAGAAAAAAGATCATCTAGCATGTTAACAACCATACTTGTTAAGTAATGAATTTTAGATGCCTAACATGTTTAATGTGTTTATTTTAGATTGTTGTTAGCTTATTGATTATATATAATTTTGTAAGTATTTTACTTATTTGGCTTTAAGGATACAATACATAAATGTTTTGATATCAAAATATGGCTAACATTTTACTTGAAGACAAACCCTCTAAGTAGTTATGATCATTTATAATTAAGGTGATTACTTTTTAATATCCAAACAACAATATAAACATACTTATTTATAACGTCTTAGAATAAATTCTAAGGTTAGAAAGTGGTAGAGTTGAGAGATAGAGCTTTGATTGGATATTTTAGTGAAGAAAAATCCTCATTAGCAAACATGAATCATCGAATAGGGAAGGAATGGTTAGCATCTGCAGGAGGTAATAAATTAAAATTTCACCTTCATACAATGTTTTTTTTTCTTTTTTCGTCTCTTTGGAAAATATAAAATGTAGTGACCTTGGGGGACCATGGTTGTATGGGTAAATTGGTCTTGTTCTTATTCATTGGAATGAATAGTTCAACTTTTCTATTTCGAGAAGGGACCTACAACTTTTGTGGGTTCATCTCCTAGGGTTTCCTCTTAACCACTAGACACCAATTACATCTGAATCCATATGAGATATTGTTGGTACATTTCAATGAGAAACCACATAAGCTCTTAAATGAAAGTGGTATCTTGCCTCTTGATTTCCATGAGCACCAATGGGGGGTTTCTAGACAAAATTACCCTAGACAGTGAAAAACCAATAAGGGTTCAAGATATCGATTATGAAATATTGTCATTCTGGCGCAGATATTATCACAATATAGGTAACATTCTTCATGATTGTCCTAGAAGAGAACTCTCCTACAAGCATCAAAAGGGAGTGGTCATTCTGCCAAAGGATTTGAATTTGAATACGCACTATAAAGTAGAAATTGACACACCTTCAATGTCTCTTTCAAACCTTTAGTC
Organism: Larix kaempferi; assembly: GCA_027924585.1. Taxonomy (NCBI): domain Eukaryota; kingdom Viridiplantae; phylum Streptophyta; class Pinopsida; order Pinales; family Pinaceae; genus Larix; species Larix kaempferi. Next base: position 22,120,876 of record BSBM01000742.1, on the reverse strand, counting down.
TTTTGAAAATTTTCCTTTTGACTTGGTGTGAAGGAACTATCCTTTATCTTAAGAGAGATTCAAGAAAGCCCCGAGAATCAACCTCTTCAAACAACATTGAATACTTATGTGAATATTTTGATTCCTGGAAAAGACTCTCCAACAATGGATTTGTTGGAGAAATCAAGAGATTAAATGTTAAAAAACAACAATATTAAGAAATTCCACAAAGAGGTGGTGTCTAAAAACAACGATTCATCACTTAAGCACATAATAACAATACATTGAATTGCATTGTTCACTTCTCACAATTTGTTTTTCCTTCCATACATCATACTTCACACAAACTAGGTGATCATTCTTTTATATCTCCAAGAAGTAACCAACTCCCTTGAAGTGAGGAATATTATGTCTGCATACTTGGGTCTCAATTAGTTTATTAATCAACTTGTTCATTAGTTGGTTGGTCCAACTAGTGGAGAGCCTAGTCAGCCCATTGGTCGAATATTCCAGTAGACCAACACCAATTGACCATCGGTCTCCAGAAGATACAAATATGTGATGAACTAGCAAACCCTATTGTTCCACCACTCACCCATCAACAAATAGTTATGGAGATTCAAGAGGTGAAATTACAATACATGCCCCCCCATAAATGCACCTTCCTAAAGCCCAAGCATAGCTTGAAGTTTTACAAACTTATCCTCTGGTAAGGACTTCGTAAAGATATCAACAATCCAATTATTGTTGCGATAGTAAACAAGCTTTACAATAGTCATGTATTAACTATCGCAAGTAATGCACACGAAGCTCCACATGGTTTATATTAATGTGTTCCATAGGATTAGCAACCTATATTATACTATGGTTATCACAATAGATAACAGTGACTTTATCAACTGAAAAATACAAGTTCTCCCAAAAATTGTTGAAACCATATTGCTTATGTGCTAGCATACCTGCATCGTGATCTTATGCTTCTATGGTCGAAAGATAGATCACCCTTTGCCTTTTGCACAACCAAACTAAGGGTCCTGAGCCAAGGTGACACACTTAGCCAAATGTCAACTTCCTATCATTTCCATCTCATGCCCAATCCGAGTTGGTTTAATTGACCAGAGATTCAGTGGTATGAGTGCAATAGTTTATACCAAGTTGATAGGTTCCCTTGATATAACAAACAATATGCTTCGTTGCTTTCAAGTGACTTTCTTGTGGATCTTGCATAAACCAAGAAACCACACTAGACAACAAAGGAAATATCAATTCGAATATGAGTTAAATAAATGAGACTTTCGACTAACTATCAATAGAGAGTCAGATTGGCTCGTTGTGTAACATAATATTTGGTTAATTTAACTCCCAATTGAAAAGTGTCAGAATACTTAATATTTTAGGGTTAGTATTATTGTATTTACTATTCACGTGAAGACCAAGAGTCATAGTGAATAGGAGTGGTCATGAAGGAGTCCAAGAGATGCCTTGGAAGATGAAACCAAGGGACATTCTTATTGTATTTATGTATACATACATTAATGAGAAAATTGAGCTTTCGGGTCTATTTTTTGTCTTCCATTGGCTTTGTGTTCAACTAAATGTATATCTGCCCTATAAGGCATCTAACAATGGTATATGTTGCCACCGAGATTGCACACCTGGGGGGGAGTGGAGCAGAAATATTTCGAAGCTGCTCGTTGTGGCCTAAGGGGAAAGCAAAGATTCAGGTGTTGTCACCTGATCCCGCCTACTCCGTTTAGGCAAACTCCTAACAAATCCAAGGGGGGTAGACCCTACTAAAAAAAGGTTTTCTAACGCTTTTTAATTTTAAGTTCAATAATTTTAGAAAGAGTGTTTTTTTTAGTCTTTACTTTTTATCTATCTCAAATTGTTGTTCATCTTATGATATCATGCCATGAATGTTATTTTGATTAAATTGGAAAACCTGTTGTTTTCATTTATTTTATATGTTGTGGATGTGCCATTGATTTAATTTGGTTTCATTTCGATAAAAATAATTTTTCACGTAAAATTAGACCATTTTTAATGGTTTAATTGGAAAAATTCAAAGTGTAATAAAAGCCTAATATGGAAGCGGAATTTGGATTGGGGATGCTCGTTTGCATGCTCAAAGTGTCCTCTCTAACCTAGGACCCACTTTTCCTGGGTTTCGGGCGACTAAATTGTCATTTGTGGAAATTTTTCTTAAAAATGCTACAAAATGGCATTTAATTGTTAACTATGCTACAAAATGCACAAATTACAAAAAAAAAGTCCAAAAATTATTAAAAAATATGTGGAAAGGGTGGCATATTAAATTCTTATGGAGGGCGACCATGTTTATGGAATAAAGGCACATTTTGTAATATTCCAAAGTTAGGATAGCGAATGGAGTGTATAGATTGAAGTGTGCCCTTCCTTCCATCACGTGGGTGACTTGCTTCACTACGTGGCTCTTACTAACTCGTTGGAGGAATTTTCAATGTTGAGAGGGGGCGCTCTTCCATGTGGCTTCCACCTATCCTCTTCACGCCAACCCAATGTGATAGTTAACACATTTTTCAACACCCTTATCACTCCATAAATCAAGGATGCGCTACCCTCTTCTCATGCGCCCCTCTCTTCTAGATTTTATTATAAGCAAGGCACTTGCTCCATTTCATAGATGGATGCAAGGAACCTCTGCTTAACTCTGTAATGTACTATGTTTATCATTATTGAATAAAGCTGAGACTTTGGAGGTCCATATGGTGCAAGAACTCTCATGATTGTGAATGCTTGGCTTAAAATCGAGGTGATATTAGCTTAGTTGTATTTTTTCTTATGCAAGTTTGTAGATCTATCATCTAGATTAGAAGGTTATATTCTAATCCATAGAGTAGGAATCTGAAGTCTTCAATTTGATTGCTTGTGTTAGGTTCTCTAAGATTTGAAAGTAACAAGTTGTAGTCAGTCATACTAATGTTCTTTCAATCTTAGTTTATTTATCACACTAGATTTGATCTCTTATTGTTTGAAGTTTTGTAGCTTTGCAAAATCACCAAAAGTTGAAGGCGATATTGAGCTCGGTTGTGTCTTTTTTACCTTCAATACAATATTTCGGATCTAACATTTCTTGTCCTACAGGATCTCCCATACCTCAGCAATATTCAAGCTTGAGCTTGAGCCCTTTCTTCCTTCTCTTGAAAACTCAAAATTTACTCTTTGGTTACCTTTCATACAAGCTTAGATTTCATGAAATTTTTCATATGATCTTTACTTATTTACATGCTATATATAAAGTATCTTTAAAATTACTATCTCATGCTTAGATCTAACAATATTGCTTTGGTACTTGAAGTAGAAAAATATTTCCCATCTTTTGCAAAGTACTAAAGAGTGTATTTTTATGTATTTTTGGACTAACAAATACTAATCTTTAAAAGTTTTGTTTGTTGGTTAGTGTCTCTTTTACATAAAAGCGAGGAAAAGGAGTAGAATTGTTAAGCATAAAAACATAAAAAATTCCTCTTCTTCAACCCCCTTGCTATCCCTTTGCCTTTTTAGGCCTAAAGTCTCCAGAATCACGCTGCATAAGTGGATCAAGAGTGCTCTCTATCGGAGGGTTAATAAAAATTTTGCAATAAGATTAATAAAAGAACAAGTGGGATTACGGTTCCCACACCCCTCTTCCCCCATTTGGGGGGAGCCTATATCTGTCCCTTACTTGTTTAGTGATTTTTGCATAGTTAGATCAATAGCATGCTAGATTAAATTTCATTTTTTGCAAAGTTATCATTAAAAGAGTTAGTTAAAATTTTCCTTTTTGAAAAAGTAATCAGTTGCAAGTTTTATTATTTAAAGTCTTTTCATCTTTTTGCTTTTATTAAGTTCATATACAAAATCTCTTAAATCTCGCCATTTGCGGATCAAGAGTGCTCTCTGTCGGAGAGTTTCTTTTGTTCATTTTTAGCATACTAACCCCCTTTCTCTCCCGAGTACGGTCTAGTACCTAAAAGATATTCTTGGGTAGTTGTTAGATTCTTTTTATAAGTTATATGCTTCTTACAATTTATCATTTTTGTTAATTCTTAAGACTTCTTTCTCAAAATCTCTTGAATCTCGCTCCAAGCAGATCAAGAGTGCTCTCTGTCGGAGATTTAACAATTGGAATGAACATTTCGCTCACTCTGTGTATGCTCTACCCATCGCAGGCTAGTCCAAGCTTTGGGATATCAAAAGCGGTAGTTTCACAATCATTAATTTTCTCACATCAAGCTAATACTTTCACATCAAAAAAATTAAGTCCCCATAACCAACAAAAATCCGGCATTGCCTCGTCAGGGATCGAAAGTGGGGAAATTTCGACTAAGGAAGCGGGAACAACTGGGTGGAGACCTCAGAGAACAGTAAGACTACACCCTTGTTGGTGTAGTGTTGAACACCACTCTCGATACTCCATTCCAACCCACACGTCCTTGTACGAAGCCACCTAGATCACATTTCGGACATATTCCCTGTACCGCGAGGTATATCAGGAATCCCCCCATCCCACAATTAATCAACCTCATCCCCTAAAAATATACAATAAAATAAACCAAGAAGCACTCGCACAATGATCCTCTCATCACTTTTGTTAAACAAACAATGACTCCATTAGCACTGGTCTTTCATTAGCAACAATACATTTTTAGTCTTTGATTTTTATCTATCTCAAATTGTTGTTCATCTTATGATATCATGCTGTGAATGTTAGTTTGATTAAATTGGAAAAGTTGTTTTTGTCATTTATTTTATATGTTGTGGATGTGCCATTGATTAAATTTGGAGAATGAAAACTTGGTTCCAATTTGTCTCAATTCAAACAACTCCTAAAAACAACACTCTTTCTAAAATCATTGAACTTAGACTTAAAAATCCTTAGCAAACCTTTTTTTAGTAGGGTCTACCACCCTTGGATTCGTTAGGATTTTGCCTAAACGGAGGAGTTGGGATCAGGTGACAGCACTTGACTCTTTGCTTTCCCCCAAGGCCACACCGAGCAACTTCGAAATATTTCTGCTGCACTCCCCCCAAGGTGTGCAATCTCGGCAGCAACATTTCTGGCGTCATTGTCAGGGACAAATATTTTGTCTCCTGGAATACGACTTTTTTATTTTTATCTTTTGATTTTGTTTTGCTTTGTTTGATGAATCTTTAGATCCAATCTTTAATTTTCATCTGGTGACTCCACTAACCTTTTCCTTTTTTATAAAAAAATTGTTCAAAGTTAAAAATATAAATTTTTGTGAGTATTTTAAATTCATATTTTTGTATTCTCACATGGAAACTCCGCTAAAGGAATAAAACCCTTGTTTCTTATACATTGTTGAGACTTGTTGTGTGTAGATGAGCCCATGCAATGTAGTAGAAAAATATTTAAATCGCATTTTCTCCACTAGAGTAACTTGGTGTGAACATAGTGCATTATTATGGAGCAGTAGCAAGAAGAAATTTTCTCTTCGGTTGACTTCAGAAACATCCCTGGCTTCCCACATCAAGAGCCTCAGACAGATATAGATAATCATCTTCCCAGCTTTTGTGGAAGGGGTGATTCATCCATCCTTCACATTACATCCTTTATTGAAGTCATAACCAAGTTCAATATATTACATGAAGATAATTGGATGCATATTTTTATATGTACGCTGGAGGAGGCTGGGGGTTGGTTTTATGATCATCTTCCTAATAAGTGCATTACTTCTATGTCAAGTTTCTTTGGAATTTTTCTTGAGAAATGGCATAATGAAAAGGGTGATATGGGAAGTTTCATCAATGAATCCCTTGCTCGTGCACCTTGGAAAGAGCATCATGTGGAGACCCATGTACAACCTGAAGATTTGATGAGACTGGAGGAACCCATAAATTCCACTATTGAACATCACCTCCATGATGATCCTATTGATGAACTTCATGAGGCACTTTTAATTGAAGACACAATTGAATAACCTCCTCATGTCATCATAACAAAGAACATTAAAGATCTTGAGCTATCCATGGATTGTTTTAGTGAAGATGATCACACAAGTATGCCAGATTTACCTCATGAAGAAATCCATGATAAAATTTGGGGTGTGTATTATAACACTCCTCCTTGTTCTTCACTTAGTGATGAGGCTTTGGAAAGCTTTGCTCCTTGTAATATCTTTGAAACCAAACCTTTTGAAGATAATTGTTATGAACACGAGGATGGGTATAGCAGGGATATGATGAAAATCATGAAGAATCCCCCATATTTGACAAAGATGTGAATGATGACTATTGGACATACATTGAAAAACCCAATTTTGATGTATCAAGAGAAGGGAGTGTGGATCTTGAAAGCTTGAGACATTTGGACATGGAAGAAGAGCATGTCATTTTTTCATATGAGCAGTCAGAGCCATGCATGAGTATCAGCAATGAGGACTTGGAGAAGGAGTGCGGTGAAGAGCTCGATTGGGTACAATTGGTTGAAGATATATCTCAGCCATCCTATTCACATACATATGTTCCTTATGATTTGGAGCAGCTTGAGGCTTGTGCTTATATAAGAAGTTATCATCAGAAGAGCTCATCAAATCAACATGGTGAAGCGGTTAACCTACATCATCATTCAGAAATTTTTATTCGTCCTATCCAATCATGGATAGAAGAAGCCTGCAAGAGGACTTGCCAGTTTAGGAATCAGCTCAATAACATTTTCTCTTATGATTTCTCATCGATCCATAAATTTCACGCAGGTTTGCATTTTTTAAATAAATTCTCCTTGCTTTGGAAGGTAACCAAACGCAAGGTTAGAAACTTTACAATTGATGAAATGTTAAGTTGGTTACATTGGATTTTTCATTTTACTTAGAAAATTTCATTATGTTATGCTTAGAGTAGGAAAAATAAGCTCCTCAAAGTGAGCATTTGCTTTCTGCTTTTCATTTTCAGTACTTTCCTTTTACGCACATAGGAATTTTTCTTAATTTCATTTTCAAAATAAATGTAATTGGTGGTTCATTGGATTTTTACATAAAACTTGTGCTACTAAAGGTTTTTCTTGTCAAAGTTGAGATGTTTTTATAGGTTATGCATATATATACTAGATATTCTAGTGTTCTTGCATCCTCTCCTTGCCCGAAGGTCAGATCGAGCACACGTCCCCCAGTTGGAGCTAGATGTTACCTCCTAATTTGTACATTAGGTGGATTTCTTACGAGCCTCCAAGGTTGTGAACATGTTCAATGTTCATCGTCAGTGTTCAGAAGTTCACCAGGCCAAAATTTTGGCCCTTTGTAAAAATTGCATGTCCAGACCCCCATGGGGGAATTGTAATAAGTTGGTCTAAGCATGATTATTTTGTAAAAGACTTGGACTACCTTAGTTTTGGCTATTAAGGGGGTACTCTAGAGTTTGTTTCCTTAGGAATTATGTGTTACTCTTCAGTGGCATATAATTCCTAAGTTTTTCACTCACACCTCCAAAGCTGGAGTATTTACCATGGTGGTCGAACCTAGGGAGGTTATTAAAGTCTATGTGTCTATGTATTTTTTACATTATAGCCATCTAAATCGAGTCATATGTACATGCACTAGGTCCCCTAGGAGTTTGGTTTCATTCCGATAAAAATAATTTTTTCCGTAAAATTAGACCATTTTTTAATGATTTAATTGGAAAAATTCGAAGTGTAATAAAATCCTGATATGGAGGCGGAATTTCGAGTGGGGATGCTTGTTTTCACGCTCAGAGTGTCCTCTTTAACCTAGGACCCACTTTTCCTGGGTTTGGGCGACTAAATTGTCATTTGTGGCAATTTTTCTTAAAAATGCTACAAAATGGCATTTAATTGTTAACTATGCTACAAAATGCACAAATGACAAAAATAAAAATAAAAGTCCAAAAATGATTAAAAAATATGTGGAAAGGGTGGCATATTAAATTCTTATGGAGGGAGACCATGTTTATGGAATAAAGGCACGTGTTGTAATATTCCAAAGTTAGGATAGCGAATGGAGTCTGTATAGATTGAAGTGCACCATTCCTTCCATCACGTTGGCAACTTGCTTCACTACGTGGCTCTTACTCACTCATTGGAGGAGTTTCCAATATTGAGATGGGGCTCTCTTTCATGTGGCTTCCACCTCTCCTCTTCACACCAACCCAATGTGATAGTTAACGCATTGTTCAACGCCCTTATCACTCCATAAATCAATGATGCGCTACCCTCTTCTCATGCGCTCCTCTCCTCTGGATTTTATTATTTAAGCAAGGCACTTGCTCCATTTCTTAGATGGATGCAAGGAACCTCTACTTAACTCTGTAATGTATTGTGTTTATCATTATTGAATAAAGTTGAGACTTTGGAGGTCCATATGGTGCAAGAACTCTCATGATTGTGAATGTTTGGCTTAAAATCGAGGTGATATTAGCTTAGTTGTATTTCTTCTTATGCAAGTTTGTAGATATATCATATAGCTTAGAAGCTTATATTTTAATCCATAGAGTAGGCATTTGAAGTCTTCAATTTGCTGGCTTGTGTTAGGTTCTCTAAGATTCGAAAGTAACAAGTTGTAGCCGGTCATACTAATGTTCTTTCAATCTTAGTTTATTTATCACACTATATTTGATCTCTTATTGTTTGAAGTTTTGTAGATTTGCAGAATCACCAAAAGTTGAAGGCGATCTTGAGCTCAGTTGCGTCTTTTTTACATTCAATACAATATTTTGGCTCCAATGTTTCTTGTCCTACGGGATCTCCCATACCTTAGCAATATTCAAGCTTGATCTGGAGCCCTTTCTTCCTTCTCTTGAAAACTCAAAATTTACTCTTTGGTTACCTTTCATACAAGCTTAGATTTCATTATAATTTTTTCATATGATCTTTGCTTGTTTACATGCTAGATCTAAAGTATCTTTAAAATTACTATCTCATGCTTAGATCTAACAATATTGCTTTAGTACTTGAAGTAGAAAAATATTTCCCATCTTTTGCAAAGTACTAAAGAGTGTATTTTTATGTATTTTTGGACTAAAAACTACTAATCTTTAATAAGTTTTGTTTGTTGGTTTAGTGTCTCTTTTACATAATATAAAGGAAAAGGAGCGAAATTTTTAAGCATAAAAACATTAAAAAAATCCCCTCTTCTTCAATCCCCTTGCTATCCCTTTTCCTTTTTAGTCCCAAAGTCTCTTGAATCACATTGCATAAGCGGATCAAGAGTGCTCTCTATCAGAGGGTTAATAAAAAATTTGTACTAAGATTAATAAAAGAGCAAGTTGTATTACGGCTCCCACACCCCTCTTCCCCCATTTGGGGGAATCTTGTATCTGTCCCTTACTTGTTTAGTGATTTTTGCATAGTTAGATCAATAGCATGCTAGATTAAATTTCATTTTTTGCAAAGTTATCATTAAAAGAGTTAGTTAAAAATTTCTTTTTTGCAAAAGTAATTAGTTGCAAGTTTTACTATTTCAAGTATTTGCATCTTTTTGCTTTTATTAAGTTCATATACAAAATCTCTTGAATCTCTCCATTTGCAGATCAAGAGTGCTCTCTGTAGGAGAGTTTCTTTTTGTTCATTTTTAGCATATTAACCCCCTTGCTCTCCCGAGTACAGTCCAGTACCTGAAAGAGATTCTTGGGTAGTTGTTAGATTCTTTTTATAAGTTATATACTTCTTACACTTTATCATTTTTGTTAAGTCTAAAGACTTTTTTCTCAAAATCTCTTGAATCTCGCTCCAAGCGTATCAAGAGTGCTCTATGTCGGAGAGTTAACAATTGGAATGAACATTTCACCCACTCCATGTATGCTCTACCCATCACAGGTTAGTCTGACCTTTGGGATATCAAAAGTGGTAGTGTCATAATCATTAATTTTTTCACATGAAGCTAATAATTTCACATTAATAAAATTAAGTCCCCATAACCAATGACAATACGGTGCTGCCTCGTTAGTGATCAAAAGTGGGGAAATTTCGACTAAGGAAGCGGGCACAACTGGAAGGTGACCTCAAAGCATAGTTAGACTACACCCTTGTTGGTGTAGTGTTGAACACCTCTCTCGAGACTTCATTCTAGCCCACACATCCTTGCATGAAGTGTTACACCTAAAATATTGCCATCATAAGACTCAGCGCAAACATCCCTAAAATTTCCATGACTAGGAAGTCCAACTCGAGAAGATGTTGATCCCTTTCCATAGGATCTAGTTGGGCCGGCGCAGGTTATTCCCTACTAACTTGCACCCAACTAGGTCAAGCGCAGATGGTAACCTACCAGCTTCCATTGTCGGCCCATGTTACCTTTGTACAACATGCATCGTCCCTATCAGGCGTGGGTTGTCCTAATACCACTTGTGTCGATGTCAGTTAATGTGGATAAAGGGCATCTTCGAGCGATTTCTCGAAGGTGTATGACCTGATCTCTATCCCTAGCTTGTAGGTGGGCTGGCATTTGGTTCCCTAACCCCTTGGGAGGATCCCTTAGTCCTCTCCCACTATTTCTCAACCTATTCTATCCTCCTAGTCATATATATATGAAGCTCCTCTCCATTCCAAAGGGAGGAAGGTTATAACATCCATATACTGGTGGAATAAGCTTAGGAGATCATCGTTCATCTCTTGGAGGCACCCATTTCTCCTTAGAGGCATTGGTTTGGCTTGTTGGGGGAAGATTGCGACGTCAGGGCTTGGTTGTAATCCTCTCTCTTCTTTGTATTCCCACTTTTATACAGTAATACAAAACTCTTTCCATAAATGTCTTGTTGTTCATTGTTATTTATAGTTTACTTCCTTAACTGTTTACTTAGATCAATTATTGTGTAGATGTACTATTACTGCTTGTTTGTCTCTTGCATGTTCTGACAGGTGTTGCAGCTACGAATCTGACGACCGTGGAGCATGGAGCGACAAAGGAGGAAAATATCCACAGATATGAAAGGTAATATGTTTACATCACTTAATCTCTAATTTGATCTAGGAAGGTAGATTTGTATTCTGTCTGATTTGTTCTAGATTTGCATTGAACTAGGGAGATCACGCCTTAAGTCCGCTTTCGGTATAGTGTTCAGTAACAAATTTGGTGACCATACTGGGGAATACGCACATTGTTTTAAGTTTTCAATTTGAATGTCATCTTCTTTGATTTCTTTGTGAGCCATTTCATTTTCCTCCTAAGCCTTTTTCGCCATCAGATATTTTCTTTGAAGAGTTTGTTGACTTCCTTTGAGTCTGTGTGTATAATATTCAAACCTTTTAGTTGCTTATTCTTGGAGATCTTTTCATCCTTGCATTGGGATTTCGTTCAGCGCACCTGGGAAGTATAGCTAGGGTGTCGTACCCTCACGGGCGCATTCTACTTCCCTATAACCTATGCCTTTGGCACTTAGTTCAGATATGCATCTTGCGCCGCCGGCGCAAACCATATACATATCACCTGCGTCGGGCGCTCTGAGCCTGACCATAGGCTGCACCGAGCATTCAATCCTAGTGGTTGGGTCATCCCCTCTCCAACTTTTTGAGTTTTGTTTGATTTGCAGACCTCTCTGTACTGCACTTTCCAGTTGGAGATCTTTTGATTTTGCATTGATAGTGTTTGGACTTGTTTGGATTGGTTTTGGGTTCCATTTTGGACAAGTTTTGAGATTTGGTAGTGCTGGACACTTTAGACTCCCCCGCCTTCATCCGCTTGACCTTGCATTCCCTCCTCTCCTCACCTGATCTGGTCATTGTATTAGATCTGATTCCAGACCTCTTTATGCACATATCATTTAGTTTTGCTTGCATCTGGTTGATTTTGAGTGTTTTGTGTGTTTTGTGTTTATTGGAGTGATTGTCATTTTTCTTTGAGATTTTTTGAGTGATTAGAGTGTTGCAAGTAGTCTCTTATTTTCAACCATTTACATTTAAAAGCATTACTATTATCAAGTGTTGTCTTGGTGCATTCATTGGAAAAATCAAAAATTGCTTCATTCTTACCATTTTTCAAGTTCATTTGAGAATTGTTGTAAAAATTGTCTCATGCGTTGGAATTCATCATTCATTGATCTTTTGGAAAGTTTGAAAAGAAGTTAATGGTTTGTTTTTTTCACGAATTATGAGCCATTCATTTTCTTGAAAATCCAAGTGAAGTCAATTTTTTGCAAAAGTGTTTCCATGCTTGAAGAAGTTATATGCATTTTTGGTTTTCATGCTTTTAGTCTATCATAGTGAAAATTGAAGAGTTAGCGCGCTCTAAGTATAAATTCTCCCTTGTCATCACTTAGTTTCATTCTAATTGAAAATATAAAAAGAAAATGCTTTGATTTGGATTTGATGTTGTTGATTTTCGTGTTTTGCTTGAAAAACGGAAAAGAGTACTTTCATTGTCATTTTTGGTAGATTTGGGATTTTGTTGAAATTTGTTGTTTTGTAAAACCACTTGGAAAAAGATTTCTCCTTCCCATACATAAATTTCATCAAAAGAAAAGTGCATTTCTTCATGTATTTAGGGCTTGCATTATGCTTACGTTTATGTACTCACCTCATGCATTTGTAAAAATCTTCACAGCAGATCTAAGAGTTGATGTATACCTCACAAGAAGAATTAAGCAGAAAATAGAAAAAGAGTGCAAAATGGAGCAGCATAACATAGATGTAATAGAACTCGGATAGGAGCAGAAATAATCACACGTGTTTCATTAATTTGTATAATAAACAATAATGCTACAATGCACAGGATTCGAATACCAAGGGTGTAATTCGAATTAGCCTGCATGGATTGATCATAAGATCAATGGAGTGTCATCAAATCACAAGAAACCATCAACCATGTGTCAAACTGAGTCTAACTGGGTGTAGAAGGTGTAACTAATGCATGGAGCACTGATGGAGGGCACATGAGGAGCTAACTGGAGTCATGAGGAGCTAACTGGAGTCAAAATAGTCAATCTAGGCTCTATGGATGTCCATCAGAGTGTTTCAGTGAGTTAACTAGGCCATATGTCCTTAAATCGGGGAGCATATCCATAAGTCAAGGAACTAATTGAGTGTAACTGAGTGGTAGGTGAGAGAGGGCGCCTTTCACATGTGGTAGGTGAAAAGAGGGCGCATTATGCACTAGGAGGGCTAGAAATGATCAGAAGGGAGCTCCCGGCGCTACCAAAATGGGGACTAGGTGCTGGAGGACACCATGCTAATGACTGAGATGCATGCAATTTCATGACTGCATGCAAAAATGCATGCATGATTTAAATGCAAAAAAATGATAATGCTGGTAGGACTAGGATGGAGTATAGGAATATCCTAACACCCCCCCTTAATCCATCATGGGCCCTGGTAACTAGGACCAAAGGTCACCCATACAATGATAAAAAAAAATAAGAATTGTCCACAAATCGAGGAAATGGGGAAAACATAATGGGAAAAATACCCCCCCTCAAAAGAACAGCAAGGAACTCAAAGAACCATCATACTAAGCAGAGAAGGAAAAAGTTTTCCTCAGTGAAAAATTTTGCAAAAAACTTTGCAAGCTGATCCTCTATAGGATGCCAATGTAGGTGCTAGGTCTGGATCTAGTCTTCTGATGTGCCTCCCATTGTGTAGAAGATGTATTGGCCAAAGCAAGTCTTTTAGGAAACCTTTCTGCTACTGGAATGAATGGCTCATGATGAGTCTTTCCAAAATATTTTGGATCGAACCCCACCATCATGCAACATCTCTCAAGAAGAGGTAGATGGCATAATGCAAGGTTGGCATGATATTGATATCTGGTAGTTCTTTGATCAAATGAATCCTCAACTGTGTTCCCAGCAGCTGCAAGGACTGTGTGAGCCCATATTGGCCTTGGCCCTGGATTGGGAGCATGTGTTGGTTCTGGATCTGAATCTGAATGTTCTTCAACTTTGATCTCAACATCAGTATCTTCATCTTCATCTTCATTAGAAGAAGAGTTACTCGAATCTACATCAGATTCTGAAGGAGTAGGAAGAGAGAAGGGCATAAAATGTGAGAACTCATATGCCTTGGAGGCATGATTTGCAAACCCTTTCGCTATAGTCTTCCCAGTAGAGATCCCTTTAATCTCAATTGTGTCAGGACCAAAGATCACCTTCTTTGGTGATCCAATGTGAGTCATCTGATATACAGACAACAAATTTGTTGTCAGAGAGGGGACGAATAGAACATTCTTGAACTTTCCATGCTCCATACGTACTGTACCCATCCCTTTGGCAGAGATCTGAGAGTTGTCTCCCATGTGAATAGTAGGGCCATCTTTGAGATCTAAAGAAGAAAATGATTCTTCAGAAGCAACCATGCCAGGTTGGAGGCTCTTGAATCTATAAGGAGGGCCTTTGATTTCGAAAATCCAGCGATCAATACATGACATTTCTCATGACCATCAGATTCACTTCCAGAATCAGACACTCTTGCATCTTTTGGAAGAGCAATGTTGTTATGTTCAAGAAGCTTGGTTAATTGATCTATTTTCTTGTGCATGCAAGATCTCTCTGGGTGGTTTCCTTTCTTGCAGTAGGGACACTTAGATCCATCAGATCTTTTTTGTTTGTCCTTCTTGGAGCTGGAGGCCCCTTTTGATGGAATTGACTTGGCTTTCAGCTTGGGTTTAGATGGATTCTTGTCCTTGCCTTTGTGCCTCCCTTTCACATTCACACTATTTGCTTCACTAGCTAAAAGAGCTTGATCATTGGAGGCCTTGATGGCACCCATTTGGATCAACTTGTCTTGTTCTTGGATGAGAGTTGTAGTGAAAACTTCTAAAGAGGGCATCTTCCATCCAGAGATTAGCATTCACCCAAAGTGGAAGGTAGATACAAAGACAAAAAATTCAGATCCTAGCTTACTCAGAATGGAGAGCACCAATTGCTCATCCTTCTTATCAATGCCAAACTGCTTGCATAACCAAATGTTTGAATTTTGAGAAAAATTCTTGAATGGTCTAAAAAATGCTTGGTTGTAGCGAAACCAATTCATTCTCCAGAACATGGCCTCTTAGCTCATCTTGTTTGCCAAAGAGGGCCTCTAACTTCAACCATAACTCTCTTGGAGTCTTCAACCCTTCAAGATGAAACAGTAGATCTCTAGAAATATGAATGCACATGTAACCAAAGGATTCATCTAATCGATTCAAATGCTTGGTTCTCTCCATAGCTGAATTTGGTTCGGTTTCTCTTCCCATTGTTATCCTGTGTAGAGATTTGATTCTCAAGGACATTTCCATATCAATGTTCCAATCAAAGTAATTGAAAGGAGTCAAGATTCTACGAGTGAGAGGAGTGTTCGAATTGCTCATCTCAACTGCTAGAGCGAATACAAGGTGAAACTGCTGGAACTGCTGGAACTTCGAATGACCTGCAAAAAACTCTCAAGAATGGAGATAGACTATACTCTCAACATGCTCTGATACCATGTGAAAATATTCTCAGTAGATCTAAGAGTTGATGTATACCTCACAAGAAGAATTAAGCAAAAAATAGAAGAAGAGTGCGGAATGGAGCAGCAGAACATAGATGCAATAGAACTCAGATAGGAGCAGAAATAATCACACATGTTTCATTAATCTATATAATAAACAGTAATGCTACAATGCACAGGATTCGAATACCAAGGGTGTAATTCAAATTAGCCTGCATGAATTGATCATAAGATCATTGGAGTGTCATCAAAGCATAAGTAACCATCAACCATGTGTCAAACTGAGTCTAAATGGGTGTAGAAGGTGTAACTGATGCATGGAGCACTGATGGAGGGTGCATAAGGAGCTAACTAGATTCATGAGGAGCTAAATGGAGTCAAAATAGTCAATCCAGGCTCTCTGGAGGTCCATCAGAGCGTTTCAGTGAGTTAACTAGGCCATATGTCCTTAAATCAGGGAGCAGATCCATAAATTAAGGAACTAACTGAGTGTAACTGAGTGGTAGGTGAGAGAGGGAACCTTTCACATGTGGTAGGTGAAAAGAGGGCGCACTATGCACTAGGAGGGCTAGAAATGATCAGAAGGAAGCCCCCGGGGCTAGCAAAATGGGGACTAGGTGATGGAGGACACCACGATGATGACGGGGATGCATACAATTGCATGCCTGCATGCAATTGCATGACTGCATGCATGACTGAAATGCAAAATAATGATAATGCTGGTAGGACTAGGATGGAGTATAGGAATATCCTAACAGCATTCACCTAACCATCTAGATAAAATTAACGGTAGAGCTAAGGTAAAATATTTAGTAACTTGTGTGTTAATTTAGAGACGTGTTCCGACATCGTAAAATGTGGTAGCTGTTGTTATTTGCTTGCACTGCATTCTGGGGGTATTGTAGTTCTTCCACGTACCAACTGGTATATCTAAGCTCTTTCACGTACCAACCGGTATGTCGAAGGCTCTTTCACGTACCTTAGGGTATATCGAAAGGCACTTCACGTACTCGACGTATATCGAAAGGTGTTTCACGTACTCGGTAGTATATCGGAAGGGTCTTGCCGTACGGTTGTGCATTAGACAACACCACTACAGATTTGAGCTCCCACATACCTTGTGTATATTGGGAAACACCCTTAGGATTCCTGAAACCAACTAAGATAACCATTTGGTCGTCTTGGTAGAGAAATACACCGAGAACAGAACTTGGGGAGCTACTATGCACGTACTATCAAGTAGACGGGTTATATGGTTAGGGGTACAGTCCTAATCCTCCCTGGTTAGTGCTCTGAAACATTGGGCCGAGTATAACTGTTGGACCCTGGAGTATATCGCAAGTTTCGAAGCCTTGACAATCCTGTGAGGTTCCAGACTTTTGAATGCACACCTATCACATAAGTTTTCTTGCGGCCTTAGTTTGTGTATATTTTTCTGGACTGCTTTTTTTTTTTTTAGAATACACTTAGGAGAAATTCTAGTTCGGTCACTCTGGTTGAATTTCCTTGGAGAAGGTCCCACATAATTTTAAACTTACCACCCAAATATCCCCTTAATCAGGAGGTAATTTCGAGGGTAAGAATGGGCCCACATGTCACGGTCGTGTCACCTAAAGTAGAAAACCCTACTATGGAGTCAGGAGCACATATGTTTCCTGCCGTCTCAACAACCTCCAACCCCTCAAGGGGCGAATAGGCGAAAACTTCCACTTCACAAGACACGTCTCCCCGTCGCGCCCTGCCAAGAGAGCCTGGATCTTTAGAATGGTTAAATTCATCCCAGGATGACCCTGTATCCACTGCATTTGTTCCAACTGCATCCTTTTGGGAAACATCTCTAGGTCAATGAGTGGCTCATATTTCCATTTCACCCCCACCCAGTTGAGCTACTCCTGATGTGCTTCTCGCACCCTTTCGTAATTGCTTAGACAGATTACATTCCATGGGCGATGAATTTTGAAGACAAAGTCTCTTACGAAGGGCTAAAGACATGGAGGTACCCACATATCGACATATCCCGATTCATTCATTATCTTATGATTCACTGGAACCGTCCATCCACAAAATGACCACTTATGAACCCGATCAACCCTCATTTCCTCCAAGTACACCCCTTAGACAGGAGACCGGTTCTATACCCCAAATGACTCAACCTGTTGAAGGACAACAGTCCAACACCCCTCTTACTACTATGGGAACATTACCCACCCCTCCCCCACCCCAAAACTCGGGGGGAGGATATTCTTTACCCCCTAATTTTCTTACAAGTAATGTTCATCCCGTAGCAAGTAATCAACAACCCATTATGGGTCAACCATCGATTAGTGGTCAGCATGTTGTTACTAGGGGGAAACCTCTGCTTTCTAACCATAATACAAGTGGATGATTTCCTATCGGTCATTCCATTGGAACTTCCTTACCCGCTATGGGATCCACCATGGATTTATCTCATATTGGTGGACCATCCAATTCAACTCAACCACCATGGAGTCAAGCGTATCCAGGTTATCTTAGCCCTATGTCGGGACAATTCAATCCTGAAAACACACTCTACGGGATACCTTATCCCGACAATCCATACACTCTATGGGGGCACCAAATGTTTTACAAAATGGACCCCCACCAACCGCCCCTCAAGTACCACCACCCCCGTTTGGTCCCCCTCCACCTCCCTCTGTAGGCGGCGGGCCCCCATACAATTCCGAAGGAGGCGGACCTCTACCTTCTAGCGGAGGGCCACCTCATTCTAGTAACCATGTCCCAGCTCACTCTGGTGGTGGCGGAGGAGGCGGAGGACCACCCCCTCCCAGGGTCGGAGGACCCCCACCGTATGATGGAAGACCACCCTATTCTGGTGGTGGCGGTGGAGGACCACCCTATTTTAGTAGAGGTGGTGGAGGAGGACCACACCCTTCCAATGGAGGTGGTGGTGGAGGCCCTCACCCTTCCGACGGTGGTGGTGGAGGCCCCCACCCTTTCGACAGAGGTGGTGGAGGACCACCTTATCCCAGCGGCGGCGACGGACCCCCGCCATTTGGAGGAGGCCCACCCCTCCTGGCAGTGGCGGAGGACCCCCACCTTATGGTAACGGACCACCCTATTATAGTGGCGGACCTACATATGGTCTAGGAGGCACACCCCCTTATGGCCAGTTTCCTCCGGGAACACCCTACAACCAGTCGATCCAAGGTCCCACTATTCCATATATGCCATATCAGTACTATCAATGCCCACAGCCGAATCAACAATTTCCATTCTTGGCCACTTTGGACCTACCTGACTTGTCTCGTCTAACTAATGACCCCATCTTCCACAGATACAATTGGACACCAATTTCGATCAAACTACCATCTGCTATTCCCAAATTTGATGGAAAACCTGGTGAGGACCCAAAAAATCATGTGATGACATACCATTTATGGTGTTCATCCAACTCCTTGATGGACGGCTCGATCTGTCTTAGGTTATTCCAACGGACTCTCACCAGCCCAACTACCAAGTGGTATATTGAATTACCACCGAACTCCTTTCCATATTTCCATTCTCTTGCTATGTCTTTTTTGACCCATTTTCAGTTGCCCATTCGCTATGAGACTGGTACGGACTTATTGACCTCTCTTCGCCAGAATACTGCAACTCATATCTCAAATCATATCCATGAGTGGCGGCGAAGACGACGTCTCATTAAGGCTCACATTCTAGATAAACTCTTAGCTAACTGGTTCACGAAGTCTCTTTTTCCTACCCTAGCTCGAGACATGGCCATGGGAGGAGCCGTCACCGAGGAACAGGCTATTGCTCGTGCCCATTACTTAGACATGGTCTATGCTCAATCCGGCATGTTGTATGAAATTGTTCCTGACGCACCCTGCCCTATGTATGAACCTATGATGGACTCTAGGAATGGGTACCTAATTAGGGTATCTATACCGGGAGTATACTTTAATTATCAACCAAGGAGCGTACAAACTTAAAAGGTGCTAAGCACTGTATGTGCACTATAGAGTACTCTCTGTCGTTCAAGGTGTTTGAATGTATCCAAAAGGTTTCTTTTAGGGAAATGGAAATATTGCTCTAAAACTAAGAAGCTGAAAATATGTAAAGGATGCAAATCTATAACCTAAATCTGCTAAAGACTGATAGAACTAGAAATTTAGACTAGGAATTAAATACTGGAAATCTGGAAATATAGTCTAGGATTTAAATACTGAAAGCTGGTAAATCTAATCTAGAAATCTTAATGCTGGAAAACAATCAAATTCTATGTATTCAAATCAAGTACTGAAAGTGATAAACATTATTCTATTCAAATAAAAATGCTAAAATATTTAACTTCTATGTGATCAAAATTAAATAAGGAAAGTATGCATGAATTTGCAGATCTGAATCATTATCTGGAATTAATATAAAAATGTTGGAAAACAGATGTAAAATATGCCTACGCAGAATGCATACACAGGACTACTAGCAGCGTGTTACAGAACTACAGAATCAGTATTATCGAACTACAGAGAAAATCATTGAATCTGAAATCAAAATCTGCTATGTAAACAATTATCGAAGTACTTTCACACATCATAATGATTAAGCCAGTTAACAAAACACATGAAAAATACATGTGATAAAATATGAGGCTCTTGATCTACATACTAAGGGGGGCATCCCCAGTACGTATTTCAGGAGTGGAAAAGACTTATAAACTCAAGGATTTGAAATAACACCGGTCTTTCATTATCAAAATCGTAACTTCATGTTCCAGGAAAAACTTAAACAGAACTGTCTCGAATATAAAATGTGCTGAAGATTGTTTCTCCAAAATATCAATAGGACCCCCTGCTATTCAGAGGTCCCTATTTATTCATAATTCTTAACCTAACTCTACATTGTAAATGTCGATCCTGGTAAACATGAGTTTTTCTATAAATCAGGAAAATGTGAGCATTGAGCCACTCGTGATCTTTCAGTCTTTGAGCTTGATTTACTTGTTGTCTTCCAGATCACCTACGCCCTGCTCATACATGCCTATTTTCATATAATTAGCACATAAAAACGCCTTTAGGGATAAGAAGAATAATCTCTAAACTAATTTATTAAATAATCAAAACCAATGCATTCTTCCCCACAAACAGAAGCATTTTCCTTATTGTTTCTTGTGCTTGTGTGGCATAAAAGGGGCTATAGAGTACCTAATTTTGGGCTCATCATCTCCCACGGACTTGAAGAAGTCACCCATCCTTGGGTGACACATCCTGTTCTTGGACAACCTCTTTTATATCCCAGGCAACAACTCTAGGAGTCCCTACCTGTCTATAATAGCCCTGGGTCTAGTCACCTTTGGCCCATGCTCTTTTCTCCTCCTCTTCATTGATCTGTTCTTTGATAGTTAGAGGGAGAAAGAATGGTGGACTTAGTTTCATGCCTATCCACCTGAGCTGGTGCTTTATTAAATATTCTCTGTACAACTTAGCCTTTGTGAGTGCAGTTTCTAGCCCGAGGGGGGAGTGAGGCTCCCTCTTCTTCAAATCTTCTGAGATTCCTGTCCACCTCTCACCGATAGCTTCCTGAACTTCTCTGCAGGTGAATTGAGTGGTGAGGTCGAAATGTGCTACTGCCTCCTGTTGTTTTTCAAGAAGGATAGGAATTAAATCCTCATCTGTGGTGATAGCACGATGGTCCTGAATTACTTTCTCAGGATGAGTTTCCTCAGCCCTGATCCATAGTGGGTTTTGCCACTCCTATGCAAGGTAGAGATGAGCATCTGGTGTTCTCTCTATCTCATGGTTCATCCAAGAGAATAGTGATATTAACTGGAAGTCTCCCATGTAGGTATTTGATGACCAGTTGGGTGAGCTCGGTACCACGAAGTTATGTAAGAAAAATTCGCATAATTGATCTTTCTCCAATTCTGTGCAACTCAGAGAAGTGTCTACGAACTCCTTTGGAATGTTTAATTCTAGAGCTAGGCCTTGCTTTAGCCTCTGTAACTGGAACTTTCCCCACTTCTCCCTTAAGTAAACTGTGTAGATCCTGGATGGTGGTCTGAGTCCCAATATATCATCATAAATTTTAGCAGTGGTGGTCAAGGTATCCTCCAATTGTCGGATTCTCTGGTCTCTTTGAGCCAACTCCTCCTGGGCTTGGCCCAATTTCTCTTTTAGTGCTAAATTTTGTTGTTCCACCAGCTTTAATTCTCCCGCGTGTTGCATCTTTGATATTTGGGTATTTTCATGTACAAATGGTGGGGATGTTGGTGAAGCTGGCTGGCTTCTTTGGATCCTTGCTTCAATTTTTAAGGCGGCCATCTCTTCTCTGACCTTTGTTAGTTCGGACAATTCCTCCGTCAACTGGTCATTGATTCCAGTGTTTACATTTTCATCAGCAGGGTTCCACTAGATGGCATCCTCTTCTACAGTTGTAGAAGGTTCATCTTGCTCTACCCCTAAATCTTCATCGTCAGATAATTCTTGAATTACGGGGATGGACTATTTTTCTTCCTTCTTTGTATGCTTACGTTTGGGCTGCTATGCCAATCTTCTACTTTGTTGTTTTGACCCTTGCTTGCTGGAAGAAACCCCTGATTCTTTTGGGCGAGAGGCATCCTTGGAATGCTTTATTCTGATCAGGGTGTCGTCCATGACCTCATTGTCGCTATCCAAATCAATTTTGCACTTTGCTCCCGATGCAAAGGTGGATTTTTATTTTGATCCAGAGGCCAGGGGTATGACTGGATTAGGCATGCCTCTCATTCTTTGCACATATTTAGCTGAGACCAACACAAATTCCTCCCACTAGAGCTATGGAATTTGCACCATCAATTCTTCACAAATTATTAACTTGATCAATCCATGGTGAGCCAATGCATCCTCCTTATCTTGCACTACTTTCTTGCTCATTTCTCTGAGAGACTGAAGAAGGTAGTAGGGAACGCTAATATTATTATTTGGTGTAATATGGCTCCTATGTCTTAGAATATCCAAAATTCTGAAGTGGAAGATCGAGATGTAGCTAAGTCTCCCTATGCACGTTATATATCTTGGGACAACGGAAGCTATCTTGTCCCAAGGCACAGGCATGGTGTTTATTTTGACTCTGTTTTTGTCTTCCTCATAGCCTTCCCCCTGTCTGAAGAAAGCTGCTTTCGCCCTCTGGTTAGCTTCCCTGTCATCTCTGCCCCAATGTAGCCCCATGGGAAATCTTGTATACTTCGTAATTGCTTCCTCATCGAGCCTCATGCGTATTCCCTTTATCCGGGTGACATACTGTTCATCCTTTATGTGTTTCAGGTTTTGGGCAAATTCTAAGGCTACTTCAGTATTGGATCCTCTCAGTCCCGAGATAAAGGGCATCCATCCCACTATGCGGAGGATGGCTAACACCTATGGGTTTTCATAGATAGGTGTGTGGTCCTCTGGCTCACTCTTTTTGAATCCTTTCGTCATCTCTGAGTTTGAAAAATAATCAATCAAACCACAAAGCTCTGAGTGGTGGATGACTTACCCATCTAGTTGGGATTGATCACAGGCTTGTGGGAAGCTTGTTGGCTGAGTGGCGATACGAACTTCCATTTTTCTTGCTTCCTGAGCAGCTTGCATTGCCAAATTGGGTTCTCTTGTATATTATGCTGCCTTATTTATCTATTTTTACGCACTCATCCTGATCATTGTGCATCATGTTTGCTGACTTATGCATTCCTTTTCATTATTGCACACTGCATTCCTTTCCATCATTGTACATTGCGTTGTTGCTTTGATCATTAGGGGATATAGTAGCTAGATGCAGAGTTCATCATTCTCTGACATGTCTAAGGTAGGTCATCATGATTCAGTGAGGTTACTCTAAACCGTGCTGCCGAAATATCTTAAAAGTTGTCCTCAGCTTTGAAAAATAACTGTTTTGTGGGGAGAATGATTTGATTCGAAAATAAAACAAAGAGTTCAGCGATTACCTGTTATGCTAGCGTACCTGAGTGTATGATGTGAGCTTGATTGTATGGGAGCGAGATTCTGTAGTAGATTTCGTCTGTGTCTGTAGTTATTTTGGTCATGTCAACAATTACGCATTTTATGATTTCTTTTTGGCGGTTCTCTTGAAATTTGTTTCATTCACTTGCTTGAAATTTTGTGCAAGTTTGGTTGATTTGACTTTTGATTGTGTTCAGCATTGCATTGTACTGGTTCTTCGAACTTGGTTGATTTGATTTCTGTAGTGCTATATTTTTTCTACTGTTCTGGCTCGCTTGAAATTGTTTGCTAGCTCGCTTGATTGAATTTGTTGAAATTTTCTTGTTGGCTTTGTTGTTTGAATTTTGTTGATATTTGCTTACTGGCTCTCTTGATCGAATTTTGCTAGCTCACTTGAGATTTGTTTGTTATTCTTTTGTTGGCTCTCTTGATTTCTTTGCTACTAAAATTTGTTGGCTCGCTTGAAATTTTCTTATTGGTTCTTCATAGGTATGGATCGAGTCCATCAATTTTTGTTTTGATATAATCCTGAGTGGATTTTTTTATTTTTTCTCTTTTTTTTTCTTTTTTTTTATCTCTTTCTCTTTTTCTTTTATATATATATGTGTGTGTGTGTGTGTGTGTGTGTGTGTGTGTGTGTGTATAGTTAACTGGAATCAGTGATTGTCTATGCTCTCTATCAGCATTAGATTTTGTTGATAGAGTGTTTGTGTGAATTCCTCTCTTGACTATGGTTTCTTATAAAGTTTGAGTCTGTGTCCATTCACCAACATAGGGGATTCTTCTTCATCAATTGTTGTAATTCTGAAAGCTCCATTGTCATATATTTTTTCAATGATGTAGGGTCTGAGCCATCTGGTTGTGAGTTTTCCTTCAAAAGTGTGAAACCTGGAGTCATACAGTAGTGCTCAGTCACCTTCTTTGAATTTCTTCTGCTTGATGTTTTTGTCATGCCATTTCTTCCTTTGTTGCTGGATGATTTCAGTGTGGCTAAGTGCTTGTTGGCGTTGCTCATCTAGCTGATTCAGTTGTAGCATGCGTTCCTCTTGGATGTCTGAAAGTTCCATATTTAACTTGGTTGAAATTCTCAATGTTTTTATTTCAAATTCAATGGGCAGCATTATTTTCTTTCCATAAACCAGCTCATATGGGGTAAAGCTTGTTGTTGTCTTCCATGTTGTGTTATAAGACCAAACTGCTTCGCTCAATCTGTCTGCCCAATCTCTTTTGTGTATTTGTACTATCTTTGTTAAGATTCTTTCTAACTCTCTGTTTCTCACCGCAGCTTGACCATTAGCTTGAGGGTGGTAGGAGGAGGACCTTTGGTGTTTAGCATTGTTTCTTTGAAGCAAGTCCTCTATAAGGCTGGATGTAAACTGTGTGCCTTGGTCAGAAACTAACTCTCTTGGGACTCCAAATCTGTGGAAGATTTGTTCTGTAAAATTTTTTTACACATTTGTTTCATTTGCTGCGGCAAGTGCTGCCACTTCTTCCCACTTTGTAAGGTATTCAATGCATACTATAATATAGCTTTTCTGATTTGATTGGGGGTTGAATGGACCAACAAAATCAAATCCCAATTTCTCAAATGCTTCCAAAGGGATTTGGGGATTGTTAGGATATTTAGACACTTAGGAGTTAGTTAAGATCAACTTGTGTAATATATCCGTTAGGGATAGTGTGTTTCTTTAGTATGCATTAGTATGCATTTGTAAATACTTAATCCAACGGTCACGATATGTTTCCGACATAGAGTGATCTGACGGCTCAACTTTTCTTAGATCAAACCTAACCTTGATCCGTGGCTTAACACCCGATTGGTCCATGATCTCTATTTAAAGAGCATGGAGGGTCATTGTTTAGTTGATCGATTATGAGAAGCTCATTTGTAACTTTCTTTCTTTGCATAATAAATTGTCCCGTAGAAGCTATTTGGCCGGGGCCGTGGAGTGTTTCCCTCAAGAGGGTTTAAACCACGTCAAAATATCGGTGTGTTGATCTGTGATCTGTTTGTGTGAAGTGGTTGCTCTTGGTGTTCGGTCCTTTGGTAGTACCCTGTGTACCCGAACATGGTATCAGAGCTTTTATGAAGTGTCGCTTCCGGTTATGATCTAGATCTTGAACTGTTGTTGCTGAAACTCGAAAGGGTTTCTAGTTCTGGTATTTCTGTGCATTTCTGGGTTGTGGGAGGTGTTCCATTGCATCCGGAGCGTCGTTTCCATTGGGAAATAGTTTTCGTTTGATCGAAAACGGTTCCCGGTTGCTCCAGAAACGCGTATTTCATCAGATCTAAAGGTATAATGTTACAGTGACGCATTTTTTTTATTTCATTTTTTAATAAGAAAAAAATCTCATATTTCATTCTTTTTACTGTTAGATTTTTTTTTGGGTTCGGATTGTTGCTTTCCCGTCTGCGTATGCTCTTTGCCGTGCACCTTGAGCGATCTCGGCAAATCAGAAACAGAAAGGGAAAGGGTTTTTCTCGGTTGCGTATGCTCTTTGCCGTGCACCTTTGCGCGATCTCGGCAAATCAGAAACAGAGAGAAAACGTAGACTTTCCGGGTAAGCTAACAAGATCTAACTCCACAAGTGTGGAAAAGTTTTTTTTGTTTCGTTTTGTGGTCTGTTTTGCAGGAAAAAGGACAAACACGCAAACCGAGCAAGAAGAGTAAAAAAAAAAAGCAAAGCCCCCTTCCTCATTCCCATATTTTACATACCTTTTAATCTAGCTCACTTGGTTCAAAGTTGCTTTATTCCTTAATAGGTCTTGAGTTCAAGTCTTAGGAAGTTACTTTTAAAAGGAAAAGTGCATGCAATTTCTATTTTCAAGTTACTTTATTGTAAAAGTGCATCTCACTTAAATAATAAAAAAATAAAAATACAAGTGAGTCACTTAAGTTTTTTATTTATTGTTGCACTATTTAAAAAGTAATATCATTGTAAAAGTGATTCACTTAAAGCAACTTTTTTAAATTTATTGTCAAAAGGTTCATCTTGGGAAGAGGGGGGTTCTTTTTTTGCTGGACATTCTCTAGCTGCCACGTCACTATTGGGGACGTCTTCAACAGTTTCTTTGTTCAAGCATAACTTCATCATACAGAGTCAGTTTTCAGTGCCGTTTTTTTTGAAACCGCCTATTTTTTCGAGCTCTTCACATCCAGACTATTGGTTTCTGCTTTTACAGCCATTACTTTACAAATATGGCCGCCCATTGTGATATTCTACTTAACAGTTCTAACTATTTCTCATGGAAATCTCGTATGGAGGATGTTCTACGAAGTAGGGGACTTTTCAGAATTACCACAGGGAAAGAAAAAGAACCCACTGATGATGATAAGAAAATAAAATTGGCAAATAGATGTGATGAAGCTCGTGGATTGATTGGGATGTCAATCTCTACTGATTTGCGATTCCACATATCTGGAATTGATGAACCTGATACTGCTTGGGACAAGTTGGAAACTGTGTTTGGTAAACACAATGAAATTCGAGGTCACCAACTCGAAAATGAGTTGATTTCTTTAAATCCAAGTGACTTTTCATGCATTCAAGATTATTTATCTAAGTACAAAACTCTCAAGCTTTTATGTGCAGAATGTAAGATTGAGAGGGAAGACAAACAGTGCATTTATCATATTCTTTCCAAACTTGGACCTACATATTCTGTTTTTGTATCTACATTTTACTCCATGAAAGCATCCTTGAATGCAGCTAGCTATCAAGAGCATAGTCTTGAATCCTTTTGTGATTCCTTGATTAGAGAACAAGATAAACTCATTCACCTTGGAATAATCAACAATGCAGATACATCTGGGAAAGCCTTATTGTCTCAACAGAAAGAAAAGTCCAAGCCTCCTAAGAAACAAAATTTTCGCAATAATAAGTCAAACAAGGGTCCCAAACCCTCTCAATTAGCTCCTTCTTTAAAAAAATGACAAAGGATCCAAGCCAAAAGGAAAGAAGACTGAGCGGCATTGCAACTATTGCGGGAAAGACAATCATGATGAATCAAAGTGTTTCAAGAAGATGGCAGCCTTGGAAGCAGCAATGAAGAAGCACCACATCAGCCTAGATTTGCCATCAGAATCTACCTCTCATGGACATCCACTTTGTGCTTCTGGTTATTCTTATAATGCATCTTCTTCTTCTACTTCAAATGAATGGCTCATTGATTCTGGAGCATCTTATCATATGGCTAAGGATCAAGCCATCTTTTCTACTATGCATGAATGTAACACCAAACAAATATTTGTTGGTGATGATAGATCTCTAAGTGTGGTAGGAGCTGGAACAGTTCCAGTAGATAATGGTCATTTTAGTGATGTACTATGTGTTCCAAGAATTTCCTGCAATTTGTTATCAGTCTATCAGATCACTCATTCTGGTGAAGGTAAAACTGTGACCTTTACACCTCACCAAGTTGTAATCAAGGATTTTAAAGATCCTCAACAAGTTCTAGCTACCGGAATTGTTGATGATATTACCAGGTTGTACAAGTTTAACAACTTTGGGTCATCACCTTTCCCTTCAGTTTTTGTTGCTCATAGTGATAACTTGAGCAAACTTTGGCATGAGCGATTTGGTCACTTAAATTATCGCTCATTGCAACAACTATGTAAAGAAAATATGGTGACAGGTCTTCCGATGGTATCTTGCAGAGATGGTGTTTGTTCCGGTTGTGTACTTGGAAAACATCATCGGGACAGTTTTGACAAACGTGCCTCTTGGCACGCCTCGGTTCCCTTGGAGCTTGTGCATAGTGACTTGTGTGGCCCTCTTCCATCTGCTTCCTTTTCTGGTTTCAAGTATTTCTTAACTTTCATTGATGATTACACCAGACGCACTTGGGTTTATTTCCTAAAACTTAAGAGCGAAGTATTTAACATGTTCTTGGCCTACAAGGCCCTTGTTGAAAAACAATCTGGTCATCAAATTATTAAGTTAAGATCTGACAATGGAGGAGAATATGTTAACAAACAGTTCACTACTTTCTGCACTGAACAAGGCATCCAACAACAGCACACTGTTCCATATACACCACAACAAAATGGTGTAGCTGAGCGGAAGAACCGCACTTTAAAAGAAATGGCTAATTGTATGATCCAATCTAAGGGACTAAGTCTTCAATTTTTGGCTGAAGCCATAAATTGTGCAAATTACATAGTTAATCGCACCCCCACAAAAGCATTACAAGGTATAACACCGGAAGAAGCATGGAGTAAAATTAAACCTGATGTAAGTCACTTTCGTGTGTTTGGTAGTGAAGCATGGGCTCACATTCCAGATGAAAAACGGAAAGCATTGCAGCCTAAAAGTGAAAAGTGCATATTTGTTGGATATTCTGAATATGTAAAAGGTTATAGACTTCTTAAACCACATTCTCATGCTATAATCATTAGAAGAGATGTTAAATTTGATGAAAATCTCTTGGCCTGCGAGCCTAACTCGGCGAGTGTGCCATCTTTGGCCTGCGATCCTGATTCGGCGTTTGTGCCTTCTTCTTCTTCTTCCAACTTCCTTGACAGGTTTCCAACTCCAGTTTCTGATGATGAGAGTGAGGATGAAAATCCACCTCTGCCTGCTCATGTTCCTCCAGTTGCACCAGCACAAATGCTTCCTCGATGGGTCCGTTCAACATGTGAAGCAGCTGGTGATCTTGCCGGTGATCCTAGAGATCAACGTCGAACACGTTCTCAGTTTCAGCGAGCCTCTTCTCTTTTGGCTCAAGTTTCCGATAATCATGATCCAGAAACTTTTGCAGAAGCTTCAGGGAATCCAGATTGGGATGCAGCCATGGATGAAGAATATCGTTCCTTAATGGCGAACGATACTTGGGATCTTGTACCTCTTCCAAAAGGAAGAAAACTTGTCAGATGTAAATGGGTCTACAGAACTAAGTATGCATCAGATGGAAGTGTTGAAAGACTTAAGGCAAGGTTAGTTGCCAAAGGTTTTTCCCAAGTTGAAGGGATTGACTACAATGAAACCTTTGCTCCCGTCGCCAAAATGAACTCCATCCGCCTTGTTCTTTCCCTTGCAGCCTTACACAATTGGGAATTCCATCAAATGGATGTCAAGTCTGCCTTCTTACATGGTGATTTACAGGAGGAAATTTACATGGAACAACCTCCTGGCTATGTTCAGAATAACTCTAGCCTTGTCTGCCGCCTTAAGAAATCCTTATATGGCCTTAAGCAAGCTCCTAGAGCTTGGTATGCCAAAATGGATAACTTTCTCCTTGACACTGGTTTTTCTAGATGCCATTCTGACCCCAATGTTTATACCAAGAAAGTAGGAAACCATCTCATCATACTTGTTCTATATGTTGATGACCTTATTCTTACTGGTAGTGACCCTAATCTTATAACCCATGTGAAATCCAGTCTTAAACAAACTTTTGAAATGTCAGACTTAGGACATTTGCATTATTTTCTTGGCCTCCAAGTTCTGCAAACCAAAGAAGGAATCTTTCTTTCTCAGTCTAAGTATGCTTGTAACCTTCTTCGTCGCTTTCACATGGAAGATTGTACACCAGCCCCTTCTCCCTTCCAGTCTGGAGTCAAACTTTCTGCCACTTGTACTTCACCTGAAGTAGATGCCACCTTGTATCGTCAGCTTGTTGGTAGTCTTTTATACTTGACTCATTCCCGTCCTGACCTTTCCTTTGCCGTTGGTCGAGTTGCCCGTTATATGCAGACACCTCATGAAAGTCACTGGAAAGCAGCTAAAAGAATACTTCGATATATTCGAGGTACAATTCAGTTTGGGATTCATTACAGTACAAGGGGGAAACCTTTGTTGGTTGGTTTCACTGATTCAGATTGGGCCGACGATCCTGATGATCGAAAGTCTACTGCAGGTTATGTTTTCAGTCTGGGATCTGGACCTATTACTTGGGCTTGTAAGAAACAACAAGCTCTTGCTCTTTCTTCAGCAGAGGCAGAATATCGAACAGCAGTTAATGCCAGTCAGGAAGCTTTATGGCTTCGACAGATCCTTTCAGAGTTTGGATTCGAGCAGCAGCAGCCTACTCCACTTTGGTGCGACAATCAAAGTGCCATCAAGCTTGCCAAAGATCCAGTTCTACATCAACGCAGCAAACACATTGAGCTACATATGCACTTCATCAGAAATCTTGTTCATGATCGGGTTCTTGAAGTGCTCTTTTGCCCTACAGATGATCAAGTTGCAGACATCTTCACCAAGTCTCTTACAGAAGCGAAGTTTTCTAAACTTCGATCTATGTTAGGAGTTCAGGAACTTGTCATTAAGGGGGGATAGGCTCTAATGCCTCCTTCCTTCTCCTAATAGTGTCACTTTTGTAAATCCTTCAATCCTATCCCAAGTTGTTCTTAAGGGGGGATGTTAGGATATTTAGACACTTAGGAGTTAGTTAAGATCAACTTGTGTAATATATCCGTTAGGGATAGTGTGTTTCTTTAGTATGCATTAGTATGCATTTGTAAATACTTAATCCGACGGTCACGATATGTTTCCGACATAGAGTGATCCGACGGCTCAACTTCTCTTAGATCAAACCTAACCTTGATCCGTGGCTTAACACCCGATTGGTCCATGATCTCTATTTAAAGAGCATGGAGGGTCATTGTTTAGTTGATCGATTATGAGAAGCTCATTTGTAACTTTCTTTCTTTGCATAATAAATTGTCCCGTAGAAGCTATTTGGCCGGGGCCGTGGAGTGTTTCCCTCAAGAGGGTTTAAACCACGTCAAAACATCGGTGTGTTGATCTATGATCTGTTTGTGTGAAGTGGTTTCTCTTGGTGTTCGGTCCTTTGGTAGTACCTTGTGTACCCGAACAGGGATGTAGAGGCATTTATTCTCTTTGTGTAGGCCTCCGCATTCGTTGGCAGTCATCACAATGTGACACATTTTCATAGGAGTCCTTGTGGAGTGTTGGCCAATAATATCCAGTTTGCAATATTTTGTAGGTTTTTCTTTTTGCAGCATAATGTCCTCCACATGGCTCGTTGTGAGTGGCAAGCAGTGTGTCATGGACTTCATCTTCTCTTATGCATCTTCTTAATATTTGGTCTGGCCCTTTTTTGAAAAGCATTCCTTCTATCCATGCGTAAGCGGCACTTTTCCTTATGACTCTGCACTTCTCTTGGTAGCTGTAGTGTTGTGGAAGTTTACGAGATACTAAGTGGTTTGCTATGTCAACAAACCATAGGATTTTTGTTGAGATTGAAAAAGGTGCTCATCAGGGAAGTTATCATTTACCAATTCATTGTCTTGTCCATGGGTGAGTCTAGACAGAAAATCAGCTACTACATTGTGTTTGTCTGGCTTATCCAGGATTGTTATGTCAAATTCTTGCAAGAGCATTAGCCATCTAATTATTCGAGCACTTGTATTAGGTTTATTCATAATATACCTTATTGTTGAAAGGTCGGTGTGGAAAAAAACTTGGTATCTAGTTATGTAGTGCCTGAATTTGTTTATGGCATGTATGATAGCCAAAAACTCCTTTTCTGTGACTGTATAATTGAGTTCTACTCCTGCCAAGTTTTTGCTAATGTAGTATATGGCATACGGTCTCTTTTCCTCTTCTTGTCCAAGGACTGATCCAATGGCCTTGTCTGAAGCATCAAAATGTATGTGGAATGGTAGTGCCCAATTGGGTCCCTGTAGTACTGGGGATGTGATTGTTTTCTCTTTGAGGTTTTCAAATGCTGACATACAATGCTTGTCCAGATGAATTATGTATCTTTATTGAGATAGAAAACATCAATGCAGCAATTTTGCTATAACTTTCGATAAATATTTTGTAGTAGCCTGTTTTCCCAAGAAAATTTTGCACATCTCTTTGTTTGACAGGTGGTGGCAGTGTCCTAATGACTGTGACTTTTGATTGATCAACTTCAATTCCTCTCTGTGAGATATGGTGTCCAAGCACGATGCCTTCTTCTATCAGCATTCTGCATTTATCATTTCTCAGACATAAGCTCATTTCGATGCATTTTTTCAAGACTAATTCTAGATGTTTTAATGCCTAGTCAAAATTTTGGCCATAGGGTGTGAATTCATCCATGTAGACTTCCATTTAATCATTAATAAAATCAGAGAAGATGCTTAAAATTGCCCTTTGAAATGTTGTTGGGCATTACATACTTGTTGATGCCACAGAGATCGCAGCATCAATCAGAAAGGGATTCTCCCCGATAGATTATCCCAATTAGATTATCTACCGTTTGGTATGGGAAATCCGTCCGGTTAGCGGTTCCGGCAACCGTGGGTTTGGAGTTTTATTCCAATTATACCGGTTATGGCCCGATCCACCGTTCTTTTTGATTTTATGTTTTCTTTTAAATGATATGCAAGTGCCTATACTATTTTAATCTAAATGCAAAACTGGAACAACAGATCTATGTCTAAAAAAAACTAAAATAAAACTAACTATCCCTGCAAGGAGAAAATTGAAGGCATGAGCAATGAGTTGTAAGAATTATCTAAAGGATAAACAGACAGCCATTTAAATCTTAAAGATAAAGCTACAGCAAAGGTAAGAGATATCAGAAGATAGCTTCTAATTAAATGTAACACAGTTCATTACTCATGAAAGAGAGAATTCGTTTGCACAGAAAGAAGCAAGATCATTCACTACCAAGAAATAATTCAGAACAGTAAAGAGAGATCTCACAATAAAATATGGGAGTCACAAGAATAATCCAATACACATCCAATCTTCATTTCCATGCAAAAGGACGTCCTCTCCAGGCTCTTATTAGGTAGATTTATTTTCTTGATACAAGTCCAAGGTAGCTCGTACAAGTTCAGAAAATAATGTTTCCCTGCCAAAAGTCCTGTTCATTACTTCCTAACTTCTATTTATAATAGTACAAAATGCCCTTTGGGCTGCCACCTGGCCTTTTACACTTGTCACCTACAGAAATTTTTCTTATAACAAACAAAAATGTGACTCCTTCTTTAAAAGAAATTATTTTAAAAGGGAAAGGACAACTGTCCCATAGCTCCACGTTTTATACATATGAAAGCCCAAAATACAAAATATAAGAATTAATGCTCTAAGATCATCCCTTTCACTCCTGGGAGTGTGCTTCAGTTGGAAGAGAGGCACTCAAACTAGCTGTTGATGATGCTGCTGGTGGGAGAGGGGAAATCGAGCTTGCTGTTACTTCTGCCACTGCTGCTGGGAGAGAAGCATCTGGGTTTGTTGTTGTTTCTGCCACTGCTATTGCTTTCTTCTCCTCTTTTGCAATGTAACTATACCATACACCAGCGTCCCTTATAACCATATTTGCTGAGGAAGGGAGTAAGATTTTGTGGGAGGTTACATGTTTACCAAGATCTGCTCCCATACCTTGAATTTCTGTTACTGCAGCTTGATGCACTTCTTTAAGAAGATGGTTTTGGATTGATGACATTCCAATATAATGTTGGAGTTCATCAATGGCTAGGACATCAATCTTCTTCACATATTCCGTTTGGATTCCCAGCTCTTCCTTCAGCTCAGACAAACGTTATTCTTTGCCCGGGAAATCATCAAGGGACTGAGGGAAACTCAACTTGCATATGTCATGCACTTCATGGATTCTTTGATACAGACCGTTACTTTTGTCCATCGTCCCTCGGACCTTGGCTATTAGCTTAATGCTACAGTTTCTGCAAAATTCCAAAAGAGCTATGTCTTCATTGAAGCCATCTATAGATTTGAATGGGAGATGATTGCGGAAATCCACCTTTCCTTCTCTCCATTCTATTTGGCTCAGGACGTTTTCCTTAACCGGAGTATATTTGGCTTTAAGCCTATTGGCCTCTACATTAACTTCTTTTAATCTAATCACTATGGCCTTGAGCTTGCATACTTCATCAATAATTAGTTCCTGCATGCCATGGACTTGCTTTAGGATGCTACAGGACAACTCATGGAAAGGAGACATGTCCATCGCTCTGCTCTCCGCCTGCCCTAATTGCTCAACCAATGTCATCTTGTCTACTTCTAGCTGGGACACTCTGGCTCCTGCATCGTTATTTTCTGCTTCTACAATCATCATCTGGACTGTTAGTTGTTCCTTTTCTTCTTCTAGCTGGTTATACTTGTCTGATAGTTCTTTATGCTCCACAGACAGGCGATTATACCTGTTCACCATGAGATCCCTGTAGGCTTGCTCATTAGCCACAGTATGTTGTAGCATGCGAGCTCTCCTCTTTATCGATTCAACTTCTTTAACTATGTCAGCTACATTGTCCAGCGATGCTTTTGCTGTCTCTACAGCGGCGGATGCCATAGCTAAGGGAGCCTTATTTGTATTTTGCATTACTGTGATCTCCCGGTGGGTAATGATATCTTCCTGGAAGAGTCTTTTGATCCTCTCTTCCGATTTAAGGACCATTGCCTTCCTTTTCTTATCATAGACAAATTCATCCCACTTGGACACGGTATGTTCTTCTGATGGAGTGTACGGGACGATTAGGAGATCTATAATATCTATTTCTGCTTCCGCGGGTGGGGTCTGGACTACCTGAGCTGGATCTGTTCCCACATTTTGGGTACCAGAGACACCTGCGTGTGCTATGTCCTCCTCCACATTTTGAGCACCGGAGAAACCGGCTTGAGGTGCGTCTATTTCCATATTCTGGGCACCGGAGCCACCTGCCTGGGCATCTTCAACCGTCTTGAGTTCTTCTTCCGCCTTTTTCCTTACTTCAGCTTGTTTCCTTCTCTCTTCTTCTTCAACTTGCGGCTGATTCTCATTTCCTTCCACCTGCCTTGTGTTTTCTGCTTCTTTCTGCTACTGGGCTTCCTCAGCTTCTTTCTGTAGCCTTTCACTTTTTGCTTCTTGCTGCACTCTCACCACCTCAGCTTCCTGCTGTAATCTTGCAACTTCAGCCTCTTGCAGTAACCTTGCTTCCTCTCTTAACCTTTGTTCTTCTTGGGCTCGGGCATCATCTGCTTCTTTGTCTTTCTGCTGGCTGGCCTTTTGGGCCTTGGTAGAGCTAGAGGTTGCTCCACTTCCTTGGCGACAGATCCGCAACTCAGCCATGTTGCTGATGCCTCTGAATGCATCTTCTTCGGCATCATAATAATGGGCATACTCAAAATGAGCAGAAATTTCTTTACAATGCTCGACAACTTTTCCCTGCCTGTCATTCCTATGGAAAATTACTTCGCCGAAGTGGAAGGCTTTCAGTTCTTGAACAAAATCCTCGGCTGAGGAAACCCCTGAGAATTTGTATGCTCCTATACAAAAGGGAAAAGGGGGAAAAGAAGCCTTATGATGTTTGTTAAGCACTGCTCCAATTCCATCCAAGAAAATTTGTCTCACTGCCTCCTTGAGGACCACATAGTCAGTATCATACCTCGGCAAAATATATGGAGCTTTAGTCCCTCCAAACATTCTGAGGTAGGTGCCTTGCTCTGAAAAATAAAAATATCCATAGTTTTCAAGGACCTCCATAGCATTCTCTGACAGACAGTTGGGCTCTTCCTTGAATATCTGCTCATATAGGGGCATGATGAACCCCTCACAGATGATCTTATAGCTGGGTTTGTAATTTTGAGCCCACATCATCCTGAAAGCGGTGTAAACCGGGGTGTTCACCTTATCCCACGTGCAACCTAAGTTGGGAAAAGATAGCTTGGACAGAACACAATCAATAAGATATGAAGACATGTAAAATTATGCCTTCTTTAAGGCTAGCCCTTCTCTTGCAGCAACTACCATTGAGGCCAAACTGTCTGACAGGAGAGTAGCCCAGTCAAACACAGTTCCTTTGAATGCCACGAAGTGGATGATGGGGACCCACTGTATCTTGTATACAGTGCCATCGGGCATGCCGAATATTCTGCACAACATCAGGGCGATTAACCTGAAAGGAGGTCTTAGATTCTGTACATCATATTCGTCATTACCTCTCTTTCTTAAATGTTTGCCTGCGACCAATAATTTTTTGGCCATTTCAATATTGTTCATCTGGCCCAACCATTGATCACTCAGAGCTTGCTGGGGACGTAGGAATTTATAGGATGTCGCAAGATATGCTGGGTGGAATGAGGCAATGGCTATTTTCCCACTGTCATGTAAAACTCTTGTCTCCGCATTAGTATGTTCGAGTATCCACCCGATTACTTCAGAACATGGGAACAGTTCAGGGCGGGTATAGGCCCTAGCTATGCCTGAGGTTCTGATATTGAGATAAATATACTCCTCTTCTAGTAACATATCCGAGATATCTTGGTCCCAGATCATTCTGTAGATGTCTCCCCAGCGGATCTCGGGAGGAATACCGGTGGTGCACCTAGTATCCTGGAACATAGTCTCAGTCCTAAGTGGTGCTGGTTGTGGTTCCATCATTTTAGCCTTCTTCCTACCACCTTTTGGCATCTTGACTTATACCTGCTAGCAACCAAATACAGGTCATTTTAAAATGTGCAACCTGCTATGAGATTAAAAGAAGGATCACTTCAAAATTCTTATACAAACAAATTAGGAAGCTGCATGTTGGGGAAGCAAAATAAACCATTCCAAACAAGAAACATAGTTCTGAGATTTGGCTATCTTAAGGGGACACAGTTTAAGACTTAAGCATGCGGTGAGGAAACAACCTGCTCTCGGTCTAGCCCTAGAAGAGGGTGTCTTCCATGGTTGTACTTCGAACGATTAATGGTAGATGAGCCTAGAGTGAACAAACTTAAGACGAAACCAGGGACCGTTTTCCATATTCAGGGTGAGGGGTTTCAGCCGAACACTGTGGTTATTCAATACTTGACGAGACGCTCTATGGCCTGCTCGGAGTTTGAGCGGGGTGACGACGCCTATGATAGGGTCGGTGATACACTCAAGTGATTACGGTTTTGGCTTGATTTCTAGTAGAACGAGAAACCCACGGGGCCTCGGCAGCTTTTAAAACGAAATAACGATATATGCGACTAGAGTCTATCAGCCACACTTCAGACGAAAAGAAAAACTAAAAGGTAACCTGACGTGTAGATGAGACAAAAATAGCGGTTAGAAACCTACCTGGAAACGATGAGGTGGCTGAATGAGGTAGATGCGGACATGGACGAGCTGAGCTGGAGCTGTCTGGCGCGGCGTCTCAACGGCGTTCGTTTGATCAAAAAAAAACATTACGTTCGACCCAAAACCCAACCGTCCATTTAAACGGGTTAGGCACGTGCGGTGCTTTAATACGATGGGTGGCGTATTTAAAACAAGCTTTAAATTTTTGTACGTCGCGGTCTTTTCAAGCCGCCTCGGTGTCCGTACGCGACCGTCATTTGCGGGGCGGGATCACGAATTTCACCCGCTATTTCGGAATGATACAGCGAATGGCTTCGACATTTCGGAATAGATTGGCGAATCCTTCTGAAACGCGACCTTAGGAGAGCTGTTGAGAGCGTTTTTACGGAGTTGTCCCGCAGTTTCGGGGAAATATACGATTTCTTTCCGCCATTTTAATGGAAATAAGTCCACAGCTTCTGCAATTGCGGAATGATATCTTGAAGGCTCCCGCTGTTTCGAGAGGATAGGCGGAAGGCTTCTGCAGCTCGAAAAAAATTCTAAGCGTCCGCAATTTTGTGAGGGAGAGGACTTGATTCTTTTTCGGCGGCTCCGGGTGAGATTCGCGAATTACTGCCGTAGTTTCGGGAAGATAACCTGAATGGTTCCGCAGAAATTTTCTCGGTGGGGTTTCGAAAAGATAATGTAAAGGCTTCCGCAGTTGCGGAAGGCTTTTGTGAATAGCTTCCGCAACTTCGAGACTTAAAAAATTTTCAAAAGAGACAAAGTCACTCGGTGGCCCCCGGGGAAGATTGGAGAATGACTCCCGCAGTTTCGGGAGGATAAGCTGAATGGTTCCGCAATTGCGGGAGGAAAAGCCAAAAGGTTCCGCAAGTTTCGAGAAATAGTTTCTAAGTCCTTTTCGGAGTTTCGGGGAGGTTTGGCGAATGGCGCCCGCCGTTTCGGGTAGCTTTCTTGAATTCTTCCGCCGTTTCAGAAGGAATTCGCCAATAGCTTCCGCAGCTTTCCAACAATAATTTCTAAGTCTTTTTCGAGAGGTTTATGCAAATAGCTCCCGCCGTTTCGGGACAAAAACTCGAATACTTGTGCAACTGCGGGGAGATAGCTTGAAAAGATCCGCATCTTTGGGAAGATTTCACGAATTCTATCCTTTGGAAGAAAACTTGGAAATTTTCAAAGCAAGATTTTCAGTTGAAAAACAAAGTAAAAAGTGGAAATGGCCTCTTAAGGCAGCCTTTCTAAAAAATAAAAGGAGGGGCCCCAATATGTACAAAAATTTTTGTGGGGGATGTTGCTGCAACAATAATTGGTGAGTCGCTGTTGAACACAGATCTCTGAAAAATTCCTCTCCATGATCCGAAACTTTATTAAAGACATCCATCTTAGGTGCAATATTCAGCTAAGCATTTAAATTTCTGTGAGGGAAGAAGGCACTTTACCTGCTAGCCATTGGGGACAGGGGAGCTTTGACAGAGACATCTTTAGAACTCTCAAAGGGCCAACATATGAGATTCATTTAGAAGGATCATCTTTCAGATGGTTACTATTGTCGGACTCCACAGGATTTGCAACACTTTCTCATGGACATTATTGCTCTTGTTCCTCATTCCCATGCTGCTTGCATCCTTTGGGATGTTTGTACTTTGGACAGCTTTGTTGTTTGAGCCTTCTAGAGATATTTTCTTTAGACATGATCTTTGATCTAGGCTCCTCAATCCATAATGTCCTTTTGTGTGAGTTAGAGATTTTATTGTTTTGATCAAGCCTCACGGACGAAGAGGAGCCTATTTTGAGCTGAGGTTTTTGGATAGCCTTCTTGATTTTACATGCTTTGCTTTTGTCTCAACCATGCTTTAATTGAGGCGAGAATCTCTGGAAAACAGACCCTTGAATATAAGCCATTTTGGCTGTTAAATTTGCAGCATGGAGTCATTTCAATACCCTATGTCCTCGAGATGTGCTACTTTCCATGGGTTCAACTTTAATAACCTTCTTGAGATGCCTTTAAGTGTGAGAGTGGGTGGAGCCCAAAGATAGTAATGAATATGGTCATAGGTCTCTGCTATTTAAACAGGATTAGTGTGACTAGCAGAGTAGGCTTCCTTTCTTCTGAAAAATTTCAGCGAGAGCACAATACATAGATAGACTTTATTCGAGCATAGTTCCGGACTCATGGTTGTGAGATTTCTTTGAGGGACCTATCTTTGATGAGAAACTCAACCACAAGGGAATTCGGAAAACAAACTTGTTGCAAAGGTTCAAATGACAAGAAAAGAAACAAAATGGCCTAAACTAACGCAAATAAAGGCTAAAGCAAGAATAAAAATAAAATTTTATTTATGTACAGAAAGTCTCAGCGAGACTATGAAAAGTATTGCTTCAGGGCGAGGCCATTGAGAGGAAGGGTTACTTCTTCTCCCTCAAGATTTGTCAATTTATAAGTGGATGGGCCTATCTTGGCCGAAATTTGGTACGGGCCTACCCATAGATGTTGGAATTTCGTGTGCATTCCTTTTCCTTCATGATTATGGTCCCACTTCAGGACTAAGTCCCCAACTTCAAAACTTCTTTTACTGGACTTCCTCTTATCGAACCATCTCTTAAATATGTCTTGGTGTCGATGGAATCGGTCTTTAGCTTTCTGTCGGGCTTCTTCAAGTTGAAGCAGGGTATTGATCCTAGATTGTAAGGCTTGGCTACCCGACCCTCGAGAGGCTTGAGATAACTGTAGGGATGGGAGCAAGATGTTGGGGGGAAAGATGGATTCCTTTCCATAGACAAGAGTGAAAGCGGAAACTCCTAATGTGTTATTTGGAGTCACCCTGTCTGCCCACAAAGCGTTTGGGAGAGCTACATGCCAACTTCTCTGGTTTTCTATCACAGTTTTCTTGAGAATACGAATCAGATTTTTGTTTGAAGATTCAGCTAATCCGTTCCCTTGAGGGTAATAATTGGTGGAATAATGTAGCTTAATTCCCCATTCATAAACAAATTCATTTATCTTGAGAGACGAAAAATAGGTAGCATTATCAAAAACAAGGGAAATTGGAACCCCAAACCTGGTTATGATGTTCTCTTTCAAAAAACTGATGACTGCATCTTCATTGATCTTGCGCAATGGGATGGCTTCCATCCATATAGTGAAGTAGTCGGTAGCCGTCAGGATGTATCGATGTTGCAACGAAGAATTTGGATTTATCTCTCCGATAACATCTATACCCCACTGCTCAAGAGGCTCAGAGATAATAACCAGCTACAAGGGTCCTGCTGCCTTAGGTGACTTTCCGGCACTTCTTTGGCATACATCACAGTTTCGTGCATACGTGTGGGCATCTCGGAACAGAGTGGGCCAATAATATCCAGCTCTCAGTATCTTGTGTGTTGTCGTCTCTCCTGAATAATGTCCACCTGCGAGACCATCGTGTAATTCTTTGACAACTTTACTTGCATCTTCCTTTTCTAGACATCTAAGAAAAACTCCATCATAATTCTTTCTGAAAAAGTATCCCATCAATGATTTGATAAGGTGCTGATTTCAAACGGAGTGCCCTCCTTTGTTTGGAGTTCCAGTGCTCAGGTAGATATCCCTGCTGTAAATAGTGCACCAGATCTCTATACCATGACTGAGGAGTTGAGAAGATAGGACATACTTCAACCAAGTTTAGCTCAGCTTCATTCTTCCAATGTTGTTCTTCATTAGATGAGTTTCCCGAAAGTAGTTTGCACAGGCCCTGCCCTTTGCTGATTGTGGCTGGTTTAAATTCTAAATCATATTCTTGAAGAGCTGTGACCCAATTCCCCCTCCTTTCTCCTAGTTCCTTTTGAACGAAAAGGGATCTAACAGCTGGGTGGGGAACTATAAATTTAGTTTTGTTCTTAAGAATATATGGCCTGAACTGCTTGACTGCTTTGAAGACAATGTATGCATGCTTTTCAACCATGGGATAGTTCAGCTCAGCCCCTTGTAGACCAGTGCTCATAAACGAAATCGGGTATTCGTCCCCCAGCTCCACCTTTTGCGTGAGTACAGCTGCAAGGGAATCGTCCGAAGCAAAGGTATACAGGATAAAATCCTTATCAAAATATGGGCTTCTTAAGGAAGGAGCCTTAGCTATAGCTGCTTTAATATCTCTAAATGCGTCCTTTTCCAAATCTGTCCATTTGAACTATATGCTCTGTTTAACCATTTGTTGCAACGGTTTAACAATTTGTGCGAAATCTGGGACAAATCTTCGGACAAAATTGATAGTGCCCATAAAGGACTGCATAGATTTCTTGTTGTAAGGCATGGGAATCTTATTAATAGCTTGGACTCTTTCTTGATCTATTGACACTCCCCCTTTAGAAATGATATGGCCCAAGAGTTTACCTTCGGGAACAGCAAACACGCTCTTCTTGGGATTCAAAGAAATACCATATTTCCGACAGCGATCAAAAATATGCCTCAGATGAACAACATGATCTTCCCTTTTTTTTGAAAAGACTGTCACATCATCTAAGTATACAACAACACATTGCCCACCCAATCCTCGGAAGGCGATATCCATTGCTCTTTGGAATGTAGCTCCCGCGTTTATCAGACCAAATGGCATCCTTCTGTATGTGAAAGTTCCCCACTTAGTTCGGAAAGTAGTCTTAAGATGATCTTCTTCGGCTACTAATACTTGATTGTATCCAGAGAAACCATCGAGTAAAGAAAACAGCTCAGATCCTGACACCATTTGAAGGATTTGTTCCATTGAAGGGATGGGGTAGTTGTCTTTATCCGAGGCTCTATTTAAATTTCTGAAATCTACACATAGCCTTATCTCTCCTGACTTCTTTCTTACGGGAACCAAGTTTGCAACCCACTCAGAATGCCATACCTTAAAGATTATCTTAGCGTCCAGGAGCTTCTTTAATTCCTTTTGAATCAACAGTTCTAGAGTAGGATGCATCCTTCTTAACTGCTGCTGAAATGGCTTGACACTCGCTTTCATTGGTATAACATGCTGAATAATGCGGACGTCATATGTTTTCAAATCCTCATAGGTCCATGCAAAAAAATCCTTATATTGCTTAAACAGTTTGATGAACCTATCTCTTTCTCCTGGTGAACAACATTTGCCAAGGTTGACAAATTTTGGTTCTGCCTCGGTACCCAAATTAACTAACTCATGTTGCATTGATGAACTATTGGTTTTGGTGTTAGCTGGCCTTTTGAATTTATTTTGAAGATCAAACAGCATTTCGAGGGACCTTACCCCCTTGGGAATGAAATTTCCTTTCTCCTCATCCTTCCTCATCAAATCAACATCATGTTCTTCTTCATCTATCGCAGCTCCCTGGAAGCTGTCTTCGTTTGTTAGAAAGCTGATAATCTGTTCGTCATCATCGAAGACTCTGAAGTTTGTGATGTTATCGGGAATAGAGGGCCTGAAAATCAATTCAATTGAGCATTTATTACTTGATGGCACCAATCTAGAAGCAGATGTTGCTAACAAATCAGCCGCAGAATTTTGCAATCTAGGAATAGATTTTATATTGAAAGCGTCAAAATGCATAATTAAATCCCATACCTCAGCCTGATAACCCTTCAAATGAGGTGAGAGACAATGAATGGTGTCCCTTACCTGTCTTACAACTATCTCTAAGTCACCAAAAACCTTCAGGTACTTAACATTTAAATCAGTGGCCTTCTTTAATCCATGTACCAAAGCTTCATATTCAGCGGCATTGTTAGTACAATCAAATTCTAATCTACAGGACAAAAAATACTTGTTTCTTTTTGGATCCATCAGAACACAACCGGCTCCGGACCCTTCCAGAAATTTAGAACCATCAAAGTACAATGTCCAAAAAATATATTTAGATTCAACTAAGTTAGTATCTCTGTGATCTAAATCAGTGACTAAACTAACTATATTACAATCAACATCATCAGTCCGAGAGAAATGAAGGAGATCGGACTGTTTATCTGATTCATGGCTGATGGCATCAGACTGATAATTACCCGGATCTATTTCT
This sequence comes from Larix kaempferi, assembly GCA_027924585.1. Lineage (NCBI taxonomy): Eukaryota > Viridiplantae > Streptophyta > Pinopsida > Pinales > Pinaceae > Larix > Larix kaempferi. Next base: position 22,077,531 of record BSBM01000742.1, on the reverse strand, counting down.
AAAAAATAATTCCCCAGAACCAAGGATGAGAAGGTCACAGCCTCATTTTTTTACTCTAATTGAGTTACATTTTGCTTCATGTGTGGTTCTCTCAGGACTTTAATCTGATTCTTCCTGTTCTGATAAGGCAACCACAGATGAGACCAATCAGTGGCAAAGTAACCATTCAGCTTGGTAGACTAGTCCCTACTTAAGATCATACCATAGGCTTCAGGAATATCAACCACCATTATGTCCATGAATTGACAGACTCTAGAGTCGGCTGATAATCTAATGAGAACATCTTTCATCTCCCCAATTACTTTGACAACAGTCCTAGCTAATTGGATAATTTGGGCTGGAGATGGCACAGGCTGCCCATTAATCTTTTTACAAATTGACAGTGGAATAACATTTGAGGATGCTCCAGAATCTACCAAACAATTGTGAACATTATGGTTGAAAATTTCAAAAGTCAATAGGAATGGCAATGTTTGAGATTTAGATTTCCCACCGATGCTAGCCTCATTAATTTTGGGATCTTCTTGAGAGTCTGTTAATGGAGTGCTGGTCTAGGGTTGTAGAACATGCAGCAGCTTGTCTCGTTGATGGGGCAAGCTGCACATGTCAAATATTGACACATTTGCTTTGACCTTCTTTATATCTTCAATAATATCGTATCCTATGTCAGATTCGTTCCCAATTCAGGATGGATGATCTGTTTTGCTCGTTGTGACCTTAGGTGGCTGAACTATGGTGTCAGTGTTTGGCTGCTTGGCCATTGTTTGGTTAACTTTGGGCTGTGGTGGGATAATTGTTATATGCCCTCTAGGCAGTCCTTTTGAAACTTTAGGCTTAGGAGGAGCCGAGCTTGGCACAGGATCCGCAATAGGGCCTTTGCTGCGAGTAGCCACGTTCACGGTAGAGGGAGAGCTCTCTATGGGATCTTCTTCTGCTAATTCAGTCATAGGTACCCAATCCCATAGCACCATAGTAGTGTCCGGGGTTGGTTCCTCTAATTCAGGGTTCGATTCCTCTGGAGAATCATCTTGGTCCGGGATTTGTGAGTCCAGCATTTGGTTCATGACTAAACTCATGGAGTTAATCCATTGCGGGCATCTCTTTTCCGAATGTGGTTCTTGATGAAAAGTACAGAAGTTTTCCATCCCGATTTCATTGAGGTTCAAAACAGGGAAAGTATTCATGGGTGGATGAGTTTGATCACCGTCTTCCCTCTTTTTATAAAATGGCTTGAAAGGTTTCCTAGATGTGCTAACAGCCTTATCTTTCTCGAGATCTACAATTTTATTAGATAACTTCTACATCATCTTGACTACATTCTCCATGTCTGTAGATGATTCTTCTTTACCTCTAGTGAGAAACAAGGTCTTTTTACTGGCTGCTGGTTTTGGTTCTGCATCTAAGGCGTGTTTAGCAATGCTATCAGCTTCTTCTTCTACCTTTCTAGCTTCTTCGAAGTTCTCTATCAGGGTAGTTTTCTCGGACCTTTTTACAAACATTGCTATGGGTCCTTCAAGAGCTATTGTATAATATTCAATCAGAGATTCCTCAGCTGGTTTATTAGCTTCACTGAAATTATTTAAAAGCGTTGTGAATCTTTGATTAAAGTCTTGAACCTTTTCTTTCTTTTCCATTCTCATGGATAAGAGTTCTTTCATAAGTGTTGCCACGGTCTTTTGGCTTCCATACTTCTTCAAGAAACAGTTTTTGAATTCATCCCAACTAGAGATCGAGCTGGGTTGTAGGCTAAAGTACCAGGATAATACTTTTGGCTCGAATGTGTATGGAAAAAGCCTGCAGACTACATCTTCATGCTGTACATTCAAAAGATTCAAAGCTAAGTAGAAACTCTTGAGATGATCTTCGGCTGAAATGGATTTCCCTGGGTCGAACTTAGGTAAGACCTTCTCTGGATTTTTCGGAAGATTGTGGAATGGCCCAGCTAGATTCAACGCTCCCCTTGCTCTCCAAGCAGGTACAGCCATGTTTCTTTGTGGAGACCCTGGTGGAGAATTGTAAGGTGAATTCTGTGGAGTAATAAGCTCTCCGAGGCCTTCTTGATCTGAAATGTTTTCTAAGTTTTCAAGATCTACCTTGTTCAGAGGGTCTGAAATTTCTTCTAAAGCTAAATTTACAAGCTCTTCAAAACTTTGAACAAGAATCGAATCACGGGTATATTGTGGCTCTTTTCTAGGGGTACTTTTCCTAGGGAGAAAGTTCACTGTGTTTAAACCACCTAGTTGTCTGACGTAGGATCATGTGTGCCTCCTCAGATCTTCTATTTCTGTAAAAGGTACATCCTACAATGCTTCTTGAGGCTCAGGATTAGAGACAAGGTTTTCTTGATTTAATATTTCAAGATCTGGGCTGTTTGAAATGCCTTCTTTAAGCGGGTTTTCAGTGACATTTATGACAGTGGGATATTTTCCTCTATCATCCATGCACTTTCACGCCCTCCTTCTAGCGCCAAAAACTGTTGATGCCTCGGAGATCGCAGCATCAATCAGAAAGGGATTCTCCCCGATAGATTATCCCAATTAGATTATCTACCATTTGGTATGGAAAATCCATCCGGTTAGCGGTTCCGGCAACCGTGGGTTTGGAGTTTTATTCCAATTATACCGGTTATGGCCCGATCCACCGTTCTTTTTGATTTTATGTTTTCTTTTAAATGATATGCAAGTGCCTATACTATTTTAATCTAAATGCAAAACTGGAACAACAGATCTATGTCTAAAAAAAACTAAAATAAAACTAACTATCCCTGCAAGGATCAAATTGAAGGCATGAGCAATGAGTTGTAAGAATTATCTAAAGGATAAACAGAAAGCCATTTAAATCTTAAAGATAAAGCTACAGCAAAGGTAAGATATATCAGAAGATAGCTTCTAATTAAATGTAACACAGTTCATTACTCATGAAAGAGAGAATTCGTTTGCACAGAAAGAAGCAAGATCATTCACTACCAAGAAATAATTGAGAACAGTAAAGAGAGATCTCACAGTAAAATATGGGAGTCACAAGAATAATCCAATACACATCCAATCTTCATTTCCATGCAAAAGGACGTCCTCTCCAGGCTCTTATTAGGTAGATTTATTTTCTTGATACAAGTCCAAGGTAGCTCGTACAAGTTCAGAAAATAATTTTTCCCTGCCAAAAGTCCTGTTCATTACTTCCTAACTTCTATTTATAATATTACAAAATGCCCTTTGGGCTGCCACCTGGCCTTTTACACTTGTCACCTACAGAAATTTTTCTTATAACAAACAAAAATGTGACTCCTTTAACAGAAATTATTTTAAAAGGAAAAGGACAGCTGTCCCATAGCTCCACGTTTTATACATATGAAAGCCCAAAATACAAAATATAAGAATTAATGCTCTAAGATCAGTACTTTCACTCCTGGGCATGCGCTTCAGTTGGAAGAGAGGCGCTCAAACTAGCTGTTGATGCTGCTGCTGGTGGGAGAGGGGAAATCGAGCTTGCTGTTACTTCTGCCACTGCTGCTGGGAGAGAAGCATCCGGGTTTGCTGTTGTTTCTTCCACTGCTGCTTCTTTATTCTCCTCTTCTGCAATGTAACTATACCATACACCAGCGTCCCTTATAACCATATTTGCTGAGGCAGGGAGTAATATTTTCTGGGAGGTTACATGTTTACCAAGCTCTGCTTCCATACCTTGAATTTCTGTTACTGCAGCTTGATGCACTTCTTTAAGCAGATGGTTGTCGATTGATGACATTCCAATATAATGTTGGAGGTCATCAATGGCTAGGACATCAATATTCTTCACATATTCAGTTTGGATTCCTATCTCTTCCTTCAGCTCAGACAAACGTTGTTCTTTTCCCAGGAAATCATCAAGGGACTGAGGGAAACTCAACTTGCATCTGTCATGCACTTCATGGATTCTTTGATACAGACCATTACTTTTATCCATCGTCCCTTGGACCTTGGCTATCAGCTTAATGCTACAGTTTCTGCAAAATTCCAAAAGGGATATGTCTTCATTGAATCCATCTATAGATTTGAATGGGAGATTATTTGGGAAATCCACCTTTCCTTCTCTCCATTCTATTTGGCTCAGGACGTTTGCCTTAACCCGAGTATATTTGGCTTTAAGCCTATTGGCCTCTACATTAACTTCTTTTAATCTAATCACTATGGCCTTGAGCTTGCATACTTAATCAGTAATTAGTTCCTGCATGCCATGGACTTGCTTTAGGATGCTACAGGACAACTCATGGAAAGGAGACATGTCCATCGCTCTGCTCTCCGCCTGCCCTAATTGCTCAACCAATGTCAGCTTGTCTGCTTCTAGCTGGGACACTCTGGCTCCTGCATCGTTATTTTCTGCTTCTACAATCATCATCTGGACTGTTAGTTGTTCCTTTTCTTCTTCTAGCTGGTTATACTTGTCTGATAGTTCTTTATGCTCCACAGATAGGTGATTATACCTATTCACCATGAGATCCTTATAGGCTTGCTCATTAGCCACAGTATGTTGTAGCATGCAAGCTCTCCTCTTTATCGATTCAACTTCTTTAACTATGTCAGCTACATTGTCCAGCGATGCTTTTTCTGTCTCTATAGCGGCGGATGCCATAGCTAAGGGAGCCTTATTTGTATTTTGCATTACTGTGATCTCCCGGTGGGTAATAATATCTTCCTGGAAGAGTCTTTTGATCCTCTCTTCTGATTTAAGGACCATTGTCGTCCTTTTCTGATCATAGACAAATTCATCCCACCTGGACACAGTATGTTCTTCTGATGGAGTGTACGGGACGATTGGGATATCTATAATATCTATTTCCGCTTCCGCGGGTGGGGTCTGGACTACCTGAGCTGGATCTGTTCCCACATTTTGGGTACCAGAGACACCTGCTTGTGCTATGTCCGCCTCCAGATTTTGAGCGTCGGAGACACCAGCTTCAGGTGCGTCTATTTCCATATCCTGGGCACCGAAGCCACCTGCCTGGGCATCTTCAACCGTCTTGAGTTCTTCTTCCACCTTTTACCTTACTTCAGCTTGTTGCCTTCTCTCTTCTTCTTCAACTTGCGTCTGATTCTCATTTCCTTCCACCTTCCTTGTGTCTTCTGCTTCTTTCTGCTGTTGGGATTCCTCAGCTTCTTTCTGCAGCCTTTCACTTTCTGCTTCTTGCTGCACTCTCGCCACCTCAGCTTCCTGTTGTAATCTTGCAACTTCAGCCTCTTGCAGTAACCCTGCTTCCTCTCTTAACCTTTGTTCTTCTTGGGCTCGGGCATCATCTGCTTCTTTGTCTTTCTGCTGGCTGGCCTTTTGGGCCTTGGTAGAGCTAGAGGTTGCTCCACTGCCTTGGCGACAGATCCGCAGCTCAGCCATGTTGCTGATGCCTCTGAATGCCTCTTCCTCGGCATCATAATAATGGGCGTACTCAAAATGAGCATAAATTTCTTTACAATGCTCGACAACTTTTCCCCGCCTGTCATTCCTATGGAAAATTACTTTGTCGAAGTGGAAGGCTTTCAGTTCTTGAACAAACTCCTTGGCTGAGGCAACCCCTGAGAATTTGTATGCTCCTATACAAAAGGGAAAAGGGGGAAAAGAAGCCTTATGCTGTTTGTTAAGCACTGCTCCAATTCCATCCAAGAAAATTTGTCTCACTGCCTCCTTGAGGACCACATAGTCAGTAGCATACCTCGGCAAAATATATGGAGCTTTAGTCCCTCCAAACATTCTGAGGTAGGTGCCTTGCTTTGAAAAATAAAAATCTCCATAGTTTTCAAGGACCTCCATAGCATTCTCCGACAGACAGTTGGGCTCTTCCTTGAATATCTGCTCATATAGGGGCATGATGAACCCCTCACAGATGAGCTTATAGCTGGGTTTGTAATTTTGAGCCCACATCATCCTGAAAGCGGTGTAAACCGGGGTGTTCACCTTATCCCACGTGCAACCTAAGTTGGGAAAAGATAGCTTGGCCAGAACACAATCAATAAGATATGAAGACATGTAAAATTCTGCCTTCTTTAAGGCTAGACCTTCTCTTGCATAAACTACCATTGAGGCCAAACTTTCTGACAGGAGAGTAGCCCAGTCAAACACAGTTCCATTGAATGCCACGAAGTGGATGATGGGGACCCACTGTATCGTGTATATAGTTCCATCGGGCATGCCAAAGATTCTGCACAACATTAGGGCGATTAACCTGAAAGGAGGTCTTAGATTCTGTACATCATATTCGTCATTACCTCTCTTTCTTAAATGTTTTCCTGCGACCAATAATTTTTTGCCCATTTCAATATTGTTCATCTGGCCCAACCATTGATCACTTAGAGCTTGCTGGGGACATGGGAATTTATAGGCTGCGGCAAGATATGCTGGGTGGAATGAGGCAATGGCTATTTTCCCGCTATCATGTACAACTCTTGTCTCCGCATTAGTATGTTCGAGTATCCTCCCTATTACTTCAGAACATGGGAACAGTTCAGGGCGGGTAGAGGCCCTAGCTATGCTTGAGGTTCTGATATTGAGATAAATCTGCTCCTCTTCTAGTAACATATCCGGGATATCTTGGTCCCGGATCATTCTATAGATGTCGCCCCAGCGGATCTCGGGAGGAATATCGGTGGTGCACCTAGTATCCTGGAACATAGTCTTAGTCCTAAGTGGTGCTGGTTGTGGTTCCATCATTTTAGCCTTCTTCCTACCACCTTTTGGCATCTTGACTTATACCTGCTAGCAACCAAATACAAGTCATTATAAAATGTGCAACCTGCTATGAGATTAAAAGAAGGATCACTTCAAAATGCTTATACAAACAAATTAGGAAGCTGCATGTTGGGGAAGCAAAATAAACCATTCCAAACAAGAAACATAGTTCTGAGATTTGGCTATCTTAAGGGGATAGAGTTTAGGACGTAAGCATGCGGTGAGGAAACAACCTCCTCCCGGTCTAGCCCTAGGATAGAGGGTGTCTTCCATGGTTGTACTTCGAATGATTAATGGCGGATGAGCCTGGAGTGAACAAACTTAAGACAAAACCAGGGGCCATTTTCCATATTCAATACTTGACGAGACGCTCTATGGCCTACTCGGAGTTTGAGCGGGGTGGCGACGCCTGTGATAGGGTCGGTGATACACTCAAGTGATTACGGCTTTGGCTTGATTTCTAGTAGAACGAGAAACCCACGGGGCCTCGACAGATTTTAAAACGAAATAACGATATATGCGACTAGAGTCTATTGGCCACACTTCAGACGAAAAGAAGAACTAAAAGGTAACCTGATGTGTAGATGAGACAAAAATAGCGGTTCGAAACCTACCTGGCAACGACGAGGTGGCTGAATGAGGTAGATGCGGACGTGGACGAGCTGAGTTGGAGCTGTCTGGCGCGGCGTCTCAACGGCGTTCATTTGATCGAAAAAAAACATTACGTTCGACCCAAAACCCAACCATCCATTTAAACGGGTTAGGCACGTGCGGTGCTTTAATACGGTGGGTGGCGTATTTAAAACAAGCTTTAAATTTTTGTACGCCGCGGTCTTTTCAAGCCGCCTCGGTGTCCATGCGCGACTATCATTTGCGGGGCGGGATCACGAATTTCACCCACTATTTCGGAATGATACAGCGAATGGCTTTGATGTTTCGGAAGAGATTGGCGAATCCTTCCGAAACGCGACCTTAGGAGAGTTGTTGCGAGTGTTTTTACGGAGTTGACCCGCAGTTTCGGCGAAATATACGATTTATTTCCACCATTTTAATGGAAATAAGTCCACATCTTCCGCAATTGCGGAATGATATCGTGAAGGCTCCCGCTGTTTCGAGAGGATAGGCGGAAGGCTTCCGCCACTCGGAAAAAATTCTAAGTGTCCACAATTTTGTGAGGGAGAGGACTTGATTCTTTTTCGGCGTCTCCGGGTGAGATTCGCGAATTACTCTTGTAGTTTCGGGAAGATAACCTGAATGGTTCCGCAGAAATTTTCTCGGCGAGGTTTCGGAAAGATAACGCGAAGGCTTCCGCAGTTGCGGAAGGCTTTTGCGAATAGCTTCCACAACTTTGAGACTTAAAAAATTTTCAAAAGAGACTAAGTCACTCGGTGGCCCCCGGGGAAGATTGGAGAGTGACTCCCGCAGTTTCGGGAGGATAAGCTGAATGGTTCCGCAACTGCGCGAGGAAAAGCCAAAAGGTTCCGCAAGTTTCGAGAAATAGTTTCTAAGTCCTTTTCGGAGTTTCGGGGAGGTTTGGCGAATGGTGCCCACCGTTTCGGGTAGCTTTCTTTAATTCTTCCATCGTTTCGGAAGGAATTCGCCAATAGCTTCCGCAGCTTTCCAACAATAATTTCTAAGTCTTTTTCGAGAGGTTTATGCAAATAGCTCCCGCCGTTTCGGGACGAAAACTTGAATACTTGTGCAACTGCGAGGAGATAGCCTGAAAAGCTCTGCATCTTCGGGAAGATTTCACGAATTCTATCCTTTGGAAGAAAACTTGGAAATTTTCAAACCAAGATTTTCAATTGAAAAACAAAGTAAAAAGTGGAAATGGCCTCTTAAGGCAGCCTTTCTAAAAAATAAAAGGAGGGGCCCCAATATGTACAAAAAAAATTTTGGGGGGGATGTTGCTGCAACAACAATACTCCAAAGGGTAGTACTGTGTATGCATAAGTGCCCCATGGGCATGTAAATGTTGTTTTATCCTGATCAGCTGGGTGGATTAGGATCTGGTTGTATCCACTGAATCCATCCAAAAATGAGAAGAATTTGTTTCCATCCAATGTGTCCAATACTTGGTCAATGAATGGTAGAGGGAAGTGATCTCTCTTAGTTTCCTTATTGAGCTCTCTGTAATCCACACAGATCCTCCACTTCCCTCCTTTCTTAGGAACTATAACCAATGGTGAGACCCATTCACTATTTGAGATTGGGTATATGAACCCTGCATCTAACATCTTTTGTAACTCCAACTTAACTATGTCTTTTAATGTTGGGTTCATCCTTATTTTCAGTTGTCTGATAGGAACAACACCTTCTTTGATATATATGTAATGCTTGCAAATGTCTGGGTGGATACCCTTCATGTTGGTGTATGTCCATGCAAAGGCTTTGTTGTTTTCTGAGAGTACCTTCATTAATTGTTGTTCCTGTTATGGCTCCAACTTGGATTTAATATTAACTGTCTTTCCAGGCATGATCTCAACTATTTTGATCTGTATTGAATGTTGTTCAAGTATGAGCAGTTCTGCCCACATTCTGTCAGAGTTGTGGGGTAATGTTTTCTCTTCCTGTTGTTGATTTCTTTTGAAAAAATCTTCAAGAATATCATGATTAGAAGATGCATTTTGAATAAATCTATCTAAATGACTGTCTTCATCAACGGCTTTTAGTCATAAGGAAGCTTCGATGGTAAGAATGGGTTGTATGTTTTGGTCGTTTATATCATTATAATCATATGTCCAGTTCTGGTATTCTATGTCTGTAGACTTTCACGCTAGAGGATAAATTGTGATTTTATTTCTAGCTTTCCCACTAGTGATTTCCATGTTGGTAGATCTGCAACCTATATAGGTGTCTACTATTGCTAGCCAAGGTCTCCCTAGTATTATTGGGTACCCACTGAGCTTACTTTTTACTTCTATAACTATGAAGTCAGCTAGGTACTCCCAGGATTCTATGTTGATAATGATGTCTTCGAGCATTCCTTCATGTTTTACAGTTGATGTGTCAGCAAGCTGCAGTACGGTACTTGTTGGTCTGATAATCTATTGGAGTCCTAGGAATATCATTGTGTCCTTTGTCATCACGTTGATTGCAGCCCCTAAGTCAATTAGGATGCTTGCAATATGTCTGTTGTTAATGATTACGTTGACTACTGGACTTCCTGGGTCAAGTTATTTGGGGTTGACAATGACACCCAACATTAAATCTGCTAATTGGCCTACTACGTTTATAGTTGGTGGGTCACGTCTTTTTCTACCAGGTATTTTTAAGCAATTTTCTTTAATAAACTTATTACAGATTGGCACATCTCTTATGGCTTGTAAAATGGGGATTTGAATGTTCAAATGCTTCAATTCGTTGAGGATAGCATTCTCCTCCTTCTCTTTGGTGTTTTGAATGAGTTTTTCAGGGAATGGTGGGTTTCTATTTGGTATGTGGGGCCGAATTTCTTCTTCCTAAGGGTTTGTCTCGGTTGGCTTCTGAATTTTGGTTTGTGTTATTTGTTCGTGATCGACATCTCCTTGATTATTCTGCTTGTGTGTGTTTTGTAATGTTTTCCCAGACCTGAGATTGATTTCATTTATTTCCAATGTATCCACAACATAACTAGGGAATTGCATTATTTCAGTGTTATAGGTTTTTTGATGTCCTACTCTGTTGTTGTTTGGGTTTGGAATTGGTTGGGCAAGAATTGGGGGCGGTCTAGGAGGTGGTTGGTTCTGTGTAGGTGGCATGATGAGTGGCTGTTATAATGGTGCTCTCCAGTCTGTTGAATATGGATATGGATTTCCATAGTTTGTTGGTTGTTGGCTTACAAACTAATCTAGAGGTTTCCAATGTAGACCCAGGTTCTTCGCGGTTTAACTTAACCAACAAAACCCCTTTTCACCGGCCCTTTCGTCAACATCCTGCGAACAAGCTGAGGTATCACCTGAGGTGTAGATATGGGGGCATTACGGAATCAGGTTTCCACAGTGAAGTGATGAGTTGTTCGGACAGACTACTGCGCAGCGCACTATCAGACCTGCGTTGTTAACTGAGAACTGTGCGACGATAGACTACATTGCGGTTCACACTTTTACAAACCAACCGCTGCGCGACCAGCGCACCCAAGGGCTACGCGGTTCAGGTAGGATACAATTAATAAGACAGCGCAACAAAGTTATATGCTTCCTCCCCCAAACTTAACCAATAATATAGATCTTACTCTAACACTTATCCATTCATCTACTCCCTTAGATCAATCAATCTTGTAACAAATGCAAATAGACAGCACATACACTACTGCGCGCACCCAGTGTTGCGCGATGAAGGGTTATACATTGTTAATTTTTTGATAATTTCATTCCATTATCATTCAGGATCACTAAGAGAATAACATGTACAACATATCAATCATAGACACAAAAGCAATCACACAAGAGACACAGAGTTTCACCAGGGAAAACCAAGAGAGTGAAAAACCCCGCAACTTCCTCAGAGATAAGATAAGCCACAAACCAAGATCACAAGGATCAAACCCAAAAATATGTCTCTAGTAGATGCTCCTCCTCCTCCACAAGTGTGCCACTTTCTCTCTTAGCTATGCGAGCTTGAGAAGTGAGTGAATGAGATAAATGAGAGATGCAACCTCTCTATTTATACACTGCCTTGACCTGCCAATAATTCACTGGGGACGAATTGCTAATTAAGCCTAATAACCCAACCACATGACCTAACCAGGGCCGACCCCACACTGGTGGTCTAATAACCCATCAATACAAATGACGACACTTACAATGTAACTTGCGACACTTACAAATACAAATGACGACACTTCCAATTAGAGGAATAATACATCTTTGTGGGATATACAAAAAATTACAAATGTAATAAATAGAAGAATATCTTTCGAAGTTACAAATACATCAACACTCCCTCTTAACTAGGAAGGTATTCTTTCGTCACAAGTCATCAATACATATTCGCGCAAGTCTTCAATTCTGGAGCTGGATCATCATCATTGGATCACGGAGCATCATAATCATCACTACTGATGCACTCGACATCTCGATCACTGGGCTATCTCTGAAATCTACTCGTCATAGGAATTTCTACAGATCCAACCCTTTTTCATGCTGGATGTAGGCCCACCACCTGTAGATATTCATCATCACTGGCCATACTGTGGATCCCAGGACTAATTACGTGCGTCAACAAAACCTCGAAAGAGCATCCCAGGCTGTTACGAGCACATAGCTCTACCTATCCGGATCTCCCAGGATATTTTACATGTGACCTTCACAAAACCTTTAAAGAGTATCCCAGGATGTTATGAGCACACAGCTCTACCTGTCCGGATCTCTATAGAGCATCCCAGGCTATTACGAGCACACAGCTCTATCTGTCTGGATCTCCAAAATCTTTTCTATGTGAAATTTTGCAAAACCTTTAAAGAGCATCCCAGGCTGTTACGAGCACACAGCTCTACCTGTCCGGATCTCTATAGAGCATCCCAAGCTGTTACGAGCACACAACTCTACCTGTCTAGATCTCTAGGATATTTTCTATGCGAGACGGTAGCAAAACCTCGAAAGAGAATCCCATGCTGTTATTAGCACACAGCTCTACCTGTCCGGATCTCCCAGGATCTTTTCTATGCTACCTATAGCAAAACCTCGAAAGAGCATCCCAGGCTGTTACGAGCACACAGCTTTACCTGTCCGGATATCCCAGGATATTTTCTATGCTACATGCACAACCTATCCACGTCCACGGAGTATCAACCTGATACTCATCATCATACTGATCATCATCACAGCATCAACCTGATGCATATCATCTGGAGCATCATCCTGATGCTCATCATCCATGATCAACTTGATCATATAATGCATCCACCTGATGCATATCATCATACATGATCCACCTGATCATACAATGTATCCACCTGATACATATCATCATATATGATCCACCTAATCATACAATGTATCCACCTGATACATATCATCATATATGATCCACCTTATCATACAATGTATCCACCTGATACATATCATCATATATGATCCACTTGATCATACAAAGCATCCAACTGATGCATATACATATACATGATCCAACTGATCATACAAAGCATCCAACTGATGCATATACATATACATGATCCAACTGATCATACAAAGCATCCAGCTTATGTATATACATATACATGATCCAACTGATCATACAAAGCATCCAACTGATGCATATACATATACATGATCCAACTGATCATACAAAGCATCCAACTGATGCATATACATATACATGATCCAACTGATCATATCCAAAGCAGTAACTGGAGCATCGTCCTGATGCTCAATACACATCGCTTACATCCACATCCATAGGAAGGATCCTCCTCTCACCATGCTTGGAAAGGATCCTGCAAATGTGTCTCATCACTTCTTCCTTAAAGTATCTTCAATCTGAAGAACACCAAGCCTCTCTCTGAAGTACTCAAACTTCACTTTGGCTAGTGGTTTTGTCAACACATCTGCAACCTGCTCATCCGTCGCAACATACAGGAGCTTCACTACTCCTCTCTGCACCATATCCCTGATATAGTGATATTTTATCTCAATGTGATTCGACCTGTCATGGAACACCGGGTTCTCAGACAACTTCACACAACTCTGGTTGTCACAAAAGATACCGGTAGCATCCAACGGGAGATCAAATAACTCAAACAGTAGCTTCCTCAGCCATATTGCCTCACAACTAGCCGAACGATCTTCAACATACTCTGCTTCGGCTGTACTCAGTGCTATGCAGGATTGCTTCCTGCTGAACCAAGAGATCACACCTGATCCCATACTGAAGCAGCACCCAAAAGTGCTCTTCCTATATGCAGCACTGCCTGCCCAATCTGAATCAACATAACCCTGCAGGTTAAACTTTTGATTCGCATCATACTTGAGCCCATAATCAAGTGTACCCTTCAGGTACCTCAGAATATGCTTTATAGCAACCAGGTGAACACCTTTGGGATCCGTCAGGAACTGGCTCAATGTGTTCACCGCAAAGCAAATATCTGGTCTCGTGTTCGTCGGGTACATCAAGGACCCAATCATATTACGATACATCATGACATCAACCGGCTCAGATGAAGCATCACACAGAAGCTTCAAGTTCGATGCCATAGGTGTGGCCATGGCCTTGCAGGCCATCATCCCAAATCTCTTCAGGATCTCTACTGCATACTTCCCTTGTCCAAGGAATATTCCATCTACACTCTGCCACACCTCCATGCCTAGAAAAAAGTGCATCATCCCCAAGTACTTCATCTCGAATTCGGCTACAAGCTACCTCTTGGTGTCGGCAATCAACCTATCCTCTCCTGTAACAAACAGGTCATCCACATATAGGAGTAGTATCACAGAATTTCCTTCCTCAACCTTGTAGTAAAGGTTGGAATCCGCTTTACTCTTGGTAAAGCCCAAACTGGATAGAAAACTGTCCATCCTACCATACCAAGTCCTACGAGCTTGCTTCAAGCCATACAAGGCTTTCTTCAACCTGCACACATATGACTCCCTGTCATGTGTCTCAAAACTAAGTGGTTGATCCACATACGCTTCCTCTTCGACTACACCATTCAAGAAAGTTGTATTGACATCCATCTGGTGTATCTTCCACTTCATTACTGCAGTCAGAGCAAGTACTCTTCTGATGGAAGTGTATCTGGCTACAAGAGAAAAAGTCTCTTCATAGTCTATTCCCTCTTTCTGAGAGAAGCCACGAGCTACAAACCTCACCTTGTATTTATCTATTTTACCATCTGCAACATGCTTGATCTTATAGATCCACTTGGATGTCACAACAGACTTCCCTTTAGGTCTTGGGACTACATCCCAAACATCATTCTTCATGATCGACTGGTATTCCTCGACCATGGCATTCTTCCATTACCACATCCCGAATCCTGGGAACTTCAAATTCTTCAATATCTTCAATATATAGTTTTCTTTGAATTTCATTGGTGGAACAAATGTTGTAGTACTTCTTTTGTAGGTGATTGCACACGATCTTTCCTACAAGTCAAGTTCAATTGCATGATTAGAAACTTCTCATAGTTTATAGAACAAAGTCTTACACATAAAGACATATGTCATACAGTCATGCAATTATCTTAGCCAATGCTTCAATACAACATTTATCCATATCCCGTAACTTTCTAGATGCCTTCCATCTCTACTAGAACATTGTTAAGAGTTTGCACTACTCCCAACATGTCAGCAAAGAGTTTTCATTCTAGATAAGTAGCAATGGAATGTTGTACAGTGCCATAGGCCACTTACCCATTACATGCATATTAGTAGTATACTGTTCATTATGCAATTATTCTAATATGCATAAGACACAACCTAAATCTAGGAACATAAGTAAATACATCATTGAACAATATTATTTAAACAATCAGATATACAAGAAATGACAATTCAAATACTTATCTTTGTTTGTTTGTTGGGTGGACTCCCTCTCAATCTTTGCTTCCTTGCAAGAGTTGCTGGAGTCCGACTTTGAAGTAGCTTCTTCTACTCCTTTCTGTTGTGGATTGTAAGGAGTGGTCAACTCCCTCTTAATCCTTGAATCACTGCATAGTATCTTTGAAGTCTGTTGAAGTGAATTCTTCACCATTGTCGGATCTAAAGGTCTTGATCTTCTTCTCAGTGTGGTTTTCTATCAAGGCTTTGAATTCCTTGAATTTGCTGAATACTTCATCTTTGTTCTTCAAGAAATAAATCCAAGTCTTCCTAGATAAATCATCAAAGAAAGAAACATAATATGCATACCCACTCAGAGAACTGGATGAAATTGGACTGCATACATTGGAGAGGATAATTTCCAAGATTCCTTATGCCTTGCTTTCACTGCTTGGAAATTCCTTCTTTTTGTTCTTTCCTTTTGCACATTCTCTGCAAACACCTTCATGCTTTGAGTGGATTTTAGGAATACCTTCCACAGCTTTGCTTGCAATTGGTAGTGCCCTATAGTGCACATGTGAAAGCCTCCTATGCCAAAGTTCACTTTGCTTCATGGATTCATGTACCATGGCATGTTCAGGTTGTCCCTTCAATTTGTATAATCCTCCCTCTTGCTCTCCAATCACTACTGCATAATTTATGGTCTTACCCTTTGGCCACATGAGTACTTGTCCATCCATAAATGCAACTCTAATCCCTTTTGCATCCAAAGATGATATGGATAGGATATTCTTCTTGATCCCAGGTACATATAGAACATCCTTCATCTTCAAAGACTTCCCAGAGTCTAGTTTGTAGGAGGCTTCACCACTTCCTTTGATAGGATATTGATAGTCATCCCCAAGTTTTACTTTATGAGGTGACTCATGTTCAGATAGGTCTACAAAGGATTCTTTAAACCCAGTCATGTGTTTGGAAGCCCCACTATCAATAAGCCAATCATTACATCCATGAGAGATACTACCTGTGAGAGCAGAGATTAGGACATATTCATCTTCACTTGAAGAGTCATCACTTTCTGCTCTAGCCTTATTCTTGGGAGGTTCATCATCCTCAGTAGCATGAGCATGATATCTCTTCTTGTTTCCCTTCTTCTTCTTCTTGAAGTTGTTGTTGTTGTGCCTTTTGTTCTTAGGACATTCTGAGGCATAATGTCCCTTCTCATTGCAAGAGTAACATCGAACTTGGGAAAGATCTTTCTTCTTATTATGGAAATGAGAATGATTCTTATTATGAGATTTCTCCCTCTTGAACTTGCTTCCCTTGGTGTGAGTTGTGAGAGATTGATATTCATTTCCCATCTTTTCTTCTCGGGCCACAAGCCTTGCTTCTTCTTGTGAACATTCCTCCCACAGTCTACTAAAGGAGACCAATTTCCTTCTTGCACAGATTCCTTGGATGAAGGAGTCCCATGACCTAGGTAGGCCATTCAATGTGGTCATTACAATTTCACCATTCTCCACTACTTCATCCACAGATTCAAGTTGTTCCTTGATTTGAGAGACCTTAGAAAAGTAGGATTGAATGGTCTCTCCATTCTGAAGCTTTACCCCTTTCAGTTGGTTCCGCAGAGTCATCTTCCAATTTATGTTCTTTCCTTCAAACGATTTGGTCAAGCAGTCAAACATCTCCTTAGGTGTCTTTAGGGAAGACACATGGGGTATGAGATGGTCCTTTATAGAATCAGCAATGATTCTCTTAGCCTTGACCAAGTCCTTCTTGTGTAAGGCCTTAACCTCATCCCCCTTTGGAACTGGAACCTCTTCTTTTATGTAGATGTCCAAATCATTTTCTTCTAGGATTAACCCAATCCTATACTTCCATGCTCAGAATTTATCAGCTCCATCAAGCTTATCCTCAAGCTTGGTGTGGTGAGACATTTTAATGAAAAACTCAAATGGAAATAAAATATTTAGGTCTTACCACTTGATTTATTGAAAACCGGATCTGGAATTGGATTAGGGTTTGTCAGATAAACCCTAAAAATTCAACATTTGAATTTCAAACTTCTGAAAGGATAGAAAGATGCGCCTTGGTGAGTTGGTCAAGCTGGTATACTCAGAATTTGAAATCCGAAAAGTTTCACCCCTCAAAATTGCTTTTGACACTTCCAGATTCACTCGACATGACCCCAAACTAGGGTTTGATAAAGCCCATCCTTCTGCCCATCCAAAAAGTTCAATCCAAGGCTCTAAAATTTGATTTTCTTGAGGAGTATCCAGTCGTGGATTCTGATTCCAGAAATTCCAACTTTTTCCAAAACCCTAATTTTTAGGTCAAAATTGAAAATGCTCAGAATTGAATTATGTCTCGACAGAAAGATGTGCCCTTCCAAGGAGAGTCAATCTAGCCTCCTGCCTTTGATGATCTATGAAGAGAAACCCAAATATTAAGAAGCCCTAGCTTCCGTAGCTGCACAGTGCCTTCTTCTTAGGTCAACTCTGATACCATGTTAATTTTTTGATAATTTCATTCCATTATCATTCAGGATCACTAAGAGAATAACATGTACAGCATATCAATCATAGATACAAAATCAATCACACAAGAGACACAGATTTTCACCGAGGAAAACCAAGAAGGTGAAAAACCCCGCAACTTCCTCAGAGATAAGATAAGCCACAAACCAAGATCACAAGAATCAAACCCAATAAGATGTCTCTAGAAGATGCTCCTCCTCCTCCACAAGTGCGCCACTTTCTCTCTTAGCTATGCGAGCTTGAGAAGTGAGTGAATGAGATAAATGAGAGACACAACCTCTCTATTTATACACTGACTTGACCTGCCAATAATTCACTGGGGCCGACTTGTTAATCAAGCCTAATAATCCAACCACATGACCTAACCAGGGCCGACCCCACACTGGTGGTCTAATAACCCATCAATACAAATGACGACACTTACAATGTAACTTGCGACACTTACAAATACAAATGATGACACTTCCAATCAGAGGAATAATACATCTTTGTGGGATATACAATAAAGTACAAATGTAATACATAGAAGAATATCTTCCGAAGTTACAAATACATCAACATACAGTCCAATATTACATATAGTTATGATTATTCAATAAACTTATACTTCTACCAACTTGGAATACTGAGCATTCATCATTCATCTATTCGTGCAAGACTTAACATATTATTCCCATCTTTCTCCTATGGTGAATACATATAAAAGCATTAACATACAGCTTATAAATGAGAATCTAGACATTCGAAGTAAGTAAATAAGCAAATGCAGAAACACAACAATCACACTACACAGGATTTAACGTGGTTCACCCCCTCGATGGAGGCTACATCCACAAGAACTGTTGTTATATTAGTCTTTGGAAAGGGTACAATAGTTCTTTGTCTTCGCACTCAGCTGCAGACTCTCTTCTCTCTCAACTAGATATCTATGCACTCAACTTTCAGAGTCTTTACAATAGTACTAAGCTTAAAAGATGCAACAATATTCAAAGCTTAACCAAAATGAAGAGTATTCAATACTCAACAACGAAGAGTAACCCTTTACCATACAAAATATGCCTATTTATAGATCATGCCCGTAGGTCATGTCTTTACAATCCGCAGGAAAAAACCCTTAGGTTTACAAAAACCGTTACATTTTTCAGCTCATCGATCTTGCTGGCTTCTTGTAGTGAATATTCCATCGTGTCCTACCTCCAATGCATGCCCACGTCGCTATCGTCCTTCCTGTCGCATGCATGTCAATAGGTCTCTTTCACCGAGCCATTTTTCCTCTGACAACCTCATGCAACTGGTTCAGGTAGTGGTATCTTTCGCATGTGCGACCAGTCGCTTTCCTCCCGATTTGCTCCTACCCATCGCTTGGCACTCCTAGAGCATCTTTACCAAAAATAGACCAACAACTGTCTAACCAGAACACGTGCCATATTCCATCCAACACTCTTCCTTGCTGGATCTTCGTAGACTGGAAACATCGCAGCACTACCTCCTCGTAGCACCGATCTTCGTAGCTCTTCCGACGCTGCGCTACGCACATCTTCATAGCATTCCAAAACTTGTACCAAAAATACTTTAGCTGAACTACGCTCAGCTTTTCATTTCCAAAACTTCTTCTTCCTCAAAATGCCCCACTTGGGTCAGGCCCAACAGGCCCCTAACACTTACATGTGGCTCGCCCCAGAGCCACCTGTACTTTCTCCAAGTTGTTCCTCAGGCTACGGAACTAGCTTCGCAGCGAACTCATTGTATGTAGCAATCAGCTTTTCGACTGCGTCCTTCATGTCTTTCTCAACTTGCTTGACTATTTCTAACATATCAGGTGTTATGTCATCGTC
This sequence comes from Larix kaempferi, assembly GCA_027924585.1. NCBI lineage: Eukaryota > Viridiplantae > Streptophyta > Pinopsida > Pinales > Pinaceae > Larix > Larix kaempferi. The sequence continues at coordinate 22,058,007 of BSBM01000742.1, read as the reverse complement.
GACCTGAACTTCCACCTGCTCTTGGTTCTCGTGCAACTATTTCAACTTCTCCTCGATCTCCTGCAAGATTGTGCTGGCCCTCCAGTAAGGATTGCGACTTGTCTCCCATTTCGATTTCTTTCTCCCTTAAGGCTTGCACTTCCTTCTTTAGCTCTTTGATTTCTCTGTACTTCTGAAGCCTATCTCTTGGTAGCAGGACTCTTACTTTTGTATCAACTGCTCTAATGTTGCTTGCTTATCTTTCACTGCATTCTTTACTTGAATCAATCTTGGGTCTTCTTCGAGGGCAGTGAATTCCTTCGACGCTGCGTCCAACAGACTCGGGCACTTAACCACTTCGGCAGCAATACTTTCTGCTACAACTTTGACTTCTTTTGCTCTCAACTGCTACTGATCTGGTGGGGTCTCTAGGTTTATCTGTTCCTTCAAGGCAGCAATGTTATCCTCATGGAGAATCTCGATGTCTTGCATCTCTATTTTAAGATTGGTAACCAGCTCACCAATCTTAACAATAGTATCCACTGGTTATATTTGCATTTCAACTTCATTTATGTTATCTGTGACCGCAGTGATCATGGACTCTAGTCTTTGTCGACGATCACACTCATCCTGCAGTTCCATAGCTCTCCGCGAGCTAGCTTCCTCCAACCGCTTATTAGCTTCTTGCAACACAGCCTGACCTTTCAGTGCATCATTGGTTCTCTCATGCATTTCCTCGACACACTATAGATGTAAATAATGTAGGCTCGGCAGTGGTATCTTTTCCAGGTCGAGCTCCACATGCTCGACATCCTTCGTATCTAACATTATTTGCTCTGGAATGGGAAAACATACTATTATCGGATCCAGGTCAATGATACGGGACTTCGCAGGAACGGTCATGGTTAACTGCGGCTCCTTCTGCTGCGAATTTCCTCCTAACTTACCTTTGGACTTTGAGTCCCGTGGCAAGGGTAATCTCTTATGGACTTCTTCAATCTTCTGCATAATCCCCTGCAGCGTGTTCAGATTCTTCTACAGACTTTCCTGAATTGCCTTATCCTTTTTCTCCTTATAGGTCATTAGATCTTCCATTGATTATGTGACCCTCGCGGCGATTGTTTCATAATCCTCATCATGGAGGACTGCGTCTGACTAGCTCTTATCAACCTTTTGCTTCTTTCTTGCTCCCTTTTTCTGTCCTGGGCTCTCACGCTCCTTTCGTTTTCATGCCTCCTTGTCTTCAACGATAGGACATGGAATGGGTTCATCCTCAACGGAGTCGCTTTCGACATCTATAATTTCCACTCGAAACTTAGCAGGCCATTCCTTCATCATAGTGTCAATATTTTCTTCATACATATGGTAGTTTCCAGCGAACCATTCCACCTTCTTCTTTTGCGCTTTGGCTAAAATATGAATACTACGCATGTCAGCATAAAAATTAATAATGCGGATGTACTTACTAGTTACATGCTTTGTTATCCACGGCGTGGCTATGATTGTGTCACGCAACTGGCTGTAATATTGGTAGAAAACCTCAACGGTCGCGTGTTGTCTCTCTGGGTTCAGAATTTCCCAGAGATTCACATACCAGGGTCCTCTGTAATCATTGGCATCAGTGATTATGCCAACGTAATCCTTCAGCTCCTTCCAGCCGAAAAAGGCGATCAACACTATGAGCCATGTATAATGGAAATTTCCTTTGTTGAGCTGCGTATCATTTAGTTCCTCCATGAACTCATTCAGTAAATATTGAGACCAGTTGAACTGTTCCCCCTCCGCGGTCACGGCGCCAAGCAGTACTGCACCTGCGCTTACCTCCAGAGGCATGCATTTTCTTAAGATCTTTCCTGCTAACAGCTACGTGACGAACTTCGTTGCCTTGTCATCGATGTCATCTGTCTGAAAGCCCCTCTTTCCCTTGACGATCGTTTGATTTTTCTTCATCTTTTCCACAACTTCTTTGTCCTTGCACTTTCCTTGGAAAAATTGTTTGGGATCTTTACCCCTTTTGCTCAATCTTGTAATGCGATGGATGATGTCAATAGTTAGGTCGACGTTGCGGTCGAGCCACAAGTAACCCTGGTGGATGCATGCCATCAGTGTTCGCACCACCACATTCAGCTATGGTGACCTATCAAAATGCGGAAGTCTGAGCAGATTAAGCAGCCCGGACTGGACTACTTCAGATAACCAACTTTCCTCGACCAGGTTAAGCTCGCCCTTTGCGTCCTTCTTCCAGCACATGTACTGGTCGGGTTGGAACTGTGGGAACTTCAGTTCAGTGGGATCCTCCTTCTGCATTGCAAGCAGATCATAATCCTCCCATTTACATTCTGGGATTTTACCCAGTAAGTTTTTATCGACATCGACATGTTTGGAGATTGGTGATAGCAGGCTGTCGTATTTGGCATTCTTCGGTAATATGAATACCGGTGCGTCCCATGCACGCGGTGATATGTGGTCTGGGGTCATGGTCAGGGGTATCTCCTTATCCGCTACTGGTGGCTTCTGTATTGTTGAATCCATCTTGGGTTCCTTCGTTCTTGGAGCTACTGGATTCTTGCCTTTATCTTGCATTATTGGATCGTGTCTCGGTGATCGTCTGTATGCCTGACCTGGTTCTAAGATGCCCTTCTTGGATGGGGTTCTCATTAACCCTTCAATCCCTCCATAGTGAAATACCTTCACAGCCTCTTGGATGGTGAACTCTTCTTCTATGGAAGTCCACTTAGACATTCACTGGCTAAATTTCACAAGGTTTCAGATAGCTTGCTGAAAATACTCACACGATATTGCTTGCCAAAAAATTCTAAGTGTTCGGTAACGCCCGTGAGTCTGAATGCGGCATTACTTATAGGCGCAACTGACCCACCTCTGCGCCCCTCAACGGCTAGATAAGCATTAATTGTGGTATCCGTTGGCCAAATTCGGCAGAAACTTTGGTCCTTTCCTTCATAACCTTTTTCAAAACGGCTATCTGTTCGTTAAATGCCCAAGCGGTTGTTGATAACGCCTATATTCTCACCCGAAACTGTAATGGTTATTTTTCTGAGTGTTGCATCGAACTACGTGACAGTTCATTGTTACTTATGCGTAGTCTCTTCGCGATGCCTGATTTTTTTGTCTCTGAACTGAATGTCTTTCCTTGTTCACTTGCTCTTCGCAATTGCCTTTTGGACTTCGCAACTGCGTGGTTCCTCTTTTCTTTTCTTTTCTTTATATATATATATATATATATATATATATATTTGGCGTGCGCGTAGCTTCAGCAGTGTTGCGTGGTATATATAGGTTCTTCATCATACATTGCGTACAGACTCTTTCCCATTTCCAGTGCCCAATTTCAACTATACTTGGCACTTAGGAATTTCTTCTTTGTGATCATCACAGTTTCTGCGAATCAGGACTATCCCGATAAGGTTTTAGTCTGCTTCCATTGACTAGTCCTGACAAGTTATCTCCTGCTAATGTGGATAACTGAACTGCACCACCATTAGTAACATGTACAACAGTATATGGACCAAGCCAATGCGTTTTAAAATTTCTAGGAAATTTCATGAATTTACTATCATACAGGAGGACTAGATCACCTACCTGAAAAGACTTGTTCTTGATGTGGCGATCATGCCATGCTTTTTCCCTTTCCTTCTGCACTTGTTGGTGAAAACCTGCGATGAAGCGATCCTCCTCTAGACCAACCAAATGTAGAAGCCTTTCTTCCAGTGCATTGCAATCTTCCATTCCTGTAAACACAGCTATTCTCAAGCTGGGAACAATGTACTCCATCGGCATAATGGCTTCCTGTCCATAAGCCAACCTAAATGGTGAATGGCCTGTCAAATTCTTGCATGTGGTCCTATACGCCCATAACACAGTCGGAATGCGTAGGTCCCATTCATCCCTATTCACGTTGCATACCTTGGTCAGCGCATTCTCCAGTACTTTATTGAATGCTTCAACAATTCCATTCACCTAGGGATGATACGGTGTACTGCGTTGATGATGAATATGGAACTCCTATGTCAATGCCTCAATGGTCCTATTCAAAAAGTGAGTGCCCTGGTCACTCATAAGAATCTTAGGGCATCCAAACCTTGTAAGGATGTCTTCGAATATGAACTACGCGATAGTACCTGAATTAGAGTCCTTCATTGGCTTCGCTTCTGCCCATCTTGTGAGGTAATCAGTTGCAATAATAATGTACCTCGCACCAGTTCTCTTTCCCAGTGGGTTTAAAGGTCCCACAAAATCAATTTCCCATTTTTCAAATGCTTGTAATGTCAGCTGTGGATTCAATGGAATTTCATCTCTTCGCGATGGCCTTCCTATCCTTTGACAGACATCGCAATTCTAGCAATGTTCCTTTCAGTCTTTATGAACGGTAGGCCACCATAGCCCTGCCCGCAATATCTTCTGTGCGGTGGCTCTTCCTGCATAGTGACCTCCTGCTACTCCTGAATGCGCCTCAGCCAATATGAATGGCTTATAATGCTCTAATACACATCTGTGCAGTACTTCATCCGGTCCTAGTTTGTATAACTGACCTGCGATAATGGTGAAGTCTGCTGCTCGCACTACCAGCTGCTTCTTTTGCTGCGTAGTGAACTCTGTAGGTGCGAACCCAGTAGTCAAAAAATCTCTGATGTCTTTGTAATAATCATCAGCTATCTGGATAGAGAACAACTGCGTATCCGACAGATTGTCTTCAAGGTTCATGGGTTCTTCTCCTGACTCAATCCTTGACAGATGATCAGGTCCCAAGTTTCATTTTCCAGGCTTAACTACTATCTCAAAATCATACTCCTAAAAGAACAATAACCCTTAGGTTTACAAAAACCGTTACATTTTCCACCTCATCGAGCTTGCTGGCTTCTGGTAGTGAATATTGCATCGTGTCCTACCTCCAACGCATTCCCACATCACTATCGGCCTTACTGTTGCACGCATGCCAAAAAGTCGCTTTCACCAAGCTGTTTTTCTTCTAACGGCCTCGTGCAACTGGTTCAAGTAGTGGTATCTTTCGCGTGTGCGACCAGTCGCTTTCCTCCCGATTTGATCCTACCTGTCGCTTGGCACTCCTGGAGCATCTTTACCAAAAATAGACCACCGACATTCTAACCGTAACATGTGCCATCTTCCGTCCAACACTCTGCCTTGCTGGATCTACGTAGACTGGACACATCACAGCACTGCCTCCTCGCAGCACCGATCTTCGCAGCTCTTCCGATGCTGCACTGCGCGCATCTTCGCAGCATTCCAAAACTTGTACCAAAAATACTTTAGCTAAACTGTGCTCAAATTTGCAATTCCAAAACTTCTTCTTCCTCAAAATGCCCCACTTGGGCCAGGCCCAACATTGGTGGTTGAGAAAAAGGTGGGGGATATGGAGAGTAAGACTGTGTGTAATATGGTTGTTGATATGGTGCTTGGTTTTGCTGCCATTGGTTTGGAGTTGGCTGAGATGGCCATGAGGTTGGTGTTGAGGGGTTCCAATTTTGTTAATTACTTCCCTGATTGAAGTATGATTGGTTGTTGGGTTGGAAGGGCCTAACAAAATTGTTTCTTCTTTGATTAACAAAACATAGTTGTTCTATTGTACCTTCAGTTGTGGGATCCTGAATGGCAGCTTTACATGATGGAAACAGAGGGCATTTATCAGTGGATTGATCATCAGTGTAGAGGCCGCATATTTCCATGGTGTTCAATGTGCATGGTCCTTTTTCATGTTTCTTTTTGCAGCTTGGGCAAAACACTGCCAGTGCTTGGTTTATCTCGTCTTGTTTCTTCTTTATTTGGACTGCATCAAGTTGGATTGCTAGGGATTGAAGGATATTAGTTTTCATTTCATCAAGAAGGTTCCCTAAATCAGACTTTGTGAGGTTTGGTCCTGAAGATGATGATCCTCCAGTAAATGGATGTGAATCCCTTGTCCCACTTTTACCTTTTCTGGATCTAGAATAGTTCTTGAATATTTGTAGGATTTGGTCATAGGTTTTCTGGAATATATCCCCATCTCCTAGAAGGTTCAAGACTTCTAAATTTTCTTCTTTGATTCCTCTAAGAAGGACAAGTTTCAGTGATTCTTGATCTAAGGTACAGTGACTAGCTCGTTTGTAACTGAGTTGAAAGTGTTGTGTGTAGTCTTCTAGGGATTCTCTTTCTCCTTGTTGCATTCTGAAGATTTCATCTCTTGTATCTTTTTCCTTACAGTAGTCCCTATATTTTTCTAGGAAGGATTGTTTCATTTGGTCCCAGGTGAAAATGTTGTTTCCTTCTAGGCTCATAAACCATCTAAGTGATAGATCTTTCAATGTAGAAGGAAAGAGTTAGTTTTTGTGCATCAGTAGTGTAACCAAATGACCTACAAACTACCTCAATTTCAAATAAAAATGTGTCAGGATCTTCTGAGGTTAAGCCATGGAAGTTTGGCAGGTTATTATGGTTGATATTCTTCATCTTGGCATCCCCAAGAGGTACACTAATGGGAAAAGTGAACAGTTCTCTAGGTTCATCCTCTTCTTCTGCCATAGTAGTGTTTGAGATAGAGCTAGCAAAGAAGTTATCTCGGTTTGGATCGTAGCTAGAATCAGCTTCGTCTTCAGTGTTAAGGAATTCAAATTGAGAATGATCAGAACTGTTGTTACTTATAGGGAGGTTAGGCAGAAAGCGTCGAAATCTATCCCTCTGTCGTCGAGGCATTCATGGTAAAAAAATTAATTTTTTTTTCAAGATGTCTTCTATAGATTAAGCACCTCCCCGGAAATAGCGCCAAAAAGTGATGCACTCCAGGAATGGGTACCTAATTAGGGTATCTATACCGAGAGTATACTTTAATTATCAACAAGGGAGCGTACAAACTTAAGAGGTGTTAAGCATTGTATGTGCACTATAGAGTGATCTCTGTCATTCAGGGTGTTTGAATGTATCCAAAAGGTTTCTTTCAGGGAAATGGAAATATTTCTCTAAAACTAAGAAGCTGAAAATATGATAAGGATGCAAATCTATAACCTAAATCTATTGAATACTGATAGAAGTGGAAATTTAGACTGGGAATTAAATACTGGAAATCTGGAAATTTAGTCTAGGATTTAAATACTGAAAGCTGGTAAATCTAATATAGAAATTTTAATGCTGGAAAATAATCAAATTCTATCTATTCAAATCAAGTACTGAAAGCAATAAACATTATTCTATTCAAATCAAAATGCTGAAATATTTAACTTCTATGTGATCAAACTTAAATAAGGAAAGTATGCATGAATTTGCAGATCTGAATCATTATCTAGAATTATTATAAAAATGCTGGAAAACAGATGTAAAATATGCCCGCATAGAACGCTTACATAGGACTACTGACAGCGTGTTACAGAACTATAGAATCAGTATTATCGAACTACAGAGAAAATCGTTGAACCTGAAATCAGTTCTGCTATGTAAACAATTATCGAAGTACTTTCACACATCATAATGATTAAGCCAGTTAACAAAATGCATGAAAAATACCTGTGATCAAATACGAGGATCCTGATCTATGTATTGAGGGGGCCCTCCCCAATACGTATTTCAGGAGTGGAAAAGACTTATAAACTCAAGGATTTGAAATAACACCGGTCTTTCATTATCAAAATTGTAACTTCGTGTTCCAGGAAAAACTTAAACAGAACTGTCTCAAATATAAAATGTGTTGAAGATTGTTTCTCCAAAATATCAACAGGACCCCCTACTATTCAGAGGTCCCTATTTATTCCTAAATCTTAACCTAAATCTACATTGTAAATGTCGATCCTGGTAAACAGGAGTTTTTCTATAAATCAGGAAAATGTGAGCGCTGAGCCACTCGTGATCTTTCAGTCTTTGAGCTTGATTTACTTGTTGTCTTCCAAATCACCTACACCCTGCTCATACATGCCTATTTTCATATAATTAGCACATAAAAATTCCTTTAAGCATAAGAAGAATAATCTCTAAACTACTTTATTAAATAATCAAAACAAATGCATTCTTCCCCACAAACAGAGGTATTTTCCTTATTCTTTCTTGTGCTTGTGTGCCATAAAAGGGGCTATAGAGTACCTAATTATGGGCTCATCACCCTGCAAAGCCACCCAAGGGACCTCAAGCCGGTGGCATTATTGGTTCCCTTACCTCCCATCATCCTACTCAAAATGGTGGACCATCGAACCCCCAGGGTTCTTCCACATCCCCACCACAGGATAGCAACATCACCACCAAATCATCCACTCCTACCTCCACCGAAGAAGTGAATTTTGTTCAATCAGATTCGCCTCAGAAATCCGGTGGTAAGAATAAAAACAAAGGTAAACCCAAGAAATCTTCTAACCAACAAGAGCCAATGACCACCCCTGAAGACACGAAATAGAAGAGGAAGTTGAAGTATCCTTGTTTATTGTGTGGTGGTGACCATTTCTTAAAGGAATGTCCCCACCGAGATGAAGTGCAAAATTTTCTCAAGGGAATCCCACTCCCGCAGTTCTCAACGATCCCTTCCCCACTCAGAACCAACAACTGATCGCTCAAACCTCTCCTTCACATGGATAGGCATCCTCTACCACGCATGTTCTCATGATGCGTAGTGATACGGTTAACTTGAACACCCGATCGTGTTCATACGACTCAGTCCCTCTGAAGGAACCCGTTGGAAGTAATTCTGAAAAAGCTTCCACTTCTATGCCCGATATTACCATACCACCGGCCTCCCTCACCATTGAGAATCCTTCTTTAGAGTCACTGTTACATCCACCTAAGTGCACGATTCGGAAAGCAGTTTTCAATCCCAATTCTCGGGTAGCTCAGAGCTACAATATTGTAGAGGACTTGGTGCAAGCTCCTTGTGCCATGTCGACGCTAGAGGTCTTTCAGGATTGTACCAACCAACGCAAGACTCGTCTTGCTGCTATTGGCGTGGTACATCTGGATTCCTTGAACACAATCATGTTTCGACTTGAGTACTTTAAACTGAGGCTTTCCCACCAGCTGGCATTTCAAGTTGCTACGAACGTTGCTGGGAAGACAGTCCATCGTACTGTACTAGACGAAGGGGCTTCTACCTCGGTCATGTCGCTATCTTGTTGGAGAGATATTGGTTCTCCCTAATTGAACCATTCTCCCACCACCTTGAAAGCATTCGATGGTCATGGATTTCAACCCCATGGGCTATTACAAGCCTTAGCAGTCAAGTTGGGGGGTAAGACCGCAACCATTAACGTGCAAGTAGTCGCATTCCCTTTAGATTATAATCTCTTACTTGTTCGTAATTGGTTTTATGCCATGACTGTGGTCGCATCCTCTGTCTTTCGCATAGTCCAATTCCCCCACCAAGGCTGAATTGTCACTGTTGACCAACTGGACTTATGTACACCATACACCGCTACTCATCCTGGCGATAATGTCCCATTACTAGGATAATATTCGCAGCTATATGAGAGCATGGGGATCGGCCTCATAAAAGATTCATCTCTTATGGGCATCTTTCCAACCCCGTATCCCCCCAATCATGTTGCCACTGTGAATATGATATACTCCACGATTTCATATTTTCCCAACTCTAACGATCAATGGCTTGTACCAGATGAAGCCACTATGCATCTGATTGGAGATACCATGCCTCTTTCACCAGCTGAACTCACTTACGAGGCTATTCATTCAGCACCCGAGGACCACTTGGCTGTAGCCTCTACATCCTGTTCTCTACAGTGGACGTCGTCCTTACCCGATCCTCTGCTCTGGACTTTTCCTTCTTACGAGTCCATCATGGAAATTATTAGTGTGGATGACCCTCCATGGGAATACCTCCACCATCAATGGTCTTTCCTTCCCCCATTAGATTATGTAGAGAATAGCATCACCACCATTTTCACACTGGATGTCTACCCTTGCCCCCAGTCCCTGATACTCACATGTCATACAGACACGGAGGGCAACCTGGCGAACATTGAACCCACCACTCCAATTGACATCTCGGTTACCCCTGGTGTAGTGGAACATATTCGTTTAGGCCAGAAATGTTCCCCTGCGGAGATTACTACTTTTACGGCATTATTCAAGCAATTCTGAGACGTGTTTTCTTGGACCTGCGAGGAAATGCCTGAGATAGACCTTGATATTGTTTCACATGAAATTAAAACCTATCCCAACACTAAACCAGTCCACCAAAAGTTACGACCGGTGCACCCTCGAAAAACTGCGGCAATCAAAGAAGAAATTGAAAATCTCTTGAAGGTTGGCTTTATCTACCCTGTTCCATTAACAGAATGGGTCTCAAATGTCATCCCTGTGGCTAAGAAGCAGGGCACCATTCGTGTCTATGTCGATTATCAGGATTTGAACAAGGATTGTCCTAAGGACAATTGCCCCACTCCCTTTATCGATCAGATCATAGACAATTGTGACGAAAGTGTCATGTTTTCATTCATGGATGTTTTTTCTAGTTACAACTAGATTGAGGCCGACCAACACAAGACAACTTTCATTTTCCCTTGGGGCATGTTTGCTTATCGCAATCTCCCTTATGGTCTTAAAAATGATGGGGCCACATTCCAGCGGGCCATGTCGTACGCTTTTCATGATGTGAAGGACTTTGTGGAACCCTATATTGACAATCTCCCGGCTCATTCGCAGCAGCGTGAGTTCCACATCGATCATCTGACGGTCGTATTCCTCAAATGCAGGTGGTACAACATCCACCTGAACCCTCACAAGTGTATTTTCTGCGTCGAGTCTGGATGCCTCCTAGGTTTTATCGTTTTGAAATATGGGATCTGCATTGATCCCTCGAAGGTGGAAGCCATTGTTGATCTCCCACCTCCTACTGATGTTACAGAACTTCAAAGTTTGCAAAGGAAGGAAACTTACCTACATCGTTTTGTCTGTAATTTCGCTCAGAAGACACAGGGCTACATGAGATTAGTGAAGAAGGATGTCCCATTCATTTGGGACGATCAAGCGCAACAATCCTTCGATAGTCTAAAACATGTTATTACGCATGCCCCTATGCTCCAAACGCCCAATTACTATAAGGATTACATCCTTTATCTTGATGATTCTGCCACCACGATCACCATGGTCTTGGTGCAAGAGGACAACAATTCCCAGGAACATGTGATCTATTACCTAAGTAACGGTCTTATTGACTCTGAAACTCGTTTCTCACATGTCAAGAAGCTCGCTCTCGCGACAGTCATTGCCGTCCAAAAGTTCCGTCATTACATACTGCTCTGCACCACCAGCATTATCGCCAACTCGAACCCCATGTACCACGTTTTGACACGTCATGTACTTGGGGGCAAGTATTCATGTTGGATCGTGATACTTCAAGAATTTGATCTCCTATTCGAGAAGGCCAAGTCCAAAAATTCTTTGGTGTTCTCCGAGCTCATCTGTGATATTCCCCGTGTTGATTTAGGATCTGATCCCAACGATTCTCTTCCCGATGAGTCGTTGTTCCTCATCAGCACGTCCGACCCATGGTATGGAGATATTACCTTATATCTTCAAACCCAACGGTTCAACCCCCAACTATCTCATGACAACCGTCGTTGTATCCGCCACCATGCCAAGTATTACTTGATCATCAATGATACCTTGTATCGTCGTGGTATTCATTTTGTTCTTCGACGCTGTCTGAAACATGAGGAGGCTGAACACATCTTGAATGACTGTCACGTTGGGGCTTGTGGCGGTCATCTATCTGGGATGGCTACTGTTGGGCCCAGGTTGAGACAAAAATTTTGGAAGCACCTTTTTGAGATAAGCATGGAAAGCTGAGCAAAGCGCAACTCAGAAATACAATTTTGCCTAAGTATTGAGGATGCTGTGAAGTTGTTCGCAGCATCCAACTTTTGACCAGACTGCAGAGTTGCGCGCAGCATTGAAGTTTTGGCCTTGATGCGAAGACCAGTACTGCGCCAAAGCAGTGCTGCGGAGTTAGGAGGCCACGTGGAGCCAGCAAAGCGGTGTGCTGGACAAGTATAAAGTGCAGGTACCGGTTGGACCGGGTAGCGGCCATTTTTGGAAAGATATTCCAGGATTGCCGAGCGGTGGATATAAGCAAATCAGGAAGGCGTCCACGCGTGGGCTGTTAAGGAAAGCGACATTTGGCACACTTAGAAGGTAAAACTGTTAGAGAGGAACGGTTCGGCAAAAGAAGCCTATAGGCAAGCGTACGACAGGAAAGTCAATAGCGACAGGATGAGGACGTGGAGATCCACCACAATCAAGCAGATGCTACCAGGAGCCAGCAAGCCGGTTTGGAAAACCGATGCATTTTTGGAAACCCTTAGGGTTTTGGGTTTTAGTTCATCGACATTGTACATACATGACCTTCGGGCATGATCTATTTAAGAAGACAATTTTGTATGGGATGGGATTGTTGTTGGTTGGTTGATTGTTGTTGCTCTATTTTAGGGGCTAGATGTTAGTTGTTAGAGTAATCATGAGATAACCTTTTGTATTGAGAAATCTCTCCGAACTGAGAATATTGTAAAGGCTCTGCAGCTATGTGTGTAGATACCTAGCCGAGAGAAAGGAGATTCTGCAGCTGAGTGCGCAGACTAAGAACGATTGCCCCATCCCTTTTGAAAGAAATATATTACCAACCGTTCTTGTGGACGTAGCTTTCCATCCGGGGAAGTGAACCACGTTAAATCCCGTGTTATGTAATTATGTTTTATGAATGAGTGACTGCCTGTATTGTCTGTAGAATGAATGTTTGAATGTTTCCTTGCATGCTATAATAGGAGAACTTTGATATGCATTTACCAATAGGAGAAGTTTGGGAATGATATGCTAGGTTCCACGAGAACAGATGAATGGTGAACATTTCAATTATATGTTAAGATCGTGAATCAGTCATTTAAGCTTAATACTTTCTTAAACACAGTGAAGGAACACAGCACGGTTAGTCACATCTATCAATTCAATTCACATTGTAATAATCTAAGTCATTGAATGAATGCTAGAAACATAACCAATAAGTGCCTGAATGGATGGATGGGTGATATTCATCTCAGTGCCTTAACCTTTTCAAGATCTTCCAAGTAGAGGATAAGTGTGGTTGATTCGCAGTTCCAGTAGAAGATTCGCAGCAATAAGAAGTCTTTAAGTGAGGCACACAGTGTTTCCCTCACCACACCATAGTCGCTCGCAACGTAGATCCTGCTGCGTACCGCATCGCTTTGACCCGCAGCGCACTCCTTCCGTCCTGCGCTGCGCAGCTTGTTCATATAAACAACTCATCATTTACTATGGAAACCTGATTCCGCAGTACCCCATAACATACACCTCGGGTGAGACCTCAACCTGCTCGCAGGTTGTTGCCGAAAGGGCCGGTGCGAAGGGGTTTTTTTGGTCAAAAGGGAGAACCGCAAAGAACCTGGGTCTAATTGGAAACCTTTGGGTCAGTTTAAGCCAACAAATGGTTCCGTTGCCGGGCTAGAATCCATGATGAGTTGCAATCACAATGTGTGAAGAAGAATATCAGTTCCCTGAAGGATCTGACTATTGGCATCCTGAAAAGACAGAAATCCAGGCTTGGTGGGATAAGACCATAAGAGATTTTAACAGACAAGAGAACAGACATTCGTGTCTAAGCGACACAAAGTGGTCGGATAGATATCTGTTGGACGACATTCACGAGATTTTTTGGGCATCATTTCTAAATGAGTTGCATGCGTGGATCTCACGGCTCGCAGAGAAGAAAACTTGTTTCCAGGGAGGAGTACCCACGGAATGGAATCCTGAGCTCACAGCACAGCTCAAAGTGTTAGACAGCCCATTGTCATGCGTAGTTGACTATTGGGTCGATCATATGCTAGAAGGATTTGTAACAGAATTTGTTGTAGACACACTCAAATCCTACAGCCAAGCAGAAGCAAACTTTTTCGGAGGATTCCAAGGTAAGTTTCTGAACAATCTCAGTCTATACATTAAGATGTTGTTAGCTAAGAAAGGTGTTTTAAGAATGCAGTAATATTCTTGAATTTTGTCATGAAAAACAGTACATATATTGATTCTGACGAAGAGACACATACTCTTAGAAGTGGTAAGAGATATAAAATTAATAAGAATATGGGAGGCCCTGGACTCCATATTAATACTGAGATCCCTTGTGACCTTGATAACGAAGTTGCACAACCATTTACCCCTGAGAATCCGTCGGCTGCACAAACCGCACCACCCTTATCGCTGAACCCACCCACTACGCATCCCACCCCGCAGAAGACTCATCCTAGTCCATCTCTCCCGATAGTCCCATTTGTATTTACTACGCAGATCCCTTTACAGTAGTCGTGCACTAACCAGAGTGCCCCGCAAACTAACCCGACAATGGAAAACAGGGATATGAAACTGCCAATATTCAAAGGAACTGGCCTAGAAGACCCTGATCAGCATTGGTTCCTTTGTGAAGCCATATGGAGTGTAATACAATCCAGGATGATGCCGTGAAGCAAGCACAGCTCATCAATACCTTTAGAGACATAGCTTTACATTGGTTTATGAAATACTCTCACGTACATCCCAGAACCCTCGCAAAAATTAAAGTTGCGCTGGTGGCTGATTTCAAGAAACCAAAGTCTGAATCTCAGTGTATAACTGAGTTAAAGGAAATAAAGTAGAGACCAACTGAAACGGTCTAGGAATTTGATCAAAATTTTAAGACCTTGTTAGACCAAGTAAGTTTTGTTATACCGCCATAACAGCATAAAGAATGGTTCATTGCTGCGCTGTTACCCCATATCAGATTACCATTGATGCAACAGAAGGTTCTATCAGAGGTAGAGGCCTTGGAAATTGCAATGAAGCTGGAAGCTTTGCCGATTGGTGATAGTAGTGCTAGGATGTCTCAGATCCAGAACTAGTTGACCACCCTGACACTTGAACTGCAAAGTATGAAAAATGGTAAAGAACAAAGATATGAACCTAGACAGGAGGTCTGTTGTACAAGTTGTAAAGGAGAAGGTCATGACCGCGAGCATTGCCCTCTATTCCGCGACTATCTTAACAGTGGTGCTCCTAACCCATTAAATTAGAATCAGGCCCCATGGTGTGAAATTTGCAGGACCACGGGACATAGACCTGAAGACTGTTACCTCATCCAAAAATATGTGAAAACTCCTAAGAATTTATACTGCAATTTCTGTAAATCAGTTGGACATGATGAATCCAACTGCCGTGCATATGAATTAATGAATGAAAGAAAACGAGATATAGATGCAATGAGAGGCACTGGCGTATACTGCGTACATGAAGAAAATTATCCTAAGCAAGATAACACACAATATGACCAAGGAGGATACAGAGGTTGTGGTGGTGGATACCGCGGCAGAGGAAGAAATGTTGGTCCGGCGTAGGGAAGAGGCCGCGGCCAAGTCATTTGTTATAATTGTGGCCAACCCGGTCACGTATCTAGAGATTGTGTTAACCCATGCAATATGTGCAATTATTGTAAATCATTTGAGCATGTCATTGAAGACTGCCCAGTATTAGAGGTGGAAATGCAGAAGAGAAGACGAACAGAGGCTTTGAATCCAAATGTCCAGTGGATCGCAGTAGAAAATAGACCAGTGGATCCGAGCATCAATGTGGTCATGCGCAGTGGCGCTAAAATAGGCTGCGACAGAGGAGCGAAAGCTTCAACATCAGGGGAGGCACATACGAAGAAGGATCCCCTTGAAACAATATGGATAAGGAAAGCTCCAGGAAAAGCACCCCCTCTTAATTTACAGAAAAACAAGGAGATCTTCATTGACGCGCGGGATACCTTTAGAGGACCAGCATATAAGTCATCAAGGATCCCGCTGCGTAGTGAAACACCGCATGTTGAAGACATGCCGGCTCCTTATGATAAAACAAGCACTGTGACAGATGTTCGTACTTCTGTTGCGCAGTTCTTGCGAAGCTGCATGAAGTTACTAAAAAGTGAGAAAGCCATAGTAGAGCTCCAGAAGCTCATCAGCCAGTATGAACCTTAGCTTGCAACAGAGACTCTAGATAGCGCTGTACATCATATAAAGAAACACAAAAGAACAGGCCGAGAGATGAGGCTCACTGCGCAGATAGGATATTTTGAAATGGATGAAGTCATCCTTGATCTGGGATCATAAGTGAATTTCTTGACTAAGAAGACACGGTAGCAGATGGGTCAACCAAAGTTGCTCTGGTCACCTATCCAGTTACGAATGGCTAATCAAGAGAAGGTCATACCTTTTGGCTGCTTAGCTAATGTAGTAGTTGACATCGATGGAGTACAAAGTCATGCAGACTTTGAAGCTATTGAAATTGTGGATGATAATCAACCTTTTCCTGCAATATTGGGAATTGATTGGGCTATGGATAACTTGGCTATCATAAACTTGAAGGCAAAGAAGATGATCTTTGAAGGGAAGCATCTTAGGGTCATCGCACCATTGGATCCTAAAGATGGTGACAGATACAGTGAGCCGATTCAGGAGGAATCCCAAGCTCAAGATTTAGACCGACTATACCAGCTGACTATGAACAAGGAAGACTGCATTAATCCTACTGCAGACGGTACGCTCAGCTGGCGATGTGACACTTATTGTATCTATGACTCAGATACAGGACTGGAGAATTGGAAAAGCCGCATGCATGAAGTATCAGCAAGAAGATGTGCGCAGGTTACAAAATCACTTCGCTGGATCAGAAAAGAGGTGATTCCTATTCCCACATAAGATGGTTCTGCTAATGTTTACAGTTTCATAAGGGAATATACTGCAGCTATACCAGATGAGCATAGACTACCAGCTTTAGATATAGCATTGCGCGATACACCTGCTAGATGGTGGAATGCACATAAGAAGACATTGACCACTTGGGACCAATGCAGAACTAAGATGCAGATCCGGTTCGCCGAAAGGGTTACTTTACCATTCAAAAAGTATAATGGACAGACAGAACCTAGTCAGCATATTGAAGTCTGTTCAAAGGCATGGGTGGGAAGACCACTTACAGAATGGGTACATTTATTTGTACATACATTGGATGCAGGTATCCCATAGAAATGGTACCTAGACCTGGAGTTGCGTAGCGAACTCACTGATTGGGAGCTACTCACTACGAACTTCCAGAAGGACTTTAGCTTTGAAGATGAGAACCCATTAATCCATGAGGCATTACAGCTAATCAAAAAGCGCATATTCCAGGATGACTATCCTCATCAAAACATAACATTGCAGGAATTTTTTGGGACAGAGTGCGCTCCTGCGCACCTACAATCAGAATGGAAGGAACATGAACAACACTTTATCGAGTGTTACAACTTAGCTGAAGATACCAATGATACAAATGAAGACGATGAGGAGGACCCGCACAACATAGATATACTAGAGTCAGAAGTTGCGTGCGAGGTAGAAGGACCTCCATTGGAAATCCCAGATATGACTGGACCAGTAAAAACACAAAAAGTGAACATTGGCACAGACAAAGAGCCAAAGTTCGCATCAATAGGTGATTATTGGGACGATAAGACTGTTGCAGAGATCGCAGATACCTTACATGAGTATCAGGAACTGTTTCCAACCAAATTTACAGAGATGAAAGGAATTTTGGGAGACCTAGGGGTCATGCAAATACCTTTAAAGCCAGGTGCTAAGCCTGTCAAGCAGAGGCCATATAGATTGAATCCGCGCTACAAGGAAAAAGTCCGCGTAGAGCTAGATAAGATGCTAGAGGAAGGAATCATTGAACCTTTCAAAGAATCCGAATGGATTAGCCCCATGGTTGTTCAAGACAAGAAAGAAAAAGGCAAGATAAGGATTTGTGTGGATCTCAGAAAACTGAATGATGCTTCCATGCACGACCCATTTCCTACTCCATTCATAGACAAAGTGCTTGATAACGTTGGAGGAAATCAGGAATATTCTTTCACTGATGGTTTTTCTGGTTACCATCAGATCAGGATTGATCCTGCAGATAGGCATAAGACGACATTTGCTACAGAATGGGGGTCATTCCAGTACACTGTCATGCCTTTTGGTCTGAAGAATGCACCTGCCATATTCTCCAGAGTCGTTGTCGTAGCATTTAAAGATTTTATGCACAAGTTTTTAGAAGTGTACTTTGATGATTAGACTGTGTTTGGTCTATTGAAAAATCATTGCGCGAACCTCTGCATGATGCTCGAAAAGTGTCGACAGCATCAAATATCCTTGAATTTGAAGAAGTGTATTTTCTGTGTGCCCTATGGAATTTTACTTGGCCACATTGTCTGTAAGCAAGGATTGATGGTAGACCCTGCGAAGATTGCAATCATCGCAAACTTACCAACACCAAATTTAGTCAAGATGTTGCGATCTACCTTAGGCCATACTGGATACTACAGGAAATTTATAAAGGGTTATGCTTAGATAACCGCAGCAATGGAAAAGCTGCTGAAGAAGGACGCACCATTCATTTGGAATGCAAAATGCGAACAGGGTTTTGATACACTAAAAGAAAAGATGGTCACTGCGCCAATTCTAGTATTTCTAGATTGGACAAAGCCATTCCATGTCCATGTTGATGCATCATGTATTGCCATGGGGATCATGTTAGCTCAGCCAGGAGAGGGAGGTATTGACCACCCTATTGCATTCTCTAGCAGAAAGCTTTCAACAGCAGAGAAGAACTATACTACTACTGAGAGGGAAGGCCTTGCGATGGTATATGCCCTACAGAAATTTAGACACTACTTGTTGGGATCGTACTTCCTTATGTTTACTGACCATTCTGCGTTGAAATATTTGGTCAACAAGCTAGTGTTAGGGGGACGCATATGCAGATGGCTATTGTTGTTCTAGGAATATGACTTTGAGATTATTGTCCAGCCAGGTAGACTGAACTTGGGACCTGATCATTTGTCAAGGATTGAGTCAGGAGAGGAGCCGACGAATATTGAAGACAGTATGTCTGATGCGCAGTTATTTAGTATACAGGTTGTCGATGATTATTGCAAGGATATCATTGATTTCCTAACCACAGGGCTGGCACCATAGGAACTCTCTATCCAGCAGAAAAAACAGTTAGTGGTGCGCGCCGCGGACTTCACTATAATTGCAGGTTAGTTATACAAACTTGGGCCGAATGAAGTCCTGCACAGGTGCATACTCGACCATGAGAAGCCATTTATTCTAGCGGATGCACACTCAGGAATCGCGGGAGGTCACTATGCAAGAAGGGCTACCGCGCAGAAGATATTGTGCGTAGGGCTATGGTGGCCTATGCTCTATAAAGATGCCAAAGAACATTGCAGGAACTCTGATGTCTGTCAAAGGATAGGAAAACCATCACGCCGAGATGAGATGCCATTGAATCCACAGTTGACACTGCATCCATTTGAAAAATTGGCGATAGACTTTGTGGGTCCTATGAACCCACCAGGAAAAAGAACGGGTGCAAGGTATATTATCACTACTACTGATTACCTCACCAGATGGGCGGAAGCAAAACCAGTTAAGGATTGCAGCGCCAGTACTGCTGCGTGGTTTATTTTTGAAGAAATACTCACTATATTTGGTTGTCCAAACATTTTGATGAGTGACCAAGGTACTTACTTCTTGAACAAGATTATTGAGGCACTTACAGAGGAATTCCATATTCGTCATCAACGCAGTACTCCATATCATCCACCGGTGAATGGTACTGTAGAGGATTTCAATAAAATATTGGAGAACGCACTAACTAAGGTATGCAATGTAATTAGAGACGATTGGGACCTACACGTCTCATCTGTGTTATGGGCATACAGGACCACATGCAAGAAATTGACAGGACAGACACCCTTTCGGTTGGTTGATGGGCAGGAGGCTATAATTCCTATGGAATATATTGTCCCTAGCTTAAGAATCGCTACATTCACACGGATGGCAGATTGCGAAGCTCTAGAAGAAATATTTCTACACTTACTGGTCTTGGAGGAAGATCACTTCATCGCAGGCTTCCACCAGCAAGCTCAGAAGGACCGTGAGAAAGCATAGCATGATCGCCATATAAAGAACAAGTGTTTTCAGGTAGGTGATCTAGTCCTCATGTATGATAGCAAATTCATGAAATTCCCTGTTAAATTTAAGATGCATTGGCTTGGCCCATATACTGTGATACATGTTACTAACACTGGTGCAGTCCAGTTAGCCAATTTAGCTGGTGATACCTTGCCAACCTTGATAAATTAAAGCAGGCTAAAGCTATACCATGATAGAACGACTTCACAGAACCCTGAATAACAAGCAAAGGAAGGAAGTTCTAAGTGTCAAGTACAGTTGAAATTGGACACTAGAAATATAAAGGAGTCTGTACATGTATGATAAGAAGAATGATCTATGCACCGCGCAGCACTGTTGAAGCTGTGCGGAAGAAAAGAAAAAAAAAAGTGGAAGCCGCGCAGTTGGAAATTTTTGACACTGTGAAGTAGCCGTGCAGTTCGGCGCAGCACTCAGAGAAAAATAGCCGTTGTATGGCTTTTCAGAAAAATAGCCATTAGATGACCATTGCAGCAACCGCTTCAGCATTTAAAGAGGAGATAGTCGTTCTAAGCACACTGACGACGAAAAAGACCGAAGGATCCGCTCAAATTTGCCAACGGACACCACATTAAATGCCTATCTAACCGTTGAAGGGCGCGGGAGGGGGTCTGATGCGCCCATAAATAACACCGTTGGGAGACTCGCGGGCGTTACCGAGCACTTAGAATTTTCTTGTGATTAACTTCTCCGAGCTAGTAGCCATCTGTATTCTATCTACCTTAGCCGCTATCTCATTAGTGAATGTCCGAACCTTCCTATAGAGAAGAAGAACTGACCATTGAAGAAGCACAAAGGATCTTTCAGCATGGAGGGATTCAGCAGTTAATGAAAACTCTAGTTAAGAAGGTCACCGTAGAACAAGGTGAAGGATCCCGCAGATCACCAAGAATTAATCCAATAATGCAGGAAAAAGCAAAAGATAAAGGAAAAGACGTAACGGGACTTTGAATCAAGATCATAAAGATGGGCTCCTCAGCACAAAAATTGCCAGTCTATCAGAAAGAACCCTTGAAGATGACACCTGAATATATCTCCCCGCGGGCACTGAATGCCCCTGTGTTTAAATTGTCCAAGAATGTGAGATATGACATTCCTCTATCACCTATCTCCAAGCATGTAAAGACTGCTAAGAATTTGCTGGGAAAGATAGCATATTGTAAATGGGAGGATTATGACCTCTTGGGAATGAAGAAGGACGAGCCAGATGTTCCCAAGTACCCAGATTTTCAACTAGACCAGTATATGTGCTGGAAAAAGGATGCCAAGGGAACTCTTAACCTGGTTGCCGAGAGCTGGATAACACCTGTCGTTTAGTCAAGGCTACTAAACTTGCTAAGATTGCCACATTTTGACCATTCTCCAGAACTTAATATCGTGGTTCGCACACTCATAGCGCAAATCCACCAAGGTTATCTGTGGCTGGACAGGAACATCAATATTAACATCGATTTGATCCACTGCATTACTGGGCTAAGCAAGCGCGGTAAGGATCCTAAGCAATTCTTCCAGGGGAAGAGAAAATATAAAGAAGTTGTTGAGAAGATGAAGAAAACCCACCCGGTGGTGAAGGGAAAAAGAGGTTTCCCAACGGAAGATATAGAGGACAGAGCAACAAGATTTGTAACGCAGTTGCTCGCAGGAAAGATACTCAAAATAGCTAGGCCTTCGGAGGTGCCTACGGGCGCAATACTCCTTGGTGCCACAGCGGCCAAAGGAACCAACTTTAATTGGTGTCAGTTTGTGTTGAACGAATTCCTTGAAGAACTCAATGACACACAGGTGAATGGCGACAAGTTCCATTTCACCTGGCTCATCGTCCTGATTGCTTTTTGTGGATGGAAGGAGCCGAGAGATTATGTGGGCGTCATTATGGACACCAATGATCCTAGAGGGTTTAAGTTTGTCAACATTTGCGCGAACACAAATGCAAAGCGCCAGCATGCGACAGCAGAAGTCTTTTACTAGTACTATATTCAGCTGCGCGATGCAATCATGAAGACAGCCCGCATTACAAAGCAGGTCACGGCGAAGTATATCCGCATCATCCACTTTGAGGCGGATATGAAATGTATCTTCATATCGCTGAAAGCACAAATGAAGAAACCTGAGTGGTTCCCAGGGAACTACATCATGTATGAGCAGGACGTTGAAGACCTCATGAAAGATTGGCCACTAGAGTTCTACGTAGAAGTTATGGACGTGGAGACAGATTCAGCAGAAGATGAGCCAATCCCGCTCTCATGCCCAATCACTGAAGAAACAAGGAAGAGAAAAGAACCTGAGACTTCACAGAAGCCAAAGTCGAGGAAGAAGGTGAAGGCCACAAAGATTCAATCGAAAGCAGTCCTCAATGATGATGACTACGAGATGATAGCCAAAACAGTCTCAGAGCAGATGAAGGAGCTCATGGAAGATAAATATAAAAAGGATAAGGTCATCCAGGATGACCTGCAGAAGACGCGGCTCGCAATGCAAGGCCTGATGAAGAAAATGGACGATGTCCAAAAAATCCTGATCTTGCTGCGTGACACAGGAGCAGAAGGGAGGTCGGCAGGAACCTCACAGCAAACACCACCGCAGTTAGCAATAACACTGCCACCGAAGACTAAAATTTTCCATGTGGACCCATTGGTTGTTGCATTGCCAATGGCAGAACAAGTTGTGTTGGACACAAAGGGAGTCGAGAGGGTAGAGCTCGACTTAGCCAAAATCCCCTTACCAGGATTGCACTTCATCCACATGCAGATCATTGAGGAGATGCATGACCGGACGGTGGAGTCGATGAAGTCACAAGCAGAGCTCACCACAGCAAACAGGAAAATTTAGATGCACGCAGAAATGCAGCTATGGAACGAATTCGACCGCCGACAAAATTTGGAGACTACCATATCCAATGTTGTGCAGGATATTGAAGGTATAGAACTCCAAGATGATCCTGCGGACATAGTTCTAAGGATCGGGGACAGGGTAAGATCTTTGTAGTCCGAGATGCAAGATAAGGAAATTTTTTATTAGGCTGATATTACCTCATTGAAGGCACAAATGAACATACAGGCGCATTAACTGAGCAGTAGTTGAGAGAGCAAGTCGTCAAGACCGCCACGCAGAACATAACAAGCGGCATGACTCATTGCAGAGATCTGTTGGAACAAGTTTCCAAGGCATTCATCGCCCTTGAAGAGGATCAGGAGCTACTGCAGGTAAAGACCGCGGTAAAAGAAAAACAGACCACGTTAGAAAAGTTGGACGCAGAACTCAAGGCTTTTCCACCCAGGGAGAGGCTGTCCAGGTACAAGGAAGTATCAGGCTTAAAGAAGCAAGTCCAAGCATTAAGAGAGAAAAAGACTGAGATGGACAATCAGTCACAACAACTCCTGGAGGATGCTATAGCAGTATCGCAGCAGATAGAAGATAAGCTAAAGGAACTGCGCAAAAACCAGGAGTAGGTACAGGACAAGATTGGAGAAGAGATAACTCCAGCGCTACTTGAAACAGTTCAGCAAGTTGAGCAGGATACCAGACAAGTAGTGGAGCAGTTGCTCGGTGTATATAATGAGTTCACGGCCAAACTAGTCCCACCGGTCGTGGAGCAGAGTGAGACAACTGAAGCAGCAAGTGGCTCGGGGACGAGCCACATGTAAGTGTTAGGGGCATGTTGCACCCAGGTTGAGACAAAAGTTTTGGAAGCACCTTTTTTAGATAAGCATGGAAAGCTGAGCAGAGCACAGCTCAGAAATACAATTTTGCCTAAGTATTGAGGATGCTGCGAAGTTGTGCGCAACATCCAACTTTTGACCAGACTGTGGAGTTGCGCGCGGCATTGAAGTTTTGGCCGTGATGTGAAGACCAGTACTGCACCGAAGCAGTGTTGCGGAGTTAGGAGGCCACGTGGAGCCAGCAAAGCGGTGTGCTGGACAAGTATCAAGTGCAGGTACTGGTTGGACCGATAGTGGCCATTTTTGGAAATATATTCCAGGATTGTCGAGCGACAGATATAAGCAAATCAGGAGGGTGGCCATGCGTGGGCTGTTAAGGAAAGAGACATTTGGCACACTTAGAAGGTAAAACCATTAGAGAGGAACGATTCGGCAGAAGCATCCTATAGGCACGCGTGCGACAGGAAGGCCGATAGCGACAGGATGAGGACGTGGAGATCCACCATGATCAAGCAGACGCTACTAGGAGCCAGCAAGCCAGTTTGGAAAATTGGCACAGTTTTGGAAACCCCTAGGGTTTTGGGTTTTAGGTCTTCGACATTGTACAGACACGACCTTCAGGAATGATCTATTTAAGAAGACAATTTTGTATGGAATGGGGTTGTTGTTGGTTGGTTGATTGTTATTGCTCTATTTTAGGGGCTAGATGCTAGTTGTTAGAGTAATCGTGAGATAACCTTTTGTATTGAGAAATCTCTCCGAGCTGAGAATATTGTAAAGGCTCTGCAGCTGTGTGCGTAGAGACCTAGCCAAGAGAAAGGAGAGTCTGCAGCTGAGTGCGTAGACTAATAATGGTTTCCCCATCCCTTTTGAAAGAAATATATTACCAACCGTTCTTGTGGACGTAGCTTTCCATCCAGGGAAGTGAACCACGTTAAATCCCATGTTATGCAATTATGTTTTATGAATGAATGACTACCTGTATTGTATGTAGAATGAATGTTTGAATGTTTCCTTGCATGCTGTAATAGGAGAACTTTGATATGCATTTACCAATAGGAGAAGTTTGGGAATGATATGCTAGGTTCCACGAGAACAGATGAATAGTGAACATTTCAATTATATGTTAAGATCGTGAATCAGTCATTTAAGCTTAATACTTTCTTAAACACAGTGAAGGAACACAGTGAAGGAACACAGCACGGTTAGTCGCATCTATCAATTCAGTTCACGTTGTAATAATCTAAGTCCTTGAATGAATGCTAGAAAGATAACTAGTAAGTGCCTGAATGGATGGATGGGTGATATTCATCTCAGTGCCTTAACCTTTTCAAGATCTTCCAAGTAGAGGATAAGTGTGGTTGATTCACAATTCCAGTAGAAGATTCACAGCAGTAAGAAGTATTTAAGTGAGGCACGCAGTGTTTCCCTCACCACACCATAGTCGCTCGCAGCGTAGATCCTGCTGCGTACCGCATCGCTTTGACCCGCAGCGCACTCCTTCCATCCTGCGCTGCACAGCTTGCTCATATAAATAACTCATCATTTACTGTGGAAACCTGATTCCGCAGTACCCCATAAGATACACCTCAGGTGAGACCTCAACCTGCTCGCAGGTTTTTGCCGAAAGGGCCGGTGCGAAGGGGTTTTGTTTGTCAAAAGGGAGAACCGGAAAGAACCTGGGTCTAATTGGAAACCTCTGGGTCAGTTGAAGCCAACAGCTACATCCCAGAAGATACTACGCACGGGATATTACTGGCCATCCATCTTTAAATATTGCATAGAGGCCATTAAAAAATGTCCCCCATGCCAGCATTTTCAACCGAAAAAGCGCACCCACCCAGCCCCTTTACACCTGGTTATTGTCGTTGGCCCCTTTGCAAAATGGGGCATATATTTCATGCACTATAAGCCTACCTCGGTCGGGGGCATGGTCACGTCATAGTAGCCATGGATTACTTTACTAAATGGGCTAAGGCTATGCCTACGTACAACGAAGACAGCAAAACCGCCGCACTCTTCATGTTTAATCATGTTATTTCATGGTTTGGAGTTCCAAAAGCCATAGTCACCGACCATGGATACCATTTCCATAACTATATGATTGATGAATTTAGCGCCAGACTGGGTTTTCATCATGAAAACTCAACCCCTTACTACCCACAGTCCAATGGACAAGTAGAGGCCATTAACAAGGTCTTGAAAACCATGATCCAACGCATGGTGGGTATGCATAAATCAAACTGGCATAACATGCTATTTTCCGCACTATGGGCATACTGGACCTTCGTCAACACCGGATTTACACCATTCCAACTAGTTTACGGATTGGAGGTAGTCTTACATATAGAGTGCGACATTCCATCTCTCAAACTCGTAGTTGAACTTCTTTCGAACACTACTACTGAGGAAGAACGCTTCCTTTACCTAGCGAAACTTGACGAGACCCATCGCGATGATGCTCTTGCAAACGAGGCACACAAGAAATGCATCAAAGCACAATATGATAGGTCAGTTAAACCTAGTGTCTTTAACGAGGGTGATTTGGTCCTCACATATGACCAAAAGCACGATAAGATGGGGGCATGTAAGTTCAATTCCATGTGGCACAGACCGTACATAGTGAAACTTGTTCTAGAGAAGGGAGCCTACGAACTAGAGCACTATGATGGGATATCTTTGGGTGAGCCCCACAATTGCCTCTACCTGAAGAGGCACTATGCCTGAGTCTTTCACGCATAGGTATCTTGTATATACTGTACATGGATTCATGGACGGCGCCATCCGACATACCCATCACCTTGCTTCGACATCCTAGGTACTTTATTTTCCCATCGGCGAGCTTATTAGCTCAGGAGGAAGTTGTCTAGGATAAGCAACCAATAACGCCGCAGAATATCATGCAGTGATTAGAACCCTAACCGACACTCTTTCATTAGGTATGAACCACGTTGTCATCCATTGGGATTCACAACTAGTGGTTTCTCATCTTAACCGGGTCTACACTATCTGCAACCCTACCCTACTCTATCTCTTCTGACGATTTCATCTTCTGGAAAGGTCCTTTGAATCTATTCAATACCTACACATTCCACGAGACATGAATACAGTTGCTGACTCGATGGCCAACTTCATTCTAGATTGGTACATTGCACACACATAACATATCTATAAAATATAAAGGCATACATAACATGTAAATCATCCATTGTATAAGGAAACATGTAAACAAGATCTCATTAATCATCCATAGAACACAAAATGTATAAAACCGCCGAAAATGTCTGTATATATATATATATATATCAATTGATACAAAATGGTAGTTCTAATACAAAAGTCTGAAGCATACTAGCTTTCAGTAAGAGTCATCTCTAGCAAAATCTGAAGCTCATAAGCTTTCAAGACATACATAAACATGAGCCTAATCCCTAGGTTTCTTATGATAGTAGACTACGACCCTCGCCACTTTACGGAGCAGCATGCCGAAATGTAAGGTCACCTCGACAGTGAGCTTCTGATATCCCCGGGGTATATCATGGACACCTGGCTCTGGGATGTCCAATGTCAACCTATGGAGGTTCTCATGTACCTCCTCCATCTCCTCAATGGCATCATGCATCACGGAACCCATGATGGGCACCTCTCCTCTCCTCACGATAAGCGAGACTCCAACTGGTCGCGATGGACCCACATCTGCACAAAACATTATTCAGTCATCAACACTACTCCAAAAAAATCATAAATGCATAAAATGAAAAAAAAACAATAGTTTTTGTTCTTACTGATGTCACCCCATTTTGATTCCTTGGGAAGCACCAGGTCAGGGTCGCCTCTGAAATTTGTCCCGCTATATGGATAATCCTCTATCATGAGGATTTGTCCCTCCAGCCAAGTGAAAAATCCTGAACCAGATCCTATGATGGGACCCCCCGCCACCATGGTGGGCCATCACCTCTGACCATTTGGTCATGTGCAGATCCTAAGCATCTCGGCCATCTAATTCCACTTATGGACACAGATGAGGCACCCGCTCCAACAGAAATGATATCACCACCGACCCATAGCCAAACTGTTTCAGTACCCCACGCTAACATTTGGTCAATTGACTCTGGAGTTTGGTGAGGAATCCCTCACACTAGTTGAATACCCAAGGAGCCATGCACTCCTCTGCATACATCAACTGCGATTTGCTCGCGAGGTGAGTAGATCGACTTCCCGCTACTCTCACTATGGTGAAGAGCACGATACGTAAAGCACTGTCTCGAATATATTTGATGGGGATCTTCCCACCAATAGCCACAATGCCTAGGGTACACCACTGATCAACTATATCATCCACTGTCTGATCACCTCCTCGTGATCCAGTAAGAGATATAGGCTCTCCCCGCTAGGACAACCCTGTCAAGAAATAGATGTCCTCGACATCTATGCTCAGTGTATGCACTCCAATCGCAAAATGCCACTGTATTGGATCCCAACACCGGATCATGTGTGTCAGCAGCAGAACTTGGGCCCTCATTCCTGAGACTCTGAAGTATTTGAGAATCCCACAGTGCCTCAATGCAGCAATGCATCGAGGTTCATTCTCAGCTTGAGCATCATCAACTTCGTGCTCTCATTCTCGCCACTCGAGAACCATATCTGTCACCGTGAACCTGTCAAAAAGGGCATTTAAACATCATTAGAACCATTTCCAATCATCAAAAGACTTTATTTTGGGTTGGGAATTGGGTTGTATTTGGGGGTTTGCACCGGCGCAGGACATCATTACTGA
This sequence comes from Larix kaempferi, assembly GCA_027924585.1. NCBI lineage: Eukaryota > Viridiplantae > Streptophyta > Pinopsida > Pinales > Pinaceae > Larix > Larix kaempferi. The sequence goes on along the minus strand of BSBM01000742.1, from coordinate 22,029,553 downwards.
CAGGGCACCGCCGATGCAAATTACCCTTACGGGTTTTGCGCCTACTAATTCCCGGTGCAAATCCCGTAAGTAGGGATTGCGTCGACCTGCGAGCGCATATCCCCCCACCAAATCAACCCAAAACCCTCTAAAATGCAACAAAAACATAAAAGTGATCCACTAGAAAGTTAAATAGCAAAGGTTAGGCTTACCTGTCTCTGACGGCACGCGAACGGTTGACCATAGCTCCCGGAATCAACAAGCGAAAAATGGCTCCAGATGGCACTTCACACTACTCCAACTTGGTAAAAAACAATTGTGGTTCTTTTTCACTATTTTTCCCATTTTTATAACTAAAAATGGAATATTCCTTTTTTAATCTGATGCTTTAGTGGGTTATTTACTATAGTTTGAGTTATTTTCTGCATTTTAACACTCGGTTAACTATTTTGACCTAGTCTTTAAGCTTGCAAGTGAAGTTAGGTTCCTAATTAATACCATTTTTCATCATAGTGATCATCTCATGAGTACTATCAGGTATGAACAACTCATCGAGCGTTTTTATGTCATTATTTCGCTTGTTAAATTCAAACTATTAATGACACCGAGCTAACTCTTTATTCTTTCTCATGCTCGTAAAACAATGAGAATAAGTCACCGATTTATAGTTTATCACTTTTTCGGGCTCGTTAAACTCCTACGAAAAAGGAACCCACCTAAGTCTTTCTTTAAGCTCTTTTCAGGCTCTCTAAATATGAAAAGATCGCCAAGCGAACTTGATGCGTTCACGCTTGTAAAAGTATTTGAATGATTGTCTTCCTCGTGATAGTTTACCCCTTTTTTGAACCAGGGGGCACTACTTACGAAAAAGGAATACTCTAGCCAATCATGACTGGAAGAGTCCTCTCTCGCATTGTTTTACCCTTTTCCGGGCGAAGAGGCTAACCTTACGAAAAAGGACCTTTGGAGTCTTCTTTAATTCTTTTCGGACTCTCTAAATATGAAATGACACCAAGTTTACCTTCTATGGACTCGTTAAAATTCAACATTGAAGGGCCCGCCATGGGATGAACCCCTCCTTTCCCAGTTCGAAAAACGTTTGGGATTGGACTCATCTATGAGGTGAGCTATATCGAGCATCTGTTTACCCTCCTCAAGATCGTTAAAAAACAAGTGAGGCACTCATCAGTCATGATGGGGAAAAAGGAAAGTTTTTGTGTTACATTTTAACCTGTGGTAGTACTTAGTTGTTCTTGAACATGACACTCATTTGTATTTACATTTAGTACTTGAGTAATCCATTTTTCATCGAGTCTAGCTAACTTCATGAGTCTTGTTACTCCTTTGGGTCATCCAAAGAATACTTCCACCATTAGTTGCATTAGGAGTTGGAGTCATTCTCGTCATGTCAATACTGCCAAGTAATGCCATGCCCATGTTCAAGATACATTCACTGCTCATCATTTGCGTGCACCCTCTATCATGTCGGTCTACTCTGATTCAGTCTTGCATGTTACTGTACCGTCTGATCTACTCCAAACATCTGTTATCGAGTTTTTTGTCGATGATGGGGGATTCATCATGGCCCTCCTTTGACGAATTCATCCTCGTCGACTTCAACACATCATCCGAGGATTGAATCTAGAAACCAATCGAGTACCTTGGGACTGCATGCCTCAATGGCAGATTACCTCGCTTTCACCATGAGTTTACATCATTGACTCTTGATTGCAATATTTCATCAAGCGTTCAACTTCAACTCATTTATTCGCGCTTGGTGATATGTACTATGATACCTTGGAGATCATTGACATTAATGGTGATTTTCCTTGCGCTTGTTAATGGTATACATTAATGACCGGTAATCAAGTGTTTTCTTCCATGTTCGACTTCAAAACATTGTAATCACATGGATAGATTCGTATCATTGTGGGTTCGACTTGAAGACCCTGGGGACGTCATATTCTACACAGGTTGCGATGGATATTGTTTGAGTTATATTACATGGATCCACTTTGTATTGGTCGTGGTTGTGTTATCATCTCATCATGGATCTACGATTGTGTCTAGTAGCCATGATTGTGTTCAAGCGATCTTTACTACCATGGATTTGCATTGTATTGGTCGGAATCCATGTTGTGAGTCATACGGGACTATGTTCTCAGAGTTAGTTGTACTGCAACATCATCTTCCATCCGACAAGTCCTTTCCATCCTTCTATCAAAGCATTTCACTTGTCTAGTTTTATCAGCTTCATGCTTTGGGGGGCATTTTGTTACACCTAGAATTTTTCCATCATAAGACTTAGTGCAAACATCCCTGAAGTTTCCATGACTAGGAAGTCCAACTGGAGAAGTTGTTGATCCCTTTCCATAGGATCTATTTGGGTCGGTGTAGGTTTCTCCCTACTAACTTGCGTTCAACTAGGTCAGGCGCAGGTGGTAACCTACCAGCTTGCGTCGTCGGCCCATGTTACCTTTTTACAGCATGCGCAGGTGGTTGTTCTAATACCACTTGTGCTAATGTCAGTTAATGTGGATAACGGGCATCTTCGAGCGATTTCTCAAAGTTGTATGACTTGGATATCTATCCCTAGCTTGTAGGTGGGCTGGAATTTGGTTCCCTAACCCCTTGGGAGGATCCCTTAGTCCTCTCCCACTATTTCTCAACTTATTCTATCCTCCTAGTCCTATATATATGAAGCTCCACTCCATTCCAAAGGGAGGAAGGCTATAGCATCCATATGTTGGTGGAATAAGCTTAGGAGATCATCATTCATCTCTTGGAGGCACCCATTTCTCCTTAGAGGCATTGGCTTAGATTGCGATGTTAGGGCTTGGTTGTAATCCTCTCTCTTCTTTGTATTCCCACTTTTATACAATAATACAAAACTCTTTCCATAAATGTCTTGTTGTTCATTGCTATTTATAGTTTACTTCCTTAACTGTTTACTTAGATCAATTATTGTGTAGATGTACTATTACTGCTTGTTTGTCTCGTGCATGTTCTGACAGGTCTTGTAGCTATGAATCTGAAGACCATGGAGCTTGGAGCGACAAAGGAGGAAAAGATCCACAGATCTGAAAGGTAATATTTTTACATCACTTAATCTCTAATTTGATCTAGGAAGGTAGATTTGTATTATGTCTGATTTGTTCTAGATTCGCATTGAACTAGGGAGATCACGCCTTAAGTCCGCTTTCGGTATATTGTTCGGTAACATGAAGCCACCTAGATCACATTCCGGACATATTCCCTGTATCGCGAGGTATATCAGGAATCCCCCCATCCACAATTAATGAACCTCATCCCCTAAAAATATACAATAAAATAAACCAAGAAGCACTCACACAACGATCCTCTCAACAATTTTGTTAAACAAACAATGAATCCATTAGCACTGGTCTTTCATTAGCAACAATACATTTTTAGTCTTTGCTTTTTATCTATCTCAAATCGTTGTTCATCTTATGATATCATGTTGTGAATGTTATTTTGATTAAATTGGAAAAGTTGTTTTTGTCATTTATTTTATATGTCGTGGATGTGCCATTGATTTAATTTGGCGAATGAAAACTTGGTTTAAATTCTGCCTAAATCAAAGACATGGTTCCAATTTGTCTCAATTCAAACAACTCCTAAAAACAACACTCTTTCTAAAATCATTGAACTTAAACTTAAAAATACTTAGCAAACCTTTTTTCAGTAGGGTCTACCCCCCTTGTCTTCGTTAGGAGTTTTCCTAAATGGAGGAGTCAGGATCAAGTGACAACACCTGACTCTTTGATTTCCCCCAAGGTCACACCAAGTAGCTTTGAAATATTTATGTTTCACTCCCCCTAGGTGTGCAGTCTCGGTGGCAACATTATCAATGGTATCAATGCACCCAAGTTATATCCTCCTCTCTTTGCCTACTCTCAATCCTGTATATTCCCCACTCTGCCTCTGCTCAATCTTGGTATCAAAACCCTAGGGATTCTTTTGTCTACATGGAGCTTTATCTCTCTACCTTCGTATGTTTTCCTTCCTCTCTGAAGATACTTCACCGCATTTTCCATGGAGTCTCTCTCATCTCCAGTCTCTTCCATGGCCTGTGTATCTTCTCTGGCACTCTATGTTGAACCAATTCAAAAGTAGAGCCTAGACTTAGATGTTGGCCCTTATCCATATACTCCAGTACTGTGAGATATTACCTTGGTGCTTTCAATGAGAGGAACAGTATATATTACCTCTATGTAATATCCTGGATCAGAATTGATGGATATTATTTAAAAAATAATAATAATTATAAAATAAGCTTTGCAAATAGAAACTAGTAAAGGAACTAGTTAAGGAAGAACTGATCAATGGCTCAATTTGATGACTTCGGGATTAGAAAATTAGGTGAATTAAGGTTATGCCAAATGTTTGGGGATGTGTGCAGTAGAAAACATGGAAGAAACAATTCCAACTTCCAATTCCTATGCACAAATCACTAGAGACATTTACTTTTCAACAGTCAGCAAGAGTTGATGTCTACTTCGATGCTTCCTGGGCCTTCCAACATATGCAAACTAAAATTAGAAGTGTACACCTGAATGAAACCAGGGGGCATGTCAGGAATTAAACTCTGTAATAGATGTTGGATCGGTGTTTCAGGGAATTTTGGAGGCTACAGATGAATTTGGAAGCAAAATGGTCAAGTGCGCTATGTAGGACTGCTCACCTAGTAGTTTTCTAAACTCTCTCAAACTAACTCAGATGTCTCCAAATTCTCAGGTACAGGGTTTGTGGTGATTAATTAATGTCTCGGGAACCTTAGACATCCATTAGTCATTAATTGATGCATAAAGAGCTAGTCTTCCATTTATTTGTCTCAAATGGATTCATATGCTTACAAATTTCAGTTCTGTAATAAAGGAGGGTTCCAGTACATCATATTAAACAACAGCAAGTTTAAATCAGAGGGCTTGAGCAGAGAATTAATATATTTTAACACTCAGACATTCAGTTGATCTCCAAAGCTAGAAATTCTTACAATATGAAGAGAATAAGCATCATAAGAGAAGGAGGAGATAAATTTATGTACTGTATCTGATAGATGGATGATATCAGGGCTGATGGATGTAGATGAAGGAAGCACTGAACATTCTGGGCTGCACTGATCTCCTCTTTTGAAATGAGGCAACCTCCCTTTGAGAAATATTCTAATACTCTCTCCAATGGCACACTGATTGATGATCGCTCTCTGGAAGCTTGATAATATTCAATAATGGATGATGTAGATCTTTATATCAGCACTCCATGGCTCTATATCTAATCAATAGCTGACTGGAACATGAAAGAACTTGGGGTTCATCTCCGAAGCAATGGTTGAGGCACATCTCTCAACTCTGAGTAGCAAGAGCTCTCAATGACAAAAATGATTAACCAAAATATGTGAATGGGAATTGGAATCATTATTTTATAGATGAGATAAATTCATCCCCAATCCACCCACACATGTGAGAGAGGAAGGGTGCATTCCTTGAGAGAATTAGAAATTACTTGCTTTGCAAACTTTCATGCTTTTTTGTTCTTTCACTGAAATTGGAAAGTGCACCCTACTTAGCTTTTTTTAGTGTTGCTGTATTTTCCAACCAATTTCTTTCTGCACTTCCCTTCTCTTAAAATTTCATGCTTTGTGCTTTTGCCTGTTTTTTTCCTTACTTTTGTCAGTTTCCACTTTCTCATGCTGCCATCTGGCCTTTAGCTAACTCCTTGATTTTTCTGAGCTTTCCTCTTGAGTAAGTGAGGTCCACTTTGACCTTTTGCGCCCTCCTATCCATGTCATCATCCATTCTTTCCACAAAAATTAATTAATAATGATGAGACATTTATTATTAAAAATAAATTAAAACTCAGAATATTAAAATTAATTAATCACTATAGTATTTGTTCCCAAAATTTACCCCTATTAATTATTCCTTATTTAGTTATTTTCTTAGACCCCCTAGGGATGGGAGGGTCCAATTCTTGACCAAGGCGACTAGGGAAAGGACATGACAGTCCTCCCTTCCCAATACTGCTTGTCCTCAAGCAGTTGCAAACCAGGATGTTGCAGAATCTGTTCACCTTCCCAGGTTGCATCTTCACTAGGCAACCCCTTCCACTGTACTAAATATTCTTCAATGATTCTGCTCCTCAACTTCCTCTCTCTAACCTGGAAAATATTTCCTGGTTCTAAGACCAGGTGTCCTTCATCACCGAGAGGAGGCAATTCTTCTAAAACAATTACTTGTTGGCCAACTTCTTTCTTCAAGCATGACACATGGAAAACATTATGTATCTTGATTCCTAATGGAAGATCTAATTCATAAGCAACTTCACCAACTTTCCTTGTGATCTTATAAGGTCCATAGAACCTTGGTAACAATTTCTCAGCCCCTTTTTATTTCAAAGTAGATTTCATGTAGGGTTGCAACCTTGAGTATACTAAGTCACCTTCTTGGAAGGTTCGATTTGTTCTCTTCTTATCTGCATTCACCTTCTATTGGTTATGTGCAACCTGCAAGTTTTCCTTGAGGGATTTAAGTATGTCTTATCTTTCTTGCAGCCAATCCTTTTCTTTTTATGCTTTGCAATCCCCAAAAATCATATTTGCAAAGGTGGGGGATTCATATCCATACAGAGCTTTGAATGGGGTCATTCTGATGGAGATATGGAATGTTGTGTTATAACAAAATTCCCCCAAATGTAGATAGTTGACCCATGCTTTCTGCTACCCAATAACATAATTTCTGAGATAAACCTCTAGCCATTGATTTACCCTCTCATTTTGGCCATCATCCTGAGGGTGATAGCTTGTGTTGAGATTCAAACTAGTTCCAACTAGTTCGAACAGAGTTTCCCAGAAAGCACTAGTAAATTTGTTGTCTCGGTCACTTATGATAGTCTTGGGTAGACCATGCAATCTGAATATTTATTAAAAAAATAGTGCAGCTACTTGACTGGCTGTAATAGTTGATGTCACAGCAAAAAAATGAGCAAATTTAGTCAACCTATCAACTACTGCAAAGATGCTATCCTTACCCTGGGTTTTTGGCAATCCTGTGATGACGTCCATGGATACACTTTCCCATTTTTGTTGTGGGATTGGTAGGGGTTGTAGGAGACCAGCAGGATGAGTGTGATCCACTTTGTTTTGTTGGCATGCATTACACTCTCTTACATGACTTAACACATCATTATTGAGGCCCTTCCAAGTGAACCTCTCTCTCACCTTTTGGTAAGTTTTCAGGAATCCAGGGTGGCCTGCTACTGGTGAATTGTGGGAAGCCACCAAAATATTTTCTTTTAATTTGGATCCACGCACTAGAAAATTCTATCTTTGTAATAAATGACATCATTGAGGACTTGATAAGCATCATCTTGAATCACCTTATCCAACACTTCAAAAGCAAACTGGTTCTTAGAGTAATCCATAGCTAGTTGAGCTTTCCAATCAGTAGGGACTTGCAGCAAAGAAAATGCAGGTTTCCTAGAGAGGGCATCAACTACCACATTCAACTTACCCTTTTTGTATTCTATGTCAAATTCATGATACTGAATTTTACATACCCATTTTTGTTGTCTATCATTCATCTCTCTTTGGGTCAAGAAATGTCTCAAACTGTTATGACCAGTCTTGACTATGAACTTGCCTCCCACTAGGTACTGTCTGGATTTTTCCAAGGCATGCATGATGGCCAGCATCTCTTTATCATAAATCGAATAATTCTTGTCATGTGGTTGCAAATTTCTGCTCTCATGAACAATGGGATGCCTATTCTGCATGAAAGCTACTCCAATGCCTTCTCCTGAGGCATCGCATTCCAATGTGAAAGGATGAGTGAAATCAGGAAGTGCAAGCACTGGGAAGATTCTCATTACTTCCTTCATTTTGTTGAAATATTTTTCAACCTCATCTGACCAGCAAAAATCGCCTTTCTTGGTGAGATTTTTCAAAGGGGATGTTAGCTTAGAAAATCCTTTTACAAATTTCCTATAGTAAGTGCACAAACCAATGAATCCCCTTAAGGTTGTTATGTTCTTTGGGCTTGGCCATTCAAGTATGGCCTTGATCTTCTCCATATGAAATTTGAATTCTTCTTTCCCAATGATATGACTAATTTAAAGGATCTCAGTCAATCCAAACTCACATTTGGACAATTTGGCATAAAAATATTGTTCTGCCAGAAATGTCAAGACATTGTCTAAATGGTGCAAGTGTTCTTCCCATGTCCTACTATAAATCAGAATATCATCAAAAAATACAAGGACATACTTACGTACCTTCTTACTGAAAATTTTGTTCATGCAGGATCGGAAAGTTTATGGTGCATTGATCAGGCCAAAAGGCATGACAAGAAACTCAAAATGTCCATAATGGCATCAGAAAGCAATTTTCTGAATGTCTTCATCCTTCATCCTGATTTGGTGGTATCCAGAGTGGAGATCAATCTTAGAAACATATTTGGCTCCATGCATCTCATCCATCAATTCATCAATCCTTGGGATAGGATATCTGTTCTTGATGGTCTTCTTGTTCAAAGCCCTATAATCAATGCACATGCACATTGTTTCGTCCTTCTTTTCTACTAGGACCACCGATGATGCAAAGGGACTTGAGATTGGTCTTATGAATCCCATATCAAGTAGCTCTTTTATGGTCTTCTCAATCTCATCCTTTAATCTTTTAGGGTTCTTATAAGGATGTATATTGATTGGAAAAGTGCCAGGTTCCAGCTCAATCCAATGCTCAATACCTCTGTCAAGAGGCCTTCCATGTGGAAGATCTTCAAACACTTTCTTGTGTTTGTGTAGTATCATTTGGATGTCCTCCGGATTGTGTGACACATCAATGGAAGTCCATTTATTGGTGATGAAACATTCATTATCCCACTCAATATCACCATGCATCAATACCAACCTCATACTATTTGCAGAAATCACTTGTTTTGGGTAGGTGTTGACACCCTTCAAAACCACTTGTTTTCCTTCAACATCTTTGAAGCTCATTTGTGGAACTTGGTAATTAAATAAATGATCACCAATGGAGTACATCCATTGAACTCAAAACACCACATTGGTATCAGCCACATTGACAACATAAAATTTGTCAGTCACAGTATGGTCTCCAAGAGTCACTTGCAATTTTGGGATCCATCTGTTACACTCCATAGTGTTGTTTCCCGGAATGATGACAATGAAACCTCCAAATTTTTTTGTTTGTATATTTCTCCTCTCTACCATGGATGCATCAATAAAATTGTGGGTGGCACCCCCATCGACCAAAACTGGTACTTTTTTTCCTTGCACAACACCTTTGAATCTCATCGTATGGAAGCAGGGAACTCCGCTTAACACTGCAATTTTTCTTTTTGGCTGCGTGGGTTGTTCTTCTCCTGTTGTTTCATAACCATCATCTACTGGTGCCTCTTCTTCCACTTCTTCCTCCTCACTTTCCGAAAATACCTCAATGTAGTGTGCTTTCCCCTTAGCACATTTGTGGCCCGGAACCCAAGGTTCTTGACAAGAAAAACATAGTTTTTTCCTTCTTCACTCATCTCGATCTTTGTATGAGTATTCCTTCTTGTTCGGGGCAGCCACATTTCTGAAAGGTGGTATTTGATTCTACAATTTAGAAGGAAAATTAACCTTTGGAGGATATCTTGTTCTTGGGATTGCATCTTGCATATCCCTTTTTATGCTCACTGCTTCTTGTAAGGTAGCTGGTCGGTAGGCCTTTACCAGACCTTTCAATGGTTCTTCTAATCCTCCTATGAATAGGAGGATCAAGCAGAGTTTAGATATTTTAGTGACCATCACTGCAAGCTTTTGGAACTCTGAGATGTAAGCTTCAGGAGTTCTGGTTTGCTTCACATGTGCCAATTCCCTAAAAGAGATTTCAGGGTCTCTTCTATCAAACCTCTCCATTAGTCTCTTAGTGAAATCTTCATAGGAAATCACTTGATAATGGAACAAGGTTCTCATGCCATGGAACCACTATTCATTTTCCTCTCCTTCCAAATGCAAAGTTTCCATTCTAATGGCATCCCTCTCAGCCATGGCATTCAGTTGAAAATAAGTTTCTAGCTTCTGCACCCAGGAGCTAGCAGTACACTTTGAGGATCCATTAAAGAAGGGTAATTGGATCTTACTAATTGCATTTCTCAACTCATAATTATGTGTTGGCAGCCTATGACCTCCCCTTGGATGATTTTTATACTGTGCTTCACAAAAATCCTTGAAAGGCAATTCCCTTCTGCATTCTTCACCCAAAGTTTGGTATTCTACATACCGATCCTCCCAGGAAGCAATTGATTCAGTTGGAACTTCATGATCCTCCTTGTGTTCCTCCAGTAAATTTGGAATAGTCTATCGAGTTTGATCCTTGAATTCCACTTTGAACTCATTAGGCCTATTATGAGGCCCATTCTTTGAAAAGATAGATCCACCAACGATATTCCTTTCTTCATGTTGAGAGCCATTGCTTCTCCCTTCTACATCTTTATGTCCTAGATGCTTAGCCAATAATTCTCTGGTGTCTTGCCCAGATTGGATGATGTTTTGGGATATGTCATGGAGCCCCTTTAACATAATCTGCACAAATATTTTGAAATATTCCTTCTCATCTAATTCAGACATGTCTTTTATCGTGTGTATATTCCCTCTAGTAGATTCCACCTCTTCTTCAACAAGAGGTTCTTCAGGGTTCTTTCCTTTGGGGAATGGAAACCTCCTCGGACTCGTCAAAAATTTTAAAGAGCAGGTTCATAGAACCATGCTCTGATACCACTGTAGTATCCTGTATCATAATTGATGGATATTATTTAAAAAAATTTAATACTTATAGCAGAATTTTTGCAAACAGAAACTAGTAAAGGAACTAGTTAAGGAAGAATTGATCAATGGCTCAATTTGATGAATCCGGGATTAGGAATTAGGTGAATTAAGGTTCTTCCAAATGTATGGGGATGTGTGCAGCATAAAATATGGCAGAAACAGGGCCAAATTCTAAGTCATATGAACAAAGCATTGGAGCCATTTACTTTTCAACAGTCAGCAAGAGCTGATGTCTACTTCGATGCTTCATGGGCCTTCCAGCATATGCAAACTAAACTTAGAAGTGTACACCTAAATGAAAATAGGGGTCATTTCAGGAATTAAACTTTGTAATAGATTTTGGATCAGAGTTTCAGGGAATTTTGGAGGCTACAGATGAATTTGGAAGCAAAATGGTCAAGTGCGCTATGTAGGACTGCTCACCTGGTAGTTTTCCAAACTCTCTCAAAGTGACTCATATGTATCCAAATTATCAGGTGCAAGGTTTTTGGTGCTTAATTAATGTCTCAGGAACCTCATACATCCATTATATCAGAAAATAGATTCATACATAAAATTTACTGGCCAAAATGGCAAAACTAGTCATTAATTGATGCATAAAGAGATAGTCTTCCATTTATTTGTCTCAAATGGCATCAGAGGCTTACAAATTTCAGTTATGTAATAAAGGAGGGTTATGATACATCATATTAAACAGCAGCAGGTATAAATCAGAGGTCTTGAGCAGAGAATTAAGATATTTTAACACTCAGACCTTCAGTTGATCTCCAAAGCTAGAAATTCTTACAATAGGAAGAGAATAAGCATTAGAAGAGAAGGAGGAGATAAATTTCTGTACTGGATATGATAGATGGATGATATCAGGGCTGCTGGATATAGATGAAGGGATCACTGAAAATTATGGGCTGCACTGATCTCCTCTTCTGAAATGGGGCACCTCCCTCTAAGAAATCTTCCAATACTCTCTCCAATGGAACATTGATTGATGATCACTCTCTAGAAGCTTGATGATCTTCAATACTGGCTAATGTAGATTTGTATATCAGCACTCCATGGCTCTGGATCTGATCAATAGCTGACTGGAACCTGAAATACCTTGGGGTTCATCTCCCAAGCAATGGTTGAGACACATCTCTCAACTCTGAGTAGCAAGAGCTCTCAATGAAAAAAATGATTAACTAAAAGATGTGAATGGGAGTTGGAATCATTCTTTTATAGATGAGGTAACTTCATCCCCAATCCACCCACACGTGTGATAGAGGAAGGGCGCATTCCTTGATATAATTATCAATTACTTGCTTTGCAAACTTTCTTGCTTTTGTGTCCTTTCATTGAAATTGGCAAGTGCGCCCTACTTATCTTTTCTGAGTGTTGCTTGCTTTTCCAATTGATTGCTTTCTACACTTTCCTTCTTTTAAACTTTCATGCTTTGTGCTTTTGCCTGTTTTTTTCCTTGCTTTTGTCAGTTTCCACTTTCTCATGCTGCCATCTTGCCTTTAGCTAACTCCTTGATTTTTCTGAGCTTTCCTCTTGAGTAAGTGAGGTCCACTTTGACCTTATGCGCGCTCCTAGCCATGTCATCATCAATTCTTTCCACAAAAATTAATTAATAATGATTATACATTTATTATTAAAAATAAATTAAAACTCAGAATATTAAAATTAATTAATCACTATAGTATTTGTGCCCAAAATTTACCCTTATTAATTATTCCTTATAATTTAATTATTTTCTTAGACCCCGTAGGGATGGGAGGATCCAATTCTTGACCAAGGCCACTAAGGAAGGGACATGACACTCTATGTCTGTGGTTTCCAATCACAACCTCACCTCATTGGTGCCTTCTCATGCGTATTGAGTTCATGTATTACAGTATACTTGTGGAAGATTAGTTCTGTTTCTACATGTAAAATTGGTTTTGTTTCTACATGGAATATCACCCATGGCGCATGGAGGAATGACGAAATGTAATGTGGTATATAGACTGCCCAGAGATGAAATAAAGACAAATTTAGGGTAATGTGTAAAGATAGATGGTGTTGTTGCATTGGGGAAATTTTTTTAATACTGCCAGAAGTTAAGATGATGACATTGACGTAGGTATCAAAAGTTTGTCTATCTTTGTTTGTGTGTTGCAGTGTCGCTTCTGTCTTTTCTACATTGTGGGTTTCTACGTTCCCTTGTTTTTCTCTCTTATATTGTCAGTTTGTAATTCAAGAGGTGCTTGAACAACTCTATGTTTCCACCCATGCAATTTTTTATTGATTTTCTCCATAGATGAAAAGGACTCATCGGACATCTTGACCTCCAAGAATGAAACTGTTGCTGCGTGTTGGCGGAGTGTTGAAGCTACATATATAATGGTGACCACATTGAAAAGTGGAACATTGTTGTTGGTGCATTCAAAAGAAGATTGTTTCTTTTGTTCCCAACAATGGTTGTTTGAACTACATTGAAGAAACAAAGACGCCATTACAAACAAGCAACACTCACCTTGTTTTTGCATGAAGATGCTTGTCTCCTGAGGGTTGTCTCAATTAACTTAGGATGATCACTGCCATACAACGATGTTAGTTTGGCCTACGTCAAATATTTGGTGACTTTGGAAGAATTTTCGGGATATTATTTGAAAGAAGACCTTATCAAAAAATATGCAACCATTGCAAGTACCCAAAGGGTTCACAAGCGACTATGACATTTATAGAGTCAAACATATATTTATTGGAATGATTATTTTTTAGTTTTGTGTAAATGTTTATCGAAGAAAATAATTTCTAAGAGAATAGAGGCTATCGGATTTGATTTTGGTTGCATGCGCTTGTGTTGGGTTTAACCTCATCATTCTTTGTGGAGTATTAGTAACCTCAAGTGATCGAGGAATTGAAGTTGTTCACCATCAAATTCATGATTTTGCGAGCACTCATAATTTTAGTTTTGGTGTGGTGAGCGTGGAGCTCCTCGGCGATCTAGAAACGAGCCTTAGAAAATTTGACTGAAACGCCTGTAGTGTACAATTGAAGTCAATGCTTGTTTAAAACTTCATTATATTATTTGTGGCACTATTCTTTGGATTTTGGAGGGAGTCTTGTAGTCTATTGTTTATTTGTTGGATTCTAAAAGAGGACTCTTATCTATGGGCATTATCATCTGTTGGACATTCTCTAGTGACTATTTGAATTGGAATCGACAAAATCTGCAGATTTCACTACCACAACTGAGCATCATCAACACATCGACTTCAATCACTAAAGGATTTAGAGGTAAAACATTTCATCTCTTAAGATAAATTCAGCTTCAAATTTTGCATCAAGTCGTAACTTGCAAATAGTGTTTTTTTATAAGTTTTATTGTATTTTTTATGCTTGCAATTGTTCCCTTGTAAGTGTCAAATTGACTGAGTTGTATTCGAGTGCACTCTTGTTTGAACACGACACCCTTTCATTCTCTGAATTGAAGTCTTAATTGTTGAGTATGTTTGTAAAAGGGTGGAGTTGCAAGAAGCCCTTCTTTTGAGTGAGTCTTCAATCACATGTTTTCAATGGCTTGGTAGAGTTACTGAACACTCTACTTCTCTCTTCTATCGACAACACTGTCACATGATCGACAAAATAACACTCACTCACAATCGAAATTGTGTACAATAATCACAAGACACACTTGATTTTTCTATATCTTGAGTTGCAACTCCTACAAGAAGAAATACATCCTGAACTTGTTCTTATTCAGAACAATCCTCTTTTCTATGATTCATATCAACAACCTACACATGTTTGAATCAATGATGTCACTTTTGAAGCACATGATGCCACTACATAAGCAAAAGAAAATGAAGATGAAGTTATGCATACAGAGGTTCCACTTGTTCTTTCCAATCCTATCATCAGACCTTGGGAAGAGATTGTACACAACAAGCACATAAATAGCCTTGGATACTACAAGGAATTGATTGTTCACATTCCTGATTTCTCCAAGCCAATCTAGTTTTCAAAGTGTTGGGTTCTTGAAAGAAAGTTAATCTTCATCTACACCTGCTTAGAGTTCGAAATTACAACATTGTAAACGAGTTGGCCACATGAAGTAATAATGTTTTGATCTTCATCATTGTAAGCATTTTGTTAAGCATACCCATTCTTCTTACATATGCTTCATGTTGAAGAAACCTATAAGAGAGAAAATTAACTATGGGTGGATCACTTCTTAGCAATGGCCATCAATATTCAAGAATATTTATAAGTCATACCAAAGAATTCATTCTCGAGTAATGAAAAATATTGCAGTTGAGATATTCTCTTCTCCTCACCTTGTTCTTAGTAGGGGGAATGACTAACGGTTAGAAACAAGTGAGTGAGAACAAGCGAGTCGGAATAAGTGAGTCTGAACCGGTTCTTGAGTCATAGCTATAAATTTGTGCTAGAGTCAGAGCTGCAACACTGAACCCGAATCAAATCCATGTTCTACTAAGCTCCAGAGTTTGTGTTCATCGTAAAACCACTCATTTAGTAGAATGAATCATATTCTACTAGTTTTTGGAATGTTCTAGGAACCTTTGATCTTTAGAGCCAAGTTCTAGAGTTCATGTTCATCATTGAACCACCGTTTAGTAGAATAATTACAACTTTTGTTAGTATTCAAAATGTTCCAAGAACCATTGAGAGAGAACCTAGGTCAATGCTAAGTTCCAAAGAACTGCTGAGCAAGAATCAAAGTTATTGTCAAGTTCCATAGTTTGTGTTCATCCTAAAACCACCCATTTAGTAGAAGACATCGACTTCTGTTAACCTTTGATTCAGAGTGCTTCTTTAGCAATTTGCAACTGTCCTTCTCCATATTTCATCTCTCTGCTTGGACTCACATACACTCCTCGGATCAAAGGGGGAATTATTGGAATACTTAATCCTTTAGGGTTAGTATTATTGTATTTACTATTCACATGAAGACCAAGAGTCACAGTGAATATGAACAATCATGAAGGAGTCCAGGAGATGACTTGGAAGATGAAACCAAGGGTCATTCTCACTGTATTTATGTGTACATACATTAATGAGAAAATTGAGCTTTCATGTCTATTTTTTGTCTTCCATTGGCTTTGCATTCAATCAATTGTATATCTTCCCTATAGGGCATCTAACAAAAAAGTGTAGAACAAGCTTTACAATCAATCATCTTGAATTTGGCCAAGAGATCCATTACATATTTGGGTTTAGAAATAAAAATGTCATCATTCATTTGTAGAACTTGAATTCCCAAAAATAAATACAAAAGACCAAGGCCAGTCATTTCAAAGGTCTCAACCAATTAGTTCTTTAGACCCAAAATTAGATTTATATTTTTGCTAGTGAAGACTAAATCATTTACATAGAGTCAAACGATCAAATGTTCACTATTGACATGTAAGATATAGATGATATGATTATATTCACATTTTTTGAAGCCAAAAGTAAGAAAGAAATGATCAATCTTTTAATACCAAGCCTTGGAGGCTAGTTTCAAACCATACAAGGATTTCCCCAATCAATAAACAAGACCGGTATCCTTCTCAAATCCAGGAGGTTACTCCATATAGATTTCCTCATTTATATATCCATGAAGAAAAAAAAATTTGACATCCATTCGATGTACTTCCCAACCACGTCCAACAACAAGTGAAAGAATCAATTGAACCAAGTTCATCTTTGCAACATGGGAAAAGGTTTCAATGTAGTCAATGCCTTCTTGCCGAGAAAAACCTTATGTTATTACACGGGCCTTATGTCTTTCAAAAACACCATGAGATGTGAAATTGGTTATGCATACCCATCGACATTTATCTATATTCTTTCTTGTGATCGGGGAACTAGTTCCCAAGTTTTATTTTTTATCGAGGAATAGTATTCTATAGCCATAACATTCTCCCATTTAGGGTGACCATGTGTATCTTCATATGTTTCCAGGTCACATGCGCTTAGAAGACATGCCATTAGAGCAACATTGCTACAGTGTTTCTAACTTCTAGTCTTCCTTGAATCATGAATATCTCATGCATCAACTCTGATTGCTTAAATTGTCTTGGTGGCTTGTTGTTAGGAAAAGTGTTCTTATAGTAGGGGAAAGACTACCAACATACTAGGGTATCAGATAGAAATATAAAGTTCTGCAAACATTGTTATTAAGCAAAAGGTTTAGGGTTTAGGAGAATGTGTACCTTATTCAGAAGGTTGATCCAAGCTTTATCCTCTTGTTCTCCAATGCAACAACCTGCAAAACAGTCACAAAACCTTCCTCAAACCAATTTAACTACAAATAAGAGATTGATATTCCTTAGACAATGTAACATCAAATTGTAACAAGATTTGCAATAAATATAAACAAATCTATTTGGAAAGGGAATCATCTCCAATCCTTATTGATAAATGCAGTAAGTACATAAAGCTATACCTCTCCTGCACCGACACCGTCGTAACCAGACTACTCCTCTCTCTTGATTATGAATTCCTTCAACGTAACCTTCTCCACAAATTGGCTCCTTTAGCATCCCTTTCTCAATCCCCTCCCCTTGTATTTATAGAAACTCAAGGAGGGAAGGTTCGAAAGGTGGTTGGCTTGGGAATTTGGGGTAGTTAGGGTACCTACCTCAACTAATCCCAATTTGTGTTTTTAATATATTTTTCAAGATTTCTTAAGACACCCGCGACTATGGTATAGGACAACTAGAGAGTCACTCGCTACTATCCTAGCTTGCATATAGCGGGTGCAACATTTTAATTGATACCCGCGGGTTGTCAGTGTGAAAACCCGCGGCTAACCCGCTTGTTGGAAAGCATAAGAGTCACGGTTATGCTTAAAAGTAGGCAGAGAAAGATGCTTTTAAGGAAAGGATTGCAAGGCTCAGCTCTAGGTCATCTAGGGTCAAGGTAAGCTCTTCCATCCATGGTGTCCTTTTGTGTGACCGACAAGTAAATGTGGTCACAGACGGAGAAGTGCTAATTTGACCGATAACAGATGCCCCCTAATGTATGAGGTCAGAGGGAAATGATGGCCGAAATACATTACAATCCAAGAAGAGGAGGAGTAAAGATGCCGCAGGATGAGATCTCAAACAGTACCTGAAACAGAAACAAGGTCAGCGAGCAGTTTACAATATTGACATCAGGAGATGTTCAGAATGGTTGAACATAATCTCCAATACATAACAGAAAGATGTATATAGAATGGCCACTGAAATACAAGCGTGGATCCATGCCAATCAGGAGATCATAGCCATAACAACAAACTGGATCTATGTCTCATCAAGAGCCAAAAATGGGTGTGGCTCAGTCTTACGCAACTTGGGCAGTAACAAAATATGATGATGTTATTATAGGCCCAAGGTCTTCATCCAAACCGTCCCAAGGTACGAATCCTAACCATGTGAATAAATGAGTTGAGGTCGAACATGGATGACACCATCTGATTACCAGCCATTAATGTGGACCGTTAACAAACGCGAGGACACCCACCATTGATGAAAATGGGGCCCAAGGTACCTAGTACATTCTAACAAGTGTGAATAAGGGGTCTTGAAGTCGAACACCTGAAGAATCCATCGAGTAGGGGACATTGTGGGATGTAAATAACCTTTCGGAGGTTTTCAACATAGACCCAGGTACTTCGCGGTTCAAGGAACCAACAAAACCCCTATTCACCGGCCCTTTCGGAAACAGACTGCGCCCAACCTGAGGTCTCACCCGAGGCGAAGCTGAGGGGGTGGTTGTGGAATCAAGTTTCCACAACTGAGTGATGCGAGTGGGGGGGCTGATAAGCAGCACAATAATTTGCGGGCTGCTGTGGAAAAACTGTGTGAAACCCATGTTCCGCGTCGGATACTTCGGCAAGCACAGGTGCTTTCGCACTAGCGCCTCCAATGACTGTGCAATACATGATACTTTTGCATTATGACAATAAGCTATCAACAGCTTACCTCGCAGCAAATCTCAATGATTCAGCGCGTCAACTAGACCACACGTCTCCTCCAAGTCGATTAATTCTAACCAATCCTACATAACATTCTTTATCCCTTCAAATCGTTCAAGTTCTTATCATTATGTTGCAAGGGATTGAATAAGCATACACTACTGCACGCTCCAATGCTGCGCTTAAATTCAATGTTCAACTATGTGACTAATTGGCAGGTTCATACATTCCCAGACTTGTAAGTGTTGAATACTTAACATTCCTCCATGCATGTATTACTTAACATATTATTCCCATTCTCTGCGGCGAATACATATAAAAGCAATCACATAACAGAAAACTGTAGTATTAAACATTCATACCAAGCAAATGAACAATCACAAACACACAATAATCACATAACACAGAATTTAACGTGGTTCACCCCTCGGATGGAGGTTACGTCCACAAAAACGGTTGTTAATATTGCTCTTTATGGGAAGGGTACAACCGTTCTTAGTCTGAGCACTCATCTGCAGAGCCTTTATAATAGCTTCACAACTCAAAAGATGCTACAATACTCACAATAGCTAGCTCTAAAAGAGATCTCTAACCCTTTCCCATACAATTTTCCCTTATTTATAGATCATGCGCAAGGGTCGTGTCTTTACAATCATTAGGCTGAAACCCTAAGGTTTCCAAAACTGGCGTGGCTAACTGCCACCCTAGCTGTCGCCGTCGACAGCCTGCTCCGGCTGGGACACTCATGAATCACATGCTCGTCTGACAGCCACAGTCACCAAATGGTTGTAACTGCATCATGGATTGTCCCTTTCCACGACTTCACCTACCTGTCGCCATCGGCTTCGTGGCCTAGCTTCTCAACTGCTTGCCGCCACACGTTCGAACAGGTCGCTTTCCTCTGTCGTCCACCTGTTCCTTACCCAAAATAGGTCATGTCCTCATCTGAACTTTACCTGTATTGTGTGCCAAAAATAACTCATGTGCGGTTCTGTGCACCAACCTACTATGCAGCCATGCCTTGGCCCCTACTGCCGCGCGACATCCGTAATTCCTCAAAAACTACCTGTCGCCTGCCACCGCACGCAATGCGCATTCTTTAACACTTGTGCAAAATTCCATCTTGGAACCCGTCCAACAGGCCCCTAACACTCACCTATGGCTCGTCCCAATCCACTTTCAGTTTCGGACGAGGGTGCTGCACCCTCTGGTGTGCCTGCCTTCGATACAAAATTGTGCAGAGTAATTGCTAACTCTGCGACCATATCCTTGGCCTTCTTCTCGAACTCTCGCAGCGTCTCTAGAGTGGCCTGCGAGACCTTTTATTTGGCCAGTTGTTCTTTCATTGTGCCTTCTATTGTCTGAAGTTCTACGAACTTCTCATTGATCTGTTGTATCAGTTCAAGGCCTTCTTGTTTAATGGGATTCAACCTATCAGATGCAGCAGCTTCTTTTTCCCTTAGCGCGGCCAATTCTTTTTGTAGGTCCTTGATTTCATTAAATCTTTGTATCTTCTCCCAGGCCGGTGCAATCTTTAATTCTGCATTTGCGGTTTCCACCTGTTGATGTGCCCTCTGCAGATCCTCCTTGATCTTTTGTAGCGCAAGATCTTTGTTCAATCTCAGCACGATTGTATTTACTCCTTCGAGTAAATCCTGGAACTTTGTCACCTGTGACGAAATGTTTTCCATGGTTTTCGTTACTTCCTCAGCTGGTGCGGCGCACTGATCTGATGGGATAATCGGGTGCCTTGCCTCCAGCTCTGCAATATTCTCTCTGTAGGAGGTATCCATTTGTGCCATTTCTGATGTGAGGGCATCTACCTTGGCCCCAATTTTCTTTATAGTATCCTCTACCTCCTCTTCTTCAGCGCATTCCTGAATACTTGCGCAAACTACTGAAATTGTTTCTTTCAACTTCCGGTCTTTCTCTCTAGCCTCAATCAGCTCTTGCAGATTGCGAGTTGATTCCTGTTTTAGCTGATTGATGTCTTCAGCCAACTTGACACTTTGATCGTATGAGGCCAAGCCTCTCTCATGAATCTCTTCCGCCACTTTGATGTGCAGCTCATTCAAGTATTCTAGGGGCAGATCCCCAATATTCAGGTCAAGGTGTGCAATCTTTATCGCCTCCTTAACTGCTTCATTAGGATAGATGAGGTAACTTGGCTCAAGGTTCAAGACATGCGGATACTTACTTATGGAAATAGGTGGTCTGCTTTGCGTGCTTGGCCCTCCCGACTTCCCGTTAGCATCTGAACTTGGCTGTCCCAACCCCATCTGTGCTACCATTGACTTGACCTCCTCCATAGCTTGGATTATGGTCAGCTGAAGTTGTTCTTGTTTCGCTTCTTTTTCTGCGTAGGTTTATTCCCACACTTCCTGCACTTTAGTTGCGATCATCTCATAGTCATCCGGGTGGAGCTTTGGGTCGAACTCTGGCTTTTCATCCTTTCGCTTCTTGCGCTGGCCTCTTGA
The DNA here is from genome assembly GCA_027924585.1 of Larix kaempferi. Classification (NCBI taxonomy): domain Eukaryota; kingdom Viridiplantae; phylum Streptophyta; class Pinopsida; order Pinales; family Pinaceae; genus Larix; species Larix kaempferi. The sequence continues at coordinate 22,008,322 of BSBM01000742.1, read as the reverse complement.
GTCTGAATGGATTTCAGTAGCCTTTCTTTTGCGTTCTGCCAGTTCCTTTTCTTCAATAATGGGAGTTCCTTCAAGTAACCCCCCCTTTTTCTTTTCCTTCTTTGCTGCTGTGTCTTCACTATCTCCTTGAGTATCTTCTTCATCTGAACTTTTGATGTTGATCTTGGTCGTGGAGACAGGTGGGATGATCTGCTCATAATCCGATGCGTCTTCTCGTGAGGCGGGGACATTCCATTCAGCATCCCAATGCTCCATCATTGCTTCAATTTCCTCCTCATCCAGGCGATAGAACCCTGGATACCACAGTCCTTCCTCCGCATCATCCCGTGGCTAAATGTGTGACCGATGCCTCTTTGCCAGGAATCTCATGATGCATGTGAATGTGTCGGTCACTGCCCTTGATATGCACGGCATTGACAAAATCGTGTCGCGCAGCTGGTGATAGTAAACATGAAAAACTTCAGTTGTGTGGCGTTGTCTGGTCACCTTCGAACTTGCCCATAAGTTGTTGAAGTGCGTCCCACGGCCTTGTCCTGGTAGAGTTGGGACGCCTTGATACATATCCGACTCTTTCCATCCTACAAAGGCTACCAATATGAGTAGCCATCCGTAATGGAATAATGAACCATTGTCTTGGGTCCCCTCAACATCTACCAAAAATTCGTTGAGTAGGTACTGGCACCAATTATAGGGTACCCTGCGCAATGTGTTCACCACTAGTTTTATCGCGACTGCCAGTACCTACAGCGGTTGACACTTGCGCAGTAGCTTACCTGCTAGCAACTGAACAGTAAACTTTGTTGTAGGATCATTGATGTCATTAGTGGGGAATCTGTGCCCCTTGCGGACAATGACGAATTACTTGGACACTTCGGTGGACAGACCCCGATCCTGTGCTCGTTTCACCATTAAGTTAGTAGGGTCCTCTCCGCGCTTGTTTAGACTTGTGATATAATGTATCAGATCTATACTTACATCAACACGGGTATCCAACCAAAGTAATCCTTCGTGCATGCAGGACAGCAACACGCACACCACGACCATGTACTCAATGCTCTTAGTAAAATGTGGCATTTGTAATAGATTGAGCAACCCTGAGGGTTGTATGGGATTTATCCAGTCCTGGACCTGTAGACTTTCAACTCCAGTCTTTCCATCCACGACCCGGCTGAGATATCCGCTGGGTCGAAACTGTGCGTAGTTCTTCGGCTTGGCTAATGTATTTTCCAGTAACTCATAATCTTCCAACTTACAGTTGGGCACCTCGCCGAGCAGGTTCTCAGCAATTTTCACTTTGGTGGAAATTGTTGGCACCGGGATTTCGTATGCAACGTTTTTATCCAGGTGTACCGGTGGTGCATCATCCTTCCGTGGGGGGATATAGTCTGGCACCGGATAGAAAGATAGGTTCTTGACAAAATCGCGTCGCGCAGCTGGTGATAGTAAACATGAAAAACTTCAGCTGTGTGGCGTTGTCTGGTCACCTTCGAACTTGCCCATAAGTTGTTGAAGTGCGTCCCACGGCCTTGTCCTGGTAGAGTTGGGACGCCTTGATACATATCCGACTCTTTCCAGCCTACAAAGGCTACCAATATGAGTATCCAGCCGTAATGGAATAATGAACCATTGTCTTGTGTCCCCTCAACATCTACCAAAAATTCGTTGAGTAGGTACTGGCACCAATTATAGGGTACCCCGCGCAATGTGTTCACGACTAGTTTTATCGCGACTGCCAGTACCTCCAGCGGTTGACACTTGTGCAGTAGCTTACCTGCTAGCAACTGAACAGTAAACTTTGTTGCAGGATCATTGATGTCATTAGTGGGGAATTTGTGCCCCTTGCGGACAATGACGAATTACTTGGACACTTCGGTGGACAGACCCCGATCCTGTGCTCGTTTCACCATTAAGTTAGTAGGGTCCTCTCCGCGCTTGTTCAGACTTGTGATATCATGTATCAGATCTATACTTACATCAACACGGGTATCCAACCAAAGTAATCCTTCGTGCATGCAGGACAGCAGCGCGCACACCACGACCATGTACTCAATGCTCTTAGTAAAATGTGGCATTTGTAATAGATTGAGCAACCCTGAGGGTTGTATGGGATTTATCCAATCCTAGACCTGTAGACTTTCAACTCCAGTCTTTCCATCCACGACCCAACTGAGATATCCGCTGGGTCGAAACTGTGCGTAGTTCTTCGGCTTGGCTAATGTATTTTCCAGTAACTCATAATCTTCCAACTTACAGTTGGGCACCTCGCCGAGCAGGTTCTCAGCAATTTTCACTTTGGTGGAAATTGTTGGCACCGGGATTTCGTATGCAGCATTTTTATCCAGGTGTACTGGTGGTGCATCATCCTTCCGTGGGGGGATATAGTCTGGCACCAGATAGAAAGATAGGTTCTTGACTGTGGCCGACTGTAGTTTCAGTGGTGTGCCTGACTGAGCCTGCTCTGTAGCAGTTTCCTTCCCCTTGTTGGTTCCTACAACCTGCCTTACTGAACTTCAGGACGAAGCCCCCTTTGTGGCCATCATATCTGCTGGAATTGCTGAAGGTTCAAATAACCAGGAGAGATCTTCCAACTAGTTTGGCTTGCTCATACGATGTGCTTTCTCACTCAGCTCTCTGAAAGTTCAAGCAAGGAATGGTAAAACAACTCTGTAACGTGAATAAGTGGCCGAGCAAGGTGTATTTATAGCCTCTGTGGGTCTGCAACGTGGCCTATGGAATTTACCGAAGCAATTGATATTGCATTTAATAACCAGGTCATCCTATGATTTTGGTGTTGCGATCCGATCTTTGCCATTGTGCGAGTTCTGTTTCCTTAATTGCCAAAAGGTTGTCAGTCAGGCCAGCACGTCAACTCCATCTAGTCAGCGTTAAATGTTCAACCTGCCAGCCGGATTTCAGTACGATAGGGATTATTTCGGCCTTTATGGTGTTCCAACTTGTCACATCCATCCTTAACATTTAAATTGTGCCAATGTCGTCAATTTGGTTAATGACCTAGTAACCATTCGATGATTGCAATGGTAATTGCTTCCGTCACTGTGCGCTGGCGGTTCTCGTATGGGTGTCTCTTTTGTGCACGCTTGCGTCTGACTGTTCTGCATGGCAATCATTCTGTGTTGTGTGCGCGATGAATATTAAGACATGTTCTGCACATCGACTTTCTTCCTTGTATTTTTTTTTTTGTGCGCAACTTTAGCTGTGTTGCGCGGTATGGGTCCCTTAATCATACAAAATTCTGCGCAGCCGAACTATCACGATAAAGCTTTAGTCTACTACCATTTATCAAACTTGGCAGGGTTTCTTCGGTCAATGTGGCTAACTGGACTGCGCCACCATTAGTAACATGTATTACAGTATATGGGCCAAGCCAATGCATCTTAAACTTTCCAGGAAATTTCATGAATTTTCTATCATACAAGAGGACTAGATCACCTACCTGAAAGTTCTTGTTCTTGATGTGGCGATCATGCCATGATTTTTCGTGCTCTTTCTGTACTTGTTGGTGGAATCCTGCAACGAAGCGATCTTCCTCTATCCCAACCAAGTGTAGGAGTCTTTCTTCGAGTGCTGCGCGATCTACCATGCCTGTAAACGTTGCGATTCTCAAGCTGGGAACAATGTAATCCATCGGCATTATTTCTTCTTTCCCATAGGCCAGCCTAAAAGGTGTATGGCCATTCAGTTTCTTGCAGGTAGTCTTGTATGCCCATAGTACAGATGGAATGCGCAGGTCCCAATCGTCCCGATTAACGTTGCATATCTTGGTTAGCGCATTCTCCAACACTTTGTTAAATGCTTCAACAGTTCCATTCGCCTATGGGTGATAAGGCGTACTGTGCTGATGATGAACGTGGAACTCTTCGGTCAAAGCCTCAATGGTCTTATTCAGAAAATGAGTTCCTTGATCACTCATCAAAATATTCGGGCATCCAAACCTTGTAAGGATATTTTCATATATAAACTCTGCGGTTGTAGCTGCGCTACAGTCTTTTACTAGCTTTGCTTCTGCCCATTTGGTGAGGTAATTGGTAACAGTAATGATATACCTTGCACCAGTTCTTTTCCCTGGTGGGTTAATAGGATCCACAAAATCAATGGCCCACTTCTCAAAGGCCTACAATGTCAGCTATGGATTTAAGGGAATTTCATCTCTATGCGATGGCTTCCCTGTTCTTTGACAAACAACGCAATTCTGGCAATGTTCCTTCGAATCTCTATGAATTGTAGGCCACCATAGCCCTGCGCACAATATCTTCTGCGCGGTATCTCACCCTGCATAATGGCCTCCTATGACTCGTGAGTGCACATCAGCTAGTATGAATGGTTTCTCATGCTCTAGCACACATCTGCACAGTACTTCATCCGGTCCCAGCTTATATAGCTGGCCTGCAATTATAGTGAAGTCTGCTACGCGCACTACAAGCTGCTTTTTCTGCTGTTTCATGAACTCTGTGGGTGCGAACCCAGTAATCAGAAATTCAATGATGTCCTTATAATAATCATCAACAACTTGTATAGCGAAAAACTGTGCATCAGGTAGATTGTCTTCCAGATTCATCGGTTCTTCTCCTGACTCAATCCTCGATAGATGATCAGGTCCCAAATTCAACCTGCTTGGCTTAAAAACAATTTCAAAATCATACTCCTGAAAGAGTAGTAACCATTGACATATGTGCCCCCCTAACACTAGCTTATTGACCAGGTATTTCAAGGCAGAATGGTTAGTGAACATGGATAAGTGCGCACCAAGCAAGTAGTGCCTGAACTTCTGCAGTGCATATACCATTGCGAGTCCTTCTCTTTCAATGGTGGTGTAATTTTTCTCGGCAGAAGCCAAATTTCTACTGGAAAATGCAATGGGATGATCAATACCTCCCTCTCCTGGCTGAGCAAGAACAACGCCCAATGCGATACACAACGCATCCACATGGACATGAAATGGCTTCTCCCAGTCCGGAAAAACTAGGATCGGTGCAGTGACCATCTTCTCTTTTAATGCGTTGAATCCTTTCTCACAGTCCTCATTCCAAATGAATGGTACATCTTTCTTCAGTAGCTTCTCCATGGCTGCGGTTATCTGCGCATACCCTTTTATGAATTTCCTTTAATATCCGGTATGTCCCAATGTGATGCGCAGCTTCTTGACTGAATTTGGTGTAGGCAAGTTTACAATAACTGTGATCTTCGTAGGGTCAACCATCAAGCCCTGTTTGCACACAATGTGTCCCAACAAGATTCCATAGGGAACACAGAAAACACACTTCTTCAAGTTTAATGAAATTTGATGCTATCTGCACTTTTCCAGCATCATCTTGAGGTTTGCGGCATGGTTTTTCAATAAATCGAAAATGGTCCAATCATCAAAGTAAACCTCTAGAAACTTATGTATAAAATCCTTAAATGCTGCGACGACCACTCTAGAAAATATGGTGGGTGCATTTTTCAGACCGAAAGGCATCACTATGTACTGGAACGACCCCCATTCTGTAGCAAAATTCGTCTTGTGCCTATCTGCACAATCAATCCTAATCTGATGGTAACTAGAGAATCCATCAGTAAAAGAGTAGGCCTCATTCCCTCTAACATTATCTAGCACTTCATCTGTAAAAGGTGTGGGAAATGGGTCATGCATTGAAGCGTCGTTCAGTTTTCTGAGATCCACACAAATCCTGATCTCGCCCTTTGTTTTCTTATCCTGGATAACCATCGGGCTTATCCATTCAAATTCTTCAACTGGCTCAATGATCCCTGCATCGAGCATCTTATCGAGTTCTGCCTTAACTCGCTCTTTATAGCGTGGATTCAATCTATATGGTCTTTGCTTTACAGGCTTCGCGCCAGGCTTAAGAGGAATTTTCATCACTCTTAAGTCTCCCAGTATACCTTTCATCTCTATGAATTTAGTCGGGAACAGTTCGTGATACTCCTGTAGGATGCCCGCGACCTCCTCGACTGTGTCTTCATCCCAATAGTCTCCGATAGCTGCGAACTTTGGCTCTTCATTGGTGCCAATGTTCACTTTTCTTGTCTTTACGGATCCGCTCATATCTAGGATTTCTAGTGGAGGTCCTTCTACCTCACGCGCGCCCTCTGATTCAGGTATCTTTATGTTTCGCGAGTCGTCCTCATCACTGTCTGCCTGAGATGCAGATTCATCAGCGAGGTTATAACAATCAAGAGCAGGCTCTAATTGTTCCTCCCATTCCGGGTGTAGATGCGTAGGTATGCTCTTTACGCTAAAGAATTCTTCTAGGGTCATATTTCCATCAGCACAGTCTGGTCCGAATATTTTTTTCTGAAGAAGTTGCAATGCATCATTGATGCTCGGATGTCCATCTTCGAAATTGAAATCTGTCTGAAGCTCACGGTCAGGGTAGACCAATCTGTTGTGCCCCTACGCAGTTCCAGGTCTAGATACCATTTCTTTGGAATCGGTTCTTCCAGCGTATGCACAAACAAATGCACCCATTCCGTTTGTGGTCTTTCCACCCAAGCATGTGAACAAGTTTCCATGTGATCCCTTGGATCTGTCTGTCCATTATATTTTGCAAAAGGTAATGTAACCTTCTCAGCGAATCTGATTTGCATCTTAATTATGCATTGATCCCATGTAGTCAATGTTTGCTTGTGCACATCCCACCATCTGGTAGGTGTCTCACACAATGCTACATCTAATGCTTGTAAGCGGTGTTCATCTGCAATTGTTGCAGTATAATCTCTGATGAAAGAATAAACGTTAGATGAACCATCATATGTGGGGATTGGGCTTACCTTCTTTCCAATCCAGCGTATCGACTTTGTGACCTGCGCGCATCTCCTTGCAGATACTTCATGCATGCGACTTTTCCAGTTCTCCAAACCTGCATCCGATTTTGAAATTCAAGAGTTGTCGCATCTCCAGCTGAGTGTACCATCTGCAATAGGGTTGATGTAATCTTCCTGGTTTGCGGTCAGTTTGTACAACCATTCCAAATCCTGAGCTTGGTATTCCTCTTGAATCGTCTCACTGTATCTGGCTCCGTCCGTAGGGTCCAGTGGTGCAATCACCCTGAGATGTTTTCCTTCAAAGATCATCTTCCTGGTCTTCAGATTTATGACTGCAAGGTTATCAATAGCTCAGTCAATCCCCAATAATGCCGGGAAAGGCTAACTATCATCCACAATCTCAATAACCTCGAAATCAGCGTGACTCTGTACTCCATCAACATCAACAACCACATTGGCCAACTGTCCAAATGGTATGACTTTTTCCTGATTGGCCATTCTCAACTAGATAGGTGACCATGAGAGCTTTGGTCGCCCCATCTGCTGCCATGTCTGCTTAGTCAAGACATTGACCTCTGATCCTAGGTCAACAATGATTTCATCCATTTCGTAATCTCCTATCTGCGCATTGAGTCTCATTTCTCTGCCTATTCTCTTATGTTTCTTGATATGATGAACTGTGCTATCAGTAGTGTCTTCTCCACTGCGCGGTTCGTACTGATCTATAACCTTCTGCAGTTCTGTTATATCATCCGGGTTCTTTAACAATTTCATGCAGCTTCTAAGGAACTGCGCAACAGAGGTGCATGTCTCTGTTGCGACGCTTGTGTTGTCATAAGCAGTCGGTATGTCTTCCACATATGGCATTTGACTGCGCAGCGGGATCCTCAGTGACTTTGGTGCCGATTCTCTAAGGATATCCCGCGCTTCAGTAAATGGTCCTTTGTTCTTCGCCAAGTCGAAAGCAGGTGTTTTCTCGGCATCTTTTCTTATCCATTGTGTCTCAAGGGGTGTTTTCTTAGTTCCAAAATATCTAGAAGTTGAAGCTTCTGCTCCTCAATCGCACCCTGTCGCAGCACTGCTGCGCATTACGACATTGATGCTTGGATCTTCAGGTCTCTACTCTGCTGCAATACATTGAATGTTTGGAGTTGGTGGGTCTATCCTTCTGCATTTCTGCATCTCAACCTCTAGTACGGGGCAATCTTCAATAACATGCTCAAAAGATTTACAGTAATTGCACGTAGTGCATGGGTTGGTACAATCCCTAGAAACATGACCTGGTTGGCCACAATTATAGCAAATTACTTGACCACGGCCTCTTCCTTGCACCGGGCCTCTTCCTCTTCCGTGGTATCCACCACCACGGCCTCTATATCCCCCCTGGTCATATTATGGATTCTCTTGCTTTGGTTGGTTGTCTTCTTGGACTTGGTATATTCCAGCACCTCGCATCGCTTCCATATTGCACTTTCTTTCATTCATCAGCGCATATGTGCGACAGTTGGATTCATCATGTCCAACTGATTTACAGAAATTACAATACAAGCTCTTAGGTGTTTTTACATATTTATGTATGAGATAACAGTATTCTGGTTGGTGTCCTCTACTTCTACAGATTTCACACCATGGTTCTTGGTTCTGATTAATCGGGTTGGGTGCACCACTGTTAAGATAGTCTTGAAATAAAGGGCAATGTTCTTTAGTGTGGCCTTCTCCCTTACAAGTTGTACACCAGACATCATGCCTTGGTTCATATCTTTGTTCCTTTCCATTCTTCATGCTTTGCAGTTCTAGTGTTAATGTGGTCAACTAGTTCTGGATCTGTGACATCCCAGAACTAGTCTCGCCAATCGACGAAGCCTCTAGCTTCATCGCGATCTCTAAAGCTTCTGCCTGTGATGCAACCTTCTGCTACATCAATGGTTGTCTGATGTGGGGTAGCAACGCAGCAATGAACCATTCTTTATGTTGTTGCGGAGCTATCACAAATGTTACTTGGTCTAGGAGGGTTTTAAACTTCTGGTCAAATTCCCAAACCATTTCATTAGGTTTCTTCTTAATCTCTTTCAGCTTTGTGATACATTGGGATTCGGATTTTGGTTCCTTAAACTCTGCTACCATCGCAGCCTTTATTTTTGCTAAGGTTCCTGGCTATGCCTGAGAATATTTCATAAACCAATGAAGGGCTCTGTCTCTAAAAGTAGTGACGAGCTGTGCTCTCTTCACAGCATCATCCTGGATTTGCTTTACACTCCATACGGCTTCACATAGAAACCAATGCTGATCAGGGTCTTTCAGACCCATTTCTTTGAATATCGACAATTTTATGTCGTTATCTATCATTCTCCTTCCTGGTGGTGTATTGGTGTTTTGATTATGGGGAGGATTCTGATTCTAGGGTGGGTTTTGAGCAGAAAAAGTAAAGGGGGTATTCGGAATAGTGCTAGGGATACCACTCTGTGGACTATTCTGAGACTGGGTGTTCTGGACTGAACTGTTACGATCCGTATTTACCTGCGCACCCACGCCTGTGGTGAGTCCAGTATTAATATTTTGAAGGGTGGGTTGTGCGACGTTCGTAGCGGGTGGGTTCTGAGATAGGGGTGGCGCGGTATCTGCAATCGGCAGATTCTGCAATGTAATAGGATGGATGGTGGCTGATGATGGTGCAATCTGAATATTAAGGTCACACGGGAGTTTGGTATTCACGCAGAGTCCAGGTCCTCCCGGATTCTTTTCTTTATTAAAATTATATATCTTTTTACTTCTCAGTTATGTGTCTCTTCGTCAGAATCACTATATATGTTATTGACCATGATAGATGCGAAAATATTACTGCATTCTTAAAACGCCTTTTTTAGCTAAAAGCATTTTAATGTATAGACTGAGGTTGTTCATGAACTTACCTCTCAACCCTTCGAAAAAGTATGCTTCAGCTTGACTGTAGGACTTCAACATGTCTACAACAAATTCTGTTACAAATCCTTCAAGTATGCTATCAACCCAGAAGTCGACTGCTCGCGTTAGTGGGCTATCTATTGCTTTGAGCTGTGTTGTGAGCTCTGGAGTCCACTCTGTAGGTACTCCTCCTTGAAAACAGGTTTTCTTTTCTGCGAGTCGCGAGATCCACTCATGCAACTCATTTCCAAACGAAGCCTAGAAAATCTCATGAATCTCTCTCCACAAATATGTGTTCAACCACTGTACATCGGTGAGACGCGGGTGTCTGTTCTCTTTCTTTGCAAAATATCTTTCAATCTTGTCACACCAATCCCAGATCTCTTTCCTTTCAGGATGCCAATTGTCTGAACCCAACGGGAACTGGTATTCTTCTTCACACATTACTTTCCAACCACACTATCGCATCACTGGTCTTAGCCAGGCAACAGAACCATTTCTTGGATATAAATAACCTTCCGGAGGTTTTCAACATAAACCCAGGTACTTCGCGGTTCAAGGAACCAACAAAACCCCTATTCACCGGCCCTTTCGGCAACAGACTGCGCGTAGCCTGAGGTCTCACCCAAGGTGAAGATGAGGGGGTGGTTGTGGAATCAAGTTTCCACAACCGGGTGATGTGAGGGGGGGAAAGATTGATAAGCAATGCAATACTTTGCGGGCCGCTGCGGACAAACAACTGCGCAAAACCCCTGTTCCGCGTCGGATACTTCGGCAAGCAGAGGTGCTTGCGCACTATCGCCTCCAATGACTGCGCGATACAGGATACTTTTGCGTTACGACAATAAGCTATCAACATCTTACCTCGCAGCAAATCTCAATGATTCAGCGCGTCAACTAGACCGCACGTCTCCTCCAAGATGATTAATTCTAACCAATCCTATGTAGCATTTTGTATCCCTTCAACTCGTTCAAGTTCTTATCATTATGTTGCAGGGGATTGAATAAGCATACAATACTGCGCGCTCCAATGCTGCGCTTAAATTCAATGTTCAACTATGTGACTAATTGGCAGGTTCATACATTCCCAGACTCGTAAGTGTTGAATACTTAACATTCCTCCATGCATGTATTACTTAACATATTATTCCCATTCTCTGCGGCGAATACATATAAAAGCAATCACATAACATAAAAATGCAGTATTAAACATTCATACCAAGCAAAAGAACAATCACAAACACACAATAATCACATAACACAGAATTTAACATGGTTCACCCCCCGGATGGAGGCTACATCCACAAGAATGGTTGTTAATATTGCTCTTTATGGGAAGGGTACAACTGTTCTTAGTCTGTGCACTCAGCTGCAGGCTCTTCTTGTTCGGATATCCACATCATCTTTTTCAGGATCTTGCATGCAATTAGGGTTTGCATGCAAAATCTAGGGTTTGCATGCACCTGCATGCACTTGCATGCATCCCAGTCACCAGTTTGATGCCTCCAGCACCTTAGCCACCTCATTCTAGCACTCGGGAGCCACTTACTACAGAGTTTTAGCCCTCCTAGGCTGAAAGGCGCCCACTTCTCACCTACTGCCAGAGAAGGGCGCACTTGTTCACCTACCACTGCAGTTCCACTTCAGTTACACTCAGTTAGCTCCGATTCTCCCTGATTTGAGGCTAGTTTCACTCCCGACTGATTGTTTCACTTCCGTTGGACCTCCAGATTGACTAGATGACTTGTTCTGACTTCAGTTAGCCTCCCATGCGCCCCCACTGAGCCTCCTTTCCTTAATCAGTGCTACACACTTCAATTACACATGACACACTCAGTTAGACTCAGTTTGACACCTGGATGACTGGTTCTTGTGCATTGATGACCACCACCGATTGATGATGAGGAGTCCTAGTTGGAGTCAAGCTACTCCATTCAGTGATTCGAATGACCTACTTAGGCAATTCGAATTGCTTAGTCATTGAGACAGTTATATATTGTAATCATTCACCCTTATTGGGATATTGAGCACTGCTGCATGTTTTGCATAGTTTTGCACCATATTTTCTATGTTCATCTGTTGTGATTGATTTATTTGTTCATTAGATCTACTGTGACTAATTTTACACTTCTCTCTCAAAATTAGGTCTCTACGCACTCAGCTGCAGAGCCTTTACAATAGCTTCACAACTCAAAAGATGCTACAATACTCACAATAGATAGCTCTACGAGAGATCTCTAACCCTTTCCCATACAATTTTCCCTTATTTATAGATCACGCCCAAGGGTCATGTCTTTACAATCGTTAGGCCGAAACCCTAAGGTTTCCAAAACTGGCATGGCTAACTGCCACCCTAGCTGTCGCCGTCGACAGCCTGCTCCGGCTGGGCCACTCATGACTCACACGCTCATCTAACAGCCACAGTCACCAAATGGTTGTAACTGCATCATGGCCTGTCTCTTTCCACTCCTTCACCTGCGTGTCGCCATCGGCGTCGTGGCCTAGCTTCTCAACTGCTTGCCGCCACACGTTCGAACATGTCACTTTCCTCTTTCATCCACCTATTCCTTACCCAAAATAGGTCATGTCCTCATCTGACCTTTACCTGTATTGTGTGCCAAAAATAACTCATGCGTGGTTCTGTGCACCAACCTACTGTGCAACCATGCCTTGGCCCCTGCCGCCGCGCGACATGCACAATTCCTCAAAAACTACCTGCCGCCACGCGCAATGCGCATTCTTTAACACTTGTGAAAAATCCCATCTTGGACCCCGTCCAACAGACATTGATGGATTCCCACTCTTCAATGGCGAGGGAAAATTCCACTAATGACTGCAATCCCCAAAGTACTACCCGAAACTCTAAACTTCATTCCCAGATCAAGATGAGTTGAAGTCGATGGGAAGAAGTCCGTTGGAAGGAAGGCCTTAAGGCATCCTCCATCCTCCAACACGAGATATAATCAAAAGGTTGATTTGATATGGAATAGGACTAACCACATGATGAAACATACAGACACCAAGGAATGGCCAACACATGAGGTCAAGGTAACTGCAGAATGGCCGACACAAGGGTTATCCTTGAACATTGAGCATGACACAAGAGTGACATAGGCAACTTTAAAGACAAAGGGACCATGATATCGATCTGTAATGTAGGATACATTAATAGATTCTCCATATGATTGGAAGAGTAACCAATTAGAGAAGTAAAAAACTCTAAGATCAGGTTTATCCTAAGGCCAAAAATAAAACCCAACTTGTTTGAAAGACTCAAAAAGGTGTTGTGTTCAAGGACATAATTGACTTGTTGCCTTTATACTTAAAGATACTTGACATTCTTCCCTTCCCTTTTCTCTTTTTGTTAAAAAATGTCCTTGTTAGTTTTAATGAGTCCAAGATAGGAAACTCAATAGTCCTTCTTCATTTTTTAAACAAGGTCGAAGAAGGAGGGAGAAGACTGCTTGGTGTAAGTCCAACCATGTGTAATTTAACAATTCCATGGGAGGGAAACTCGAGACCTTCTTCATGTTTTAACGAGTTTGAAGAAGAGATAGACTAGTAATCGATAACACTGATCCATGGATTTTAATATCGAGCCTGAATCTGTTCATGCTTGCTGGTGTTTTCAATTTTAAGGAGTCTGAAAAACTTAAACAATAACTCCATACACCCACTCATGGATTTTAATATCGATCCTGCTTTGTTATGTGCTCGCTGGTGTTTTCATATTTAAGACTCTGAGAAACTTAAACAATAACTCCATATACCCACTCGTGGATTTTAATATCGAACCCGAGTTGGTATGTGCTCACCGATGTTTTCATATTTAAGGATTCTGAAAAACTTAAACAATGAATCCATATACCTACTCGTGGATTTCACATCGATCCCGAGTTGGTGAATTCTCATTGGTGTTTTCATATTTCGAGAGTTTGAAAACCCTAAAGAAGACTCCTAAAGGTCCTTTTTCGTAGAGTTAGTCTCCTCACCCGAAAAAAGTGTAAAACAATGAGAGAAGAACTCTTATAGCCACACATGACTAGAGTATACATTTTTCGTAAGTAATCCGCAAAGATCCGGAAAGGGGGTAAACTTATATCTAAGTGGATATATGTTCAAGTCCTTTAACGAGTTTGAACAAGACAAGCATACTTGACAATCTTGTTAAGTTTTAAAGAGTCTAGCAAGGGATTAAAAAGACTCTATATGGAACATGGAACTTTATATTAGGTAAAAATGATATACAATGTATAAGCTCCTTGATATGTCAACTGACCAAAAGGCTGTAGCTAACATGAAGACCGTCGGATTAGTAGAAAATGACATATAAATATGAACAAAGGAGATTTCAATATGACATAAAATGACAGAAAGATCTAATATGTTGAACTTAACTGACATGCCAAAAGAAAAAAAAAGCTTTGTATGGTCACCTATTGCAAAGATAGTGAGAAAGTGCATTTTATATCTTCACCTAATAAAAAACAACTTGAAAAAAGTCATTAGGATTAAATAAAGTTAAAAAGAATTTTGAAACTATATGAAAGTCGGTAAAGATTTGAAATAATTTTTATAAATAGTGTCAAAATGAAAACATAACTCACAAAATCATTTCATTGGAGCAAAGGAGCAAAGGAGCAAAGGAGCAAAAAATACCCCTTACTTCAACCGCTGATAGCGATAAATCCGGGACATGAAATCAACTTCCGCCACTTGCAAGTAAGTTACCTCTACCCTATCTATCAATTCAATCCATTCTTTTAATTTTTTAATGGTGTTTTTTATTTTTTATTTTAGTTTAAAATTTAGGGCTTCGCACCCGCGAGTCTGGCTATGCTAAACTCGCGTCCACGTGGAAAGTGCGCGGGTTTAGCATAACTATACTTGCGAGTACCTGCCTCTGTTGCAGAGGTGAAGCCGCGGGTACCGCTGTTTAAAATGAAAAAATAAAAAACTAATGCATGGAATGGGGTGAATGATGCAGGATGGTCTTTACCTGGAGGGAGAGGGAGCATGAATCCATGGATAGGGATGCCATGGGGGATCCACTCACCTTGAATGCACTACAAAGATGCGGTCTTCTCAAATTTTTCTGAACAACAAGTATGCATGCGCAAACGCACTTACTCCAAATGCTCGTCAACTACTGGGATGTCGATCAAGGGATGTTTGATCTCCAAGGGGAGATGCTTGATATCACAATAGATGATATATATTTCATCACCGGTTTATCCCGAAGAGGTGAGGGACTCAACCTCAAAGGAACATTTCGAGGGGTAGGTGCTCTATCTATCCAAGACTACATCAATGCCTACTGCTTTCCTGGCACCGAGAAAAGCAGAAGCCAAGTTCCAATTGGGTCCATTGCGAACTTCCCACTGAAAGTGATATTGAGCACACTTAACAGGATCAGAGGGAGTGTCGTGCAACATTTTCCCTCTCGAAACTATATTCAGATAGGGGTTGAGTGTTTGCGTGGTGTGATATTTGATTGGTGTTCGGTCCTACTGGTGAATATGAAACACCAATTGACATAGTGTAAAATAGGGAAGAAAAAGAACTTTGGATATGGAAGTATCTTGTGTACCTTATTCGAGAGAGAGTCCCCTCTCTGAGTCTACGGGTAGCTCTACCAATGTTGGACCCTCGTGACCCATTGATGACTCAGTGGGGAGATATCTTCTTGCGCCAGGGTGGTGGCGAGGCTATCCTTTCATATGTTTACGAAGACTGTCTAGCGTGGTGGAGCCACCAAGTAATGGCACTAGAGCAGTTTCTGTATGTAGGCATGGATTTCCGTGAAGATCCAGAGCTCATGCTTCCTCTAGGATCAGCATGGGGAGAGATAGGTAAAAATGTGTTTATGTTTTCGAAGTTTTATTTCATTTTTATGTCTTATGTATATATGATTTTTATGATGAGTAAGAGTACTAATACTGTGTTTTATGCAGATGTGGGGTCGGTGAGACCTGCTGAACACCCTTGAGTATTTATTCGACCGATTGAGCCAGGTGCTACAGATTCTATGCTGAGGGGTATCGAGGGAAATATGAGTCATTTGACTCATAATATCCCTACCTACAAGATCGAGCGGATGCCGCTCGACATGCAGGAGCATGTAGTAGGAGTGCCTCCAGCATGGATCCGGCTACTTAGGAAAGTAGCTAGGCTAGTCATATGTTATAGGGAGGTTGTGGCAGAGCTAGTTGAGGCTCCTCCCTCTCCATAGGGAGAGAGACATATTATTTTTTGAGGTAGTCGTGCCCATTTTTGTATATTATGACACTGTGATAGATCATGACTCAGACTCATATTATTTCTTGATCCTGATATATACAGTATCGGTTTATATATATACATGTGTTTGTCTTTATGTGTGTGAATGTTTACTGTTATTGTGTATGGTTTAGATGCCAATCTAGTATATAATTTGCATATGAATAAGCTAATGTATTTAAATTCCTTGAAATGTGTTGATATGTAATGTAATCAAAGTGTCTTTGAAGCAATCTAACACGCAAAAATTGATGTAGCAAAGAAGGATCTCTAACCCTGTATTCACCTATCAACTGAAGTACTACTAGATCTGAATCGAGTCTTACCTCCAAACATGAAATGCCGTGATGGATAGCATCTCAGAGTAACTCAATGACCGCACTATACTTAGCTACGTTGTTCATCGTAGGGCCCAAACAAGCACCTCCCGAAGACACAAGTTGGCTAGAGGGTGAGTAAATGACCCAAGCTGTTGAAGCCAACTGACGAGTGTGGCGACTAGCGCCATCGGCGAATCCTATAGAGCACTCGGTTGTCATCTGAAACCAAAATCCAGAAGACACATAAGATGCAAAAAACCAGAAGAAAAAGACTAACTCTACAAACATGTACAGTTATAGTACAAGAAAAAGCATATAGGCCTCAGCGTAATACTTTTTCAAGTAGAGCCCATTTCTCGGCTCATACAACTTACAACCATCGTATTCTGTCATCTCATAAGATCCCTTCTTCAACATTTTAGATACAATATAAGTTCCGAGCCACATAGATTTAAATTTACCTACCCCCAAGGGATCTTTGTCCTCGTTGTAGAGCAAAACAAGGTCTCCTTCCGAGAAAACCCTTGCTTTTACAGATTTGTCATACTGATGTTTGACTTGGCTTTTATGAGCTTCATTTTCCATAAACATGTCACGACGTTGTTCATCTAAGTGCTCTAAATGAAGTAAACGCTCTTCAAAAGCTGAAGTTTCAGGAAGTAGCTGGATAGCCAACTTTAACGATGGAATCTCGCATTCAACCGGAATGACTGCCTCCATCCCGTGAACGAGTTAGAAAGGTGAGAAACCAGTAGCAGTCTTAACGTTGGATCGATATGCCCAAAGAGTCGGATACAACATGATGTTCCAGTTAGATCTATTGACCTTAATGGTCCTTTGAAGGATAGTTTTCAAAGTATTGTTGACCACTTCAACTTGACCATTCACCTACGGATAAAACGACGACGAGTGTTCTTGTCGAAAACCTAACATGGTGTATAACTCAGTCATCATATTGTTCTGGAAATGTCGATCGTGGTCAGTGACGATCTCTTTGGGAATACCAAACCTAGCAATGATCTGGTTGAAAACAAAATAAGCAGTCGTTTCTCCATCCGCTCGCACAATAGGCATTACCTCGGCCCATTTCGTAAAGTAGTTGACGACAACGATGATATGATGGTGTCCTCCTGCGAAGCTGGATTACAAGTCATGAAGACAACCCCCCACTTAGTGAAGGGGCATGTTGTGATAACAGGATGGAGAGGACCAAGAGTGCTCGCATTTTCTTGGTGAAAAATTGACATGGTTGGCAGTGTTTCACGGCTTCCACGCAATCTTTAAAGATGGTGGGACAAAAATACCAAGAACACGGTATTTTCTGGGTTGTTTCCAACCTAGAAAGATGACCCCCACAAGCTCCACTATGGGAATCATTCAATACCAACTTGGATTCATCCAGGGTTAAACAACGGCATAAAATGGAATCTACCCCATGTCTATATAGTGTGTTATAAATGATGAGTTAATTCCTTGCATGATGTTTAAGTTTCCGTCGCTCGTCCTTGGAGAAAGTAGGGGGACACTTCAAAGTCGAGAGATATATTAGGATATCTCCATACCATGGGTCAGAGGTCGCAGTGAGAAAAATGTGTTCATATGGAAATGACGAATCTTCCTCACTGCTTGTTACATCACTAGGGAACTCATAAATAAGCTCGGCGAACACCAAAGATTTCTTTGACTTAGCAGATTGGAAAGTTAGGTCAAATTCATGCAGAATGACAATCCATTTATTGAATTTCCTGCCGATGATACATCGGGTTAATACATATTGAAAAGGATTGACCTCTACTATAACTATGGTGGTTCGCAATAAAATCTAATGACGCAATCTCTGAACAACATGGACGACAACTAATTCCAACTTCTCAACGTGAGAGTATTTGAGTTCAGGACTTACCAGTACGTGAGAGAGATAATAAAATACATGCTCTTGTAGCTTGTCATCCTCCTGAACAAGCACTATGCCAATTGTATAAACAGAGGCCGCTCGATATAGAAGGAAGTCCATAGTATAATCTGGCGAGCTCAACAAAGGGGCTGATAGTAATGCATTTTTCAAAGCATCAAACGAAGTCTATGCAGCCTCATCCTAGAAAAAATGGGTGTCTTGCTTGAGCAATCTCATGAATCCTTTAGTGATATTGGCATAGTTTATAATGAAACATCGTAGAAAATTAGACATGCCCTGCAGGATATGGAGTTGTCTAATGGTAAGAGGAGGAGGCAAATTGATGATAGCCTCTACCTTCAATGGGTCGACCATAATTCCATGACTAGACACAATGAAACCCAATAAATGTCAAGACTTGATGCAGAATACACATTTGTTAGGGTTCAAACGGATCTTATAGTATCTGCATCTTTCAAACACAAGTCGTAAATGGTCAGGATGATCTCATCTCTTACGAGATTGCGCGGGGAGATCATCCAGATATGGCTCGACTACATGTTTAATGTCATGGAAAGCAAATTTCATGGCTCGCTGGAAGGTATCTCCAGCATTCTTTAACCCGAACGACATCTTCCGATAGGAAAAGGTACCCCAGGGACAAATGAAAGTCGACTTGTGTTGGTCTTCGGGTTTTATTTGGATTTGGTTGTATCCCGAAAAACCATCCATGAAAGAGAATATTTCATGGCCCGCACACGCATTAATGATATGGTCTATGAATGTCACATCCCCTCCCATCCAACCAACTAGATGGAGAGGATCGTGAGGTTAAACCAGGCATCTAGCCCCGCAATTAGAAATTTATCATTCAATTTAAGAAGGAGATGAACACATGCGATTTCATAAACACTTGAAAACACAGCGGAATTAAAATCATTTAACACATCCACACACATTCCAATATTTATCAAAGGAACAATTGCAAATTTACACACACACAAGAGAATACTTATCTTATACAAAAGTAATCCCAAGCAACCAGCTACGCTTCTGCAACGTTCCACCCAACCGTAGGCCAGTGTGCTCCTTAATCTCTCAGCACCACTGCCACCCCCCGAGCTGGGCACGATCTCCACAAGGAAAAGGGGAAACAGGCTCTCACATAGCCAAAGATATGCCAGAATCAGCCAAGCCAACTAGCAGTTGGGTTTCTCAGGCTGCTAAGAGGTGGGCAGAGGTGAGTTACTAGGCTAGTGGCTCAACCATGGAGCTATGGGTACACCATTGGGCTCATCAATCCAAATATGTCCTCTTCCACTCTTGAAGCTCCTGCTCACAGGTTCAAATCTAAAACGGGATGCACTGAACAACAAAACCACAATTACTGGGCATGAGGAAAACGATTTCCACGGTGGGATGCATGAGATGGGGTTTCAACTCACTCAGAAAAACGTGGGAACACACAAAAATGAAATGGGAAGATGGGAAACAACCCTGGGAAGCCAATCCGTTTTTAGAAAAACGTCCTTGGACATTCGGGAGCAAAAACGACCTCCATACAGTCCCCAAATCGTGGCTCTCCTCTCCCAGGCTACTGCATATGCAAAAACGAACTCCCAGGCATGGAGAAATGCCGGATTTGGATGAAAAACGTGCAGGGAAAGGCCCAGCTAACTCCAACTGCGTGAGTGAGTGAAGACTGCCCATTCCCCATGGCGTTGGGCACCATTTCGTGGGTGTTTTCTTTCCCAACAAGCAAAAACACGAATTTCCAGGTTGATGGCTTGCCCATGCACGAAAATGGCTTGCCCATACTTCATCATTTCCAAGGCATTTACTGCCTTAACCAATTTATTGGGAGAATTAAATGATTGGGTGCATGAGACCAAATGGGTAGTTGAGAGTTCATGGGTTTCCTCAATGAAATGGCTTAACACCATGGCTCAAGGGTTTGGCTATTTTTTTCCCTCCCTTATTCCTTGTAAAGATCATGCCCCCGTCTCTTTGTTGCATTGCGTAGTTGATTGTGGGTTTTTCATTAGAATTGCATATTTACATGGTGTCTTATTTACATTGTGCCCATCTCGCACAAGAACCATATGCATCTATTCTAATTGCCGATACATAAAATGATAAGTCAGTGGCGGGGCCTTGGCCTTGAGCTCCTCGCCATGACTAAATGACAATATTTACATCATTTACAATATTAATGCAATAGGGTTAAGCTGGGGACGTTACATTCCCCTCCCCTTGGAATAACACCGTCCTCGGTGTTCCAACACTTCGGAAAATAGATACCCACTTTACATATGTCCAAAAATTCACAAAAACTTTGCAGATCTGCCCCTACATTCTGTTCTTTACATTGAACTTTCAGGACCAAGTCCTTTGATCTTCACGAGCTGCTCCTGCTGATTCGGATCTTCTAGCTCATCCATAAGTCTGAAAACTTTATGGCTGCTACCCTCTTGAGGTTCTCTTGTTGGGCAGTTGCGGAGGTAATGATCCCCCTCACAATTCCAACACTTCACGGGTTGCTTCATCTTAATTTGCTCAACTTCCTTTGAGTCATCCCACCTGGAGCGTTTCTTAATCGGACGATTGGATGAATGCTTCTTCACTGATCCACTTTTCTTTCCCTTGCTGATTGCTTTCATAATACTTCTTACCTCTTTCTGCAGACGAATAGAGTCCTGCAAGACCTTGTGGTTCATCTTGTTCTGCTGCTTTTGCATTTTGAGCATCTCTTCAAGATTTTCTTGGGTCTTGGCAATTGTTTGAAGAAGACTTCCAGCCAATTCTAATAGCCCTTGGTCTGTCGCCATGGTCAATGGAACGATTGACCACACTTTGCTTACTAGCAACACTTGCCTGCACCGGCTGCAACCAATTGATTCAATTTCCACCTGTGAAATTCATCATTACAATTCTCGTTAGGCCAAGCATAAACCAAACATCAAAATCAGTCAATGGTTTTTCCCCAGTTGACATGGATAGTCCATGCCTTACTCATGAGACTTCCACACTTTTCAAGCTTGCCTAACATACACATGAATTCCTTCATGTTCATCCATTCACAAGAAATTCATTAATTAGCATTCACAATTCACTTTAATCAAATAACACACTTTTACTTTCAGTCATGCATGCATTCAGCAATTTTCTAACTCTATAAATGCATCAATAAAAGGAAAGAGAGAGAGCCGTAAGAGTTTATCCTCTTAGTTTTGTTCCGTTCTGGAACCCACACCACCACTGTGGTTTTCATGCTCTTGTCCTCTTTCACTTCACGTGAATGCTCGACTTGCCCTTCTTCGCTATGACACGTAGTGTTTATGGTCTATTCCAGACCTCTCAACCATGGAGTTCCTCCACTTGGTTGGTCTAACTCTTGGCTGCTAGGACTCACACAGTTCCACTAGCCCCATCTTTCATTACTGCTCATGCTGAGCTCCTCAAGGTGGTTACATGTCCACCTGCATTCTTAAGATGCTTCAAGGTTCTTGCTTCCAACAATACCTGCGTCGGATGTCTTCACTTTATCCCACAAGATCCTTCGTTGCTTTCCAAGCATTGGATTTCCCGTGGATACAACAATGAATGTTGGGCCAGCACGCAGGCTACTCCACAACCATCTGAATAGGCAATGCCAAGCCAATACGCTGACTGGTTTTATCAATTGTTTAAGGGAATGTTTGGCCAGCACTCCGGCTGCTCCACAACATCAAGTGGTTAATGTTCCCACCAACTACCCTCTGAATTTACCGAGAATTTTATAGTTCCAACCAGTTACTCTCTGGCTTTACCAAGCATTTATAGCTCTTTCCAAGGTCCTTGTTTCCTGTAATGGCCAAGGTTTCCAACAAAGAAACAACAGTGTATTATCTTGGTTACAATAAGATTCGTACCCGAAATCTTCATTATTTCAAACAAGAATTAAATGAAAATGAATACTTATCTGTATTGTGCGTTTCCTCGCTACTCCACAGGTTTCCTTCTCTGCTTTACAAGCCTTGGATCACCTGTGGGGTGGATGCTTGGCCAGCACACATGCTACTCCACAACATCATCTGAATAGGCAATGCCAAGCCAGTGCGCCGACTGGGTTTATCAGGCATCCCACAAATCAGTATGCTAAGCC
Organism: Larix kaempferi; assembly: GCA_027924585.1. Classification (NCBI taxonomy): domain Eukaryota; kingdom Viridiplantae; phylum Streptophyta; class Pinopsida; order Pinales; family Pinaceae; genus Larix; species Larix kaempferi. The sequence continues at coordinate 21,986,001 of BSBM01000742.1, read as the reverse complement.
AGTACGCTGACTGGGTTTATCAAGCATTTTCAAAAATCAGTATGCTAAGCCAGTACGCCGACTGGGTTTATCAAGCATTTCAAAAATCAGTATGCTAAGCCAGTACGCCGACTGGGTTTATCAAGCATTTCAAAAATCAGTATGCTAAGCCAGTACGCCGACTGGGTTTATCAAGCATTTCAAAAATCAGTATGCTAAGCCAGTACGCCGACTGGGTTTATCAAGCATTTCAAAAATCAGTATGCTAAGCCAGTACGCCGACTGGGTTTATCAAGCATTCAATAACCATTTCCGAGCCAGTTCTCCGACTTGGTTTGTCAGGAAATAACACCCTTCACCAATACCTCCACGTCATACAAGTAACCAATGCCAAGCCAGTACACCGACTGGGTTTATCAGGCATCCAGCAACCTTTCGCCACAACTCCCAAATAACCAATGCCAAGCCAGTACACCGACTGGGTTTATCAGGCATACAACAACCATTCGTCACAACTTCCAAATAACCAATGCCAAGCCAGTACGCCGACTGGGTTTATCAGGCATACAACAACCATGGCCAAGCCAGTACATCGACTGGGTTTATCAGGCAATATGAACAACATAATATGATTACGTGGCTCCTTCTCTTGTGCAACCAGTGGTTCCCTCCAGGAACTCCATAGGTGACTCATTTGACTGCAGGCTAGCATGGCCCCACAATACCCACTCACACTACACAAGGATGATACCCCTTTTCTGCAACATAGCTCCCCGGGCCTATCCATCCCTTCTAGTGTCCTTTAGTGTGAGTGTAGAAAGGTTACCACTGCCCATACAGTCCTCTTGAGCACCCTTTCTTCACTTTGCGTCTTTCGTGCAACACCACGTTGTATCTGTGTAAGCTGATAGCACAAGAAGGATAAGCAGACTCATCAGTATCGTTGCCCAAAATTGTAATCATATTTCATATCATTCACTATCAAGTATTGAAACACCAGGAATGCGTCCATTCCCTTAGGGTGTAGTCAATATTGAAAACCCTAACATGACCCAGCACCAGAAAAGGTGTGCACCCCCTTTCCGATGTGCGCCATGTAGGCCCTAATCATACTCAAGCAGTTTGCAATGATATAAATAAGATAGAGCATTCTCTGCATATTAACCCTAATAATTTAGACATGCATGTTCTTGTCTAGGGTCACAGAATACTCATTCATTTTGCATATGTGTCTCTCATGCCTTCTGGGCATAGCTTTACCATCTCGCTTTCATGGTTTACCATCATGCGGTTTGGCTGAGACATTATCATCATTTACAATGGCATTTCACCCAAAACCCATTTCCAAACATGGGATCCTTCCCATCTAGTTTGGCTTCTGCAGGCCATCACACATGGTCTTCCTGCAAGGTGTCATCCTGGCACACTTTACCACATAGCCAAACAGTCAGCCACATTTAGCAATAAGCTTCAAATAGGATTGTTTCATAACCAATCAATAACGTTAATAATTAAATTCAACATGAATTTTACAATTCTGTCTCCTACAGAAATTGATTTGCTTAGCAATGAGGCTATCCTCATATCGTTCGGCTCCTGTAAGTGACATCACTCTGCCCGTTATGGTCTTATTCCCACTGCCATACCTGAGCATCCACTTACAGCATGTCCTCCTTCTCATAACCCTTGGCTTTTGTACATGGTAGATCCCGGTCTTTACTATGGGCTTACCCTCATTGCCATACGCAAGACTTTTCTACCTGAAACTGAAACTTCAATCAGCCAAACACGTTGTGAGTATCTACGCACATAATCATTCATTTCCATAACAGTCACTAAAGTGATCTTGGAATTATAATACTTAATAATTCAAACACCTTCAGCTGTTGAACATTTGAAATGCAATGAAATATATATACGTTTCTATATATGCATCATCCCTATGCCAACATACCATGCATCACAAGATTTATAAAATCTATTAATGCACATCTACTCAATGCTACCTTGCATTGTTTCATGAGTACTATGCATTCAAGCACATTATGATCGAAACATGACTATCTCATATAACTTGCATTATCATAATCAGGACCACCAGTCCTCACTTGCTTTGGTTATTAAGTACATAACCAACATACACATGGCATGATATAAATTCATATGAATGCATTGAGATTTCTAAACAGTCATAGGGTGTAAGGATCATTTCCTTCACTTACCCACACCTCACCAAGCTTGGTAGGTTAACAGTCCCAATCGGTAACCAATATCACATGCAAACTACCTCAACATAGCTCAAACATAGTTGAAGAGATCTTACCAAATCCCTTTTCAACATTCATGCAATTGGGCACTGATAATCATTACCTGCATGGTTACCATTAACATCGCCTGATGTTACCTGATCAGTTGGCCTCTTACCCAAGCTGTTCAGTCATTTTTCCAACTTTTGATCATAGATTTGTTGCACCATCCTTTCTGCATAAGGTCATAGGCTTCATGCAATAACATCCTCAGAACATTTAGCCATGCTCTTTGTTAGCTTTGGTCCTACAACCAATACCAACATCAATAGTGATTATCAACCACAATATTCTACATTAGTGGTTTATTGCATATGCCTACTTCATTATTCTACCAATGTGCAATATCCCATTTATGCACAGGCGTTTCTATATGCACTATGCAATTTGTTAAGATGCCATCTAGTGCATATACATCTATGTAATCCTTTACTTTTTAACATTTTTATGCCATATGACAATTTCATAATTATAAGTATGAAAACAAACAGAGGTTTAAGAAATTCTTCCCTTTTCGATCCCTCATCGTGACATGGAATTCCTCTTCCATATCCTGCAATTGTATAAATTGCCCATATTGACAACAAAATTTGTTTGTCAAAACAGCCGCTGGCACTCTTCTGCACTAAATATCTATGATATATGTAGACCTCCTTCAAACTCTGGTCATGCATCATTGTTCCCTGCTGGAAAAGCTTTCCAATGCCTGTCTTCATGCTCCATTCTGACATCAGGTGCGGGAACTGCATCCTTTCAAAATGACAACTTTCACTCCCATTCTGCACATTTTACACAGTGGCATTATATTCTCTGAAATTCGCAAATTACTTCATGCACGTGGGAAGAATGCCGTACTGACAATTCGTCAAATCACAAACAAAGACACATGAGGGGGAAAAAGAAAGGGGGTCAAGGGGGCTTGCCCCCTTGTGCGCCACTGCAGGGCGGGTCGAGGGCAGCGCCCTCGTTTTTTTTTTTTTTTTTTTTTTTTTTTTTTAGGAAACACGCCGAATCGGGTGGTTCGCGAAATCCTGCCGCAACGGGCAGTTCGCTGAATCCGGCCGCGACGGGTGGTTCACAGAATTCTCCCGCAACTGAGGGGCAGTTGGCCTTCCGCAATGGGCAGAGCGATAGGCTGAAAGCTTCCGCAATGGCCGGGGCGATAGGCTGGAGGCTTCCGCAACTGGCGGGGCAATAGGTGGGAGGTTTCCGCAATTGGCGGTTCACAGCATGCTTCCGCAACTGCGGGGTGGTTGGCTGAAGCCTTCCGCAATTGCAGGGAGCTTGGCCCAAGCCTTCCGCAATTGCGGGGCGCTTGGCCGAAGCCTTCCGCAATTGCGGGGCGCTCGGCTGAAGGCTCCCGCGGTTTCGGGCGATTTTTCGCGAAAAGATTTGCGGAGCGACTTGCGGAGTGCTTCCGCAATGGCGGAATGATTCGCCGAAGTCTTCCGCAGTTGCGGAACGATTCGGCGAAGTCTTCCACAGTTGCGGAACTATTCGCTGAAGTCTTCCGCAATTTCGGAACGACTCGTCGAACTCTTCCGCATTGCGGAACGATTCAGCGAAGTCTTTCACAGTTGCGGAACGATTCGCCGAAGTCTTCCGCAATTTCGGAACGACTCGCCGAACTCTTCCCCGTTGCGGAACGATTCAGGGAAGTCTTCCGCAGTTGCGGAACGATTCGGCAAAGTCTTCCGCAGTTGCGGAACGATTCGCGAAATCCCTCCGAAATTTCGGAAGAGAATTCCTTCCGCAATTTCGGAAGAGAATTCTTTCCGAAATTTCCGATACTTAGAAATTTTTTTCACTTAAAAACATTTTTCTCCGTTGTTTCGGAGCAGTTGGCTGAATTCTTCCGCAATTGCGGGAAGGTTCGCGGAACGCTTCCGCAATTGCGGGAAGGTTCGCGGAACTCTTCCGCAATTGCGGGAAGGTTCGCGGAACCTTTCCGCAGTTTCGGGAGGACTCCCCGAAACAGACTAAAATCAAAATTTCCAGAAATAGGCTTAAACCAAAATTTTTCAAAACTGTTAAGGAAAAATTTAAAATCTTGCCTTCTAACTGCTATCAGGTTTGGCCCATAGAGGCCCAATGCTGCAACGCAGCTCTGATCCCATTCTGTCACGTCCCCTCCCATCCAACCAGCTAGATGGAGAGGATCGTGAGGTTAAACCCTGCATCTAGCCCCACAATTAGAAATTTATCATTCAATTTAAGAAGGAGATGAACACATGCGATTTCATAAACACTTGAAAACACAGCGGAATTAAAATCATTTAACACATCCACACACATTCCAATAGTTATCAAAGGAACAATTGCAAATTTACACACACACAAGAGAATACTTATCTTATACAGAAGTAATCCCAAGCAACCAGCTACGCTTCTGCAACGTTCCACCCAACCGTAGGCCAGTGTGCTCCTTAATCTCTCAGCACCACTGCCACCCCCCGAGCTGGGCACGATCTCCACAAGGAAAAGGGGAAACAGGCTCTCACATAGCCAAAGATATGCCAGAATCAGCCAAGCCAACTAGCAGTTGGGTTTCTCAGGCTGCTAAGAGGTGGGCAGAGGTGAGTTACTAGGCTAGTGGCTCAACCATGGAGCTATGGGTACACCATTGGGCTCATCAAGCCAAATATGTCCTCTTCCACTCTTGAAGCTCCTGCTCACAGGTTCAAATCTAAAACGGGATGCACTGAACAACAAAACCACAATTACTGGGCATGAGGAAAACGATTTCCACGGTGGGATGCATGAGATGGGGTTTCAACTCACTCAGAAAAACGTGGGAACACACAAAAACGAAATGGGAAGATGGGAAACAACCCTGGGAAGCCAATCCGTTTTTAGAAAAACGTCCTTGGACATTCGGGAGCAAAAACGACCTCCATACAGTCCCCAAATCGTGGCTCTCCTCTCCCAGGCTACTGCATATGCAAAAACGAACTCCCAGGCATGGAGAAATGCCGGATTTGGATGAAAAACGTGCAGGGAAAGGCCCAGCTAACTCCAACTGCGTGAGTGAGTGAAGACTGCCCATTCCCCATGGCGTTGGGCACCATTTCGTGGGTGTTTTCTTGCCCAACAAGCAAAAACACGAATTTCCAGGTTGATGGCTTGCCCATGCACGAAAATGGCTTGCCCATACTTCATCATTTCCAAGGCATTTACTGCCTTAACCAATTTATTGGGAGAATTAAATGATTGGGTGCATGAGACCAAATGGGTAGTTGAGAGTTCATGGGTTTCCTCAATGAAATGGCTTAACACCATGGCTCAAGGGTTTGGCTATTTTTTTCCCTCCCTTATTCCTTGTAAAGATCATGCCCCCGTCTCTTTGTTGCATTGCGTAGTTGATTGTGGGTTTTTCATTAGAATTGCATATTTACATGGTGTCTTATTTACATTGTGCCCATCTCGCAAAAGAACCATATGCATCTATTCTAATTGCCGATACATAAAACGATAAGTCAGTGGCGGGGCCTTGGCCTTGAGCTCCTCGCCATGACTAAATGACAATATTTACATCATTTACAATATTAATGCAATAGGGTTAAGCTGGGGACGTTACAATGAATAGTGTGGGGTAGTTATATTTTGGACAGGATTTTTTAAGGTCCCTAAAGTCCATACATTCACATATGGTCCCTTGATTTTTATCTACTGGGAATGGGTTGGAAACCCATTATGTCATGTTGATCGGATAGATGGAGCCAACTTTAAGGAGTTTTTCAAATTCAACCTTAATGGTCGTAGCTTTCCTGGGGTTGGCCGGACAGAGTTTCTTTCTTACTGGTTTCGCGTTAGGATAAGTCGTAATAACGTTCTCCACAATGGAGGGGTCGATGCCTGGCATCTCCTCGTAAGACCAGGAAAAAATGTCGTGGAATTCCTTAAATAACTTGGTGTACAAAGTGATCTCCTGTGGAGAACAATTTGCTCCAATAAAGATGTTTTCCACAACATTGGGTTTGGTGGAAATATCGATCGGTATAGTCTTCGAAATGTTTGCCATATTACCTTCAACATAAATCGTCTGTTTAGTACAAGGAGTGATGGACAAATCGATATTCCCACCGGGTCTCAATGAAAACTCACCATTCTCAATATTGTCTAGATCTGGAAGAAAGTAGGACCTGTGATGCATGTGTTCCCATGGATGATCTAGGCCTACCATAGCTTCTAGTATGGCTTCATCGGAAGGCAAAACAGTATCCAAACAGTCAAAATAATGGGTAGAGTCAACTGACCATGCAGGTGCATAATCAAAATCTGACTCAGCTGAGACTGGCGGAGTCGAGATATAATCCATTGCAGCATTTTGTGATGCTTGGTATGCCACTTCTGGAATGGATAAGGTCACGTTTGGTTCTTCTTGAGTCGGAAGGATCCATGGATTAGTCATTTGACTAACCATAAGAAACTCTTGAGATGATGTATCGCTAGTACTCATAGAACCAATATAATGTACAGGAGCAGATAGGTCAAAAGTGCCCATCAACGATGAATACAGACCTACTCCTAAGCTCTCACTGGGCGGGCTAGCTTGATCAATCCAGGGGATGTTTGAATCCGACAAAGTCGTGTTGTTTTTCCATGTGAAGGATAGTTGATCAACTGTAATGATCTTACCTTCGTGATGGAACATGAGTACTCGAAAGATGGACAAGGGGATAGATTCCATAGCATACGTCCAGCTTCTTCCCAACAATAGATTGTAGTCAAGAGAATCATCCACAACTTCTACCTCTATGGACACTACTTTACCGGCAAGTTGAATCTCGAATGCTGGTAAGACTCCATGCGGACGTCAAAATTTTCCATCAAATGTGGTAAGTAGTGTAATCGACGGGGCTAACTTAGGAGAACCCAAGGATTTCCAATAAGATATAGACATTACACACGTTGAAGCACCTTCATCTACCACCGTTCATCCAATAGTTTTTGCACCATGGGCTACTTCGATCTGGAAAGCTATGTGATAGGGAAACCGAGGTTTGATATTGGACATATCAAATCTAGCAAGCATACTTGATGAGTCCATGCTCCCTATTGCCACTAGAAGTGCATTCTGCTGCGAAGGGAATCTTTGTAGGACTTCTAGGGCGGACATAGAACATGGTGTTTGGGCTAGGTCCTCCACAACATAGTAGTTGGGAGTAGCCCGTGCATTAGGGTTGTGCATGGCCCATTTGTAGACACCTTTCGGTATCTTCGGCAAAGGCTCTGTTGGTCTCTCGATGTGGAGAGGAACAGATGACTCAAGAACCTCTTTATCTTTCTGTTGCATTTCTGGGTTATAATTCTTGGCTCTCATTTGCAAAAGAGCATGTGAGTTAACCATGTTGATATATGACTGATCAGCTAATGTGGCACGGTTAGTGCCCCCAGTATTAGAGGTGCCAAAAGCTGAACCTTGTCTCTTGGGAAAAGGATCCTTCATAACAACGGGTTTCTTCTCACTTAACAACTTCTGGGCTTCGTTGATAAGAGGACATTGATGAGTGAGGTGATCATCTCCACAAATCTTGCAGGGAAACTTCACCTTCTTCTTATATTTCTTCCCTCCTTGGCATTTTCAGCGTTCTTGGGATTTTGATGGTTCCCATCCCCTTTCTTACCCTTCTTTTTATTGTTGGGTTTCCGAGGACCCTTTTGATTTATCTACACATTTTGTACAGATTATGCTTGTGAGGGGGATGGTGCAACTTGGTTGCTTCCGCTGCATATTGCTTCATTGAAAGTGCATGCACTTGTTTCGTTAAAGCCTCCAGTGCAGATGAGTCGGCTGAACCAACGATTCCATCGGCATGAGGTCCGTGTTTGGACTTACCAAGATCTATATTAGATCTAGGCGCGTCAGGTATAATCTCATAAAGGATCTCGGATTGAGCATAGACTAGGTCGAGTTGTTGGGTCCTTAGAATTGCTTCCTCTTCAGTTGTTACCCCAGAATTTGAAACATCTTTAGAGACGTAAGGGCGTAGTGATTTTAAATACCACTTTGAAAGAAACTCTGGGGGAATCTCATCTTTGATGAGCCGCTTCTGTCTTCACCACTCTTAAATGTGATCAGAAAGGTGAGTGGATTTGTTTTGTCTAAATGTAGACAGAAGATCTGTGTCAGCATCATACCGGACGAGAAGCTAGAAGTGATTCAAAAAGACTGTCGCTAAATCCCAAAAATTATCGTATGCAATTCAATGTACCATTTAGATACTACACTCGTTAAGGTTCTCTAAAAGAGCCTCAATCGAATTGAGTCGTTGTTTAACGAGTTTGAGGAGCACCAGAGATGAAAGGTTGTAACATGACCTCCAGGGTCTTCACCAGTCTTACCTTTGAATTTTGGAATGTCCGAAGGAAGCTTGGTTGGGACCGGAGGCCAAGTAAGGTTGTGACGCACCGGATCGTTCATTAGTTTCGAAAGGTCTGGCAAATTTAAAGTTTCCAGAAATGGAAAGCAAGGTCGCGTCGATGGCATATGATGTGGAGGAGTTTGGTAAGGAGAACCACCTGAAACCTAGCTCTTATAAGGTTGGTTGGGGTTTCCCCCAGCCACCGGTTGTGAAGAAGAAACATTCTCAAAGTTGCTCCAACCAAAGGCTAATGGATTAATTTCTTGTGGTGTCGTCCACTACGGCTGAGTATAAGTGCCTCCAAATGGAGGGTTGGTATAACTATTACTGCCCATTCCACCAAATAGTGAAAAGGGAGTACTCTCTATAGGTACATTAGAGGTTTGCACATTCGAAGAATGTGCATTAAAACCTATGAAGGGGTTATAAACTAGCATGGATGCAGTAGATGAGGTAGGCATTGATCCTACAAACGGTGTCGAAGGAGCAATGTGTCCTCCAAGCCAAGGGAATCCTTGATTAAAAGGAGCAAACGTGGGGTTAACTTGGAATAGCTGAACAAAGGGGGAAGATGTGAAAGACATCAAGGGTATCCCTGAGAAAGGAATACTGGATGAGCCAATGGAGGATCCAAAAGGCATAGACAAACCTGAGGAACCAACATTGAAACTGAAGGGGGTGCTCGGAGCAAATGTAAACTGCAGTGAGTTTGGTCTGGATGTGTTTAAATGAGGAGGAGATAGAACTCTTGACATAATAGTTGAAGTGGGAGTATGAGGCAAGGTTCCCAATCCATCCCCTGTGTTATCCATACCAAAACCAGGTGTAAACCTATATACACTCAATTCAGGTATCCCTAAACAGACAACTCTTTCCAATAAAGGGTCGTTAGGTCCAGTTAATAGAGGTTGAAAGGTCTTGCAAACTCTTCTGTAGGAAAATCTTCAACCTCAATAATTTCTTGAACCGGTTGAGTTTGAGAAATGAGATGTGGTTCTCTAGGGGGTTCAGTTGTACCCGTGAGTTCGAATGAACCACTTGAGTCAGTTCGGTGCCGCTGAGGTGGCAGCGGAGGCTCCACTATGAGTGGAGGAAGGTTTATCAACCTTAGTGACCTAAGAAGAAGGTAGTCCTCCACACTTGCAAAGAATATAAACTAAGTATTTAAACCTAGTGGCCACTAAAACAACAGGGAACAAACAACACACCACTATAAAATTTTCCTAAAGTAATCAAGACCAGGCAAACAAAGATGATACTCTCAAAGGAGAGTCTAGGATGATTCGGGCCCATAACAAACCAATAGAGTAGCGAAGGACAGTTACCCAGGGTCCACAATACAGAGTCTTTGGGTGCAAGCGTTTGAATCACCAACCACCCTCCCAAATCACTGCAAGGTATTTCCTCCCACGTCTGTCCTAGGTATAGTGGAAATATCCTTCCACCTTCACCTATGTAAATCCCTATAGGTCAAAGATATTAAAGGCTACCACAGTTGTAGAAAGAGTTCGGGGGGAAGTCGCAGGTCTAGCCAAGATGCATGGGCAGGGTAACTAAGACCGAAATCCAAAAGTACACAAGGTACTAGTGGATCCTCATATGCAAATTAGCTCTAGTGTATGCTCGAAAGAAAAGCAGGGGGGTATCCCCAACAATCCAATCTCGCACGATCTCGTGCTTAACTCTGGTTTGAGTAGAGCTTCTGGGCACACCTCCACAAAATTGGATTTACCTAAAAGACAATCTTACTACGATTTTGAGGTTTGAATGGTTTTGGAAAGTTGAAAGTGATTTATTCCAAAACCCTAACCTAAGCTAGTTGGTTTGTGTAACCTAAAAATAAAAAGTTACTAGTAAATTTTAAGTTAATGGTTCTTTTTAAGGTTGTTACTTACTCAAAAGGATAGTGCATTTGTGCGCGTGATGGTTGCAACTGAAAGAAATGTGTATATAAAGTGTAAAACTTCACAATTTTCTAGTTTTCTTATCTTTCAAAACATGAAATCATAAAGTAAACCTAAACATAATAAAAAGTTTTTTTTTTGTATTTTTCAAAGATGATAGTATCTGCAACTGCAACTACTTCGAAAAATGAAAATTCTTGCTATAAGGGAAATGTTCTTTTTAATTTGATTTTTCTTCAACAATGAAAGAAATGCAAATAAGTATGAACTAACAAGAATCGTCAAACAATGCAAGCAAAGAGAAGATGGACCCAAAACTAAAGCAATCAGAACTTTTACAAGACTGAAAAAGACCAACCCAACAAGTTGCTTCAGGAAACTTGTAAGTAACTTAAGTTTTGGAAACAAAATGCAAGAAAAGACAACTGATATGTAAGACGGAAAGCAATAACTCTTATGCAGAGATCAGTTTGCTCCCTAAATACCAGTGACTAAAGAGGAATAAATCCAAGCACTTTCTGAACACAGTATGGGCTAGAAAGGATTAGGTATCTTCGCAAGCACAATAAACCAAAGGAGATCTTGTAAAGGGGCTATCAAAAGACTCAGATAAACACTCAGAAGTATCAAGAAGGTATCAGATGAACAAAATGACTCCCAAAGCCAAAACAAGCAACCCTAAGACCAAACCCTAAAAGAAAAAACAAAAGTATTAGGAAAAACCTGTGACTATAACATGCAGAGTCACGCGAGTGACTCGCGGGTACAGGAATAGGCAACTCGTGGGTAGGGAAATATACTCACGACTGTATGCATGTGCAGGTCACGGGTAGGCCTTGAAGAATTCTTTAAAAAAAGAAATTTGAAGATCTAAAACCTACAGAGTCAAGCAGAAGGGTGAAGGATACCCTAGACACCCCTACAGAGACCAGACAAGTTATAAAAGACTGAAAGAAACTCACAAGAGTCCCCAAATCAGAAACTAATGGAGCTCCCCATTGGAGTCGCCAGTTTTTTTGTTAGGAAAAGTGTTCTTATAGCAGGGGAAAGACTACCAACATATTGGGGTATCAGATAGACATATAAAGTTCTGCAAACATTGTTATTAAGCAAAAGGATTAGGGTTTAGGAAAATGTGTACCTTATTCAGAAGGTTGATCCAAGCTTTCTCCTCTTGTTCTCCAATGCAACAACCTGCAAAACAGTCTCAAAATATTCCTCAAACAAATTTAACTACAAATAAGAGATTGATATTCATTAGACAATGTAACATCAAATTGTAACAAGATTTGCAATAAACATAAACAAATCTATTTGGAAATGGAATAATGTCCAATCTTTATTGATAAATGCAGTAAGTACATAAAGCTATACCTTTCCTGCAACGGCACCGTCGTAACCAGACCCTGGGCTCATGCTCCTCTCTCTTGATTATGAATTCCTTTAGCATAACCTTCTCCACAAATTGGCTCCTTTAGCATCCCTTTCTCAAGCCCCTCCCCTTGTATTTATAGCAAGGCAAGGAGGGCAGGTTCGAAAGGTGGTTGGCTTGGGAAGTTGGGGTAGTTAGGATACCAGCCTCAACTAATCCCAATTCGTGTTTTTAATATATTTTTCAAGATTTCTTAAGACACCTGCAACTATGGTATAGGATAACTAGCGAGTCACTCGCTACTATCCCAACTTGCATCTAGCGGGCGCAACCTTTTAATTGATACTCGTGGGTTGTCAGTGTGAACACCCGGGGCTAACCCGCTTGTTGGAAAGCATAAGAGTCGCAGTTATGCTTAAAAGTAGGCAAAGAAAGATGCTTTTAAGGAAAGGATTGCAAGGCTCAGCTCTAGGTCATCTAGGGTTAAGGTAAGATCTTCCATCCATGGTGTCCTTTTGTGTGACCGACAGGGCAATGTGGTCACGGATGAAGAAGTGCTAATTTGAATGATAACATGATCCAATGGGGTAGACAAGAATTATGAAAGGAGGAATTCCTGGTGTTATAGGTCAAATCTACACTTGTCCGTCCGTGATCACATTGCCCTGTCGATCACACAAAAGAACACTATGGATGGAAGAGTTGGATTGACCTTGGATGAGTTACTGGTGAGATCACACATCTTTAGCTGAAAATCATATTTTTTTTCTGCAGTTTTCACTATGTGTGCACTACTATTGCCACTGACATCTAGCGTTCTAAACGCTGGTTCTGCTAAAGAAAACCCGTGCTTACCTCAAAAGATGTGTGCGCTGGTTGTAAAGAGCACTAGTTGCATACTGTGTGTTGGTTTACTATTATGATACCTGCACACATGTTAAGATGAATGGAAAAAATATATTAAGATTACAAAGTGGGATTAGTTGAGGTTGGTTTTGTAACTCCCCCAACCTCCCAATTCAACTGCCTCACAAATCTAACTTCTAGCCTTGTCCCATAAATACAAGGGGAAGACATGAGGGAGAGGCCAATGAAGAAGAAGCTACTGTTATGCTGGAGGATTTTCTAAGTCATTGTGAGGAGCAGGAGCCCAGAACTCGGTTGCAGAAGTGTTTGGACAGATCGGGTATATTTGTATTTGGCTAGATTTCTTTGGCAATAAAAGATCGAGATACCCTTCCCGTCCAAATGGAATGTCTTTTCTATTGAATATATGATTGTAATTAATGTTAAATTGCTTTCAATTTTGTTATATATTTACAGTCAAGATATGCTGAGGAAGGTTGAATTATTTTGCAGGTACATTACTGTGGAGATTGGGCGAAAGCCAGGACCAGTCGTCGTTAACAAGGTACTGATTTCAGAATCCTAATCTCATTTCATTCATAGTAATTATTGAAAAGTAGAATGTATCTGTTTGCCACCCCATGTAAGTTGATAGTGTCATTTCCCCCACTATAGGGTATATTCCCGCACAACAGAACTGGCAACTCCGCTGGGGAGCACCGGTTGTTTCTGCTCTGGGGACCTTGTCTAGGTTTTCTTTCAGTTTTTACAGTCTGTTGGTTTTCTGAGAGGTTCTTATAGGTTACTTTGCTTTCCCTTTTTGTCTTGATTCATTTCAGTCTGACTGAGCAAAGCTATGTTTATTGCTTTAAGTCCCTATGTGCTAGTCTTCTGTGCATACAAAAGCGCACTTTCTGCCTTGTGCGCTAGTTCCCTTGAAACATAGCCGCGCATTTTGTGTTGCAGGCGCTAGTTGTTATACCAGACATAAGCGCATCTTTCCTGTAGGTCTAAGCCTTCCACTAGGGTTTGGTTTCCATGTTCTTGGGTCCACTTTTGGCATTTGCCTTGCTTCTCTGACTGTTACTAAGACATCTTTGTCTTTTTTGAGTCTTGTTTAACCTCTTGAAAGTTCCTTTGGATTGCTTCACTTGCTTCAGTACTTATTTTAGGTGTCTTTTCATTTTTTTTAGACCTTTTGAAGTTGTGCGCGACTCTCTGCTAGCTACAGTAGTGCATTTTTTTCCCTAGACGCATGTTGCATTGATACAGATCTACACACTCAACGCTTGTTGTCTGTTGCAATACCTGCGCACTTTTATTGAGTCTTGTCTTTTTTTTTAAGTTTTGATCCCAGTTTGAGTTTTTTGGGTGGTTTTTGAAAGGTTTGATGGTCTGGATACCTTCTGAACTTCTGTTCAGGTCAGGATGAGTTGGTTGAATCCTTCTGGTTAGATTTTCCTTTGAGTTTGTGTGGCGGTAGAGTTACCTTGGTTTGCTTGCCTACCCTATTTGTTTGGCAGATGTTTTTCTTGGGTTTTGATGCTTAGGAGCAGCCTCTTGGTTTGTTTTTTCGTTGCATGCATCTGTTTTCCCTTTTTCTTTTACATCTCGTTCCAAATTTAGAGTTTTTCATTTGAACAACTCTATAGGTCAAGTCTTTGTCAAGTCTGTTGATTTGTTTGGTTTAAGCGATTAAGTTTAGATCTTGCTTGTTTCACCTTTTCAGATTCGTTTTCTTTTGCAAAATAGAAGAAAAAATAAAAAATAAAAAATTGGTAGCTTAGTAGTAAGATTTGCCATTACTATTTCGAAGTAGGATAGATCATTTTTCTATTTGATTTGAAAATTAAAAAGAAAATTGAAAAAAAAATTGCTTATGCTTAGGATTGCCTATTTCTTGTTTTGAAAGACATAAACGAAAAATAAGAGTTTTGTGAAGTTTTAAAAGCATCATTTGTACACACTTTGCTTTCTGTCATAAACCATTCCACACACTTCACTACCCTTCTTGAGTAAAAAGTAGCCTCTAAAAAGAAAATTTAATAAAATTAATTAGCAACTTTTTCTTTTTAGGTTTGTCACGACATCAACTAGCTTAGGCTAGGGTTTCAGGGTAAATCACCTTAAACTACCCGAAATCGGTTTCATTACTCAATAATCGTAGTAAGACAATCTCTTAGGTAAATCCACCTATATCAAAATATCCTGGGAACACTCTACTCAAACCAGAGTTAAGCACGAGGCAGTGTGTGACTGGAACTGCTGAGGATACCCCCTCACTTTCGTTTCAAGCATAAACCAGAGCTGATTCACGTGCGGGGGTCCACTAGTACTTTTAAGTGCTTTTGGATTTCGGTCTTTGCTACCCTGCCCATGCGTCTTGGCTAGGCTGATGACCGTTCCCCCAGGTATTTTCGTATTTGTGGTATCCTTAGTATCTTAACCCTAGGGCTCTTCACAGGTAGAGTGGAAGGCTATTTCCACTTCACCTTGGACAGACACAGAAGGTAACCCTTTACAGTAATCCCGGGAGGGCGGTTTGGTGATTCAAACACTTGCACCCAGAGGACCTCCATTGGATTCTGTGTAACTGACCGTCGATACTCTGTTGGTTTGTTATGGGCCCTCATCATCCCAAACTTGCTTCTGAGAGTATTAGCTTTGTTTGCCTAGTTTTGATCACTGTAGGACATTTTTAGTGGTGTGCTCTTTGTGCTGCTTATTTTTAGTTTTCCTTAGAGATTTTTGGCCCGTTGAATCGAAAACTATGGATAGCATCCCAGTGGGAACCAATCAAGGGACCCCTGTTCAAGGGGCTCCTTGTGCTTTTCCATTCATTGGGAACATTGGTACTCCCTTAATGGCTACCTTGAATCTTCTGGGATTCATTATAGGGCTACTGGTTTGGTTGTTTTCCACTCTGAACGCCTTGCATGCTCCTGATGCTTCTCAAGTAAGCACCTCACATAAAGAGCATCAGAACCCTATGCCTGCTTCGCCAGTAATAACTTCTCCTCCTCCTTCTACCTCATGTGGTGAAAGTAGTAATAATAGTAACCAACAATCTACAAGGAATAGACAGAAGAAGAATAGGAAGAAGATGCCAAAGCAAGGGGGCAACCACCCAACCTTTGGAAGTCATGCTAGGGGCACCTACCCAACCTCTGGTGGTCATGTTGGGAGAACTCACTCAGTCACTGTAAATCATACTGAACCCACCCACCCAGCCTCTGAAATTCATGCTGGGGGCACCCACCCGGCCTCTGAAAGTCATGCTGGGGGAACCTACCCAGCCTCTGGAGGTCATGCTGGGCGTAAAATTTCAGTCACTGCAAATCATACTAAAAGCATGTCTTCAGCCATTGTTGGTCATGTTGAGGATGCGTCATTGATCACTGCTGGTCATATTAATGACAAGTCACCAGTTACTGTGAGTCATACTGGAGACACTGGATCAACCACTACAAGTCATGTTGAGAAAGTTGACATTGTCGACAAACCTAATAAATAGAAGCTTAAGTTCCCTTGTAAGTTTTGCAAGGGAAACCACCTGACCTATTTGTGACCTGTACTTCCAGAAGTGCAAAAAGTGTGGTCTGTAATTCAAAATTCTTTTGCTTCTGAGCAACCAGCCACTGCAATTCATGCTGGGGGTAAGCTGTCAGCCAATGCTAGTCATGCTGAGATTATTGATGTTGTAAAGGAGTCTAAGCTTATATGACGGAAGCCAAAGTTCCCTTGTAAACTTTATAAGGGAGGTCACCTTACTCACCTGTGCCCTGCTATTCTAGAGGTGCAGAGAGTGTGGTTCATGTATGAAGGATCCTCTGCTCCTGAATTGCCTATAGATTCCCCATAACCTAGTCAACCTTTGGTTGATGACGTGGTTGAACCAATGCAATCTTTGGTCAACCCTACTCTTACTTCAGAGAGTGAAGTGATTGAATCGATGCAATCTTCGACCGATCCCATCAGTCCTTCATAGATTGATGCACCTGTCCCTGAAGTCTTCTGCATTACCAGTTCAGATGTCTCTGAAATTAGGGGCTCTTCATCTGTGCTGAGTGAACCCCTACCAAGCTCTGGGATCATTTCCTTTGATTGGAATAGTCTAACTGGGCCTCGCCTTCCTTCTTCTACACCTTTCCAGATAAAGGTTGATATCGGCAACCATGTGGTTCACCGATGTATTGTAGATGAAGGAGCCTCTGTTAGTATCTTATCCCCTTATGCTTGGAGATATTTAGGTTTTCCTAACCTTGTTCCAGCTGTTAATTGGCCGTTGACCTTCGATAGAAGACCTAGTGAACCGTTGGGATTCCTCCCTCAGGTACCTGTTACTTTGAGTGGAAAAACAGTCTTAGTTGATTTTATGGTTTTAAAGGACCCTATGGATTTTGATATGATCCTCGGGCGTGATTACGTATATACTATGTAGGCTGTGGTGTCTACGCTCTTTCGTGTGATGCATTTTCTTCACAACGAAAGCATTGTCACTATCGATCAACTTACATTTGTTTATCCCTCTTATTACCCAACTATAGACCAACTATGTCCCTCGTCAGTAGCACTACCATGTCACAATCAAATTATGTGGCATATTGTTCCTTGAGTCCAATTGCTACTGAGAAGAAGCCTTTGAATTCATGCTTACCTTCTCAGGACCGGGTCTTGACAATTGACTAGGGGATAACTCCATCTAAATGTTTAGACATGCGTTCTATTTGGGATGATATACTTCCATCTGATGAAGTTTTCCTAGAGTCTATAATGCAGTCTTCCATTCATTTGGACATTGATCCACTGTCGAGCATTCTTCCACCTTTTCTTCGAGCTCGTTAAAAACAGTAAGGAGGCTACGAGCATTCTTCCACCTTCACTTCGAGCTCGTTAAAAATAGTAAGGAATTTATGAGCATTCTTCTGTATCTCCTTTGAGCTCGTTAAAAACAGTAAGGAGGTCACGAGTTTACTTTTTTGGGGCTCATTAAACCTTTATGGAAAAAGATTTTTATGGAGTTCTCTCTAAGCTCTTGTTAGACTCTTTAAATATGACAAGATTGCTGTCTTTTCATATTCATTAAAGGATTTGAAGCGACATCCGCTTAAGTATAAGTTTAACCCTTTTCCGGACTTTTGCGGATTATTTAAGAAAAAGGAAGCAGATTATTTAAGAAAAAGGAATACTCTAGTCATCCGTGGCTAGAAGAGTTCTTCTCTCATTGTTTTACACTTTTTCGAGGGAGGAGACTAACTGTACAAAAAATGACCTTTTGGAGTCTTCTTTAGGGTTTTTAGACTCTCGAAACATGAAAATACCAACGAGCATTTACCTACTCGGGCTCGATGTGAAATCCACGAGAAGGTATATAGAGAATTGTTTAAGTTTTTCAAACTCTATAAACAGGAAAACACCGACGAGCATATACCAACTCGGGCTCGATACTAAAATCCATGGGTAGGTGTATGGATTTATTGTTTAAGTTTTTCAGACTCCTTAAAATTGAAAACATCGGCGAGCAAGAATAGATCTTGGCTCGATATTAAAATCCATAAATCAGTATTATAGAGTATTCGTCTATCTTTTCTTCAAACTCTGTAAAAATTGAAGAAAGACTATTGAGTTTGCTTTCTTGTACTCATTAAAACAACAAGAGGGATATTCTTTTACAAAAACTATAAGGAAAGAGAAGGGTATCGTACATCTTTTCAGTTTCAAAGGCAGCTAAGTCATTCATGTCCTTGAACACATCACCTATTTGAGTCCATCATTTTAGTTGGGTTTTAGTTTTTGACCTTAGGGTGAACCTGATCTCATAGTTTTTTACTCCTCCGATTGGTTATTCTTCCAATCATATGGACAATCTGCTAAATGTCTCCTACATTGCAGGTTTATATCACTTTCCCCTTATGTTAAAAGCTGCATAAGTCACTTTGTGTTGTGCTCATTGTTCAAGGCTACAGCCTGTGTCGGCCATTTTGCAATTACCTTGACTTCATGTGTCAGTCATCCTGGTGGCAGTTTGTTTCATCTTGTGTTTGTCCTACTCCAAATCAGCTCAAACTTTTGAGCGTTCCTCGTGTTGGATGATGGAGGATGCATTAAGGCCTTCCTTCCAACGGACTTCTTCCCATAGAATTCAACTCATTATGCTCCGGGAATGAAGTTTAGAGTTTCAGTTAGTACCTTCGGGATTGCAGTCATCAGTGGTAGTTTCCCTTGTTGTTGAATAATGGGAATACATTAATGTCTCTTATTCGACGGGTTCCTCAGGTGTTCGACTTCAAGTCCACTTATTCACTTGTTGGAACGTACTAGGTACCTTGGGCCCCATTATCATTATCGATGGAAGTCCTCACATTTGTTAACGGTATACATCAATGACCGGTAATCAAACAATATCCCCCATGTTCGACTCCAGTTCATTTATTCACATGGTTAGGGTTTGTACCTTGGGTTATTTGGATGAAGACCTTGGGACTTTGATAGCATCACCATATTTATGTTATCACCCAAGCTATGTAAGACTGAGCCACACTCATTTTTGGCTCTTCATGAGACATAGATCCACCTTGTTGTTATGGATATGATGTTTTATCTTTGACATGGATCCACGTTTGTATTTTCAGTGGCCATGTTATATATACATCTCCTAGTTATGTATTGGAGATCATGTTGTATCGCACCGAACATCTATATGATGTCAAGATTGTAATTGCTCGTTGACCTTGATCGTTGTTTTCAGGTACTTTTGTGACTTGGTCTCGTGGTTTCTTACTCCTCCTCTAACTTGGAATTATAATGTGTTTCAGCCATCGTTTCCCTCTGACCTCACACCTTAGGGGGCATCTGTTATAGGTCAAATCTGCACTTCTCCGTTCGTGATCACATTGCCCTGTCGATCACATAAAAGGACACTATGGATGGAAGAGATGGATTGACCTTGGATGAGTTACTGCTGAGATCACACATCTTCAGCTGTAAATCATATTTTTTTTCTACAGTTTTCACTATGTGTGTGCTACTATTGCCACTGACATCTAGCGTTCTAAACGTTGGTTCAGCTGAAGAAAACCCGCGCACTTATCTAAAAAGATGTGCGCTGGTTGTAAAGAGCACTGGTTGCATACTATGCGCTGGTTTACTGTTATGATACCTGCGCACATGTTAAGATGAATGGAAAAAAATATATTAAGATTACGAATTGGGATTAGTTGAGGTTGGTTTTGTAACTCCCCCAACCTCCCAATTCAACTGCCTCACAAATCTAACTTCCAGCCTTGTCCCATAAATACAAGGGGAAGCCATGAGGGAGAGGCTAATGAAGAATAAGCTACTGTTACGCTGAAGGATTTTCTAAGCCATTGTGAGGAGCAGGAGCCAAGAACTCGGTTGCAGAAGTGTTTGGACATATCAGTTATAACTGTATTTGGCTACATTTCTTTGGCAATAAAAGATTGAGATACCCTTCCCGTCCCAATGGAATGTCTTTTCTATTGAATATCTGATTGTAATTAATGTTAAATTGCTTTCAATTTCGTTATATATTTACAGTCAAGATACACTGAGGAAGGTTGAATTATTTTGCAGGTACATTACTATGGAGATTGGGCAAAAGCCGGGACCAACTGTCGTTAACAAGGTACTAATTTAAGAATCCTAATCTCATTTCATTCATAGTAATTAGTGCAAAGTAGAATGTATCGATCTGCCACCCCATGTAAGTTGATAGTGTCATTTCCCCCACTATAGGGTATATTCCCGCACAACACCTGGTATCGACCAAACCATCAACATGTCTATCCAAAAATTATGAATGGTAGTTGAGTTTTTAGTCTTGGAGGGACTATAAGTTGAAGTTGGTGGTGGTGTCGACTCTTCAGTCGAAACTCTAGGATACATTCTCCCAATTTTAGTTGCAGTTCCTTTATTCGTGCCAAATAGTTCTCAATCCTTTCAAAGGAGAGAGGAACGAGAGAGATCAATTCTTTCTCAATCTGCATGACATGATTTTCACCAATCTTGTCAAACATACCCTTTAGTTTCTTCCAGACCTAATGGGGACAATCGATCCCAGTTGTATGAAAAAAATATCTCTAGAAATATAGGTAGTAATTATTCCTATAACCTCATCCTTCTTCCCCTCAAGAATGAACTTATGTTGCTAATCCTTCAGATATGGGATTGCAATCTTGGTAAACTGCAAGAGAGCCTTACTTTTCAATAAGGTTTCCATGTCTTGCACCCATATTCCATAGTTGTGACCATTTAAAATCATAGCTCTTGCTTGGAAGCCATGATACTGATCTATTAGTCTAACCTCGATATAATCTACAAGTATAAACCCATAGTCAATCACAAATAGATTCGACTCAACAGAGCATGTCGAGATGACATCTCAAATGGACTTGAAGAAACAGGTTATGTCTCAAACCAACAACTCTCATACCATGTTGGATAAATAAGGAATTAGACAAAACATAAATCAACATGATTACGAAATATTATTCTAAGAAGAGGTGGTGCCTAAAGACACCTTTTCAACACTTAAGCACAAAATGACAATACATTAAAATGCATTGCTCACTTCTCACAATTTTTTTATGCTTCCATACATCATTCTTCACACAAAGGTGATCACTCTGTTCTAGCTCCAAGAAGTAACCAACTCCCTTGAAGTGAGGAAGATTGTGTCCACATACTTCGGTCATTGCACATAATGGTTTCTCTGAAATTGCGCCATAGTAGACGATTCTATTCCAACATTCCATTTAGTTGGTCGGTTAGTTGGCTCATTCATTGGTCGGTTGGATCAACTAGTCGAGAGCCTAATCGACCCATTAGTCGACCACTTAGTCGACGATGAACCAACAAATCTTGTTGTTCCAACAAGATTTTCTTGGAGAGCTATCTTAGATAGTCTCATATATTCTTTCTTTTCCAAGATTGTTATGGGAAGGCATAAAGAAACACATGGAATCAAATATGTAGAGTGGATGATGTTTGGATTCTTTGATGGTACATGAGGAATCTAATTTTCCTTTCTAGAATGAGGTTCATGCCATGTGGAAATAAATCTTGCTATTTTAATGGATCTAAATTTCGGGTCAGAGTAGATCTCAATTTAGAGGGAGATTTAGAAAAGGAAGTATTGGAGGGCAATACACCTACTTCGAAGGAACTAGAGAACTGACATGAGTGAGTTGTGGAGGGTGATCTATAGTGACATTTTTTCCTAGTCTGTGATATTCTATTATTGTTAAAAACCATGAAGTTAGACCCAAAGGTGTTGTATCTCCTTACTCTCATATATGTAGATTAGTAATCTTAAGCAAGCGTAGGAAGACAAAATTCATTCCACTTGATATTTCCCTAAAAGAGTGGCAAAGTGAAAAATCTAAATTAACTGAAAGGATTTAATCTTAGTTATTCTAATAGATTTCTTTGAAATTGATGAATTTTTGTTTATCTTGATTTAACTTAACCTATTATAATAAAATATATTGAAAATTTTATTGATATAAATATTTAGAAGAAACACCTTTACTTACTTTTTATTAATACAAAATAAATTTAATCATAAATATTGACTTTCTTACTCTTTATAAATACAAAAATAAACTTGATCATAACTATTGATTATCTTCTATTACTAGATTTCATGTACTCAACTCTCCCCTCTAAACTCTATACTTCTCATTTGTATTATGAACTATAAATGTATTCTACTAGATTTCATGGTCTCCACTCTATACTTCACATTTCTGTTATGAAATTACGAAGACTATTTTCTTTGTGAAAAAAACTTATACATTTATAAAACCTGCTCTCCTGTATAAAATTTACCATGGGTTTAGATTCAGAAAGATAAAAATCCATATGAGTTTCAAGTGGTTCGTAGGAGTGCAGTATGACAACAACATATTGCGTGCGTGGCTTATTACAAACCATGGTGTATGAAGACAGTCCAATCAAACTCCTTTATTCAAATAAAATCTCAAGCAAAACTCCTGTAATCTGTGGTGCATGCTCGCTGCTCCTCCCTACCGATGGCTGCTCTGCAATGCCATTCCCTACACCTAGATTATTCCCAATTCCATGCAGGGCTCCCAGTTATCTGCAAACACAATTCAAAACCAAAATGCCACAGTTACACTCAATTCCCCTATAAAGTGGCCCGGTCTGTGCGTATGGCCTCGAGTACACCATCCGCACCAGTCAATAATGGACCGCCTACAATTGAGCTCGAATTTCTTGGGGTAAGACCACTTCTCATGGATTTGAACAGCAACTCTTGGATAATGTTATGGGCATTTTATTTATTTATTCATTTATGGTTAAACAGCCCAAACCGGGTCCAGATGGCGGAATGGAAGTACAGAAGGCTTCGTCTGTAAGCGGCGATAAATTGCTGAGGAACATCATGTTGGATAGCAAGATTGAACTCTATGGAGCCTATGTAAGTAAATTGATTTTTGTTTATGTTTTCAGATATGAGTTTACAAACTTTTGGAGATGGATAGGGGCTGGATTTTGAATTTCAAATGATTGCAAACAATTGTACTCAGTAGTGAAAGTTTCCAGAAGAAAACAAACCGAAAAATGGACTCCGAAAGGCATATGTCCCCTAGTCTTCCTGCTGGTTTCACTCTTCTGTTGGTACACGCATGTGTTTGTGGATTCCTCCTATCAGCACCATAGCTTTTCTTTCTAAAAATTTAGTGCTAGGAGTTTATAGTTTTGATTTCCTTTTATATTAAGAGGACAAGATGTTGACCGGTCTTGGTTAGTTGGTAAAGTGGGGTGTTTCATCGTCCCCACTAAAGGTCAAGTCCCCATACACACTTTTTGCCCCTCAGTGGGCTGTATCACCGAGGCTGACCGTTTTAAGCAGTTTTGTTGAAATTTAGTTAACGTTACACAGATCTGCATTTCTTATGCACAAAATCCTAACGAAAAACTGGCTAAGCTACTCTCAAAATAACTAAGTAGCATGGGTACCCGTACTCGGGGGTAGGGTACGTGTACCCGTATCTGATACACGTTCCGATGTACGGGACACCTCGTACCCATGTACCATGTCATACCCTACCATACCCAAAACTTGACCGAAGTACCCGAGATGTTTGTTACGGATTCAGGGGATGGGGTACCCCTGTTTTAGGGATGCCTGGGGACACCCAGAAACGGATTTTGTATGGGGTACCCCTGTTTTGGGGACGCCTAGGGACCAGGTTGGTACGAGCACAGCCAGTTTTGTACAAGTGACATTAAAGTCAGTAATATTAAATTCTTAAAGTAAAATGATGGAAAATGTAAGATACGGAGAACGTCACTTATGGAAAATGAAAGATAAGGAGAATGCCACTTATGGAAAATAAAAGATAAGGAGGATGTCACTTTTACTTCAATTTTTAACATTACCATGAATTGTTTCAGGATGTTTGAGAGTGGTTCCAAGTTCCAACCTCATTGGACTTCATATGCAAAAATTAGAATCTTAGATCCCATTCAGAATTCAACAAACTTAACAGTTTTCAGGATTTCAGGATTGCACCATTTCCATTGGATTTTATCATGTATGAGGGTATGGGATTGACATTTAATCAAGCACATCAACCTCTCCATGTAACTTGATGTTGGTGGTGCTTATTGTTGAACTCCTCTGTCATGACCTTAACAAAAATGTACCCTTCACTAAAGCAAAATCACTTACTAAGCATGGGAAGCTTTTTCAGTTTTCTACCTTATTTTAACACTTGGATTAGAAAGTTTCATGAAAACTGTAGGGTGTTGACTAATGTCCTTGGAGGACCAACTTCGAGATTCACAGTAGAGGCAAGGGCTAGAGCCTAGAGGAGGGTGCTATTGATGAATAGGATCCCAATATAGGCAAGAATTTTGATATGTAATTATTTGTTGTAGCATGAAGTTTTTTGGACTCTATAGGCCATTTAGCCTCTTTGTTTATGTATTTTGGGTCAGATATGGATTGCACTTCATGTTTTTTTAGTTGTATGCACCCTTGCTATATAAATGAGAAACTTTGATATTTGTGTATAATGGTTTGAATTCATATGGATGCACATGAATATATATGTACAGTGAAAATGATTTTATATATATATATATATATATATATCCTCGACGTACCCAAGTTCCCTGTTTCAAAAAGCGGCGTCTGCGCTCCCGCATCTGTCCCTGTACCCAAGTTTCTTGGCAACTTAGCAAAATAACTACTGCTAAGACTCGAAAATCTAAAGTGTAGACTTTACAAGTGCAGACATTGCATTAAATGGGAAACTCAGAACAACAAACTATTAGTAATATCTTTGACTCTGCATAATATCCACGTTTTGTAAATTACGATGCCAAGCACTGTTGCAACACTCAATCACTCTTCTGTTTGTTAACTTAAAAGAAAGAATCATAAAGCAAAACTTAGCTCAAAAACTATGACCGTCTCACACTCAAATCTGTAGAGTGCCCTTTCTCTCTTTATAAACATGGAGTGATTAGGGTTATGAAAAAGTAAATAAGCCCATCCCTATGGTGTGCCTAGGCTAGAAATAAAAATCCTAACCCTCATTTTGCTTAAACTAATGCATGCGACCAACCTGCATGGATAATTTATTCGATAGAGTACCCACCAGAGAAGACCAGGCACTTGCATGAACCTTCTAATCTAGGAGACAATGCCCTATCTAATTCTAGAGATTCCCTAATCCATGTGCTTTTTGTCTTAATCTAAAGTCACAAGTTTTTGGAATGGTCATCAGTTTTGAGCAATATAATTGAAGAGCAAAGGAAATCATGGATAAGGCGAGCAACCCCACCAAACCATAGATCCTACTAGAGCATTTTGTACTTTTTCTAAAAGCAGACACCTAAGAATGACTTGATATGAGGGGGGGGGGGAGTGTTCTCTTAGGGTTCTCATGTGTCTTTGTCAAGAAGACCAAATCAAAATCGACCATCACCATGCTATTGCAATCTATCAAGTGATAGAGGTGCCCCTCTTGTTGGCAAGTGTAGTTGGATGGCATCATTTAGAGGGATGCGAGTGGGACCACCTTGGTGGGGGAGAATATTGAATCATCACTTGAAGAGTTTAAATCATTGTTAGATTTTTAACTTTTATTCAATATTGTCTAGGATCTTATCTGAAAGAATAACATGCACAACATAACACAATAGACACAAAGAATTTCCTCGGGGAAACCATAAAGGAGAAAACCCCGCAACTTCCCCAAAGATAGAATAGTCACCAATACAATGTCACAAAAGTAAAACCCCAAAACAAAGATGGTCTTCTGCAGCTCTCTCTCTTTCTCCTATGCGAACTTGTCTTCTCTCTCTCACTAATGTGAATTGAGTGAGTGAGTGTGTGTATCCAAATGAGAGAGCTATGCTCTCTATTTATATTTTATACTTTACTTTTGCTTGACCTTTTCACTTACTAGGTCGGCCCCAATAAACCTAACTGGGCCGATTCCTCTAGGAGACTCAATAATACAATTACATTTGACTCTTTAAGGGGTCTATTGCCCCAACTTACATGGGAGGCTTTTGCCTCAATGACCTAGGATGACTAAGCATCATAATGACATCCCCGAGTGGAGGAAAAACATCTCCGATGAAGGTACAAATAAAATACAATAGAATATCTTCCGAAGTTACAATTACATCAACACTCCCTCTTAACTAGGCAGGTATTCTCTGGCCACAGTCATCAACCCTATTGGACACAAGTCTGGATAACATCATCATCACTAGATCGTCATCAATGCTGGAACATCATCATCAACACTAGATCATCATCGTCGTTGCTGTTGCAATCCTCATCATATTGATCATCGATTGGTGACATCTCTCGAATCTACTCGTCATAGGAAGTTCTACAGAGCCAACACTTTTTAATGCTGGATGTAGGCCTAGCTCTCCTGTAAGTCTTCATCATCTCTGTGAGCAAGCCATCAAGTAGGTACAGCGCAAGACCAGTCATTACATTGCCACAACAATCACCTGCGTCTCCTACTATCACCTCATCGTATCCAGATCATCTCATCATCTCATGGAGCACAGCCCAGATGCACATCACATGTCCCACAACGGTCAACCCGCGTCTACCAGCATGGGAGGACTTTCCTGCCACCATGCGAGATCTTGCCTAGGCGCACACATAGTGTCTTAAGACCGGTGGACATCACAACGTCTCCAATATGGGAGGACTTTCTTGCCACCATACGAGATCTCGTCTACCAACATGCGAGGACTTTCCTACCAGCATGTGAGACACAACACTTACATCAACCGACATGGGAGGACTTTCCTACCACCATTCGGGAAAGGTTCAACACTTACATCTATCGACATGGGAGGACTTTCCTACCACCATTCGAGAACGGCTCGGCCCTTACATCTACCAACATGGGAGGGATTTCCTACCACCATGCGAGAATGGCCCGACCCTTACATCTACCAACATGGGAGGACTTTCCTACCACCATGCGAGAATGGCCCATGTGCATTTGCGTTTTCCGGACTCATCACTCCCTCTTAGGAGGAACCTCGATCTGGAGAACACCAAGCTTCTCTCTGAAGTACTCGAACTTCACTCTGGCTAGTGGCTTGGTCAACACGTCGACTATCTGCTCGTCCGTTGCAACATACTAGAGCTTCACTACTCCTCTTTGCACCATATCCCTGATATAGTGGTACTTGATCTTAATGTGCTTCGACTTGTCATGGAACAACGGGTTCTCGGACAACTTCACACAACTCTGGTTGTCACAGAATATACAAGTCGCCTCTAACTGGAGATCAAACAAATCATACAGTAGCTTCCTAAGCCACACTACCTCACAATTAGCCGAACAAGCTGCAACATACTCTGCTTCGGCTATACTCAGTGCCACGCACGACTGCTTCCTGCTAAACCAGGAGATCATACCGGATCCCATACTGAAGCAGCATCCTGAAGTGCTCTTCCTATCTGCTGCATTGCCTGTCCAATCCAAATCAACATAACCCTACAGGTTAATCTTTTGATTTGCGTCATACCTGAGCCCATAATCAACTGTACCCTTCAGGTACCTTAGTATATGCTTTGTAACTATCAGGTGATCATGTCTTGGATCCGTTAGGAACTGCCTCAATGTGTTCACAGCAAAGCATATGTCTGGTCTCGTGTTCGCCAAGTACATCAATGACCTAATCATCTGACGACACATCGTGGCATCAACTGACTCTGATGAAGCATCGCATAGTAGCTTCAAGTTCGATGCCATAGGTGTGGCCATTGCCTTGCAGTCCATCATTCCGAACCTCTTCAGAATCTCCATTGCATACTTCCCTTGTCCAAGGAAGATTCCATCCTTACTCTGCCACACCTCCATGCCTAAGAAATAGTGCATCATCCCCAGGTTCTTCATTTCGAACTCTGCGACAAGCTTCCTCTTCTTATCTGTAATGAGCCCATCCTCTCTTGTTACAAATAGGTCATCTATATAGAGTAGGAGTATCACTGGATTACCCACTTCAACCTTGTAAAGGTTGGAATCTGCTTTACTCTTTGTAAAGCCTAAGCTCATCAGAAAGCTGTCCATCCTGCTGTACCACGTCTTGAGTGCCTGTTTCAATCCGTACAAGGCCTTCTTCAACTTGCACACATGAGTTTGCCTGTCATGTGTCTCAAATCCAAGTGGCTGCTCCACATACACTTCTTCTTCTACTACACCATTCAAGAATGCTGTCTTGACATCCATCTGGTGTACCTTCCATTTCATTACTGCAGCCAGTGCTAGTACTAATCTAATGGAAGTGTATCTCGCAACAGGTGCGAATGTCTCCTCGTAGTCTATCCCTTCCTTCTGGGAGAAGCCACGTGCTACGAACCTTGCCTTATGTTTCTCAATGCTACCGTCTGCAACATGCTTGATCTTGTAGATCCACTTCGAAGTCACAAAAGACTTCCCTTCTGGTCTTGGGACTACCTCCCAGACATCATTCTTCATAATCGATTGGTACTCCTCGATCATGGCATCCTTCCATTCTTTCTTCTCAGCCGCTTCCTCATAGTTGGAAGGTTCTTTGTCAATGATGTCACATAGCAGGGCCACATAGTTGGAGTATGGCCTAAGTCTCTCGCTTTCTCTGTGCATCCCCTCTGGAGCGCCATACTTCTCTGCATCTTGTATTGCCTCTCGTACCCATGCTGGTTTCCTCTTGTGGGAGTTCTTCTCACGAGGTGGATCTACAGGTTCTTGTGGTTCTTCAATTTCACGATCTTCATGGTCTTCTGGAACTGCTTCTTCCATCGCTGTATCTCTAGTCCTGGTAACTTCAGGTTCTTCAGTCTCTTCAATAGGTCGTCTTCTTGATTTGTTATAAGCTGAGTCTTCGTCAAATGTCACGTCTCTACTGATGTCGATCTTCTTGAATCCTGGGAAGTATATTCGATAGGCCTTCGAGCTTTCACAGTATCCTATGAATATACCCTTCTTTCCTGAAGGATCTAGCTTCGTCCTCTTCTCCTTCGGGTTGTGTATGTACACGGGGCAGCCAAATATTCTGAGATGGATGAATTCTGGCTTCTCACTAGAGAACACTTATTCTGGAGTCTTGTTGTCTAGTACTCTATGAGGAGTACGATTCTGTACATACACAGCTGTCCTCGCAGCTTCTGCCCATAAATGCATCGGAAGATCCTGGTCGTGAAGCATTGCTCTTGCCACTTCCATTATTGTTCTATTCTTTCTTTCTGCAACGCCATTCTGTTGTGGATTGTGTTATCAATTATTTTGTACAATAGTTGAACTTCCGACGAGCCGCCAGTTTATTGAACATGATTCATGTTCATCGTCAGTGTTTAGAAGTTCAGAGGACATTTTCAGGGCAATTTTGCCCCATTTGTAATAACTGCATGTTCATACCCCCATGGGGGAAATGTAAAAAGTTGGTCTAAACGGGATCCTTTTATAAAAGACTCGGCTATCCGTAGGTTTAGCCATTTGGGGGGTACTCTAGAGTGTTTTTTCCTTAGGAATTATGTGCTACTCATCAGTGGCGTATAATCCCTGAGTTTTTCACTCAAACCTCCAAAGCTGGAGTATTTCCCATGGTGGTCAAAACCTAGGGTGGTTATTAGTGTCTTGTGTCTAGGATTTTTTACGTGTTAGCCATCTCGATTGAGTCATATGAACATGCACTAGGTCCCCTAGGAGTTTCGTTTGATTCCGGCAAAAATATTTTTTTCCGTAATTTAGACCATTTTTTAATGGTTTAAA
The DNA here is from genome assembly GCA_027924585.1 of Larix kaempferi. Classification (NCBI taxonomy): domain Eukaryota; kingdom Viridiplantae; phylum Streptophyta; class Pinopsida; order Pinales; family Pinaceae; genus Larix; species Larix kaempferi. Next base: position 21,955,938 of record BSBM01000742.1, on the reverse strand, counting down.
TGGAATTTTTCTAAGTTTGATAAAAACCTCATCCGGAGGCGGAATTTGGCGTGGGGAGGCTCGTTTTGACGCTCAGAGCGTCCTCTTTACCCTAGCATACTCTTTTCTCAGATTTTGGGCAGTTACACCGCCCCTGAGCCAATTTTCGCTAAAGATGCTTCAAACTGCACTTTAATTGCCAGAAGATGACAGATTGCACTTTGACCAAAAAATCAAAAGTGACAAAAATTGAGTATTTAAACTATGGAAAGGGTGGCTAAATGATTTAATGAGGTGTACGACCCCACTCAAGTGATAAAGCATGTGTTACAAAAGTCAAAATTAAAAAATTGAATTAAACTATAGCGTGGGTATCTCCTTCACGTGAATGACCGTACGGCTCCTTCATGAGAGATCACGATTTGGTGATGTGTAATTGATTGAGTGGATGGTTGAGTTAGTATTTAATACAAGGTGGGTACCCTAAAATTGTGGGTTCATCTTAAGATCCAACTCAAGGCAATTCGAGTTACCTCTTTTCATTGCACTCCAAGCTCATCCTCACGTGTTCTCTTTTATGCTCACGTCAACCTTCATATGGGTTCGAATATCACACATGGCGATGGCTCATTAGATGGTGAAGCTTCCAAGAATGGGATGGGGGGCTACTTGCCAAGGTGGAGGCCACCTCCCCACCCTCCATCAATGCAAGCTCGAGTTTGTGGGTGAGTCTAAGCTCCAAGCTTGGATTTGATTGAGTTTTGATAGGAATCCGATTTATGTCAAGTGCTATTGGCTCCTTCCAAAGCCATTTCGAATTAGGGTAGAGGTAGTCTCTTGTTTTGTTATTTAAGGAAGGCATTGTCTCCTTCCTTCAGATGGATACTTTGATGCAAGATTACTCTGCACATTTTGTAATAGCTTTTGCTTCACATTTTGAATAAAGATTTCGACTTTGGAGGTCCATGAGCTTTCATTTGTTGGTGTGAATTCATCTCTTGTTGAGGTGACATCTTCTCTAAACCCTTCTCTCAATTATGCATAGTAGTTGTGTTGCCCGCCAGATTGCACACCAGCAGCAGAAATCTTTCGAAAGCTGTCTCTTCACTACAAGTGAGAGAGGTGTGGCCTTGGGGGCAAGCAATGAGCCAGGTACTGTCACCTGAATCCCAGCTCCTCCGTTTAGGCTAACTCCTAAAGAAGCCAAGGGGGGTGGTCCCTAAAAAAGAGTTTCACTAAGGCTCTAGTGTTTAAGTGTTTTTTGTATGGGGTGATGTGGATGAGTGTTGTTTAGGAGTTTTCTTGTGATGAGACCAAAAAGATGAACAACAGATAATAAGCAATCCACGTTGCAAGATAAGATAACAAGATGGCAGTATGATTCAAGATCTGATAAATCACTAAAGCATTCACAATATAAAATAAACACAAGGACAAATGGTCCTGATTAATATATAAACTTTTAGATAACCAGTGCCTTATGGAGTCAAAGAAAAGTAAAGATTGTGATGCTGAAAGTGTGGGTCTTGAAAAGATGCCGTTCGTGAGATCGTTGTGCAGATTATCTTTGTAAATTGAAGATTTTAGTGGTCTTGATTATTAGGATAAAACCAAGGATATCAAGAGAATGTCCGGAAAGACGATATCAAGTGCCTCCGTTCAAGGACATGTCGGGCCACCCAGTGCTCTAGCCAGGTCGCGCAATGCTAACCAACAAACTAGAGGCTGAACATGCAACCCTGGTGCCCCCAACTAAGAGATTACCCACCGGGGTTCCATGTTCAACCTCTAGTTTGCTGGTTAGCATTGCGCGACCTGGCTAGAGCACTGGGTGGACTGACATGTCCTTGAACGGAGGCACTTGATACTGTCTTTCCGGACATTCTCTTGATATCCTTGGTTTTATCCTAATAATCAAGACCACTAAAATCTTCAATTTACAAAGATAATCTGCACAACGATCTCACGAACGGCATCTTTTCAAGACCCACACTTTCAGCATCACAATCTTTACTTTTCTTTGACTCCATAAGGCACTGGTTATCTAAAAGCTTATATATTAATCAGGACCATTTGTCCTTGTGTTTATTTTATATTGTGAATGCTTTAGTGATTTATCAGATCTTGAATCATACTGCCATCTTGTTATTTTATCTTGCAACGTGGATTGCTTATTATCTGTCGTTCATCTTTACATATTTTTGGTCTCATCACAAGAAAACTCCTAAACAACACTCTTGTCTCCTCCACCTTCATCCGCTCACCCTTGCATTCCCTTCCTTCCATCCTTGATCTGATTATTACATTAGATCAGCTTCCAGACCTCGTTTTCATTTTGTTTGAGCTTTGCTTGCTTGGTTTGCTTGCTGTTGCTTGATTTTGAGTTAAGTGTGTCTTTCAGCTTGATTGAGTGCTTATCTTTTCTTGAGTTTTCTGAGCGTATTGAGTGCTGCAAGTAGTGTTTTCTTTTCAGTCATTTAGATCTGAAAGCTCAATTGCTATCAAGTTTATTCTTTGGTGCATACATTGAAAGGTTAAAAAGTGCTTCTTTCCCATCATTTCTTGAATGTTAATGAAGAAAATTGTTGTGCATTGGAACGTTTTCGTTTGTGTTTCAGAAAAGTTGAATGAATGTATGATCTATTGTGTTTTTCTCGAACTATGAATCGCTCATTTTCTTGAAAGACTCAAAGAACGCTTCGATTTTTGCAAATTGATTCCATGCTAAGGAAAGATAGATGCATTTTTAATTTTTGTTGCTTTTAGACCATTGAAAGTGAAATTGAAAAACTTGCATATTCCATTTCGGAATCCTCTCTTTTCATTACCTAGTGTTGTTTTGATTTGAAAAGAAAAAGAAAAGGAAAAATGTTGTGATTTGGATAGCAGTGTTGTGATTTTTTGTGTTTCGTCGAAAAGGAAAAGAATACTTTCATAGTCAAGTTTTGTTTGAATTGGGATTGTGTTGCATTGAGTTTGTTTTGGTAATACTATTGGAAAAAGCTTTCTCCTTCCCATAGCTAGAATTCATTGAAAGAAAAGAATATTTCGTGCATGTAGCTAGGGCTTGCATTATGCTTCCGATTATGTACTCACCTCATGCATTCACCTAACCGTCCAAGATAAAATTAACGGTAGAACTAGGTAAAATTTTTAGCAACTTGTGTGTAAGTTAGAGACGTGTTCCGACGTCGTTAAGCATGGTAGCTGTCGTTATTTGCCAGCACTGTATCTCGGGGGTATTGTAGTATTCCACGTACTTATCGGTATATCGAGCTCCTTCACGTACCCACCAAGTACCATAATCCGTACTTGGCGTATATCGAAGGGTGTATCACGTACTTGGTAGTATATCGGAAGGTCTCTTGTCGAACAGTTGTGCATTAGACAGCACCACTACGGATTTGAGCTCCCACGTACCTTGCGTATATCGGGAGACACCATTAGGATTTCTGAAACCAACCGAGTTAACCATTTGGCCGTCTTGGCAAAGCAATACACCGAGAACAACACTCGGGGAGATTAGCACGCACGTACTGTCCAGGTAATCGGGTATGCAGGCAAGGCTACGGTCCTAATCCTCCTTGTCGCGTCATATTGTTGGACCCTGCAGTATATCGCGGTTTGCGATGCCTTGATAATTCCGTGAGGTTCCAGAATTTTGAATCCACTCCGTCACATAAGTTTGCTTATTGCCTTAGTTTGAGTAGGTTTTTTTGGACTGCTTTTCTTTTAGCATACCTGTTATCACACAACTTGTAGTTGCCCCTAGAGGTATCCCATCCGGGACGGTAGAGGAGTTAGGCAACTAAAGAGGTGACCTAAGAGATGCCACGGTTCCCAATGCAATGCGGGAGTCACGTCAACCGAGGCACTCTTCGCTTTAGGTCAAGGTATAGCTAGACCAAGGGGGAGACCCTATACCCCAATCATAGTTGATTGGTCTCAAGCAAAAGGTTTCAAAGGGTGAGTTACGGAAACCAATGCAAGGCTAAGTGGACCTAATGTTTAAGGTATGGTTGAAGGTGGTATCATGGATAGTTAGTGTTTCAACCTATGTATGGTTCAGGCCACTTGATGGGGTATGATTATTAAGTATAGTACCATGTGTTTACACAAGTGGGTCTTGTTGCCTTGGGAAGTGTGAAATGGTTCTAGGTGGGCCCACAAGGTGAAGTTAAGTGTGAAGATGGTACTATAGGCTAGATCTAGGTTAGATCTACAAGTTAGAGTTGGTTCTAGGATTACCCATGTGCTAGATCTAGGGTTTGACACTAATCCCAAGAAGTGCGCCTTGCTTGGAGAAGGACTAGTGCCTTGTTTAGTGGGCTAATGGAGTCAAGAAAGATGTCAAAGTGTAGATCGGGACACCTAGAAGCCAAGTCAAGTGAAATGGATGTGATCCAATGGTTAGATCTTACTAGATCTAGGTTTTTGAGTGATGACCAAAAGTGGACCACAATTCCTTAAAACAAGGAATGCAATCCCCAAGGTAGATCGGGACAAAAGGACAGTCTAGACCTAGGTTTCAAGGCATGGGCATTCCAAATCCACAAAAATTTCCAACACCCACTTCCTAGAAGTGGTCCAACTCAAAACTCCAAAGGGGTGCGACTTTCTCAAGGAGAGGCAAAAAGTGGGTTTGGTGGACCAAACCAAGTCCAATGGCCACCAAAATGTAGATCCGGGGTGTTAGTACCCCGATCTATGTTCCTTCAAAGTTTCAAGTGAATCCAATGGGTAGATCTTAGTAGATCTAAGTTTTAAGGTACCAAGAAAATCAAAAGGGGGTTTCAACCCCTCAAAACATGGAGAGATGTCCACAAGGTAGTTTTCACCAAAGTAAGGATATGGGTATAGGTGATCAAGTGTCTAGATGTCAAATCAAGTGGGATCTCACCTACCCATGTGCTAGATCTTACCCAACAAGCTTCTCTTAGGAAAATCGATTTAGGTTCAAGAAGGCTTTATGCATTGAAAGGTGTGTCAATTTTTAGCCAATCACCACCAAACTATAGATCCAACTAGGGGTGGATCCTATAGAGGTGGGTTCTTAAAATCTTTTCAATTGCAAGGGTAGATCTAAGTAGATCTAAAAAAATACCAAAATTGGGGTTTGATTTAATTAGGGTTTTATGACCAATGGAGATAGAATGGATGAAAGAGGCACATACCTTGTAGATCTTACCTCAATTTGCTTATGGCCACCTTGCAAGTTGATAGCATTCTCCTATGTTTATATTCAAGAGTGAGATCCAAGTGCTCCAACCAAATCTCCCTTCTCCAAGATAGCCAAATCGTCCTCCTCCTACAAGACAAGATCAAAGAAACAAGTCAAGCAAGATGATTATGAAAATGGTAGAAAGATGTAATAGAAAGCATCAACTATGTCACGAAGATACAATAATGATACTCCCTGTCACAAGATCAACCCAAGAGAGAATATGTGGATCCCTCCAACAATAACCCTCCAAAAGTCGCCCTCCTCTCTCCAATTCGACTTTCCTGTCAAAAGGTTAGCAAAAACACAAAAATCCACAATGATACATAGAAGAGATACTTTATATTCAATATGCAAGAGAATCCACAAGCCAAGAGAGATGTGCTCCACAAAAAATCTTCTATTCCAATATTCCAGAGCTCCAAAGGTGAGCTTTACAATGGGGGGTCTCCTCCTTATATAGGATAATAAAGACCAAAACCCTATACCACTTCATAATACTACATCAAATGAGTGGTTGAGATTATAAGATCTCATCATACAATCAATGGCTAGGATGAATCCATAACATAATATCACATGGATCACTCAACATAACAATAGCGCCCTCACTAAATGGTACAATGGAGGGTGATGTCATCCCACTAGAGGGGTAAAAAGTACAATAATCCACCTCATGATGACTAGGACATGGTAAAATAAGCACATGGTGGGGCTAGGAGGTATAAATCCTTGCTAGCTCACCCCAAGGCACAATAAAGTAATAAAATATGTCCAATATAATAACAATGACCAAAACTGTCCTCAGAATCCATGACAGTCGAGCAGTAAATGTCCTCCTGTGATCAATCTGGAGATACCCACATGGTGAAAAATGACTGGAAGATAGTGAGATCAACCTGGAAGACCTATGTGAAAACCAAATGCCAAAACCTTGCCTCAATTGCCCAAATCGATTTCCTCAGTGACCACTTTATCCCATTTTTTAACTGCCTCGGGAACTGTGAAAGTGCCAAAACTGCCTCCTAGGGTGCTAGCGCTGTCAATCTGAGCCCACCAGGCTCTCCGGGAGGGGGGATAAATGGTAATAACAAGTGGCTGGACCACCCCCTCCATCATCAGCGCCCTAGGTGAACTGGCCTCTCGGGGCCCCTGCTGCTCAGGCTGGGAAATCAGCCCCAAATCTGGTCAACAAGTGTAGAACTGCATCAATCACTGTCAGAAGTGCCCGGAACTGAATGATAAGTGTCTCAATGGATCCAGAAGACCCAAATCCACTAGAAATGTGTACTCATACTCCATGGGTTGCCCTAATGGGCCAGCTGTAGGGTCCACCATATATGGACAATGTATAATCCGCTGATCTGAAGTGATAATAAACCTGCTGAACTGGATCAAACATCATCTGCATCATATGTCCATCATATGATATCATCATCAAACATGTGGGACCATAAATCATCATCAATAATCATCATACATGGTCCACATCATCACGGATCCCAAGAATATATATAATCAAGGATAAATCACATCAGTAGACTAAGACAATGCTTCTTTAATCATTCCCATAGCTAAGCTCAAAGTATAAATTCCATTCAGTGGCATTAATTATATTAACATATTCCGTTGTTATAATAAATTACTTGCACCATAGTTCAAATGACAAACTCACCCATTGGACATGGTCAAACTGCTAATGAAGGATGAAGGCTAGGAGCAAGGTTGGGCCAAGGGTTTGACTTGTCTAACTCAACTCAAAAATACTTTGGACTGAGATAAGGGGGGGAAGCTACAAACTCTGTGCTTGGACAAAAGAACACGGGGGATGGTTGTGCCTCACAAATGGATAAGTTGTTTAGAGAGTGTTTATTCAACTTAGGCATCATGTCTACATCAAGTTGATCCAGGTTCATTAGGATCATTCAATTTTATTTCCATGGCCTTTTTGGCCTACATAACCCTTCGGATTTCAGATGTGCTGAGAAGCACAACTAGTTGCAGCTTGCATCCAGGGCATGTTTTTCATATATTCACAAGGTCAGCAATTGTTTAGATATAGCTTTTAGGAACTATTGCTTTTTGGACCTTTCTTATACTCTTCGAGGAGTATTTTTAGCTTTTCATTGCTCTTGCCCTTTTTTGTTTCCATGGGCGAATTTATTAAGTTTCCATAGGTAGAACATGAGCTTTCAGTTTTAGCCAACAACATCTCAAGTGACTAGGGGGAGTTCGAGCCAATGCCAAACATCGGGACAACCGACCAGAATGATTTAGGCCTACAATCCAACTCACCAAAGGCAAGTTCTGTCACCAACTCAGAGCCGAGACACTGAATAAACAGGGATGCGGTCCAAACACAGAGGTAGAAAAATAGGGAAGTCCTCAGTATCAGAAAGTCAAATGAGACAAGTCAGGGTTTAAAGTCAAACAGGAAGGTCATGTATGGATGGAGACAAGTGGATATGGAGCCTACACTAGCAGACAACTGGTGTTGGGAAAGACCATGTCTATGTAAGGTGAAATACCAGTAAGTTTTGTTAGATGACCTAAAAGTGCAAGCAATTGTTCATTTTATGATTTACAGTTCATTTTAAATAGTTTGCCACATCAGGAAGAATATACCAAGCACATGCTATAATCATGACTAAATCAACAAGCTAATAATCCACAGTCAGTGAGAACATATCCATAGATCATACAACATCATCATAATAGCAATCATCATGCATCATCTGAAACACTGCTGAAATACATCTCTAGGCACTGAATCTGAAACTGTAATGGGATAAGTGGTCACATCAGTCATCAAATCTGAACTCTCAAGGCTCAGCCTTGACACAAGGTCATACAATATCTGAATAATGTACTGCTCTGATCATGAGTGATCCAATATATGTAGCCATGCTCTGGAATAAATGAAGCTCTGAAATGTGCAGATATCTGCTGTACAAGAATAGTAGTCCTGCTACTATGGTGTGATAACATCTGGCTCCAGCTGGGACAAGTGCTCTAAGGGAGAGAGCGCTTGAGAACCTCAGAATCTCTGGTCTCGAACACCTCTGCATCAATCTTCAATCCAACACTGCACCATCCTTGCTTTCAGCTTTATCTTGCACTTGTTCCTGCTCTCACAAACACTAGAATACCATCATGGAGCATGTATGGGACAAATATAAAATAAAACTGAAAACTAATCTAAAGCATAAACTGAAAATGCGTCAAAATATAAATTTAAACTAACATGGCATATATTATTATCATTTACAATTTTTATTCACTGTGCAGGAGGACAAAAGTACTTCTTTATTCAGGCAATCTCAACTTGCACAGGCAGCCAACAAATATAGAAATGCTAACTATAATTTCTTAAATGTACGCAGGAGAAGAGACAAGCTTAGGAAGGAGCAAGACTCAACTCAGGCAGAAACAAGACAAAGGACGGAACAATACCTGGCACACAGAAAAAAGAAAAACCACACAAATCCTACTGCTCAAGTGAGCTTATTCAATACCTACCTACCCTACTCTAACCAGTGAGCACAAATGTTAGGTAAAATCATAAATCCAGTGCAACCATTCATCAAATAAATTAATGATTCTTCTTTGATTTTTGTTGATGAAACAAGTCAAGATTGGATTAAAAATTATTGAAATTGAGAGCACAATCTTCTTGACTTGTTCAGAAATTGAAGAAGGATTTGAGTGGTGCAACATGAAATAATGCAGAGGAGACGACTGACTAGTGAAGCCATCCTCCATCCAAAAACTGATAGGATCATAAAATTTATGCAAGTTATTGTTTAAAATGGATGGAGGAAAAATACAAGGCATATGATTTAATAAACTACTTTCCTCATTCACTTCACTTGCATATTTAATTCGTTTCCCCTTGGGACTGATGATCAAATAAAAACCAAGTGGGGACAAATCAAGGCTTAAAAGACGAAAAATCAAAACTAGGCCCACTTGATGCTCAAAAATGGAGAAAAGATGAAATTGATCTTTAAACACCTTTTCTAGCCACCAAGAATGATTGATAATTTGACAACAAGCATTATTGTTCCAAGGTGACTGAAAAGGGAAATGAAGTGCTTTTTCTCCAAACGTGTAATCATACATATACTTCCTATTGAAAAATTCCAAGGCAAAAAAATGACTAGAGCACCAACCCAAAGATGATTGAAAGAGTTGGGAAGGGAGGGTGGATTGCAAATATGAAAATTCTCCCAACTGGATAAACAAGTTTGACCTTGGACTTTGACAAAAGAAAGCAGTCTTTACTCTAAAAATGATTTTAACCTTTTGATCAAGTTTAATATTTACAATCTGAGTACACGATTGACCACCACTATCTAACTCTAAGTTACCTTGATTAAAGATAAAAAAAGGAGAATTTAAAGATTCATTATAAGAAGTGGAACAAAGATTAGAGCATCGAGTGTGATTCACTAATTCATCCTCCTCTGTTGATTCATCATTAAATTCACAAGAGGACACTTGATCATTTTCGTTTAATTGATCAGGGATAAAGTCAACAAGTTCATTTAAAGCATCCTGATTGTTTGCATAATGATCATGTGAAAGCACTACTAAAGGGTCTTGGTCAATGTTTCCACTTTCTTCTTCTTCAATAAGGTGATAAGGAATTGAATGATTGTTAATGATAGAATGATTAAGGAAATCTTTTTCTGAAGGGTCCTCATCAAACACAAAATCAGAAATTTCTTCAAGATCAAAAGTTGGGCTACTCAAGGACTGATTTGAAGTGTCATTATTATCATGGTCCCTATCAAAATGATCCTCAACAACACAGTTATTGCTTGATGTCTCTGTTAAGGATTCTTCAACATTACTACCCCATTTATTCTTTAATAACCCAACAAACATATCATAACCAGTGATGGATCCTGGGGCTAAATTATCAAACCATAATCCGGCATTTCCACCTAATGTCTCACCCAGGGCCCGCATATAAACATCTTCATCATCAGCACCCCTAACTTCCATATAATCCCAAAATCTTTGTAAATGATTTTCAATTGACTCAAAATAATTTCCATAGAAACGAGGCAACCATTCAGAGTAATTATTTGGCATAAGATGAGGTGCCCCATGAATTTCAGAAAAGTCAAAAGGAGATGGCTTAGCTGGATTTCTAATGACTTTGGCCATTCTACTAGGGATTAATTGTGGATGTCTAACTGGAATACTAGAGTCATTTGACAGAATGCTTTGGTTGTAAGGCCTTGGTTGAGATTGAATTTTGTTTGGATTAATTGGGTTAATATTTTTACTTGAAGAATGAAAAGGACGATGAGAGTCATAAGAATTATGTACATAATCACTCTCATATTGGTATGTTGACTGACTTTCATTACTTTCTTCCAACTGCCCTCTATAGCGAGATAGATTCTCATATATTTCATTCATACACCTTGTCATTTGGAAGAAAATGTCTGAATTCATTTATGATTTACAACTTACAAAATTGAAAGATGGGAGTGGGGTCAATCCTCAGCGGAGTCACGAATTGGAGTCGCCAGGTAGATTTTTAAACTCTTCTACCAAGATGTATGTCGTTTAAAGTGCAGGGAGAGAGTGAGACAAAACATATGTTGAACCAAGGTAGGCCCCTACCTCCCCGGCAGCGGCGCCAAAAATGTTATCACACAACTTGTAGTTGCCCCTAGAGGTATCCCATCCGGGACGGTAGAGGAGTTAGGCAACTAAAGAGGTGACCTAAGAGATGCCACGGTTCCCAATGCAATGCGGGAGTCACGTCAACCGAGGCACTCTTCGCTTTAGGTCAAGGTATAGCTAGACCAAGGGGGAGACCCTATACCCCAATCACAGTTGATTGGTCTCAAGCAAAAGGTTTCAAAGGGTGAGTTACGGAAACCAATGCAAGGCTAAGTGGACCTAATGTTTAAGGTATGGTTGAAGGTGGTATCATGGATAGTTAGTGTTTCAACCTATGTATGGTTTAGGCCACTTGATGGGGTATGATTATTAAGTATAGTACCATGTGTTTACACAAGTGGGTCTTGTTGCCTTGGGAAGTGTGAAATGGTTCTAGGTGGGCCCACAAGGTGAAGTTAAGTGTGAAGATGGTACTATAGGCTAGATCTAGGTTAGATCTACAAGTTAGAGTTGGTTCTAGGATTACCCATGTGCTAGATCTAGGGTTTGACACTAATCCCAAGAAGTGCGCCTTGCTTGGAGAAGGACTAGTGCCTTGTTTAGTGGGCTAATGGAGTCAAGAAAGATGTCAAAGTGTAGATCGGGACACCTAGAAGCCAAGTCAAGTGAAATGGATGTGATCCAATGGTTAGATCTTACTAGATCTAGGTTTTTGAGTGATGACCAAAAGTGGACCACAATTCCTTAAAACAAGGAATGCAATCCCCAAGGTAGATCGGGACAAAAGGACAGTCTAGACCTAGGTTTCAAGGCATGGGCATTCCAAATCCACAAAAATTTCCAACACCCACTTCCTAGAAGTGGTCCAACTCAAAACTCCAAAGGGGTGCGACTTTCTCAAGGAGAGGCAAAAAGTGGGTTTGGTGGACCAAACCAAGTCCAATGGCCACCAAAATGTAGATCCGGGGTGTTAGTACCCCGATCTATGTTCCTTCAAAGTTTCAAGTGAATCCAATGGGTAGATCTTAGTAGATCTAAGTTTTAAGGTACCAAGAAAATCAAAAGGGGGTTTCAACCCCTCAAAACATGGAGAGATGTCCACAAGGTAGTTTTCACCAAAGTAAGGATATGGGTATAGGTGATCAAGTGTCTAGATGTCAAATCAAGTGGGATCTCACCTACCCATGTGCTAGATCTTACCCAACAAGCTTCTCTTAGGAAAATCGATTTAGGTTCAAGAAGGCTTTATGCATTGAAAGGTGTGTCAATTTTTAGCCAATCACCACCAAACTATAGATCCAACTAGGGGTGGATCCTATAGAGGTGGGTTCTTAAAATCTTTTCAATTGCAAGGGTAGATCTAAGTAGATCTAAAAAAATACCAAAATTGGGGTTTGATTTAATTAGGGTTTTATGACCAATGGAGATAGAATGGATGAAAGAGGCACATACCTTGTAGATCTTACCTCAATTTGCTTATGGCCACCTTGCAAGTTGATAGCATTCTCCTATGTTTATATTCAAGAGTGAGATCCAAGTGCTCCAACCAAATCTCCCTTCTCCAAGATAGCCAAATCGTCCTCCTCCTACAAGACAAGATCAAAGAAACAAGTCAAGCAAGATGATTATGAAAATGGTAGAAAGATGTAATAGAAAGCATCAACTATGTCACGAAGATACAATAATGATACTCCCTGTCACAAGATCAACCCAAGAGAGAATATGTGGATCCCTCCAACAATAACCCTCCAAAAGTCGCCCTCCTCTCTCCAATTCGACTTTCCTGTCAAAAGGTTAGCAAAAACACAAAAATCCACAATGATACATAGAAGAGATACTTTATATTCAATATGCAAGAGAATCCACAAGCCAAGAGAGATGTGCTCCACAAAAAATCTTCTATTCCAATATTCCAGAGCTCCAAAGGTGAGCTTTACAATGGGGGGTCTCCTCCTTATATAGGATAATAAAGACCAAAACCCTATACCACTTCATAATACTACATCAAATGAGTGGTTGAGATTATAAGATCTCATCATACAATCAATGGCTAGGATGAATCCATAACATAATATCACATGGATCACTCAACATAACAATAGCGCCCTCACTAAATGGTACAATGGAGGGTGATGTCATCCCACTAGAGGGGTAAAAAGTACAATAATCCACCTCATGATGACTAGGACATGGTAAAATAAGCACATGGTGGGGCTAGGAGGTATAAATCCTTGCTAGCTCACCCCAAGGCACAATAAAGTAATAAAATATGTCCAATATAATAACAATGACCAAAACTGTCCTCAGAATCCATGACAGTCGAGCAGTAAATGTCCTCCTGTGATCAATCTGGAGATACCCACATGGTGAAAAATGACTGGAAGATAGTGAGATCAACCTGGAAGACCTATGTGAAAACCAAATGCCAAAACCTTGCCTCAATTGCCCAAATCGATTTCCTCAGTGACCACTTTATCCCATTTTTTAACTGCCTCGGGAACTGTGAAAGTGCCAAAACTGCCTCCTAGGGTGCTAGCGCTGTCAATCTGAGCCCACCAGGCTCTCCGGGAGGGGGGATAAATGGTAATAACAAGTGGCTGGACCACCCCCTCCATCATCAGCGCCCTAGGTGAACTGGCCTCTCGGGGCCCCTGCTGCTCAGGCTGGGAAATCAGCCCCAAATCTGGTCAACAAGTGTAGAACTGCATCAATCACTGTCAGAAGTGCCCGGAACTGAATGATAAGTGTCTCAATGGATCCAGAAGACCCAAATCCACTAGAAATGTGTACTCATACTCCATGGGTTGCCCTAATGGGCCAGCTGTAGGGTCCACCATATATGGACAATGTATAATCCGCTGATCTGAAGTGATAATAAACCTGCTGAACTGGATCAAACATCATCTGCATCATATGTCCATCATATGATATCATCATCAAACATGTGGGACCATAAATCATCATCAATAATCATCATACATGGTCCACATCATCACGGATCCCAAGAATATATATAATCAAGGATAAATCACATCAGTAGACTAAGACAATGCTTCTTTAATCATTCCCATAGCTAAGCTCAAAGTATAAATTCCATTCAGTGGCATTAATTATATTAACATATTCCGTTGTTATAATAAATTACTTGCACCATAGTTCAAATGACAAACTCACCCATTGGACATGGTCAAACTGCTAATGAAGGATGAAGGCTAGGAGCAAGGTTGGGCCAAGGGTTTGACTTGTCTAACTCAACTCAAAAATACTTTGGACTGAGATAAGGGGGGGAAGCTACAAACTCTGTGCTTGGACAAAAGAACACGGGGGATGGTTGTGCCTCACAAATGGATAAGTTGTTTAGAGAGTGTTTATTCAACTTAGGCATCATGTCTACATCAAGTTGATCCAGGTTCATTAGGATCATTCAATTTTATTTCCATGGCCTTTTTGGCCTACATAACCCTTCGGATTTCAGATGTGCTGAGAAGCACAACTAGTTGCAGCTTGCATCCAGGGCATGTTTTTCATATATTCACAAGGTCAGCAATTGTTTAGATATAGCTTTTAGGAACTATTGCTTTTTGGACCTTTCTTATACTCTTCGAGGAGTATTTTTAGCTTTTCATTGCTCTTGCCCTTTTTTGTTTCCATGGGCGAATTTATTAAGTTTCCATAGGTAGAACATGAGCTTTCAGTTTTAGCCAACAACATCTCAAGTGACTAGGGGGAGTTCGAGCCAATGCCAAACATCGGGACAACCGACCAGAATGATTTAGGCCTACAATCCAACTCACCAAAGGCAAGTTCTGTCACCAACTCAGAGCCGAGACACTGAATAAACAGGGATGCGGTCCAAACACAGAGGTAGAAAAATAGGGAAGTCCTCAGTATCAGAAAGTCAAATGAGACAAGTCAGGGTTTAAAGTCAAACAGGAAGGTCATGTATGGATGGAGACAAGTGGATATGGAGCCTACACTAGCAGACAACTGGTGTTGGGAAAGACCATGTCTATGTAAGGTGAAATACCAGTAAGTTTTGTTAGATGACCTAAAAGTGCAAGCAATTGTTCATTTTATGATTTACAGTTCATTTTAAATAGTTTGCCACATCAGGAAGAATATACCAAGCACATGCTATAATCATGACTAAATCAACAAGCTAATAATCCACAGTCAGTGAGAACATATCCATAGATCATACAACATCATCATAATAGCAATCATCATGCATCATCTGAAACACTGCTGAAATACATCTCTAGGCACTGAATCTGAAACTGTAATGGGATAAGTGGTCACATCAGTCATCAAATCTGAACTCTCAAGGCTCAGCCTTGACACAAGGTCATACAATATCTGAATAATGTACTGCTCTGATCATGAGTGATCCAATATATGTAGCCATGCTCTGGAATAAATGAAGCTCTGAAATGTGCAGATATCTGCTGTACAAGAATAGTAGTCCTGCTACTATGGTGTGATAACATCTGGCTCCAGCTGGGACAAGTGCTCTAAGGGAGAGAGCGCTTGAGAACCTCAGAATCTCTGGTCTCGAACACCTCTGCATCAATCTTCAATCCAACACTGCACCATCCTTGCTTTCAGCTTTATCTTGCACTTGTTCCTGCTCTCACAAACACTAGAATACCATCATGGAGCATGTATGGGACAAATATAAAATAAAACTGAAAACTAATCTAAAGCATAAACTGAAAATGCGTCAAAATATAAATTTAAACTAACATGGCATATATTATTATCATTTACAATTTTTATTCACTGTGCAGGAGGACAAAAGTACTTCTTTATTCAGGCAATCTCAACTTGCACAGGCAGCCAACAAATATAGAAATGCTAACTATAATTTCTTAAATGTACGCAGGAGAAGAGACAAGCTTAGGAAGGAGCAAGACTCAACTCAGGCAGAAACAAGACAAAGGACGGAACAATACCTGGCACACAGAAAAAAGAAAAACCACACAAATCCTACTGCTCAAGTGAGCTTATTCAATACCTACCTACCCTACTCTAACCAGTGAGCACAAATGTTAGGTAAAATCATAAATCCAGTGCAACCATTCATCAAATAAATTAATGATTCTTCTTTGATTTTTGTTGATGAAACAAGTCAAGATTGGATTAAAAATTATTGAAATTGAGAGCACAATCTTCTTGACTTGTTCAGAAATTGAAGAAGGATTTGAGTGGTGCAACATGAAATAATGCAGAGGAGACGACTGACTAGTGAAGCCATCCTCCATCCAAAAACTGATAGGATCATAAAATTTATGCAAGTTATTGTTTAAAATGGATGGAGGAAAAATACAAGGCATATGATTTAATAAACTACTTTCCTCATTCACTTCACTTGCATATTTAATTCGTTTCCCCTTGGGACTGATGATCAAATAAAAACCAAGTGGGGACAAATCAAGGCTTAAAAGACGAAAAATCAAAACTAGGCCCACTTGATGCTCAAAAATGGAGAAAAGATGAAATTGATCTTTAAACACCTTTTCTAGCCACCAAGAATGATTGATAATTTGACAACAAGCATTATTGTTCCAAGGTGACTGAAAAGGGAAATGAAGTGCTTTTTCTCCAAACGTGTAATCATACATATACTTCCTATTGAAAAATTCCAAGGCAAAAAAATGACTAGAGCACCAACCCAAAGATGATTGAAAGAGTTGGGAAGGGAGGGTGGATTGCAAATATGAAAATTCTCCCAACTGGATAAACAAGTTTGACCTTGGACTTTGACAAAAGAAAGCAGTCTTTACTCTAAAAATGATTTTAACCTTTTGATCAAGTTTAATATTTACAATCTGAGTACACGATTGACCACCACTATCTAACTCTAAGTTACCTTGATTAAAGATAAAAAAAGGAGAATTTAAAGATTCATTATAAGAAGTGGAACAAAGATTAGAGCATCGAGTGTGATTCACTAATTCATCCTCCTCTGTTGATTCATCATTAAATTCACAAGAGGACACTTGATCATTTTCGTTTAATTGATCAGGGATAAAGTCAACAAGTTCATTTAAAGCATCCTGATTGTTTGCATAATGATCATGTGAAAGCACTACTAAAGGGTCTTGGTCAATGTTTCCACTTTCTTCTTCTTCAATAAGGTGATAAGGAATTGAATGATTGTTAATGATAGAATGATTAAGGAAATCTTTTTCTGAAGGGTCCTCATCAAACACAAAATCAGAAATTTCTTCAAGATCAAAAGTTGGGCTACTCAAGGACTGATTTGAAGTGTCATTATTATCATGGTCCCTATCAAAATGATCCTCAACAACACAGTTATTGCTTGATGTCTCTGTTAAGGATTCTTCAACATTACTACCCCATTTATTCTTTAATAACCCAACAAACATATCATAACCAGTGATGGATCCTGGGGCTAAATTATCAAACCATAATCCGGCATTTCCACCTAATGTCTCACCCAGGGCCCGCATATAAACATCTTCATCATCAGCACCCCTAACTTCCATATAATCCCAAAATCTTTGTAAATGATTTTCAATTGACTCAAAATAATTTCCATAGAAACGAGGCAACCATTCAGAGTAATTATTTGGCATAAGATGAGGTGCCCCATGAATTTCAGAAAAGTCAAAAGGAGATGGCTTAGCTGGATTTCTAATGACTTTGGCCATTCTACTAGGGATTAATTGTGGATGTCTAACTGGAATACTAGAGTCATTTGACAGAATGCTTTGGTTGTAAGGCCTTGGTTGAGATTGAATTTTGTTTGGATTAATTGGGTTAATATTTTTACTTGAAGAATGAAAAGGACGATGAGAGTCATAAGAATTATGTACATAATCACTCTCATATTGGTATGTTGACTGACTTTCATTACTTTCTTCCAACTGCCCTCTATAGCGAGATAGATTCTCATATATTTCATTCATACACCTTGTCATTTGGAAGAAAATGTCTGAATTCATTTATGATTTACAACTTACAAAATTGAAAGATGGGAGTGGGGTCAATCCTCAGCGGAGTCACGAATTGGAGTCGCCAGGTAGATTTTTAAACTCTTCTACCAAGATGTATGTCGTTTAAAGTGCAGGGAGAGAGTGAGACAAAACATATGTTGAACCAAGGTAGGCCCCTACCTCCCCGGCAGCGGCGCCAAAAATGTTATCACACAACTTGTAGTTGCCCCTAGAGGTATCCCATCCGGGACGGTAGAGGAGTTAGGCAACTAAAGAGGTGACCTAAGAGATGCCACGGTTCCCAATGCAATGCGGGAGTCACGTCAACCGAGGCACTCTTCGCTTTAGGTCAAGGTATAGCTAGACCAAGGGGGAGACCCTATACCCCAATCACAGTTGATTGGTCTCAAGCAAAAGGTTTCAAAGGGTGAGTTACGGAAACCAATGCAAGGCTAAGTGGACCTAATGTTTAAGGTATGGTTGAAGGTGGTATCATGGATAGTTAGTGTTTCAACCTATGTATGGTTTAGGCCACTTGATGGGGTATGATTATTAAGTATAGTACCATGTGTTTACACAAGTGGGTCTTGTTGCCTTGGGAAGTGTGAAATGGTTCTAGGTGGGCCCACAAGGTGAAGTTAAGTGTGAAGATGGTACTATAGGCTAGATCTAGGTTAGATCTACAAGTTAGAGTTGGTTCTAGGATTACCCATGTGCTAGATCTAGGGTTTGACACTAATCCCAAGAAGTGCGCCTTGCTTGGAGAAGGACTAGTGCCTTGTTTAGTGGGCTAATGGAGTCAAGAAAGATGTCAAAGTGTAGATCGGGACACCTAGAAGCCAAGTCAAGTGAAATGGATGTGATCCAATGGTTAGATCTTACTAGATCTAGGTTTTTGAGTGATGACCAAAAGTGGACCACAATTCCTTAAAACAAGGAATGCAATCCCCAAGGTAGATCGGGACAAAAGGACAGTCTAGACCTAGGTTTCAAGGCATGGGCATTCCAAATCCACAAAAATTTCCAACACCCACTTCCTAGAAGTGGTCCAACTCAAAACTCCAAAGGGGTGCGACTTTCTCAAGGAGAGGCAAAAAGTGGGTTTGGTGGACCAAACCAAGTCCAATGGCCACCAAAATGTAGATCCGGGGTGTTAGTACCCCGATCTATGTTCCTTCAAAGTTTCAAGTGAATCCAATGGGTAGATCTTAGTAGATCTAAGTTTTAAGGTACCAAGAAAATCAAAAGGGGGTTTCAACCCCTCAAAACATGGAGAGATGTCCACAAGGTAGTTTTCACCAAAGTAAGGATATGGGTATAGGTGATCAAGTGTCTAGATGTCAAATCAAGTGGGATCTCACCTACCCATGTGCTAGATCTTACCCAACAAGCTTCTCTTAGGAAAATCGATTTAGGTTCAAGAAGGCTTTATGCATTGAAAGGTGTGTCAATTTTTAGCCAATCACCACCAAACTATAGATCCAACTAGGGGTGGATCCTATAGAGGTGGGTTCTTAAAATCTTTTCAATTGCAAGGGTAGATCTAAGTAGATCTAAAAAAATACCAAAATTGGGGTTTGATTTAATTAGGGTTTTATGACCAATGGAGATAGAATGGATGAAAGAGGCACATACCTTGTAGATCTTACCTCAATTTGCTTATGGCCACCTTGCAAGTTGATAGCATTCTCCTATGTTTATATTCAAGAGTGAGATCCAAGTGCTCCAACCAAATCTCCCTTCTCCAAGATAGCCAAATCGTCCTCCTCCTACAAGACAAGATCAAAGAAACAAGTCAAGCAAGATGATTATGAAAATGGTAGAAAGATGTAATAGAAAGCATCAACTATGTCACGAAGATACAATAATGATACTCCCTGTCACAAGATCAACCCAAGAGAGAATATGTGGATCCCTCCAACAATAACCCTCCAAAAGTCGCCCTCCTCTCTCCAATTCGACTTTCCTGTCAAAAGGTTAGCAAAAACACAAAAATCCACAATGATACATAGAAGAGATACTTTATATTCAATATGCAAGAGAATCCACAAGCCAAGAGAGATGTGCTCCACAAAAAATCTTCTATTCCAATATTCCAGAGCTCCAAAGGTGAGCTTTACAATGGGGGGTCTCCTCCTTATATAGGATAATAAAGACCAAAACCCTATACCACTTCATAATACTACATCAAATGAGTGGTTGAGATTATAAGATCTCATCATACAATCAATGGCTAGGATGAATCCATAACATAATATCACATGGATCACTCAACATAACAATAGCGCCCTCACTAAATGGTACAATGGAGGGTGATGTCATCCCACTAGAGGGGTAAAAAGTACAATAATCCACCTCATGATGACTAGGACATGGTAAAATAAGCACATGGTGGGGCTAGGAGGTATAAATCCTTGCTAGCTCACCCCAAGGCACAATAAAGTAATAAAATATGTCCAATATAATAACAATGACCAAAACTGTCCTCAGAATCCATGACAGTCGAGCAGTAAATGTCCTCCTGTGATCAATCTGGAGATACCCACATGGTGAAAAATGACTGGAAGATAGTGAGATCAACCTGGAAGACCTATGTGAAAACCAAATGCCAAAACCTTGCCTCAATTGCCCAAATCGATTTCCTCAGTGACCACTTTATCCCATTTTTTAACTGCCTCGGGAACTGTGAAAGTGCCAAAACTGCCTCCTAGGGTGCTAGCGCTGTCAATCTGAGCCCACCAGGCTCTCCGGGAGGGGGGATAAATGGTAATAACAAGTGGCTGGACCACCCCCTCCATCATCAGCGCCCTAGGTGAACTGGCCTCTCGGGGCCCCTGCTGCTCAGGCTGGGAAATCAGCCCCAAATCTGGTCAACAAGTGTAGAACTGCATCAATCACTGTCAGAAGTGCCCGGAACTGAATGATAAGTGTCTCAATGGATCCAGAAGACCCAAATCCACTAGAAATGTGTACTCATACTCCATGGGTTGCCCTAATGGGCCAGCTGTAGGGTCCACCATATATGGACAATGTATAATCCGCTGATCTGAAGTGATAATAAACCTGCTGAACTGGATCAAACATCATCTGCATCATATGTCCATCATATGATATCATCATCAAACATGTGGGACCATAAATCATCATCAATAATCATCATACATGGTCCACATCATCACGGATCCCAAGAATATATATAATCAAGGATAAATCACATCAGTAGACTAAGACAATGCTTCTTTAATCATTCCCATAGCTAAGCTCAAAGTATAAATTCCATTCAGTGGCATTAATTATATTAACATATTCCGTTGTTATAATAAATTACTTGCACCATAGTTCAAATGACAAACTCACCCATTGGACATGGTCAAACTGCTAATGAAGGATGAAGGCTAGGAGCAAGGTTGGGCCAAGGGTTTGACTTGTCTAACTCAACTCAAAAATACTTTGGACTGAGATAAGGGGGGGAAGCTACAAACTCTGTGCTTGGACAAAAGAACACGGGGGATGGTTGTGCCTCACAAATGGATAAGTTGTTTAGAGAGTGTTTATTCAACTTAGGCATCATGTCTACATCAAGTTGATCCAGGTTCATTAGGATCATTCAATTTTATTTCCATGGCCTTTTTGGCCTACATAACCCTTCGGATTTCAGATGTGCTGAGAAGCACAACTAGTTGCAGCTTGCATCCAGGGCATGTTTTTCATATATTCACAAGGTCAGCAATTGTTTAGATATAGCTTTTAGGAACTATTGCTTTTTGGACCTTTCTTATACTCTTCGAGGAGTATTTTTAGCTTTTCATTGCTCTTGCCCTTTTTTGTTTCCATGGGCGAATTTATTAAGTTTCCATAGGTAGAACATGAGCTTTCAGTTTTAGCCAACAACATCTCAAGTGACTAGGGGGAGTTCGAGCCAATGCCAAACATCGGGACAACCGACCAGAATGATTTAGGCCTACAATCCAACTCACCAAAGGCAAGTTCTGTCACCAACTCAGAGCCGAGACACTGAATAAACAGGGATGCGGTCCAAACACAGAGGTAGAAAAATAGGGAAGTCCTCAGTATCAGAAAGTCAAATGAGACAAGTCAGGGTTTAAAGTCAAACAGGAAGGTCATGTATGGATGGAGACAAGTGGATATGGAGCCTACACTAGCAGACAACTGGTGTTGGGAAAGACCATGTCTATGTAAGGTGAAATACCAGTAAGTTTTGTTAGATGACCTAAAAGTGCAAGCAATTGTTCATTTTATGATTTACAGTTCATTTTAAATAGTTTGCCACATCAGGAAGAATATACCAAGCACATGCTATAATCATGACTAAATCAACAAGCTAATAATCCACAGTCAGTGAGAACATATCCATAGATCATACAACATCATCATAATAGCAATCATCATGCATCATCTGAAACACTGCTGAAATACATCTCTAGGCACTGAATCTGAAACTGTAATGGGATAAGTGGTCACATCAGTCATCAAATCTGAACTCTCAAGGCTCAGCCTTGACACAAGGTCATACAATATCTGAATAATGTACTGCTCTGATCATGAGTGATCCAATATATGTAGCCATGCTCTGGAATAAATGAAGCTCTGAAATGTGCAGATATCTGCTGTACAAGAATAGTAGTCCTGCTACTATGGTGTGATAACAATACCCTTAGGAGAGAACGCTGTTTCAGCCATCTTGGCTGATCATCCTGACGCTCTAGTGGATTTTCCCTGGAGAAGATCCCATAGGATCTTAAACTTATCATCCGAATATCCCCTTAATTCAGAGGTTATTTCGAGGGTAAGAATGGATCAGCGTAACGTGGTCGTAGTTACTGAAGTGGAAAACCCCACTCTGAATGTTGGAGGACTTTTGTTTCCACAAACTCCTCTGGATTCACTTGCCTCTCATCCCCCGCAGGATGAAGGAGCACAAATCCCCGCTTCACAAGACCTTTCTCCTGTCATCCCGGGAAAACCTGGATCATTGGAATGGATAAACCAACCCCAGGATGACCCTACAGCAGCTGTTGGTCCTTCAGTAGCTTATTGGACATCTTCTACAGACCACCCAGTGGCTCATTTTGCCATCTCATCCCCACCTAACTGGACTACTCCAGAGCTCTCTAGACCTTATTACAGGTCTGACCCCGCCGAGATTTTCGGCCCTATCCATGAACGTGTGGAACAATTGCGTCTTAGGGGTGATGACCTTCAAAGATAGAGTCTCGAGCGACACTCTGAAGAGTTTTGAAATCGGAACTTTCAAATAAGATTCGACGACCGACCCATCCCGGTTCATCCGATATCTTTTGGACCACCAGAACAACCTTCCCACCACGAGACCGCTAATAAGATTGGTCAACCCTTGCAAGAGTCTAGTCCTGCACCTTAAGTGAACCAACCTGTGGAAGGACAACGGTCCAACACACCCGTCACTACCACAGTTACTTTACCAGTTCCTCCCCCACCTCAAAATTCGAGGGGAGGGTATTCCATTCCCCTGGATTATCTTATTGGTAATGTTATTACTACGGTAGCTAGTCAACAACCTACGTTGGTTCAACCTTTGCATAGTGGTCAACCTGTTGTGGCCGGGGGGCAACCCCCGTTTCCTAATCAGAACATAGGCGGTGGAATCCCCAACGGACCTTCCGTTGGATCGTCCCAACCCGCTAGACCATCCACCACGGGATTATCTCATGTTGGGGGGCCGTCCAATGTAACTCAACCCTCATGGAGTCAAGCGTATCCAGGTTCTGTTAACCCAGCGTCGGGCCAATCTAATCCCGGAAACGCACCATACGGGATACCTTATCCCGTGAATCCATACACTCTATGGGGGCAACAACCTATGTTGCAACACAGACCCCAACCAACAGTCCCTCAAGCACCACCACCCCCCGATCGGCCCTCCCCCACCTCCTGCTGGAGGCGGCAGGCCCCCACCTAACCTTGGTGGAGGCCCACCTCATTTTACCAACAACATCCCTCACCCTTCCGGCGGTGGCGGGAATGGTCCACCACCCCCTCCCGGCGGAGGCGACGGGGGATCACCCTATCATGGTGGAGGAGGACATTCCCCTTCGGGTGGCGGAGGTGGTCCACCACCCCCTCCAGGCGGAGGCAGTGGAGGACCTAATTACTATGGTGGTGGCGGTGGTGGTGGAGACCCTCATCCTTCCGGCGGAGGAGGTGGTGGGGGCCCCCATCCTTCTGGCGGCGAAAGTGGTCCACCACCCCCTCCAGGCGGAGGCGGTGGTGGGCCACCTCATTATGGTTATGGACCCCCACCTCCTCTCGGTGGTGGCGGCGGGCCTCCACCCCCTCCTGGTGGTGGAGGTGGGCCCCCACCTTATTGGAATGGACCACCTTATGGTGGCGGACCTCCTTACGGTCCGGGCGGCACACCCCCTTATGGCCAGTTTCCTCCTGGTACACCTTACGGTCAGTTTGGTCCTTACACGCCTTATCCGTATTATCAATACGCGCAGCCTAACTTGCAGCTGCCCTTCCTGGCTACTTTGGACCTGCCTGACCTATCCCGTTTAACCAACGATCCTATTTACCACGGATCTAATTGGCCACTGATTCCGGTGAAACTTCTGTCTGATATCCCCAAATTTGACGGCAAGCCGGGTGAAAACCCTAAAAACCATGTGATGACATACTACTTATGGTGTTCATCTAATTCCTTAATGGACGATTCAATTCGTCTTAGATTGTTTCAAAGGACTTGTTATCACATATATAGTAGCCGGGCTACCATACATTATTTTTGTGATTCTAGTACACTATTCAGCCAGTTCCCTTACATTGAGATGCTGAGATGAGCATCTATATTGGATCACTATCAGATTTTGGACAACAGTTGTATTCCCCATGCCATGACTGAGTCTCAAGACACTCAGAGAGATGATTGATGTAGCCATTATACCATTTGTACAGAGCAATCAGTAGTGCGCAGAGTTACAGCAGCAGTTTCAGAGGACAGATGATGGTACAGGTCATGAGCATTCAGGTATATGACTCAGCAGGTATATCATTGTGTTATGGTTATATTGCCTTTATATTTATTCTTATAGCATGTCTTAGCACTTAGTGTCATGATCTGGCGATCATATAGATATGTGGACCTGGTTGATCTTATTATATATATTATATTGTCCCTATTCAGACTTAGAAGTTCATTATTCATACTCATTGGTTTTACCCTCCTTAGGGAGAATAGAGGTGATCATTCCACCATACCTTGGCTTGCTAGTGTTGGCTCCATTATTCATTGTCTTCATCCATCCATTGCCTATCTTTTAGTTTATCACCTTGACTTACTACTTGACTAGTGACATGGAGGATCTTTTCCCCACTATAGCCTCTGTATTGGATGAGCTTCCCTGTTTATTGTGTCTTGGCTTTGAGTTGGTGACAAAACTTACCTATGGTGAGTTAGAGTTCCTTGTGAATTCCCCCTAGTCACTAAAGTTGTGTTGGCTAAACCTGAAACTTTTAGTGCTGCCATGAATACAAAATCTGGAAAAATAAAATTATATATCTTGTATGAAAAGCCCGTTCATGCAATGTGTTTTTCAACACACATGAATGAAAGGCATGCCAAATGAAAATGGCCATGAAAATAAAATGTTATATCTTTTGGAAATGTAAATACCTAGGTAAACAAGCTATCTGTGACACACCTAGAAGTGCTCAGGTAAATAAGTGCCTTAAAAACACACTTGCAGCAGAAAGCCTAAAATAAATGTAAATCTATGCAATGTGTTTATAAACACACATAGATCAATGGCTATGGAAACTTTAGGCCCAAAGAGCAATGGAACTTAATTCCTTTATCTAAATAATTGCTGGCCTCATTTGAATTATGGATTGTGCGCATCTGTTAAAGGTGAATAAACCCTCTTTGAACAACTCATCCATTTGTGAGACACCGCCATTCCCTGTGTTGTTGCTCATTCAGTATATACTATGGTGTGTATTCCCTTTCCCTTGCCAAAATGTCACAAAGTTAAGTCAGTCAAGTCATCCCTTAGCCTAGCCAGTTATTTTAGCCTTCACCCTTCACTAGCAAATTGATCACAGCTATGAAGTGAGTATGGTCTTGAAAGTCTAATCTGAGTAATAATAATAATTAATGACATTATATATTTGGATTTAGATCACCAGTAATGATTACTTTCTGTTATAAGTGTTATTTGAATAAGTTGTAAAGCATGCATTAACCTTTGACACTTTGCAGCAGCTTCTGATGATGGTCTGAGTTATATTTGGTCATGTTGACTTGGTCAAACCTAGTTTGACCAAGGTCAACCATAGGACATGAGATGGTTGGACCTTGTGATGATATGGATAGATGATATATGGTCTATGTACATGTACATGATGATTCTATGCAGCAGATACAGGGTTATGATGATGATTCATGATTTACAGCATTATTTGATCATTTACAAATTATTATTATTTCACCTGTTCCGGTATATTGGATATATTTTATGATCATGCAGAGACTCTTATGGTGTATGAGTACACATTTTGGATGGATTTGGACCTTTTGAGTCCAATGAGACAGTCTGTTTTCAGTTCCGGGCACTTGCAGTGATGATTGAGCCTCAGTAGGCTAACCCAGTGCAGTTTTGGTCTGTTGGAGACCCTGTCAGAGCAGAGGGGATTTTTATCTGGTTGACCTAGGGTGCTGTGCTTGGAGGGGGTGGTCCAGCCACTTGTTTTTACCATATTACCCCCCTCCCGGACACACGGGTGCTCTCACCTTGACAGCGCAGGCACTCCAGGAGGCAGTTTGGGGCAGTTTCACGCTTCTCAAGGCATTTCAGGATTGGTAGAAATGGCTATTGAGGAATTCGATTTAGGCTACTGAGGCAATGTCTTGGCATGGGATGATCAGTGATGATGGGTTGATGTCTTCCGCACCTCCTCCAGCAGTTTCAGCTTCATCGGGACCCGCATCCATCACTTATGGCACTTTCTGATGATTTCTAAGGTCTTTTGAGGCCTACGATTTGTCCATAGAGGCACGATTTGGTATATTGATGACTATTGTATTATTATTGTGCTATGGGGATTGACCAAGGGTGGCTAAAATTACCCCTTGGACCCACCATAAGCTTCTTATTATATTTTGTCATCATGATATGGTGGGATTCCCCTCTTCTAGGGTGATTTTGTCCACTTATGTTATATTTTATGAGTGATCCATGTATTTTATTGTTGAGCTCATCTCAACCATTGATTAGACATTTGTATCTTTTAATCTTAGCCACTCATTCAAAAAGTGGTTAGGATTTTGATGCCTCTCCTTCCTATTTAAAGGAGAGAGCTTCTCATTGTAAGGGGTCTTTGGCTCTTGGATTATTGGTATAGAAAAACTTTCTTGTGGAAATTCTTGTGGTCTCCTTTGCATCTGGTGTTCTTAGATGGTGATTGGAAAATCTATTGCAACCTAGCATTTGGAATTTGTGGTAAGATCTATCTCTTTTGGAAATCATTGTCTTGTCTACAGGAGGGCGACTTCAACAAGGGCAATTTTGCAAGGCTTCTTCAAATCGACTTTCTTGGCATTTGCTTGTATCAAGGGGTTATCATTAGTATCATTGTGATCTATGCTATCTTTCTGTTACTTCTCTTGTGGCATTAGTCTTATCTCTTGATTGCATCAAATCTGATATTGTTGACGTTTGTTGTGCAGGAGAGAGGGCGCATTGGCTTCTTGGACTAAATCGACTTCATAGAAAACTACCTCAAAGCTTCTCAAATTGATCAGGTTTGCATAGATCATCATCATCAAGGCATCTACAAGGTTACCCAGGTAAGATCCACAGGTTTGTTTCTCTTATCTTGATCCAATCCATTGACATAACACATAAATTGATAAAACCCTTATTAATTCAAACCCTCATTGTTACATTTTCTCAGATCTACTAAGATCTAGTGGGTTGTTGGGTGTAATATTGAAAACCCACCTCTATAGTATCCACGACATCCCGGATCTATAGTTTGGTGAGGATTGGCTTCCATTTGACCCCCTTCCCAAGCCAACTTAGTCTCTTCAAGTGAGGTCGCACTCCTTGGGGAAGGTGAGTTACCCTAGATCTAGTTGATGGGTAGTTGAGATTTTGCTTGATTCGTAATCTACACATCCTAAAACCTACCCCTACATTGTCATTTTTCTGATTTCTACCTTGTGGGGCCTATTCCACATTTTAAGGGATTTAATCCCCATTTTGGACCACTTGGTATCTTTAAACTCAGATCTAGTAAGATCTAGCCATCGGATTGCCTTGAAATTGTAGATCCACACTCTCACTTGATCAACCTACTTGGATCTAAAATTTGGATGTCATTGGACTTGTCTTGATTCATCTATCCCACATTTTACCCTCCTTGGACAAAGTCGCACTTCCTTGGGAGACTAAGTTGGTCCACTTCTAGGACATGGGTACATGACATTTTGTTGGATTTGGAATGAGCATAATTCAAAACCTAGGTCTAGTATGTCACTTTGTCAAATCTTGCCTTGGGGATAGCTTTCCTTGTTTTAAGGGATTGTGGTCCACTTAGGTCAAACCTTGAATCTTTAGATCTAGACTTACTCTTCCATCAAACCTTTAATTGCCCACTTGTCTCATGCAATAGGAGTCATCAACCACAAGATAAATTCACTTTGACTCCATTATCCCAATTCCCAAGGCACTGATCTCTCTCCAAGTCAATTCGACTTTCCTAGATTGTTGGATTAACTTGTGGTTTGATCCTTGTTTGGTGGACTAAACCCTTTGATGTCATCATATATCATGATCAAGCTTGTCACTTGTATTAGTTAGCCACAATTCAACTCCTAAACTACCTTGCATTGGACACGGTTCCCAAGGCAGTGGATTTTCTCACATTGACTAGTACTATAATCCTGGATCTTATCTTTAAATATTATAAGTCACTCTCATATCAACAATGAACCAAAGCTATACTCATTGAACCCCTCACTTGTCTTGTGACTTCATCCTAAGGTCTGGGATAAACCATACACCTTACTTCACTTAGAATTAACTTGATTTGGTGTCTTGGTTTTGATCTCTCCTGTCGGGAGTAGATCGGGTCTCCCCCTTTGTTGTCTGGGCTAGATAACATAAAGCGAAGGTTGCTTCGATTGGCGTGACAACCATCTATTGGAGGTCGAGGTGATCGTGGTTGCACCTTTTGAGTTGCCCTTCCCTATTGCCGTCCATTACTGGATACATCCATAGGGGTAACTACAGTTTAGGTGATAATAAGACTCTCACCAGTTCGGCTGCTAAGTGATACATTGAGTTGCCACCCCACTCTTTTCCTGATTTTGGGTCTCTTGCCATGAACTTTTTGACACATTTCCAGTTGCCCATACGGTATGAAACTGATACCGAGCTTTTAACCTTGCTCCGTCAGAATCCCGCCACTCATATTTTGGATCACATCCACGAATGGCGAAGGAGACGACGTCTCATTAAAGCTCCTATTCCAAATCAACTCCTAGAAGACTGGTTCACAAAATCCCTCATCCCTACCATAGCAAGAGACATTGCTATGCGAGGTGCTGTCACCGAAGAACAAGCCATCGCAAGTGCCCATGTACTAGACCTAGTCTACACTCAATCCAACACTTTGTTTGATATTCTGCCTGACGCACCTTGTGACGTTAATGACCCTGCGAAACCACATAAGGGACTCCAAACTGATGGAATCATTGGTTCCCTTAACACCCAGCCTGCTGCTAGCACTGTTGGATCATCCTACCCGACTCCTGCTGGCCACAGCACCACCAAGTCCACCGCTCATGCTGTAACTGAAGAGGTGAATTCTGTCCAATCAGCTTCATCTCAGAAGTCTGGTGGTAAAAAGAAGAACAAGGGGAAACCCAAAAAGTCTTCCGCCCAGCAGGAACAAAAGAGCAGTCTTGACGATACCAAGCAGAAACGGAAACTAAAGTATCCTTGTTTACTGTGTGGAGATGACCATTTCTCCAAAGAATGTCCCCATAGAGACGAAGTACAAAAGTTTCTTAGGGTAAACCAACTCCCACAGTTCTCAATGACCCGTTTCCTACTTAGAACCAGCAGATGATTGCTCAACCCCCCCAGCCCAGGGGGAACCATCCAATACCGCGCATGTTCTCATGGTGCGTAACGAGACGATCAATTTGAACACTCGCTCGCGATCTTACGAACCGGTCCCTTCGAAGGAATCCACTGGAAGTAATACTGAAAAAGCTTCTGACTCCTTAACTGATGTCACTATACCATCAACTTCTCTCACCATTGAGAAGCCCTCCTTAGACTCGATATTGCGACCCGCCCCAAGAGTACGATTCGAAAAGCTGTTTTCAATCCCAACGTTCGGGCGACACAAAATTACAATATCGTAGAAGACTTGGCACAAGCTCCTTGCGCCATGTCTACCCTGGAAGTTTTGCAGAATTGTCCTAATCAATGCAAAACTCTCATTGCAGCCATCGGTGCAGTCGACCCTGATTCTTCGAATACCATCATGTTCCGACTTGACAACTTTAAGTCGAGGCTCTCACACCAGCTCGCATTCCAAGTTTCTGCGAACATTGCTAGGAAGATTGTCCATCGTACCCTCTTGGACGAAGGCACCTCCACTTCTATCATGTCGATCGCCTGTTGGAGAGCCATTGGCTCCCCCGAATTGAATCGTTCTCCTACCATTCGACGGGCGTGGCTTTCAACCTCATGGGCTCTTACAAGCTCTTGCAGTTGAGTTGGGCGGAAAGACCATAATTGTTAACGTGGAAGTGGTCTCGGCCCCAATAGATTATAATCTCTTGCTTGGTCGCAATTGGTTTTACGCCATGCAGGCGGTAGCCTCTTCAGTCTTCCGCATAGTACAATTTCCCCATCAAGGGCGAATTGTCACTATCGACCAATTAGATTTTTGTACACCAGATGCTACTACTCATCCTGGTGACCATGTTCCTTCCATTGGACAAATGTCAAAACAATATGAGAGTATAGGGGTTGGCCTTTTGAAAGATTCATCTCTCATAGGCATTTTTCTAGCCGCGGACCCCCCTAATCATGTTGCTATGGTGAACATGATCTCCACAGAGATTTCATCTCACTCTAACGATGCCTGGCTTGTACTGGATGAAGCCAGAACACACCTGCTTGGAGATATAATGCCTCTTTCACCCGCTGAACATATCTACGATGCTATCCAATCAGCATCGGAGGACCATTTAACCGTGGCCTCTCCATCCTGTTCTCTACGACGGACGTCATCTCTACCTGATCTCTTACTTTGGACTTTTCATTCAGATGAGTTCATCATGGAAGTTATGAATGTTGACAACGGTCCGTGGGATGATCTCCACCATAGGTCATCTTTTCTTCCTCCTTTGGAGTACATAGAGGACAACATCCACACCCTATTTTCACCAGATATCTACCCGTTCCCTCATTCCCCCATCCTTACATGTCTTATGGACATGGAGGGCAACTTGGCCAACATTGAGCCAACCACCCCGGTAGACATCTCGGTGAAACCTGGTATAGTGGAACACATTCGCATAGGCCAGAAGTGTTCCCCTGAAGAAATAGCCGCTGGCACGGCCTTATTCAAGCAATTTCGAGATGTATTTGCTTGGTCCTATGAGGAGATGCCTGGGATAGATCCCGCAATTGTTTCTCACGAAATCAAAACCTATCCCAACGCAAACCTGTACGCCAAAAGTTGTGACCGGTACACCCCCGGAAGACTGCGGCAATTAAGGCAGAAATTGAAAAGCTATTAAAGGCTAGTTTTATTTATCCTGCCCCATTGACGGATTGGGTCTCAAATGTCGTCCCTGTGAACAAAAAGCAGGGTACCATTCGTGTCTGTGTCGATTATCGGAACCTTAACCGGGCTTGTCCGAAAGACAACTACCGGACCCCCTTCATCGACCAGATTATCGACAATTGTGCCGGAAGCGTCATCTTCTCATTTATGGATTGCTTTTCTGGTTACAACCAGATTGAGATCAACCCATCCGACCACCATAAGACGACTTTCATTTTCCTGTGGGGAACGTTTGCATACCGCAAACTCCTGTTTGGCCTTAAAAATGCTGGCGCCATGTTTCAGCGGGCTATGTCGTATGCCTTCCATGATATCAAGGACTTTGTGGAACCTTACCTGGACGATCTCCCTGCTCATTCAAAGCAGCACGAGTTGCACATTGATCATCTGACGGCCATTTTTCTCAGATGCAGACGGTACAATATCCGTCTGAATCCTCATAAGTGTATCTTTTGCGTTGAGTCCGGATGCCTCTTAGGATTTATCGTTTCAAAGGATGGGATCCGCATTGATCCCTTAAAGGTGGAGGCCATCATCAACCTGCCACCCCTGACTGATGTAACGAAACTTCAAAGTCTTCAAGGGAAGGCGACTTATTTAAGACGTTTTGTTTGCAATTTCGCGGAGAAGACTCAGGGGTATATGAGACTGCTCAAGAAGGATGCCCCCTTCATTTGGGACGACCAAGCTCAAAAGTCCTTCGACAGTATCAAACATGCCATTACGCATGCCCCCGTGCTCCAACCGCCTAGTTTCCATGGGTGAATTTAGAAGTTTCCATAAGTAGTACATGAGCTTTCAGTTTTAGCCAACAACATCTCAAGTGACTAGGGGGAGTTCGAGCCAATTCCAAACATCGAGACAATCGACCAGAATGATTTAGGCCTACAATCCAACTCACCAGAGGTAAGTTTTGTCACCAACTCAGAGCCGAGACACAATAAACAGGGAAGCTCATCCAATACAGAGGTTACAATGGGGAAAAGATCCTCCATGCCACTAGTCAAGTAGTAAGTCAGGGTGATAAACTAAAAGGTAGGTAATGGATGGATGAAGACAATGAGTAATGGAGCCAACACTAGCAAGCCAAGGTATGGTGGAATGATCACTTCTATTCTCCCTAGGGAGGGTAAAACCAATGAGTATGAGTAGTGAACTTCTAAGTCTGAGTAAGGACAGTAGAATATATATATATATAATAAGATCAACCAAGTCCACATATCTATATGATCGCCAGATCATGACACTGAATGCTAAGACATGCCATAAGAATGAATATAAAAACAATATAACCATAACACCATGATATACCTGCTGAGTCATATACCTGAATGCTCATCCTCTGAACCATCATCTGTCCTCTGAAACTGCTACTGTAACTCTGGGCACTACTGAATGCTCTGCATAAATGGTATAATGGCTACATCGGTCATCTCTCTGAGTGTCCTGAGACTCAGTCATGGCATGGGGAATACATATACTGTCCAAAATCTGATAGTGATCCATAGATAGATGCTCATCTCATCATCTCAATGTAAAGGAACTGGATGAAAAGTGCTATGGAATCTGAAAAATAATGTATGTTAGCCCGGCTACTATATATGTGATAACAGGGCCCACAAAGCAAAAATCAATGAAGTGAAGCACTAGGGGTAGGTTATCAAGTATGAGGATTATGGATCAAGTGGGATCTGACCTACCCATCTCTTGGAAATAGCCCCAATAGCTTCCCTCAAGGATTGGGACCCTCCCTCAAGGAGGCTAATGTGCCTTGGAAAGTGTGTCAAATGGAGGCCAATCCACACCAAACTATAGATCTGAATTGCCGTGGATGCTATAGAGGTGGGTTTTCAGTATCTTACCCAAAGGCAAGCTAGATGCAAAAGATCTAAGAAAAAGTGAAAAATGAGGGTTTTAATCAATTAGGGTTTTTATGATCTAGAATTTATGGATAAGCCAAGGAAAAAGAAGACCATACCTTTGGAGCATACCTGGATGAAGAGATGAATGCTAGTTGAGATGAGGATTACTTTTGCCAAAGATCAAATGAAGAATTTTGAAGCCCTCTTGCCAAATCGATTTTCTCCAAGCCACATGTGTGTCCTTCTAACCTGTCAAAACCAAGGAGCAAAGCATCAATCAGTTTAACATGTTGAAGGTAGATACAAGCAAGAGAGAGATAAGCAAAGAATAGTTGGTACAAAGACAAAACTACTCCCTGTTTAACCAAAACGTCCTCCTCCAAGCTTGAAGGGTAAGCCTCCCCATCAATTCGCACTTGTCAAAAACGTCCTCTTAACCTGTAAAAAAAGTATGGCAAAATATGCAAGATAGCTACGAGAGATCCTCTAGTGCAATGGACAAAAGCATTTACAATCAAAGCAACCAACATCCACTCCAAGATCCAAGCATGTACTCCAAAAGATAGAAATTTTATTCCAAGAGCTAAGAGCCAAATTCTCTAGATGATTTTACAATGAGGGGGTCTCCTCCTTATATAGGATAATAAAGACCAAAACCCTAGATCTCAAAACCACTTTTTGAAATGAGTGGTTGAGATTAAAAGATCTCAATACATAATCAATGGCTAAGATGAATCATAACAACATAACACATGGATCACTCAAAATAGTGATGATGTCATAGCTAAAAGATACTCATGGAGGGTGATGTCATCCACTAGAGGGGGCAAAAGTACATGGGCCCACCTCATAAACAAGGACATGACATATGGAGCACATGGTGGGGCTAGGAGGCATCAATCCTTGCTAGCTCATCCCCATGGCACAATAAATAATAAAATATGTCCAAAATAAATTCAAATGATCAAATCTGTCCTCAAAATCTGCGAGAGACATGCGGTAAATGGCCTTCTGTGGCCTCTGTGGACCCTGTTATCACGCAACTTGTAGTTGCCCCTAGAGGTATCCCATCCGGGACGGTAGAGGAGACAGGCAACTAAAGAGGTGACCCAAGAGATGCCACGGTTCCAAATGCAATGTGGGAGTCACGTCAATCGAGGCACTCTTCGCTTTAGGTCAAGGTGTAACTAGACCAAGGGGGAGACCCTATACCCCAATCACAGTTGATTGGATCCAAACAAAGGTTTCTAAGGGTAGGTAAATGATGAGTTACGGAAACCAATGCAAGGCTAAGTGGACCTAGGGGTTAAGGTATGGTTGAGGGTGGTGTAAGAGATTGTTAGTGTTTCAACCTATGTATGGTTTAGGCCACATGATGGGGTATGATAGCTAGGTGTAGTACCATAAGTTTACACAAGTGGGTCTTGTGTTCTTGGGAAGTGTGAAATGATTCTAGGTAGGCCCACAAGGTGAAGTTAGGTGTGAAGTTGGTACTATAGGTTAGATATAGGCTAGATCTATGAGTCTAAGTTGATTATAGGAGTACCCATGTACTAGATCTAGGGTTTGACACAAATCCCAAGGAGTGCGACTTGCTTGGAGAAGGACTAGTGCCTTGTTGGATGGGCTAATGGGGTCAAAAAGTATGTCAAAGTGTAGATCGGGACACCTAGAAGCCAAGTCAAGTGGGTTGAATGAGATCCAATGGTTGGATCTTACTAGATCTAGGTTTTTAAGTGATGACCCTAAGTGGAATACAATCCCTTGAAACAAGGAATGCAACCCCCAAGGCGGATCGTGACAAAAAGACAGTATAGACCTAGGTTTCAAGGCATGGGCATTCCAAATCCACGAAAATATCAAACACCCACCTCCTAGAAGTGGACAAACTCAAATTTTCAAGGGGGTGCGACTTGCTCAAGGAAGGCCAAAAAGTGGGTTTGGTGGACCAAATCAAGTCCAATGGCCACCAAACTGTAGATCCGATATGCTAGTACCCCGATCTATGTATGTCCAAAAGATCAAGTCAATCCAAGGGCTAGATCTTAGTAGATCTGAGTTTTAAGGTGCCAAGAAAATCAAAAGGGGGTTTTAACCCCTTAAAACATGGAAAGATGTCCACAAGGTAGTTTTCACCAAAGTAAGAATCTGGGGGTAGGTTATCAAGTGTCTAGAATGCAAATCAAGTGAGATCTCACCTACCCATGTGCTAGATCTAACCAAACAAGCCTCTCTCTAGGAAGTGCGATTTGGGTCAAGGAGGGCTTTTTGCCTTGAAAAGTGGGTCAATTTTTAGCCAATCACCACCAAACTATAGATCCAACTAGGGGTGGATGCTATAGAGGTGGGTTTTCAATATCTTTTCAAAAGCAAGGCTAGATCTAAGTAGATCTAAGAAATACCAAAAACAAGGGTTTTAATTGATTAGGGTTTTAATGATCTAGAAATTATGGAAGATTCAAGGAAGTAGAAGATCATACCTTTTGGAACATACCTGGATGAAGAGATGAATGCTAGTTGAGACGAGGATTACTTTGCCAAAGATCAAATGGAGAATTGTTGAAGCCCTCTTGCCAAATCGATTTTTCCAAGCCACATGTGATTCCTTCTAACCTGTCAAGCCAAGGAGCAAAGCATCAATCAGTTTAACATGTTGAAGGTAGATACAAGCAAGAGAGAGAGAGAAACATAGAATAGTTGACACAAAGGCAAAACTACTCCCTGTCGAACCAAAGCGACTTCTTCCAAGATTGAAGGGCAAGCCTCCCCACCAATTCGCCCTTGTCCAAAATCGCCCTCTTAACCTGTAAATAAAATATGGCAAATATGCAAGATAGCTACAATAGATCCTCCAGTGCAATGGACAAAAGCATTTACAATCGAAACAACTAACATCCACTCCAATCCAAGCATGTACTCCAAAAGATAGAAATTTTATTCCAAGAGCCAAGAGCCAAAAATCTCTAGATGAATTTTACAATGAGAGGCTCCCTCCTTAAATAGGATGGGGAGAGAGCATAATCCTAACCACTTTTTGAATGAGTGGCTAAGATTAAAAGATACCAATGTGTAATCAATGGTTGAGATGAGCTCAACAATAAAATACATGGATCACTAATAAAATATTATATGAGTGGACAAAACTGCCCTAGAAGAGGGGAATCCCACCAAATCATGATGACAAAATATAATAAAGGGCTTATGGTGGGTCCAAGGGGTAGTTTTATCCCTCCTTGGTCAATCCCCATAGCACAATAATCAATAAATAATCATCAATGTACCAAATCGTGCCTCTATAGTCAAATCGTAGGCCTCAAAAAGACCTCAGAAATCCTCAGAAAGTGCCATAAGTGATGGATGCGGGCCCCGATGAAGCTGAAACTGCTGGAGAAGGTGTGGAGGACCCCGATCTATCATCACTGATTATTCCATGCCATAACCTTGCCTCAGTAGCCCAAATCGATTTCCTCAATAGCCATTTCTACCAATCCTGAAATGCCTCGGGAAGCGTGAAACTGCCCCAAATTGCCTCCTGGAGTGCCTGCGCTGTCAAGGTGAGGGCACCGGTGTGTCCGGGAGGGGGGGTAATATGGTAAAAACAAGTGGCTGGACCACCCCCTCCATCATCAGCGCCCTAGGTCAACCGGATAAAAATCACATCTGCTCTGACAGGTCCTCCGACAGGCCAAAACTGCACTAGGACAGCCTACTGAGGCTCAATCATCACTATAAGTGCCCGGAACTGAAAATAAACTGTCTCATTGGACTCAGAAGGTCCAAATCCATCCAAGATGTGTACTCATACACCATATGAGTCTCTGCATGATCAAAATATATATCTAATATACCGGAACAGGGCCAATAATAATAATCTGTAAATAATCAAATACTGCTGTAATCAAGAATCATCATCATAACCCTGTAGCTGCTGCAAAGTGTCCGAGGTTAATGCATGCTCTACAACTTATTCAAATAACAATTATAGCACAAAGTAATCATTACTGGCGATCTAAATCCAAATATATAATGTCGTTAATTATTATTATTACTCAGACTAGACTTTCAAGATCATACTCACTTCATAGCTGTGATCAATTTGCTAGTGAAGGGTGAAGGCTAAAATAACTGGCTAGGCTAAGGGATGACTTGACTGACTTAACTTTGTGACATTTTGGCAAGGGAAAGGGAATACACACCATAGTATATACTGAATGAGCAATAACACAGGGAATGGCGGTGTCTCACAAATGGATGAGTTGTTCAAAGAGGGTTTATTTACCTTCACAGATGCGCACAATCCATAATACAAATAAGGCCAGCACTTGTTTAGATATAGCTTTTAAGTTCCATTGCTTTTTGGGCCTGAAGTTTCCATAGCCTTGATCTATGTGTGTTTATAAACACATTGCATAGATTTACATTTATTTTAGGCTTTCTGCTGCAGGTGTGTTTTTAAGGCACTTGTTTACCTGAGCACTTCTAGGTGTGTCATGGACAGCTTGTTTACCTAGGTATTTATTTTCCACAAGATATAACATTTTATTTTCATAGCCATTTTCATTTGGCATGCCTTTCATTCATGTGTGTTTAGAAACACATTGCATGAATGGGCTTTTCATACAAGATATAGCATTTTATTTTTCCAGATTTTGTATTGATGGCAGCACTAAAAGTTTCAGGTTTAGCCAACACAACTTTAGTGACTAGGGGGAATTCACAAGGAACTCCAACTTGCCATAGGCAAGTTTTGTCACCAACTCAGAGCCGAGACACAATAAACAGGGAAGCTCATCCAATACAAAGGCTACAGTGGGGAAAAGATCCTCCATGTCACTAGTGAAGTAGTAAGTCAGGGTGATAAACTAAAAGGTAGGTAATGGATGGATGAAGACAATGAATGATGGATCCTACACTAGCAAGCCAAGGTATGGTGGAATGATCATCTCTATTCTCCCTAAAGAGGGTAATACCAATGAGTATGAATAGTGAACTTCTAAGTCTGAGTAGGGACAATAATATATATATAATAAGATCAACCAGGTCCACATATCTATATGATCGCCAGATCATGACACTAAGTGCTAAGACATGCTATAAGAATAAGTATAAAAGCAATATAACCATAACACAATGATATACCTGCTGAGTCATATACCTGAATGCTCATCAACCTGTACCATCATCTGTCCTCTGAAACTGCTGCTGTAACTCTAGGCACTACTGACTGCTCTGTACCAATGGTATAATGGCTACATCGGTCATCTCTCTGAGTGTCCTGAGACTCAGTCATGGCATAGGGAATACATATGCTGTCCAAAATCTGATAGTGATCCATAGATAACTGCTCATCTCATCATCTCAAAGTAAAGGAACTGGATGAAATGTGCTCTGGAATCTAAAAAATAATGTATGGTAGCCCGGCTACTATATATGTGATAACATACCCCTCTGACGGATGAAAACTGGCTGTAAGATAGGGGCTTCACCCTGGAAGACCTCTGTGAAAACCAAGTGCCAAAACCTTGCCTCAATTGCCCAAATCGAATTTCTCAGTGACCCTTTTATCCCATTTCTAGACTGCCTCGGTAACTGTGAAAGTGCTGAAACTGTCACCTAGTGCACCTGCGCTGTCAATCTGATCCCACCAGGCTCTCTAGAAGGGGGGATAAATGGTAATAACAAGTGGCTGGACCACCCCCTCCTCATACAGCGCCCTAGGTGAACTGGCCTCTCATGGCCCCTGTTGCTCAGGCTGGGAAATCAGCCCCAAATCTGGTCAACAAGTGTAACACTGCATCTATCACTATCAGAAGTGCCCGGAACTGAAAGATAAGTGTCTCATTGGATTCAGAAGACCCAAATCTACTAATAATGTGTACTCATACACCATGGGTTACCCTGGTGGGCTAACTGTAGGGTCCACCATATATGGACAGTGCATAATCTAATGATCTGAAATAATAAAACCTGCTGAACTGCATCAATCACCAACTGAATCATATGTCCATCATATAGCATCATCATCAAGAGTATGTGGGACCATCAATCATCATCCATCAGCATGCATGGCCCTCATCATCACGGATCCCAATAAATGACCATGGTCAAACTGGGTTTGACTAGGTCATGACACAACCAAGGATAAATCATATCAGTAGACTAAGACATGTTCCTCTAATCATACTCACAGCTTAACTTAAAGTATAGCATCATTCAGTGGCATTAATCATATTAGCATATTACGTTGTTGTTTATAATTACTTGCACAATAACTTAAATTACAGACTCACCCATTGGACATGGTCTACCTGCTAGCTAAGGATGAAGGCTAGGAACAAGGTTGGGCAAAGGGGGTGACTTGTCTAAAATCAATTAAAAGATACTTTGGATTGGGAGAAAAGGGGAAGCTACAAACTCTGTGCTGGACAAAATAAACACGGGGGATGGTTGTGCCTCACAAATGGGTGAGTTGTTTTGAGAGTGTTTATTCAACTTGGGCATCATGTCTACTTTTATAAAAGATGATCCAGTTTCATTAGGATCCATTGATTTCATTTCATGGCCTTTTTGGCCTACATAACCCTTCGGATCTCAGGTGTGATGATAAGCACAACTAATTGCAGCTTGCATCCAGGGCATGTTTACATATACATATAAGGTCAACAATTGTTTAGATATAGCATTTAAGAACCATTGCTTTTTGGACCTTTCTTATACTCTTCGAGGAGTATTTTTAGCAGTTCATCGCTCTTGCCCTTTTTAGTTTCCATGGGCGAATCTATATAAGTTTCCATAAGTAGTACATGAGCTTTCAGTTTTAGCCAACAACATCTCAAGTGACTAGGGGGAGTTCGAACTAGTGCCAAACATCGGGACAACCGACCAGAATGATTTAGGCCTACAATCCAACTTACCAAAGGCAAGTTTTGTCACCAACTCAGAGCCGAGACACTAAACATACAGGGATGCGGTCCAAACACAGAGGTAGAAAAAAGGGGAAGTCCTCAATATGAGAAAGGCAAGTGAGACAAGTCAAGGGTTAAAGCCAAATAAGGAAAGCCATGAATGGATGGAGTCAAGTGAAAGTGGAGCCTAAGCTAGCAGACAGGAAATGTCAAGGAAGACCATATCTATGTAAGGTGATAAACCAGCGAGTTTTGTCAAACAACCTACATGTGCAAGTAAATGTCCATTTTATAGTTCATCATCAAGATAGTCCATTGTAAGTTTTACCAATTTTGCCACATCATGAATTATATACCAAGCTAATGCTATGAACATGACTAAAGTAACAAGATAATAATCCACAGTCAATGATAAACATCCATAGGTCATACAACATCATCACAAGAATAATCATCATATATCATCTGAAACACTGCTGCAATACATCTCTAGGCACTGAACTGAAACTGTATGGAATAAAAGGTCACATCGGTCATCAAATCGGAACTCTCAAGGCTCAGCCTT
Source organism: Larix kaempferi (assembly GCA_027924585.1). Taxonomy (NCBI): domain Eukaryota; kingdom Viridiplantae; phylum Streptophyta; class Pinopsida; order Pinales; family Pinaceae; genus Larix; species Larix kaempferi. The sequence goes on along the minus strand of BSBM01000742.1, from coordinate 21,914,935 downwards.
GACACAAGGTCTAACATAAGTCTGAATAATACACTGCTCTGATCATGAGTGATCTCAAAATATAAAGTCATCATAGCCAAGCTCTGGAAAAATCTAAGCTCTGGAATGTGCAGATATCTGCTAAGCAAGAATAGTATCCCTGCTACTATGGTGTGATAACAGGTATCAATTAATTAAATAACATTAAAACAATATTACCTCCATGGAAGCTTACATTATCTACATCAAAAGCTTGAAACATATCCAAGTGATATGAAAAATATTCTTTGAAAGCACTAGCTACTAGCCAAAAAGATAGCAAGATTTTATTCCTAGAAAATTTTGATCCTTTGCTAAGGCTAATACCTCTCCTTTTACATCACAAGGAGGGCACCTTAGGCTTGTTAATAGTCAATAATGGTTACAATAAAATATATTTTCTCATTTGGATGATCTCAAGAAGATCTAGCAATCAATGGCTTAGATCTCATCTCAAATTACAAACATAATAAAATATTCTTGAATAATTATGCCCAAGTGGGGCACATCCACTCCTTTAGGAAGAAAAACATTAAAAGATGCTGAATACCATGTGTCATTTGAGAAATACAAGGGTCCAAAATTAACTATCTTGTAAAAATACCATGTGCTGGAAATATTTTGGTCCTTTTGCCCTCAACGACTTCCTCAAAAGGCTCTTGATCCATGTGCTAAGATCCAAATCTACGGATGTGACTTATTTGCTCATTAACTTTTAGATCTTGGCCCTTGATTACATTTCTTCTTGAGGCTTTAGGATAACATAATATATTTTTGCCTCCACATATGTGCCATGCTCATTTTTACTCAAAATTACTTAGGAAAAAATAGTTAATTTTTCCAAATAATTAAAAAGTGCAATCTCAAAGTGAAATTAAAATCTCTAGTGCACTTTTATTATTTTTTATAAATTAACTAGGCTAGACTTATGAGTTTTTTAATAAAAACCATAGTCTAAACCATAATTAATCCAAAATGAGCCAAAATAAGCCTGGAAAACTGCGATCTGGCTTATAATCTCTGATATAAAGGCCGAATTATGTGTACTTGTTTCATATGTCCTTGATGGACCAGTAACAAAGAGTTTTCATGTGGATAGATATAAAAATGCAAGTAATTGTCAATAGTTGACTCATTATATAACTAGTCATGCTCTGCATGATGATATACCAACCACATAGATATCTTCAAATAGGTTCGTGGGATGAGTGAGTTATCCATTAACAAGTACCAAAATAACACCAAGGCATTAAAAAGAGCTCTTTTCTCCTATGGGGGTGGAGTTAACATGGTCAACCAAGGTTAGTCAAGTGAGTTTACATGGCCTAACAGATTAATGGATTCCAGACAAGGGAGAAATAAGGGGAAACTCCATGTTCTTCACCATTTAGACAAACACTAGGGATGCGTCTCACAAAGGGATTCAGCAGTAGAGAGGTACTCTCCCGATTGGTATTAACAAATCACCTTTTTTAAACTTTATTTGCGTTTCACTTAGCCATTTCCTTTTGATTTTGCATTTCTAGCACATTTCACTTAATTCATTTGATATCTTATAACACTTCATAGGATGAAACCTGAAAGGTATCGGCCCTAAATAGCCTTTTGGGCCCCAGTCAATGACATGGCCTTAGCTCTGCTGCCAACGAGCATCCATAGCCTCGATGGAGTTGCCACAGTAATGGATTTTACATCAAGTAGGATTAACATCTTAATTCAAGGAGTACCCACCCTTCCAACTGCCACCTTATTTGACTTAACAAAAGATAACTTAGATAATTCCTTGGGAAGAGCATTGCTCACTTGACAAATCCTACTGTGAAAGAAAAATGACCCACAATCATCCATCATTCATTGCTACAAATGATCAATCCCGAGACACCATGGAAAATTGGGAAGGCTCTTTTGGTGAAGAATACACGAAAGGGGAAAGGTCTAGAATCCATTTATTAAGATTTAGCTAAAGGTTGTAAACCAAATATGGAGTGAGTAATGGAGAATGGATGATAAGTCCAATAGGTGGACCTGAAGGAGGGGGTAAAAGATCTCAACAATACCAAGGGTTACTGTTATCACCTAAACTGTAGTTGCCCCTATGGATGTATCCATTAATGGATGGCAGTAGGGAAGGACAAGTCAAATGTGGAACCATGATCACCTCGACTTCCAATAGATGGTTGTCACGCCAATCGAAGCAACCTTCACTTTATGCTATCTAGCCCAGACAACAAAGGGGGAGACCCAGATCTACTCCTGACAGGAGAGATCAAACCAAAACACCAAATCAAAGTTAAGTATGAGTGAAGTATTGTAAGGTGTATGGTGTATCCTAGACCTAAGGATGAAGTCACAAGATAAGTAAGGGGTTCAATGAGTTTAGCTTTGGTTCATTGTTGATGTGAGAGTGACTTATAGTATTTGAAATGAGATCTAGGATTAAAGTACTAGTCAATTGTTAGAAAATCTACTGCCTTGGGAACCGTGTCCAATGCAGAGTAGTTTAGGGGTTAAATTGGGGCTAACTAGTACATGTGATAAGTTTGATCATGAGATATGACAACATCACAAGGGTTCGGTCCACCAAACAAGGATCAAACCACAAGTTAATCCAACAATCTAGGAAAGTCGAATTGACTTGGAGAGAGATCAGTGCCTTGGGAATTGGGATAAATGGAGTCAAGAAAAGATTAACTTATGTTTGATGACCCCTATGGCATAAGACAAGTGGGCTTTTAAAGGTTTGATGGATGGATGTGTCTAGATCAAATAGTTCATGATATGACCCCAGTGGACCACAATCCCTTAAAACAAGGAATGCTATCCCCAAGGCAAGATTTCACAAAGTGAGCTACTAGACCTAGGTTTCAAAGTGTGCTTGTACCAAATCCACCAAAATCTCATGTACCCATGTCCTAGAAGTGGACCAACTCAATCTCCCCAAGAAGTGCGACTTTGCCCAAGGAAGGTTAAAAGTGCGATAAATGGGATCAAGACAAGTCCAATGGCATCCAAACTTTAGATCCAATTAGTTTAAGCAAGTGACAATATGGATCAAGGATATCAAGGCAATCCAAGGGTTAGATCTTACTAGATCTGAGTTTTATGATACCAAGTGGTCCAAAATGAGGATTAAATCCCTTAAAATGTGGAATAGGGCCCACAAGGTAGAAATCAGAAAAGTGACAATCTGGGGGTAGGTTATTGGATATGTAGATTGTAGATCAAGTGAAATCTCAACTACCCACGTACTAGATCTAGGTTAACTCACCCAAACCAAGAAGTGCGCCCTTGCTTAGAGAGGCTAAGTGCCTTGGGAAGAGAGTCAAATGGAGGCCAATCCTCACCAAACTATAGATCCAGGATGCTGTGGATCCTATAGAGGTGGGTTTTAAATTTCTTACCCAAGAAGCCACTAGATCTTAGTAGATCTGATAAAATGTAAAATGGGGGTTTTGATTAATTAGGGTTTGAAATATTTTAGACAAGTGGATAGATCATGGAGAAAGATTACCTTGAGATCATACCTGAGTGATGTGATTGAGATGCCTTGTTGTTGAGGAAGACTCCCGCAGAGATCAAATGAGAGATTGTTGATTTTGCTTGCCGAAATGATGCCCTAGCCCACAAGTGCGCCCTCCTCTACCTGTCAAACCAAGGAACAACGATTCAATCAGTAAGATCAAGTATGGAGGAAATACACGTAAAATGCAATGATAACATGAAATAGAAGGTCCTGGGAAAGTAATACTCCCTGTTACCAACGAAGAGATCAAGAGAAGAAGTAGGGAGAGTCTTCCCTTACCAATACTTCCTCCTTAAACCAAATCGGCGTCCACCTGTAGATGCAAAAAACGTGGTACAAAATAATATGGCAAGACAAGATCTCCAATAACTTAGTGCAAAGGAAGAATCAACGAACGAACACCAAAAACATTCACCACAACATTGGAGATAGATGCAATAATAATTTTCTATTCCAATAATCCAAAGCCACAAGTCCCCTTTACAATGAGAGGCTCTCTCCTTTAAATAGGAAGGAGAGGCACCAAAACCCTAACCACTTTTTGAATGAGTGGCTAAGATTAAAAGATCGAAATGTCTAATCAATGGTTGAGATGAGCTCAACAATAAAATACATGGATCACTAATAAAATATAACCATAAGTGGACAAAATCGCCCTAGGAGAGGGGATCCCACCAAATCATGATGACAAAATATAACAATAAGCTTATGGTGGGTCCAAGGGGTAATTTTAGACACCCTTGGTCAATCCCCATAGCACAATAATAATAAAATAGTCATCAAAGTACCAAATCGTGGGCCTTAGGAGGCCTCAGAAATCATCAAAAAATGCCATAAGTGATGGATGTGGGTCCCGATGAAGCTGAAACTGCTGGAGAAGGTGTGGAAGACATCCCACTCATCATCACTGATCATCCCATGCCAAAACTTTGCCTCAGTATCCCAAATCGAATTCCTCTGTAGCCATTTCTACCAATCCTGAAATGCCTCGGGAAGCGTGTAACTACCCCAAACTGCCTCCTGGAGTGCCTGCGCTGTCAAGGTGAGGGAACCAGTGTGTCCGGGAAGGGGGTAGTATGGTAAAAACAAGTGGCTGGACCACCCCCTCCAAGCACAGTGCCCTAGGTCAACCAAATAAAAACCATCTCTGCTTTGACAGGGTCTCCGACAGACCAAAACTGCACTGGGATAGCCTACTGAGGCTCAATCATCACTGTAACTGCCCGGAACTGAAAACAGACTGTCTCATTGGAATCAGAAGGTCCAAATCTATCCAAGATGTGTACTCATACACCATATGAATCTCTGCATGATCATATAATATATCCAATATACCGGAATAGGTGAAATAATAATAATCTGTAAATGATCAAATAATGCTGAAAACCATAAATCATCATCATAACCCTGTATCTGCTGCATAGAACCATCATGTACATGTACATGGACCATATATCATCTATTTGTATCATCACAAGGTCCAACCGTCTCATGTCCTGTGATTGACCTTGGTCAAACTAGGTTTGACCAAGTCAATATGACCAAATATAACTTAGACTGTCATCAAAAGCTGCTGCAAAGTGTCAAAGGTTAATGCATGCTTTACAAGTTATTCAAATAACAATTATAACACAAAGTAATCATAACTGGCGATCTAAATCCAAATATATAATGTCATTAATTATTATTATAACTCAGACTAGACTTTCAGGACCATACTCACTTCATAGTTGTGATCAATTTGCTAGTGAAGGGTGAAGGCTAAAATAAACTGGCTAGGCTAAAGGATGACTTGACTGACTTAACGTTGTGACACTTTGGATATGGGAAAGGGAATACATACCATTACCATAGTATATACTGAATGAGCTACAACACAGGGAATGGCGGTGTCTCACAAATGGATGAGTTGTTCAAAGAGGGTTTATTCACCTTTAACTAATGCGCACAATCCATAATACAAATGAGACCAACAATTGTTTTGATATAGCATTTAAGTTCCATTGCTTTTTTGGGCCTGAATTTTCCATAGCCTTTGATCTATGTGTGTTTATAAACACATTACATAGGTTTACATTTATTTAGGCTTTTTGTTGCAGGTGTGTTTTTAAGGCACTTGTTTACCTGAGCACTTCTAGGTGTGTCATAGACAGCTTGTTTACTTAGGTATTTTACAATTCACAAAAGATCTAACATTTTATTTCATAGCCACTTTCATTTGGCTTGCCTTTCATTCATGTGTGTTTAAAAACACATTGCATGAACGGGCTTTTCATACAAGATATAACATTTCATTTTCCATACTTTGTATTCATGGCAGCACTAAAAGTTTCAGCTTTAGCCAACACAACTTTAGTGACTAGGGGAATTCACAAGGAAATCCAACTCACCATAGGTAAGTTTTGTCACCAACTCAGAGCCGAGACACAATAAACAGGGAAGCTCATCCAATACAGAGGCTACAGTGGGGGAAAAGTCCTCCATGCCACTAGTCAAGTAGTAAGTCAGGGTGATAAACTAAAAGGTAGGTAATGGATGGATGAAGACAATGAATAATGGAGCCAACACTAGCAAGCCAAGGTATGGTGGAATGATCACCTCTATTCTCCCTAAGGAGGGTAAAACCAATGAGTATGAATAGTGAACTTCTAAGTCTGAGTAGGGACAATAGGATATATATAATAAGATCAACCAGGTCCACATATCTATATGATCGCCAGATCATGACACTAAGTGCTAAGACATGCTATAAGAATAAATATAAAAGCAATATAACCACAACACTATGATATACCTGCTGAGTCATATACCTGAATGCTCATCATCTGAACCATCATCTGTCCTCTGAAACTGCTGCTGAAACTCTGGGCACTACTGACTGCTCTGTACAAATGGTATAATGGCTACATCGGTCATCTCTCTGAGTGTCCTGAGACTCAGTCATGGCATGGGGAATAAAACTGCTGTCCAAATCTGATAGTGATCCAAATAGATGCTCATCTCAACATCTCAATGCAAGGGAACTGGCTGAATAGTGTACTGGAATTAGAAAAATAATGTATGGTAGCCCAGCTACTATATATGTGATAACAGTTACCTTGGTGACTTAGTTAATAAATAAACCACACATCTTTCACCCTTGTCAACCTAAGGGTTGATACTGCTAACTATACTCATCAGAAAATCACAAAGCATTCTTGTTCAAATTTTATAAGATATACATCATCATCATCATCACGACATGGCATATAGTATATCCTCCTCCAATTCTCCATAAAAAACAACCACATTCATATCATATGGGAGCCCAAGAGCAACAAAGATGGACTCCCAATTTTTGGGAATTTTGCAGAAATAGGTTTGTAGGGGCGCCCCACAAAGTGTGGCACAACAGGGACAAGGCATCTAGTTGTCTTTGCAAACCCTTTGGTGATGAGGCCAAAAGGACCACATCGTTAGTGAAGAGTAGGATAGAGATCAAGACTTGGTGTAGAAGGCACCCATCTTCGTCTAAAAGATGCTCTTGTAGGAAGGACTCTAGCTCGTCGATGTAGATCCCAAATAATGTAGGGGACAGGGGCACCCTTGTTTGGCGGTTGACCCCAATTGTATTATTGATGAAATCTGATACCCTATGTGCTGTGTGAAGACGACCAAGTACCAACTCATATAATTGCATGGTGGCGGTTAAAAGGGTCTCAGAAATGCCAACATCTCCGAGTCTTTGAAATAATGCCTCCCTAGGGTGGAGTAAAATGCTTTCTGAAAGTCTACAAATTCGCAATAAACTTTCGAAGAACGATGGCATGCCTCCTCGATGATGGCTTGAAGTGTAAGGATGTGGTTAATAGTCTGGTGTGCCTATCTAAATCCAACTTGTCCTTTGGCTCTAAGATGTCTCCGCCCAAGCTCCCCAGAAAGTTGCATGTGGAGGACTGTAGCATAGAGTTTTGAGAAAGTGTGACCAACCATGATCGTTCTATAGTTATTGGGTTTTGCACTAAGTCCTGATTTGTGGATCGGGTGAATAATATGATGTGGCCAAGGTCTTGGAAAGCCTGTATGGACCACATGGCTAAACAGATCAACCGGGTGGCAGTCCAATGTGTGGAGGCCATGTTCAAAGAGTTCAACCTAGAACCCTTCCTCATCCGCTGCTTTGTTGGAACTCATGACCTAAACTGCCTCCTGGATATCACAGCTAGTGAATAAGTAGCAAGAGGAGGGGGGATAGATAACCTGGATAAGGGGCTGCCCCGAGATATCATATAGGTGACTAAAATAAACACTTGTGATTTAAAACAATAACCAATGGTTCTCCAAAGCAAATCCATTATCATAATAGATCACTGGTTTCCCAAGACAAACTGATTATCTTCATAGACCACTGTTTTTTGTTTTTTTAAGAGTATGTTGTGAAAAGGCTGCCTTTTCACTTTTAAAAGCGTTAAAATTTTCGTCTCGTGAGGTGCAGATTTGCACTTTAAGAGTTTCAGCCCTAGTGCTGAATCTGATATCTTCAGAAACCCCTGTCAAAACACCAGATCCGCAACAACAGCAGTGTTGTAGGAAAATTTCAAGAGTGTAGGCACAACACTTCACAAGTTAGATAATTTCAGCAGCTGCTAGGGTTAGATCTAACAAAAAAGTCAGATTTGAAAATCACATTTGTTCAGCACCAACCCAACATAAATCGGATCTGAAAATATAAATTAAATCAGCATAGCATCAGCCTGGTGGTTCATTATATCAGCACAATAAATCAGCAAAGTAGTAACTAAAATACCAAGAAAGCAGATCTGGATGCAAATTTGGGAAAACAAACAACTCTTTCGATTACACATGAAAGATGATTACATAAAAACTTTAAAACAAATAAGCTTCTCCTAAGTTGCAACTGCGAAACCCAAATAATAAATCAACTTTACCCAAGCATACAATGCAAAACCAACAACGTCTCTCAAGCTTGTGAATAGCAAAAGCCCTAGCTACTGCAACCTTGTGCTAATCTCTAGCAATTGTTCTCTTCTACTCTACCCTAGCTCTTATCAAGCAATTTGATAATGTTATGAAGTGATGTGCTACTCCTTCCTTTAAGAGTCAGAGGAGTGAGTTACAAGTAAGGTAAAACCCTAACCCTAGACTAGGTCCATAAATAGAGAATAGGTCCACAAGTGGAGCACTCTACATGTGCCAAGTAGGTAGGCACACGCCCACAAGTGTCTACTCACCCACTTCACATATATGTATGCAACACCACTTATTCTTATGCATCCACAAGTACCAAATCACCCACTTCACATATATGTATGCAGTATGCAGCATCACACATTCTTATGCATCCACAGGTAACAACTCACCCACTTCATATATTTTATGAAACACCATATATCTTTATTTAACAATTTCACCCTCCTAGTCCAAGTGACAAAATATATGAAAAAGTTGCCATGAGACAAAACACCCTTCTTGAGACTCTCCCATGAAGTGCCCACTCACAGTATGAGTCAAACACTCTCCAAGCAGCAGGTGAAATAACAAAAAAGGTGCCCTTAGTTGTGATGCTTCTTCAAAGTTCAAACTTTAAACTAGACTGCTAGTTTGGACTGTCATATAATTAACTGTCTCTCTCTCTCACACTGAGCTGTGTATCAGTTTACTAATATGAAGGTTACTTTGATAATTTTCATTGCTTGTTGATATTTGGATTTTAGCATGAACTAAAACAATTTTGTACTGTGCTTATCTACAAATTTCTATCAGCAACAGATATATATATATATATATATATATATTTGGAGAGCGTATTAAATCCTAAATTCTTCACTCATGCAACAAACAAAGTTTCAAATCTGTATTTTATATTTCATATTTCCCTGATGCTAATGTCCATCTTTATGCTCTTCCTTTCCTATTTTTCATGGGAATGAGACCTGAGAAGCTTTTGGAAAATTGTTGTCACCTGCAAACTGAGTAACAAGGACCGTCATTAAAATTTCATGGACAGGGAAAGGTGATGAATTGTGGAGGTGGTGGAAGTTGTGGCTTATGTCTTGTTGAGGTAAACTCTTGAACATTACTGTTTAACTCAAAACAGATTTTCAAAACTTTACGTATTAAAATATGTGGAAAACTTTTTGTGATGCAAGTTCAACTACATCACCCAATGAGGTATGTCGAGTTGGAAATATAAATTCTGGATGAACCACAATATCTTCAATCTCTAACTTTCTAAGTTATCGATCATATTTTGTGAATTGTGAAAGGGATGAAAAAAAGTTGAGTCATTTGTTGGCTACTGACATTGGTATTGGAATGTGTTTGTTATTTCATATGTAACCTGGGGTTGTGTTTCCACACCTTGGGGACGTGTCCCTTACATACCCACACACATGGTGATGTAGGAATGTAATTTGCCTCAAAGACATCACCAACACGGGTGACCATTTACAATTGTCTTAAGGATGGTTAGGAAAGGTCCCTCACATAATGCATTCTAAGGGTGAATATGCATCTGCACTGTCCCACAGGATGCTGTCACAAAATAATTAAAAAGACATTACAGTTGGAAACTTGAAATAAACATTTTATGATGACTATATGTAACTTTCACATTATGTAGATAAATTAGATTAATTTTGGTGTTGTTTATCTTTTTGCATAATTTCTTTCCATACATCATGGAGATATCCACTTCCATCCATGTTGTATCGCACCCCTCATTTTACCTTAAAAATTGGACCTATCCTCCAAACATGTTGGAAACTTGTCACACATTTGCCCATACACCTGTCCCGACAAGCAAGGTAACACAGGTTATTTCAGAATGATGAAACAATGTAGGCCACAGAGGGAAAGCTTATGAATGGTGAGTGGTCTCAATGAACCAAATATAGTTTCAACATCATCGAAGCTATTTTATCATTGTCGTAAATTGGTTCAGAATTATTTTGCTTTAATAAATCTTCAGAGTTCTAAGTCAATAGTCAACTTTCTCAGTGCTGCATTGGCTTGGTCTCTCATTTTTTGATTTGGATGGTGATTAGGAGCCCTTAAGGAACATCTTTTTTGGGCAAATTTCTGCTTGAGATTTTGCAAACTCATATGTGCCATTGATCAGAACTATGAACATACTTGTGGCTTACTTTTAGGAGCTTCTTACTAGGTTATATCTGGCTTTTGAAGTTAAATTTGTGGTCTTCTTTTTGGGAATAAACATTAGCTTGTGATTACTCCTGAATTGAATTTGCAAGCAATGTTATTGGCTTGCTAAATGAGTTGTTAATGAGGGTGTCTGATAATGATTTTGTTAGATATATAAATGAGCAAAAGGTCAGAGGGACTGCTCTTTCTTTTTTTTTTCTTCAGAAATGTTGCAATTATTAATTCATAAAGAAAATAAATACACGATGGAACAGACAAAAGAGCATTTTCCTGAGGGAATGCTCTTTCCTGGTAAACATGTTTGGTTCTGATTGCTACAAACATTTATCTGCTAGATTAATTGCTTGACAACTAAAGACAAATTTCATTGTTAGGTATCGTGAATGATAATTGAAAATAAGGTTGTTGCTGAATTTGTTCAAGAAAGCAGTAATTTCAAATATGAATTATATATTATATGAATCCCACAATTGGTATGTTAATGCCATTACTCTTTCTTAAAAATAATTGGAAAATTGTTTTTATGGATGTAATGACATATTTGTTGGAAATAAAGACTTGCAGCATAGCAAATCCCCAATATCCAGTGTCGATGAGGGGATATTAGTGGTGGGATTGGCATCGTCATTGATGAGTGGTGATGCTAAGATCATGTGTACAGTGTCAGAGGTGTCAACAAATGTAAGTAAAAAACCCTGGCCACTGGAAGGAATGATATGTCGCTATCATTCAGATAGGCAGGTGATGATATGTGACCATTAGTGGGTTATTCTGTTACAACTGACTAACCTGTGGCAGTCTGTGACTCTGCAGAAGCAAGCCTGTCATGTGACTTGTGGCACAAACATTCCAATGGAATGAATAATTTCATGGTGAAAGAATCCCATGCAGTTGAAGAGGTCTTGGTGATGATCTCGAGGACTGTGAGAGATTAGTTTAGCTTGTGATATGGTACAGGTTCAAGTCAAATACTTGAAGCACTAATAGGAATAGAGAAACAGGACAAATACCCAATGGAGAATGATAACTAGTATGGTGGAAAAACACCATCACAAATATGAGCAGAACTAGAAACAAAATATAAAGTTACAAGCCCTTGTCACTCTCTAATTGCTTCACCAACTTCATAAATCTAACAAAAGGAAAAGCCTAGATTAGATGTTTTCAAATATTCTTGAATGGATACTTGTCATGCAAGGCATAAGAGAGCATATAACCATGATTTGAGAGACGTGCCACAGCCGACAACTCAACACTTCCAATTGACAATAACCACATAAAAGAGAAAGGGCTTACTCCATTAGTTCTCATACCATTAACATTTGAAAATCCCATCCATTAATGAAACATGAGCAACAACAAACCATCCAATGGAGCTTTTTGATCAACCAACCATGAGGAACCAAAAGATATTAAAGTAAGTTGCAGGGGATTTCTCCCCCAATCCACCATGCCAAATGAAGAAGAGAGAAAACCCTTATATAGGTTTTAGCTCATCTTCCACCTACAATAAAATATTAATAAAATCCTAGATCTAGCCTAGGGAAGAGTAAAAAAATCAAAATATTCCAACTACTACAACAAACTCCATAAGATGGGGTGGCCAAAGCCACATATTCAAGCCTCCAATAAGTGAGGGAAAATGCCAAGTAAACCCCAATGCCTAGCCTGCAAAGGCTCTCCAAGTGTAGCGCTCCGATAGAATAGACCCAATAAACACTCAATATGGTGAATGAACCCCAGATCTTTTCCAATGCCTCTCCCTAGATATTTTCCAATGCCAAAATGTTCCTCTCAAATCATCAAGAAATGTGCAACGAGTCCTCTAAAGTAGGATGCCTCCTCAAAATATGGTATGAAATTTCATTAAGGTACCTCAAGAGACATATATGTTTGTGATGGAAACATTCAACATTCAAAACTCAAAAAAATTAGAGACACTCATATATCAATAATTAGCAACAAAGTCTTAGTTTACTGTATGTGAAATATGTCTAATTTGTAGCAACAGAAACCATGGAAATATTAAATAATGTAACTTCAAATTTCGACCATTCTACTTCACGAAAACGCAGAAATTTCAGACTGTAATAGTATTGATTCAAACCTCCTTTAGGCAAGTTTTCAGATCTGTGCTTTCAGATTGTAAAGGTATATTTCAGACTTCTGTTTAAGCTGATTTCAAACTTTCAATTTCTATCACAATAAATACCCTTACAAAAGTCACCTACTAACCTTAAAGCATGATCTTCCTTTACTGTGTGTAAATGCTGTGACTAGGTAACTATCAAACAATATATTTCAGACTGTGTGAAGGCATTAGCATCATCATGACAGTTATCTCAGTGGTAATTAGTAACAACCAGAAAATGTAGAAGACACTAGCAAAGTTAGCTCAAAATCCAACCACTTCACCTATATATATTAGAATTATATCAGCATGGGTATGCATATGAGTATGTCACAAGGAACTCACATCCATTACCTTCAGTATAACATATATCCTTCAGTCAACTCTGTATGTAAAGAAGCATCAGCAGTATGTAAATTATTCACAAATTCATTGTATAATGAATTTCAGACTTCCACTTTCATAGTATAACATCAAGAATTAGCAGAGAAAATTATAAAAAAGGCTTAAAGTTGTAACTTGTTTGTGTGTGCAGGTAGGGGCAGCAAGGTGGCCACAAAGGAGGTCTGCAATTTTATTGCAGACCTGTTGTAGGGCTGACAGGGAACAAGGAAGGGGATAGTGGAAAGGCGAGGAGACGGAGGGAAGAAGGCGAGCTGGAAATGGAGGGGAGCGAAGGTAGAAGAGGGGGTAGAGGGAGGCCGTTAGGGCTTAGAAGGTCTGCAGCTAAAGCAAGACAGAAAATTATGGCTCCCTTTTTTAGGTTTTACTTTATAAAAAATAAATAAAAATAATCTAAAATACAAAAAAAAATAAAAAATCTAATCTAAGCTAATATATACAAAAACACAACTCAAAAATTAGGTTTTTTTAGGATTTTTGAGATTTTTAAATTTTTAGGGCTTCCTACAATTTCGCCCTAGGGTTTCTAGGGACAAATAGGGCAGGATGAATTTATAGGAGAAAGGGCCGAAATTTTAGGGAGGCCAAAAATTGAAAAAAAACAATTTTTTAATTTTTAGGGTTTTTGTCATAAGATTGCAGACCTAACTCTAACCCTAATTCTACCATGAAAATGCAGATTTACACATGAAATTGCAAAAATTAACCCTAAATAATAATTACAAAAGTACAAACTAGGGTTTGGAAATGGTAGAAAAGAGCAACCTAGGGTTTTAAAAGGTTTTACCCTAACCCTAGGGCATCAAGGAGGATGGCCCTCCTCTTGAAATAGTACTTGCCAAGTTTTGCAAACTAGGGTTTTCTTCAACAACCACAAATGTTGGTTGAAGAGGCCCTAGTTAAGACAAACGTTGGAGACCTAAAGCTCAAGCTTTACAATGCTAGGGTAACTAAAGGATGAAAATGACTTAGCTAGGAAAAAATGTAGCATTAATGGCTACCATTCAACCTTAGACAAACACACATCTAACATTTAACAAAGAAATATCAAGAGAAGAAACTTATATACCTCCTTGTGCATGTGTTAATCAAACAACTCCTAGCATCACCTTAGCAAACAACAAGAACAAAGATACTTCAAAGATTTGTCCCCAAACTAGCAATTACATCCATCCTCAAGAGGTGCACATCACTCCAAGAGCCAAAGTAGGGTAAAAATTGGAAATAAATGTTTTATCCGATAAGTCGTGTTAAAATGAAGTGAGGAAAAGTTTATCTATACCTTTTCACACTTTACAAAAATAAATAAAATCCAGGCCGACATGCCTTTTTAAATGTCAATTTGAAATTATAAAATGTCAACTTAAAATTAAAACAACAATAATATAAAATAATCAAAACTGTGGGTAATTTGGGGTATTTTCCCCAGTCTTTACCCACATATGATTAAAATGACTAAAAATGAGCAAATCAACCTGTTCTGAAGGCTAGACTGTGGAGGGGGGGGGGTCGTCATGCCCCATCTAACCCCAAAAGTAGTGAAAATCCCTCAATGCCCCCCCCTAATCAAGCATGTTGCCGCTGAGATTGCACACCCAGGGGAAGGGAGCGCAACAAAAATCTTTCGAAGCTGCTTGGTGTGGCTTTGGGGGCAAGCAAAGAGTCAGGTGTTGTCACCTGATCCTGACTTCTACGTTTAGGCAAACTCCTAACGAAGCCAAGGGGGGTAGACCCTAAAAAGAGTTTCTAAGGCTCTTAAAGTTTGAATGTTTAGTGATGGGAAGATTGTTTTTTAGGAGTTTTTAAATGAATGAAAAAATATTTAAACTAAGTTTACTCGCAAAATTGATGATACATCCACAACATACAATTTGAAGGATAGCAAACTGAATAAAAATTTCATCCACAGCCTGATATGATAATCAACAATAATTCACGACAGATAATAAGCGAATAGAAAGATTTGAACAATTGTCGTTGCTGAAAGACCAGTGCTAATGGAGTCACTATCTGTTGGAGTGCTAAAATAACCGTTGTGCGAATGCCTCTTGGTTTATTTTAATTATATGATTTTGAAGATGAGGTTGAATTATTGTGGGATAAGGGGATTTCCGATATATCTTGTGGTACATGAAATGTGTCCAGAATGTGATCTAGGTGGCTCCGTACAAGGACATGTGGGTTGGAACGGAGTTTCGAGAGCGATGTTCAACACTACACCAACAAGGATGTAGTCTAATTGGTGCTCTGAGGTCACCTCCCAGGAGTACCCGCGTCCTTAGTCAGAATTTCCCCACTTTCGATCACAGCGTAGCAACGCCGGATTTTTGTTGGTTTTCGCGAGACTTGATTTTATTAATGAGTATTAATTAAATGTGAGAAAATTAAAGAATGCGACACTTCTGCTTTTGATATCCCAAAGCTCAGACTAGCCTGCGATGGGTAGAGCATACACGGAGTGGGAAAATTATTTATTCCAATTGACTCCCCGACAGAGAGCACTCTTAATCCGATTTAAAATGAGATTCACGAGATTTTTTTAAAGTTTTGAAATATACTCTCTGATAGAGAGCACTCTTGATCCGCCTTATGGCAAGATTCAAGAGATTTTTAATGACAGAATTTGTAAAATTGCAAAATAAAGACTTGAAATAAACTAAAACTACCCAAGAATCTCTTTTAGGTCTAGGATCGTACTTGGGAGAGCAAGGGGGTTAGCAAAAAACAAAACAAAGTGAACTCTCCGACTGAGAGCACTCTTGATCCGCAAATGGCGAGATTTAAGAGATTTTAATGTTTTTTTTACAACTTTATCAAAAAAGGGAAAAATGCAAGAATCTAAATAAGCAACACTAGCTAAATGGCAAAAATAAAACTTTTTAGCAAATAAAACTATTCTAACATGCTAGTGTTCTAGTGCGGGTAAAAAACAAAGTAAAAGATACAGGCTTCCCCCAAATGGGGGAAGAAGGGTGTGGGAGCCATAATCCCACTTGCTTTTTATTAAACTTTATTACAAAAATTATGAACAACTCTCTAATAGAGAGTGCTCTTAATCCGCTTAAATTGCGTGATTCAAGAGACTTTAGGCCCCTCAGGAAGGCAAAGGGATAGCAAGAGTTTGAAGGAAAAGTGAAAAGTTCTTAGTTTAAGCTCCAAAAAGACTTCCTTCCTCGCTTTCCTGTAAAATGAATATGAAAAACCAACAAACACTAAAAATTGTTAATGTATTAGTACATGCATATACATAAAATGATTTACACTCTAGTACTTGAAAAAGTATTCAATAAAATTGCTTCAAGTACTTAGTAATACATAGATCTAACTTATGAATATCCTTAAGCTCTTTTTAGATCTAGTAATGAAGCAAATAAATTCTAAGAACGACGCTTTTAGATTTAAATATACTTGCTTTCTGTAAACAAAAATAGGGAAAAAGAGTTTGATTTGATTTTAAGAAGGTGAGAAAAGTAGAACCAATCCCAAGCTTGAGGATTATGAAGGCTTATGAAGATCTGCAAAATCAAACTGTTAGCATGTGATCAAAGTGTTCTTATAGTTGGACAGGAAGAAAATCCAGCTTAGGTTCGCTTCCAAATCAATTTGGATCCTGCAAAAATTCTCATACACTTACAAGAACAAATGGATTAAATCTAGCAAACATAGAGTAGTGAAAAATTATGAAGAGTAATTGTATAACTGACTACGCATACTACTCCCTATTCTTTCACTAACATGTTAAAAGCAAGCAAATCAAAGACGATGAATGTATGCTTCTATGGGCTCAGAGGCCTTCTTAGCTAAACAATCCACAGATTCAAAACAATAAGTACATGAAAACAATACAAGATTATACCTCAACAAAATGTTGGACACACCGAGCACACTGAGAGGGGGGGTGAACAGTGTGTGTAGCTTTTATTACTTTTTCAACTTTAACAATCATCAGCAGCTTATTCAATACATCATTCATTAATGCATTATCACATTATCATTATATCATCAGCATTATTAACAGTTACAGCTCATCATATCATCATCACATAGGAAGCATAGAAAAACACAGTACACAAGATTTTACGTGGAAACCCAAGTCCTGGGGGAAAAACCACGGAAGCCTTTATAATAATAATTTACTAGCAACTACTGGAAGGAGGCAACAACCCCCTTTGTTACAAAGACTTCAATTCTCCAGCTACAACTGGAAGGAGGCTACAACCCCCTGGTTTACAGGCTACAACCTGAAGGAAGCTTTAGCTCCCTCAATTTCCTTGCCCCGTCTTGCCACCCTGATATGAAGATAGAAACTGAACTACTGAACCACAAACTGCACTGATCCTGCGGACCTGCTATCCAACACCTGTACCACACTGCACAACCACTGTCACTGCTCATCAACTGACCACTGCTCATCACAACTGTGCCACATTGTTCATCAACCTGTACAATCAATTTGTCCAATCTAGCTGTACCAATCAATCTTAGCTATACCAGTCAATCTGTCTGCATAAATCAATCTGTTGTTCACATCATTTGAATCAATCAATCTGAATTCAACCAACTGTGTACCAGACCACTTGGGTCAAACCAACTGGTCATACAACTCAGCCAATATGAGTCAGACCAAATGCACATGTAGTAGCCTGTGCTAATGCTGCTCAATTGAACCTGTACCAAGTTTCTTATGTACCTGTACCAAATTGACAACTGCTGGAGTAGCTTGAAGGAGCTTCCTTCGGATGCCCTTAAAAATCAGACCTTTGCTTACTGAAAATGTATTACTGAGGCAGCCCGAAAATTGTCAAGGAAACAGTCAAAAAATTTCTCAGAAAAAAAAAAAAACGCAGTCTGAAATTCCTCTGTAAAAACACAGTCCAAAATTCCTCTGTAAAAAGACAGTCCGAAATTCAGAGCTCCACATTCAACAAAAGCACACCCTAACAAATGAGGTCGTGGCCTTCTTATTTATACAGTTTGAGTACTGAATTTTAGGAGCCGACTTTTCCTTCAAATAACAAATTCATCAAAACAAAAATAATTAAATCTTCCTTTCTTTGGTTGGCTGGCCCAAATAATGGGGTGAAAAATGCATTGTCAACTTTAAAAAATTCATATCTCTTCAACCGTGAAGAGTTAGTGGACGCTCCACATATCAACGGAAAGTGCTTGACAAGGACTAACATCTTATGGAGGGTTTATATGCAAATGCATGGTCCAATACCCTTAAATTCTTCAATTTGTTCATGACGTCAAAGACCCCACACATAAGGGTGCCAAAGACCATGTTACCTTAGGCATAAGTTCCAAGGTCAAGGCTTCAATGGACATCGAGAGTGAGGGCTTAAGTGGATCAACTTCAAGAACCTTACCATGTGTAACAAGATCATCTTCAAGTGCAATTGCTTCAACAAAGTTATGGGCTTAAGCAAAAGGACTCCAAGTGTGTGGGTTCCATGACCCAAAGATATCATCATCAACCAAGCTTCAACATGTACAAGAGTGTAAGGGCAAATGTGTGGGTTCCTCATCATTTTGGCATGGATTCTATCAACCAAGGGCTTTATTTAAGTTTCCAAGATCAAGGTTTTCATCGTGGATATCAAGGACAAGTTAAAGTGCCATCCACATAAGCATTGGCTTCTTCAATCATGGGCTAAAGACAAGTGCTCCATAGTACTGTTATCACATATATAGTAGCCGGGCTACCATACATTATTTTTCAGATTCCAGAGCACATTTCAGCCAGTTCCTTACTTTGAGATGATGAGATGAGCAGCTATCTTTGGATCACTATCAGATTGTGGATAGCAGTTGTATTCCCCATGCCATGACTGAGTCTCAGGACACTCAGAGAGATGACCGATGTAGCCATTATACCATTGGTACAGAGCAGTCAGTAGTGCCCAGAGTTGCAACAACAGTTTCAGAGGACAGATGATGGTACAGGTTGATGAGCATTCAGGTATATGACTCAGCAGGTATATCATGGTGTTATGGTTGGATTGCTTTTATACTTATTCTTATAGCATGTCTTAGCACTTAGTGTCATGATCTGGCGATCTTATAGATATATGGACTTGGTTGATCTATTATATATATTACATTGTCCCTACTCAGACTTAGAAGTTCACTATTCATACTCATTGGTTTTACCCTCCTTAGGGAGAATAGAGGTGATCATTCAACCATACCTTGGCTTGCTAGTGTCGGCTCCATGATTCATTGTCTTCATCCATCCATTACCTACCTTTTAGTTTATCACCCTGACTTACTACTTGACTAGTGGCATGGAGGACTTTTCCCCACTGTAGCCTCTGTATTGGATGAGCTTCCCTGTTTATTGTGTCTCGGCTCTGAGTTGGTGACAAAACTTACCTATGGTGAGTTGGAGTTCCTTGGAACTCCCCCTAGTCACTAAAGTTGTGTTGCCTAAACCTGAAACTTTTAGTGCTGCCATCAATACAAAACCTGGAAAATGAAATGCTATATCTTGTATGAAAAGCCCATTCATGCAATGTGTTTTTTAACACACATGAATGAAAGGCGTGCCAAATGAAAATGGCCATAAAAATAAAATGTTATATCTTGTGGAAAATAAATACCTAGGTAAACAAGCTGTCCATGACACACCTAGAAGTGCTCAGGTAAACAAGTGCCTTAAAAACACACCTGCAGCAGAAAGCCTAAAAAATGTAAATCTATGCAATGTGTTTGTAAACACACATAGATCAAGGCTATGGAAACTTCAGGCCCAAAAAGCAATGGAACTTAAATGCTATATCTAAACAATTGCTGGCCTTATTTGTATTATGGATTGTGCGCATCTGTGAAGGTGAATAAGCCCTCTTTAAACAACTCATCCATTTGTGAGACACCGCCATTCCCTGTGTTATTGCTCATTCAGTATATACTATGGTGTATTCCCTTTCCCTTGCCAAAGTGTCACAAAGTCAAGACAGTTAAGTCATCCCTTAGCCTAGCCAGTTAATTTAAGCCTTCACCCTTCACTAGCAAATTGATCACAACTATGAAGTGAGTATGATCCTGAAAGTCTAGTCTGAGTAATATTAATAATTAACGACACTATATATTTGGATTTAGATCGCCAGTCATGATTACTCTGTGTTATAATTGTTATTTGAATAAGTTGTAGAGCATATATTAACCTTGACACTTTGCAGCAGCTATTGATGATGATCTGAGTTATATTTGGTCTTGGTTAGACTTAGTTTGACCATGGAGGACCATGGGACATGAGATGTTGGACCTTATGATGATATGGATAGATGATATATGGTCTATGTATACATACATGATGATTCTATGCAGCAGCTACAGGGTTATGATGATGATTCTGGGGTTACAGCAGTGTTTGTATATGTACAGCGCATTATTATTGGCCTTGATCCGGTATATTGGATATTTATTTTGATCATGTAGAGATTCATATGGTGTATGAGTACACATCTTGGATAGATTTGGACCTTCTGAGTCCAATGGGACAGTTTGTTTTTAGTTCCGGGCACTTACAGTGATGATTGAGCCTCAGTAGGATGTCCTAGTGCAGTTTTGGCTTGTCGGAGGCCCTGTCAGAGCAGATGTGAGTTTTATCCGGTTGACCTAGGGCGCTGATGATGGAGGGGGTGGTCCAGCCACTTGTTTTTACCATATTACCCCCCCTCCCGGACACACTGGTGCCCTCACCTTGACAGCGCAGGCACTCCAGGAGGCAGTTTGGGGCAGTTTCACGCTTCCCGAGGCATTTCAGGATTGGTAGAAATGGCTATTGAGGAAATCGATTTGGGCTACTGAGGCAAAGTTATGGCATGGGATGATCAGTGATGATAGATCGGGACCTTCCACACCTTCTCCAGCAGTTTCAGCTTCATCGGGGCCCGCATCCATCACTTATGGCACTTTCTGTGGATTTTTGAGGTCTTTTGAGGACCACGACTTCACTATGGAGGCACGATTTGGTACATTCATGATTATTTTTTGGTTATTGTGCTATGGGGATTGACCAAGGAGGGATAAAATTACCCCTTGGACCCACCATAAGCCTCTTATGATATTTTGTCATCATGATTTGGTGAGATTCCCCTCTTTTAGGGCGATTTTGTCCACTTACATTATATTTTATTAGTGATCCATGTATTTTATTGTTGAGCTCATCTCAACCATTGATTAGATCATGAGATCTTTTAATCTTAGCCACTCATGTAAAAAGTGGTTATGATTGTACTCTCTCCCCATCCTATTTAAGGAGGGAGCCTCTCATTGTAAAATTCATCTAGAGATTTTTGGCTCTTGGCTCTTGGAATAAAATTTCTATCTTTTGGAGTACATGCTTGGATTGGAGTGGATGTTGGTTGTTTCGATTGTAAATGCTATTGTCCATTGCACTGGAGGATCTATTGTAGCTATCTTGCATATTTGCCATACTTTATTTGCAGGTGAAGAGGACGATTTTGACAAGTGCGAATTGGTGGGGAGGCTTGCCCTTCAAGCTTGGAAGAAGTCGTTTTGGGTTTGACAGGGAGTAGTTTTGCCTTTGTGTCAACTATTCTATGTTTCTCTCTCTCTTGCTTGTATCTACCTTCAATTTGTTAAACTGATTGATGCTTTGCTCCTTGGCTTGACAGGTTAGAAGGAATTACATGTGGCTTGGAAAAATCGATTTGGCAAGAGGACTTCAACAATTCTCCATTTGATCTTTGGCAAAGTAATCCTCGTCTCAACTAACATTCATCTCTTCATCCAGGTATGTTCCAAGAGGTATGATCTTCTCTTCCATGAATCTTCCATAATTTCTAGATCACAAAAACCCTAATCAAATTAAAACCCTTGTTTTTGGTATTTTTCAGATCTACTTAGATCTAGCCTTGCAATTGAAAAGATATTAAAAACCCACCTCTATAGGATCCACCCCTAGTTGGATCTATAGTTTGGTGGTGATTGGGTAAAAATTGACACACTTTTCAATGCAAAAAGCCCTCTTGAGCCTAAATCGATTTTCCTAAGAGAAGCTTGTTGGGTTAGATCTAGCACATGGGTAGGTGAGATCCCACTTGATTTGGAATCTAGACATTTGATAACCTAAACCCATATCCTTACTTTGGTGAAAACTACCTTGTGGACATCTCTCCATGTTTTAAGGGGTTGAAACCCCCTTTTGATCTTCTTGGTACCTTAAAACTTAGATCTACTAAGATCTAGCCATTGGTTTCACTTGAAATTTTGAAGATACATAGATCGGGGTACAAGCCACTTGGATCTACAGTTTGGTGGCCATTGGACTTGATTTGGTCCACCCAAACCCATCTTTTGCCTTTCCTTGAGCAAGTCGCACCCCCTTGAAGTTTTGAGTTGGTCCACTTCTAGGAAGTGGGTGTTTGAGATTATCGTGGATTTGGAATGCCCATGCCTTGAAACCTAGGTCTATATTGTCTGTTTGTCAAGATCCGTCTTGGGGATTGCATTCCTTGTTTTAAGGGATTGTGGTCCACTTTTGGTTATCACTTAAAAACCTAGATATAGTAAGATCCAACCATTAGATCTCATTCAACCCACTTGACTTGGCTTCTAGGTGTCCCGATCTACAATTTGACATCCTTCTTGACCCCATTAGCCCACTTAACAAGGCACTAGTCCATCACCAAGCAAGTCGCACTCCTTGGGATTTGTGTCAAACCCTAGATCTAGTACATGGGTACTCCTAGAACCAACTCAAACTTATAGATCTAGCCTATATCTAACCTATAGTACCAACCTCACACCTAACTTCACCTTGTGGGCCCACCTAGAACCATTTCACACTTCCCAAGAAAACAAGACCCACTTGTGTAAACACATGGTACTATACCTAGTCATCATACCCCATCATGTGGCCTAAACCATACATAGGTTGAAACACTAACTATCCATTACACCACCTTCAACCATTCCTTAACTCTTAGGTCCACTTAACCTTGCATTGGTTTCCGTAACTCATTACTTACCTACCCTTAGAAACCTTTGTTTGGGTCCAATCAACTGTGATTGGGGTATAGGGTCTCCCCCTTGGTCTAGTTACACCTTGACCTAAAGCGAAGAGTGCCTCGGTTGACGTGACTCCCAACTGCATTGGGAACCGTGGCATCTCTTGGGTCACCTCTTTAGTTGCCTAACTCCTCTACCATCCCGGATGGGATACCTCTAGGGGCAACTACAAGTTGTGTGATAACAAGTACATCAAGTCATTATAGGAGAGCAATGACATCATGGGTTTAATGATCAAGCAAGAAGGTTTTATCACAACATGCTTCATTCTACAAGACATATACTCCAAAGTCAACATTAAACACAATAAGGTCATTAAGGTCCAGTTTGTGGGCATGAGTGGGCTCTAAGGACCAAACTACCACATCATCCAATCAAAAGACCATCAATCAAAATACAACCAGGAGCAAGGATATAACAATGGACTCAACTGGGACCAAGATACAGCTTAGGGTCACTCACCCAGGTTAATGGGTAGCCAGGGCTTTTGGCATTGTCCCAAGGCCTCCAAGGGCTTCAAGCTTGGGCTTGGACAAAGTCGAAAGGTCTCCTCTGACACAGACAACCACAAATCAAATAGTAACCCTCAGGGGCTCCACAAGGGGCATCAAGACTCAACTGTTGGCATCAATGACCAGGCACTGTTGGCATCAATGACAACTTAATCAACACAAAACACATGCTTCACAATGATGGATCTTGCACACCTCCTTGACCTCCAAAGTCTCAACAAATTTTCGTTGCAAAAATATGAAATACATGAGCAAAGGTTCGATGCTAATCCACCCTCAAGGATGGAGCTCGACCTTGCTTTTATAGAGTTACAATAGGGGGGTGCTTAGAGAGGGGAGGGCGAATCCTTAATCAAAGGAGAGATGATGTGTTGATTGAAAGACTTGGAGTGGGGTTGGCGTGAAAGGGAAGAGGTGGCAGCCACCTCACAAGAGGGTCACCCCTCGCCCTTGGAACCAACGCCCACACATAAGAACCATCGCCCAAGCATAAAACATGAACTCGCACGGGGTGGCTTTCGCCCACCTGAATGCATGGTGTTACCCCTCAAAATGCACTTGCAGTTTTGAGTTTTCAAGACAACTTCATCCTGTGTCTATCCACAATAGATCTGAGCATAGACAAGTCACTGCTCACTCAGCAAAAAGATTATTCTTGTGGCTGTCATCTACAGGGATTGTCCTCAAGATATTAATGAAGAAATATCAAGCTTGATCTTTGCTGCTGCAAGTGGAACTACTTCTTGATTCTGGTGTAAACGAGCAGATTGTTGAGAAACTGTCATTTGGACCTCCAACATTATTTCAATTTTGGCGAGATGGGCAAACTGGGTACCCTCTTATTGATGCTGATATTGTCTGCCATTGGCTTTATGTCAAACAGAGGGCGTCAAATTGCTTGATCATTTTTTATGCGAGATATGGGTCTGGACTGGAGGATGGGTGCAGAGTGTTTTGAGACATGCTTGATCCATGCTCGAACTATGGCGATTGGACGTATGGTGCAGGTGTTGGCAATGATCCAGGGGAGGACAGATACTTCAGTAACCCAAAACAGGCACAAAATTATGATCCCGATGGAGAATATGTTGCACATTGGTTACTTTTATCACATATATAGTAGCCGGGCTACCATACATTATTTTTCTGATTCCAGTACACTATTCAGCCAGTTCCCTTACATTGAGATGCTGAGATGAGCATCTATATTGGATCACTATCAGATTTTGGACAGTATATCTATTCCCCATTGCCATGATTGAGTCTCAGGACACTCAGAGAGATGATTGATATAGCCATTATACCATTTGTACAGAGCAGTCAGTAGTGCCTAGAGTTACAGCAGCAGTTTCAGAGGACAGATGATGGTTCAGATGATGAGCATTCAGGTATATGACTCAGCAGGTATATCATTGTGTTATGGTTATATTGCTTTTATACTTATTCTTATAGCATGTCTTAGCACTTAGTATCATGATTTGGCGATCATATGGTTGATCTTATTATATATATTATATTGTCCCTACTCAGACTTAGAAGTTCACTATTCATACTCATTGGTTTTACCCTCCTTAGGAAGAATAGAGGTGATCATTCCACCATACCTTGGCTTGCTAGTGTTGCCTCCATTATTCATTGTCTTCATCCATCCATTGCCTACCTTTTAGTTTATCACCCTGACTTACTACTTGACTAGTGACATGGAGGATCTTTTCCCCACTGTAGCCTCTGTATTGGATGAGCTTCCCTGTTTATTGTGTCTCGGCTCTGAGTTGGTGACAAAACTTACCTATGGTGAGTTGGAGTTCCCTGTGAATTCCCCCTAGTCACTAAAGTTGTGTTAGCTAAACCTGAAACTTTTAGTGCTGCTATGAATACAAAATATGGAAAATGAAATGCTATATCTTGTATGAAAAGCCCATTCATGCAATGTGTTTCTAAACACACATGAATGAAAGGCATGCCAAATGAAAATGGCCATGAAAATAAAATGTTATATCTTTTGGAAATGTAAATACCTAGGTAAACAAGCTGTTTGTGACACACCTAGAAGTGCTCAGGTAAACAAGTGCCTTAAAAACAACTTGCAGCAAAAATCCTAAAATAAATGTAAATCTATGCAATGTGTTTATAAACACACATAGATCAAAGGCTATGGAAACTTCAGGCCCAAAGCAATGAAACTTAAATGCTATATCTAAATAATTGCTGGCCTTATTTGTATTATGGATTGTACGCATCTGTTAAAGGTGAATAAACCTTCTTTGAACAACTCATCCATTTGTGAGACACCGCCATTCCCTGTGTTGTTGCTCATTCAGTATATACTACGGTGTGTATTCCCTTTCCCTGTTCCAAAGTGTCACAAAGTTGAGTCAGTCAAGTCATCCTCTAGCCTAGCTAGTTTATTTTAGCTTTCACCCTTCACTAGCAAATTGATCACAGCTATGAAGTGAGTATGGTCTTGAAAGTCTAGTCTAAGTAATAATAATAATTAATGACATTATATATTTGGATTTAGATCGCCAGTAATGATTACTTTGTGTTATAATTGTTATTTGAATAAGTTGTAGAGCATGACACTTTGCAGCAGCTTCTGATGATGGTCTGAGTTATATTTGGTCATGTTGACTTGGTCAAACCTAGTTTGACCAAGGTCAACCATAGGACATGAGATGGTTGGACCTTGTGATGATATGGATAGATGATATATGGCCTATGTACATGTACATGATGATTCTATGCATCGGATATAGGTTTATGATGATGATTCATGGTTTACAACATTATTTGATCATTTACAGATTATTATTATTTCACCTGTTCCGGTATATTAGATTTATTATATGATCATGCAGAGACTCATATGGTGTATGAGTACACATCTTGGATGGATTTCGACCTTCTGAGTCCAATGAGACAGTCTGTTTTCAGTTTTGGTCATTTACAGTGATGATTGAGCCTCAGTAGGCTAACCCAGTGCAGTTTTGGTCTGTCGGAGACCCTGTCAGAGCAGAGAGGATTTTTATTTGGTTGACCTAGGGCGCTGTGCTTGGAGGGGGTGGTCCAACCACTTGTTTTTACGATATTACCCCCCTCCCGGACACATTGGTGCCCTCACCTTGACAGCGCAGGCACTCCAAGAGGCAGTTTGGGGTAGTTACACGCTTCCTGAGGCAGTTTGGGATTGGTAGAAATGGCTATTGAGGAATTCGATTTGGGCTACTGAGGCAATGTCTTGGCATGGGATGATTAGTGATGATGGGTGGATGTCTTCCGCACCTTCTCCAACAGTTTCAGCTTCATCGGGACCCACATCCATCACTTATGGCACTTTCTGATGATTTCTGAGGCCTCCTAAGGCCCACGATTTGTCCATAGAGGCACGATTTGGTGTATTGATGACTATTTTATTATTATTGTGCTATGGGGATTGACCAAGGGTGGTTAAAATTACCCCTTGGACCCACCATAAGCTTCTTATTATATTTTGTCATCATGATTTGGTGGGATTCCCCTCTCCTAGGGCGATTTTGTCCACTTACGTTATATTTTATTAGTGATCCATGTATTTTATTGTTGAGCTCATCTCAACCATTGATTAGACATTTGTATCTTTTAATCTTAGCCACTCATTCAAAAAGTGGTTAGGGTTTTGGTGCCTCTCCTTCCTATTTAAAGGAGAGAGCCTCTCATTGTAAAAGGGGTCTTTGGCTCTTGGATTATTGGTATAGAAAAACTTTCTTGTGGAAATTCTTGTGGTCTCCTTTGCATCTGGTGTTCTTAGATGGTGATTGGAAAATCTATTGCAACCTAGCATTTGGAATTTGTGGTAAGATCTATCTTTTTTGGAAATCATTGTCTTGTCTATAGGAGGGCGACTTCAACAAGGGCGATTTTGCAAGGCTTCTTCAAATCGATCTTCTTGGCGTTTGCTTGTATCAGGGGGTTATCTTTCTGTTACTTCTCTTGTGGCATTAGTCTTATCTCTTGATTGCATCAAATCTGATATTGTTGATGTTTGTTGTCCAGGAGAGAGGGCGCATTGGCTTCTTGGACTAAATTGACTTCATAGAAAACTACCTCAAAGCTTCTCAAATTGATCGGGTTTTCATAGATCATCATCATCAAGGCATCTATAAGGTTACCCAGGTAAGATCCACAGGTTTGTTTCTCTTATCTTGATCCAATCCATTGACATAACACATAAATTGATAAAACCCTAATTAATCAAAACCCCCATTGTTACATTTTCTCAGATCTACTAAGATCTAGTGGGTTGTTGGGTGTAATATTGAAAACCCACCTCTATAGTATCCACAGCATCCCGGATCTATAGTTTGGTGAGGATTGGCGTCCATTTGACCTTCTTCCCATGCCAACCTATCTTCTCCAAGCAAGGGCACACTTCTTGGTGAGGGTGAGTTGACCTAGGTCTAGTTGATGGGTAGTTGATATTTTGCTTGATTTGTAATCTACACATTCTAAAACCTACCCCTAGACTCTTACTTTGGCAATTTCTACCTTGTGGGCCCTATTCCACATTTTAAGGGATTTAACCCCCATTTTGGACCACTTGATATCTTCAAACTCAGATCTAGTAAGATCTAGCCATTGGATTGCCTTGAAATTGTAGATCCACACTCTCATTTGACTAACTTACTTGGATCTAAAGTTTGGGTGCCATTGGACTTGTCTTGATCCATTTATCCCACATTTTACCCTCCTTGGGCAAAGTCGCACTTCCTTGGGAGACTGAGTTGGTCCACTTCTAGGACATGGGTACATGAGATTTTGGTGGATTTGGAACGAGCATAATTCAAAACCTAGGTCTAGTTGGTCACTTCATCAAATCTTGCCTTGGGGATAGCATTCCTTGTTTTAAGGGATTGGGGTCCACTTAGGTCAAACCTTGAATCTCTAGATCTAGACTTATTCATCCCTCAAACCTTTAATTGCCCACTTGTCTCATACAATAGGAGTCATCAACCACAAGTTAATTTCATTTGACTCCATTATCCCAATTTCCAAGGCACTGATCTCTCTCCAAGTCAATTCGACTTTCCTAGATTGTTGGATTAACTTGTGGTTTGATCCTTGTTTGGTGGACTAAACCCTTTGATGTCATCATGATCAAGCTTGTCACTTGTACTAGTTAGCCCCAATTCAACCCCTTAGCTACCCTGCATTGGACACGGTTCCCAAGGCAGTGGATTTTCTCACATTGTACAAGTACTTTAATCCTGGATCTTATTTTCAAATACTATAAGTCACTCACACATCAATAATGAACCAAAGCTAAACTCATTGAACCCCTCACTTATCTTGTGATTTCATCCTTAGGTCTAGGATAAACCCTACACCTTCTTTCACTTAGTCTTAACTTGATTTGATGTCTTGGTTTGATCTCTCCTATCGGGAGTAGATCGGGTCTCCCCATTTGTTGTCTGGGCTAGATAACATAAAGCGAAGGTTGCCTCGACTGGCCCGACAACCATCTATTGGAGGTTGAGGTGATCGTGGTTGCACCTTTTGAGTTTCCCTTCCCTATTGCCATCCATTAATGGATACATCCATAGGGGTAACTACAGTTTAGGTGATAACAGTTACCAGACATTGCAAAACTACCAAGAGAAATGCGTCATTTTCTAGGAAAGGCTTATATTACACCGGCAGTGCCTTTGAAATTCGCTAATACTGGGTGAAGTTATGGTCAGGCCAGGACAGAGCCGCATCACTGCTCCTCGTAAACAAGCTGACACATGCTGCATTCTCTCTGAAGGTCAGACTTTTGGAACTCCAATTGCTATGCTTGTGCCGAATAAAAAGAAAGGGGAAATAAAATCGATTGATCATCCAAATGGTAAGTCGCGGCACAGAGATTCTAAAAATATATAGAAGGCCGAGAGTCCATCCAACGTCGCCTTGCCCGTTTTAAAGAAATTTGGATGTACTAGTTCATATCTCGTGCGATCCTAATTTCTTTTCCCGTGATCGAAGATAACGACAGACAGATAGCGTTTTGGGAGGTCGGTAGATCATGAATATCCCTATGCGCTGCATAATACTTCTCGAATTCCATGGTCAAAAAGAAAAATTTCGTGAAATTTGTGCAGTAAAACATAATCGCTTCTCGATTTTGATTGTCCGAAGCACCTTGCCCTTCGTTGCACCTGCCTTAGTGATCCTACCTTAGGGATACCCCCCTAGAGTTGGAGAAGAGCCAACCTGAAGCGAAGAGGAGAGGAGTGTGGTGACATTGGTCTCTCTCCTGAGAGTTGTCATCCAGCTGGTGTGTTACATTTTGGGCTTCAACACACGCATGCCAGTTTTGAGAGAACACATGGCGCATTTCTTCCTAAATCAACTCAATTCGCTATCCTAAGTTGTAATTAAAACATGTGCTTTTATCCTTGAATATGGTCGCACACCTTTATAAATCATGTGCCACCCCTTTTCCAAAGTCTTTTATCATATTTTTTATTTTTGTACTCTGTGCAATTTGTAGAATGGTTAGCATTCAAGTGCCGTTTTGTAGCACCCTTAGGAAAAAGTGCCACAAATGCTAATTTGGTGACCAAAACCTAGGAAAAGTGGGTGTTAGGTTAAAGAGGATGCTCTGAGCATCAAAACGAGTCTCCCCACGCCAAATTTTGCCTCTAGATGAAGCTTTTATCACACTTTGAATTTTTCCATTTAAACCATTAAAAAAATGGTCTAATTTACGGAAAAATTATTTTTGCTGGAATGAAACCGAACTCCTAGGGGACCTAGTGCATGTCCATACGACTCAAATTAGATGGATAGCATGTAAAAAATACATAGACATATAGACTTTATAACCTCCCTAGGTTCGACCACCATGAGAATACTCCAGCTTTGGAGGTGTGAGTGAAAAACTTAGGAATTATACGCCACTGAAGCGTAGTGCATAATTCCTAAGGAAAAAACACTCTAGAGTATCCCCCTGATAGCCAAACCTAAGGTAAGCCAAGTCTTTTACAAAATAATCATGCTTAGACCAACTTATTACAATTCCCCCAAGGGGGCCTGGACATGCAATTATTACAAAGGGGCGAAAATTGTTCCTGAAAACGTCTTCTGAACTTCTGAACACTGATGATGAACATTGAACATGTTCATAAAACTGGCGGCTCACAAGAAGTCCAACTATGGTACAAAATAGTTGGTAACAAAGCATAACAGTCTGGCCTCAAGGATGACGTCATCATCAAAGGAGGACCCCAAAGAGAGGGCATTGATGAATTGGAGGGCCAAGAGGGTATGTAAAGTGATCTGGAGGATAGATATGTGCCTTAGTGCTGACACATCTGTCGCTGGAATGATGAATCAGGGTTGGGGTCATGTAACTCAGTGATCCACCCCCGGAAGCCCCGAACACCAACCTCAGGGCTTCAAGCCCTTTCATGAGGCAATCAACAATGCCACTAAGCCATAGTACTTCCAAGGGGGAACTAGAGGGTCAGGCCATAACCCCTACTCAGAAAAACCTGGCCAAACACCCCTCCTGGTCAGAAAAAATTGACCCCCTCTCCCTGAGGACCTTTGCAGGTGCGTTGGTACTAGTACCACGTAACATGGGGCTCTACAAATCTGCAAAAATATTTAAGATTATCTTCCAAATAAGATGTATATGAGTGTGACATAACATTCTAACTTTAGAAATTGGTTAACTCAGATTCTCCAAACCGCATTTCAGGATCTCCTTTGTTTAATTCGGTTCCTCCCTCATCTCCTAATTCAAACTTAAACACAAATTTACCAAATCCAATGGCCGGAACAAATTCTGGAAACCAGAATGTTCCTCCTCCACAAAATCCTAGGATTTTCGGAAGGAAGGCAAAGCCATCTCCCTTAGACTTTTCTCAAATCCAGGGAGCACCCCATGATATGCTGGAAATATATTTTGAAAAGGTTCCCAGATTTGATGGAGAATCTGCTACTTCCATTGAAGATCATATTGATAAAGTATGGGAACACATGGAAGCATATGGAGCATCTGAGGAAGATGTTTTCATGAGGGGTCTCCTTGCATCTTTAGAAGGAGATGTTAGGAAGTGGTTTGACAGGTTGCCTGCTTGATCCATTGATGGGTATGATAACTTTGTCAATAGACTTAATAGTGAGTGGTCTCAAAAGTTAGATGGGAAATTTCTCTTACATCAACTTTTTGACATTAAGAAAAGAGAAAATGAAACGGTCCATGAGTTTAACATAAAATTCGACAAGACTGTAGCTGTTATCCCGGAAGAAATCAAACCAAAAGATCAAGCAATTGTTATTCATTACTTGAACGCATTTGAAGGATGGGTTGGTTATCAACTAAAGGATAAGAACCCAAATGACTTAAAGACCACCCAATCCAATGCAAAGATGGCTGAGCAAAATCTAGCATCCATGGGGAAAAAAACTTTTTCGATCAATTTACCCCATCCACTTCCAGATCTGATCCTAGACTTCTAAAACCAAAAGAACCTGTAAGTGTGCCAAAGGAATCAAAGGACACGCTAGAAGTTATGCAAGAAATGATGAGGCAGTTAACTATCCTGACTAAAAATGTAGCAAGTTTGAATGATCTTGAGAGACAGAGAAATCCTTATGGCCCTAAACCTTACTGGAATAACAATGGAAGGCCTGAAGGGGATAGGGATAGGCGACGACCTGAGTATCGAGAAAATTCTGAAAAGAAAGATGTTAATTGGTGTGATGAAACAGAAGAAGAACCTTCCGACACCATTAACCCTGATGACCAACCAGATAACATCAAGTTTATTTGTGATGAAGACTTTGGAAGAATCCTTCTAGAAGAAGAGCTATGGGATCAAGAAGAAGACATAGTTGAAGAACCTAGCTTCTCATGTTGTGCCATAGATCTCCCAGAACCTAAAGAGCAACCAAAGTATCAAATTTATAAACGAGGAAGTAATCCCCAACCTTCTTTCCTTGACAAACATCAGAAGATTATTGAAGATAAAAAGGAAGAAGAAGATCTTGCCGTAAATGATTATGATCTAAAAATTGATATGAAGAAGGAATTGAGCAAGATAATGTGTAATATTCCTGTCACTGAGCTAATGAAGGTGCCCTATGTTAGAAGCCAAGTAGAGGAATTCTTTGATGGCATTTGCCGAGAGAAAACCCCTGAGGTTGCCTTAGAATCTTGTCATATCCAAAATCTTAGTGAAACACAACTTAGCAATGAGGAAAAAGATCCACCAATAAGCATCCATTCTGCAATTTATGAAAGAAAGAACGGTGGTCACCCTCCCTTTTACCTGACCTTACACATTCAGAACATGCTCCTTCACAATTGTATGTTAGATTCTAGAGTAGCTATGAATGTTATGCCTTTACAAGTTATGAAGGAAATGGGATTGGAGGTGACTAGACCATATGGAAATGTCTGTGGTATAGATTCCCGTCGAGTGCCGTCATATGGTTTGATCAAAAATCTTAGAGCTGATCTTTTTGCATGCTCAGACATTTCTACCATGATGGATGTAGTTGTTATTGATTTGCCCCTAGCATATGGAATGCTTTTATCTAGAAAGTGGGCAGCTGGCTTAGGTGGACACCTTATGATGGACTTATCATACATTTGTGTTCCTAACTCAGATGGAGCTTTGATTAGGGTGAACAGAGAACCTTGCTATAGCGAGCATTTAGAATCATTTGATGAAGGGCTAAAAAACACATATGGGGATGAGTTATTAAATAATGCAAAGACCAAACTTGTTGATGATGAGAATGAGTTTTGGGAAGATGATCAAAATATATGCATGGTCATGGAAGACTTTGATTCCTCTTGGGAAGAAGAGCAAATAGCTGAACTTGCTAGAACAATTAATTTGGATTTACTTAGAAATGAATTTACTGAGAAAATAGATGAGTTGAGAAGAAGTGAAAATCAACCTCAGGGTCAAGAACAAACTAATGCAATCAATCAAAGACCAATTATTGAAAATCAAGCACTAGAGGAAGTTGATGATGGCTTAAGAGATGAAAGTTTGCCTGGATCAGTCATTGAAATGAATGCACTTATTGATAGACAAGATCAAAGCTTGGAACCAATTCTCCCACAGGAGAATCCTCATGACCAAACAAATGTTGAAGAAAATGTTATTAAGGATCTGTTATCACCTAAACTGTAGTTACCCCTATGGATGGATCCAGTCATGGATGGCAATAGGGAAGGGCAACTCAAAAGGTGCAACCACGATCACCTCGACCTCCAATATGTATGGTTGTCACGCCAGTCGAGGCAACCTTCGCTTTATGTTATCTAGCCCAGACAACAAAGGGGGAGACCCGATCTACTCCCGACAGGAGAGATCAAAACCAAGACACCAAATCAGGGTATTTCTAAGTGAAGTTAGGTGTATGGTTTATCCTAGACCTAAGGATGAAGTCACAAGCCATATGAGGGGTTTAATAGGTATAGCTTTGGTTCATAGTTGAATGTAAGAGTGACTTATAATGTTTGTAGTGAGATCTAGGGCTAGTGTACTAGTTCAATGTCAAAAGATCCACTGCCTTGGGAACCGTGTCCAATGCAGGATAGTTAAGGGTTGTATTGGGGCTAACTAATACATGAGACAAGCTTGACCATGGTTCATGATGT
Organism: Larix kaempferi; assembly: GCA_027924585.1. NCBI lineage: Eukaryota > Viridiplantae > Streptophyta > Pinopsida > Pinales > Pinaceae > Larix > Larix kaempferi. The sequence goes on along the minus strand of BSBM01000742.1, from coordinate 21,880,505 downwards.
CTTCAAAGGTATAGTTTACCATGCCTAAGTCAAACCACAAGTCAATCCAACAGTCTAGGAAAGTTGAATTACCTTGTAGAGAAACCAGTGCCTTGGGAATTGGGAAGTGGAGTCAAAGTGGGGTTGACTTATGGTTTAGGACTCCTACAACATGAGATAAGTGGACAGTATAGGTCTTGATGGTTAAGTGTGTCTAGATCTAGGTTTAACCCAAGTGGACCACAATCCCTTAAAACAAGGAATGCAGTCCCCAAGGCAAGATTTGACAAAGTGACAGTCTAGACCTAGGTTTTGAATTATTCCGGTTTCAGATCTGCAATAATCTCAAGTACCCAGTTCCTCGAAGTGAGTGAACTCACTTCTCCAAGGTGGTGCGACTTTACCCAAGGAGGCTCAAAATGGGGTTTAGGTGGGTCAAATCATGTCGGATGGCATCCAAACTTTAGATCCTAGTAGATCGGTCAGGTAGGAGTATGGATCTATAATTTCGTGGCAATCCACCGGTTAGATCTTAGTAGATCTGAGTTTAAGTGTTCCAAGTGGTCCAAAATGGGGATTAAATCCCTTAAAATGTGGAATGGGGCCCACAAGGTAAATTTCAAGAAAGGGACAACCTGGGTGTATGTTATTTGATGTGTAGATGTCAAATCAAGTGGAATCTCAAACACCCATCACCTAGATCTAGGTCAACTTGCTCAAATGGTGAAGTGCGCCTTCCTTGGGAGAAGCTTAGTTGGCTTGGGAGAGGGGTCAAACGGAAGCCAATCCTCACCAAACTATAGATCCGGGATGCCGTGGATGCTATAGAGGTGGGTTTTCAATATCACGCCCAACAACCCACTAGATCTAAGTAGATCTAAGAAAATGTAAAATGGGGGTTTTGAAATATTTAGGGTTTTAACAATTTATGAGTTATGTCAATGGATTGGATAAAGGAAAGAGAAACAAACCTGTGGATCTTACCTGGATAACCTTGTAGATGCCTTGATGATGATGATCTATGCAATCCCGATCAATTTGGAAGCTTTGAGGTAGTTTCTATGCAAATCGATTTGGTCCAAGAAGCCAATGCGCCCTCTCTCCTGCACAACAAACGTCAACAATATCAGATTTGATGCATCAAGAGATAAGACTAATGCCACAAAAGAAGTAACAGAAAGATAGCATAGATCACAATGATACTAATGATAACCCCCTGATACAAGCGAATGCCAAGAAAGTCGATTTGAAGAAGCCTTGCAAAATCGCCCTTGTTGAAGTCGCCCTCCTGTAGACAAACAATGATTTCCGAAAAAGATAGATCTTACCACAATTTCCAAATGCTAGGTTGCAATAGACTTTCCAATCACCATCTAAGAACACCAGATGCAAAGGAGACCACAAGAATTTCCACAAGAATATTTTTCTATACCAATAATCCAAGAGCCAAAGACCCTTTACAATGAGAGGCTCTCTCCTTTAAATAGGAAGGAGGGGCACCAAAACCCTAACCACTTTTTGAATGAGTGGCTAAGATTATAAGATACAAAAGTCTAATCAATGGTTGAGATGAGCTCAACAACATAATACATGGATCACACATAAAATATAACATAAGTGGACAAAGTCGCCCTAGGAGAGGGGAATCCCACCAAATCATGATGACAAAATATCATAAGAGGCTCATGATGGGTCCAAGGGGTAATTTTATCCCTCCTTGGTCAATCCCCATGGCACAATAACCAATAAATAATCATGAAAGTACCAAATCGTGCCTCCCTAGTGAAGTCGTGGTCCTCAAAAGACCTCAAAAATCCACAGAAAGTGCCATAAGTGATGGATGCGGGCCCCGATGAAGCTGAAACTGCTGGAGAAGGTGTGGAAGACCCCGATCTATCATCACTGATCATCCCATGCCATAACTTTGCCTCAGTAGCCCAAATCGATTTCCTCAATAGCCATTTCTACCAATCCTGAAATGCCTCGGGAAGCGTGAAACTGCCCAAACAGCCTCCTGGAGTGATGGCGCTGTCAAGGTGAGGGCACCAATGTGTCCGGGAGGGGGGTAATATGGTAAAAACAAGTGGCTGGACCACCCCCTCCATCATCAGCGCCCTAGGTCAACCGGATAAAAGTCATCTCTGCTCCGACAGGGCCTCCAACAGACCAAAACTGCACTAGGACAGCCTACTGAGGCTAAATCATCACTGTAAGTGCCCGGGACTGAAAACAAACTGTCCCATTGGACTCAGAAGGTCCAAATCCATCCAAGATGTGTACTCATACACCATATGAATCTCTGCATGATCAAAATAAATATCCAATGTATCGGAACAAGGCCAATAATAATGATCTGTAAATGACCAAACACTGCTGTATCCCAAGAATCATCATCATAACCCTGTAGCTGCTGCATAGAATCATCCTGTATGTGTACATAGACCATATATCATCTATCCATATCATCATAAGGTCCAACATCTCATGTCCCATGGTCCTCCATGGTCAAACTAGGTCTAACCAAGACCAAATACAACTCAGACCATCATCCATAGCTGCTGCAAGGTGTCAAGGTTAATACATGCTCTACAACTTATTCGAATAACAATTATAACACAGAGTAATCATGACTGGCGATCTAAATCCAAATATATAGTGTCGTTAATTATTATTATTACTCAGACTAGACTTTCAGGACCATACTCACTTCATAGTTGTGATCAATTTGCTAGTGAAGGGTGAAGGCTGAAATAACTGGCTAGGCTAAGGGATGACTTGACTGACTTGACTTTGTGACACTTTGGCAAGGGAAAGGGAATACACCATAGTATATACTGAATGAGCAATAACACAGGGAATGGCGGTGTCTCACAAATGGATGAGTTGTTTAAAGAGGGTTTATTCACCTTCACAGATGCGCACAATCCATAATACAAACAAGGCCAGCAATTGTTTAGATATAGCATTTAAGTTCCATTGCTTTTTGGGCCTGAAGTTTCCATAGCCTTGATCTATGTGTGTTTACAAACACATTGCATAGATTTACATTTTTTCTTTTAGGCTTTCTGCTGCAGGTGTGTTTTTAAGGCACTTGTTTACCTGAGCACTTCTAGGTGTGTCATGGACAGCTTGTTTACCTAGGTATTTATTTTCCACAAGATATAACATTTTATTTTTATTGCCATGTTCATTTGGCATGCCTCTCATTCATGTGTGTTTAGAAACACATTGCATGAATGGGCTTTTCATACAAGATATTTTATTTTCCAGATTTTGTATTGATGGCAGCACTAAAAGTTTCAGGTTTAGCCAACACAACTTTAGTGACTAGGGGGAATTCACAAGGAACTCCAACTCACCATAGGTAAGTTTTGTCACCAACTCAGAGCCGAGACACAATAAACAGGGAAGCTCATCCAATACAGAGGCTACAGTGGGGAAAAGTCCTCCATGCCACTAGTCAAGTAGTAAGTCAGGGTGATAATCTAAAAGGTAGGCCATGGATGGATGAAGACAATGAAATGATGGAGCCAACACTAGCAAGCCAAAGTATGGTGTAATGATCACCTCTATTCTCCCTAAGGAGGGTATGTACCAATGAGTATGAATAGTGAACTTCTAAGTCTGAGTAGGGACAGTATAATATATATAATAGATCAACCAGGTCCATATATCTATATGATCGCCAGATCATGACACTAAGTGCTAAGACATGCTATAAGAATAAGTATAAAAGCAATCTAACCATAACACCGTAATATACCTGCTGAGTCATATGCACATCAACCTGTACCATCATCTGTCCTCTGGAACTGCTGCTGTAACTCTGGGCAGTACTGTGTGCTCTGTACCAATGGTATAATGGCTACATCGGTCATCTCTCTGAGTGTCCTGAAACTCAGTCATGGCATGGGGAATGCAACTGCTGTCCATAATCTGATAGTGATCCAATATAGATGCTCATCTCGGCATCTCAAATGCAAGGGAACTGGCTGTATAGTGTACTGGAATGAGAAAAATAATGTATGGTAGCCCGGCTACTATATATGTGATAACAGGATCCTATCCATGTAATTGATGAATTTTATGACATTAGGAGAGGAGAAAGAATTCATTTTACTGTTAGGGAGTGGTTTGCCCTGACTGATCATAATAGAGAAAGGGAAAGCCAAGGGCTTGCACCTATCTACCCTTGGGAAAACCGTCCTGCAACATCTATTGTGTTTGAGACCAATGAGGAATCTGAAGCCTCTCACTATTCTGACGTAGATGATTCTCTGTCTCACTTATCTCTAGAAGATGATAATCTAATTCAAGTTCATGATAATTCTTTAAGTTGGGAAGAGGATGCCGTAATTAATGATGTACCTGAAGGAGACTTTAACTTAAACAACCTTGCCATTTTTCAAACTCCTTCAGATTCTCAAAACCATGTTTTATCTGCATATCCTGATGTCCCTAATTTTCTTCTACCACCTGAGTCATCTAGTCATCACATTCATGATCTTTCTCACATTCCTAGCTCTTCTACATCTCATTTTGAGTCAGTTTCTACTAGTTTGGAAAGCTTGGTCATTCCAGTTCCTTCATGGGAAGGCTCCAGTCATGATACCGTTATTTCTCATGAGCCACCTCTCTTGGAACAACATAGAGATTTTTGGACTGTAGGTGAAGTTATTAAGAATGTGGTGCCCCCTCACGATGAAGAGTCAAATGAAATAATCCAAGAAACAAGAAGAGAGATTAGAGAAGTCCTTGTTGGCAGGATTGCTATTTCCTTAGATGGTGTGGCCCACCTAGAGTCAATGCAGTTCCTTCCAGGAAGAGCTCAAGGATTGTCACACCTCAATCGCGAAACCCTGCTGAAATCCACCCTATGCCTATTCGTAATATTGGGGTTATTCCTGAGTCTGTTAATAGGAATAGGTTCCCCACAGGAAGTCAAGTCATCATTCCCAACCATATATTGCATATTAGATCGGGACAGGATGATGACCTTTGGGTTGGACCTTTCATAGTAGAGCGATGCATTGATGGCATGTGCTTTCTGACCATTGGTAGTGGGCGACGTATTTTATATCCTGTAAATCAGAGGGATTTAAGGGATCACATCCCTGATCCCACATAGTTGGGACTTATCCATTTGCCTTGCCTGGTAGGTTAGAATAGGTAGAAACTGAATAAGCCTGCTTGGGCAGTAGTTATTTTTCAACCATTGAGTTTGGCACCTTTTTTTTGTTCGTCTTTTCCTAAGCTCCTTTGAAAGCTCATAGTTTAACTAAGTACCTGTCATTTTTTCTTTTCCTGCACAATAAATTTCAAACTTTGTAAGTTATATTAGTAGTTTTAATTTACTGTCTGCATTTATATTTCATGCATTTATATTTCTGTCATAGAATAGATTTTATTTCAGTTGGATTTTATATTTTTCCCATACATGCTGCATAAGGTATTTTGATGTTTGTGAATGCAGAAATAGGTGCAAAATGAAATAAAAAAAGCTAAAAGCAAAATGGTAGAGTGTTGGATCGAGGATTCGAGTAGCAGAGTTCGAGGACCAGAGATTCTGAGGTTCTCAAGCGCTCATTTCAGTAGAGCCCTTGTCCTAGCCAGAGCTAGATGTTATCACATATATAGTAGCTGGGCTACCATACATTATTTTTCAGATTCCAGTACACTATTCAGCCAGTTCCCTTGCATTGAGATGCTGAGATGAGCATCTATATTGGATAACTATCAGATTTTGGACAGTATATATTCCTCATGCCATGACTGAGTCTCAGGACACTCATAGAGATGACCGATGTAGCTATTATACCATTTGCACATGAGCAGTCAGTAGTGCCCAGAGTTACAGTAGCAGTTTCAGAGGACAGATGATGGTTTAGAGGATGAGCATTCAGGTATATGACTCAGCAGGTATATCATGGTGTTGTGGTTATATTGCTTTTATATTCATTCTTATGGCATGTCTTAGCATTTAGTATTATGATCTGGCGATCATATAGATATGTGGACCTGGTTGATCTTGTTGTATATATTATATTGTCCCTACTTAGACTTAGAAGTTCACTATTCATACTCATTGGTTTTACCCTCCTTAGGGAGAATAGAGGTGATCATTCCACCATACCTTGGCTTGCTAGGGTTGGCTCCATTATTCATTGTCTTCATCCATCCATTACCTACCTTTTAGTTTATCACCTTGACTTACTACTTGACTAGTGGCATGGAGGATTTTTCCCCAGTGTAGCCTTTGTGTTGGATGAGCTTTCCTATTTATTGTGTCTCGGCTCTGAGTTGGTGACAAAACTTACCTATGGTGAGTTGGATTTCCTTGAGAAATCCCCCTAGTCACTAAAGTTGTGTTGGCTAAACTTGAAACTTTTAGTGCTACCATGAATACAAAGTATGGGAAATGAAATGTTATATCTTGTATGAAAAGCCCATTCATGCAATGTGTTTCTAAACACACATGAATGAAAGGCAAGCCAAATGAAAATGGCTATGAAATAAAATGTTATATCTTGTGAAATGTAAATACCTAGGTAAACAAGCTGTCTGTGACACACCTAGAAGTGCTCAGGTAAACAAGTGCCTTAAAAACACACCTGCAACAAAAAGCCTAAATAAATGTAAGTCTATGCAATGTGTTTATAAAACATAGATCAAAGGCTATGGAAACTTTAGGCCCAAAAAGCAATGAAACTCAAATGCTATATCAAAATGATTGCTGGCCTCATTTGTATTATGGATTGTGCGCATCTGTTAAAGGTGAATAAATACTCTTTGAACAACTTATCCATTTGGTGAGACACTGCCATTCCCTGTGTTGTTGCTCATTCAATATATGCTATGGTGTGTATTCCCTTTCCCATATCCAAAGTGTCACAATGTTGAGTCAGTAAGTCATCCTTTGGCCTAGCCAGTTTATTTTGAGCCTTCACCCTTGACTAGCAAATTGATCACAACTATGAAGTGAGTATGGTCTTGAAAGTCTAGTCTGAGTCATAATAATAATTAATGACATTATATATTTGTTGGTAGATCGCCAGTAATGATTGCTACTTGTTATAATTGCTATTTGAATGAATTGTAGAGCATGCATTAACCTCTGACACTTTGCAGCAGCTTCCGATGATATTCTGAGTTATATTTGGTCATGTTGACTTGGTCAAACCCAGTTTGACCAAGGTTAGCCACAAGACATGGGATGGTTAGACCTTATGATGACACAGATAGATGATATATGGTCTATGTACATGTACATGATGGTTCTATGCATCAGGTGCAGGGTTATGATGATGATTTATGGTTTCCAGCATTATTTGATCATTTACAGATTATTATTATTTCACTTGTTTGGGCATATTGGATATATTATATGATCATGCAGAGATCCATATGGTGTATGAGTACACATCTCGGATAGATTTGGACCTTCTGAGTCCAATGAGATAGTCTACTTTCAAATCCGGGCAGTTACCGTGATGATTGAGCCTCTGTAGGCTATCCTAGTGCAGTTTTGCTCTGTCGGAGACCCTGTTAGAGCAGAGATGGATTTTATTTGGTTCACCTAGGTCGCTTTGCATGGAGGGGGTGGTCCAGCCACTTGATTTTACCATATTACCCCCCTCCCACACACACTGGTGCCCTCACCTTGATAGCGTAGGCACTCCAGGAGGCAGTTTGGGCAGTTTCACGCGAGGCAGTTCAGAATCGGTAGAAATGGCTACAGAGGAATTCGATTTGGGCAAAGTTTTGGCATGGGATGATCAGTGATAACAAGTGGGATGTCTTCCACACTTTCTCCAGCAGTTTCAGCTTCATCGGGACCCACATCCATCACTTATGGCATTTTTTGATGATTTCTGGAGCCTCCTAAGGCTCACGATTTGTCCATAGAGGCACGATTTGGTACTTTGATGACTATTTTATTATTATTGTGCTATGGGGATTGACTAAGGGTGTCTAAAATTACCCCTTGGACCCACCATGAGCTAGTTGTTATATTTTGTCATCATGATTTGGTGGGATCCCCTCTCTTAGGGCAATTTTGTCCACTTATTGCTATATTTTATTAGTGATCCATGTATTTTATTGTTGAGTTCATCTCAACCATTGATTAGATTTTTTGATCTTTTAATATTAGCCACTCATTCAAAAAGTGGTTGGATTGTGGACTCTCGCCCTCCTATTTAAAGGAGAGAGCTTCTCATTGTAAAGGGGACTTGTGGCTCTGGATTATTGGACTAGAAAATTATTATTGCATCTATCTCCAGTGTTGTGGTGAATGCTTTTGGTGTTCGTTCGTTGATTCTTCTTTTGCATTGAGCTATTGGAGATATTGTCTTGCCATATTTTTGTACCATTTTTTGCATCTACAGGTGGATGCCGAATTCATTCAAGGAGGACGTATTGGTAGGGGAGGACCCTCCCTACTTCTTCTTTGGGTTTCTTCGTTGGTAACAGGGAGTATTATTGTCCCAGGACCTTCTATTTCATGTTACATTTGCACTTCGCTTGTATTTCCTCCATACTTGACCTTTCTGATTGAAATCGCTTTCCTTGGATTGACAGGTAGAGGAGGTCGCACTTGTGGGCTAGGGCATCATTTCGGCAAGCAAATTCAACAATCTCTCATTTGATCTCTGCGGGAGTCTTCCTCAACAACAAGGCATCTCTCTTCATCACTCAGGTATGATCTCAAGGTAATTTCTCTTTCCACGATCCATCCATTTGTCTAAGTTACTTCAAACCCTAATTAATTAAAACCCCCATTTTTACATTTTCTCAGATCTACAAAGATCTAGTGGCTTCTTGGGTAAGACATTTAAAACCCACCTCTATAGTATCGACGGCATCCCAGATCTATAGTTTGGTGAGGATTGGGCTCCATTTGACCCTCTTCCCAAGGCAACTTAGCCTCTCCAAGTGAGGTCGCACTCCTTGGTTTGGGTGAGTTAACCTAGATCTAGTACGTGGATAGTTGAGATTTCACTTGATCTGCAATCTACACATCCAATAACCTACCCCTAGACTGTCACTTTAGTGATTTCTACCTTGTGGACCCTATTCCTCCTTTTAAGGGTTAAACCCCATTTGGACCACTTGGTGATATTTTCAATCTCAGATCTACTAAGATCTAGCCATTGGATTGCCTTGATTCCCTAGATCCACATTGATACTAGCATAAACTACTTGGTTCTATATTTTTGTGGCCATTAGACTTAACTTGATCCCATTTATCATGCTTTTGGCCCTCCTTGGGCAAGGTCGCACTCCTTGGGGAATTTGAGTTTGTCCACTTGTAGGACGTGGGTAGTTGAGATTTTGGTGGATTTGGAATACGCATACCTTGAAACCTATGTCTAGTATGTCATTTTGTGAAATCTTGCCTTGGGGGTAGCATTCCTTGTTTTAAGGGATTGTGGTCCACTTGGGTCACATCATGAACTATTAGATCTAGCAAAATCCAACCATCATACCTTTAGTAGCCCACTTGTCTTATATCATAGGGGTCATGATCTACAAGTTAACCTCTTTTTGACTCCATTTATCCCAATTCCCAAGGCACTTGTCTTTCGCCAATCTCATTCAACTTTCTTAGATTGTTGGGTTAACATGTGGTTTGATCCTTGTCTTGGTCGCTTGAACCCCTTGACATTGTCATATCTTATATTCAAGTTTGTCTCTGGTACTGGTTAGCCCCAATTCAACCCTTAACAACCCTACATTGGACACGGTTCCCAAGGCGGTGGATTTTCTCGCAATTGACTAGTACCCTAATCCTTGATCTCATTATAAACTTCATAAGTCACTCACTCAAAACATGTTGGATCAAATCTACACTGTTTAAACCCCTTGATCCAACTTATCATTTATCTTGTGGCTTCATCCATAGATCTAGGGTTTGCCATACACCTTACGTACTTCACCTATACTTGATTTGATCTGGTGTTTTGGTTTGATCTCTCTTGTCGGGAGTAGATCTGGGTCTCCCCCTTTGTTGTCTTGGGCTAGATAACATAAACTGAAGATTGCCTCGATTGGCGTGACAACCATCCATTGGGAGTCGAGGCTATCTTGGTTGCACCTCTTTGGTTGCCCCTCCCTTCTGCCATCCATCTTGGATCCATCTCTTGGATCTATTTCACTTTATAGATTTTCACTAGCCAGCCTCCAAGAGCAGGTGCCCTGAATAGGCCAGCGGGCCTCAGATAATGACTTGGTATGACCTCCATTGCCCGCCACCGTCCATAGGTGTGATGGAGTGACCACCCTGTTTCCCTATAGGGGCATGTTATCACATATATAGTAGCCGGGCTACCATACATTATTTTTCTGATGCCAGTACACTATTCAGCCAGTTCCCTTACATTTGAGATGCTGAGATGAGCATCTATATTGGATCACTATCAGATTGTGGACAGCAGTATATATTCCCCATGCCATGACTGAGTCTCAGGACACTCAGGGAGATGACCGATGTAGCCATTATACCATTGGTACAGAGCAATCAATAGTGCCCAGAGTTACAGCAACAGTTTCAGCGGACAGATGATGGTACAGGTTGATGAGCATTCAGGTATATGACTCAGTAGGTATATCATTGTGCTATGGTTATATTGCTTTTATATTTATTCTTATAGCATGTCTTAGCACTTAGTGTCATGATCTGGCGATCATATAAATATGTGGACCTGGTTGATCTTATTATATATATATTATTATCCCTACTCAGACTTAGAAGTTCACTATTCATACTCATTGGTTTTACCCTCCTTAGGGAGAATAGAGGTGATCATTCCACCATATATTGGCTTGCTAGTGTTGGCACCATTATTCATTGTCTCCATCCATCCATTGCCTACCTTTTAGTTTATCACCCTGACTTACTACTTGACTAGTGACATGGAGGATCTTTTCCCCACTATAGCCTCTGTATTGGATGAGCTTCCCTGTTTATTGTGTCTCGGCTCTGAGTTGGTGACAAAACTTGCCTATGGTGAGTTGGAGTTCCTTGTGAATTCCCCCTAGTCACTAAAATTGTGTTGGCTAAACCTGAAACTTTTAGTGCTGCCATGAATACAAAATCTGGAAAATGAAATGCTATATCTTGTATGAAAAGCCCATTCATGCAATGTGTTTCTAAACACACATGAATGAAAGGCATGCCAAATGACAATGGCCATGAAAATAAAATGTTATATCTTTTTTATAAATACCTAGGTAAACAAGCTGTCCATGGCACACCTAGAAGTGCTCAGGTAAACAAGTGCCTTAAAAACACACCTGCAGCAGAAAGCCTAAAATAAATGTAAATCTATGCAATGTGTTTATAAACACACATAGATCAAGGCTATGGAAACTTCAGGCCCAAAAAGCAATGGAACTTAAAAGCTATATCTAAACAATTGCTGGCCTTATTTGTATTATGGATTGTGCGCATCTGTGAAGGTGAATAAACCCTCTTTGAACAACTCATCCATCTGTGAGACACCGCCATTCCCTGTGTTGTTGCTCATTCAGTATATACTATGGTGTGTATTCCCTTTCCCCGTGCCAAAGTGTCACAAAGTTAAGTTAGTCAAGTCATCCCTTAGCCTAGCCAGTTATTTAAGCCTTCACCCTTCACTAGCAAATTGATCACAACTATGAAGTGAGTATGATCCTGAAAGTCTAACCTGAGTAATAATAATAACTAATGACATTATATATTTGGACTTAGATCGCCAGTAATGATTGCTTTGTGTTATAATTGTTATTTGAATAAGTTGTAGAGCATGCATTAACCTTGGACACTTTGCAGCGGCTTCTGATGATGATATGAGTTATATTTGGTCATGTTGACTTGGTTAGACCAAGGTCAACCATAGGACATGAGATGGTTGGACCTTATGATGATATGGATAGATGATATATGGTCTATGTACATGTACATGATGATTCTATGCAGCAGCTACAGGGTTATGATGATGATTTATGGTTTACAGCATTATTTGATCATTTACAGATTATTATTATTGGCCCTGTTCCGGTATATTGGATATATATTTTGATCATGCAGAGACTCATATGGTGTATCAGTACATATCTTGGATGGATTTGGACCTTCTGAGTCCAATGAGATAGTTTGTTTTCAGTTCCGGGCACTTACAGTGATGATTGAGCCTCAGTAGGTTGTCCCAGTGCAGTTTTGGTCTGTCAGAGGACCTGTCAGAGCAGATGTGATTTTTATCCGGTTGACCTAGGGCGCTGATGATGGAGGGGGTGGTCCAGCCATTTGTTTTTACCATATTACCCCCCTCCCGGACACACTGGTGCCCTCACCTTGACAGCGCAGGCACTCCAGGAGGCAGTTTGGGGCAGTTTCACGCTTCCTGAGGCATTTCAGGATTGGTAGAAATGGCTATTGAGGAAATCGATTTGGGCTACTGAGGCAATTTTATGGCATGGGATGATCAATGATGATAGATCGGGGTCTTTCACACCTCCTCCAACAGTTTCAGCTTCATCGGGGCCCGCATCCATCACTTATGGCATTTTCTGAGGATTTTTGAGGTCTTTTTGAGGCCCACGATTTGACCATGGAGGCATGATTTGGTACATTGATGATTATTTTATGATTATTGTGCTATGGGGATTGACCAAGGAGGGATAAAATTACCCCTTGGACCCACCATAAGCCCCCTATTGTATTTTGTCATCATGATTTGGTGGGATTCCCCTCTTCTAGGGCGATTTTGTCCACTCACATAATATTTTATTAGTGATCCATGTATTTTATTGTTGAGCTCATCTCAACCATTGATTAGACATTTGTAACTTTTAATCTTAGCCACTCATTCAAAAAGTGGTTAGGGTTTTGGTGCCTCTCCTTCCTATTTAAAGGAGAGAGCCTCTCATTGTAAAGGGGACTTGTGGCTCTGGATTATTGGAATAGAAAATTATTATTGCATCTATCTCCAGTGTTGTGGTGAATGTTTTTGGTGTTCGTTCGTTGGTTCTTCCTTTGCACTGAGTTATTGGAGATCTTGTTTTGCCATATCTTTTGTACCACGTTTTTGCATCTACAGGTGGAGGCCGATTTGCTTTGAGGAGGAAGTATTGGTAGGGGAAGACTCTCCCTACTTCTTCTTTGGATCTCTTCGTTGGTAACAGGGAGTATTACTGTCCCAGGACCTTCTATTCTATGTTATCATTGCATTTTACTTGTACTTCCTCCATACTTGACCTCTCTGATTGAAATCGATTTTCCTTGGATTGACAGGTAGAGGAGGGCGCATTTGTGGGCTAGGGCATCAATTTGGCAAGCAAAATCAACAATCTCTCATTTGATCTCTGCGGGAATCTTCCTCAACATCAAGGCATCTCATTCACATCACTCAAGTATGATCTCATGGTAATTTCTTTCCATGATCTATCCACTTGTCTAAAACATTTAAAACCCTAATTAATCAAAACCCCCATTTTTACATTTTTTCAGATCTACTAAGATCTAGTGGCTTCTTGGGTGAGATATTTAAAACCCACCTCTATAGTATCCACGACATCCCGGATCTATAGTTTGGTGAGGATTGGCCTCCATTTGACCCTCTTCCCAAGGCATTTAGCCTCTCCAAGCAAGGGTGCACTTCCTAGTTTTGGTGGGTTGACCTAGATCTAGTACGTGGGTAGTTGAGATTCCACTTGATTTGTGATCTACACATCCAATAACCTACCCCCAGATTGTCACTTTTCTGATTTCTACCTTGTGGGCCCTATTCCACATTTTAAGGGATTTAATCCCATTTTTGGACCACTTGGTATCTTCAAACTCAGATCTAGTAAGATCTAGCCATCGGATTGCCGTGAAATTGTAGATCCACACTCCCCATTGATCAACCTACGTGGATCTAAAGTTTGGATGCTATCGGATGTGTCTTGATCCCACTTATTCCACTTTTAGGCCTCCTTGGGCAAGGTTGCACCACCTTGGAGAAGGGAGTTTGTCCACTTCTAGGACATGGGAACTTGAGATTTTTGCGGATTTGGAACGGGAATAATTCAAAACCTAGGTCCAGTAGGTCACCTTGTCAAATCTTGCCTTGGGGATAGCATTCCTTGTTTTAAGGGATTGTGGTCCACTTGGGTCAAACCTAGATCTAGACCTATTCATCCATCAAGACTTTAATTACCCACTTGTCTCATGCCATAGGAGTCCTTAACCACAAGTCAACCCTACTTTGACTCCATTATCCCAATTCCCAAGGGACTGGTTTCTCTCCAAGTCAATTCGACTTTCCTAGATTGTTGGATTAACTTGCGGTTTGACCTTTGCATGGTGAACTAAACCCTTGAAGCCATCATGTATCATGGTCAAGCTTGTCACTTGTACTAGTTAGCCCCAATTCAACCCCTAAACTACCCTGCATTGGACACGGTTCCCAAGGCAGTGGATTTTCCAACATTGAACTAGTACACTAGTCCTAGATCTCATCTCAAATATTATAAGTCACTCTCACATCAACAATGGACCAAAGCTATACTCATTGAACCCCTCATTTGGCTTGTGACTTCATCCTAAGGTCTAGGATAAACCATACACCTTACTTCACTTAGAAAAAACTTGATTTGGTGTCTTGGTTTTGATCTCTCCCGTCGGGAGTAGATCGGGTCTCCCCCTTTGTTGTCTGGGCTAGATAACATAAAGTGAAGGTTGCCTCGACTGGCGTGACAACCATATATTGGAGGTCGAGGCGATCGTGGTTGCACCTTTTGAGTTGCCCTTCCCTATTGCCATCCATGACTGGATACATCCATAGGGGTAACTACAGTTTAGGTGACAACAGGGCAAATGGCCTTACATCATTCAAAGGATGAGTGCATGTCCCTTGGCCACTAACTAGCTAATATAGATATGCATGGTTAGTGTTTAGCAACACTGTTTTTGCTGACTAAGCATCCCTTATATATAGCTTTTAAGATCCGATGCTCTAGTGTTTTGCAACACTGTTTGTAGGAATACTTGGTTTCGAGGACTAGAGGAGAACAACCACTGTGACTAAAATCACACACTCTAGAACCGAGACACAATGCAAACTGGGAATCTATCCAACATAGAGGTCTAGGTGGGGGAAGTCCTCGAGATCACTACCTAAGGTGTGAGTCTGGATAAAACCAAAACTGGAAGATAACGGATGGACGAAGAAAATCACTAATGGTGCCATGGATAGCAAAGGCCCTAAAATATGGGAATGGATAAGTCAGTACTTCATAGAGTAAGGGTATGGCCAACGAGTATATTCAATAACCTTCTATTAACAGTAACCGACCACTTCTATTCTAAACAACAAGTAAGCATCAAATAAGATAGAGCCAACAACCATCATAATATACCTAGTCATAAACTACCTAGATAAGAGGAAGAGCACATCAACAAATTACATGTACCAAAATATACCTGCTGGATCATATACCTGAGTCCCTGATCTGAACTATCTAAATAACATTGAAGAACTGCATCTGAATATAATATGGGCACTGCCATCAATCTGCTTTGGATGATAGAGGAATGGCTATCTTAGCCATTGACCTGGGGTGATGGGGCTCAGTCCTGGTATGAGACTGTAACTGTGCAAACTCTAGATCCACTGAATATATGCGAGTGATCATCAAAATGCTACTCATCATAAACTGATCTCATAAAAAATGTGTAAAGGACTGGCTCAAAAATATATTGGAAACTGATCTGCAATCATGGTAGACCGGCTACTATGGATGTGATAACATGAACCATTTGTGTTTCGAAATTAGCTACTACTGAAGTCTACTCCAAGGCTGCCTGGGTACACCAGCATATGCAAACTAGATCCTTTGAAGCAAGAATTGCAAGGAACTAGGCTCACTAGCTCAATGAGACAAGTAAGGCACAAAGATTTGACTTTCGGGCAGGTAGAAGGCTGTGGAACTCAGGGGAGGGCTTTGGAACTTAGGGGAGGGTTTTGGAACAGGTCTCTGGCCTCTGTTATGACAGGTTCTGCTGTAGGTATGTCTGCAGAAAACTGCAGAGGTAGATTTGGACAATTGGACCTCCGGAAGTGAGATTTCCCAATTCGGGACTACGCAGTTAGGAAATTTCCAAACGGTTCGAAGTCACACTAGGGCCGCCCAATTTCTGGAACTAAGGCTTGGAACGGATACTAGACTCTCTCCGCTACCTCCAACAACTTACAGATCATCATTTGGAGTTCGGGAACTCACTATATGATCAAAACAGTGGAGACTAGGAAGATTTTGTGGACAGCTCGTGAAGGCAGTTTTCAACCCGACTTAAACAGTATCTAGGGCCAAAGAATGATGGATTTTCCACTTGGGATGGTTGCTCCTGGGTCTTAGCTACTTGCAACAGCTTGCATAATCGGATTTGGATATACAAAACTCAAGATATAGCCAAAATAGTAAGACTGTAAGAGCTAGTCAAATTGACGAGTGAAAGAGCAAGGGGAATTGGTATATAAGGAGGGAAGATATAATCTGCATATTGGACTTCTGATCTGTAACATATGCCTGTAGAATGTCTGCAAAAATATGCAGAACCATCAAGTACAACTGCCACAACACATTAGTCACATATACTCATCTCATGATATATACATCTAACTATTGCATCAAAACGATAACCAATGGGAGCAAGAGATCACTGAATCCTTTATTATGAAGCAAAATTGTGGGAGTACATAGATGATAATGTGAACTGTAGTTAAGCTCTATGAGAAGGACAGGGTGCCCAACTCCCTTATGGCTAGTTGAATTGGAAAGATCCACTCAATTGGCAATACAGTGTTAGAAGGGGAATATCACCCAACTAGAAATGAGGGGCCCATGATCCTCTTGGTATGCAAGGGGAGCATCACCCAAGCAAAGAGAAGCCTAAGTAACTCCAATACAATAAAATTTCATCAACAACCCTTGCTCTTGCACCTTGATGCTCCTTTTAAGCTTTGAAAGGCATCCAATACCATGGACGTCCTAAAACCATGGACTTGTTAGTTAGTGGCCCATAATAGCTCCACCATCTTCATGAGTGCGCTCTCCAACCAACTTGGCCTTCATAAATGCACCCTTCTAACTTCCTCCACCAACTCTGACCAACTTTAACCACATGAATGCACCTTTTAACTTCCTTGGACCACTTCCTCCTTATTCAATGCCACCACTAACTTCCTTAACTAACTTTTCCCCCTTTTAAGGAGTCAAATTGGGTTTTGTCTACATTTCTAACTAACCTTACCCTCTTGGGCACCTTTTGACCCAATTTAGTTATTAATTGCCAATTAACTTCATAATGACCATTTTGACTTTTTAAGTGGACAAATACCTCCTCACCTCATTAATCCCCATAATATTAATTTTCCTCCATAATTCTTGAGCCTTAGGATAATTTTTTTTTCTTAGGAAAATTTTAAACCATGAAAAATATGGGGACACGACATTGATAATTTCTTTTCTTGCATACAATATCGTTTTCAAGTTTAAAAAGTAAAAACATTGGTTTACAATAAACTTGTTTAGAGTTTTACTCATGGAGCAACCATTTATAATCACCTTGCAGCATACTGCAGATTTGAATTTTTTTTTTTAAATAATTTTTTATGCTGTTGCACTTGCAGCTGAAGACGTTGTCAAAGAGATTAAAAGAGTATTCGAGACTCTTTAATTGCATGTTTGGTTTGCATGTATGAAATCTACATGTTGAAATATTCATGTTAACCATGTTTTCATATCTACTATGCAGATTGTACAAGGCGATGAGTTACTAAATGAACGAACAACCACAGAACAACGTTACCTTAAGAAGGTATGCAATTATTCTCCTTTGTTTGACATGATTCAGTAAATTAGGTGAGTCAGATATGCCCCTGAAATAAGTGAGAAAACATCTGGACAAAAGTCAAAGCATAAAGCCAGGTTGTTTATTTTAAATGGGAATTAACAAGTAGAGACATGAATGGTTTAACTTGTCATTAATTGGTTATTTTCTTTTTTTATTTATTTTTATAATTATTTAAGAATTGTGGCTTATAACGATTTAAATTCATGCCCGTATGGTGTTATTTATATTAAATTTGAATTGTTTGTTTTCAAACCATTTCTTTTGCATTCAATTTTTAAAGATTTAACCATTTTCTGTTGCAAGTGCAGAAACCTGAGACTTGGAGGCTTGCTTGCCAGACAATTGTGGGGGATAAGGAAAATAGTGGCACGGTTGATCACAAACCCTTATTTTAATGTTTTTCTACTATACATTTTTCTAATATGTTTATCTAGTCAGATTGATACTCTTTCAACTATGTATTTCCTTTGATTTCTTTTAACTTAGTAGTAAAGTGAAGTAGATGATGTTCACTCTTGAAGCTTAATGGTTATCTTTTCTCTCTCTTTTAATATTTTTCCTTTATTTTTAAATAGTTCTTGAAGAAACAATGCTCCTTTGATGAAATAGTGTCCTCCACAAGTTTCCTGGGTGGACCTTATCTCTTATCATTGAAATGTTTATTCATTTTATACCGCACAAATAAGGAGCTTTGAAAATTATGGCCATTCTATGAATTCGTTGTTTGATATATTGAATAAAGTTCTCATTGCAAAGCTAGGGTTCATCAATAGATTATACATAGGCTGATCCATTTGTAAAATGAAAGAAAACTTAGTATACATATTCCATATTTTCCTCCATGCTTTGCTTTTGATCCAACTAGATATTATCATAGCAATGATTCACCTAATATTAAGAAACATATATGCCCTTTAAGTGTGGTGTGGTATTGACTATATGTGGTGTTACAAATCAAACTAGCACTTGAGATCCAAATTCGAAGATCGGTGCTAGCCAATACGCAACTCATGAGAAATGCCAATGTCACCACACAAACATTCTTCTCACTTAAGACCGGCTGTCCTCTGGTACAAGGGGGTGCCCCTAGGGTTAGGATTACTAAGAGATAAACTATATGAGCTCAAGGTGAAATGGGAGTGGTCTTTTTTTTTTGAAAAATACTTCTTATATTCACATAAACTTATTTACAATAAAAAAGCTAGCAGTGGAAGGGTATATAAAATGCCTATCGTAACCACTTCTTGAAGCTTATAAGAGCATAAATAAAATTAGAATATACAATAGGATCTAACTTTTTGGCATCCTTGATTAACCGGGCGCCCTTGGCTAGTAACTGATGATGTACCTAATCTTTCCAAAGTGCAATAAAAGCTGAAACAAAACTACTTTCTTGATCAATAACATACTTGCACCTGAGTTTCCATAGCACAAACAAAGCAGCTATCTGCAGGCAATGCCACAAACTAGAGAGTGAATCCCATACCAAGGAATAGCCATCTCCAAGTAGAGATGCTCTCCAATAAAGTTTGTTTAAGAACAGCTCGGGGTGCTGCTCCTCCACAATTCCCCAATAGTGTCTGGCAAATCTACAGTCCCAAAAGATGTGTTTAACTGTCTCTGGTACACAGTGCATAGACCATCCAAGAGGCTAGATTTAGCCAGCTGGGCCTTGGATGGAAGTCCCTGCTAGATCACCAACCAAGCAAACACTTGCAGCTTATAGGAAAGCTGCACTGATCCAGGAGGATCATCATGGATCAAAATATGGTCAGAAATTTGCAGTCTCAAATGCTGAACAGAAGTACACCATTGCGTTGGGCTTGTCAATACCTTTCCGACGACGTTTGTTTCGTCCCAAACAGACTCGAGACATAAAAGATATCAAGTTCTGAAAGTTTTCTCCAAACAGTGGAAAAATGCAAAAGGGGTGCCACGTGGCACACCCATAGTGTGACATGTGGCAAAAAGTAGGATGACGTGGCGATCAGAGTGATGACTTGGTAGGTTGCAGGTGCTGAGTTGGCATCCCAGTGGCATGTATGTGGACTTATCAACTTTCAACACGTGGTAGTTGGTATGTGTTATCACATACATAGTAGCTGGGTTACCATGTCAACAGAGCAAATATCTACACTTTTCAGAGCTTTGCCTTTACACTTATTCAGTGAGATCAGCTATGATGAGCATCATTATGTCAGATAGCGTGTAGACCTTGTGCCAAGGCTGAGCCTTGAGAGCTTAGATTTGATAACTGATATGACCTTTTGTTCCATACAGATACAGGGTAGTGTTCAGTATTGCAGATGCAGTGTGTTCAGTGGATGTAGTTGTTTTAGATTACAGATATTGATATATGACCCAGTATATATATGATGTGCATTGATGTTATTATCCTGTTGTTTAGGTCATTTTGATAGCATTGACTTGGCATATAGTACTTATGATCTGGCAGTGTACATGTTTAAAATGAAATTGGTTGTTATGGATTATATACATGGTTGTATTACTGACATTTGGAAACTCTTGTTTTATACTCATTGGTTTTTACCTTCCTAGGAATGTGGACATGATCACTACTGTCTCTTTGACTTGCTAGCTTAGGCACCACTTCCACTTGTCTCCATCCATCCATTTATCCTTCCCCTATTTTTGGATCTTTACCCTGACTTACTCCTTGACTTGTGATATGGAGGGCCCCCTTGCTTTTGCCTCTGTGTTGGACCTGCATCCATGTTAGTATTGTGTCTCGGCTCTAAGTTGGCAGCAAAACTTGCCTTTGGTAAGTTGGATTTTATGTCGTTATCATTCTAGTTGGTTGCCTCGATGTGTGGTTCTGTGCAGAATTCCCCCTAGTTGCTTGAGTTGTCATTGGCTAAAACCTGAAGCAAATTGTACTACCTTGGAAACTATGGTTATATCTATAGGAAGCCCAATGAAAGGGGCTATGAAATGTAATGCATTGAAATGCTTGGAAATGTAAATGTACCCCGGATGCAAGCTGTGATTAGTTGTGCTTATAAGCACATGCAAAATCCCAAAGGAGTCATAAAGGCCTAAAAATCAATGGATAAATGTATGCTAAATCTAAAGATTGCTGGCCAAACAAAGTCAAATGAAATTGAAAGGTCCAAATAAAGCAGTGTTTAAATGAATGCTAAATCCAAAGATTGTTGACCTTTATGGAAATGTACCTTGTTGCCGCCGGATCACACACCGTCTTTGTCACAGCAGAAATCTATGCTGCTGCTCGGTGTGCCCTTGGTGGCAAGTCTCGAGTCAAATATGTCACTTGGTTCTTGACTCCTCCGTTTAGGCAAAATTCCCAATGAAAGCCAAGGGGGGTAGTCCAATTACTAAGGTTATTAGGGTCTTCCAGTTAAGTGATGGATTGTTTATTAATGTTTTTTGGAAATTTGAAAGTGGGGTTTCAAGATACAATTGCAACAATAGTTTAAGTAACTTTTATCAGCATAAAATGAAAAATCACTATAAAATAAATAGATTTACGATGGCTTGATATTGATAAAAAGCAAATAAAGTGCAAGGACCAGTGCCTTATGGAGTCAGATACAGTTTGATATTGATAATGCTGAAAAGGGAAATGTTGTGCAATGTCTCTTGTTTGATTTTAAATTATTAAGGGTGAATCTTCATTAGGGAAGAATGGGAACTCTCGAGATACCGTGAGGTACAGAGAGGAATGTCCGGAAATCTAGAGATTGGTGGCTCCGTACAAGGACATGTTGGCTGCCAAATCCTTGAGCGCGTGTTCAACACTACACCAACAAGGATGCAGTCTAATGGTGCCCCAAGGTTTAAGTAAAGTGATCCAGCGCCCCCAGGCAGAATTTTCCCACACAAAATTTAGTTTCGAAGTGCCGGATTTTCACTATCTTGTGCGTAGTTAATTTTATTAGGTGACTGATTAAGTTAAATGTGAAAATTTAAAGAGTGCTTCCAACTGTTTTTGGTATCCCACAGCTCAGACGAACTGCTGGTGGGTAGAGAATACGCAGTGTAGGTGTTGGTCTCCTATTATTGGCTGTCCAATACATTATTTTCCAGCATAAAACCTATAAGACCACATGATAAATTAGTTTTATTAATGTTTATTTGTGTATGGTTATGCTTTCGTAGAGACCAATGTGGACAAAGGCTTGGTAAGTGATTTTTAAATTGGGTTTTTAAATCTCCACATATATATATCCGGTAACCTGATGGCTCGTTATTTCTTTGTGCAGGGTTTTCGGTGCTCTAGGGCAGGTTCACGTTAGCTGCACCAGTGATTCGGGGGCTTCGATCCACATTTGGGGTGTCTCTTGAGCTTTCATCGCCTTCCAGATGCCTATGAAGTTTATTCCGGTGCTGTTTCATGGATTTCCTTTGTTCAAAGAGCTGTTACCCTCCATTTTTAGCAGTGTATGGATCTCAAGCAATCTGGCAATGTCATTTCCGTCCTTGATCAGGACCCTAATTTCGGGCTCAATTTCTGAACAAACGGTTGGGAATTTTTCAAAACGGTTCGAAACCCACTTCACAAATGGCCCCATTTACCCCTAACCGCGGGCAGTTTTCAGAATTTCTGAACGGATGTGGAGAAATCGCTTCTGGAACAGACGTGGTTTTGCCAGATTTTGTGTTGGCCGTTTTCTGGGTAGTTGCTCAAATCTCTGCATTCTGGGATGGATCTTGTTCATCTATCCATCTATAAATAATCCTTAGGATGGATACTCGAGGAGGAGAAGACTGTAACACTTTATTTCATCAATAAAATCAGCGTTTATCTCCTTTAAGGTTTTGATTTAAAGCTGGAAGGCGTTGAGGGTAGGGCCCCCTTCAACACCAACCTCTGGTATTTTAGTATTGTGCATTTTTACAGTAGTAGAGTAACGTTTTCTTATTTTGACAGTGTTTTCAGAAATAGTAATGATTTTGCTGACTGTGAGTGGAAATAGAACGTATGCCTGCAGGTCATTAGTTAATTTCATTTGTATTGTGATCTAGCGCAGAGAATAGATTTGGGAGTGATCTGTATTTAAAATCTCCTTTGGTTTTCAGTCTGAGTGATTATTAATGGTTACGACAATGATCAAATGTGTGATAATTTGGATTGGATTTATTATAGAATTGATTTAATGAGATTGAGGAACGGTGTGTATTTAAATTTCCTTTTGATTTCCAGTATGAATCGTGGTATTGGCAAACTGGATAATGAACTCGACTCTAGCTGTTGAAGAATCTTTTTGCTGCAGCGTGAGAATAATTGATGAACAACCCATCCTTTTTTACTTTCGAGCTCGCAGACCTGTAGGATATTTTGTTGGAGTTGAACAACATTTGTAATATTTTGTGGAGAGTTTGAAGACCGTAGTCTACAGAGCGTATAGGGTTTGTTAAATAGTCTTTTAAATAAGTGATTAAATAAGAGTTGAAGTTGTGTTGTTTGATATTGAATGAGTTTGGAAAGGAATGCTGGTTTATAATACTGCTTCCTCAAATTAACATTAATTTCACAGTCTGTATATACAGGCCAGAACCAGCGAATATTTCTTACACAGCCTTGATATTGATTAATGAGTATTGTCTGAATAACTTTGGCATTTTTCTGTGTGCATTAGTATGTATAAAATAAAACAGAGTACATTGGGATAACGATAACCAGCCAAGCTTCATTGTAATAGGTTGTGTGTTAACAATTCAAAGTCAAGAGGTCACAGGTGTTACTTCAACAATAATTCTAGAAGTATTAGTGTGGAGTTAAGCATTAGATCTTGTAGGATTAATGGTGTAGTTTTCAGGTTAATAGATCATATTTATTCTGAAACTTATTAAGTTCTTTCATTTGTATAATAAATCATCAGTACTGTAGCTGAGTGTGGACTGTTGAGTATTTTACGGGATTGCTGTAGTTCAAGGGTTTGTTTAATTTATCAGCAGGTTGTTCTTTTGAAGTATTGCTGTAGATTAGTGTTTCCCTGGCAGATTAGTATTGTTTTGGAAATTACTGTAGTTTCATATTGCTGTAGATTGATGTAGGCTATGCTGAGTTTGATAATCAGTAAATTGATTTCTTTTTGTTTTAGAACAATGAGTCCTTAGTATAGATCATCCAGGATAGCAATAGTTTCATCCATTTCATTGCTTTGTTTGAAGTAGACTAGCATTTCTGATAACTCGAGCATTAAAACTGCCTTGCCTGCACATATAGTGTAGCAACTCAAAGTATACGTACCCTGGTTGACAATTAATTGAAGGTAAATTAACTAGTGATAATTTTACCCAACATTTTGGCGCCGTTGCCGGGGAGTTGCTTCAAGGTAAGCTGGTATTTTGCTCACTTTTTGAATTTCATTGAGAAGTTCAGGTAGATAGGATCCCTTTTACAGTACACAACAAGGTGGAGGGGAAACATTAAGACGCAAAGACGAATTCACGATGGGATTCCCATGGTGTAACAGCCTGCCGCATCCACTTTGGTGGGTTGCCCCAAATTCTTGTTGTTTCCTTCTGGTAAGTGTGGTTATTTTTCTTCGCATGTTTGCTTTATTTTATGCAAAAAGTGTGTTTACCTTTCCTAAAAAGAGTGTTTACTTTCCGCAATTTAATTTCAAGAGTGTTTCATTTTATGCAAGAGCAGCATGTAGTCTTGATTAGAATCATTTAAAACACATCTGAATTAAATAAAAATAAAAACTTGGGTGCTGTAAGAGTCCCAGACATTGATCCTTGTGCGAAACATGAACAAAACAACTGACAGAAATGGATACAGAAGTAACCATCAATTTGGGAAAACTTTCTCAAATCCTAGCTGCAGTTGGGAATTCTTCTTATCAGGTAGAACACATCCTGACAGAAGTTAAGAGTTTATCTACATCTCCTGAGATAACAAATGAACCAAAGTCCCAAGAGCCACAAAAATATATTCCTTGCCAAATTGCAGAGGAAATTGACAACTTGGGTGTTACATTGGATGGAAAGCAGCTGAAAATTGAGGAGGTATCAGCAAATTCTCTATGTACTTCCGAAATCAATCAATCAGAAGAAGGGGATCTATATGATATGATGAAGGAAGGTGAGTACCAGGACTACTTCGAAAGTTGGTTCCAAGAGGCAACCAGACTACAACACCATTTCCTCCTTCAACACCTTTTGTTGCAGAAGCAAGTAAGTCAGTTGGTTCTCCTTATCCAGGTAATCATTGCAATAACTTTTTCGTATATGGATAAAGGTATATTTTTAATTTTACTTCGCACTTGGTTACATTGGAAAAATTCCTATACTTGAATAGAAATGTTTTCTTTCTTCTTAAGTAGAATAGGAAAATATGTATATAAATAAAAAAATGTTGCATGTTCAGTTTAGAAATTAATGCAACTT
Source organism: Larix kaempferi (assembly GCA_027924585.1). Lineage (NCBI taxonomy): Eukaryota > Viridiplantae > Streptophyta > Pinopsida > Pinales > Pinaceae > Larix > Larix kaempferi. The sequence continues at coordinate 21,855,268 of BSBM01000742.1, read as the reverse complement.
CGTTGTTTTTCTTTCTTTTCAATAAAATGATAAGATCTTTAACCAGAATTTAGACCTTCTCTCCAGTCCATACTTTCAGAAAATTTATTATAACAGCAGCCCATAGCAAGGAAAAAATGCCAGAAGGTAATATGAAATTGTGACTGTTGTTTTTAATAATGGTTCTGTAAACATAAGACCAATTGGTGAACAGGTTGCGTTTGTGGTAATGGATATTGGTTAAAGATATATCACAAACCTCTTTTTAAGCAAGAATTCCTTCATAACATGAATCAGCAATCTGAGCTAGAGCTGGTAGGTGGAGGAATGACTTCATCTCCCACTTCCTCATAATAACATTCAATAAAATTGTTTTTTGTACATATGTACAGGAATTTGTTTTATTAGGTCTCTTTTTAAAAGGGGTGCAGATATTTTTTTCAGTAAGGCTCATAATGTTTTGAAACCTAAGGGAAGTGTTTTATCACTACTCTATTTCAGCCTTTTGATTATTTTTGCAAAACATTTTTTTAAGGACTGTGTAAATTTGGGTCAATTTCTGAGTTTCACTGATTTATTGGAATGTCTGCATTAGGTCAATATCTGTGTGTGTCAGATTTTTCAGAACTGTTTTGGCTATTCATAAGAGTACTTGCCCACCAGGCATTGCCTACATTAATGCTTTAAGCTTCCCAAATATTTTATGTTTATGAACCTATGGGCTGCTAGGACCATTTGATTTGGTTTCACACTAGATAGAGAGAGGGAATCGATGTTAGTTATAGCTATGGGCATGAAATTGTTTTTAAGATAGGCATCATGTTAAAAAGGTGTCCAGGACCGGGCAGTTTGGGGGTTATTATCTCTTGGCTGTTATAATACTAAACACATATATATATACATTGTCTTTAGCCACTTTATGACTTTCACTTTCTACAGTTACAAAGGTTAGTTGTTCATATGGGCAAATCTTTACAGGCATATACAAAGAATACTCTTCCAATTCTGGTACCATCCCACTCCTAGATGGTTTTCAGAGCAGCTCCCCCACTCATCTATGCTTGAGCAAATCATAAATTTTATCTTTAAGATGAAATTGGGACAAGAGCCTCTGATAGAAAAAGGGTGTAAGAGGTTAACCCGCCGGGATACTGAACAGGTCTGCTGGCAGCGGGTACCGACCTGTGGTATGAACAGGCAAACCCATCAGGGTGCTGAACAGGCCTGTTGGCAATGGGGCATCTGTCTGGGGAAGAAGCTTCTTAAGATGTTACAGTTACCCCATCGGAGTACTGACCAGGCTTGCCGGCAGTGGGTTCTGACTCTAATATCTTCTTTAACAGCCTCATCTATACTTGTCTATATGAACAACGTACCTATGTGAAGGTAAAAGAGAGGCCATAAGGATGGTTAATTAAAATTTAATAAATTCATTAAAAAATAAAATGATAGCCAGTTGATAATCATCTCCAACTGTTCTGCATTTTGGGTTACTTGATTCTAGAAAAAAAAGGGTTTATGCTTGATGCCTAAACATAGCTGAGAAATTTAGTACTATTTGTTCCACTACTCAAATTATCCTGTGTGAAGCTGAGTCAAAATGGACCAGTACCCCATTAGCTTCTGTTGATATTTTCCTTGTCCTGTGGCATATGTCCTGGTGGAAAAAGTTCTGTATGGATGACAAGGATGAAGTCTGAATTTCTGATTGTTTGAGTTACGAGTGATTGATGAAGTCTGAATTTCAGATTGTTTGAGTTACATAGAAACAAGAGTGATTGATGAAGTCTGAATTTCTGATTGTTTGAGTTACGAGTGATTGATGAAGTCTGAATTTCAGATTGTTTGAGTTACATAGAAATAAGGGTGATTGATTGAGGTCTGCGTTCCTGATTGTTTGTTTTGTATTGTTAATAGAAATTGATTTCATGGCATAGTTTGGTTTCTTGTGTGATTAGGAGCAGCAGTAAGCTGGAAATGAGGTAATTATGCTATAAACTGTTTTGGTCAAACCAATTTTAATTCAGTTTATTTGTTTATCAACTCATTTGAGTGTTGCATATTGGGAAAGTTAATGGTTTAACATCACTGTGTGAGTGCCTTTACTCGAATAGTACAGCTGCTGCTCAAGATGCTGGTAATTACTACTAGGCTGGTAACTTTTGTTTATTTTTATCAATTAGAAAGCACTGCTGTATTTTACATTGGCTGAAGTACTGGATTAAATACTGAATGAAGTACCGGAATATAAAATTTTTGCAAATAGACATGGCAAAGGTAAGAAATGCTGATAAAGGTAATGCACATGGCATGATTGGGTAAGTTTTAATTGCTATGTATTGAGGTTTATGGTTATAATTAAATGCTTTTGCCATTACTAAAAAAGTTGATGAGCTATGAACTATCATAATAACTTTGGCATTCATTTAATTGATACATCACTGTTTTCCTTTCATATTGTTAATTTGGACAATGTTTCATCCTTTATTATTGACTGGCAACCTGTAATAAAAATCATAACCTTGTTTTATTGCAATTGGGGTTTTTTAGGTGTGATGAGGTTAGCTGTTCCAATTCAGCTAATTTATGGAGACTCCTTGATAGTTATTTCATGACTCAATCGACTGTTGGCATTTGATGTTATTTTCTGATGCCTTGGTGCAAAGATATAAGATATTTGATCCACATGGCTCCTCAAGTGATTTTCAATCACGTTTTCTGGGAGCATAATTCTCTAGTAGCTGGACTTTCCAAGAAGGCCCTGAATTTGGATTTGGGCCATGGTTACTTCTTTGAGTTTTTGGATGGCAATGCCATTAATGAGGGCTACTTTCTTCTATTTTAGATGCTGAGTTTCTCAGCTTTGTGCCATCAGCTTTATGTATTTTTCTCATGATTTGTTTTGGATTAAGTCCTGCTAGCAAGTTTTGCTCCTGGAACACTTGATTGTTGATCACCACCGATGTTCATCAACATATCTGACCTGCTAAATGCGGGAATGATGAGTAAAGTCTGCAAAATCAGACTTTAATTCTATCAGACTTTACTTCGAGTTTCAATTCGTGTTGTATGAGGTTTTCTTGCATAGGGACATGCAAGATCTTTGGGTTGGGGGAGATGTTGGTCTCCTATTATTGGCTGTCCAATACATTATTTTCCAGCATAAAACCTATAAGACCACATGATAAATTAGTTTTATTAATGTTTATTTGTGTATGGTTATGCTTTCGTAGAGACCAACGTGGACAAAGGCTTGGTAAGTGATTTTTTGGTTATTTTACATTGTTTTATGCATAAATTGGGTTTTTAAATCTCCACATATATATATCCGGTAACCTGATGGCTCGTTATTTCTTTGTGCAGGGTTTTCGGTGCTCTAGGGTAGGTTCACGTTAGCTGCACCAGTGATTCGGGGGCTTCGATCCACATTTGGGGTGTCTCTTGAGCTTTCATCGCCTTCCAGATGCCTATGAAGTTTATTCCGGTGCTGTTTCATGGATTTCCTTCGTTCAAAGAGCTGTTACCCTCCATTTTTAGCAGTGTATGGATCTCAAGCAATCTGGCAATGTCATTTCCGTCCTTGATCAAGACCCTAATTTCGCGCTCAATTTCTGAACAAACGGTTGGGAATTTTTCAAAACGGTTCGAAACCCACTTCACAAATGGCCCCATTTACCCCTAACCGCGGGCAGTTTTCAGAATTTCTGAACGGGTGTGGAGAAATCGCTTCTGGAACAGACGTGGTTTTGCCAGATTTTGTGTTGGCCGTTTTCTGGGTAGTTGCTCAAATCTCTGCATTCTGGGATGGATCTTGTTCATCTATCCATCTATAAATAATCCTTAGGATGGATACTCGAGGAGGAGAAGACTGTAACACTTTATTTCATCAATAAAATCAGCGTTTATCTCCTTTAAGGTTTTGATTTAAAGCTGGAAGGCGTTGAGGGTAGGGCCCCCTTCAACACCAACCTCTGGTATTTTAGTATTGTGCATTTTTACAGTAGTAGAGTAACGTTTTCTTATTTTGACAGTGTTTTCAGAAATAGTAATGATTTTGCTGACTGTGAGTGGAAATAGAACGTATGCCTGCAGGTCATTAGTTAATTTCATTTGTATTGTGATCTAGCGCAGAGAATAGATTTGGGAGTGATCTGTATTTAAAATCTCCTTTGGTTTTCAGTCTGAGTGATTATTAATGGTTACGGCAATGATCAAATGTGTGATAATTTGGATTGGATTTATTATAGAATTGATTTAATGAGATTGAGGAATGGTGTGTATTTAAATTTCCTTTTGATTTCCAGTATGAATCGTGGTATTGGCAAACTGGATAATGAACTCGACTCTAGCTGTTGAAGAATCTTTTTGCTGCAGCGTGAGAATAATTGATGAACAACCCATCCTTGTTTACTTTCGAGCTCGCAGACCTGTAGGATATTTTGTTGGAGTTGAACAGCATTTGTAATATTTTGTGGAGAGTTTGAAGACCGTAGTCTACAGAGCGTATAGGGTTTGTTAAATAGTCTTTTAAATAAGTGATTAAATAAGAGTTGAAGTTGTGCTGTTTGATATTGAATGAGTTTGGAAAGGAATGCTAGTTTATAATACTGCTTCCTCAAATTAACATTAATTTCACAGTCTGTATATACAGGCCAGAACCAGCGAATATTTCTTACACAGCCTTGATATTGATTAATGAGTATTGTCTGAATAACTTTGGCATTTTTCTGTGTGCATTAGTATGTATAAAATAAAACAGAGTACATTGGGATAACGATAACCAGCCAAGCTTCATTGTAATAGGCTGTGTGTTAACAATTCAAAGTCAAGAGGTCACAGGTGTTACTTCAACAATAATTCTAGAAGTATTAGTGTGGAGTTAAGCATTAGATCTTGTAGGATTAATGGTGTAGTTTTCAGGTTAATAGATCATATTTATTTTGAAACTTATTAAGTTCTTTCATTTGTATAATAAATCATCAGTACTGTAGCTGAGTGTGGACTGTTGAGTATTTTACGGGATTGCTGTAGTTCAAGGGTTTGTTTAATTTATCAGCAGGTTGTTCTTTTGAAGTATTGCTGTAGATTAGTGTTTCCCTGGCAGATTAGTATTGTTTTGGAAATTACTGTAGTTTCATATTGCTGTAGATTGATGTAGGCTATGCTGAGTTTGATAATCAGTAAATTGATTTCTTTTTGTTTTAGAACAATGAGTCCTTAGTATAGATCATCCAGGATAGCAATAGTTTCATCCATTTCATTGCTTTGTTTGAAGTAGACTAGCATTTCTGATAACTCGAGCATTAAAACTGCCTTGCCTGCACATATAGTGTAGCAGCTCAAAGTATACGTACCCTGGTTGACAATTAATTGAAGGTAAATTAACTAGTGATAAGTTTACCCAACAGTAGGAAAATGATTTATTCCAATTTGAAGCAAGTAACCATTGACCCTCCGACAGAGAGTGCTCTTGACTTGCTTTTCAGCTAAGTTCAAGAGACTTATGAAAATGAAATACAAAACGTAAAATGGAAGAATATGGATGGCCAATCTTATGTGTCACTTTTTGATCAACCTCCACTAATCAGCAAATGCCTTTGGGTGGAGGTGAGAGCATACTTTGTGGCGACGAAGAGTGGTTTTATTTCTACTTTACGTTTGCGAAAATGAAATGATTGAAAAGCAAAACACAAGTCAAAAGAATACACCCTGCACTAGAATAGTGAGTGTGTGAGAAAATGTGAGTTAGAAAAATTTATCCACGAAAATGGCAAAAAACTCAAATTCCCCCAGGGGGAATGGGATGTGGGTGCTGGTTACCCCACTGCTCTCGTTTAAAATCTTTACAATTTGCTCAAAAAGAAGTGCTTCTTAGTCCATTTAACTTGGATCTAAGAGCTTACAATGATATACATAAATGTTACAAAGAAAGAGGGTTTGTTGGAAACACTTTTTGTGCACTTTTGATGGCTTTAATCCTCAAATTTGTCCACTTTATGACGCAGACCTGTTATAAACCAGCGAGCTAATCTCTGCAAAAACAGTGATTAGAACATGCAATAATACACGAAAAATTTGAGATCTATACTTGTAAAAAAGATTTGGAAATTTTCTAGCAATTACAAGTATAAAAATATGATCTAAATCTAGCCTTTTAGATGCAGAAATGAGTTCAAATCTAGATCTGATTTTTATAAAACAAGACTGAAATAATTTTAACCTTAGATTCAAATGCTTGCTTTAATAATGAGAAAAGGAAAAAGGTTTTCTTTTTAAACTTTGAGAAAAGATGATGAGAAAGAGACCAAAGCTTGTTAGCTTTTGTAAATTGAAGAAGGAGCTTGGTCCCTGCAAGAAAATAGAATGTGCCTTTTGAAAAGAAGTGATTCACCACCGATTTTGAGAGAAGAAACAAGACAAGATCAGCTCTCAAAGTTGGGCACCAAATCCTATAGCAAAACCAACAAACTCATACACACAAGTGATTAAATCCAGTGAATCAAATGATAAGAAATAAGAAGGGCAAAAGTACAACCAAATACTATTTGCTGCTCCTAAATCTCTAAACATCCAACAAAAGTAAGCAAGCCAATAACCATGAATGCTTACCCTATTAGGATCCAAGATCCTTGCCAAGCTAGATTAATCAACTAGTATATAAAAGCAAAAATTGGAAATCTACAGTGTTAGCTCAATCAAAAATGGCATGCATGAAGTACCTGAGCCACCAATGACCTCCAAAGTCTTCAAGAAATATATTACTCATGAAAATATTACAAATATTAGAAGCATAGGTTCTATGCTATCCACCATATTCCAAATGGGGTGTAAAGAGCTTGCTCTTATAGCTTTTGAGAGAGAGAAGTCGAATCTCAAGAGGAGGGCGAGTTGGTTTAGAGGAAGGACATGTGTGGGATGAGATCCACGATTCATGCGATTGGAGTTTGAGTTCTATTAAATGAGAGGGCTGCCACCTCAAGAGGGCGCCCTCTCTCTCTTGTAATCCACGCCAATCCACATAGTAACAAATGCCCACGTGAATGATGCGATTAGTTCCATGAAAAGTCCTCCCACGTGAATAATGCGATTAGCTCCAACAAAACTTGATATAATCTATATCCTAAGTTTTATATTATAACATGTGCCTTCAATCCATAATAGGTGGTCTCCCTCCACATGAGATTGCATACACTCAACCGTGAGCTTGGATTATTCCACATGAGGGAGGGACCCACGCACTTCATTACTTTGTGATCCATTCACATATGGTATCTCTTTTTATGGATGTGCTTTCTTCACTAATATGGGTCGCCTTCCTCCTTAACACTTTATGCCACCCCTTTCAAAACAATTTTTTATTCATTTTTTCTCTAAATTTATTTTTGTCTTATGGTGCATAATGTGCTTCTTTAGCATTTAAATGTCAACATGATGCCTCTTTAGCGAAAACTGCTCTCGGAGACGTCGTAGCTGCCCGGAAAATGGAGAAAGTGGGCACTAGGGTAAAGAGGACGCTTTGAGCGTCAAAACAAGCCTCCCCACGCCAAATTCCGCCTCCAGACGACATTTTTATTACATTTTGAATTTTTCCAATTAAACCATTAAAAAAATGGTATAATTTACGAAAAAATTATTTTTTGTCAGAATGACTTCAAGCTCCTAGGGGACCTAGTGCATGTCCATAATAAAAATGATTATTTTGGAGATAATCCAAATCTCTCCAAAATAATCCAAATGGAATAAAGTAAAAGGCTAAATGACATGGCACTCAGCATTTATGAAGATTCCAATCATCTCAGTCAACATTCAATCAAGTATACAGTTAGCACAAGTGGATCTCTCCAAGCTAATTCGCCCTCCATGCATGCAAAGTCGAGTTTGATGATGTGGAGATCAAATTAAATGAGTTTTTGGTTGGTGAGAGGTTGCATTGAATGAGGAGTGGGGGCGCCTTGCCTAGGTGGAGGCCACCTCCCACTCTCAACTACCATGATTGGTAGTCAAACTCCAAGCTTCTACCAATCCAATCCACGCCACCTACCTCAGCTCACGTCAATCTCCTTGGAAAGGCGAGTTCTACACATGGCAATTGTTTATTAGCTTGGTGATGTATCTGTTATCACCCAAACTGTAGTTACCCCTATGGATGTATCCACTCATGGATGGCAATAGGGAAGGGAAACTCAAAAGGTGCAACCACGATCACCTCGACCTCCAAAATATGGTTGTCATGCCAGTCGAGGCAACCTTCACTTTATGTTATCTAGCCCAGACAACAAAGGGGGAGACCCGATCTACTCCCGACAGGATAGATCAAAACCAAGACACCAAATCAAGTTAATTCTAAGTGAAGTAAGGTGTATGGTTTATCCGAGACCTTAGGATGAAGTCACAAGACAGGTGAGGGGTTCAATGAGTATAGCTTTGGTTCATTGTTGATGTGAAAGTGACTTATAATAATTAAAGATAAGATCCGGGATTAAAGTACTAGTCAATGTGAGAAAATCCACTGCCTTGGGAACCGTGTCCAATGCAGGGTAGTTTAGAGTTTGAATTGGGGCTAACTAGTACAAGTGACAAGCTTGATCATGATACATGATGGCATCAATGGTTTAGTTCATCACACTAAGGTCAAACCACAAGTTAATCCAACAATCTAGGAAAGTCGAATTGACTTGGAGAGAAATTCGTGCCTTGGGAATTGGGATAATGGAGTCAAAGTAAGGTTAGCTTGTGGTTAAAGACTCCTATTGCATGAGACAAGTGGGCAATTAAAGTCTTGAGGGATGAATAGGTCTAGATCTAGGTTTGACCTAAGTGGACCACAATCCCTTAAAACAAGGAATGCTATCCCCAAGGCAAGATTTGACAAAGTGACCTACTAGACCTAGGTTTTGAATTATTCCCGTTCCAAATCTACTGAAATCTCAAGTACCCACGTCCTAGAAGTGGGACAACTCCCTTCTCCAAGGTGGTGCGACTTTACCCAAGGAGGCTAAAATGTGGGTTAAGTGGGGTCAAGACAAGTCCGATGGCATCCAAACTTTAGATCCGGGTAGGTTAATCAAGTAGGAGTGTGGATCTACAATTTCAAGGCAATCCGACGGCTAGATCTTACTAGATCTGAGTTTAAAGATACCAAGTGGTTTAAAATGGGGATTAAATCCCTTAAAATGTGGAATAGGGCCCAAAAGGTAGAAATCAGAAAAGTGACAATCTGGGGGTAGGTTATTGGATGTGTAGATTATGAATCAAGCGGGATCTCAACTACCCACGTACTAAATCTAGGTCAACCCACCAAACTAGGAAGTGCGCCCTTGCTTGGAGAGGCTAAATGCCTTGGGAAGAGGGTCAAATGGAGGCCAATCCTCACCAAACTATAGATCCGGGATGCCGTGGATACTATAGAGGTGGGTTTTAAATATCATACCCAAGAAGCCACTAGATCTTAGTAGATCTGAAAAAATGTAAAAATGAGGGTTTGAAGAAATAAGGGTTTTATCAATTTATGAGATAGGTCAATCCTTGTAGATGCCTTGATGATGATGATCTATGCAAACCCGATCAATTTGAGAAGCTTTGAGGTAGTTTTCTATGCAATCGATTTAGTCCAAGAAGCCAATGCGCCCTCTCTCCTGCACAACAAACGTCAAGAATATCAGATTTGATGCAATCAAGAGATAAAACTAATGCCACAAGAGAAGTAACAGAAAGATAGCATAGATCACAATGATGCTAATGATAACCCCCTGATACAAGCAAATGCCAAGAAAGTCGATTTGAAGAAGCCTTGCAAAATCGCCCTTGTTGAAGTCGCCCTCCTGTAGACAAGACAATGATTTCCAAAATAGATAGATCTTACCACAAATTCCAAATGCTAGGTTGCAATAGACTTTCCAATCACCATCTAAGAACACTAGATGCAAAGGAGACCACAAGAATTTCCACCAGAAAGTTTTTCTATACCAATAATCCAAGAGCCAAAGACCCCTTACAATGAGAAGCTCTCTCCTTTAAATAGGAAGGAGAGGCATCAAAATCCTAACCACTTTTTGAATGAGTGGCTAAGATTAAAAGATACAAATGTCTAATCAATGGTTGAGATGAGCTCAACAATAAAATACATGGATCACTAATAAAATATAATATGAGTGGACAAAATCGCCCTAGAAGAGGGGAATTCCACCAAATCATGATGACAAAATATAATAGGAAGCTTATGGTGGGTCCAAGGGGTAATTTTATCCACCCTTGGTCAATCCCCATAGCACAATAATCATAAAATAGTCATCAATATACCAAATCGTGCCTCTATGGTTAAATCGTAGGCCTCACAAGACCTCATAAATCTTCAGAAAGTGCCATAAGTGATGGATGCGGGCCCCGATGAAGCTGAAACTGCTGGAGGAGGTGTGGAAGACATCGATCTATCATCACTGATCATCCCATGCCATAACATTGCCTCAGTAGCCCAAATCGATTTCCTCAATAGCCATTTCTACCAATCTCGAAATGCCTCGGGAAGCGTGAAACTGCCCCAAACTGCCTCTTGGAGTGCCTGCGCTGTCAATGTGAGGGCACCGGTGTGTCCGGGAGGGGGGTAATATGGTAAAAACAAGTGGCTGGACCACCCCCTCCAAGCACAGTGCCCTAGGTCAATCGGATAAAAGTCACATCTGCTCTGACAGGGCCTCCAACAAACCAAAACTGCACTTGGATAGCCTACTGAGGCTCAATCATCACTGTAAGTGCCCGTAACTGAAAACAAATTGTCTCATTGGACTCAGAAGGTCCAAATCGATCCAAGATGTGTACTCATACACCATATGAGTCTCTACATGATCAATATATATATCCAATATACTGGCACAGGGTAAATAGTAATAATCTGTAAATGATCAATACTGTTGTAAACCAAAAATCATCATCATAACCCTGTAGCTGCTACATAGAATCATCATATACATGTAAATAGACCATATATCATCTGTCCATATTATCACAAGGTCCAACCATCTCATGTCCTATGGTTGACCATGGTCAAACTAGGTCTAACCAAGTCAACATGACCAAATACAACTCAGACCATCATCGGAAGTTGCTGCAAATTGTCAAAGGTTAATGCATGCTTTACAACTTATTCAAATAACAATTATAACACAAAGTAATCATTACTGGCGATCTAAGTCCAAATATATAATGTCATTAATTATTATTATTACTCAGACTAGACTTTCAAGATCATACTCACTTCATAGCTGTGATCAATTTGCTAGTGAAGGGTGAAGGCTAAAATAATTGGCTAGGCTAAGGGATGACTTGACTGACTTAACTTTGTGACACTTTGGCAAAGGGAAAGGGAATACACACCATAGTATATACTGAATGAGCAACAACACAGGGAATGGTGGTGTCTCACAAATGGATGAGTTGTTCAAAGAGGGTTTATTCACCTTTAACAGATGCGCACAATCCATAATACAAATAAGGCCAGCAATTGTTTTGATATAGCATTTAAGTTCCATTGCTTTTTGGGCCTGAAGTTTCCATAGCCTTGGTCTATGTGTGTTTATAAACACATTGCATAGATATACATTTATTTTAGGCTTTTTGCTGCAGGTGTGTTTTTAAGGCACTTGTTTACTTGAGCACTTCTAGGTGTGTCATGGACAACTTGTTTACCTAGGTATTTGCATTTCCAAAGGATATAACATTTTATTTTCATGGCCATTTTCATTTGGCATGCCTTTCATTCATGTGTGTTTAGAAACACATTGCATGAATGGGCTTTTCATACAAGATATAGCATTTCATTTTCCAGATTTTGTATTCATGGCAGCACTAAAAGTTTCAGGTTTAGCCAACACAACTTTAGTGACTAGGGGGGATTCCAAGGAACTCCAACTCACCATAGGTAAGTTTTGTCACCAACTCAGAGCCGAGACACAATAAACAGGGAAGCTCATCCAATACAGAGGCTACAGTGGGGAAAAGTCCTCCATGCCACTAGTCAAGTAGTAAGTTAGGGTGATAAGCTAGAAGAGAGGCAATGGATGAATGAAGACAATGAATAATGGAGCCAACACTAGCAAGCCAAGGTATGGTGGAATGATCACCTCTATTCTCCCTAAGGAGGGTAAAACCAATGAGTATGAATAGTGAACTTCTAAGTCTGAGTAGGGATAATAATATATATATAATAAGCTCAACCAGGTCCATATATCTATATGATCGCCAGATCATGACACTAAGTGCTAAGACATGCTATAAGAATAAGTATAAAAGCAATCTAACCATAACACAATGATATACCTGCTGAGTCATATACCTGAATGCTCATCCACCTGTACCATCATCTGTCCTCTGAAACTGCTGCTGTAACTCTGGGCACTACTGACTGCTCTGTACCAATTGTATAATGGCTACATTGGTCATCTCTCTGAGTGTCTTGAGACTCAGTCATGGCATGGGGAATACAACTGCTGTCCAAAATATGATAGTGATCCAATATAGATGCTCATCTCAGCATCTCAAATGTAAGGGAACTGGCTGAATAGTGTACTGGAATCAGAAAAATAATGTATGGTAGCCCGGCTACTATATATGTGATAACAGTATCCAAAGTGGGATGGGGGGCGCCTTGCCAAGGTGGAGGCCACCTCCCCATCCACATCATCCACAAACTCGAGTTTGTTTGGTGAGATTAGCTCCAAGCTTCATGTTGATTGGTTTTAGACACATTCTTGATTGGAAATCGAACTATGCTAGGTGCTATTGGCTCCATTCAAGCCAATTCGAATTAGTGTAGGCTAGCTCTTGTATTGTGCTATATAATGAGGCTCTTTTTCCTCATTCATGATGGATTGTTAGGCAAAGAAACTCTGGAGAAATTGTAAGCATTTTTATTGTTAATAAAGTTAAGACTTTGGAGGTCAAAAAGGTGGAGGCTCTTGATGTTCATTGCTTCACTTGAGAATCAAGGTGATATTGTTTTGCATTTGTATTTAAGGCTTTTAAGTTGTAGATCATGTTCAAGATGGCTAACAATCTAGCACAAACAAGCATGTATCTAGTTCTTTTCACTTGAATATTTTTGTTTCATATATATTATCCCATGCTTAAGGTTCTTGTAGGTACATTTTCACTCCACATAAGACCAAAGGAGTTCTAGCTTTATGGATTTGAGAAACAAGAGAATCTAGCTCTTCTCCATCAAACACTCAAAACACTTTCTTGGTTACTAGTTACTTTGATCTACCTTCATTCTTGTGGAAACCCCTTCCAGATCTTGATCCAAAGGTTAAGTTGTTTTTGTTTTTTAAGCCTTAGATCAGTTTGCCATAAGGTTGAAGTTCCTTCAACCTTGGGGAATAACTTGGGATTTGTTCCCTTGTGCTCTCTTCAACACTTGTTTTGGGCGTATCACCGGTTAACCGGAGGATTTCCATAGCAGTGTTTCAAGCCCTCAAGTGTTCCACTTGAGTCCCATTTCCATCCATTCAAGTCTGCTCCTCCTCTTCTCTCCCATTCGCTCCTCCTTTATTTTTTATCTCTCCTTCTCCCATTCGTTTCCCTACTCTCTCCCTATCTTCTTCTCCTCTCATCCCTCATCCTTCTTTCCCTTCCTCTTCTCATTTGCCCTTACCTTACCTTCTTCTCCTCTCGTCCCTCCTCTTCCATCCACCATTTGCCCTTCCTTGTCCTCCCTTCTTTCCATTCATCCACCTTCCAAAATCATAACAAAACATTAAAACCAAAAATTTGTTAAGTTAGTGATTAGCTAGTTGCATTTCTTGGGAAGGTTAGTAGTTAGATTTCTTTTATAAATCAAGTCTCATGTATTGAGGGGTTAGCTTAGGCATATTAAAAGGTCATTTGGGGCTTTCATTTAGTCTTTTTCCTTAGGTTTTATAGTTTCACTTCAAAAGTAGACAAATTGGCATATGAAGTAGTGTGAAATTTTGTGGTTGCATTCTCATTCCCATCGTTTTTTAGGGCATTTTAGCTTGCTGGTCCGTTTGGTTAAAATCGCAATTTAATTCCAAAATCTCATGCTTTTAACAAAATAGACTTCATTTCGTAAATCCTAAAGGTTGCATTTTAAAAGAGCATTTTGCACATGCATTAGATCTTAGTTGTTTGCATCTAGTTCAAGCTTATTTGATTTAATTTTTTCGTTAACACTTAATGGGTGCTTGTTGAGGATTTGTTGAACTTGTGTAGATCTTTAAAAAGGAAAGAGAAGTGCTTGTGTGAGCAAGGCACAAAAGTGATCGAAGTCACATTCAAGAAAGGAGCATAAACCGAGCCAAAAGAACCAAAACGATTGTCCTTTTGTAACTAGCCATTAAGGGCTCTAAATATCTCTCTTTAAAAGTTTATCTCAAGTCAGATCTAAGACCTTTCAAGGAATTTTCCTTAAGGCACTTGTAAAAATTAATAAAAGTTTCTAATGGAGGAGTCCTCCACCTTTGGGTTTCTTCCCCATTTGGGGAAGAGTGTTGGGTTTGCTTAGCTTAGATCTTTTCAGTTCATATTTTAGAGTAGTTTATTTTTGTCGCTTCTCTCTCAAGTTTTGACCAGAGTAAGCTAACTTTGAGATTGTATCCCGAACGCCACATAGTTTTGTGGTAGCTTCTCGTTCCCCCATCAGCTTCTTGTGGACATCCAGCTAGCTGGAAGGTTTCCAAGACTGACGGTTCTAGTGGTTGACCTTGTTCGGAGGTTGATCCCACCTTTAGAGCAGAATTGCTTGGTAGAACACTAGATCTTTCAATTATTTCATTTTATTTTGCAAGTAGCATGCTAGCAGTATTTCACATCTATTTGAGCTATCACATGATTTAATTGTTACAAAGTTGTAATATCTTGTTATCACAACTGCTACTTGTTTCTTCAAACGAACAAAGTCTCTTGAACTTGGCCAAATCCAAGTCAAGAGCACTCTCTGTCGGAGAGCATTGTTAGATCTGCATTTTTCCTTGCATTAGGCATTTTAAAGTAGGAAGTCTCTTGAACTGTGGTCTTAAGACCAAGTCAAGAGCGCTCTCTGTTGGAGAGTTGAACAAGTGCTCTAAGTAATAAAACTTTTCAACCCACATTTCCCCCTTAATTAATTTATCTTGGTCGTTTATCCAACACCCGTATGCTCTGCCAACCGGAAACGGTTGGACTAGTACTCAGAAAGGTGAAGGATTTTATAATTTCATAAGTGATAATTAATTAAAACTTTCACCCCCATAACCAACGAACCGGTGTTGTTCAAAAAGTATTTTAAGCAGTTCTCAGGGGAGGCGCCGGAGTGCCCAATCTGCGACATGGTGGCTGGTTAGCATTGCGCGCCTCGCTGTGATTCCAGATAGGTCCGACATGTCTCTTAAAGGAGCTGCTTAGAATGTCTTTCCGGACACTCTTTTGATATCCTTGGTTTTATCCTAATAATCAAGAACATCTAAAACACTTAAAATTTACCAAGAACAATTTCAAAACGATCTCACAAACAACTACTTTTGACTTACATTTTTTCAGCATCACAAGTATTTTATTTGACTCCATTTGGCATTGGTCTCTAAAAGTTCTTATATATCTTCTATCTGGACCATATGTCCTTGTCATCTGATTGATCTTTATCTTGTGGACGCTTTGTTTTAATTCTAAGTCATAAGTATATTGTTCATCTGATAAATTGTATCTTGTGGAATTTGCAACGTGGATTGCTTGTTTAATTGTGTTCCCATCATTTTACAAAAAACTCCTAAACAACATTCATCCGCATCACCCCATACAAGAAACATTTTTAAACACAAGAGCCTTAGACAACTCTTTGTAGGGACTACCCCCCTTGGCTTCGTTAGGAGTTAGCCTAAACGGAGGAGCTGAGATTCAGGTGACAGTACCTGGCTCATTGCTTGCCCCCAAGGTTACACCTCTCTCACTTATAGTGAAGAGACAGCTTTCGAAAGATTTCTGCTGCTGGTGTGCAGTTTGGCGGACAACAAGACTTTTTGCCAAGGTTGAATAAGCACCTCTCTAAACAACTCATCCATTTGTGAAACACCGCCATTCCTTGTGTATCTTTGTCCAACGCATGCTTGAGTGTGTAACACCATTTCCCTTATCCAAAGTATCACTATGTCAAGTCAATCAAGTCACTTTCTTTTGGCCTAGCCTTGCATCCTTAGCCTTCACCCTGTTGTCCGCCAATATGCACACCAGCAGCGGAAATCTTTCGAAAGCTGTCTCTTCACTACAAGTGAGAGAGGTGTGGCTTTGGGGGCAAGCAATGAGCCAGGTACTGTCACCTGAATCCCAGCTCCTCCGTTTAGGAAAACTCCTAACGAAGCCAAGGGGGGTAGTCCCTAAAAGAGAGTTTCACTAAGGCTCTAGCGTTTATAGTGTTTTTAGGTGTATTGATGCGGATGGGTGTTTTTTAGGAGTTTTTAAATGAGAGACAATTTAAAATTAAAATATAAGACAAGATAACGCAATCCACGTTGCAAATACAAGATGAAAGATACACTTGGGCAATAAACAGATCACTTCACGTAAATATAAGCAAATACTCCAATGTTGATAGTTAAGCAAGCAAAATATAAGATGAAGGACCAGTGCCTTATGGAGTCAAAAAATTAAATGTGAATGTGAAAACTTAATACAAGTGCTTGAATCGGAAAGTTTGTGAGAACGTTGTGCAGTTTATCTTGGTAAGTTCAATGTTTTTAATTGTCTTGATTATTAGGGCTAAAACCAAGGATGTTCAAAGCGTGTCCGGAAAGTAGTTTTAAGCAGCTCCTTTAAGAGACCTGTCGGGGCCTGTCTGGAATCACGGCGAGGCGCGCAATGCTAACCAGCCACCGTGTCGCAGATTGGGCGGTCCGACGCCTCCCCTGAGAACTGATTAAAATACTTTATGACAACGCCGGTTCGTTGGTTATGGGGGTGAAAGTTTTAATTAGATTTTCACTTGTAGATTAACAAGTCTTCCACCTTTCTGAGTACTAGCCCAACCGTTTCCGGTTGGCAGAGCATACGGGTGTAGGACAGAAACCAAGATAAATTAATTAAGGGGTGTATGAGTGGAAAATTTTATTATTAGAGAACCTTGTTCAACTCTCCGACAGAGAGCGCTCTTGACTCGATCTTATGACCAAAGTTCAAGAGACTTGCTAAACTTAAAATGCCTAATGCAGGGATAATGCAAAACTAAAATGCCCTCCGACAGAGGGTGCTCTTGACTTGGATTTGGCCAAGTTCAAGAGACTTTGGTTTATTTTAAAGAAAGAGAAAGCAGATAGTAGTTGTGCTGTAAAAGCAAATAAAACAACTTTTAAATGATAAATCCACTTAATAAGCTTGAAAGATATGAATTAATGCTTAACAAAAACTACTTTGCCAAATAAAAAGAAATTAAACTCAAACTAGTGTTCTACCATACAATCTTTAATCTACCAGGTGGGATTGATCTCCGAACAAGATCAACCGCTAGAACCGCCTGCACTTGAGAACTTCCAGCTAGCTGAAAGCTCTGCCAAGGAAACCGACGGGGAAGGAAGAGTAACCACAAATTATGTGGTCCTTCCCTTGAGACAAAATCTCAAGGATACAACTTCCGGTCGTAGGCTTTGGAAGAGAGACAAGATAATAATAAATGCAAGAAATGAAACTAAACTACCCAAGAATCTCTTTCAGGTCAAAGACCCTACTCGGGAGAGCATGGGGGTAAGTAAATATGGAAGATAACTTTAAATGACTTATTGAAGCAAAACGCTAATCTAAGAGCATGAAATCATAAATCTAAGCTAGACCAATCCACAAGACCCAACACTCTTCCCAAATGGGGAAGAAGACCAAAAAGTGGAGGCCTCCTCCACTTGAAAGTTTTATTAAACGATTACAAATGCCTTGGGTTTAAAACCTTGCAAGGTCTTTTGAGATAATAAGACTTGAAAAACAAAGCTAAATCCTATAAGCTATTACAAAGGATAGTACAAGATAATGTCATGTTTTGGATCATCCTTATGGTTTGTTTAAGTTTTGCTTTGTTTGGACTTCTTCACTTCAAGATTCTCTCAAGCCCTTTTCCTCTTCAAAAACACCTACAACAACATTCAACTCAAAACACTCTTTAGCATTAGATAAATAATCAAAATTTGAGACTAATCCTAAAATGCAAGGGATCAATACTTTTTGGATCTGAACTTTTCACTTTTTTTAAAAGAGATCTATGTTGAAAATATGACTAAGCGATAAAATGGATACAAAAATGACAAACTAGAAGCTTAACTAAGATCTAAAGTATTAAAACAAAGTGCTCATTTTTTCCTTTTGTAGTGAGATCTAAATGCAACTATGTTGAGGAAACTAGATGCAAGTCTAGTTATGAGATGCAAATTAGCAAAACTAGATCCTAAATAAGACAATGCAAAATATGAGATCTAAGGCACTTAACAATTATCTTTAAAAAAAAAGCATGTAACTACAAACAATGGAGAGAAACTAACGACTACCAACTATCACTTGACAAGATATTTTTTTATGTTTTTATCTTTATGTGAAGGTGATCAAAGGTGAATGAAAGGGATGGAGGAAAACCTAGAGAAGTGGAGGAAACTGCCAGCTAGAAAGGAATGGGACAGTCAAATAAAAGAAAGGGAGAATGGCTGCAACAAATGAAAGAAGGGGGAGTAACAAACAGAGATAGCAGCAGTGAAAGGGAGAGGAGGATAGCAAGAGGATGAGCGAAAGGAAGAGGCTGCAAAAAGGTAATAAGAAGTCAAAAATCAGAGATAGAAGGGCAGCAAAACAGGGAAAGAAGAGAGGGCTGGAGGATGAGGAAAAAAGAGAGGATAGGGGAAGAAAAGAAGAAAGTGGGCAGCAAATGAAATGGACAACCAAAAAAAAACAGAGATAAGGCAGCCAACAAGGACAGAATGGACAGCCAACAAGGACAAGGCAGCGAATGGAAAGAAGCCAAAGGGAGTGGAAAAATTAATTTAGGGCTTCTCAAAGTAACCGGTAACCAGTATTTAAAAAAAAAAAGTTTTGATGGATGGAACACCAACAAGAGCTACTCTTGGCTCTCCTTTTGTGATAAAATATGACAACTTTATAAGTCCTGCAATCACAAAGTGTTAAAATCAATGAATGATTGTTGAAGCTTGGGATAGAAGCAACCGAGCTCACACCCTTCTTCAGTTGGTGAAACCTGACGAAGCACAACACACTCAATACAATAGTGAGATCAAAATCAACTAGTATGCTAAGCAGATCAAAGCTTTATCAATATTAGTACAACCGAATACGTCTTATTCATATAACTTTGATAAACATTGCATAATAAGTCAAGTTGACAACCGCAAATGAGAGATCTTACGTTCTAAGATATTAGACTTCTAAAGCTAGCATTTGATCACAACATATATGAGTATTGAAAGAGAAATGCTTGGAAAGAGATCACCTCAACCATGAAGAATTCACCACAATGAACAAGAGCCCATAGACCTCCAAAGTCGAAAAACTTTATTCACAAATTCAAAGCAAAAGCTTGATACAATTTTCTCAGAGTAACTCTACAACAAAGGATCCATCTGAAGAGAGCTCAAAGAGCCTCTACTTATACAAAAAACTAGCCATCCATTGAGTAAATTTGAATTGGCAATCAAGAGTGCCAAATAGCAATCAAAGGAGAGTCGAATTCCAATTCATGATGAGCTTGGAGTGTGATCGAACCAGCAACAAAAAGTTGAAGTAATGGTGAATGGGGAGGTGGCCTCCACCTTGGCAAGGCGCCCCCATTCTTGCATAGTAATCTCCACCATAACATAAGAATGTACATCAACCAAATGCGTGAGCTCCATGTGGCATACGTGTGAGCTTCATGAGGGAGTGCGTGAATCCTAAGGAGATAGCTCGGAGTTTATGGTTGTTGAAACTTGTGATTTGGCCACAAATTTGAGGAATCCACCCACCTTTTAATTTAATGCATGACCACCAAACCATTCAACGTTTTCCACTTCACAAAATCACGAGAGCTAGCCGTACGGCCAAAGTGGCTCACGTCACTTCTCTTTCATTTGTAACTTCAAGCTTTAATATAACATGTGCTCATTACTTTTAGGTAGTCGCCCACCATGTCTTGGAACCCTCACTTACTATCCACGTGAATTGATGCCCATGCTAACCATGCTCGCGTCCCTCATATTTAATAAATCGTATATCCAAACTATGGCTATATAACACATGCCTTAGTCACTTAAGTGGGTCGCGCAACCTTATGAATTTAATATTCAACCTTTTCCATGGTTAAAATAATGTATTTTTGACTTTTTCAATTTTTGGACTTTAGTGCATTTTGTCATTTCTTGGCAATTAAATGTCAAAATGATGCATTTTCAGCCAAAACTGCTCCTGGGGTGATGAAACTGCCTGGAAACTGAAGAATGAAGGTGCCAAGGTGAAGAGGATGCTCTGAGCGTCAAAACGAGCCTCCCCACGCCCAATTCCGCCTCCAGATGAGGTTTTTATCACTTCTTGAAATTTTTTAATTAAACCATTAAAAAATGGTCTAATTTATGGAAAAAATTATTTTTCTCGGAATCCAATGAAACTCCTAGGGGACCTAGTGCATGTTCATACGACTCAATCGATGTGGCTAACACGTAAAAAATCCTAGACACAAGACTCTAATAACCACCTTAGGTTTTGACCACCATGGGAAATACTCCAGCTTTGGAGGTTTGAGTGAAAAACTCGGGGATTATACGCCACTGATGAGTAGCGCATAATTCCTAAGGAAAAAACACTCTAGAGTATCCCCCAAATGGCTAAACCTACGGATAGCCGAGTCTTTTATAAAAGGACCCCGTTTAGACCAACTTTTACAAATTCCCCATGGGGGTATGAACATGCAGTTATTACAAAAGGGGCAAAATTGCCCTGAAATTGACCTCTGAACTTCTAAATGCTGATGATGAACATGAATCATGTTCTGATAAACTTGCGGCTCATCGGAAGTTTAACTATTTGTACAAAATAGGTGATAACATACCCTTTGCTAGCAGATTGATCATGTTTGCAAATGAGTATATTCTTGAGGTTCTTCTTGAAGGTAAACTATTAAATAAACTACTATTATTTATTAACTGCCAGTGAAATGATGCTTAATGTTTCAAAGTCTTTCTATGAAAATGATTTAGAGAGCATGTCTTAACCATTTGCACTTGCAGCTACATGGCCTCCTTGGCCATAGTCATATTTTGATCAGTTTGACCAGTGAAACCTAGTTTGACCAAGGTCAACATTGGGATCTGTGATGAGATGGACCACTTATGTTATATGATGTTGATCTATGGTCCTATATATACTTATTGATGATTCCATATGTTGGGCACAGGCTTCAAATGATGATTGATGCAGTTTTTCATGATTATTACTTTTTCCAGATCATCATATTTTTACTTGTCCGGGTATGGTGGACCCTACATATGATATTACAGGTAATCATGAGGTGTATGAGTACTCATCTCTAGTGGATTTGGGTCTTCTGGATCCATCGAGACACTTATCTTTCAGTTTCAGGCACTCCCAGGCATGATTAGAGCAGTTTTCCACCTGTTGACCAGTTTGGCCATGCTGATGTGGCCTGTCTAGCTAGATCATTGGAGGCTAGTCATTGCCTAGGTTTCTAGAGAGGAAGGGGGTGGTCTAGCCACTTGTTTTTACCATATTACCCCCGTTCTGAACATGATGGCATAGTCAGTTTGACAGCACGGGCACCTGACAGTGAGTTTTGGGTAGTTTCATGGTTTTTTAGGAGGATACAAAATGGAATATAAAGGTCATAGAGGAATTCGATTTGGGAAATTGGGGCAAGGTTTTGGCAATTGGTCTTCTCTGAGGTCATCTATGGTGTATCCCAGTCCTTCCTGATCAGTTTGGAGCAGTCAGTGGGGTCCACACAATCAGCAGGAGGTCTTTTATTGCATTCTTCTCTCTGATGACGGGGATAAGATTTGATCATTTATGTACTTGGACATGTCATTGAGTCTCATGTTATATTATTGTGCCATGGGGTGATGCCAGTGAAGGGGAATAATACCTCTTAGCCCCACCATGTGCTCGTAGTCACTTGTCCTAGTCATATGTTGTGGCTCACATGTGTTTTAGCTACCTCCATGTAGTGTGCCCTCCCTTGGAGGCCTCTTTTAG
Organism: Larix kaempferi; assembly: GCA_027924585.1. Lineage (NCBI taxonomy): Eukaryota > Viridiplantae > Streptophyta > Pinopsida > Pinales > Pinaceae > Larix > Larix kaempferi. The sequence goes on along the minus strand of BSBM01000742.1, from coordinate 21,833,083 downwards.
TCATGAAGTCATCCCTTTAGTGAGTGATCCATGTCATATTATATACCGGCTCATCTTAGCCATTGATTATATTATTGTATCTTTTGATCTCAACCACTAGTTTTCAAAAGTGGTTTAGGGTTTTGGTCTCCCTCATCCTATTTAAGGAGGAGACCCCCCTCATTGTAAAGGCACCTTTTGAGCTCTGGAAGCTTGGAATAAAATACTGTTTTGTGGATCTACTTCTTTTGTCTTGATGGATTCTTTTGTAAGTTGAATATACAATCTTTTCGCTATGTATCATTTGTGGATCTTGCGGTTCCAATTCGTTTTTCTGCAGGGAGGCCGAATTGGTGAAGAGGAGGACAATTTTGAGGGAGGATATTGTGGGGAATCCCCATATATTGCTTTGGATTGGCCTTTTCTCTCAGGGAGTATCATTATTGTATCTTAGTGACATATTGATGCTTTCTCTTTCATCTTTTAATCATTGTCACCATTCTTTTGCTAGATTTGTTTCTCATTTTGATCTTGTCTTGCAGGAGGAGGGTGAATTGGTCATCTTGGTAGGAGGACGATTTGGCTTGGAGCTTTGGATCTCACTCTTGAATATACACACAGGGGGAAGGTTATCAATTTGCAAAGTGGCCACAAGATTTTGAGGTATGTTCTATAAGGCATGTATCTAGATCCATCCATCTTTTCTCCATTGGTCATATAAACCCTAAAATCAAAACCCTTGCATTTTTTTATTTTTCAGATCTATGGAGATCTAGCAAACATTTGGGCTTAATAATTAAAACCCACCTTAATAATCATCTCAACTATCCCGATCTATAATTTGGTGGACATCTGACTCCATTTGCCCCTCCAACTAAGGCACTAGTCCTCCTTGAGGCAAGTCACACTCCTTGGGTTAGTGGTCTTTTGCTAGATCCCACACGTGGGTATTGCTCATTCCTTCTCAAATCCATAGATCCATGCTATAGCATACCCCCTAGTGCCATCTCACTTTGATTTTGACCGTGTGGGTCCCATTTGGACCATTTTCCACTTTTTAAGGGTGGTGCCCACTTGGGTACTTTTCCTTGGCATTAGATCTATCTAGATCTACTATTTCTAATCCATAAGTGACCCTATCTCACACTTGGTTGAAAATTTGTTCTTGCCTTAAGCCTCTTCAACCAAGCCCTAACCATCTTGGGTCCACTTATCATCCTAGATCTAGATCTTGTTTCATCTCGGTCTCCTACTCTTTCATAATCACATTTCCCTAGGAGGTCTAGATTGAATTCGCTAGCCTTCATTGGCTAAGCTAGGGTCTCCCCCTTGGTCTTGCTTAGGCTTGATCTAAAGTGAAGAGTGCCTTGGTTAACGTGACACCCATCTTGCATTGGAAACCGTGGCATCTGTTGGGTCACCTCTTTAGTTGTCTACACTTCTACCGTCCTGGATAGGATACTTTTAGAGACAACTAAAAGTTCCGTGATAACATTTTTGGCACCGTTGCCGAGGAGGTAGAGGCTTACCTCAGGTGTCTTCGAGTTTCCAATGCATAACTCATATCTTATTGCATCCGGTATTATAATTTAGATGGTTATCATTTCAATCCTTAATTTAAACATAGCCATCTATTTGTCACTCATCTCTCCCTGCTATTTTAACGACATCTTTTGGTAGAAAAGAATTAAAGTCTACCTGGTGACTCCACAAAAGCGACTCCACGGGTGATCGATCCTATCATATCTAGAACCCATGGGGTGCATCATTTTGTATTTAGGTTCTTGTTTTTTTTTTTAATAATTGTCATCCATGGTTGCTTCTGAGTAGCCTAGGACTTTCGGTCGACTAAAATTTTTTGACTTCTCAAATATTGTTGGGTATCCTCATCATATTCCTCATCAAGCCTATGAAAGGTTGCCTAAATTCGATGGAAGTTATGAGGTGTGTGCTAAAGGGCACCTTGATCTCTTTAAAGAAGTTATTAACGAATTATCTATAACCGATGAGGATGTATGTATGAAACTATTTGCCTCTTCTTTCCAAGAAAGAGCTGAGCTCTGGTTCTGGAATTTGAAGACCAATAGCATTTCCGGATATGACATGTTGACATTGGAAGCTCTAACAACCTTAGAAACATTCCTTAGGGGCTACCCCCCTTGGCTTCGTTGGGAGTTTTTCCTAAATGGAGGAGTCAAGATCAGGTGACAGCCTTGACTCGAGACTTGCTCCCAAGGGCACACCGAGCAGTAGCAAAGATTTTATGTTTCGTTAACCAGGTGTGCTGATCTGACGATAACATTTTTGGCAGTGTTGCCGGGGATAAATCTTTCTGTCCCTAGGTACGACTTTTGATTTTTACCCTTTTTTTTTTTGCTTTGTTTGATGAATCCTTAGATCTAATCTTTAATTTTTCATCTGGCGACTCCACTAACTTTTTTTTTTCTTTTTTATAAAAAATTTCAAAGTAAAAAATAGAATTTCTTGTGAGTGTTTTAAAATGTATATTTTTTCTCACATGGCGACTCCACTGAAGGAATAAAACCCTTGTTTCTCATAAATTTGTTGAGACTTGTTGTGTGTAGATGAGCCCATGCAACACAGAAAATCTTTAAAGCTCATTATTTAAGCAAACCTCTTGATGCAGTAGCAAACACATTCCTTGGTCATTTCAAATATATGCTCCTAATCACTTAGTATGGATGATGAAAAGACTGATGATGAATTTTCTCCTATGGACTTCTCAAACATCCCAGGTTTCCCTAATTATTACACTGGTAGAGATATATCTGATCATTTGCCAACCTTTTGGGGAAACGGTGATTCAGAAACACAGCATGTCATATCCTTTCTCAAGGTCCTGGGCGACTTCAAAGTTCTATATGAAGATAATATTGTGGAAATGTTTGTTAGCACTTTGTTGGGAGATGCTTGTTATTGGTGGTATAATGATCTCCTAGATAAATGTATTACCTCTCTGCCGAGCTTCCTTAGAATATTTTTGAGGCAGTGGCATAATAAAGGATTTGGTATGAAAAACTTGGACTCGATCCTCGAAGCATTCTTTCCTATCTCCATACCTTGGATAGAATATCATGAGGAGGACCTTAAGGCTCCTCGCCTCATCATAGCTGAAAACGAAAAATATTGGGAGATGTCTTTAAGTTATTACAGTGACGTAGAGATTAGGCAACTTATTCAAGAAAATCATGCCTTTATCCATCAAGCACAGTATGACCCTATTGAAGAGATTCATGAAGATATGGTTATTGAAAATATTATTGAAGACCTCCTCATACCACCACAACAGAAAACATTGAAGATTGGGAGTTTTCCCAGATTTATTTCAGTGATGATGAGCACATTTGTACTCCTAATCCACCTCCAGAAGAAACCATTGCAGAGGCCCATGTTGAAATTCATGAAGAAGTTTGCAATGAATATAATGATGATAGTCTGGAAGGTTTCCTCCCTTATGACCTTTTTTCTCAAAAAGAGGATTATGAGCCTGAAGAGGACAGATATAGCCTAGATCATGACTTGAGTGATGAAGAATCCCTCATGACTGACATAGATGTTGATAATGGTAACTGGACATTTATAGAAAAACCCATCTATGCCATGTCTGAAGAAGTGAATGATGAACCAAATTCTTTTGAGAGCATAATTGAAAATCCCATATATGACATATCAGAGGAAAGGAAGCTTGAATCAGAAACTCTTGATGATTTTGTTGAAAAACCTATATATGAGATTTTCACAGAAAGCCTGGACTTTGAGACCTTGGAAAATCTTTGCATTGAAAAGGAACGTAAAATATTTTCATATGATCAGTTTAAGCCATGCATGAGTATCGACATTGAAGACCTAAAGAAGCAGTGTAGTAAAGAATCAGATCAGATACACCTAATTGAAGAGTAGTCTCAGCCATTGTCTCCGCATACAGAGGTTCCCTATGATGTGGAGCATCTTGGGGTTCATGTTTTCATAGAAAGTTACTAGTAGAAGAGCCCTTCAGATCGTTATGATGAGGCAGTTGGCCTGCCTTCTCATTCAGAATTTTTGCTCAGCCCTATCCAGTCATGGATAGAAGAAGCCTGCAGGAGGACTTACCATTTGGGGAAGCACTTCAAAGATCTATCACATACCTTTGATTTCCCATTCAACCCTCCCATCCAGAATATCCATGTAGGTTTGCACTTTCTAATAAGCATGTCCTTGCTTTGGCTGGTAACCAAAGACAAGGAAAAAATCTGTTATATTGATGAAATGTTAAGATGGTTACATTGGATTTTTCATTTTACTTAGCATTATATTATATTATGTTTAGAGTAGGTAAATAAGCTCCTCAAAGTGAGCATTTACTTTACGCATTTCTTTCTAGTACTTAGGAATAATAACCTTTTTCCTTAGTTATTTTTAGTTTTTATGAATAAATGAAATTTATGATTCATTGGTTTCTTCATAAAACTTGTGTCGTTGAAGTTTTTTCTTGTCAAGTTGAGATGTTTTTACAGGTTGTATAAACTAGAGTTTCTGGTGTTCTCGCATCCTCTCCTTGCCTGAAGGCTGATTGAGCACACGCCCCGCAGTTGGAGCCAAATGTTATCCACTAAATTGTACTTAGTGGATTCCGAGTGAACCGTTGAAGACTTGAACGATCAAATTGTTCATCATCAGTATTTCGAGATCCATCAGGGCAAAAAATTTTGGCCCTTTGTAATTTTTGCATGTCCAAACCCTTGTGGGGGAATTGTAATAAGTTGGTCTAAGCATGATTATTTTGTAAAAGACTTTGCCTACCTTAGGGTTTTCCATCAAGGGGATACTCTAGAGTGTTTTTTCCTTAGGAATTATGCGCTGCTCTTCAGTGGCGTATAATTCCTGATTTTTTCACTCATACCTCCAATGCTGGAGTATTTTCCATGGTGGTCGATCTTAGGGGGGTTATTAAAGCCTATGTGTCTATGTATTTTTACATGCTAGCCATCAGTAATAAGTCATATGGACATGCACTAGGTTCCCTAGGAGTTTGAGTCATATGGACATGCACTAGCAAACTCTTCCTTCACCTCCCTATGTAGATCAACTGGAAACATTCTCATAAGAGATTTTTTCACTCCATTGGCCACCTCTCTATCCTTATGTGGTGCCTTCCTCTTTCCATTGCTGGAAGCAATGAGGTTCTCATCATAGAATAGTGGGTTCAGGGCACGTGCTAAAGTGTGAAGTGGAGTGTTGAAGTTGTTCCACCTCTCAAGCATGATTTTCTGCACTAAATCAACAAACTTAGCATCAACAAATAATCGCTGAGGACTCTCTTGTGAAATGATTTCCATAGTTTTCTCAACCATGGTGTCCATGCCATCATATACCTCTCCCAAGAAAGGTTGGTCTGTGTCAGCACCGTGGAGAAGTTCAAATGCGGGGCCTGTGAACTTGAACAAGAAATCTATCTTGCTCCACCACTCCTCATCAAGGCACAATCTGCACACCATAGTTCCTCGCTCTGAATCTGCCTATCTCCACTTAGCCCAAAGTTGACTCACCACCATAGAAACTAATGGTTGCTTAACCTCAACGAGGCGACACAACATGATGAAGTTGGAGGCAAATTGTGTCTCACCATCCTTCAACAACTCCAATTTGGAGAATTCTCGAAATATTGCTTGACACTGATGGTGGTTGGTGATGAATTTAATTATCTCCCTTGCTTCCGTAGTTAGATCCTTTATCCATGGAACTTTATTGTCTATTTCTTCTAAGATAAGATTTAGATTATGGACAATGCATGGTGTCCAAAAAATGTGATCATACCTGCTCTCGACAATTAGACCCACAACTTTGCATATTGGCACATTATCCGTGATAACTTGCACCACCTTACTAGGCCCTATTTGCTCAATAGCTTTCATTATAACACCAGCAATGAAAGGGGCATCCTTTACCTCCCTTGAACAGTCTTCAGCCTTCAGGAACATTGCTCCTTTTGGTGAAGTGGCAATAATATTCGCCTAGTATCTTTCCATCCATCAGAGACAACGGTAACACCAAAACTACCCCATGAAGCACGAATAGGTGATAAAACATCCTCCAAAAGCTCCTTTTCCTTTTTTAGGAGATCGGTTCATACTTTTTCATAGTTGGGTGCCTTGAACCCTTTTGGAGCAGTGTTAGTTGCCCTGATCATGTCTTTCCAATAAGGAGACCGAACCACATTGAAGGGGATACCGCAAGCATAAATGGCTCTAGCCACTCTTGTTTCAGCTTCTTCCCTCCCTTGAACATTCACCATTTTAGCTATCCTTCTTTCTTGAATTGAAGGAGAAGAACTGCTATTGATTTTTGATGCCTGCGCTTGTGTTTGAGCTGCCTTCCTCTTCCTTGCTTCCTGTACAATCCTTGGCTCCATGGCTGGAGCTTGACAAGTAGCATTATGAAGCTCATCATGTCTTCTTTTAAACCTATCAGCCTCTTGCTGTTCATTCTCAAACTTCCTCCTTTCCCCTAGGTCACTTGTTTTCATGCAACTATCAACTCCTTTTCCTGTTTCATGCAAAAAATGTGCCCTCACTCTTGGGTAAGATCCCTTATGCAAGCCATTGCAGAGAGTGCAACACCATTCCCATGAACCACCACTTGGGATTCTTGCAATTTTTTTAGCATGCCTCCATAAAGGGTAATAGTCAGCCCTCTTGTTGGGCTTAGGCAGTGGAGAAAACGTAGCTTCTTCATTGGCAGCCATTACTTCTGCAAAAAAAAACAAAACGAACCAGCATGAAAAAAATTATAAAGGATTCATGGATGCATAAACCAATTGAAAAATTCACCAAATCCCTAAAAAATTGACTGATGCTCACTACAGAACACAATGATGTGACTAGTGCTGCCCCAAAATGCCACTAAATAGAAAAATGAGATGGTTTGCCGCTGTAGCTATCTAAAAATGAAGTTGGTTGTTGTAGCAGCAAATCGTTTCACCCTCCCTGTAACTGTAAAATCAAACACAGCAAAATAAATTTAAAAGTTAAAACTTTATTCAAAAATTGTATTGGCTATAGCGGAATGTTAAGATCATTCCTCAAACAATGTTCACATCCACGTCGTGCAGCACCAAATTCTGTACTCACCTTCTCACCTTCCCCTGAAGTAGCCGTCACTTGATCATGAGAAACTTTAAGCGGAAGTCGTACGGTGTTGTGAGAAAATGAAAGCAAATCATCAATTTATAAAAAAAATTACTTCCACATTGTTCTAGAACATTTCCTAACCCTAATCAACCTTTCCTAACCTGACTTAGGTAACTTTTAACTTAATTAAGCTTTTGGTTTTTTTGGGGGCCTGTACGGGCTTTTTTCTTTTCTGAAACGTGCTGTATAGACACTGAAACGGCCATGAAACGCATTTCAGACCGTACATCACGTGTTTCCCACACGTGGGACGATGATCTACGATCTGAACACATTTCAAGCACGTTTGATACGCGCTTCAGCATTTCCTTGAAGAAATGCGGGTGGTACGGACAGGGGGTGGCCGTTTCCTGCAATAGAGAGCGACGCTCCCTATTTTGGTAGGAGCATTTTTTTCCAGGGAGTGCACTCCCAAAAATCGCTCCTGGAAGGGAGTGACCAGGAAGCATGCTTCCTAATCACTCCCTCTCGAGACGCGCTTTGGGAGTGAAGCGTTGAGGGGGGGGGGAGCTCCCCCACAGTCCAGTCCTTGAGTGAACGTTCCATCAATATATCATAAATAAGTGTGTAATTAACCCTCCATGAGTGGATGCTATCATTAGAGCAATTTTGAGGCCTAAAATGGGCCTGTTATCACCTAAACTGTAGTTACCCCTATGGATGTATCCACTCATGGATGGCAATAGGGAAGGGCAACTCAAAAGGTGCAACCACGATCACCTCGACCTCCAATAGATGGTTGTCACGCCAATCGAGGCAACCTTCACTTTATGTTATCTAGCCCAGGCAACAAAGGGGGAGACCCGATCTGCTCCCGACAGGAGAGATCAAAACCAAGACACCAAATCAAGTTAATTCTAAGTGAAGTAAGGTGTATGGTTTATCCTAGACCTTAGGATGAAGTCACAAGACAAATGAGGGGTTTAGTGAGTATAGCTTTGGTTCATTATTGATGTGAGAGTGACTTATGATAGGATCCAGGATTAAAGTACTAGTTCAATGTGAGAAAATCCACCGCCTTGGGAACCGTGTCCAATGTAGGGTAGTTTAGGGGTTGAATTGGGGCTAACTAGTACAAGTGACAAGCTTGATCATGATACATGAGGACATCAAAGGGTTTAGTTCACCATACAAAGGTCAAACCACAAGTTAATCCAACAATCTAGGAAAGTCGAATTGACTTGGAAAGAAACCAGTGCCTTGGGAATTGGGATAATGGAGTCAAAGTAAGGTTAACTTGTGGTTAAGGACTCCTATTGCATGAGACAAGTGGGCAATTAAAGTCTTGATGGATGAATAGGTCTAGATCTAGAGATTTAATGTTTTACCCTAAGTGGACCACAATCCCTTAAAACAAGGAATGCTATCCCCAAGGAAAGATTTGACAAGCTGACCTACTAGACCTAGGTTTTGAATTATGTCCGTTCCAAAGCCACAAGGATCTCATGTATCCATATCCTAGAAGTGGGACAACTCACTTCTCCAAGGTGGTGCGACTTTACCCAAGGAGGCCTAAAAGTGGAATAAGTGGGGTCAAGACAAGTCCAATGGAATCCAAACTTTAGATCCAAGTGGTTTAAGCAAGTGAGAGTATGGATCTACAATTTCAAGTAAATCCAATGGCTAGATCTTACTAGATCTGAGTTTGAAGATACCAAGTGGTCCAAAATGGGGATTTAATCCCTTAAAATGTGGAATAGGGCCCATAAGGTAGAAATCAGAAAAGTGACAATCTGGGGTAGGTTATTGGATGTGTAGATCATGAATCAAGCGGGATCTCAACTACCCACATACTAGATCTAGGTCAACCCACCAAACTAGGAAGTGCGCCCTTGCTTGGAGAGGCTAAATGCCTTGGGAAGAGGGTCAAATGGAGGCCAATCCTCACCAAACTATAGATCCGGGATGCCGTGGATACTATAGAGGAGGGTTTTCAATATCTTACCCAAGAAGCCACTAGATCTTAGTAGATCTGAAAAAATGTAAAAATGGGGTTTTGATTGATTAGGGTTTTAAATATTTTAGACAAGTGGATAGATCATGGAGATAGAACTTACCTTGAGATCATACCTGAGTGATGAAGAGAGATGCTTTGATGTTGAGGAAGATTCCCGTAGAGATCAAATGAGAAATTCTTGATTTTGCAAATTGATGCCCTAGCCCACAAGTGCGCCCTCCTCTACCAGTCAATCCAAGGAAAATCGATTTCAATCAGAGAGGTCAAGTATGGAGGAAATACAAGTAAAATGCAATGATAACATAGAATAGAAGGTCCTAGGACAGTAATACTCCCTGTTACCAACGAAGAGATCCAAAGAAGAAGTAGGGAGAGTCTTCCCCTACCAATACTTCCTCCTTAAAGCAAATCGGCCTCCACCTGTAGATGCAAAAACGTGGTACAAAAGATATGGCAAACAAGATCTCCAATAACTCAGTGAAAAGGAAGAACCAACGAACGAACACCAAAAACATTCACCACAACACTGGAGATAGATGCAATAATAATTTTCTATTCCAATAATCCAGAGCCACAAGTCCCTTTACAATGAGAAGCTCTCTCCTTTATATAAGAAGGAGAGGCATCAAAATCCTAACCACTTTTTGAATGAGTGGCTAAGATTAAAAGATACAAAAGTCTAATCAATGGTTGAGATGAGCTCACTCATAAAATACATGGATCACTCATAAAATATAACATAAGTGGACAAAATCGCCCTAGAAGAGGGGAATCCCACCAAATCATGATGACAAAATATAATAAGAAGCTTATGGTGGGTCCAAGGGGTAATTTTAGCCACCCTTGGTCAATCCCCATAGCACAATAATAATAAAATAGTCATCAATAGTAGGCCTCAAAAGACCTCAGAAATCATCGGAAAGTGCCATAAGTGATGGATGCGGGTCCCGATGAAGCTGAAACTGCTGGAGGAGGTGTGGAAGACATCAATCCATCATCACTGATCATCCCATGCCAATACATTGCCTCAGTAGCCCAAATCGAATTCCTCAATAGCCATTTCTACCAATCCTGAAATGCCTCGAGAAGCGTGAAACTGCCCCAAACTGCCTCCTAGAGTGCCTGCGCTATCAAGGTGAGGGCACCGGTGTGTCCGGGAGGGGGGTAATATGGTAAAAACAAGTGGCTGGACCACCCCCTCCAAGCACAGCGCCCTAGGTCAACCGGATAAAAATCACATCTGCTCTGACAGGGCCTCCGACAAACCAAAACTGCACTGGGATAGCCTACTGAGGCTCAATCATCACTGTAAGTGCCCGGAACTAAAAAAAAACTGTCTCATTGGACTCAGAAGGTCCAAATCCATCCAAGATGTGTACTCATACACCATATGAGTCTCTGCATGATCAATATATATATCCAATATACTGGAACAGGTGAAATAATAATAATCTGTAAATGATCAAATAATGTTGTAAACCATGAATCATCATCATAACCCTATAGCTGCTACATAGAATCATCATGTACATGTACATAGACCATATATCATCAATCCATATCACAAGGTCCAACCATCTCATGTCCTATGGTTGACCTTGGTCAAACTAGGTTTGACCAAGTCAACATGAACAAATATAACTTAGATTATCATCAGAAGCTGCTACAAAGTGTCAAAGGTTAATGCATGCTCTACAACTTATTCAAATAGCAATTATAACATAGAGTAATCATTACAGGCGATCTAAATCCAGATATATAATGTCATTAATTATTATTATTACTTAGACTAGACTTTCAAGATCATACTCACTTCATAGCTGTGATCAATTTGCTAGTGAAGGGTGAAGGCTGAAATAACTGGTTAGGCTAAGGGATGACTTGACTGACTTAACTTTGTGACACTTTGGCAAAGGGAAAGGGAATACACACCATAGTATATACTGAATGAGCAACAACACATGGAATGGCGGTGTCTCACAAATGGATGAGTTGTTCAAAGAGGGTTTATTCACCTTTAACAGATGCGCACAATCCATAATACAAATAAGGCCAGCAATTGTTTTGATATAGCATTTAAGTTCCATTGCTTTTTGGGCCTGAAGTTTCCATAGCCTTGATCTATGTGTGTTTATAAACACATTGCATAGATTTACATTTATTTAGGCTTTCTGCTGCAGGTGTGTTTTTAAGGCACTTGTTTACCTGAGCACTTCTAGGTGTGTCACAGACAGCTTGTTTACCTAGGTATTTACATTTCCAAAAGATATAACATTTTATTTTCATGGCCATTTTCATTTGGCATGCCTTTCATTCATGTGTGTTTAGAAACACATTGCATGAATGGGCTTTTCATACAAGATATAGCATTTCATTTTTTCCAGACTTTGTATTCATGGCAGCACTAAAAGTTTCAGGTTTAGCCAACACAACTTTAGTGACTAGGGGGAATTCACAAGGAACTCCAACTCACCGTAGGTAAGTTTTGTCACCAACTCAGAGCCGAGACACAATAAACAGGGAAGCTCATCCAATACAGAGGCTACAGTGGAGAAAAGTCCTCCATGCCACTAGTCAAGTAGTAAGTCAGGGTGATAAACTAAAAGGTAGGTAATGGATGGATGAAGACAATGAATAATGGTGCCAACACTAGCAAGCCAAGGTATGGTGGAATGATCACCTCTATTCTCCCTAAGGAGGGTAAAACCAATGAGTATGAATAGTGAACTTCTAAGTTTGAGTAGGGACAATATAATATATATAATATGATCAACCAGGTCCACATATCTATATGATCGCCAGATCATGACACTAGGTGCTAAGACATGCTATAAGAATAAATATAAAAGCAATATAACCATAACACAATGATATACCTGCTGAGTCATATACCTGACTGCTCATCAACCTGTACCATCATCTGTCCTTTGAAACTGCTGCTGCAACTTTGGGCACTATTGACTGCTCTGTACAAATGGTATAATGGCTACATCGGTCATCTCTCTGAGTGTCCTGAGACTCAGTCATGGCATGGGGAATACAACTGTTGTCCAAAATCTGATAGTGATCCAACATAGATGCTCATCTCAGCATCTCAAATGTAAGGGAACTGGCTGAATAGTGTACTGGAATCAGAAAAATAATGTATGGTAGCCCAGCTACTATATATGTGATAACAGGGCCTCCTAAGGAAAATAATAGAATAAATTATAATAGTTAAAATAATAAAACAAAAGTTATTAATTTTTTAATGAAGGAAAAAAAACTACCTTTTTCTATCATATTTTCAATTTAACTCCTTGTAGGCTTATTCAAATTTCCAGTGTGAGCACTTGTTGGATGTAGAATTAAAATCCATGTCCAATGAGTACCCACTCGACATACTTTTGATGGACCCTTGGTAGGAAAAACTTGAAATACATTTAAAAAAAAGAAAAAAACGTATTTCCTTCAACAGAATATGTTTTATTTTATAAATGTATTTCAAGATTTTCCCTACTGAGGTTTGTCAAAAGTATGCTGAGTGGGTACTAGTTGTATGCATAATTTGATTCTACATCCAACGAGTACTGCTCACACTCAAAATTTGAGTAAACCTACAAGGAGTAAGTTGAAACTGAGTGCTCACACTCGAAATTTGAGTAAACCTATAAGGAAAATTTTGAAAATACAATAGAAAAGAGTAGTTTTTTTTCCCTTCCCCCCTAATATTGTTTATTCTTATGGTTGACATCATCATCTTGAATCCTATTTGTTCTTAGAAAGTTGATTTTTATAGTACATTTTTTGTTTTGAGGCCCATTGTTTATCTCAAAATTTTTCTAATGCTTTTTTTCACCTCATCAAGGATAAAAACCATAAGCGTGTGCAATGAACACCCTCCACTAAATGACTATATATCGACTAGCTTATCAATGTCTGGAAGATAGATCCATAAATTAAGGAAACCAACATCTAAGAACAAAAATGTCCACAATATCTAACCAACTCCATGAGCATGCCTCCACACATGCCAAGAGAAATAAACAAGTGGAGCATTCCATGTATAATGATTGCCAAGAGTGCCAAGGTGTCATCCATAAGTCTAGGAACAAGAACGCTCCAAGGAATATCCATCAAAAGTCATTTATGTCATCAAATCATGCCAAATAAACTAGAGCGCACCAAGGAAATGAGTGATATACCAACAAACACATGCTAGAAGGAAGAGCGCTCTATGGAAAATTAACAACAAAGCCTCCCCAAGCATGAAGCAAAACTCTTGGGCTAGAGCGCTCCAAGGAAACTTAACCACAATCCTTCCCTAAGCATCAAATGTGTCACAAGAGCTAGAGTGCTCCAAGAAAAACCAACTCTAAGTCACCCACAAGTGCAAACCACATCCAAAATAGCAAGAGAGTTCCTCCAAAAATGATAGATAATCATGCCAAGATGTGAAACAAGTGCATAGGGGCAAGGGCACTTTCATACAAGAGCCTCCAAATACCATCAAACCATACAAATAGTCCAAGCGCTCCATGAATAAGGATAGTCCATGTGATCCAGATGCCAAATAATATCAAGAACACTAACTTGGCGCTCCACAAGAAGATGTACAATGTGTCATGAACCAATAATATGAGTGAAGTGCACTATCATGTCCTAGTTACGAGGTCTCAAACACATCCATAGTCATCCATAAGCAATGCTTCATCAAAATAATACTTAATAACACTTCTAAAAACTTGAGGAGACACTAAGTTTTTTTTATTTTTGAAAAATACTTCTTATATTCACATAAACTTATTTATAATAAAAAATGCTAGCAGTGGAAGGGTATATACAATGCCTATCGTAACCGCTTCCTGCAACTTATAAGAGCAGAAATAAAATCATAATATACAATAGGATCCAACTTTTTGGCATCCTTGATTAATCGAGCGCCCTTGGCTAGTAATTTATGACGTACCTCATCTTTCCAAAGCACAATAAAAGATAAAAGAGAACTACTTTCTTGATCAAAAACATACTCGCACCTAAGTTTCCATATCACGAACAAGGCAGTTATTTGTAAGCAATGCCACAAACCAGAGAGTGAATCCCGTACCAGGGAATAACGATCTTTAAGTAGAGATGCTTTTCAATAAAGTTTGTTCAAGAACAACTTGGAGTGCTACTCCACAATTGCCCAACAGTCTTGTTATCACACCATAGTAGCAGGGCTACTATTCTTGCTAAGCAGATATCTGCACATTCCAGAGCTTGGCTATGATGACTTTATATTTTGAGATCACTCATGATGAGAGTAGTGTATTATTCAGACTTATGTTAGACCTTGTGTCAAGGCTGAGCCTTGAGAGTTCAGATTTGATGACCGATGTGACCCTTTATTCCATACAGTTTCAATTTAGTGCCTGAGATGTATTGCAGCAGTGTTTCAGATGATATATGATGATTATTCTTGTGATGATATTGTATGACCTATGGATGTTTTATCATTGACTGTGGATTATTATCTTGTTGCTTTAGTCATGTTCATAGCATTAGTTTGGTATATAATTCATGATGTGGCAAAATGTGTAAAACTTACAATGGACTATCTTGATGATGAACTATAAAATGGACATTTACTTGCACATTTAGGTTGTTTGACAAAACTCACTTGTTTATCACCTTACATAGATATGGTCTTCCTTGACGTTTCCTGTCTGCTAGCTTAGGCTCCACCTTCACTTGACTCCATCCATTCATGACTTTCCTTATTTGGCTTTAACCCTTGACTTGTCTTACTTGACTTTCTCATTTAGAGGACTTCCCCTTTTTCTACCTCTATGTTTGGACCGCATCCCTGTATGTTTAGTGTCTCGGCCTCGAGTTGGTGACAAAATTTGCCTTTGGTGAGTTGGATTGTAGGCCTAAATCATTCTGGTCGGTTGTCCCGATGTTTGGCACTGGCTCGAACTCCCCCTAGTCACTTGAGATGTTGTTGGCTAAAATTGAAAGCTCATGTACTACTTATGGAAACTTATATAGATTCGCCCATGGAAACTAAAAAGGGCAAGAGCGATGAACTGCTAAAAATACTCCTCGAAGAGTATAAGAAAGGTCCAAAAAGCAATGGTTCTTAAATGCTATATCTAAACAATTGCTGACCTTATTTGTATATGTAAACATGCCCTGGATGCAAGTTGCAATTAGTTGTGCTTATCAACACACCTGAGATTTGAAGAGTTATGTAGGCCAAAAAGGCCATGAAATGAAATCAATGGATCCTAATGAAACTGGATGATCTTTTATAAAAGTAGACATGATGCCTAAGTTGAATAAGCACTCTCTAAAGAACTTACCCATTTGCGAGGCACAGCCATTCTCCGTGTTTATTTTGTCTAGCACAGAGTTTGTAGCTTCCCCTTTCTCCCAGTCCTAAGTATCTTTTAGTTGAGTTTAGACAAGTCACCCCCTTTGCCCAACCTTGTTCCTAGCCTTCATCCTTAGCTAGCAGTTAGACCATGTCCAATGGGTGAGTTTGTCATTTAAGCTTTTGTGCAAGTAATTATAAATAACAACGGAATATGCTAATATGATTAATGCCACTGAATGATGCTATACTTTAAGTTAAGCTGTGAGTATGATTAGAGGAACATGTCTTAGTCTACTGATATGATTTATCCTTGGTTGTATGTTGACCTAGTCAAACCCAGTTTGACTCTGACTATGGTCATTTCTTGGGATCCGTGATGATGTGGGCCATGTGTGCTTGTTGATGATGATTGATGGTCCCACATACTCTCGATGATGATTCTATATGATGGACATATGATTTAGGTGATGATTGATGCAGTTCAACAGGTTTTATTATTACTTCAGATCATTAGATTATGCACTGTCCATATATGGTGGACCCTTCAGTTAGCCCATCAGGGAAACCCATGGTGTATGAGTACACATTCTTAGTATATTTGGGTCTTCTGGATCCTATGAGACACTCATATTTCAGTTCCGAGCACTTCTGACAGTGATAGATGCAGTTTTACATTTGTTGACCAGATTTGGGGCTGATTTCCCAGCCTGAGCAGCAAGGGCCATGAGAGGCCAGTTCACCTAGGGCGTTGTATGAGGAGTGGGTGGTCCAGCCACTTGTTATTACCATTTATCCCCCCTTCTGGAGAGCCTAGTGGGCTCAGTTTGACAGCGCAGGTGCCCTAAGAGGCAGTTTCAGCCAGTGTAGTCAGACTCGGACTCGAGAAATACTCGGCTGGCTTGGGACTCGCAAGACTCGGCTACTCGGATAAGACTCGGATAAGACTCGGCAAAGACTCGGGAAATATAAAAAATATGAAAAAAATTAAAAATGTGGTAACTTTTAAGCACAAAAAACATAGATAATGACATTTCTAATCCATTTTTGTTGGCAGCTGGAATCCTAGCTGCAAAAATAACCAAAAATTTTAAAAAAAATTAATACAAAACATAAAAAAAAATATTAAAAAGTTTAAAGTTTAAACTTAAAAGTTAAAAACTTAAAACAAAAACAAACAAAAAAGCTAACCCTAATAGGATTTCTGCCTGCTGGGCCGCAAATCCTTAATAATGTGAACCTGAAAACTCCTGTCAAGGCTGCCCAAAACACACATATGGCAAAAATTAAAAAATTTAATACAAAACATTAAAAAATTTATTAAGAAGTTAAAAAATAAAAACTAAACTAAAAACAAAAAAAGATTAAAAACTAAATTTAAAACAAACCAAAAATTAAAAACTAAACCAAAAAAACCAAAAACGAACCTGAAGCTGGGCGGCTGGCAGCAATGCGAACTTGTTGAGCTCTAATCGCACTCACGAGTCCCTTCGACCTGCAACGAGACCAATGACCAATCGAACTCCCATCGGTCGAGGTGCCTTCCAAATCCACTAGTCGAACAGTGAACTCCCGTCGAGTTGCCTTCGAAGTTCGAACTCCCATCGAGGTGATCAGCTCGGGGGCAAGGAAGAAGGCTGTGAGTAGACAGCCCGTCGAGATGCCTTCGTAAACTGTTTCCCGCCACAACAACGCCCGAATCGCTTACGTGGAAGGGACGTGGCCCTTTCCGGCGGGTGAAACAGACTCGGCGAGTCTGGCGAGTGCATGCCGAGTTCCCCAATTAGGGCGAGTCCAGGCGAGTTAACCGAGTCGCGAGTATTGCCGGCGAGTTTCAGGCGAGTACTCGTTCCGGCAGCCACTCGGGCACACTCGGCAAGACTCGCGAGTCCCAGCCGAGTGTGACTACACTGGTTTCAGCACTTTCACAGTTACCGAGGCAGTTCAGAAATGGGATAAAAGGGTCACTGAGGAATTTGATTTGGGCAATTGAGGCAAGGTTTTGGCACTTGTTTTTCACAGAGGTCTACGAGGCTGAACCTCCTATCTTCCAGCCAGTTTTCATCACTTGGGTGGGTCCACAGAGGCCACAGAAGGCCTTTTACTGCATGTCTGTCACAGATTTTGAGGACGGATTTGATCATTTGTATTTATTTTGGACAGATTATATTGTTTTATTGTGCCATGGGGATGAGCTAGCAAGGATTGATGCCTCCTAGCCCCAGCATGTGCTTTATGAGTCATGTCCTAGTCATTTGAGGTGGGCCCATGTACTTTTGCCCCCTTTAGTGGCTGACGTCACCCTCCATGAGTATCTTTTAGCTATGACGTCATCATTGTTTGAGTGATCCATGTGTTATATTGTTATGTTTTATCTTAGCCATTGATCATGTATTGAGATCTTTTAATCTCAACCACTCATCTTTTGTAAAGTGGTTTTGAGATCTAGGGTTTTGGTCTTTATTATCCTATATAAGGAGGAGACCCCCTATTGTATAGCTCACCTTTGGAGCTCTAGAATGTTGGAATAGAACACTTCTTTGTGGAGAATATTTCTCGTCTTTTGGATTCTCTTGCATCTTGAGTATACAGTATCTCTTCTATGTATCATTGTGGATTTTGGAGCTACATCTTGTTTTCTTGCAGGGAGGTCGAATTGGTGGAGAGGAGGACGATTTGAAGAGGATTATTGTTGGAGGGATTTGTTATCACACAACTTGTAGTTGCCCCTAGTGGTATCCCATCCGAGACGGTAGAGGAGATAGGCAATTAAAGAGGTGACCCAAGAGATGCCACGGTTCCCAATGCAAGGTGGGAGTCACGTCAACCGAGGCACTCTTTGCTTTAGATCAAGGTGAAACAAGACCTAGGGGGAGACCCTATAACCAATCACAGATGATTGGACCCAAACAAAGGTTCCTAATGATAAGTAAATGATGAGTTACGGAAACCAATGCAAGGTTGAGTGGACCTAGAAGTTAAAGTATGGTTGAAGGTGGTTTGAGAGATGGTTAGTGTTTCAACCAATGTATGATTTAGGCCACATAATTAGGTATAATGACAAGGTATAGTACCATGTGCTACACAAGTGGGTCTTACTTTCTTGGGATATGTGAAATGGCTTAAAGTGGACCCACAAGGTGAAGTTAAGGGATGCAATTCGCACTAGAGGATATGTAATGAGTAGATCTATGGATCTAAGTTGAATTTAGGAGTACCCATGTACCGGATCTAAGGTTTGACATAATTCCCAAGGAGTGCGACTTGCTTTGAGGAGGACTAGTGCCTTGTTGGATGGGCTAATGGAGTCAAAAGGTATGTCAAAGTGTAGATCGGGACACCTAGAGGTCAAGTCAAGTGGGTTAATTGAGATAGAATGGTCGGATCTTGCTAGATCTAGGTTTTCATGAAATGACCCAAGTGGACCACAATCCCTTAAAACAAGGAATGCTACCCCCAAGGAAGATCGTCACAAAATGATACTCTAGACCTAGGTTTCAGGATATGCCCGTTCCAAATCCACAAAAATCTCAACCACCCATGTCCTCAAAGTGGGCAAACTCACTCACCCAAGGGAGTGTGACCTTGCTCAAGGAGGGCTAAAAGGTGGATAAGGTGTGTCAAATAAAGTCCAGTGGCCACCAAATTGTAGATCCAAGTAGCTTAGGAACCGATCTATGTGGATCTAGAAAATCAAGTCAATCCAAGGGTTAGATCTTACTAGATTTGAGTTTTAAGATGCCAAGTAGTTCAAAAGGGGGTTTTAATCCCTTAAAATGTGGAATGATGCCCACAAGGTAGAAATCACCCAAGTAAAAGTCTGGGGGTAGGTTATCAAGTGTGTAGATTGCAAATCAAGTGGGATCTCACCTACCCATGTGCTAGATCTAACCAAACAAGCCTCTCCAAGGAAGTGTGATTTGGCTCAAGAGGGCTTTATTGCCTTGAAAAGTGTGTCAATTTTAACCCAATCACCACCAAACTATAGATCCCACTAGGGGTGGATGCTATAGAGGTGGATTTTTAATATCTCTTCAAAAGCAAGGCTAGATCTAAGTAGATCTAAGAAAAACCAAAATGAGGGTTTTGATCAATTAGGGTTTTTATGATCTAGAAATTATGGATGATTCAAGGAAGAAGAAGATCATACCTTTGGAGCATACCTGGATGAAGAGATGAATGCTAGTTGAGATGAGGATTACTTTTTCCAAAGATCAAATGGAGAATTTTTGAAGCCCTCTTGCCAAATCGATTTTTCCAAGCCACATATGTGTCCCTCTAACCTGTCAAAACCAAGGAGCAAAGCATCAATCAGTTTAACATGTTAAAGGTAGATACAAGCAAGAAAGAGATAAGCAAAGAATAGTTGGTGCAAAGACAAAACCACTCCCTGTTTAACCCAAAACGTCCTCCTCCAAGCTTGAAGGGCAAGCCTCCCTACCAATTCGCACTTGTTGAAGAAGTCTTCTCCACCTATAAAAAGATATGGCAAATATGCAAGATAGCTACAATAGATCCTCCAGTGCAATGGACAAAAGCATTTACAATCAAAACAACCAACATCCACTCCAACCCAAGCATGTACTCCAAAAGATAGAAATTTTATTCCAAGAGCCAAGAGCCAAAAATCTCTAGATGATTTTACAATGAGAGGATCCCTCCTTAAATAGGATGGGGAGAGAGCATAATCCTAACCACTTTTTACATGAGTGGCTAAGATTAAAAGATCAAAAGATCTAATCAATGGTTGAGATGAGCTCAACAATAAAATACATGTATCAACCATAAAATATAACAATAAGTGGACAAAATCGCCCTAGGAGAGGGGATTCCACCAAATCATGATGACAAAATATAAAAATAAGCTTATGGTGGGTCCAAGGGGTAATTTTAGCCACCCTTGGTCAATCCCCATAGCACAATAATAATAAAATAGTCATCACTATACCAAATCGTGCCTCTATGGACAAATCGTAGGCCTCCAAAGACCTCAAAAATCATCAGAAAGTGCCATAAGTGATGGATGTGGGCCCCGATGAAGTTGAAACTGCTGGAGAAGGTGCAGAAGACATCCCCTTCATCATCACTGATCATCCCATGCCAAAACTTTGCCTCAGTATCCCAAATCGAATTCCTCTGTAGCTATTTCTACCAATCCAAAACTGCCTCGGGAAGCGTGTACTTGTCCCAAACTGCCTCCTGGAGTGCCTGCGCTGTCAAGGTGAGGGCACCAGTGTGTCCGGAAGGGGGGTAATATGGTAAAAACAAGTGGTTGGACCATGCCCTCCATCATCAGCGCCCTAGGTGACCCAAATAAAAATCATCTCTGCTCTGACAGGGTCTCCGACAGACCAAAACTGCACTAGGACAGCCTACTGAGGCAAAATCATCACTGTAACTGCCCAGAACTTAAAATAGACTGTCTCATTGGACTCAGAAGGTCCAAAACTATCCAAGATGTGTACTCATACACCATATAGCTCTCTGCATGATCATATAATATACCCAATATACCGGAACAGGCGAAATAATAATAATCTGTAAATGATCAAATAACACTGAAAAACATAGATCATCATCATAAACCTATATCTGATGCTTAGAACCATCATGTACATGTACATAGACCATATATCATCTACCTGTGTCATCATAAGGTCCAATAATCTCATGTCCTGTGATTGACCTTGGTCAAACTAGGTTTGACCAGGTCAATATTGACCTAATATAACTCAGACTACCATCTGAAGCTGCTGCAAAGTGTCAAAGGTTAATGTATGCTCTACAACTCATTCAAATAGCAATTATAACACAAAGTAGTCATTACTGGCGATCTAAATCCAAATATATATTGTCATTAATTATTTATATGACTCAGACTAGACTTTCAGGACCATACTCACTTCATAGTTGTGATCAATTTGCTAGTGAAGGGTGAAGGCTAAAAATAAACTGGCTAGGCGAAAGGGTGACTGACTGACTTAACATTGACACTTTGGATATGGGAAAGGGAATACACACCATAGTATATACTGAATGAGCAACAACACAGGGAATGGCGGTGTCTCACAAATGGATAAGTTGTTTAGAGAGTGCTTATTCAACTTATGCTTCATGTCTACATCAAGTTGATCCAGGTTCATTAGGATCATTCAATTTCATTTCATGGCCTTTTTGGCCTACATAACCCTTCGGATCTCAGGTGTGCTAATAAGCACAACTAGTTGCAGCTTGCATCCAGGGCATGTTTTTATACATACATAAGGTTAGCAATTGTTTAGATATAGCTTTTAAGAATCATTGCTTTTTGGACCTTTCTTATACTCTTCGAGGAGTATATTTTTTTTTAGCAGTTCATCGCTCTTGCCCTTTTTAGTTTCCATGGGCGAATTTAGAAGTTTCCATAAGTAGTACATGAGCTTTCAGTTTTAGCCAACAACATCTCAAGTGACTAGGGGGAGTTCAAGCCAATGCCAAACATCGAGACAACCGACCAGAATGATTTAGGCCTACAATCCAACTCACCAGAGGTAAGTTTTGTCACCAACTTAGAGCCGAGACACAATAAACAGGGAAGCTCATCCAATACAGAGGCTACAGTGGGGAAAAGATCCTCCATGCCACAAGTCAAGTAGTAAGTCAGGGTGATAAGCTAAAAGGTAGGTAATGTATGGATGAAGACAATGAGTAATGGAGCCAACACTAGCAAGCCCAGGTATGGTGGAATGATCACCTCTATTCTCCCTAGGGAGAGTAAAACCAGTGAGTATGAGTAGTGAACTTCTAAGTCTGGGTAAGGACAGTAGAATATATATATAATAGGATCAACCAGGTCCACATATCTATATGATCGCCAGATCATGACACTAAGTGCTAAGACATGCCATAAGAATGAATATAAAAGCAATATAACCATGACACCATGATATACCTGCTGAGTCATATACCTGAATGCTCATCCTCTGAACCATCATCTGTCCTCTGAAACTGCTACTGTAACTCTGGGCACTACTGACTGCTCTGCATAAATGGTATAATGGCTACATCGGTCATCTCTTTGAGTGTCCTGAGACTCAGTCATGGCATGGGGACTACATATGCTGTCCAAAATCTGATAGTGATCCATAGATAGCTGCTCATCTCATCATCTCAAAGTAAAGGAATTGACTGAAAAGTGCTCTGGAATGTGAAAAATAATGTATGGTAGCCCGGCTACTATATATGTGATAACAGGATTCACATATTTTCTCTTGGGTTGATCTTGGTGACAGGGAGTATCATTATTGTATCTTTGTGACATAGTTGATGCTTTCGATTACATCTTTCCATCATTTTCATAATCATCTTACTTGGCTTGTTTCACTTGATCTTGTTTTGTAGGAGGAGGACGATTTGGCATCTTGGAGGAGGACGTTTTTGCTTGGAGCTCTTGGATCTCACTCTTAAATATACACATAGGAGAATGCTATCAATTTTCATAATCATCTTACTTGGCTTGTTTCACTTGATCTTGTCGTGTAGGAGGAGGATGATTTGGCAGAGGACGTTTTTGCTTGGAGCTCTTGGATCTCACTCTTGAATATACACATAGGAGAATGCTATCAATTTGCAAGGTGGCCATAAGCAATTGAGGTAAGTTCTACAAGGTATTGCCTAGATCCATCCATTCTTCTTCATTGGTCACAAACCCTTAAAAGTCAAAACCCTCATTTTTTTTCCTTGGATCTACTTGGATCTAGCCTAACTTTTGGAAAGATATTGAAAACCCACCTCTATAGTATCCACGACAATTCGGATCTATAGTTTGGTGGTGATTGGGTTCCATTTGACACATTTTTCAAGGCAAAATAGCCCTCTTGAGGCAAATCGCACCCCTTGGGAGAAGCTAATTGGGTTAGATCCAACACATGGGTAGGTGAGATCCCACTTGATTCATACTCTCCTCACTTGATAACCTACCCCTAGTGTCTCACTTCATTGATTTTCACCTTGTGGGCCTCATTCCTCATTTTGAGGGTTGTGCCCCACTTGGGTCAATTTGGGGATGCACTTTATATCTCATATCTATGGAGATCTAGCCATTGGATCACTTTGATTTTCTAGATCCACATTGATAATTACCTAAACTACTCGGATCTAAAGTTTGGTGGCCATTGGACTTGATTTGACACACTTTTCCATGCATTTAGCCCTCCTTGGGCAAAGTCGCACTCCTTGGGGGTTTGAGTTTGTCCACTTCTAGGACGTGGGTGGTTGAGATCTCATTGGATTTCAAACGAGCATACCTTGAAACCTACATCTAGTGTCTCACTTTGTGAAGTTCTGCCTTGGGGGTAGCATTCCTTGTTTTGGGGATTGTTGTCCACTTGGGTCACCTAGTGAAACATTAGATCTATTAAGATCTAACCATCCAATCTACTTGATCTTGAACAATACCCTTGATTTGGATCTTAGGTGTCCCGATCTACATTTTGACACCCTTTTGACTCCATATGCCCATCCATTTCAAGGCACTAGTCCACCTAAGGCAATTCGCACTCCTTGGGTATTTCTAGTTTCATCTTAGATCCATAGATCTACTCTTTGCATACCCCTTGGTACCATTTGCACCCTTAAACTTCACCTTGTGGGTCCCATTTGAACCATTTCCATATCCCGAGGATGTGGGTCCCACATGTGTCTTTTATGGTACTAGATCTTGTTATCTAATCTCATCATGTGGCCTAAATCATTCATTGGTTGAAACACTAGTTACTCCTTAAGCCTCTTTCAACCATACTTAAACTGCTAGGTCCACCTAACCTTGCATTGGTTTCTGTAACTCATCTTTCACACTTCCCTAGAAACCTTTGTCTTGGTCCAATCACCTTTGATTGGCTATAGGGTCCCCCCCTTGGTCTTGATTCATCTTGATCTAAAGTGAAGAGTGCCTCGGTTGACGTGACTCCCAGCTTGCATTGGGAACCGTGGCATCTCTTGGGTCACCTCTTTAGTTGTCCATCTCCTCTACCATCCCGTATGGGATACCTTTAGGGACAAGTACAAGTTGTGTGATAACAAGTCTCTAGCAAATCAATAGTCCCAAAAGATGTGTTTAACTGTCTCCGATTTTCGGCACGTAGGGCGATGACCATCTGAGAGGCCAGACTTAGCCAACTTGGCCTTGGACGGAAGCCTTTGATAGATCACCAACCAAGCAAAGACTCACAACTTATAGGAAATCCGCATAGACCAAACACTATGCAATCGACGAATCCACCTCACCTCTAGATCTGTCAAAACCCATCTCACATTGAGTACTGACGAAAGGGGATGACGTTGATGAAGAGCTACGTGGAGAATCATACTGCAATAGCGGGATACCAAAGCTCCATTTCCAATCTCTCCAGAAAGGCCTTGACATACCGATGTTCATTTTGAACAAATTTGACACTAGGAGACAGGCCTGTAGCTCCATGATCTTAGGGCGATCTGAGGCCAGCAGTGGATACTCCTAAGCAAGCGATCTCCATGGCTTCCATGAGCGAGTCTCAAAATCCCAAAGATTGCACCAATGAAAGATACTCTTTTGACTCAGTTGTCTCTCCTAGAACCGTGACAACTTTGCAACTCAAACCCCCTGGTTCCGCCAACTCCAAATCAGTCAAGAAGCAATGTCCCACCTAGTTTTGCTGCCTTGCCACTGCCTTCGAACCAACCCAACCACCAACCTCCACACCGTCCAAATACTCCTGAAAATAATGGAGCCCCCAACCTGAAACAGAGAGGGTGAGGAGATGATGTCTATTAAGCCAAATTTGCCTCATATCCCACCCTGGTGTTGAGCTATCAAAATCCGGTGTCGAAAGAGAACCTGCCACAAATTTGAACCCTCAAGACATCAAACCACCCACTTGGATGCCAAAATATTGCCCTGAGTGGCCACATCAATCAATCCTAAACCCCCTTCATCCTTGGGGATAGTGCAAACATCCCAAGCAACTAGGGGCAAACCTTTAGTCCTCCCAATTCTTTGACCAAAGATAAGCACACAAAATATGCTCTAATCATCTGAACTGAGCCCTGGTGGGTAACCAACAGGACACAAAAAACAAATGAGAGGCCTGGAGAATGCGACCAGCTACTGTAAGGTTCTCTGCGAAAGGAAGATCCTTGTGATGCCATACAAGCAGTTTGCCTTGAAATCTCTACAAACACCAGTCCCACATAGACACTAGGGATAGGCCTGTCCCAAATGGAATACCAAGGTATCTGTTATCACACAACTTGTAGTTGTCCCTAAAGGTTATCCTATCCAAGATGGTAGAGGTGTTGGACAACTAAAGAGGTGACCCAAGAGATGCCACGTTTCTCATTGTAATTGGTTGTCACGCTAACCGAGGCACTCTTCACTTTAGATCAAGCCTAAACAAGATCAAGGGGGATACCCTAGCCAACCTATGAAAGCTAGCGAACCTACTCAAGACCTCCTAGGGAAATGTGAAAGATGAAATATGAAGAAATCAAGAGGGATAGATCTAGATCTAAGATGGATAAGTGGACCCAAGAGGTTAGGGCTTGGTTGAAGAGGCTTATGACAAGGACAAATGTTCAACCAAATGAAAGGTAAGGTCACTTATGGATTAGAAGTAGTAGATCTAGATAGATCTAATCCCAAGATGAAAGATCCAAGTGGGGCCCACCCTTAAAATGTGGAAGATGGTCCAAATGGGGCCACAGGGTAAAAATCAAAATGGAATGGCACTACGGGGTTTTCTATTGTATATATCTAGGGAAATAATGAAAAGCAAGCAAAACACAAATTGGGATATAGCAAAAGGCCACCTACCCAACAAGTGTGACCTCCCTTAGAGAGGCCCAGTGCCTTAGATCAAGGGGTAAATGGAGTTGGATGTCCACCAAACTTTAGATCGGGAATGTCTTAGTTATTATAGAGGTGGGTTTTAATTATTAATCCCATGTAATCGCTAGATCTCCGTAGATCTGAAAAAAAAATGAGGGTTTTAACTTTTAAGGGTTTTAGTGACCAAATGGATGAAAGACAAGAAAATGGATAAGTACCTCATAGATCTTACCTCAAGTGCTTGCGGCTACCTTGCACATAGATGATCCTTGCATTTAGTTATAATTCCAAGCTAGATCCAAGTGATTCCAAGCAAAAACGTCCAAGCCTAAGGAGGAAAAAGGTCCCACTCAACCTGTAAAACAAACTACAAAATCTCATATTTGATCCATAGATGAATAAGATCTAAGCATGGCATATCAAAGAACGCAAATCAATGGACAAAGCACAATTGAAGAACTCCCTTCAAGATGAAAACGTTTTGCCTGAGGGGGAAGTGAGAAACCCCTACAATCTTCCCTCCAAGCAAATCGCACCCCTGCAACAAGTCAATTCGGCCTCCCTGTAACTGTCAAAATCACCTATAAAAAGCAAAGATGTCTAAAGCAAGAGATGTATAATCATGTACAAGATCATCCCATCAAAGCAAGAGAAGTAGATCCACAAAAATAGTATTTTATTCCAAGTTTTCCAGAGCCAAAAGGTGCCTTTACAATGGGGGGTCCTCTTCCTTAAATAGGAGAGACCAAAACCCTAAACCACTTTTGTAATGAGTGGTGGAGATCAAAAGACAAATAATACAATCAACGGCTAAGATGAGCCGGTACAATATAACATGGATCACTCACATGAGGGGGGTGCGCACTACATAACGATTCCCTAGGGGGGGTGCGCACCACATAAAATAGACTAAACAACAAGTGTGCCACATAAGATGACTAGGACAAGTGACTAGGAGCACATGGTCGGGCTAGGAGGTTTACTTTCCTTCACTAGCATCACCCCATGGCACAATAATATAACATATGACTCAACAACATGTCCAAGTGAACAAATGATCAAACCCTAGCCCCCTCAACTGAGAGAAGAATGCATAAAATGACAACCCGGAGACTGTGTGCACCCCACTGAATGCTGCAAGCTGATCTGGAAGGAGTGGGATACACCATAGATGACCTCTGAACATAACTCATGCCAAAATATTTCCTCAATTGCCCAAATCGATTTCTTTAATGATCGTTTTATCCCATTTTTATCCCACCTGAAAATCCATCAAACTGCCTGAAAACCACTTCCTAGTGCCTTGGCACAAAATCTGACTGCACCATCATGTCCGGAAGGGGGGTAATATGGTAATAACAGGTGGCTGGACCGCCCCCTTCCTCTGCAGCAACCTAGGAAACGACTTGCCTCCAATCATCTGCTCGACAGGCCAACTCAGCATGGCCAAACTAGTCAACAGGTAGAAAAATGCTCATATCATCACTGAAAGTGCCTGAAACTGTAAATAGAGTGTCCCAATGGATCCAAAAGACCCAAATCTACTAAGGATGAGTACCCATACACCTTGTGGAAACCTGTAAGATCATCTGGAGCATCCACCATACCTGGACAATAATAATACAATAGTCTGGAGATAATAATAATCAATAAAAAAGTGCATCAATCATCATCTAAAAACTGTGTCCATTGTATGGAATCACCAAAGGTGTATCAAAGGACCATAAATCAACATCATACATCATCACTGGTCCAACTCATAACGGATCCCAAGGTTGACATGGTCAAACTAGGTTTGACCTGGTCAAAACTGATCAAAATATGACCTAGTCTAGAAGAGCCTGATGTTGCAAGTGCAATTGGTTAAGACATGCTCTATTAATCATTCTCACAGCAAGAATTAAAGCATTAATTATTATTTCACTAGCAGTTAACATTTAATTATAATAAACTATAAGTTCAAATAATAGCTTACTTACAAAAGAGCCTCAAGAATATACTCTTATGTAGACATGATCAATTTGCTAGCATAGGGTGGAGGCTAAGAGTGCAATGCTAGGCAAAGGGAGAGGACTTGACTGACTCAACACTATGATACTTTGGATAAGGGAAAGGGTATTACACACTTAAGCATATGTTTGATAAAGAATACACAAGGAATGGAAGTGTCTCACAAATGGGTAAGTTGTTTAGAGAGGTGCTTATTCAACCTTGGCAAATGTCTAATCACATCATTACATTTCATTTCCTTGGCCAACAATTCTTTAGATTTAGCATTCATTTAGCCACTGCTTTTATTTGGGCCTTTCATTTCATTTCCTTGGCGAGCAGTCTTTAGATTTGGCATACATTTAACCACTGCTTTTTAGGCCTTTTAAGATCCCTCTGGGATTTTGCATGTGCTTAGAAGCACAACTAATCACAGCTTTCATGGGTGCATTTCACATTTCATTTCATTGAATTTCATAGCCCTTTTCATTGGGCTTTACAAAAGATATATCAAGAGTTTTCATATGCAAAGATGGTAGTACAATTTGCTTCAGGTTTTAGCGAACACAACTCAGGCAACTAGGGGGACTTCCACAATCAAGACCAAACATCGGGGCAACTGACTAGAGTGATCAAGGTATAAAATCCAACTCACCAAAGGTAAGTTTTGTTGCCAACTCAGAGCCAAGACACGAAAACTAACAGGGATGCTATCCAACATAGAGGCAAAAGTGGGGAGGTCCTCCATATCACAGGCAGAGGTGTAAGTCAGGGAAACAATAAAAAATATAGGGAAGGTAACAGATGGATGGTGAATGTGAAGGTGATGCCTAGGCTAGCAAGCCATAAAGGTGGGAATGCTCATGTCCATACTCCTAGGAGGGTAAGACCAACGAGTATAAAACAAGAGCTTCTAAGTGCAAGTAATACAACCATTTAGATAATCAATAGAAACCATTTTCATTTATATAAATAGACTACCAGGTCATGATTACTAGATACTAAGTACATCTATCAAAATGACTAAAACAACATGATAATAAAACCAATGCACATCATATACCTGCTGGGCCATATACTTGCATCTGCTATCTGAACCAACTGTAACCACTGAGAGCACTATTGCTGAAGCTACAAACACTGTAATGCATCTGTGTGGCATAAAAGGTCATCTCAGTCATCAAATCTGAGGTCAAGAGGCTTAACCCTGGCATAAGGTCTACTGCATATCTGATATAGGGTTGCTCTGACGTGTGAGCGATCATAAGTAATACTGCTCATCATAGCTGATCTCACTGGAACTGTGTAAATGCAAAGCTCAAAAATATGCAGATGACTGCTCTGAAATCATGGTAGCCTGGCTACTATGGATGTGATAACATCTGGCTCCAGCTGGAACAAGTGCTCTAAGGGAGAGAGTGCTTGAGAACCTCAGAATCTATGGTCCCCAACACAAACCGCATCAATCTTCAATCTAACACCTACTTGTTTTGCTTTATTTTCAAATGTACCTATTCCTACACACATGAAAGAAAAATACCACGTGACGCATGTATGGAATAAAATAAAATACTGAAAATTAAATTCTAAACTAGAGTAGAAACTGAAATGCATAAAGAAAATACTAATCTAACATTTAACATGTTTATTTTATCATCATTTTTTTAAAATTTTTTTATGCAGGAGATGAATAGGCTTAGAAAGGAGCAGAGTCAACTCACTCAGCGTAAAGGAACTCAACACTCAGAGAAAGGAAGACACTTAGCACTCAAAGAAACTCAAAAGACTTGGAAGACACTCAACACTCAGAAAAAGAAAGACACTCAAATCCTATTGCTCAAGCGAGCTTATTTGAAGAGCCTGCCTACCCTACTCTAACCAATCAGACAAGTGCTAGGTAAAATCATAAATCCAGTGCAACCTTTCATCAAACAGGTTAATGATTCTTCTTTGATTTTTGTTAATAAAACAAGTCAGGATTGGATTAAAGATTAATGAATTTGATAGCACAATTTTCCTAATTTGTTCAAAAATCGCAAAAGGAGTTGAATGGTGCAAAATGGAATTATGCCAAGGGAAAGACTGACTGATTCAAACATCCTCCATCAAAGAGTCAATAGGATCATAAAAATTATGCAATCTAATCTTCGAGATGGATGGAGAAAAAATATGCGATGAAAGATTTGACTTCCCTTGACTTATATTACTTTCTTCATTCACTTCTCTCACATATTCAATTTGGTTCTCCCTGGGATTGATGATGAAACAAAAACCAAGTGGAGACAAATTAAAACTTAAAAGACGAAAAATCAAAATCAAACCTGTTATCAGCTATTTTGTACAATAGCTGAATTTCTTGTGAGCCGCTAGTTTATCGAACATGATTCATGTTCATCATCAGTGTTCAGAAGTTCAAAAGTCATTTTCAGGGCAATTTTGCCCCATTTGTAATAATTGCATGTTCATACCCCCATGGAGAAAATGTAAAAAGTTGGTCTAAACAGGACCCTCTTATAAAAGACTTGGCTATCCGTAGGTTCAGCCATTTGGGGGATACTCTAGAGTGTTTTTACCTTAGGAATTATGCGCTACTCATCAGTGGCGTATAATCCCTGAGTTTTTCACTCAAACCTCCAAAGCTGGAGTATTTCCCATGGTGGTCAAAACCTAAGGTGGTTATTAGAGTCTTGTGTCTAGGATTTTTTACGTGTTAGCCATCTCGATTGAGTCGTATGAACATGCACTAGGTCCCCTAGGAGTTCCGTTGGATTCCGAGAAGAATAAATTTTTTCATCAATTAGACCATTTTTTAATGGTTTAATTAAAAAATTTCAAAAAGTGATAAAAACCTCATCCGGAGGCAGAATTGGGCGTGGGGAGGCTCGTCTTGACGCTCAGAGCATCCTCTTCACCTTGGCACCTTCATTCTTCAGTTTCTGGGCAATTACGTCACCTCCGGGAGTAGTTTTTGCAAAAAATGCATCATTTTGGCATTTAATTGCCAGAAAATGACAAATTGCACCATGAGGACAAAAATCAAATAAGTCAAATTTGATTAGAAAATTGATTTTTAAAGGTTGGATATCATTTTCCTAAGGTGTACGTACACATTGGAGATAGATTCAAATAGTTTCAAAAGTCAAAATTAAAAGGTTGGATTAAATTGTAGCGTGGGTCTCTCCTTCACGTGAATGACCGTACGGTTTGTCTCTTCCACGAAATGATGGGCGACTTCTTCAAGGTTGAGAGCGTTGGATACTATGGAGAGAGGATCCACCTCATCTCCCACCAACCCCATTCACGCCTACCAAACTCCTCACGCCAATCCAAACTCACGTGAATCACTCCAAGCTTCATTATTATGGAGGAATGCACCCTCTCTTGCATGCTCACGGCTTTGTGGAGTTGGCACATAGCTATTCATTTGATGGAGTTCCCAATGGAGAGTGGGGGGCGCCTTGCCAAGGTGGAGGCCACCTCCCCACTCATATTTACTTCAACTCGAGTTGTCCATTAAGTTACCTCTCCAAGCTTGGATTTGATGAGGAATTCGACTTGATGACTATGCCATTTGGCTCTCTTGATTGAGAATTCGAATTAGGGTATTGTTTCTTGTTTTTTGTATAAAGAGAGGCTCTTGGAGTTCTCTTCTTCATGGAGATTTTGGGCAAGAACACTCTGCCAAAATCATATTGTAATATTTGTTTAAGTTTGGAATAAAGAAGAGACTTTGGAGGTCCATGCGAGAGCTATTTGCATTGTGGTTTCATCTTGTATTTGGTGATATTCTCTCACCCTACTTTCTTGTTTCAAATTATTATTCAGTTTATGCCTTGAGAAGACTAACAATCTAGTACAGTAGGCATTTGATCTAGTTTGTTTGCTTGAGAGTATTGTTTTGCAGAGATCATCAAAGGTGAAGAATAGCTTGGGATCAAGCTTGTCTTCATTTAGTCAAGAGCTTTTACCATTTAACGCATTCATCTTGCAGGTTCTTCAAGTGGCTTCTCATTCCAAGAGAGAAACATAAGCTATCAGGGGCTGCCTTTCATCCATCAACACATTTCAAAACAAATTCATTGGTTACTGGTTACCTGGATCTAAAGCTTCCCTCTTCCAAGCTCTCTTTTTCTCCTTGAAACCTTTTGCTTTGACTTGCTAGTCCACCTTCATTCTAGCCCAAAACTTCCTCTATCCTAGCTTTGTTTTCCCCTAAGCTTTCTTCCCTTCTCTTTTCTCTCGTCCTACCTTAAATCTTCTTCTTTCATCCCTCTCGTCCTACTTACTCCACCAGCTTCTTCCTTCCTGTCTTACCTTCTCTTTTCTGTTTGCTTTCATCTTCTTGCTGCTGCTCCTCATCCCTTGCTCACTGTCCCTTCTCTTTGTCAATTTTCTGTTGTCTTCCTTTCTCTGTTGGCTGCACTTTCCCTTTGCTGCTCGCTCCTTTACTGTTTGCTGTCCCATACATACTGTTTGCAGCCCTACTTTAGTACCTTTTACAGTCCCCTTCCTCTAGTTTTCTCTTCTTCCCATCCTATTCGTATCTCCTCTCCTTCCCTCTTTCACTTTGCTTAATAAATCTTGGTTCACAGGGTTTCTTCTATCACCTTCATTAGGTTTCTTTTGCTGATTCCAATAAGGTTTGGGGCCATAGGGTTGCCTATATCTATCCCCCTCTTTGTTCTTAGCTAGGTCTCTAGTTAGGAGAGTTAAGTTTTTCATCATTTCATGCATGCTCTCCATCATTTCATTGGGATCCTTGCTAGGCTCCTTACTCTTCTTAAACTTGGGCTCAGATCTAGAGGAAGAAGGTCCACTGATTAGGTCAAAGAAGTTTTGTTTTCCCATGGAGGCAGCATTTGCCTCAGCTTTCTTAGCATTATCTTGGGCTATTTTCAAACTACTAGGGTCTTTGTCTTTTAGGTGGTAACCTAGGTAACCTTCATATGCATTGAGGTAATGAATCAAGATGGCTTGATCTAGGGGCCTTATGTTACTTGGGATGTTGGAAACAGTCTTATTGAAGCGTTGGTTAAACTCATGGACAGACTCATTCTCCTTCTTTTTGATGTCAAAAAGTTGGTGTAAAAGGAAGCGCCCATCTAACTTGACTGACCACTCTTGCTTGAGTTTATCGGTGAATACATCATAT
Source organism: Larix kaempferi (assembly GCA_027924585.1). Taxonomy (NCBI): domain Eukaryota; kingdom Viridiplantae; phylum Streptophyta; class Pinopsida; order Pinales; family Pinaceae; genus Larix; species Larix kaempferi. The sequence goes on along the minus strand of BSBM01000742.1, from coordinate 21,799,636 downwards.
CCATTGATTGATGATGCAGGCAATCGGTCAAACCATTTGCGAGCATCACCCTCCAAGGATGCAAAGAGACCCCTTATAAACACATCCTCTTCCTCAACCCCATAAGCTTCCATATGAGCCCAGACATTGTCTATGTGGTCCTCAATGGAGGTGGCACAGTTGCCATTGAATTTTGGGATCTTTTCAAAGTACTTGTCTGGCATGCTATGGGGAGCACCCAAGATCTGAGAGAAATCTAAAGGAGAGGCCCTAGCTTTGTGCCCAAAAGCACGAGCAACAGGAGGATTGTTTTGGTTGTTGTTTCCAGAGTTGGATTGACTTTGTCCGGCCATTGAGTTGACAGAAACAGAGTTGTGATTAGGAGATGAAGGAGGAACTGGATTGAACAAAGGAGATCCTAAGACACGGTTTGGAGAATCTGAATTAACAAGTTTCCAAAAGAAGTTAGATGATTGGGCTTTAGGATCTCTTTTGTGATATGTGAGTGGGGTTCCTTCCAACTGATTTGGAATTGATTTACTTCGAGTGTTGTAAGGGTGACTATGAGCTCGCTCCTCAGCGGAGTCACGATTAGGAGTCGCCAGGTAGATTTTTAAGCTCTACTACCAAGATATATGTCGTTTAGAAGTCAGGGAGAAAAGAGACACAAAGGTGTGTTGAACCAAGGTAGGCCTCTACCTCCCCGGCAACGGCGCCAAAAATGTTATCACACAACTTGTAGTTGCCGCTATAGGTATCCCATCTGGGACGGTAGAGGAGATAGGCAACTAAAGAGGTGACCTAAGAGATGCCACGGTTCCCAATGCAAGATGGGAGTCACGTCAACCGAGGCACTCTTCGCTTTAGATCTATGTGAAATAAGACCTAGGGGGAGACCCTACAACCAATCAACGGTGATTGGACTCAAGCAAAGGTTCCTAAGGGTAAGTAAATGAAGAGTTACAGAAACCAATGCAAGGTTAAGTGGACCTAGAAGTTGAGGTATGGTTGAAAGGTGGTGTGAGAGACTGTTGGTGTTTCAACCTACGTATGGTTTAGGCCACATTGTTTGGTATGATGTCAAGGTGTAGTACCATATGTTTACTCAAGTGGGTCTTATTGCCTTGGAATGTGTGAAATGGCTTTAATTGGGCCCACAAGGTCAAGCTTAGGTGTGAAATTGGTACTAGCGGATAGGTAATGACTAGATCTATAGATCTCAGTTGATTCTAGAAGTACCCATGTATTAGATCTAGGGTTTGACACAATTCCCAAGGAGTGCGACTTGCTTTGAGGAGGACTAGTGCCTTGTTGGATGGGCTAATGGGGTCAAGAAATATGTCAAAGTGTAGATCGGGACACCTAGAAGCCAAGTCAAGTGGGCTAAATGAGATCTAATGGTTGGATCTTGCTAGATCTAGGTTTTTATAAAATAACCCTAAGTGGACCACAATCCCTTGAAACAAGGAATGCTAATTCCAAGGCGGATCGTCACAAAAAGATACCCTAGACCTAGGTTTCAAGGTATGGCCGTTCCAAATCTCCAAAAATCCCAAACACCCACTTCCTCAAAGTGGACAAACTCACCTTCCCTAGGTAGTGCGACTTTGCTCAAGGAGGGTTAAAAGGTGGGTTTGGTGGACCAAATCAAGTCCAATGGCCACCAAACTATAGATCCAAGTAGCTAGTACCCCGATCTATGCATGTCCAAAAAATCAAGTGAATCCAAGGGCTAGATCTTAGTAGATCTGAGTTTTGAGGTGCCAAGAAATTCAAAAGGGGGTTTTGACCCCTTAAAACATGGAATGATGTCCACAAGGTAGAATTCACCAAAGTAACAATCTGGGGGTAGGTTATCAAGTGTCTAGATTTCAAATCAAGTGGGATCTCACCTACCCATGTGCTAGATCTAACCAAACAAGCCTCTTACTAGGAAGTGCGATTTAGGTTCAAGAGGGCTTTTTGCCTTTGAAAGTGTGTCAATTTTAAGCCAATCACCACCAAACTATAGATCCAACTAGGGGTGGATGCTATAGAGGTGGGTTTTCAAAATCTTCTCAAAAGCAAAGCTAGATCTAAGTAGATCTAAGAAATACCAAAATTGGGGTTTTAATGAATTAGGGTTTTATGACCAATGAAGATAGAATGGATGAAAGAGGCACATACCTTGTAGATCTTACCTCAATTGCTTGTGGCCACCTTGCAAATTGATAGCATTCTCCTATGTGTATATTCAAGAGTGAGATCCAAGAGCTCCAACCAAAACGTCCTCCTCCAAGATAGCCAAATCGTCCTCCTCCTACAAGACAAGATCAAAGAAACAAGTCAAGCAAGATGATTATGAAAATGGTAGAAAGATGTAATAGGAAGCATCAACTATGTCACAAAGATACAATAATGATACTCCCTGTCACAAGATCAACCCAAGAGAGAGTATGTGGATCCCTCCAACAATAACCCTCAAGAAGTCGCCCTCCTCTCCACCAATTCGACTTTCCTGTTAAAAGATTAGTAGAAGCACCAAAATCCACAATGATACATAGAAGAGATACTGTATATTCAATATGCAAGAGAATCCACAACACAAGAGAGATATGCTCCACAAAGAAGTTTTCTATTCCAATATTCCAGAGCTCCAAAGGTGAGCTATACAATAGGGGGTCTCCTCCTTATATAGGATAATAAAGACCAAAACCCTATACCACTCTACAATACTACATCAAATGAGTGGTTGAGATTATAAGATCTCATCATACAATCAATGGCTAGGATGAACCATAACAATATATCACATGGATCACCCAATATAATAATAACGCCCCCACTAAATGGTACAAAGGAGGGTGACGTCATCCCACTAGAGGGGTAAAAAGTACAATGATCCACCTCATGATGACTAGGACATGACAAAATAAGCACATGGTGGGGCTAGGAGGCATCAATCCTTACTAGCTCATCCCCAAGGCACAATAAATAATAAAATATGTCCAAAATAATATAAATGACCAAAACTGTCCTCCAAATCCATGACAGTCGAGCAGTAAATGACCTCCTGTGATCAATGTAGGCATACCCACATGGTGAAAACTGACTGGAAGATAGTGAGATCAACCTGGAAGATCTCTGTGAAAACCAAATGCCAAAACCTTGCCTCAATTGCCCAAATCGATTTCCTCAGTGACCACTTTATCCCATTTTTAAACTGCCTCGGTAACCGTGAAAGTGCCAAAACTGCCTCCTAGGGCATCTGCGCTGTCAATCTGAGCCCACCAGGCTCTCCAGAAGGGGGGGTAAATGGTAAAAACAAGTGGCTGGACCACCCCCTTCATCATCAGCGCCCTAGGTGAACTGGCCAATCATGGCCCCTGTTGCTCAGGCTGGGAAATCAGCCCCAAATCTGGTCAACAAGTGTAAAACTGCATCAATCACTGTCAGAAGTGCCCGGAACTGAAAGATAAGTGTCTCATTGGATCCAGAAGACCCAAATCCACTAGAAATGTGTACTCATACACCATGGGTTGCCCTCATGGGCCAGCTGTAGGGTCCATCATATATGGACAATGTATAATCTGCTGATCTGAAGTAATAAATACATCTGCTGAACTGGATCAAACATCATCTGCATCATATGTCCATCATATGATATCATCATCAAGCACGTGGGACCATCAATCATCATAAATAGGCATCTATACATGGCCCACATCATCACATATCCCAATAATATACAACCAAGGATAAACCACATCAGTAGACTAAGACATGCTTCTCTAATCATTTTCACAGCCAAGCTCAAAGTATAAGATCCATTCAGTGGCATTAATCAAGTTAACATATTCCTTTGTTATTTAAAAATTACTTGCACAATAGTTCAAATGACAAACTCACCCATTGGACATGGTCAAACTGCTAGTGAAGGGTGAAGGCTAGGAACAAGGTTGGGCAAGGGGTTGACTTGTCTAACTCAAATCAAAAATACTTTGGACTGGGAGAAAGGGGAAAGCTACAAACTCTGTGCTTGGACAAAATAACATGGGGGATGGCTGTGCCTCACAAATGGATAAGTTGTTTAGAGAGTGCTTATTCAACTTAGGCATCATGTCTACATCCAGTTGATCCAGGTTCATTAGGATCATTCAATTTTATTCCATGGCCTTTTTGGCCTACATAACCCTTTGGATTTCAGATGTGCTGAGAAGCACAACTAGTTGCAGCTTGCATCCAGGGCATGTTTTTTCAAATATACATAAGGTCAGCAATTGTTTAGATATAACTTTTAAGAAACATTGCTTTTTGGACCTTTCTTATACTCTTTGAGGAGTATTTTTAGCTGTTCATCGCTCTTGCCCTTTTTTTTTTGTTTCCATGGGCGAATTTTTAAGTTTCCATAGGTAGAACATGAGCTTTCAGTTTTAGCCAACAACATCTCAAGTGACTAGGGGGAGTTCGAGCCAATGCCAAACATCGGGACAACCGACCAGAATGATTTAGGCCTACAATCCAACTCACCAAAGGCAAGTTTTGTCACCAACTCAGAGCCGAGACACTGAATATACAGGGATGCGGTCCAAACACAGAGGTAGAAAAATAGGGAAGTCCTCAGTATCAGAAAGTCAAGTGAGATAGGTCAAGGTACAAAGTCAAACAGGAAGGTCATGTATGGATGGAGTCAGGTGAATATGAAGCCTACACTAGCATACAACTGGTGTCAGGAAAGACCATGTCTATGTAAGGTGGAAAACCAGTGGGTTTTGTTAAATGACCTAAATGTGCAAGCAATTGTCCATTTAAGATTTACAGTTCATTTTAAATAGTTTGCCACATCAGGACTAATACCAAGCAAATGCTGTGAACATGACTAAATCAACAAGATAATAATCTACAGTCAGTGATAACATATCCATAGATCATACAACATCATCATAATAATAATCATCATGAACCATCTGAAACACTGCTGCAATACATCTCTAAGCACTGAACTGAAACTGTATGGGATAAAGGGTCACATCGGTCATCAAATCTGAACTCTCAAGGCTCAGCCTTGACACAAGGTCAAACATAAATCTGAATAATATACTGCTCTGATCATGAGTGATCCAAAATATATAGCCATGCTCTGGAATAATGGAAGCTCTGGAATGTGCAGATATCTGCTGTACAAGAATAGTAGCCCTGCTACTATGGTGTGATAACAGGGCCATCATCTTGCCCCAACTCCTCATGAATTTGAGAGTGCACTGCACTGTCGCATTCCCACCACATGATCCAAACCCATGGCCCTATCGAGCGTGGGGAGAGAGTCCACACCCTTTGGACGAAGGCACGAAAGTCAATTGACTCCAAGTGTGGGACATTCGGTTTAAAAACTGAAGTCATAAGGGAATCTGTAGTCATTCCTATAGAGATCACTGATTGGATCGACAAGTGGTCTGACCCAGTAACATCCAATAGAGCATCCATAGAGTGAAGCTTGACTGAGAACACAACCTCCTCCCTATGCCCATAGAACCTGTCTAGCCGAGCCTATAGTCTGTCTTGACCCTGTCTGTAATTGGTCCAAGACCATCCACCATAATCCAACCCCTTTTGTTTCTAGTTGGGGTCAAAGATTTGAAGTGCATCCTTGCATCTACACCATGCTTGCTTTTCCATGTCACTGACCACTGAACCTTTGCCACCACCTCGATCACCCTCCCATTCGACAATGTTAAAGTCACCGCCGATGATCCACTCTACTGCTGGTAAGGAAGAAGCTATCCATTCCCGTAACTGACTCCTATTAGAGCTGCAGTTTGGGGCATAAACAACACACAAGCCAATCACTTGTTCCTAGACCAATAGAGTGATCCAGACACACTTTCCCCCTGGTCCAAGCCTGAGGCAACTACTAGACTTTGCAAAGAGGGCGAGAGGGAAATCACTACCCCACCACTCCCCTGACAATGGTCTGAGGCCCAAAAAAGGCCATTCCAGCAATAACTCATCCTATTCTGCAGCTCAAATCTCACTGACTTGACCTCCTATAAGAAGACACATCCGAATGGAAATGTTGCAAAACACTTTGAACACCCTGCTTTTTACTGGGAATCCGGAGACCCTAAGTCGATGGGTTCCTAATCCATGAATGCATGAAGTATTAGAAAAATGCTCAGCAAGTTACACTCCAAACATGCAAGTATTATCCATATGAGAGCACATCGATACCAAAACATCATGAGAGGCTATATCTCAAAGCTACTAGCATAAATACATCTTGAAAATCCTTCAACCAATTAACCAGGGCATCTTCACTGTGATGGTTGCATATTAAGTTGTAAGGAAATGATTGAGTAAGCCTGAATTGTCAGGTGATACTTGTTGCCAAAGCTGTCAATGAACTTGAGGGAGTGAAATAGGCTTATCTTTGACAACAGCTTTACGTAATGTTATTACTGTAACATGTCAGCGATAGTCTATGATGGGTCAGTGCCTTTCTGAATGCCAATGCTTTGTTTTTGCACCTGAGACTTGCCCTAGATAGCCTTATTTTTTGATGTTATATTTCTCAGTTTTAGTTACTTGCCCTACAAACAAAAAGTACAAGAGGAAGAGGTAGCCAAATTTTTATTTGTTCACATCAAGATGATATACATTTGATGATGGTCTAAAAGATAGGATTGGTGCAGCCCAAGTACTTTTTGTTTAAACTTTACAATGTAGCTAAGTTTCAAGGGATTCTTTTGTTCACACGAACAACTTGTTGAGCATTGCCAGTCTATGTTTTTGAGAGAATTTTGAATATCAACTGTTTGTTGCTACTTACAATTCTAATATACATAGGTTTTTTTTTTGGTTACAATATTTAATGTTGTTTTACTCTAATCACAGGTAGTTGTGCAAAGGTTGCCACAATGGAAGAAAAAATAGATGAAGAACTATTTATAAGAGAAGTTTTTATTCATATCGACCTTTTCTTGGAGTTCCTTGCTGCCTTGCTGCCTTGCTGCATTACTACATTGTAGAAGTAAATGGTTTAGTACATCTTTGTGAAGCTTGAAAATAAAATGCTTTTGTTTAGAGATTAGGCAGATCTGATAGAATATGTGGCTACACAATTCATTTGCTATAGATTTCTATTTCTAAATTATCAATGGTAAAATTGGATATGGGATTATGATATTGTACAAAGTACGGGTGAGGTGAGCTATTGAAAGACTAAGAATGCAGTGCCTTGAGTGATTATTTTCCTGAAGAACTCTGCACGCTTTGTAAATGATGCTCTTAAAATAAGCCATTTGGCATTCAGAAGAGCACATCATTGCATAGAGCTTGACATCATCTGAAATGTGACATGCAACAAGTACGATCATTGGGATTTAGAATGGCATATGTTAAAAATGAAGAAATATACAAAATGAATATTATTACACAGAAATCAGGCCAGGAAAAGGTAATTAACTAAGTTACCAGGATATAGATTTAGATATGGACATGACAAATTTTCAGAAAAAAAGATGGGATATTATTTGCTTGGATAAAACATATATGTATGTATGAATATGCATATATGTATGCAAACCACATACCAAGAAACATATCCAAGATTTTCTAGATATAGCTTACAACTATAACATAAACAAATGCTGTCAAGGATCCTTACTGTTATTTGGAGATTAACACATTCACTCATAGTTGTATTTGGAAAATAGGTGTCCTCTTATAATGGATACTTATAACGGATACTTATGAGGTGAGTAAAATTACGAGTAAGCATCCATTATAGATGCTTACTCATCTACAATTATAATGAGTAAGCATCTATAATTATGAGTAAATACAATTATGAGTAAGCATCAATTATAGATGTCAAGTTACAAAATTTACAGTAATATAAAGAACTTGGGTTTTAAAATCTGAATTTTAACTGTCCATTTACTTGGAAAGCTTAACAAAAGGCTCGAGGTTACATATATACAATGATTGAAAAAACCATTGATAAAGTTGGTTGATAAACTAAAGACTTCATAACTTCTTGAATAGCTTGCTTTTAAAAAGCAACTATATCTAAAGGAGAGAGCTATTTTATGGGATTTTCATTTCTCCACCTCAAAGTGGCAAAACATTGGGAGTTGTTGAATTAAAAGGGTGTTCTTGGATTAGGAGGTGCCACAGAATGACCTATCCCTTTTTTTTCCTTATGGCACCTATTCTTTTGTTCCTTGCGTATTGTCAAGGTTGCCATATCATTTATACATTTTTTTTTTCGAAGGACTTGTGGCTTCATGGTTTACCAACTTGTCTTAAAGAATTTTGAGATTAATTTATGCTTGAGTTAGAAGATCTACCTCCACATCTTGTTGCCACTTCAAGCAATTTCACGTCCTCTTTCTATGCAGTTGCACAATGATAGCCCCTAATCATCATTCTTAACAAGCAACTCCTCCCTTAAAAAGACTGTGGTGCCTACAAACTCCAAGAGGTCAACCATTCGATGACCCCTTGAGAATTCCTAAGCAATGTAATCGTTATTGTAGTCTTCCACCCCTTTTCCTTTTTGGTTGTCCATTTTCTAGCATTTTCGCAATTGTTGACGATGTTCATTTAGGTGATTCCTTGTTGGCAATTTTTAAAATAATTTTTATTTTTTTCCTATCACTTACGTGAATAAACTCCTTGCACATCATAGTCTATGCATCTTATCTTGATTTTTATTGCGGTACTGTTATCACCTAAACTGTAGTTACCCCTATGGATGTATCCACTCATGGATGGAAATAGGGAAGGGCAACTCAAAAGGTGCAACCACGATCACCTCGACCTCCAATATATGGTTGTCACGCTAGTCAAGGAAACCTTCGCTTTATGTCATCTAGCCCAGACAACAAAGGGGGAGACCCGATCTACTCCCGACAGGAGAGATCAAAACCAAGACACCAAATCAAGTTAATTCTAAGTGAAGTAAGGTGTATGGTTTATCCTAGACCTTAGGATGAAGTCACAAGACAAGTGAGGGGTTCAATGAGTATAGCTTTGGTCCATTGTTGATGTAAGAGTGACTTATGATATTTGAAATAGGATCCAGGGTTAAAGTACTAGTCAATGTGAGAAAATCCACTGCCTTGGGAACCATGTCCAATGCAGGGTAGTTTAGGGGTTGAATTGGGGCTAACTAGTAGAAGTGACAAGCTTGATCATGATACATGATGACATCAAAGGGTTTAGTTCACCACACCAGGGTCAAACCACAAGTTAATCCAACAATCTAGGAAAGTCGAATTGACTTGGAGAGAAACTAGTGCCTTGGGAATTGAGATAATGGAGTCAAAGTAAAGTTAACTTGTGGTTGAAGACTCCTATTGCATGAGACAAGTGGGCAATTAAAGTCTTGATCGATGAATAGGTCTAGATCTAGGTTTGACCTAAGTGGACCATGTTGTCCGCCAATATGCACACCAGCAGCGGAAATCTTTCGAAAGCTGTCTCTTCACTACACGTGAGAGAGGTGTGGCCTTGGGGGCAAGCAATGAGCCAGGTACTGTCACCTGAATCCCAGCTCCTCCATTTAGGCAAACTCCTAACGAAGCCAAGGGGGGTAGTCCCTAAAAGAGAGTTTCACTAAGGCTCTTTGTGTATTTAAGTGTTTTTTATGTAGTGATGCGGATGGGTGTTTTTTAGGAGTTTTTTGAGATGAGAGACAATATGAAACTCGAATATAAGACAAGATAACGCAATCCACGTTGCACATACAATATGAAAGATACACTTGGGCAATAAGTAAACCACTTTTCACGAAATATAACAGATAACTCCAATGTAGATATTTAAGCAAGCAAAATATGAGATAAAGGACCAGTGCCTTATGGAGTCAAGAATTAAATATGAATTGTGAAAACTTGATACAAGTGCTTGAATTTGAAGGTTTGTGAGAACGTTATGCAGCTTATCTTGGTAAATTCAAAGTTTTAGTTGTCTTGATTATTAGGATAAGACCAAAGGTATCAAAAGATGGTGGAACCTTGCCCAAGAAAAATACTGGCAACCCTAAGTGACCTGTCGGAAGCACCCAGATTCAAAAGGATAGGTGTCCAATGTTTGAACCGCCCCTGAGTCTGACAGTGGATTCTCGGCGCCACCTCTCGTGGGAAGAATAGTATTTTGCCTTGGTTGAGGTTTTGGGTAAAAATTTTAATTAAGTTATCGATCGTAAATTATCAAGTCTTCCACCTTTCTGAGTACTAGCCCAACTGTTTCCGGTTGGCAGAGCATACGGGTGTAGGACAGAAAGCAAGATAAATTAATTAAAGGGTGTGTGGGTGGAAAATTTTTATTATTAGAAAGCCTTGTTCAACTCTCCGACAAAGAGCGCTCTTGACTTGGTCTTATGACCACAGTTCAAGAGACTTGCTAGATTAACAATGCCTAATGCAGGGAAATGCAAGAAACTAAAATGCCCTCCGATAGAGGGTGCTCTTGACTTGGATTTGGCCAAGTTCAAGAGACTTTGGTTTATTTTAAGAAGCAGATAAAAAGTAGTAGCAGTATATCTCAGATTGAAACAGATTTTAAGCAATAGTATTTATCACAAGATATAAAATGCCACTAACAATAATGCTCGCAAGATAAATAAATCTAGTGTTCTACCACACAAACTTTAATCTACTAGGTGGGATTGATCCCCGAAACAGGATCAACCACTAGAACCGCCTGCACTTGAGAACCTCCAGCTAGCTGAAAGCTCTACCAAGGAAACCGACGGGGATGGAAGAGTAACCACAAATTATGTGGTCCTGCCCTTGAGACAAGGATACAACTTCCGGCTGAGGGCTTTGGAAGAGAAACAAGATAAAAATAAATGAGAAGTAAAGCTAACTACCAAAGAATCTCTTTCAGGTTCAAGACCCTACTCGGGAGAGCATGGGGGTAAGTGAATATGGAAGATAACTTTGAACGACTTACTAAGCAAAATGCTAATCTAAGAAAATGAGATCACAAATCTAAGCTAAATCAAAACCCCAAGACCCAACACTCCTCCCCAAATGGGGAAGAAAACCCAAGAATGGAGGACCTCTCCACTATAAATTTTATTAATCTGTTACAGATGCCTTGGGTTTAAAACCTTGCAAGGTCTTTTGAGAACGGTAATACTTGAAAAATTATTGAAGAAGATACAAATTTTACTTGCTAGTACAAAGAATAAGTATATCAAGATTGAGTCATTTTCATGGCTCCTTCACTTTATTTTGCGTTTGATCCTTTGTTTCAAGATCTTTATCAAGTATCTCTCTTTCTCAAATGACCTACACAAGTCCAAAACGTCTAAACAAGTTACCCATTAACCGTTAGCAAAAAACCAAAACTTGCAACTAGTTAAGTCTAGATTTGAAATATTTTTGTGCAATATTTTCTATCTTTTGGAAGATGTAAAAGTTTGTAAACAAAATACTAGCTACATGCAATCTATGATATTATGGATATGAAAAACGACCAAGTACTTAAAAGACGATGCAAGTTTAAACAAAAATGGCAAACCTCTTAGGACCTTGAGCTTTTAAAATACTTGCAAAATGAATAAACAAAAATTGAAGGGGCAGCCGATAAACCTTTACTTCATGACAGTCAACACACTGTTTTATATAGCAGCCAATGGATGTTTAGGACGTGACAGTCAACACATTAATTTGAATGGCAGCCAACAGTATTTTAGACCAAACAGTGTGATAACAGTCCTCTAGTATTTCATATGGCAGCCAATCATAAGTTGAACCAAAACAATGCTATCACAGTCCTCTAGTATTTCATATGGCAGCCAATCATAAGTTGAACCAAAACAATGCTATCACAGTCCTCTAGTATTTCATATGGCAGTCAAGCAATTTGTAGGACAGTCAACAAGAGTTGTAATGATGGCCAACAAGTCTAGGACAGTCAACAATGTCGAAGAGGCAGCCCAACAAGGATTTTACAGTCAACCAAAGTATATAAAGGCAGCCAATCAACACTACAAGATATGGAGCTCAATGCATGTTGATTAAGATTCGAGACTAGACAATAACCTGGGAAAAGATCTATGATAACACCCCTAACTAACTAAAAAACCCAACAAATCTAATCTAGCATGATATGAGTGTTTAAGTCTTGAAGTGCAAATTAGCTAATTTAACAAATTAACTAGATTCTAAATGATACAAAGCAAGATCTACAAATGCAAAAGACTAACACCTAGCTAACATATAATAACTTGATTCGTTTTTTGTTGTTTGTTTTGATGTGTTTTTTAAAGGTGGACGAAAGCTAGAAGTAGGGCAAAACAAAAATGGGAAAGAAGGGAGAGCGAATGGAATGATGGCAAAGGAAACCCGGATGAGATGGATGAAGGGAGAAGATGAATGGGAGTTAAACCAAAGGGTGAAGGATCTAATGCCTAACTCTAGTAACCAATTTTGAAAGTGAAGTTTTTTGATTGATGAGAAACCTGAGAAGAGCTCCCTAGCTTTCTTAAGATGAAAAGATCTTGAGATTATTGTAGATCCTGCAACCACAAAGTGTTAGGCCAAAACTTGAAGATGAACAAGGGTTTGATGCAACCGAGCTCTTACCCCTCTTCACTTTAAGCAACACCTAATCACAACCCAAACCACTCAACCAACAAGTGAGATCAACAATGCTAGTATGCTAGAAATATCAAGATTAGATCAACAATTTGTATAACCAACTACTCATGTCCATTTAGATCTTGATAAACTATGCATAAATAACCAACTTAAATTATAAATGGTTACTCTATTGTACTAAAAATAGTCGTCACAAGCTAGCCATTGATCAAATACTATGCATAATCAAGAGATGGGTTTAGAGAAGATGTCACCTCAACAAGAGATGAATTCACACCAAAGATTGAAAGCTCATGGACCTCCAAAGTCGAAATCTTTATTGAAAATATCAAGCCAAAGCATGTTACAAATTTGTGTAGAGTAATCTTGCATCAAAGTCTCCATGAGATAATAGCCCCTAATCGGCCTCTCTTTATACTAAAACCAATAAGCTAAACCCTAGGTCGAATTTGGCAATGGCATGGAGGTCAAATTCCAATCAACAAAGGCTTGGAGCAAATAGACAATGCTAAAGTCGAGTTTGTTGGTTGGTGAAAAGGAAGAGGTGGCATGGCTCGAATTGGAGGAAGGTATGAGATAGGAACTACAACCAATTAGCATGCTCCAACTAGGATCCACGTGAGGCATGGTAGGTGCGAGTTAGAGATATGTGGAGGGGCGAATCAACAATGTGATGGCATGTGGCAAAAGGGTAGGCACTAACTCGAAAGTTTGATGGGAGCCAAGTCAATCAAAGACATGTGACCAAAAAACACACCCTAACTAAGCTCCACGTGATTGCACAAGGGGATTGACGTGAGCATCTAGTAGATATGCGAGTGGGTTGTGTGGAGAGAAGTGGAGGGTAGTGGGTGCTAACTCGAACCTAAAGGAAGCCAAGACCACTCATGATTGCATGGGAATCATCACTAACCAACCAACAAACTCCAATAATGCTAGAACTCGACCTTGATGGAGAATGACGTGAGGAATTAAGGGAAATGCGAGCTAGTTTAGGTGGAGACACGTGGTAATGGTAGGTGCAACTCGAATCACAAAGGGAGCCAAGCTAGGGTGGATGAGATGAGTCAATAAGGCGCCTACCTCATGTTTTAAAAGCAAGTCACCAACCCAACCATGAATTGACACATCAATAAATCGATTTTCTCATGAAAGAGGGTGAATTTGCTCAAGAAGATCCTTTCCCGGTGACTGGATGGATGACTGGGTGGGCTTGGAGTTGATTGGAATCTTCCTAAATGCTCATTGCCATGTCATTTAGCCTTTTATTTTAATCAAATTGATTAATTTTGGAGAGATTTGGATTATCTCCAAAATAATCAATTTTATTATTTTAATTAATAATTTCTCTGTAAATGGCTTTTCAGAGAAAATATTAATTATGAGGCCAAATTGACATCCGAAAGTTGGGTTTAGCTGCTCCATGGGTCACGTGTGATTTTTGGCTTATGAAACGAGCCATCAAACACTATGTTCGGACCTCGGATGACTGACATATTACAGACTCAAATTTCTCTATTTAAACTATAGAGAAATTTAATTAAAATTTAAAAAATAATTAAAAAATAAAAACCCCAATTTCGACGCGTCCGGTAAAATTTTTTCGAAATTTTTTCTGGGGGTCCTAGAGACTTAGGACATGACCAAAACCTATTCTAATAGTGTCTAGTAGGTTTATACATTATAGTTGGACCCTAATAACCCCCCATGGCCAAATTTCCAAAATCGGGCATTCCAGCTTTGGAGGAAGCGGGAGAAAAACCAAGAGATTATATTTCGCCTGAAGCAAAGTATAATCTGACAGTGAAAAAACTCCCTGGAATACCTTAGTTGTTTAATCCAGTCATGGGGAACCGAGACACTCAGACCCTACTAGCACACTTTGATACAAACCCCCATGGGGCCATGGTCAAGTCGACTCAAAAACAAAACTGGCTAGCCAAAACTGGCTAGACCCAAATATAATGAAACCCAGATACTCTGGAAGCGAACACTGAAGTGTTCCAACACTGGCGGCTCAATAAGGTTTCAACTATTGTACAAATCAGTTGATAACAGACCACAATCCCTTAAAACAAGGAATGCTATCCCCAAGGCAAGATTTGATGAAATGACACACTAGACCTAGGTTTTGAATTATGCCCATTCCAAATCCACTGAAATCTCAAGTACCCATGTCCTAGAAGTGGGCCAACTCACTTCTCCAAGGTGGTGCGACTTTACCCAAGGAGGCCTAAAAGTGGGATAAATCAGTCAAGACAAGTCCAAAGGCATCCAAATTTTAGATCCAAGTAGTTTAGGCAAGTGAGAGTATGGATCTATAATTTTAAGGCAATCCGATGGCTAGATCTTACTAGATCTGAGTTTGAAGATACCAAGTGGTCCAAAATGGGGATTAAATCCCTTAAGATGTGGAATAGGGCCCACAAGGTAGAAATCAGAAAAGTGGCAACCTGGGGGTAGGTTATTGGATGTGTAGATCATGAAACAAGCGGGATCTCAACTACCCATCAACTGGATCTAGGGTAACTCACCTTCCCCAAGGAGCGTGACCTCACTTGGAGAGGCTAAGTTGGCCTGGGAAGGGGGTCAAATGGAGGCCAATCCTCACCAAACTATAGATCCGGGATGCCGTGGATACTATAGAGGTGGGTTTTCAATATTACACCAACAACCCACTAGATCTTAGTAGATCTGAGAAAATGTAACAATGAGGGTTTGAAGAAATAAGGGTTTTATGAATTTATGAGCTATGTCAATGGATTGGATCAAGATAAGAGAAACAAACCTGTGGATCTTACCTGGGTAACCTTGTAGATGCCTTGATGATGATGATCTATGCAAACCCGATCAATTTGAGAAGCTTTGAGGTAGTTTTCTATGAAGTCTATTTAGTCCAAGAAGCCAATATGCTCTCTCTCTTGCACAACAAACATCAACAATATCAGATTTGATGCAATCAAGAGATAAGACTAATTCCACAAGAGAAGTAACAGAAAGATAGCATAGATCACAATGATACTAATGATAACCCCCTGATACAAGCAAATGCCAAGAAAGTCGATTTGAAGAAGCCTTGCAAAATTGCCCTTGTTGAAGTCGCCCTCCTGTAGACAAGACAATGATTTCCAAAAAAGATAGATCTTACCACAAATTCCAAATGCTAGGTTGCAATAGACTTTCCAATCACCATCTAAGAACACCAGATGCAAAGGAGACCACAAGAATTTCCACAAGAAAGTTTTTCTATACCAATAATCCAAGAGCCAAAGACCCCTTACAATGAGAAGCTCTCTCCTTTAAATAGGAAGGAGAGGCATCAAAATCTTAACCACTTTTTGAATGAGTGGCTAAGATTAAAAGATACAAATGTCTAATCAATGGTTGAGATGAGCTCAACAATAAAATACATGGATCACTCATAAAATATGACATAAGTGGACAAAATCGCCCTAGAAGAGGGGAATCCCACCAAATCATGATGACAAAATATAATAAGAATCTTATGGTGGGTGCAAGGGGTAATTTTAGCCACCCTTGGTCAATCCCCATAGCACAATAATAATAAAATAGTCATCAATATACCAAATCGTGCCTCTATGGTCAAATTGTAGGCCTCAAAAGACATCAGAAATCATTAGAAAGTGTCATAAGTGATGGATGCGGGCCCCGATGAAGCTGAAACTGCTGGAGGAGGTGCGGAAGACATAAATCCATCATCACTGATCATCCCATGCCAAGAAATTGCCTCAGTGGCCCAAATCGAATTCTTCAATAGCCATTTCTACCAATCTTGAAATGCCTTGGGAAGCGTGAAACTGCCCCAAACTGCCTCCTGGAGTGCCTGCGTTGTCAAGGTGAGGGCACCAGTGTGTCCGGGAGGGGGTTAATATGGTAAAAACAAGTGGCTGGACCACCCCCTCCAAGCACAGCGCCCTAGGTCAACCGGATAAAAATCACATCCGCTCTGATAGGGTCTCCGACAGACCAAAACTGCACTGGGATAGCCTACTGAGGCCCAATCATCACTGTAAGTGCTCGGAACTGAAAACAAACTGTCTCATTGGACTCAGAAGGTCCAAATCCATCCAAGATGTGTACTCATACACCATATAAGTCTCTACATGATCAAAATATATATCCAATATACTGGAACAGGTCAAATAATAATAATCTGTAAATGATCAAATACTGCTGTAAACCATGAATCATCATCATAACCCTGTAGCTGTTGCATATAATCATCATATATATGTACATAGACCATATATCATCTATCCATATCATCACAAGGTCCAACCATCTCATGTCCTATGGATGACCTTGGTTAAACTAGGTTTGACCAAGTCAACATGACCAAATATAACTCAGACCATCATCGGAAGCTGCTGCAAAGTGTCAAAGGTTAATGCATGCTCTACAACTTATTCAAATAACAATTATAACACAAAGTAATCATTACTGGCGATCTAAATCCAAATATATAATTTCATTAATTATTATTATTACTCAGACTAGACTTTCAAGATCATACTCACTTCATAGCTGTGATCAATTTGCTAGTGAAGGGTGAAGGCTAAAATAACTGGCTAGGCTAAGGGATGACTTGACTGACTTAACTTTGTGACACTTTGGCACAGGGAAAGGGAATACACACCGGAGTATATACTGAATGAGCAACAACACAGGGAATGGCGGTGTCTCACAAATGGATGAGTTGTTCAAAGAGGGTTTATTCACCTTTAACAGATGCGCACAATCCATAATACAAATGAGGCCAGCAATAATTTAGATATAGCATTTAAGTTCCATTGCTTTTTGGGCCTGAAGTTTCCATAGCCTTGATCTATGTGTGTTTATAAACAAATTGCATAGATTTACATTTATTTTAGGCTTTCTGCTGCAGGTGTGTTTTTAAGGCACTTGTTTACCTGAGCACTTCTAGGTGTGTCACAGACAGCTTGTTTACCTAGGCATTTACATTTCCAAAAAATATAACATTTTATTTTCATGGCCATTTTCATTTGGCATGCCTTTCATGCATGTGTGTTGAAAAACACATTGCATGAATGGGCTTTTCATACAAGATATAGCATTTCATTTTTTCCAGATTTTGTATTCATGGCAGCACTAAAAGTTTCAGGTTTAGCCAACACAACTTTAGTGACTAGGGGGAATTCACAAGGAACTCCAACTCACCATAGGTAAGTTTTGTCACCAACTCAGAGCCGAGACACAATAAACAGGGAAGCTCATCCAATACAGAGGCTACAGTGGGGAAAAGATCCTCCATGTCACTAGTCAAGTAGTAAGTTAGGGTGATAAACTAAAAGGTAGGCAATGGATGGATGAAGACGATGAATAATGGAGCCAACACTAGCAAGCCAAGGTATGGTGGAATGATCACCTCTATTCTCCCTAAGGAGAGTAAAACCAATGAGTATGAATAGTGAACTTCTAAGTCTGAGTAGGGACAATATAATATATATAGTAAGATCAACCAGGTCCACATATCTATATGATCGCCAGATCATGACACTAAGTGCTAAGACATGCTATAAGAATAAGTATAAAAGCAATATAACCATAACACAATGATATACATGTTGAGTCATATACCTGAATGCTCATCAACCTGCACCATCATCTGTCCTCTGAAACTGTTGTTGTAACTCTGGGCACTACCGACTGCTCTGTACCAATGGTATAATGGCTACATCGGTCATCTCTCTGAGTGTCCTGAGACTCAGTCATGGCATGGGGAATACAACTGCTGTCCAAAATCTGATAGTGATCCAATATAGATGCTCATCTCAGCATCTCAAATGTAAGGGAATTGGCTGAATAGTGTACTGGCATCAGAAAAATAATGTATGGTAGCTCGGCCACTATATATGTGATAACAGGTTCATTGATTAACTTGTTTAATCTAACGATTTTAATCTAGGATATTTTTTCTTATTCTATTGTATTATACCAATCCTTGAATCTCCTAATCTATTCTATCATATCGAGACTAGTGCTCATTGTCGATCCCTTCCAACTTAATTTTGGCCTTAGTGCCAACCCATTATGGTCATGGATGTTCACAAGTCCTTTGGATTTGAAATTAACCACCACAAGGATGTGTCCTTTCTATCGTTAATGTTGCACACAAGAATAAAATGAAATTTATTCAAAGTAGAGTTCTTACCCAATCGTGGGTTTTCTACTATAAACCACGATGGCATATTTTGTACATGTTGTTTGTTGTGTGCTAGTGTAGGCATTTAAATATGCAAGTTTAAATCTTTTAACACAATATCTGAATCAATAATGTAGGTTACACCATTAGCCCTATAGCACAATAGTTTGCACTATTGGTTGAGGTACGTAGTGAAACATTTGCATGAAGCCTTTGTGCTAATGTTTGCTTGTATTGCTTCAAGTTGAGGATTGTTGTGTGCGCAACTGGGTGTTGGAAAACATAGTGATTATGTGTGTTGATGCATTGTAACATGCTTGGCAACTAATATGTGGAATTTCAACAAAAAAAAATGTGGAAAGTTTCTACTATCTCATAAATGATGGAAATTAGAGGGTGGCACACAAAAATGATGTGCCTATGAAGAGAATCGCGTTCCTTTGCTTGTTGTTTAGATTCATAGGTAGATTTGTTGATAAAGAAAAGACAACTGTGCTATGTAAGTGTGGTGAAACATTGTGCATGAGAACAAACCTATAAGCTTGCTCGTTTTGATTGAGTGCTATGTTGTGCATGAAATTGTTTCATTGCAAGTTGGTGTTTGCGTTGTTGTGTTATGTGGATTTGCTAAGTGTTTCCAGATGGTGTGTTAACTGGCAAGTGTAGTGTGCAAACACAGTAATGGCTTAGGTGAGATCACATAATGAGTGTAGTAGATGTTTTAAGAGGTTGTGCAGTCCACAAACAAATAAGATAACTTGCATGAAAGGGCCTTGTAAGAAAAGGGGCCAATTGTTGTACACAAGGCGAGAGTCATATGATAGGTTGCAATTCAAGGGGTCCTTGTGATAGTGTATTTGTATAGTTGGGGTAGTTTAAAGAGTCTTGGAGAAAAGGTGTGATAGGCCCACAAGAGATTTCATGGTGGTTGTTGAAGTTGTATTCCTTTTTATTTAATGGCAAATAAGTAAGAAAAAAACTCATTATTGGAGAAAACAATAGACAATGTTAGGATCGTGAGAAGAAGCAAAAACCAAGAGCATTGTTTTCTTCTGAGAGCGCTGGAATGATAAGGCCTTTTTTTGTAAACAACACTATGGCGGTATACGTATGCACAAGCACTTTAAAAAATGTGGATCTCTCAGATACTTTGAATTTGCTAACCAATTGGCATTGATGTTTTTTGAAGGGATTGATGATGTGTTGTTGCTTTATCTTAGAAAACTCCAGTTGTTGATTGCTAAAGACCGATGGCATAGACTTGTAGAAATTTCATAAAATGAGGTCTCTTTTCCAAATTTAGAAACTTCACTTCTTCAGAGGTTCAAAGGATCCAATCCCTATGATTGATCATCCTTTCGACTGAACTGAAATATAAATTACAAGAACAAACAATGGACAATCTTTCACTTCAAATAAACCCCAAGACACTAGGCAATCCAAGAGAGAAGATACCAAATATATGCAAACAAGTTTCATCCCTTTAGGGCTATCTTTTTATGCATAAACCATGTCTGAATTCACTACAACAATAAATTTGTCCTATTAACTTTGATATACATGTTAAATGCCTTACCAATTTCAACCTTAAACCTATGTCATATCAACATGAATTATAAGTGTTGAAAATGACCAAAACATGAAGACAATGATAATTGAAAAGCAAATATGCAATAAGACAATTTTGGACAGTTGAAAAATATAGAGAGAGAGAGAGACACAACATGAATTTTAAGTACATACTCTTAGCTTATCACAAGTTGGTGCAACCCTCCAAGGTTTGAAAATCCTAGTTAGAGAAAACTAAGAAAAAATGTAGCTCCACCAAAGATACTCCAACTGTTGGTTTTTGGAGTAATGGAGGACAAGTGTTTTGCATGGCTTCAGTGTTAGAAGCATGCATGAGATGTCCAATATTTACCTTTTTCACTTTTCTGAAAAGTGACTTTTATTATTTTTAGGTGAAAAAGTCAATTAATTAATTTTATTTTATTTTTCTAAAGTGAGTTTGGAAAAATATTCCACGATGGAATTAGGGTTTTGGAACCCTAAAAGTCACTAGAGGATTATAAAAGAAAGACATAGGGTAAAGGAAAAAACAATTGACACATTCACTCATTCAGAGATTGACTGAGAGGGAGCATATATTCTTGAGCAGCCAAGGATGAAGAACTAGGGCGTAAATTCCAAGAAAGAGGGTGCACTTTCCTAAGTTGTGAGGATAGAGAGGAGGGAACAAATTTTGAGGTAGTCGTGAGGGCTAATGTCAATAGATTTTCAGCAGCAAAGAGGGTGCACACATCCCAAGGAAGTCGTATAACAACAGACTGTACAACAGGGGTGCACGTGTGAGCTGAGGCATGCTTTCCTAGGAACAATTTTGTAGTTGCTTTTGCTCCATGAAATCAACCAAGAGATTTGGCATGCATTCCAAGGCACCAAGTTTCTTATTTGTGAAAAATTCTGTTGTAATAATTTCCTCTATTTTTACTAGCACGATTTTCAAGAAAGCTCCATTTTGCTGGTTTTTCCCAATTGAGTTTCTAGGGTAAAAAGTACTGTCTACTATGTGATTGGTTTCTTGTTCCGCTGAGTATATTATTAGTGTTATTGAGATTATGTATTGTTGTTCATAAAAATCAGATTTAGGAATTTTTATACTGTGCATGCATCTGTGTTAATTTATCAGAAGTTGCAATCAAGTTATAAGCTCTAAGAAAATTACCATGGTATCATAGCACTAGCCTCTGAAAGAAGCTAAGACAGTTTGCATAGTGATCTACAGTTTGTTTTGATCCAGAGGGTTTGAAACACAGGTTATTAGATTTACAGGGACATGGCGACAAGTCTGAGATTTGAAGATTGGTTGGAGGGGGTGGCTAAATTCAGCCCCTGGAAGGAGAGGATTACTCTATTGTTGAAAGAGCATGAGTTGTGGGACATTGACAAAGCATCTGTTACTCTTCCTATAGATCCAACAGACTTGGTCACTTACAACAAGAGAAAGGTAAAGGCCGAGTGGATCCTTTTAGATGCTGTGAAGGATCACATGATTCCGCATGTGACCAGAAAGACACATGCCTACGAGATGTGGGAAGCCTTGATTAAACTTTTCTAGAGTGGCAACGAGAATAGAAAGATGGTGCTACGGGAGAAGCTTCATAGTTTCAGGATGTCCAAAGGTGAGTGTTACACATAAATCTTGCCATCATAAGACTCAGTGCAAACATCCCTGAAGTTTCTATGACTAGGAAGTCAAACTTGAGAAGTTACTGACCACCTTACTATAGGGTCTAGTTGGGCCGGCACAAGATGCTCCCTAACAACCAGCACCCAACTAGGCCATGCACAGTTTATCCCTTGATGAGTTGTGTCGTCGGCTCATGTCACCCTTGTGTAGCATGCGCCGACGCAGGTTGTCCTAATGCAACTTGCACCGAAGTCAGTTAATGTGGATAAAGGGCATCTTCGAGCGATTTCTCGAAGGTGTGTGACTTGGATCTCTATCCCTAGCTTGTAGTTGAGCTGGCATTCGGTTCCCTAACCCCTTGGGAGGATCCCTTAGTCCTCTTCCACTATTTCTCAACCTATCATATCCTTCTAGTCCTATATATATGAATCTCTTCTCCATTCCAAAGGGAGGAAGGCTATAGCATCCATATGCTGGTGGAATAAGCTTAGGAGATCATCATTCATCCATTGGAGGCACCCATTTCTCCTTAGAGGCATTGGCTTGGCTTGTTGGAGGAAGATTGCAACGTTAGGGCTTGGTTGTAATCCTCACTCTTCTTTGTATTTCCACTTTTATACAGCAATACAAAACTCTTTCCATAAATGTCTTGTTGTTTATTTGATATTTATAGTTTACTTCCTTAACCGTTTACTTAGATCAATTACTGTGTAGATGTGTTATTACTGCTTGTTTTCCTTTTGCATGTTCTGACAGGCCTTGCAACTTTGGATTTGACGACCGTGGAGCTTGGAGTGACGAGGGAGAAAGAGATCTACAGATCTGAAAGGTAAGATGTTCACATCACTTAATCTCTAATTTGATCTAGAAAGGTAGATTTGCATTATGTCTGATTTGTTCTAGATTCGTATTGAACTAGGGAGATCATGCCTTAAGTCCACTTTCGGTAGATTGTTCAGTAACAAATTTGGCGGCCATACTGGGGAGTACATGCATTGTTTTTAAGTTTTCAATTTGAAAGTCATTTTCTCTGATTTCTTTATGAGCCATTTCATTTTCCTCCTAAGCCTTTTTCGCTAGCAGATCTTCTCTTTGAAGTGTCTGTTGACTTCCTTTGAGTCTGTATGTATGATTACCAAACCTTTTGATTGCTCATTTTTGGAGATCTTTTCATCCTTGCATGGGATTTCGCTCGACAGACCTAGGTAGTATAGCCAGAGCATTGTACCCTGACGGGCGCAATCGGCTTCTCTACAACCTGCGCCTTCGACGATTAGTTCAGTTTTGCATCCTGCGCCGCTGACGCAAGTCACATACCCATCACTTGCGCCGAGCGCTTTGAGCCTGACCGCATACTGGGTCGAGCAGTCAAGCCTAGTGCTTGGGACATCCCTCCTCCATTTTTGAGTTTGGTTTGATTTGCAAACCACTTTGTACTGTACTTTCTAGTCAAAGATCTTTTGATTTTGCATTGATATTGTTTGGATCTGTTTGGATTGGTTTTGGGTTCCATTTTGGACGAGTTTGAGACTTGGTAGTGGTGGACACTTTAGTCTCCCCCACCTTCATCCACTTGACCTTGCTTTCCCTCCTCTCCTCACCTGATCTAGTCTTTGCATTGGATTTGATCCCAAACCTCTTTTTGCACACATTATTTAGTGTTGCTTGCATCCGGTTGATTTTGAGTTTCTTGGGTGTTTTTTCAGTTTATTGCAGTGCTTGTCTTTTTCTTGAGAATTTTTGACTGATTAGAGTGCTCCAAATAGTCTCTTTTGTTCAGCCATTTATGTTTGAAAGTGTTATTATTATCAAGTGTTATCTTGGTGCATTCATGGGAAAATCAAAAAGTGCTTCATTTTTTACCATTTTCAAGCTCATTTGAGAATTGTATAAAAAAGTTGTTTCATGCGTTGGAATTTATCATTCATGAATCTTTTGAAAAGTTTGAAAAAGAGGTTAATCGCTTGTGTTTTTCACAAATTATGAGCCATTCATTTTCTTGAAAGATCCAAGTGAAATTGAAGTTTTGCAAAAGTGATTCCATGCTTAAAGAAGTTATATGCATTTTTGGTTTTCGTGCTTTTAGGCTATCATAGTGAAAATTGAAGAGTTAGTGTGCTCTAAGTAGAATTTCTCCCTTTTCACCACTTAGTTTCATTCTAATTGGAAAGACAAAAGAAAATGCTTTGATTTGGTTTGATGTGTTGTTGATTTTCATGTTTTGCTCGAAAAAATGAAAAGAGTACTTTCATTGTCATTTTTGGTAGATTTGGGAGTTGTTGAAATTTGTTGTTTTGGTAAAACCACTTGGAAAAAATTTCTCCTTCCCGTACATAGATTTCATCAAAAGAAAAAGTGCATTTCTTCATGTAGTTAGGGCTTGCATTATGCTTACGTTTATGTACTCACCTCATACATTCACCTAACCGTCCAGATAAAATTAACAGTAGAACTAAGTTAAAATCTTTAGTAACTTGTGTGTTAAGTTAGAGACGTGTTCCGACGTCTTAAAACATGGCAGCTGTCGTTACTTGCTTGCACTGCATTCCGGGGGTATTGTAGTTCTTCCACGTACCGACCAGTATATCAAAGCTCTTTCACGTACCAACCGGTATATCAAAGGCTCTTTCACGTACCTTAGGGTATATTGAAAGGCACTTCACGTACTCGGCGTATATCGAAAGGTGTTTCACGTACTTGGTAGTATATCAGAAGGCTCTTGCCGTACGGTTGTGCACTAGACATCACCAACACAGATTTGAGCTCCCACGTACCTTGAGTATATCGAGAGACACTCTTAGGATTCCTGAAACCAACTGAGCTAACCATTTGGTCGTCTTGGCAGAGCAATACACTGAGAACATCACTCGGGCAGCTACTACGCACATACTATCAGGTAGTCGGGTTATATGGTTAGGGGTACGGTCCTAATCCAACCTGGTTAGTGATCTGAAAAATTGGGCCGAGTATAATTGTTGGACCCTGGAGTATATCGCGAGTTGTGAAGCCTTGACAATCCCGTGAGGTTCCAGACTTTTGAATCCACACCTATCACATAAGTTTGCTTGCAGCCTTAGTTTGTGTAGATTTTTTCTGGACTGCTTTTCTTTTGTTTAGCATACTCTTAGGAGAAACTCTGGTTCAGTCACTCTGGCTAACTTCACTTGGAGAAGGTCCCGCAGAATTTTAAACTTACCACTCGAATATCCCCTTAACCATGAGGTAATTTTGAGGGTAAGAATGGACCCACATGTCACGGTCGTGTCACCTGAAGTAGAAAACCCTACTATTGACTTGGGGGCACAAATGTTTCCTCCAGACTCACCCACCTCCAACCCCTCAAGGGGATAAGAGGCAGAAATTTCCACTTCACAAGACGTATCTCTCCCTCCTGCGCTGTTGAGAGAGCCTAGATCTTTGGAATGGTTAAATTCCACCCAGGACTACCCTATATTAGCTACATTTGGTCCAGTTGCAACCTTTTGGGAAACATCTCTAGGTCAACAAGTGGCTCATTTGGCCATTTCACCACCTCCCAGTTGGGCCACTCCTGACGTGATTCTAGCACCCTTTCGGAATCGCCTGGACAGATTACGTGCCATGGGCGATGAATTTCAAAGACAAAGTCTTTTACAAAGGGTTCAAGACCCGAAGTTACCCGCATATCGACAGATCCCGATTCGTTCTTTATCTTATGATTCACCGGAACCATCCATCCACAACATGACCACTTATGAACTTGGTCAACCCTCACTTCCTGCAAGTACACCCCTTGGACAGGAGACCAGTTCTATACCCCAAATGACTTAACCTGTTGAAGGACAATAGTCCAACCCTCCTCTTACTACTACGGGAACATTACAAACTCCTCCCCCACCCCAAAAATCGGGGGGATGATACTCTTTACCTCCTACTTTCCTTACAAGTAATGTTAATCTCGTAGCAGATAATCAACAACCCATTTTGGGTCAACCATCGATTAGTGGTCAGCACGTTGTTACCGGGGGGAAACCCCCGTCTCCTAACCATAATATTGGAGGAGGAATTACTATCGGTCATTCTGTTGGAACTTCCTTTTCCGCTGGAGCATCCACCATGGGATTATCTCATGTTGGGGGACCTGTTATCACACAACTCGTAGTTGTCCCTAGTGGTATCCCATCCGGGACGGGAGAGGAGATGGACAACTAAAGAGGTGACCCAAGAGATGCCATGGTTCCCAATGCAAGCAAGGAGTCACGTCAACCGAGGCATTCTTCACTTTAGATCAAGATGAATCAAGACCTAGGGGGAGACCCTATAACCAATCAAAGATGATTGGACCCAAACAAAGGTTCCTAGGGATATGTAAAAGATAAGTTACGGAAACCAATGCAAGGTTAGGTGGACCTAGAAGTTTAAATGTAGTTGAAAGAGGCTTAGAGAATGACTTATGTTTCAACAAATGAAAGATTTAGGCCACATGATGAGGTAAGATGACAAGATCTAGTACCATGAAATACATAGGTGGGGCCCACTTCCTTGGGATATGGAAATGGCTCAAATGGGACCCACAAGGTGAAGTTAAGGGTGTAAATGGTACTAAGGGGTATGTTACGAGTAGATCTATGGATCTAAAGTGAAATTAGAGATACCCACATATGGGATCTAGGAGATGACACAACTCCCAAGGAGTGCGAATTGCCCTAGGTGGACTAGTGCCTTGATGGATGGGCTAATGGAGTCAAAAGAGATGTGGAAATGTAGATCGGGACACCTAGAATGCAAATCAAGTGGGCTATTCAAGATGTGATGGTTGGATCTTAGTAGATATAATATTTCACTATGTGACCCAAATGGACAACAATCCCCAAAATGAGGAATGATACCCCCAAGGCAGAACTTCACAAAGTGAGATACTAGGTAGGGGTTTCAAGGTATGCTCTTTTCAAATCAAGCGGGATCACAACCACCCATGTCCTAGAAGTGGACAAACTCAAACACCCAAGGAGTGCGACTTTGCCCAAGGAGGGCTAAATGCATGGAATAATGTGTCAAAACAAGTCACAAGGCCACCAAAGTTTAGATCCAAGAAGTTTAAGCAAGTATGAATGTGGATCTTGAAAATTAGGGGCATCCAATGGCTAGATCTCCACTAGGGGTAGGTTATCAAGTGAGGAGAGTTTGAATCAGTTGGGATCTCACCTACCCATGTGTTAGATGTAACCCAACTAGCTTCTCCCAAGGGGTGCGATTTGCCTCAAGAGGGTTATTTTGCCTTGAAAAGTGTGTCAAATGGAACCCAATCACCCCCAAACTATAGATCCGAATTGTCGTGGATGCTATAAAGGTGGGTTTTCAATACATTTTCAAAAGCTAGGCTAGATCCAAGTAGATCTAAGAAAAAGTAAAAATAAGGGTTTTAATCAATTAGAGTTTTTATGATCTAGAAGTTAGGGATAACCAAGGAAGAAGAAGACCATACCTTTGGAGCATACCTGAATGAAGAGATGAATGCTAGTTGAGATGAGGATTACTTTTGCCAAATATCAAATGAAGAATTTGTTTGAAGCCCTCTTGCCAAATCGATTTTCTCCAAGCCACATGTGTGTCCCTCTAACCTGTCAAAACCAAGGAGCAAAGCATCAATCAGTTTAACATGTTGAAGGTAGATACAAGCAAGAGAGAGATAAGCAAAGAATAGTTGGCACAAAGACAAAACCACTCCCCATTTAACCAAAACGTCTTCCTCCAAGCTTGAAGGGCAACCCTCCCCACCAATTCGCACTTGTCAAAAACGTCCTCTTAACCTGTAAAAAAAGTATGGCAACATATGCAAGATAGCTAGGAGAGATCCTCCAGGGAAACGGACAAAATCATTTACAATCAAAGCAACCAACATCCACTCCAACATCCAAGCATGTACTCCAAAAGATAGAAATTTTATTCCAAGAGCCAAGAGCCAAATTCTCTAGATGATTTTACAATGAGGGGGTCTCCTCCTTATATAGGATAATAAAGACCGAAACCCTAGATCTCAAAACCACTTTATGAAATGAGTGGTTGAGATTAAAAGATCTCAATACATGATCAATGGCTAAGAATGAATCATAACCATATAACACATGGATCACTCAAATATGATGCCGTCATAGCTAAAAGGTACTCATGGAAGGTGACGTCATTCACTAGAGGGGGTAAAAGTAAAAAAGCCCACCTCATATGACTAGGACATGACACATGGAGCTCATGGTGGGGCTAGGAGGCATCAATCCTTACTAGCGCATCCCCATGGCAAAATAAAATATAATGATATGTCCAAAATAAATATAAATGATCAAATTTGTCCTCAAAATCTGTGACAGACAAGCAGTAAAAGGCCTCTTGTGGCCTCTGTGGACCCACCCAAGTGGTGAAAACTGGATGGAAGATAGGGGTTTCACCCTGGAAGACCTCTTTGAAAACCAAGTGCCAAAACCTTGCCTCAATTGCCCAAATCGAAATCCTCAGTGACCCTTTTATCCCATTTCTGGACTGCCTCGGTAACTGTGAAAGTGCTGAAACTGCCTCTTAGGGCACCCGCGCTGTTAAACTGAGCCTACCAGGCTTTCCAGAAGGGGGGATAAATGGTAATAACAAGTGGCTGGACCACCCCCTCATCATACAGTGCCCTAGGTGAACTGGCCTCTCATGGCCCCTTCTACTCAGGCTGGGAAATCAGCCCCAAATCTGGTCAACAAGTGTAACACTGCATCTATCACTATCAGAAGTGCCCAGAACTGAAAGATAAGTGTCTAATTGGATCCATAAGACTCAAATCTACTAAGAATGTGTACTCATACACCATGGGTTGCCCTGATGGGCTAACTGTAGGGTCCACCATATATGGACAGTGCATAATCTGATGATCTGAAGTAATAATAAAACCTGCTGAACTGCATCAATCACCTTTTGAATCATATGTCCATCATATAGTATCATAAATAGGAGTATGCAGGCCCATACATCATCATCAATAAGCCTTCATGGTTCACATCATCACGGATCCCAAGAAATGACCATAGTCAAACTAGGTTTGACTAGTCCATATATAACCAAGGATAGATCGTATCAGTAGACTAAGACATGTTCCTCTAATCATACCCACAACTTAACTTAAAGTATAACATCCATTCAGTGGCATTAATAATGTTAGCATATTCCTTTGTTATTTGTAATTACTTGCATAATAGTTTAAATGACAAACTCACCCATTGGACATGGTCAAAATGCTAGCAAAGGATGAAGGCTAGGAACAAGGTTGGGTAAAGGGGGTGACTTGTCTAAACTCAACTAAAAGATACTTTGGACTGGAAGAGAGGGGAAACTACAAACTCTGTGTTGGACAAAATAACATGGGGGATGGCTGTGCCTCACAAATGGGTAATTTGTTTAGAGAGTGTTTATTCAACTTAGGCATCATGTCTACATCAAGTTGATCCAAGTTCATTAGGATCATTCAATTTCATTTCATGGCCTTTTTGGCCTACATAACCCTTCGGATCTCAAGTGTGCACAACTAATTGCAGCTTGCATCCAAAGCATGTTTGCATATACATATAAGGTCAGCAATTGTTTAGATATAGCATTTAAGAACCATTGCTTTTTGGACCTTTCTTATACTCTTCGAGGACTATTTTTAGCAGTTCATCGCTCTTTCCCTTTTTAGTTTCCATGAGCAAATCTATATAAGTTTCCATAAGTAGTACATGAGCATTTAGTTTTAGCCAACAACATCTCAAGTGACTAGGGGGAGTTCGAGCTAGTGCCAAACATCAGGACAACCGACCAGAATGATTTGGGCCTACAATCCAACTTACCAAAGGCAAGTTTTGTCACCAACTCAGAGCCGAGGCACTAAACATATAGGGATGCGGTCCAAACACAGAGGTAGAAAAAAAAAAAGGGGAAGTCCTCAATACCAGAAAGTCAAGTAAGACAAGGGTTAAAGTCAAATAAGGAAAGTCATGGATGGATGAAGTCAAGTGAAGGTGGAGCCTAAGCTAGCAGACAACTGGTGTCAAGAAAGACCATATCTATGTAAGGTGGTAAACTAGTGAGTTTTGTCAAACAACTTAAATGTGCAAGTAAATGTCCATTTTATAGTTCATCATCAAGATAGTCCATTTTAAGTTTTACACATTTTGCCACATCATGAATTATATACCAAGCCAATGCTATGAACATGACTAAAGCAACAAGATAATAATCCACAGTCAATGATAAAACATCCATAGGTCATACAACATCATCACAAGAATAATCATCATATATCATCTGAAACACTGCTGCAATACATCTCTAGGCATTGAACTGATACTGTATGGGATAAAGGGACACATCGGTCATCAAATATGAACTCTCAAGGCTCAGCCTTGACACAAGGTCTAACATAAGTCTGAATAATACACTGCTCTAATCATGAGTGATCTCAAAATATAAAGTCATCATAGCGAAGCTCTGAATAATCTAAGCTCTGGAATGTGCAGATATCTGCTAAGCAAGAATAGTAGCCTTGCTACTATGGTGTGATAACATGACCATCCAATTCAACTCAACCACCGTGGAGTCAAGCGTATCCAGGTTATCTTAACCCTGTGTCGGGACAAGTCAATCTCGGAAACGCACTCTATAGGATACCTTATCTCGAAAATCCATACTCTTTGTGGGGGCATCAAAATGTTTTATAACATGGACCCCCACCTACCGTCCCTCAAGTATCACCACCCCCGTTTGGTCCCCCTCCACCTCCCTCTGGAGGCGGCGGGCCCCCATATAATTCCAGAGGAGGAAGACCTCTACCTTTTGGTGGAGGACCACCTCATTCTGGAAACCATGGCCTACCCCCTCCCGATGGCGGAGGTGGAGGCCCTCCCCCTTTCGGCGGAGGTAGAGGCCCTCCCCCTCCTGGTGGAAGCAGAGGACCACCTCCCCCGGTGGCGGAGGACCCCCACCTTCTGGTGGAGGACCACCCTATCCCGGTGGCGGTGGTGGAGGACCACCCTATTTTGGTGGAGGTGGCGGAGGAGGACCACACCCTTCCAGCGGTGGTGGTGGTGGAGGTGGCGGAAGAGGACAACACCCTTCAGCAGCGGTGGTGGTGGAGGTGGCAGAGGAGGACCACACCCTTCCAGCGGCGGTGGTGGAGGAGGCCCCCACCCTTCCGGTGGCGGTGGCGGAGGCCCCCACCCTTCCAGCGGAGGCGGTGGAGCACCACCACCTCCCGGCGGAGGCAATGGAGGTCCACTTTATCTCGGTGGCGGCGACGGACCCCCACCATTTGGAGGAGGCCCACCCCCTCCCGGTGGTGGTGGCAGACCCCCACCTTATGGTAATGGACCACCCTATTATGGCGGCGGACCTACATATGACCCAGGTGGCACACCCCCTTACGACCAGTTTCCTCCGGGAACACCCTACAACCAGTCGATGCAAGGTCACACTGGTCGATACATGCCATATCAGTACTATCAATACCCGCAACCGAATCAACAACTGCCTTTCTTGGCCACTTTGGACCTACCCGACCTCTCTCGTTTGACTAATGACCCCATCTTCCACGGATACAATTGGCCACCAATTCCGGTTAAACTACCATCTGATATTCCCAAATTTGATGGCAAACCTGGTGAGGATCCAAAAAATCATGTGATGACATACCATTTATGGTGTTCATCCAACTCCTTGATGGACGACTCGATCCATCTTAGGTTATTCCAACGGACTCTCACCGACCTAGCTGCCAAGTGGTAAATTGAATTACCACCCAACTCTTTTCCAGATTTCTGCTCTCTTGCTATGTCATTTTGACCCATTTCCAATTGCCCATTCGCTATGAGATTGGTACGGGCTCACTGACCTCGCTCTGTCAAAACATCGCCACTCATATCTCAGATCATATCCATGAGTGGTGGAGGAGACGACGTTTTATTAAGGCTCATATTCCAGACCAACTCTTAGCTGACTGGTTCACAAAGTCTCTTTTACCCATCATAGCTCGAGACGTGGCCATGGGAGGGGCCGTCACCAAGGAACAGGCTATCACCCGTGCCCATTACTTAGACCTGGTCTATGCCCAATTCGACACATTGTATGAAATTGTTCCTGACGCACTCCGCCCTACATATGACCCCATGAAACCACCCAAGGGACCTCAGGCCGATGGCATCATTGGTTCCCTTAACTCCCAGCCTTCTACTCAGATTGGTGGACCGTCGAACCCCCATGGTTCTTCCCCATCGCCACCACAGGCTGGCAGCAGCACCACCAAGTCACCCACTCTTGCCTCCACTGAAGAGGTGAATTCTGTTCAATCAACTTCGTCTCAGAAATCTGGTGGTAAGAAGAAAAAAAACCTAAGAAATATTATAATTAGCAAGATCCCAAGCTCACCCCTGAAGACACCAAACAGAAGAGGAAGTTGAGGTATCCTTGTTTATTGTGTGGTGGTGACCATTTTTCAAAGGAATGTCTTTATCGAGACGAAGTACATAAGATTCTCAAAGGAAACCTTACTCCCGTAGTTCTCAACGATCCCTTCCCCACTCAGAACCAACAACTGATTGCTCAAACCTCTTCTTCACACAAAGAGGCGTCCTCCACCGTGCATGTTCTCATGATGCGTAGTGAGACGGTTAACTTGAACACACGTTCACGTTCGTACGACTCAGTCCCTCAGAAGGAACCTATTGGAAGTAATACTGAAAAAGCTTCCACTTCTATTCCCGATGTCACTGTGCCACACGCTTCTCTCACCATTGAGAATCCTTCTTTAGAGTCAGTGTTGCGTCCGCCCGAGAGCACAATTCGAAAAGCAGTTTTCAATCCCAACACTTGGGCAGCTCAAAACTATAACATCATAGAGGACTTGGCACAAGCTCTTTGTGCTATGTCGACGCTAGAGGTCTTTTAGAACTGTCCCAACCAACGCAAGACTCTTCTCACTGCCATTGGTGCGGTTGATCCAGATTCCTCTAATACAATCATGTTCTGACTTGAGTACTTTAAACCAAGGCTTTTCCACCAGTTGGAATTTCAAGTTGCCACGAAGCTTGTTGGGAAGACAATCCATTGTACCGTCTTGGACAAAGGTGCCTCTACCTCGGTCATGTCGATATCGTGTTGGAGAGCCATTGTTTCTCCCGAGTTAAACCATTCTCCCACCGCTTTGAAAGCATTCGACGGTCGTGGTTTCCAACCCCATGGGCTATTACAAGCCTTGGCCGTAGAGTCGGGGGGTAAGACCGCAACCATTAACGTAGAAGTCGTCGCAACCATTAATTATTTTTATGCCATGACCTCGGATCCCCTTAACCATGTTGCCACGGTGAACATGATAACCTCTTTTCCCAACTCCACTAATCCATGGCTCATACCTGATGAAGCCACTATGCACCTGATTGGAGATACTATGCCTCTTTCACCCGCTGAATTCACTTACGAGGTTATCCAGTCAACACCTGAGGACCACTTGGCTTTGGCCTCTACATCCTATTCTCTACAGCGGACGTCGTCCTTACCCGATCCTCTGCTTCGGGCTTTTTAGTCTGACGAGTCCATCATGGAGATTATGAGTGCAAATGATCCTCCATGGGAATACCTCCAACATCGATCGTCTTTCCTTCCCCCATTGGATTCTGTAGAGAACAACATTACCACCATTTTCACACCGGATGTCTACCCTTGCCCTCAGTCCCCGATACTCACGTGTCATACAGACACTGAGGGCAACTTGGAGAACATTGAATCCACCACCCCAATTGACATCTCGGTTACCCCTAGTGTAGTGGAACATATTCGTTTAGGCCAGAAATGTTCCCCTGAGGAGATTACTACTTTTACGGCGTTATTCAAGCAATTCTGAGACGTGTTTGCTTAGAACCTACGAGGAAATGCCCGGCATAGACCCTGCTATTGTTTCAAATGAAATCCAAACCTATCCCGATGCTAAACCAGTCCGCCAAAAGCTACGACCAGTACACCCTTGAAAAACTATGGCAATCAAGGAAGAAATTGAAAATCTCTTAAAGGGTGGCTTTATCTACCCTGTTCCATTAACAGAATGGGTCTCAAATGTCGTCCCTATGGCTAAGAAGCAGGGCACCATTCATGTCTGTCTCGATTATCGGGATTTGAATAAGGCTTGTCCTAAGGACAATTACCCCACTCCCTTTATCGATCATATCATAGACAATTGTGCCGGAAGTGTCATCTTCTCATTTATGGATGGCTTTTCCGGTTACAACCAAATTGAGATCCACCCAGCTGACCAACATAAGACAGCTTTCATCTGCCCTTGGGGCACGTTTGCTTATCGCAAACTCCCTTTTGGTCTCAAAAATGCTGGTGTCACATTCCAGCGGGCCATGTCGTACACTTTTCATGATGTGAAGGACTTCGTGGAACCTTACCTTGATGACCTGCCCTCCCATTCATGACAGTGTGAGTTCCACATTGATCATTTGATGAATGTATTCCTCAGATGCAGGCGGTTTAACATCCGCTTGAACCCTCACATGTGTATCTTCTACGTCGAGTCCAGACGCCTCCTAGGTTTTATCATTTCGAAGGATGGGATCTGCATTGATCCCTTGAAGGTGGAAGCCATTATCGCTCTCCCACCTCCTACTGACGTTACGGAACTACAAAGTTTGCAAGGGAAGGCAACTTACCTACGGCGTTTTGTCTGTAATTTCGCTCAAAATACACAGGGCTACATGAGCTTACTGAAGAAGGACGTTCCATTCATATGGGATGAGCAAGCGCAACAATCCTTCGATAGTATGAAACATGCCATTATGCATGCCCCTGTTCTCCGACAACCCAATTACTACAAGGATTACATTCTTTATCTTGCCGCTTTTGCCACCACGATCGCCATGGTCTTGGTGCAGGAGGACAACAACGCCCAGGAACATGTGATATATTACCTAAGTAAGGGTCTTATTGATTCTGAAACTCGTTACTCACATGTTGAGAAGCTCGCTCCCGCAGCAGTCATTGCCGTCCAAAAGTTCCGTCATTACATTCTGCTCCACACCACCACCATTATCGCCGACTCAAACCCCATGTACCACGTTTTGACACGCCAAGTACTGTTGATGTATATGTAACTTCAGAATGTATTTCACTTATGTATTTCATCTATGTATATTGTACTCCTATAGAGATGTTATTATTCCTCTATACGAAAGTGTCATCATTTGTATTGACAAGTGTCGCAAGTGTCGTAACTTGCTGATGGGTTATTAGACCACCATGTGTGGGGTCGGCCCTGATTAAGTTAACCATGGGTTATTAGGCTAAGTTAGACAAGTTGGCTCCACTGGTTTATTGGGCAGGACATGACAAGTATAACTAGAGATCGGGAGATCTCTATTTGATCATTCACTTACTCACTCTTCCATCACTCGGAAAGTGGAGCACATGTGAGGAGGAGGATCAGCTGCTAGGAGAAGACTATCTCTTGTACTTTGGTTGTATCATTGCTCTTTCTATCTCTGAGGAAGTTGTGGGGTTTTTCACCTTTATGGTTTTCCCCAGTGAAACTATGTGTGTCTATTGTCTCATGTGATTGCTTGGTGTGATTGATATGCATTGTTATATTTGATATGCTGTACATGTTATTCTCTCAGTAAAGATCCTAGAGTATATTGAATTAATGCTAAAAATTAACATGGTATCAGAGCTTCCCTGAGAAGAAGACATTGTGCAGTGGCGGAAACTAGGGTTTCTTGTTTATTGGGTTTCTCTCCACAGATTTTGGAAAAGCAGTAAGGTAGATTGAATCTACTCATCAAGGAGAATCTTTCTGTCCAATCAGAATTCAATTCTGAGCACTTTCAGTTTTGGCCCTAAAATTTAGGGTTTCCACAAAAATAAGAATTTCTGAATTCTGAGGACATAGCTGGAAGCTCCTTGGAAAAATAAAAGTTTAGAGCTTTGGATCGATATTTTTGGTTGGGTGAAGCTCCGGGAGACTCAAACCCTAATTCAGGGTCCTCCCTAATGAATCCGGGAAGACTAAAAGACATTTCTGAAGGGTGAAACCTTGCAGATCTCAAATTCTGAATATACCAGGATGATCAACTCATCAAGGCACATCTTTCTATCTTTTCAGAAGTTTGAAATTCAAAGTTTGAATTTTTAGGGTTTCTCTAACAAACCCTAATCCAGGACCAGATCTAGTTTTCAGTAAATCAAGTGGTAAGACCTAAAAATTTTCTATTTCCATTTGAAGTACTCTTTAAAGATGTCTCCCCGCACCAAGCTTGAGGATAAGCTTGAAGGGGCTGATAACTTCCGAGCATGGAAGTATAGGATTGGGTTAATCCTGGAAGAAAATGAATTGGATACTTACATAAGGGAAGAGGTCCCTGTCCCAGAGGAAGAAGAGGCTAAGGCCTTACATAAGAAGAACTTGGTCAAGGCAAAGAGGATCATTGCTGACTCTATTAAAGACCATCTCATCCCACATGTGTCATCTCTAAAGACACCCAAGGCAATGTTTGACTCTTTGACCAAGCTGTTTGAAGGGAAGAACATAAATCGGAAGATGACTCTGCGGAATCAATTGAAAGGGGTAAAGCTTCAGAATGGAGAGACCATTCAATCCTATTTCTCCAAGGTCTCTCAGATCAAGGAACAACTTGAAGCTATGGATGAAATGGTGGAGAATGGTGAAATTGTCATGACCACTCTAAATGGCCTACCTAGGTCATGGGATTCCTTTATTCAAGGAATTTGTGCAAGAAGGAAGTTGATCTCTTTCAGTAGACTGTGGGAGGAATGTTCACAAGAAGAGGCTAGGCTTGTAGCTCGAGAAGAAAAGATGGGAAGTGAAGATCAAGCTCTCACAGCTCAAACCAAAAGAAGCAAGCCTAAGAAGGAGCACTCTCATTACAAGAAATCCTCTCACACCCACCAAAAGAATAGGAAAGATATGAGATGCTTCACATGTAATGAGCAGGGTGTTAAATTTTTGAGCATTAATTCAATATACTCTAGGATCTTTACTGAGAGAATAACATGTACAGTATATCAATGCATATCAATCATAGCAAGCATATCAATCATCACAAGATGCAAACATAAGAGACAATAGACACACAGAGTTTCTGTGGGGAAAACCCTAAGGTGAAAAACCCCACAACTTCCTCAGAGATAGATAGAGCAATGATACAACCAAAGTACAACCCAAGTACACAGAGATAGTCTCCTCCTAGCAGTTGATCCTCCTCCTCACATGTGTGCCACTTTCCGAATGATGGATGAGTGAGTAATGAAGTGATCAAATAGAGAGATCCCGCTCTCTATTTATACTTGTTCTGAGCAGCCTAATAAACCTATGGGGCCGACTTGTCTAACTCAGCTTAATAACCCCAGGTTAACTTAATCAGGGCCGACCCCACACATGGTGGTCTAATAACCCATCGGCAAGTTATGACACTTGCAACACTTGTCAATACAAATGACGACACTTCCGTATAGAGGAATAATACATCTCTATAGGAGTACAATAAAATACATAGATGAAATACATTCCGAAGTTACATATACATCAACACTCCCTCTTAACTAGGAAGGTATTTCTCGACACAGATTTGCTAACACAAGTCTTCTTCTCTGGATCATCATCAGCGAATCATCGTCCTCAAATCATCGTCATCAACACTGGTGCTGCTATCTCAATCAATCTCTGAATCTACTCGTCATAGGAAGTTCTACAGAGCCAATCCTTTTTCATGCTGGATGTAGGCCCACCACCTGTAGGTCTTCATCATCATTGGCCATACTGTGGAATACTCAGGACTGATTACGTGCCTCAACAAAACCTAGCAAGAGCATCCCAGGACTGATTACGAGCATACTGCTCAACCTATCGGATCTCCCAGGGAGCTATTACATGTTGACCTTCACAAAACCTACTCAGAGCATCCCAAGATGTTACGAGCAAACTGCTCTACCTGTCTAGATCTTGATAGAGCATCCCAGGCTATTACGAGCACACCGCTCTATTTGTCCGGATTTTAAAGGATCTTTTCTATGTGAACTTTCGCAAAACCTACTCAGAGCATCCCAGGCTATTACGAGCAAACCGCTCTACCTGTCCGGATCTCGATAGAGCATCCCAGGTTGTTTCGAGCACACCGCTCTATCTGTCCGGATTTTAAAGGATCTTTTCTATGCGAAACCTGGAGCAAAACCTACTCAAAGCATCCCAGGATGTTACGAGTAACCTGCTCTACCTGTCTGGATCTCGATAGAGAATCCCAAGATGTTACGAGCACACCACTCTACCTATCCGGATTTTATAGGACCTTTTCTATGCTATCTGCACAACCTGTCCATGGCCACAGAGTATCAACCCGAAACTCATCATACATCATCCTGATGTACATCATCACATGATCAACCTGATCATCATCATAGCATCAACTTGATGCATATCATCTGGAGCAACATCCTGAAGCTCGTCATCTGTGATCATCTTGATCAAACAATATATCCAACTGATATACATAATGCATCCACCTGATACATATACAAATACATGATCTATCTGATCATACAAGTATCCACCTGATACATATACAAATCCATGATCCAACTGATCATATCAAGCATCCAACATGATGCATATACAAATACATGATCACACTGATCAAAGCATCCAAAATGATGCATATATAGAGCAGTAACTGGAGCACCGTCTTGATGCTTATCATCCAGCGCTTACATCCACAGGCATGGGAAGGATCCGTCTCTCACCATGCTTGGAATGGCTCCAACAGATGTGTCCATCACTTCTTCCTCGAATTGTCATCGATCTGAAGAACACCAAGCCTCTCTCTGAAGTACTCGAACTTCACTCTCATTTGTGGTTTCGTCAGTACATCTGCAACCTTCTCATCCATCGCAACATACAAGAGCTTCACTGCTCCTCTCTGCACCATATCCCTGATATAGTGATATTTGATCTCGATGTGCTTTGACTTGTCGTGGAACATCGGGTTCTCAGACAACTTCACACAACTCTGGTTGTCACAAAAGATATCAGTAGCCTCCAACGGGAGATCAAATAACTCAGATAGTAGCTTCCAGAGCGATACTGCCTCACAACTAGTCGAACATGCTGCAACATACTCTGCTTCGACTATACTCAGTGCTACGCAGGATTGCTTCCTGCTAAACCAAGAGATCACACCTGATCCCATATTGAAGCAACACCCATATGTGCTCTTCCTATCTGCAGCATGCCTTCCCAATCTGAATCAACATAACCCTGTAGGTTAAACTTTTGATCCGCATCATACTTGAGCCCATAGTCAATTGTACCCTTCAAGTACCTCAGAATATGCTTTACAGCAACCAGGTGAACACCTCTCGGATCCGTCAGGAACTGGCTCAATGTGTTCACGGCAAAGTAAATATCTGGTCTCGTGTTCGTCAGTTACATCAATGACCCAATCATCTGACGATACACAATAACATCAACCGGATCAGATGAAGCATCACACAGAAGTTTCAGGTTCGATGCCATAGGTGTGGCCATGGCCTTGCAGTGCATCATCCCGAACCTCTTCAGGATCTCTACTGCATACTTCCCTTGTCCAAGGAAGATTCCATCTGCACTCTACCACACCTCCATGCTTAGAAAATAGTGCATCATCCCCAAGTCCTTCATCTCGAACTCGGCTGCAAGATTCCTCTTGGTATCGACAATCAAACTATCATTTCCTGTTACAAACAAATCATCTACATACAACAGTAGTATCACAGGATTGCCTTCCTCAACCTTGTAGTAAAGGTTGGAATCCGCTTTATTCTTGATAAAGCCCAAACTGGATAGAAAACCGTCCATCCTACCATACCAAATCCTAGGAGCTTGCTTCAAGCCATACAAGGCTTTCTTCAATGTGCACACATATGACTTCCTGTCATGTGTCTCAAAGCCAAGTGGCTGCTCCACATATACTTCCTTTTCAACTACACCATTCAAGAAAGCTGTCTTGACATCCATCTGGTATGTCTTCCATTTCATCACTACAACCAGAGCAAGTACTGATATGATGGAAGTGTACCTGGCTATAGGAGCAAAAGTTTCTTCATAATCTATTCCCTATTTCTGAGAGAAGCCACGAGCTACAAATCTTGCTTTGTACTTTTCTATGCTACCAACTGCAGCGTGCTTGATCTTATAGATCCACTTGGAAGTCACAACAGACTTCCCTTCAGGTCTTGGGACCACATCCCAAACATCATTCTTCATGATCGACTGATAATCCTCGATCATGACATTCTTCTCGGATCCTGGGAACTTCATATCTTCAATAGATAAATTTGTTGTTGAACAAATGTTGTAGTCTTTCTTTTGTAGGTGATGGTATACGATCTTTCCTACAAAACAAGTTAAATTGCATGATTAGAAACATCTCATAGTTTTCATAACAAATTCTTACACATAAAGAAATATGTCATACAGTCATGCAATTATCTTAGCCAATGCTTCAATACAACATTTATCCATATCCTGTAACTTTCTAGATGCCTTCCAATCTCTACCAGAACATTGTTAAGAGTTTGCACTACTCCCAACATGTCAGCAAAGAGGTTTCATTCTAGATAAGTAGCAATGGAATGTTGTACAGTGCCATATGCCACTTACCCATCACATGCATATTAGTAGTATACTGTTCATTAATGCAATTATTCTAATATGCATAATACACAACCTAAGTCTAGGAACATATATACATCATTGAACAGCATTCTTTAAACAAACAGAATATACAAGAAATGGCAATTCAAACACTTATCTTTGTTTGTTTGTTGGGTGGACTCTCTCTCAATCTTTTCTTCCTTGCAGGAACTACTGGAGTGTGCTCCCTCTTGATCTTTGCTTCCTGGATTACCCGTCCTTGAACTTATATCCATCCTCGATCACTATGCATGCTTACGAGTATCATCATTGTGTTCTCCTCGAGATCTCATACATAATCATACATTCATTAATATCCTATTAAAACAAAATAATCTTAAACATGTATAGTCATGATCATTTCAAACATAGATAATAAGCACTATCATTCAAGGTTTCAGGGAAGACTTCTCTTGTTCATGCATATTCATATTTGACTATAGAACTCTTCTGGTTAGTCATATCATCAATCAAGGTAAGAGACATAATATGCATAAACCCTAGATTACTCAAACTTGTAACTTCATGAGTAATCATTATCAATCATACAAAAGTATAAGATCCTTTGATATAGGAAAAACAGACCTGGTCATCAGTTTAGCAATGTTTTCTTGTTCTCTTCAATGACCTGCATAACTCATAAGTTAACCTTTGCAAAACCAAATTATACATACCTCTATGTGATCCATGACTTTGGATGAATCTTTGTTTTCATGTCACCATAGCATGTTCAGGTTGCCCCTTTAATTTGTACAATCCTCCCTCTTGCTCTCCAATCACTACTGCATCATCTATGATTTTACCCTTTGGCCACATTAGGACTTGGCCATCTACAAATGCAACCCTCATGCCTTTGGCATCCAATGCAAATATGGAGAGTAGGTTCTTCTTGAGCCCAGGTACAAATAACACATCTTTCATCTTCAAGGACTTTCCAGATTCTAGGTTGTAGGAGGCTTCCCCACTTCCTTTGATAGGGTATTGATAATCATCCCCAAGTTTCACTTTATGGGATGATTCATGTTTATATAGATTTACAAAAGATTCTTTAAACCCAATGATGTGTTTAGAAGCCCCTTTGTCAATTAACCAATCATTACAACCATGATAAATAGTACCCGTGAGAGCAGAGATTAGAACATACTCTTCTTCGCTTGATGAGTCATCATCATCACTTTCTGCTCTAGCTTTCTTCCTGGGAGGTTCATCATCCTCAGTAGCATGAGCATGATATCTTCTTTTTTTCTTCTTCTTCTTCTTGTTGAAGTTATTGTCTTTATTCTTCTTGGGACAATTTGAAGCAAAGTGTCCCATTTCATTACATTCGTAACATCGAACATGAGATAGATCTTTCTTCTTGTGATGAGGGTGAGAATGTTTCTTGTTATGAGATTTCTCCCTCTTAAACTTGCTTCCCTTGGTGTGAGCTATGAGAGCTTGATCTTCATTCCCCATCTTTTCTTCTTATGCCACAAGCCTTGCTTCTTCTTGTGAGCATTCTTCCCGCAGTCTGCTGAAGGATACCAACTTCTTTCTTGCACAGATTCCTTGGATAATGGAATCCCATGACCTGGGTAGGCCATTCAGAGTGGTCATGACAACTTCACCATTATCCACCATTTCATCCACTGCTTCTAGTTGTTCCTTGATCTGAGAGACCCTAGAAAAAATTGAATGGGTTCTCCATTCTGAAGCTTTACCCCTTTCAATTGGTTCCGCAGAGTCATCTTCTGATTCATGTTCTTCCTTTCAAATAGCTTGGATAGGGAATCAAACATCTCTTTGCGTGTCTTCAAAGATGACACATGGGGGATGAGATTGTCCTTGATAGAATCAGCAATGATTCTCTTTGCCTTGACCAAGTTCTTCTTATGGAGGGCTTTAGCCTCTTCTCCCTCTGGGACAGGGACCTCTTCCTTATGTAAGTATCCAATTCATTTTCTTCCAGGATTAACCCAATCCTATACTTCCATGCTCGGAATTTATCAGCCCCTTCAAGCTTATCCTCAAGCTTAGTGTGGTGAGACATCTTAAAGAGTACTTCAAATGGAAATAGAAAAGATTTAGGTCTTACCACTTTGATTTGCTGAAAACTAGATCTGGTCCCGGATTAGGGTTTGTTAGAGAAACCCTAAAAATTCAAAATGTGAATTTAAACTTTCTGAAGGGATAGAAAGATGCGCCTTGATGAGCTGATCAGCCTGGTGTATTCAGAATTTAAGATCTGCAAAGCTTTACCCTTCAGAAATGTCTTTTAGTCTTCCCAGGTTCACTAGGGAGGACCCTGAATTAGGGTTTGAGTTTCCTGGAGATTTACCCAGCCCAAAATCTCGATCCAAAGCTCTAAACTTCTATTTTTCCAAGGAGCTTTCAGCTATGTCTTCAGATTTCAGAAATTCCTATTTTTGTGGAAACCCTATTTTTTAGGGCCAAAACTGAAAGTGCTCATAACTGAATTCTGATTGGACAAAAATATTCACCTTGCTGAGGAGAGTCAATCTATCATATTACTTTTCCAAAATCTGTGGAGAGAAACCCAATAAACAAGAAACCCTAGTTTGCGCCACTCCATAATGTCTTCTTCTCAGGTTAGCTCTGATACCATGTTAAATTTTTGAGCATTAATTCAATATACTCTAGGATCTTTACTGAGAGA
Organism: Larix kaempferi; assembly: GCA_027924585.1. Lineage (NCBI taxonomy): Eukaryota > Viridiplantae > Streptophyta > Pinopsida > Pinales > Pinaceae > Larix > Larix kaempferi. Next base: position 21,756,316 of record BSBM01000742.1, on the reverse strand, counting down.
ATAACATGTACAGTATATCAATGCATATCAATCATAGCAAGCATATCAATCATCACAAGATGCAAACATAAGAGACAATAGACACACAGAGTTTCCGTGGGGAAAACCCTGAGGTGATAAACCCCACAACTTCCTCAAAGATAGATAGAGCAATGATACAACCCAAGTACACAGAGATAGTCTCCTCCTAGCAGTTGATCCTCCTCCTCACATGTGCGTCACTTTCCGAGTGATGGATGAGTGAGTAATGAAGTGATCAAATAGAGAGATCTCGCTCTCTATTTATACTTCTTTTGAGCAGCCTAATAAACCTATGGGGCCGACTTGTCTAACTCAGCCTAATAACCCCAGGTTAACTTAATCAGTTCGACCCCACACATGGTGGTCTAATAACTCATCGGCAAGTTACGACACTTGCGACACTTGTCAATACAAATGACGACACTTCCGTATAGAGGAATAATACATCTCTATAGGAGTACAATAAAATACATAGATGAAATACATTCCGAAGTTACATATACATCAACAAAGGGACACTTTGCTGTAGATTGTCCCAAGAACAAAAGGAAAAACAACTTCAACAAAAAGAAGAAAGGCAACAAGAATAGATTTCATGCTCATGCGGCTGGGGATGATGAACCTCCCAAGAAGAAGGCTAGAGCAGAAAGTGATGACTCATCTAGTGAAGATGAATATGTTCTAATCTCTGCTCTCACAAGTACCATTTCTCATGGATGTAATGATTGGCTCATTGATAGTGGGGCTTCCAAACACATGACTGGGTTTAAAGAATCTTTTGCAAATCTATCTGAACATGAGTCACCCCATAAGGTGAAACTTGGGGATGACTACCAATATCCTATAAAAGGAAGTGGTGAAGCCTCCTACAACCTAGACTCTGGAAAGTCTTTGAAGATGAAAGATGTGCTATATGTACTTGGGATCAAGAAAAACTTACTCTCCATATCTGCATTGGATGCAAAAGGCATGAGGGTTGCATTTGTAGATGGCCAAGTACTAATGTGGCCAAAAGGTAAAACTATTGATGATGCAGTAGTGATTGGAGAGCAAGAGGGAGGATTGTATAAATTAAAGGGACAACCTGAACATGCCATGGTACATGAATCCATGGAGCCGAATGAACTTTGGCATAGAAGGCTTGCACATGTGCACTATAGGGCACTACCAATTGCAAGTAAAGCAGTAGAGGGTCTTCCTGAAATCAAGACCAAGCATGAAGGTGTTTACAAAGGCTGTGCAAAAGGAAAGAACATAAAGAAGGCATTTCCAAGCAGTGAAAGCAAATCAAAGGGAATCTTGGAAATTATCCACTCTGATGTATGCAGTCCAATGTCATCCAGTTCTCTGAGTGGGTATGTTTACTATGTCTCTTTCATTGATGACTTCTCCAGGAAGACTTGGGTTTATTTCTTGAAGAACAAAGATGAAGTGTTTGATAAGTTCAAGGAATTCAAAGCCTTGATGGAAAATCAAACTGATAAGAAAATAAAGACATTCAGATCCGACAATGGCGGAGAATTCACTTCAAGTGATTTCGAGAAGCTATGCAGTGATTCAGGGATTAAGAGGGAGTTGACTACTCCCTACAATCCACAACATAATGGAGTTGTAGAAAGGAAGATTAGAACAATCATGGAAGTAGCACGGGCAATGCTGCATGACTAGGATCTGCCTATGCATTTATGGGCAGAAGCAGCTAGGACAACTGTGTATGTGCAGAACAGAACACCTCACAAGATATTGGACAACAAGACACCACAAGAAGTATTCTATGGTAAGAAACATGAAGTCAGCCATCTCAGAATATTTGGTTGTCCAATATATATACATGTTCCAAAGGAAAATAGGACAAAGATAGATCCTTCAGGAAAGAAGGGCATCTTTGTGGGGTACAGTGAAAGCTTGAAGGTTTACAAAATATACTTTCCAGGGTTCAAGAAGATTGATGTTAGCAAGGATGTAACATTTGATGAAAACTCAGCCTTCATCAAATCAAGAAAGACACCTGTTGAAGATCATGAAGAACGAAAGGAAAACATATTTCAAGACACCACCATGACTGAATCAATTCCAGAAGCAGATCGTGAAGTTGAAGATCCACAAATACCTATAGATCCACCCCGTGAGAATAACTCTCACAAGAGGAAACCTACATGGGCTAGAGAGCTCATCCAAGATGCAGAAAGATATGGCATTCTAGAAGAAGAACACAGAGCAAAGAAGAGAACTAGATCACATACCATCTATGTTGCTTTACTCTGTGATATTATGAACAAAGAACCTTCCAGTTATGAAGAGGCAGCGGAAAAGAAAGAGTGGAAGGATGTCATGGTCGAGGAATACCAGTCGATCATGAAGAATGATGTTTGGGATGTAGTCCCAAGACCTAAAGGGAAGTCTGTTGTGACTTCCAAATGGATCTACAAGATCAAGCATGCTGCAGATGGCAGCATAGAGAAATATAAAACAAGATTTGTAGCTCGTGGCTTCTCCCAGAAATAAGGGATTGACTATTTAGAGACCTTTTCTCCTGTGGCTAGATACACTTCCATTAGATCAGTACTTGCTATGGCTGCAGTGATTAAATGGAAGATACACCAGATGGATGTCAAGACAGCTTTCTTGAATGGTGTAGTCGAGGAGGAAGTGTATGTGGAGCAGCCACTCGGGTTTGAGACACATGACAGAGGGACTCATGTGTGCAAACTGAAGAAAACCTTGTATGGCTTGAAGCAAGCTCTTAGAACTTGGTATGGTAGGATAGACAGTTTTCTATCTAGTTTGGGCTTTACTAAGAGTAAAGCAGATTCCAACCTTTACTACAAAGTTGAGGAAGGCAATCTTGTGATACTACTCTTGTATGTGGATGACCTGTTTGTAACAGGAGAGGTGGATTGATTGCCGATACCAAGAGAAAGCTTGCTGCCGAGTTCGAGATAAAGGACTTGGGTATGATGCACTACTTTCTAGGCATGGAGGTGTGGCAAAGTTTAGATGGAATCTTCCTTGGACAAGGGAAGTATGCAGTAGAGATCATGAAGAGGTTCGGGATGATGGATTGCAAGGCCATGGCCACACCTATGGCATCGAACCTGAAGCTTCTGTATGATGCTTCATCTGATCTGGTTGATGTCACTGTGTATCGTCAGATGATTGGGTCCTTGATGTACTAGACAAACACTAGACCAGATATTTGCTTTGCGGTGAACACATTGAGCCAGTTCTTGATGGATCCCAAAGGTGTTCACCTGGTTGCTGTAAATCATATTTTGAGGTACCTGAAGGGTACAATTGATTATGGGCTCAAGTATGATGCGAATCAAAAGTTTAACCTGCAGGGTTATGTTGATTCAGATTGGGTAGGCAGTGCTGGAGATAGGAAGAGCACATCTGGGTGTTGCTTCAGTATGGGATAAGGAAGCAGTCCTACGTAGCATTGAGTACAGCCGAGGCAGAGTATGTTGCAGCTTGTTCAGCTAGTTGTGAGGCAGTATGGTGGAGGAAACTATTGTCTGAGTTATTTGATCTCCCACTGGATGATACTGGTATCTTCTGTGATAACCAGAGTTGTGTGAAGTTGTCTGAGAACCCGGTGTTCCACGACAGGTCGAAACACATTGAGATCAAATATCACTATATCAGGGATATGGTGCAGAGAGAAGTAGTGAAGCTCCTGTATAATGCGACGGATGAGTAGGTTGCAGATGTGCTGATGAAACCACTAGCCAGAGTGAAGTTTGACTACTTCAAGGAGAGGCTTGGTGTTCTTCAAATTGACGACACTTTGAGGAAGAAGTGATGGACACATTTGCTGGAGCCATTCCAAGCATGGTGAGAGGAGGATCCTTCACATGTCTGTGGATGTAAGCGCTGGATGATGAGCATCAGGATGATGCTCCAGTTACTGCTATGTATATGCATCATGTTGGATGCTTGATATATTTGTATATGCATCATGTTGGATGCTTGTTATGATCAGTTGGATCATGTATATGTATATGCATCATGTTGAATGCTTGGACCATGTATCTGTATATGTATCAGGTGGATACGTTGTATGATCAGGTAGATCATGGATACATTGTATGATCAGGTGGATCATGTATTTGTGTATGTATCAAGTGGATACATTATATGATCAGGTGGATCATGTATGATGAAATGTATCAGGTAGATACTTGGTATGCATCAAGTGGATGCATTGTATGATCAGGATGATCATGGATGACGAGCTTCAGGATGTTGCTCCAGATGACATGCATCAGGACAATGCAGTGATGATGATCAAGATGATCATGTGTACATCAGGATGATGTATGGTGAGTATCAGGTCGATACTCTGTGGCTGTGGAACAGGTTGTGCAGATAAGCATATAATCCATCCCTGGGAGGTTTGCAGATAGTCTTTCCAGGTTTTTCCTATGGCATGTGATGTGGCCTTGGGATATCTAGCAAACGCTCTTTCGAGGTTTTGCTTTGGGAGGACATATAATCCGGCCCTGGGATATTTGCAGATAGTCTTTCGAGGTCTTGCCTATGGCATGTAATCTGGTCCTGGGATATCTGGCAGATGCTCTTTCGAGGTTTTGTCCTATGGCATATAATCCATCCCTGGGAGATCCAATAGGTTGAGTTGTGTGCTCGTAATCAGTCCTGGGATGCTCTTTCGAGGTTTTGCCATGACCACATGTAATACGCCCTAGAGATTTGGACATGTTGTGCTAGTCACGTAAAAGGCCTTAGACGCTCTTTAGAGATCTTGCTTGTCAAGACACTCTTTTAAGGTTTTGTGACAGTCACATCTAATACAGCCCTAGGAGATCCGACAGGTAAAGCCATGTGCTCGTAACAGCCTGGATGCTCTTGCAAGGTTTTGTGATGCACGTAATAAGTCCTAAGAATTCCACAGTATGGCCAGTGATGATGAAGACCTGCAGGTGGTGGGCCTACATCCAATATGAAAAAGGACTGGCTCTGTAGAACTTCCTATAGCGAGTAGATTCAGAGATTGATTGAGATAGCAAAAACAATGACGATGACGATGATTCGATGACGATGATCCAGAGAAGAAGACTTGTGCTAGCAGATCTATGTCGAGAAATACCTTCCTAGTTAAGAGGGAGTGTTGATGTATATGTAACTTCGGAATGTATTTCACCTATGTATTTCATCCATGTATATTGTACTCCTATAGAGATGTTATTATTCCTCTATACGGAAGTGTCGTCATTTGTATTGACAAGTGTCGCAAGTGTCGTAACTTGCCAATGGGTTATTAGACCACCATGTGTGGGGTCGGCCCTGATTAAGTTAACCATGGGTTATTAGGATAATTTAGACAAGTCGGCCCCCCACTAGTTTATTGGGTAGGACAGGACAAGTATAAATAGATATTGAGAGATCTCTATTTGATCATTCACTTACTCACTCTTCCATCACTCGGAAAGTGGAGCACATGTGAGGAGGAGGATCAGCTGCTAGGGGAAGACTATCTCTTGTACTTTTGTTGTATCATTACTCTTTCTATCTCTGAGGAAGTTGTGGGGTTTTTCACCTTTATGGTTTTCCCCAGTGAAACTCTGTGTGTCTATTGTCTCATGTGATTGCTTGGTGTGATTGATATGCATTGTTATACTTGATATGCTGTACATGTTATTCTCTCAGTAAAGATCCTAGAGTATCTTGAATTAATGCTAAAAAATTAACAAGTACTTGGGGGAAAGTATTCACGCTGGATCGTGATACTTCAGGAGTTCAACCTCCTCTTTGAGAAAGCCAAGTCTAAGAAGTCTCTGGTGTTTTCCAAGCTCATTTGCGGTCTTCCCCATGTCGATTTAGGATTTGAGCCCAATGATTCTCTTCCAGACGAATCATTGTTCCTTATCGGCACGTCTAACCCGTGGTATGGAGATATTACCTTATATCTTCAAACCCAACGTTTCAACCCCCAACTGTCTCGTGACGATCATCGTCATATCCGTCACCATGCCAAGTATTACTTGATCGTTAGCGATACCCTGTATCATCGTGGTATTGATTCGGTTCTTCAACGATGTCTGACACATGAGGAGGCTGAACACGTCTTGAATGACTGTCACTCTGGGGCTTGTGGCGATCATCTCTCTGGGATGGCTACAGCCCAAAAGATACTACGCACCCAGAAGATACTACGTGCAGGATATTACTGGCCATCTATCTTTAAAGATTGCATCGAGTGTTGGCGGATATTTCTACCCTATAGCTAGGAAACTAAAGCTATCAACTTGGTTGGGGTGACAGGTAAGTGTATTGTTGCTATTACAGAGACATTTACAAAAAGAAAGAAGTTGTAGATGTAGGGAACATACCTCTTAATCGAAGTCTGATCCTTGCCTTGACTTGATCCTGCGTTCCGCTTCCGAATCTACCTTTCCTTTAGCAAATCTGCAACAACAATACCTTTCTCAAAACATTTTGGGCAATATATAAAGCTTGAAAGAAACAAAAACAATGTTTAAGATTCAGTATTGACCAAAATAAATCCAACTTAAGATGCCATTTGATAACACATTCAAATTGGAACAAGAAAACACTTCAACCTTTATTTGTCAAAAGTAGAATGAAGTACAAGTATACCTGATGATGAAACAGGCTCCTGCAACTAGATTCTGGGTTCTGGCTTTCGTCTGGCTTAGATGTATTCAGCAACAACTCCTCCAATGCAAGCTTCTTCAAAGTTTTTCCATTAATCAATCTCACTAACTCCAATTTCTAACCCTTCTCCTTTAACCTTCTTGGTATTTATAGGTTTAAAGAAGCAGTTCAGGTCGAGATGTAGTTATGGAGGAAGTTGGGGGAGTTAGGAAACTGCCATCAACTAATCCTCCTCGATGAATTAATTTATTTTTTAATCATCTTTTAAGATGTACGTGACTCTTCTTCAGTGGAGTAACGTATAGGGCGCTACCCTAGTGTTTAACAACTAGCGCTCAATCGATTTAAAATTGTGGGCGCTACTATGCTACACTGGAGTAGCGTATACTTGGATATGGGCGCTACTATTATACAGTGGAGTAGCATATGGGCGCTAGTCTCTTTGATTAGAGTAGCGCTCATATCTCAAAATGATATTTTTTGGGGTTTTCCAGTATTTTCAGGAAATGGAATGAGTTGACATATCATCAAAGGTCAACATGCTCCTCTATTCGAGGTGTCCTTTTGTGTGATCAGCAGCTCAGGGTGATCATGGATGGAGAGGTGCAAGTTTGACCTATAACAGATGCCCCCTAATGTGTGAGGTCAGAGGGAAACGATGGCCGAAATACATTACAATCCAAAGCCAGAGGAGGAGCACAGAACCGCAGAAAACAAGTCACAAGAAACCTGCAACAAAGATCAAGGTCAGCAAGCAATTACATTGTTGACATCATATAGATGTGCAGTGTGATACAACATGATCTCCGATACATAACAAGGAGATGTATATAAAGCATAGCCACTTAAAATACAAGCGTGGATCTATGTCAAACTGAGAGATCATAGCCATAACAACAAACTGGACTTATGTCTCATGGAGAGCCGAATATAAGTGAGGCTCAGTCTTGCGCAACTTGGGTGATAACAAAATGAGGTAATGTCATCAAAATCCCAAGGTCTTCATCCCACAACAACCCTAGGTACAAACCCGAACCATGTGAATAGATGAGCTGATAGTCGAACATGGGGGGTATCGTTTGATTACCGGTCATTGATGTATACCGTTAACAAACACGAGGAATTCCACCGATAATGATGATGGGGTCCAAGGTACCAAGTACGATTCGCCAAATGTGAATAGATGGACTTGGAGTCGAACACTTGGGAATCCTGTCGAAGAAGAGACATTAATGTATTCTCATCATTCAACAACGAGGAAAATTGCCACTGGTGACTGCAATCTCCAAGGTACTAACCGAAACTCTAAACTTCAATCCCAGAATAATGATTTGATGTCGATGGGAAGAAGTCCGTTGGAAGGGAGGCCTTAAGGCATCCTCCATCATCCAACTCGAGAAACACTCAACTGGTAAGAGCTGATATCGAATAATATGTAACAAGACTGACACTAGGAAGGTCGACACATGAGGTCAAGGTAATCTGCAGAATGGCCGACACAGGGTATATCCTTGAACATTGAGCACGACACAAAGTGACTCAGGCAGTTTCTGACATAAGTCTGAAATGTAGGAGACATTAACAGACCCTCCATATGGTTGGAAGAATAACCAACCGAGGGAGTAAACAACTCGGAGGAAAGGTTCACCTGGAGGCCAAAAACTAAACCCAACCGACAAGATAGACTCAAGTAGGTGTTGTGTTCAAGGATAGAAACTTGACTGAAACTGCCGTTGACAATGAAGATATGGTATGTTTTCCCGTTCCTTATTCTTTTTAGATAAAAGAATACCCTTCTTGTTGTTTTAATGAGTCCAAGAAAGAATGAAAACTCAATAGATCCAACCATGTAAATAGTTTAACGAGCCCATGGGAGGAAGACTCAAGACCTTCTTCATAATTTATAGAGTTCGAAGAAGAGATAGAAGAATACTCTATATGTACTGATCTCTGGATTTTAATATCGAGCCGAGATCTGTTCTTGCTCGCCGATGTTTTCAATTTTAAGGAGTCTGAAAAACTTAAACAATAACTCCATATATCTGCTAATGGATTTTAGTATCGAGCCCAAGCAGATTAATGCTCGCCGGTGTTTTCTTGTTTATAGAGTCTGAAAAACTTAAACAATCCTCTTTTTACCTATCCGTGGATTTTATATCGATCCCGGATTGGTCTGTGCTCGTCGGTGTTTTCTTGTTTATAGAGTTGAAAAACTTAAACAGTCCTCTACTTACCCTCTCGTGGATTTCACATCGAGCCCGAATAGGTGAATGTTCGCTTGATATTTTCATGTTTAGAGAGTCTGAAAACCCTAAAGAGAGACTCCAAAAGGTCTTTTTTCGTACAGTTAGTCTCCTCCCCCGAAAAAGTATAAAACAATGAAAGGAGAACTCTTCTAGCCCATACAGGAGTATACCTAGAGTATACCTTTTCCGTAGTTAATCCACTGAGGCCTGGAAAAGGGGTAATTCTATACCTGAGTGGATGAGCCTTCGGGTACTTTAACGAGCTCGAAAAGGACAAGTTTGCTCGGCAATCTTGTTTAGGTTTAAATAGTCCAAACAAGAGCTTAAAATGACTTAAAGGTCAGCTTCTGGGATCATATCTTCATGTCCTATCAAAACTAGGTCTTCAACAAAATATTAGTTGATGCGGCGAAAATCTCAGATGATATATAAATTTGGAATATTTAGTTAACTGACAAGGTCTATCATCAAGAAATTTGAGCTTAGGAGACGAATCCAACAACAATTGAGTGAAAAATGAACTTGGATCAGTGTTATACCTTATTTTTGTGTTTCAATTGATTAATTAGGGTTTTTTTGAAAGTTTTTGAAACTATGGAAAATTAAAAATTATGGGTAAAAATCAAAATCCAATTTTATATATAATTTCATTGTTAAAAAATCAATTTTCAAATTGTGTTGTAGGGCAAAAATTGGGCAACTTTTGCGAATTTCAAATCTCCACTGCGATCAAAACGGGCATCCAACCACCAAACTTCCTCCACCAAGTAAGTAGAAATCTCTCTATCTTGCATTTCAATGGTTTATTTTTCAAATTTTGAGCCAAAATGACTTTGCAACGAAGTGCTCACAAGCGTTTATGTGCGGGCGCTACTGTGTATACACAAGAGTAGCGTACGAACGCAATGGGCGCTACTTTGCTCAAATAGAGTAGCGCCTATACGCTACTGTGTAGTATACACAGTAGCGTACACACTTGCAAAGCTACCTAGAAGCGCCGAGACTCAAAAATTTTTGGTTTTTGTGTAGGATGGTCTTACAATGGAGGGAAAGGGAGCATGAAGACATGGATAGGTTAGCCATGCAAGACCCGGCTACCCTCCATGTGCTCCGAAGATGCGGTTTGTTGAAATTTTATCGAACCGTAAACATGTGGGCACTAAACAAGCTGTTTCGGAGATTGATTCAGTATTGGGATGTAGATACTAATACCTTCATCATCCGAGGGCAAACTCTTGAGCTTACCGTTGAGGACATATACTTTATTACTGGTCTCTCGAGGAGAGGAGACGTAATCAATCTGAAAGGGACTTCTCGTTTGGGTGCACGATCAGTGCAAGAATATGTAAATACATACTGTGTTGCCGGAGCAGAAAAATCGGGAAGCCAAGTCTTGATTTCAACTATTGATGGTCTCCCTCTGAAAGTGATAGTAAGCATGATCAACCGAGTAAGCGGTAGTGCATCACAACACTTAGCTTCCAGGCATTCGATGCATATTGGTGTATAGTGCTTGCATGTCCATGTTTATGATTGGAGTACTAGCTTGCTGGAAAACATGAAGTATCAATTGACAAGTTGTAAATACGGCACTATGAAGAATTTCGGGTACAGAAGCATTCTATGTACCTTCTTCTTCGAGAGGATGCTTGCTATTAGTTTGGGGATGCCTCTACCACAGGTTAACCCCCGTGAGCCCAGACTAGGTCGGTGGGGTGACATATTCCTTCCCCAAGGTGGTGGGGAAAGTCAATACTGTTATCATACCGATGATTTCTGGGGGTGGTGGGAGAGGCAAGTGCCCGCCTTTGAGCAGTTTCCCTATGCTGGATTGGATTTCTGTCACGATCCAGAGCTGGTGCTTCCGCCAGGTGGATCCTGGGGAGATATTGGTATGTTTAAATTTTGAGGTTTATTCAATTTTTTCAAACTTTTGCAAGTATTTGATTTTTATGGATGTGTTTTGAAGTTATAATCAAGTTTCAAATGCAGATGTTGGGCCTGTTCGTCCTGAGGGACATCCTACCATCTATGTGAGGCCAGCCGATATCACCGCAGTAGATGCTATGTTGGGAACCTTGGAGAGGAAAATGAGTCTGTTTACTCATGAGATTCCTGCATGCCGCATGGACCAGATACCTGTTGACATGCAAGAAGATGTTGTTGGGGTTCCCCCAGCATGGCTTAGGGTGTTGCGGAGGGTTGCTAGACTAGTGATATGCTATCGCAATGCGGTAGATGATGAGGAGGTTCCTCCTTCTCCATAGGAGAAGAAAACCTTATATGTATATATTTTTTGAGGCTACTATGCCCAGCTTTTGTACTTTTATGACTTGACTTGAGAGACTCATGACTCAAAAACTCATATTTTTCGATACGGTATCAGCTATATATACAGTATCGGTTATTTACATGTGTATGCGTTTAAATTTTATGTGTGAAATGTTTTTTACAATGTATGATGCGAATGCCAGTCTAACACAGTTTGCTAAAGAATCAGCTAAAGTGTTGAAACTTCTCGGAATGTGTTCATATCTGATAGAATGAAATTGTCTTTCCAATAGTCTAACTCGTAGAAACTGACGTAGCAATCTTGGATCTCTAATCTGATAGACACCTGTTAACTAAAATACAACTAATTGTGAGTCAAGCCTTACCTCCAGGTACGAAATGCCATGACTGAGAGCATCTCGGAGAAGTTCTATGACTGCACTGTATTCAGCTACATTATTCGTGGTAGGTCCCAAACAAACCCCCCCCGAAGAGACAAGTTGGTCAGCGGGTGAGTAAATGACCCAAGCTGCTGCAGCCAACTGACAGGTGTGGCGACTGGCACCATCAACAAATCCAAGGAAATGTTGGGTTGACATCTGGTACACGAAACGAAATACACATAAGATCACCTAACGAGCATAACAAAACTAGTTTTACAAAAATATACAACTATGTTACAAGAAAAAGTATTTCAGCCTAGGCATAATACTTCTTCAGGTAGAGCCCATTTCTAGGCTCGGCCAACTTATTTCCTTCGTAATCTACCAGTTCGTAGGCACCTTTCTTCAATACTTTAGAAATTATAAAAGGTCCGAGCCACCTGGATTTGAATTTTCCAGGTCCTAAAGGTTCTTTGTCTTGATCCCAAAGTAAGACCAAGTCTCCTTCAATGAAAACCCTAGGTTTGACGGATTTGTCGTACTATCCTTTGACTCGTTTTTTGTGAACCTCGTTTGTTGTAAGTCCATCTCGGCGCTGTTCATCTAGATGTTCTAAGTGTAACAAACGTTCTTCGAGTATTGAAGTGTCAAGTAGTAACTGAACTGCTAGTTTTAGCGAGGGAATCTCGCATTCAATCGGCACAACTGCTTCTATCCCATGCACAAGTTGAAAGGGAGAGAAACTAGTAGCAGTCTTAACGTTGGCTCGGTAAGCCCAAAGAGCCGGGTATAGCATGATGTGCCAGTTATTCCGACTGGCATTAATAGTTCTTTGAAGTATAACCTTTAAAGTTTTGTTCACTGCTTCAACTTGTCCATTCCCCTGAGGATAGTATGAAGACGAATGTTCTTGTCGAAAACCAAGCATTGTATATAACTCAGTCATCATGCTTTTCTGGAAATGACTGCCATGATCAGTCACTATCTCTTTAGGTATGCCAAACCGTGCTATGATCTGATTAAACACGAAATAAGCGGCAGTTTCTCCATCTGCCTTAACAGTAGGCATTGCCTCTGCCCACTTAGTAAAGTAGTCAACGGCAACGATGATGTAATGATGTCCTCCAGCCGAAGCTGGGTTGCATGTCATGAAATCAACCCCCCATTTTGTGAAGGGACCTGCTGTAATTACAGGATGAAGAGGAGCTGGGTGTGCCCTCATTTTCTTGGTAAAAAACTGACATGGTCGACAGTGTTTCACCGCTTCCACACAATCTTTAAAGATCGTGGGCCAAAAATATCCGGCACGCAGTATCTTCTGAGCTGTTGCCAGCCCGGAAAGATGTCCCCCACAAGCTCCACTGTGGGCATCATTTAATACTGCTTCAGCTTCTTCTCGAATTAAGCAGCGTCGTAAAATGGAATCTACCCCACGTCGATATAAAGTATATGAAATGATAAGGTAGTTTTTCGCATGGCTTTTGAGCTTGCGTCGCTCTTCTCGATAAAAAGTAGTAGGACACCTCAAAGTTTGGAGATATACTAAGATGTCTCCGTACCATGGGTCAGAGGAAGCAATGAGGAAGATATGTTCATCAGGAAGTGATGTTTCTTCCTCAATGTATTCTAGGTCACTTGGGAATTCTGAGATTAACTCAGCGAACACTAGTGATTTCTTCGATTTGGTTGATTGGAAGACCAAATCGAACTCCTGTAAGATCACAATCCATTTATTGTATTTCCCACCGATGATTCGTCGTGTGAGAACGTACTGGAAAGGATTAACCTCTGCTATCACTGTAGTGGTTCGTAAAAGTATATAGTGACGAAGCCTCTGTACCGCATAGACTGCAGCAAGTGCTAACTTCTCAACGTGCGAATATCTAACCTCAGGGGCTATCAATGCGCGACAAAGATAGTAGACAACATGCTCTTGGAGTGTATCGTCTTCCTGAATCAAAACTATACCAATTGTATTAAGAGATGCTGCCAGATATAAAAGGAAATCTTTTCAGTAATCTGGCGGACTCAACAAGGGTGTTGAAAGGAGTGCCTTTTTCAAGGCTTCAAAGGATGCTTGAGCAGCCTCATCCCACAAAAAATGGGAGTCTTGTTTGAGTAGCCTCATAAAACCTTTGGTAATTTTGGCATAGTTTATGATAAATCGTCGTAAGAAATTAGACATGCCTTGCAGACTTTGAAGTTGTCGTAAGGTGCGAGGAGGAGGCAGATTCACAATCGCCTCTACTTTCAATGGGTCAACCATAATGCCACGACTAGAGACAATAAAGCCCAGTAAACGCCCTGATTCGACACAGAACACACACTTATTAGGATTCAACCGAATCTTATATCGCCTGCATCTTTCAAACACTTGTCTAAGGTGAGCTGGATGGTCCCGTCTCTTTCGAGATCGCGCCGGGAGATCATCCAAGTAAGGTTCCACAATGTGTTTGATATCATGAAAAGCAAAATTCATTGCTCGCTGGAAAGTAGCTCCAGCATTCTTCAAACCAAATGGCATTTTCCGATAAGCGAAGGTGCCCCACGGGCAAATGAAAGCTGTTTTATGCTGATCTTCAGGTTTGATCTCTATTTGATTGTATCCCGAAAAACCATCCATAAAAGAGAACATCTCATGTCCTGCACAGGAATCTATAATTTGATCGATAAATGGTGTGGGATAGTTGTCTTTCGGACAAGCTTTGTTCAAATCTCGGAAGTTAGTACAGACTCTAATAGTACCTTGCTTTTTATCAACCGGAATAGGGTTTGAAACCCATTCCGTCATGTCAATCGGATAAATGAAATCGGCTTTGAGCAATTTTTCAACCTCCGCCTTGATGGCGGCTGCCTTTCTAGGGTTTACGGGACAGAGTTTTTGTCTCATAGGTTTCGCGTTGGGTACGTCGTGATGACATGCTCCATAATGGTTGGGTCAATACCTGGCATCTCCTCATATGACCAGGCAAAAACGTCGCGGAATTCTTTAAAAAGTTTTGTATATAGAGCTATCTCTTCTGGAAAACAGTCTGCACCAATAAAAATATTTTCCACGACCCCAGGTTTGGTGGAAATGTTGATTGGAATTGTTCTTGAAATATTATCCATATTTCCTTCAACATAAACAACTCTTGAAGTAGAAGGAGAAGATGACAAATCAACCAATCCACCGGGTCTCACAGGGAATTCTCCTCTCTCAATTCTGTCTAGATCTGGAAGTATGTAGGACCTATGATGCATATGTTCCCAAGGTTGATCCAGGCCTATCATAACTTCTAAGATGGCTTCATCAGATGGCAAAACCGTATCTAAACAATCGAATGAGTGAGTAGAATTCAGCGACCATGCCGGAGCATAGTCCATATCTGACTCAACAAAGACTGGTGGAGTCATGATATGTTCCATTGCAGCATGTTGAGTTTCCATATAGGCCACTTCTGCAATGGAGGGAGGCACACAAGGTTCTGCCGTGGTAGGAAGGATCCAAGGATCAGTTCTTAAACCGACTGTAAATGTTTCGATGGCAGTACCCACATCAGAACGCATAAAAAGAACAGGGGAGGGGATGTCGAAGGTGCCTATTAACGAACCATACAACCCTACTCCTAAACTCTCCTTAACCGGGGCGGTTTGATCAACCAAAGGAACTGTGGTTTCTGAAGAAGCCTGGTGTTTTCCTTGAGTGAAAGAAAGTTGATCGACTGTAACGATCTTACCTTCAAATGGGAACATGACCACTCGAAAACTGCCTATGCTATAGCTTGCATGGCATAAGTCCAACTCCTGCCCAATAACATATTGTAATCGAGCGGAGTGTCCAGAACTTCTATCTCAATAGCAACTGTCTTACCGGCCAAAGTGACCTCAAATGATGGCAAAAGTCCATGTGGACGAAAAGTTCTACCATCAAATGCAGTAAGCATTGTGTTGGAAGGGACTAACTTAGGAGAACCTAAAGCTTTCCAACAAGAAATAGACATTACGCAAGTCGACGCTCCCTCATCTACTACAGCTCGTCTGATGGTCATTGGACCATGAACGACCTCAATCTGAAGGGCAACGTGATAGGGCAACTGGTATTTGACATCAGTCATATCAAATCGCGCAGACATGTTGGAGGACTCCATACTCCCAATAGCTGCCAGAAGTGCATTTCGTTGTAAAGGACAACTCTGCAAGACTTCTAGAGTAGACATAGCACAGGGGGTCTGGGCTAAATCTTCAACCACATTGTAGTTAGAAGCAACTCGTGTGTTGGGATTGTGCGATGCCCTCTTCAAGACACCTTTCGGAATCTTGGGCATTGGGTCCACAGGAATGTGGAGTGGAGTGGAGGATTCTGGAATCTCCTTATCCTTTTTATGCGCTTCCGGGGTATAGTTCTTGGCTCTAGTTTGCAAAAGTGCATCTGAGTTAACCATGTTTATAAATGTTTGATCAACTGAAGCGTGCGAAGTGCCCCCAGTTTTGGAGGTGCCAGAAGTTGAGCCTTTCCCTTTAGGGAATGGATCTTTCAAAACGGCAGGCTTCTTTTCTCTTAAAAGCTTCTGGGCTTCTTCAAGTAGAGGGCATTGATGAGTAAGGTGGTTCTGCTTGCAAAGTTTACAAGGGAACCTAACCTTCTTTTCTTCTTTGTTACCCTCTTCGGCATTGTCTTTTTTGGGCTTTTGTTGGTTCCCCTCTCCTTTCTTGCCCTTCTTTTTGTTGTTGGGCTGCCGAGGGCCCTTTTGATTGTTCTGAACCTGATTAACATATTCAGAAGTAGAAGGAGAGGTTGTGACGGAAGATATGTCTGTAGTCGATTGTTTGACAGCTAAGGCATGGACCTGTTTGGTCAGTTCTTCGAAGGCTGCAGAGTCAACTGAACCCACTATGTCGTCAGCATGTGGTCCAGGTTTGGGTCTACTCAGATCAGTGTTTGATCTCGGTGCGTTAGGTATAATCTCGTACAGTAAACCAGATTGTGCATATACAAGGTCTAACTGTTGAGTCCTTAAGATGGCTTCTTCTTCATTGGATACTCCAGATGTAGCTACTTCCTTAGAAATATAAGGAAGGAGTGATTTCAAGTACCACTCAAGCAGGAACTCTGGAGGGATGTTGGCCTTTATGAGCCTCTTCCGTCTTCGCCACTCCTGAATATGGTCAGATAAGTGAGTGGCTTTGTTTTGTCTAAAAGTAGACAAAAGTTCTGTTCTGGCATCATACCGAATAGGAAGCTGGAAATGGTTCAAAAATACGGTTGCTAGATCCCCAAAACTAGAGAAAGTAGCCGCAGGTAACTCAATGTACCATTTGGCTGCGGGACCAGTTAAGGTCCTTTGGAACAATCTCAATCTGATGGAATCCTCGTTTAAAGAATTGGAAGAACACCATAAGTGAAAGGTAGTGACATGGTCACCAGGGTCTTCACCAGCTTTGCCTTCGAACTTTGGAATGTCTGAAGGCAATTTGGTGGGAACTGATGGCCATGTGGCATTATGACACACAGGATCATTTGTCATCTTAGAAAGGTCTGGCAAATTCAAAGTTGCCAGAAAAGGTATACGAGGCCGGTAGGATGGTACTTGATAAGGGGAACCACCCATCGTTTGTCCCATGAATTGTTGGTAGGGGTTGCCCCCAGGCATCTGGTGATAAGGGTTGCCCCCGGCCATGTGCTGATAGGAGTTTCCACCTACCATCTGTTGATAGGGGTTACCCCCAGTTAACTGTTGGTAGGGGTTGCCCCCAGCTATTTGTTGGTAGGGGTTGCCCTCTGCCATCTGTTGTTGTTGTGAGAAAGAGTTATTAAAATTTTCCCACCCATACGAGAGTGGATTCGTGCTTTGTGGGTTCGTCCATTGTGGCTGGGTGTTAGCCCCGCCATATTGCTGGTTAAAGATATTACCCCCTCCCCCTGAGAATAAGGAAAAAGAAGTGTTACTTGCAGGCATGTTACCTTGGTTCATGTTTGGTCCTACAAAGGTGTTGAAACCAGTAGAAGCTGATGTGGACGGTGCAGTCATGGTGCCCATGACTGGCATGTTTGCAGAAGCACTTGGTCCTACCGCAGGTGTGGAAACCCAAGTACTAGGAATCTGATATAAAGGTTGAGAAGCAGAAGGTATTGCACAGTTGGCCATACTGCTATGTCCAACATTAAGTGTAGGAATAGATGCCATTGTTGTCAAACTAGGCATACCTAAAGTACTAGTGTTGAAACTAAAAGATGGGGTAGACACAGAGGTTTGTGCCTGACTTGGTGTAGCAGTAAACGAAGGGTTAACTGTGTTGGTATTCAAACCTAAAGTGGGAGTTTGGGGAACCCCCTGTTCACCTCCTGAGTTAGACATCAGATGTCCGGGAAAGAAATTATCTACACTGAAATGGGGCGGTTGGAAACCAACAGGTGACAGAAGCGGAATTCTAGTATTGGTTAAGGGAGGATTGAAAGGAGTGCTATACTCCGCGGAAGTAAGATCTTCCACCTCAACAGTACTAAAGTGTTGCTGATCTGTGGTACCTGGTAGTGGTTCCTCAGGAACCTCAATTTCAAGGTTTTCTGTTACAAGGATTTCTTCAGGTAATTCTATTTCAGAGGTAATTTCTGAAGAAATACCGGGGTTTACCCGCTGTCTTCTAGCAGGCTGTATAGGTTCTGTTCTAACTGGTGGAAGGTTTTGAATCCTTCTCGATCTACGGAGTTGTTGATTCTCTGTGATTATAAATATAAAATAACAGACTAGAACCTAGTGGCCGCTACAACTAGGGGGCAAACAGCACACCAACTAAAAAAATTCCTAAGTATACAAACCAGTCAAACAAAGGTGCCTTTCGGAGAAGAGTCTGGGATGATGAGGGCCCAGAATAGATCAACGAAGGAAGAAAGACAGTTACCCGGGGTCCACAATACAATGACTAAGGGTGCAAGCGTTGGAATCACCCAACCGCCCTCCCAAAGACCTGCACGGGGTTTCCTCCCACGTCTGTCTTAGGTACAGCAGATATACCCTCTGCTGTCACTTGTGTATGAACCTAGAAGTATGATACTATGGATACCACAACACCGAAAATTCTTGGGGGAACAGTCACCGGTCGAATCAGAAACCGTGGGCAGGGTAGCTAAGCCCGAAACTCGAAAGAGTCCCCAATACGCAATCCGATCCTGGCGTATGCTCGAAGAGTAAGTAGGAGGAGTATTCCCACAAACTGATCTTGCAATGACCTACTGCATAGATCCCAGGCAAATTTTGAGTGAGGTGGGTTTACCTATGATAGTCTCACTATGATTGTTGCGCAATGTGTGATCTTGGGTGGTTTAAAGTGATTTAAACCCAAGACCCTAACCAAAACTAGTTGGTGTAGTGTACCCTAAAAAGAAAAAGTTTCTAGTTCATTTTATTAACAAATTTTAGGGCTTTTATTACACAAAAAGGATGGTGGGTGTGTGAGCGTGGTTATAACAAGAAAACAAAAGTGCAAATAAAATCTTATCTTTCTACAACAAAGCTCTTTTCATTTTTTCATCTACTTCTTTTTCAAAACTGAAAATCTAAGCAAACTTACTTAAAAAAAATTTGTTTTCTTTTTTGAAATTATACAAAATATGCTAAGTTATCTTGCAATAACAAAGACAAGTTCTATTTTGACTTAAAGTACCAAATTTTTTTTGCTTTTTCAATAAACGAAAAAGAACTATGCAAAAAATGGAAAGCCAAATAAAACTTTATATGCAAAGTGTGTAAGTATGGCTAAAAGTTCTTAGGCCTATAGCTGTCGAAACCCTAGCTCGAAAAAGACTTAGTCTACAGGTTTTTTACAAAGAAAAAGCCTCTAAACTTGGGCACAAAGTGGAAGAAAACAAAGGAGGAAGACGCAAAAGGACTGACCTAAAGTATCTAGCCCTACCAACACCACTAAGCCAAGCACAAGTAGACAAGCAAGCTACCTTACTAACACAAAGAAACTGAGAGAATGAACTAGCTTACAGCTGTGTAAAAGCACTTGCAACCAGCAAAAAGACAAGAAGTCCAGGAAGAATGAAACTTGACCAAAAAGAAGACACCCTATAAGCTCCGCCAAGGACCAAACCCTAAACAAAGGATGGGAGTAGTAGAGAGCAGACAACGTCGCTACAAACAGCGGACACAGGAGTGTGTAGGTTTGTAAAATGGCAACAGGTAGTCAGGGTCTAAAAAAATGAAAGTGTTCGTCACCAAACACCACCAAATCTTCCAAAAGTCAATAAAAAGTCCCAAAAATTCCAAAGGTCAACAAGTGGTTTAAAAATGGGAAAGACTTCAAGAGAAGGTTCTTATGACTTAAACAATCGTTAAAAACCCTCATGCAATCATCAAAGGGATCCTACAACACAGTCAGCAAATCACCACAGGGCCAAAACACAAGCAAACCAAAAAATGACTGCTTCAGAAAGTGTACTCTATTGTGTAGTAGAGAAACTCGCGCCCCTACTGAAACGGGCGCTACTGTATATATTGAACAGTAGCGTATGGGCGCTACTGTGTATATATCAGAGTAGCGCTCATATCTCCAAGGCTTGAAAACTGACTTTGGAAGGTATAAAAAACTAATGAAAGCAGACCAGAAACAATCAAAGAATACCTATGAAGTTTCTTAACACATCAAAGAAGTCAAAAACAAATTGGGAAGACACCTAAGAACAAAGTTTCCTAAAGCCAAAAACTCTATTCCCCAGCGGAGTCGCCAGTCTGTTGGCGGATATTTCTACCCTATAGCTAGGAAACTAAAGCTATCAACTTGGTTGGGGTGACAAGTAAGTGTATTGATGCTATTACAGAGACATTTACAAAAAGAAAGAAGTTGTAGATGTAGGGAACATACCTCTTAATCGAAGTCTGATCCTTGCCTTGACTTGATCCTGCGTTCTGCTTCCGAATCTACCTTTCCTTTAGCAAATCTGCAACAACAATACCTTTCTCAAAACATTTTTGGCAATATATAAAGCTTGAAAGAAACAAAAACAGTGTTTAAGATTCAGTATTGACCAAAATAAATCCAACTTAAGATGCCATTTGATAACACATTCAAATTGGAACAAGAAAACACTTCAACCTTTATTTGTCAAAAGTAGAATGAAGTACAAGTATACCTGATGATGAAACAGGCTCCTGCAACTAGATTCTGGGTTCTGGCTTTCGTCTGGCTTAGATGTCTTCAGCAACAACTCCTCCAATGCAAGCTTCTTCAAAGTTTTTCCATTAATCAATCTCACTAACTCCAATTTCTAACCCTTCTCCTTTAACCTTCTTGGTATTTATAGGTTTAAAGAAGCAGTTCAGGTCGAGATGTAGTTATGGAGGAAGTTGGGGGAGTTAGGAAACTGCCATCAACTAATCCTCCTCGATGAATTAATTTATTTTTTAATCATCTTTTAAGATGTACGCGACTCTTCTTCAGTGGAGTAGCGTATAGGGCGCTACCCTAGTGTTTAACAACTAGTGCTCAATCGATTTAAAATTGTGGGCGCTACTATGCTACACTGGAGTAGCGTATACTTGGATATGGGCGCTACTATTATATAGTGGAGTAGCGTATGGGCGCTAGTCTCTTTGAGTAGAGTAGCGCTCATATCTCAAAATGATATTTTTTGGGGTTTTCCAGTATTTTCAGGAAATGGAATGAGTTGACATATCATCAAAGGTCAACATGCTCCTCTATCCGAGGTGTCCTTTTGTGTGATCAGCAGCTCAGGGTGATCACGGACGGAGAGGTGCAAGTTTGACCTATAACATCGAGGTTGTTAAAAGATGTCCCCCTTGCTAGCATTTTCTAACGAAAAAGCGCACCCATCTAGCCCCGTTACACTCGGTTATTGCCATTGGCCCCTTTGCGAAATGGGGCATAGATTTCATGCACTGTAATCCTACCTCGGCCGGGGGGCATGGTTATGTCACAGTAGCCGTGGATTTCTTTAAAAAATGGGTCGAGGCTATGACTACATACAAGGAAGATGTAAAAACCGCCGCACTCTTCATGTTCAATCATGTCATTGCACAGTTCAGAGTTCCACAAGCCATAGGTACTGACCATGGATCTCACTTTTAGAACCACATGGTAGATGAATTGAGCGCCAGATTGGGTTTCCTTCATGAAAACTCAACCCCTTACTACCCACAGTCCAACGGACAAGTAGAGGCCATCAACAAGGTCTTGAAAACCATAATTCAATGCATGGTGGGTATACACAAGTCTAACTAGCACAACATGCTCTTTTCCGCACTATGGGCATACCGGACCTCCATTAAGACTGCCACCAGATTTACACCATTCCAGTTATTTTATGGATTGGAGGGAGTCCTAGCAATAGAGTGCGAGATTCCATCACTCAAAATCGTAGTCGAGCTTCTTTCGAACACCACTACCGAGGAAGAGCGATTCCTTTACCTAGCGAAACTTGACAAGACCCGCCGCGATGCTTCCCTTGCCAACGAGGCACATAAGAAACACATCAAGGAACAATACGACATGTCAGTCAAACCCCGTGTCTTTAACAAGGGTGATTTGGTCCTCAAATACGACCAAAAGCACGATAAGCTGGGGGTAGGTAAGTTCGAGTCCATGTGGCACAGACCATACGTAATGAAACGTGTTCTGGAGAAGGGAGCCTACGAACTAGAGGACTATGATGGGATATCTTTGGGTGAGCGCCGCAATGGGCTCTACCTGAAGAGGTACTATGCCTGAGTCTTTCACGCATAAACATATTGTATATACTGTACATGGCGTGTGTGTTTTGTGTGGTCTGACGCTTTTATTTTAGTGTGTCTAGGTCTTGTTTCGTTTCTTATACCATGTTTTGTCTGCATGTGCAAATGGAAACTTGCTACGGATTCGCGGACGGCGCCAGCCATCATACTTGTAACCTTGCTTCGGCAGCTTGGGTACTTTATTCTCCCACCAGCGAGCTTATCAACTCAGGAGGAAGTTGTCTAGGATACGCAACCAATAACGCCACAGAGTATCAGGCGGTGATTGGAACCCTAATCGACGCTCTTTCCTTGGGTATGAACCACGTTGTTATCCACTTGGATTCACAACTAGTGGTTTCTCATCTGAATCGGATTTATGCTATCCGCGACCCTACTCTACTCCGTCTCTTTATACGAGTCCGTCTTCTGGAAAGGTCTTTTGAATCTATTCAATACCTGCACCTTCCATGCGACATGAATACAGTTGCTGACTCGATGGCCAACTTCATTTTAGATTGGTACATTGCACACACAAAACATATTCATTAAAATATAAAAGCATACATAACATGTAAATAATTTATTGTATAAGCAAACATGTAAACAAGATCTCATTAATCATCCATAGAACACAAAATGTATAAAGCTGTTGAAAATGTCTGTATATATATATATATATAAATCGATACAAAATGATGGTGCTGATACAAAAATCTGAAGCATACTAGCTTTCAGTAAGAGTCATCTCTAACAAAATCTGAAGCTCATAAGCTTTCAGTACATACATAAGCATAAACCTAATCCCTAGGATGCTCATGATAGCAGACTACGGGCCTCGCCACTTTACAGAGCAGCATGCCGAAACGTGTAGACACCCTGACGGTGTACTTTTGATAACCCCAGGGAAGATCACAGACACTCGGTTTTAGCATATCTAGTGTCAACCTGTGAATGTTCTCATAGACCTCCTCCACCTCCTCGATGGAATCACGCATCGTGGGAGATACAACTGGCACCTCTCCTCACAATGAGCGAGACTCCAATTGGTCGCGATGGACCCACATCTGCACAAAACATTGATTCATCATCACTACTCCAAAAAAAATCATAAATACATAAAACGAAAAACTCAAAAGTTGTTTTTCTTACCGATATCACCCCATTGTGCTTCCTCGGGAAGCACCTGGTCGGGATCACCTCTGAAATCTATTCTGCTGTACAGATAATCCTCTATCATGAGGAGCTATCCCTCTAGCCAAGTAAAAAACCTCATATCGAAGCTTATGATAGGACCCCCACTAGCATGGCGGGCCATCACCTCTGCCCATCTGGTCATGTGTGGATCGGCATCTCGATCATCCAAGTCCACCTATGGATGCAGATGAGGTACCCGCTCCAACATAAAAGATATCACCACAGACCCATAGCCAAACTGTTTCAGCGCTCCGCGCCGACATTTGGTAAACTGAATCTGGAGGCTAGTGAGGCGTCTCTCACACTAGTTGATTACCCGAGAACCCATGCACTCCTCCGCATACATCAGCTGCGATTTGCTCGCAAGGTGAGCATATCGAATCCCCGCTACTCTCACTATGGTATAGAGCACGATACGTAAAGCACAGTCTCGAATGTATTTGATGGGGATCTTCCCACCAATAGCCACAGTGCCTCCAATGCACCACTGATCGATCATATCATCCACTGTCCGATCACCTCCTTGTGATCCGGTAAGAGATACAGGATCCTCCCACTGGGATAACCCTGTCAGGAAGTAGATTTCCTCGACATCTATGCTCAGTGTATGCACTCTGATCACAAAATGATGTTGCACCATATCCCAACACTGGATCATGTGCGTCAACAACGGAACTTGGGCCCTCATGCCTGACACTCTGAAATATTTGAGTAACCCACAGTTCCTCAATGCAGCAATGCATTGAGGGTCATTCTCGGCTTGAGAATCATCAACCTCGTGCTCTCGTTCTCGCCACTCGAGAACCATATTTGTCACCGTGAACCTGTCAAAAAGGGAAAGTAAACACCATTACAACTCTTTCCATCCATCAAAACTTTTTCATTTGGGTTGGGCATTGAGTTGTAGTTGGGCATTTGTGTCGGCGCAGGACATCTTTGTAGACAGGGCGCCGCCGGCGCAGTTCTCATAAGGAGGGATTGCGCCGACCCGTGTGCGCAAAGCCCCCCACCAAAACAACTCAAAACCCTAAAAATTAAGCAAAAAACATAAATGTAATCCATTGAAAAGTTGCATAGCTAAGTTTAGGCCTACCTATCTCTGACGGCTCGCGAAACGGTGGACTATAGCTCCCGGAATCAGCGAACGAAATTTGGCTCCAAATGGCACTTCACACTCTCCAAACTTGGTAAAAAACAATTGTAATTCTTTTTCACTAATTTTCTCATTTTATACCTAGAAAGGGAATATTCCTTTTTTAATTTGATGCTTTAGTGGGTTATTTACTATAGTTTGAGTTGTTCTCTGCATTTAAACGCTTGGTTAACTGTTTTGACCTAGTCTTTAAGCTTGCAGGTGAAGTTAGGTGCCTAATTAATGCCATTTTTTCATCGTGGTGATTATCTCGTAAGTATTATCCGGTATGAACAACTCATCGAGCATCTTTTTGTCATTATTTCGCTCATTAATTTTGATTACTAATGACACTGAGCTTACTCTTTGTTCTTTCTCGTGCTCGTAAAACGATGAGAATAAGTCACCAAGTTATGGTTTATCACTTTTTTGGGCTCGTTAAACTCCTATGAAAAAGGAATCCCTCTGGGTCTTTCTTTAAGCTCTTTTCAGGCTCTCTAAATACGAAAAGATCGCCAAGCAAACTTGATGCATTCACGCTTGTAAAAGTATTTGAATGATCATCTCCCAGGTGATAGTTTACCCTTTTTTCGGACCAGGGGGCACTACTTACGAAAAAGGAATACTCCAGCCAATCACAATTGGAAGAGTTCTATGTCGCGTTGTTTTACCTTTTTTCGGGCGATGAGGCTAACCTTACGAAAAATGACTATTGGAGTCTTCTTTAGTTATTTTCAGACTCTCTAAATATGAAATGACGTCGAGTTTACCTTCTATGAACTCGTTAAAACTCAACATTGAAGGGCCCGTCATGGGACGAACCCCTCATTCCCCAGGTTCGGAAAACGTTTGGGATTGGACTCATTTATGAGATGAGCTATATCGAGCATCTAGTTACCCTCCTCATGCTCGTTAAAAAACACATGAGGCACTCATCAGTCATGATGGGGAAAAATGAAAGTTTTTGCGTTACACCTTTACCTATGGCAGTACTTAGTCGTTCTTGAACATGACACTCATTTGCATTTCCATACAGTACTTGTGTTATCTGTTTGTCCTCGAGTCTTGCTAACCTCATGAGTCTTGTTACTCCTTTGGGTCGTCCGAAGATTACTTCCATCATAAGTTGCATTAGGGGTTGGCGTCATTCTCGTCATGTCAATACTGTCAAGTCATGCCATGCCCATGTTCAAGATACATTCACCGCTCCTCATTTGCAGTCAATACACCCTCTGTTACATCGGTCTACTGAGTTAGTCTTGCATGTTATTGTACCATCCGATCTACTCCAAATATCTGTTATCGGGTTTTGTGTCGATGATGGGGGATTCATCATGGCCCTCCTTCGATGGATTCATCCTTGTCGACTTCAACACATCATCCGAGGATTGAATCTAGAAACCGATCGAGTACCTTGGGCCTGCATGCCTTAATGGCAGGTTACCTCACTTTCACCATGATTTTACATCATTGACTCTTGACTGAGAGATTTCATCAAGCGTTCGACTTCAGCTCATTTATTCACGTTTGGTGATATGTACTATGATACCTTGGGGATCATCGACATTGTTGAGGTGTATTTACTACCTTAAAGAATCACCAAAATATTTAATTATCGACTAGGGTTGGTAATCTTAGAGTTGTGGCACAGTATATGATGAGGTAAAATGAGACCTAAGTTTCAGCTCGGCAGACCTTATAAATGTTTAATACAAAAAAGATCGCAAGATATTTCAAAATGAAAAACCGAGTCAAACTTTGAAAATCCAACTACTGAACTGATTAAACCTCTCTAAACCAACAAACCAGAATAGTATCAAGCTATACTACTCTATTCTATGGACAATAACTAAAAAGAATATAAAAACGACAATATTATTTTTAGGAAGCAAAACTAAATAAAAAATAGAACTACTTTGATGAAGTTGAAAAACTACTGATTAAAAACTCTAAACTAGAAATTAGAAACAATTGTAAATGAGTTCAGAAACCTATCTATGAGATAATTCAACTGACAACTAATTATGAAACAAAGAACTTGAAGCAAAACTACAAATGACTAAGTGAATTCAATAACTACTTATGCATTCAATTAATATTTCAATACTACACTAAACTACCTAATTCCATTCTGCTTGGGGATTCTGAGGAAATGTATCAAATGTAATAGGGATGGGAGCGAATGTATCGAAGTGACTTTCAAATGTAACAAGGAAACAAAATGGAAATAAATCTAGTTTAACTTCTACAAATAAATGCAAACTAAAGATTGTCCAACTACAATTAACTTTAAACATCTTGATCTATCTTTTATCCATAAGCAAATTATATAAAACTAATGAAATCTAGAAGCAAGGAGAAAACTTAATAAAGATATTTACTTTAACTTAATTTGATTTGGAAGCAAGTAGAAAACTTGATAAAGATATTTTATGTAAAAGCAAGTAGAAAGCTTCATAAAGATATTTATTTATGAACCAAACCCTGTTTCATGAACATCTTCATTAACTGTATGAATGGGAGAAATGAAATTGCTAAACCTAATCTGATATTAATATTAACGACATATGATAAACTACACTAAGAATGAAACTGATAAATTCTGTAACAATAAAGCATTAATGAATCAGACATAAGAGAAACATAACTTGTAAAGCAACTGAAGCAAGGTTAAGGAAAGATAGAATGAAAACTAAGGATGATGACAAAACTTAATTAAAACTCTATGTAGGATAAAACAAGATCTTAATTACGTCTAAGGAGGCTAATTAAAGGTAAGAAATATTACAGTTCGAAGACCTAAGAAACTGGATTCTAAATAAGCATAAAAACAATGCAAAAAGTATTAAGGTTCGTATGACGATCCGGATGGCTGTCCGAATGACAGTCCAGTTGGAGGAAAACGATTTAAACTAAGGAAAGAAGCAGTTTGGATGATCTTAACGTCAGCTGACTGGTGCATACGAACCTACAGTGCAAGGAAGCAATGAATAGAGTGTTTAGGAGCTAAGATAACAAGAAGTAACCTATTCTAATCATTGTCTAAGGAATGAACTATTTCTATGGCATAATAAAACAAAATTGAGATAAATAAAACTAACCTACAGCTACAGCTACAGGGAAGAAACTGACAGAACTAATTCTAACTACGACTGAACTTGGAATGTTAAGCTAACTAAACTCTAGGTATTTGTAAACAACAGGACTAAGAGCAAACTAAGCAAACTAAGCAAACTAAACAATGTAAGCAAACTAAGTGTGACCGATCACTAATTACATTATGAAAATATCATTAATGTGAACAACAAATAAGATAGACATTTCGTAAAATAGAGGTATCATTTACATAAGTGGCAAAACAACATACATATTACAAGACAAAGATATCATATACAAAATAAATACATGAATTAAACAAATAACACAACTTATCTACAAAAGACAAAGACAAATTATGTACACAAACGAAAGACCATTGGTTGTTGAGGGACCCTTCTCAGTAATCAGAGACTGCGCCTTAATCAATCAATCACCACGCACTCTACTAAGCTTTCATAAAAACTTTGAACAGAGGTATATTAAATTAAAACAGAGTTACAGCGTCTCTGCATCTATTTGCAGCTGAAAAGACTAAAGACTAACTCGTCTCAGTCACGAAGACGTCTATATATACAGATTTACAAATGAGAGAGCAAGTCGACCCTTTAGTGGTCGACTGCTCTAATAATAGGTAGTCTTAATTCCAGAAAACGGCTCTGCTTAACAACTCACGACAGCACATGGCTAAGGAACGACCCCATAATAATTTATGACAGTGCAAAGAGCATCTACCAGGTTCCAAGGTGTTGGTTTCCTTCACGCTGTCATTGAGACGTTGATCCTCCTTTGATGTGGGCAGAGAAATGTGTTGTCGAGCTGAGCGTGGGAGGATGAGGGCTTCTGGAACGTTGACGTGGGCAGAGTTGCGTGCTATTAGGATGGACGAATAGGAAAGACAGAGCTTTTGGAGTGTTGACGTGAGCTGCAGGTGTGTTATCAAGTGAGGTGAGTAGGAGGGCGAATCTTCTAGAACAGGGGCTCACCAACCACGACAGCCACATTGCTAACAGAGCCCACCTTTCTGTTTCTGCTTTTAATGACTAGAAATATTCCAACCGGCGATCTCGTGGGCCGAATGAAGGTCTAAACGACGAGCTGGATGCGGATGAACGTTTGCAACGTGAACACGCGTTTGAATGGAGATCCGTTTGAAACCCATTGCCTGTAGAACAAAATCTAGTTGCCAATCAAGTCAAGAAATGTCAAATAAACATTAATAAATCACAATATAACGATTTTTACCCAAAATTCATGTGATGTGTGAATATATGCATACCTAATTTGATTGACGGTCTGAATGGAGGAAAGAATAACTTATCATAGAAAAATACTGAAAATAATGCCAATCATAGTGTGTTTGATGATCAAAAGTGGTGACAAAATGGACACCAACATTCCCCCAAACCGGAGACATGCCAGGACCCACTGAGCAAAAAGAAGAGAAATTTAGGAAGAAGGCTGAGCTGCGGTAGTAGCTGCCTTCGACTTGGAAGAGGAAGTGGATTTAGCTCTAAGCTTATGGAACTGGTCCTTCAAAGTATCATGTTTCAACTAGAGAAAGGTTGGAGGCTATCTTGGCTTCATTTAAATCTTCCACACACTTCACCTGAAAACGTAAGTCCTTGTTCTCTTGACGAAGCCCAGAGATAATCTTGACATACTTCTCATTCTGGCTTCTCAAATCTGCTATGTCTTTGGTCGATCTGTCCACAGTCTGATGGAGTGGAACAGATGCTTCTACACGAGACGTAGGGTCCTTTTGAGGGCTTGATCCCCTTAGAGATGGTTTGGGATCAACAAATGTAATGTGTGCCTCAGGGGCCTTATCTTCAATATGTGCAGAGGCAGGTTCCAAGACAGGGTCTTCAAGTAAATTGGTTGATAAATTGGCCAACGCGAGGAGGGGTGATTCAAAGACAGGGTCATTTGCTTAGTCGTTAGGGTTGTCTGAATGCATTGACTGAATGACGGATTGATTGATGGACTGAACAATGGTCTGGTCATCAGACTGGTCACGATTAGCCTTCCTCGATTTCGTGGGTATGGGTGAGAAAAATGGAGGTTCTATGGTTGTGTCCTCATGGACAGACTCAGGAGATGATGAAATAACAAGGTGTATTTCTCCTGAGGCACCTTCACTAAATTATACGGACTTGAAAACCTTTTCTTCTTGGGCAGCGGTTTGGGTCGGCTCATTAGCATGGGTTAGGAAATGATGACGTTTACGAGAGGCAGGGGATTGGACCGTAGGATTTTTTACTAGATGAGGGTTCAGGACTTCAAAGACAAAGCGTTCCCAGGTTTTCCCCTTTCCTTCTAACTGGTGAGTGATCAAGATTTTAATCAAGAAGTGGTGGTATAAGCTTCCAGAGGGGTTAGTGAGTATTCTTCCTAACCTGAATTGACATTTTCTCTAAACTTTTCAGGAAATAGAAGGGGAAATTAAGAGTCTGACCATTAACAAAATGTGCCAGTAGACTAAAGTGACAAGCTTTGAAAACGGTGTACTTACCCTCACAAGTGATCAAATGGATAATGGCAGTGAATGGCTCGAGATATTCAGGCTTCACCCATACTTTGTGGAACCCTTTGGTGCCATCAACATGCTGACAGTTGGATTTAAGAGCAAACTCGAGCTCTGTTCGTGGAAGAAAAAGATGTTTGTGCCAACGGGCTCCTTCCCTGGGTAGTTTTGTGGCCAATGCAATGGATTCTTCCATTATCGAAAAAGTGAGATGGATGACCTTGGCTGTCTTACCATCGAAGCCCTTAGCAAACAATAGTGAAACCTCGGCATCATGGCCGTCAAGAAGGTGAAAAAATGGACCCCATCTGGCTCTCAAAAATACTTCACGACATGCCTTAAATTCGGGAATGCGAAGGAGATCCTGGTAACTGCCAGGCTCGTAATGGATTGGCATATTAAACAAAGGTCGAAGGTTGCAGATGGATAGAGAGGATGCGTGAGATTGCAGGGGATGGAGCTTGATCGGTTCAGGGTAGATGGAAAATGAGCAAGATGAAGCAAAACTTATGCAAGGGTCAATTTAAACTGAGATCCGTTTGAGTGGCTGAATGATCATGGGGAAAGATTTGACAAGTTCAAATGATATGCTATCATTCAGTTACCTTGAGTTGTGTGCCGTCATGGAACTACATGAGTTAGTGAATTCGCATAGCTATGATATGTTCAACCATGTCCAAAGTGAAACTTTGGACAGGTTGAACGTAATCCTCATTATGAAATTATAGACATGAATTACACATAAAAATCACGATGACTTAATAAATGAAACGATAGATCGCACGATAAAATCTAATGGAGGATTAAAATTGTATGATAGCCATATGATGGTTAATCAATTCATTTGATGAGACGAAATGAGTATGGAAAGATGACATTTAATTTGATCCTTGACATGATTAGTTGATTGGATATATCAGTAAAAATTAAAATTTTGAATATCTTAGCACACTTATTAATAACATTACAAGCTAAGGTTTCATTCGGCACCTCATTCATATCGTTATTTCCATTTGCCTCGTTCGTCACCTCATTCGGATCGTCATTCGACCCTTTATTCAACCCTTCATACAGACCTTTGTACAGAAATGTGCTTTGATGGATCTGACTGCTGCTGATTATGCAGAGAATTTTTTTAGGTTTGTCAGCACAAATGAAATGTAAACCTGCTTTTTGGAACTTTAGTTACATTCTTTTTTATTTATCATTGATTAAAACAATCTTCCTTCTGCTTTTTCATTATCCTGAAAACACCTATCATTTTGTCAGAGATAAATGAACTTTTTCATAAATATTCAGAAGGTAAAAACAGTTATGAGTCTCCCCCAAACCAAAAATATGGCATGTCCTCAAGCTATCAAAGAAAAATTGATTAATATTCAAATATTTTTAATAAATGGTTCAGGCAATAACTTCTAAAAATGTTGTGATAATTTGTTGTAAGGAAAATAAATATTAACTATTACATGTAGATGATTCAAATATGTACATTCATAAAAAAGAATACAACAGTGCTTAAGAAGACCATATGAAGAATGATAATATGATTGATGTGAAAAATGCCATAGGAAAACCAGTCATCCAGGACTCATTTAAAATATCTCTTGTCATCTAAAGAATATAGATAAGGTTCACCCGAGAGTTTGTGATATTTCTATGGTTATGGGTCCCATTTCTAGGATAGTCATACCCTAGGTATTGTTTGAATTAGATGACAGGGTCCAATTCCAACTTACAGCCATTCTCTAATGACAATATAAATAATTAGCCTCAACATGTATTTATATACTCAGGTTTTTATGAGCCATGTGCATAGCAATCCGTTAACCAAACCTCTTTTACCCGATATTGCCCCGCTGCCAGGAGGCCTGTTCAGTACCCCGACGGGTTTATCTTGGTACCATGCAAGCATAGCCCCGCTGCCAACGAGCCTGTTCAGTACCTCAATGGGTTTACTTGCATTTACCGAGCTTCTTTGTTTAAGATTTCACTTAGCATGGACCTGCTACCAGTGAACCTGTTCAGTACCCCGGCGAGTTTGATTCGTATAATGATTTTTAGTAAGGAAGCCGGTTGGCACTAGAGTGTGCTAAGCCTACTAAACACATAATTCAAAAAAAAAATTAGAACAAACCTTATGAGTAACTTTATCTATAATAGCCTGAATTATAGATCATATCAAAAGAGAATAACCTAAAGTTGTTCTTTGACCTCTCAGTCTATCTTCTTCATAAAAGATAAGTAATGTTCCCCACAAAAATAGAAGTATCACTCACTTTTGGGCTACCTTTTAAATATGCTTTAAGAGACAAGTTTTGATAATTAGTCGAGGATGAGATAGTAGTCCATAAGTGTAAGATAGAACTTTTTGAAAATCATGATGATCAACGTAGGCCTTAAGCAACTGTTCTAATGATAAATCAGAAATGTACCTGTTTGAGTCAAATACCATATGCAGAATCATAAAAGAAAAGTGGTTTAATAAAATGATATAAAGGACACTTGAACTTTTCACTATAAATTTCAATTTTCAACAATAATCGAAAGAGAAGGAGTTAAGATGCATTATACGTGTTTCTTTTTAGAGCACTTCCCTTTTCGGATAATATTGCATGAACTGATTATAATGATAAGATACTGATAATCAAACTGCAAAACCACTTGTTAGATGATTCACATTTATTCAAAACAAAAACATATATACAAAGAAAAAGTCATACAAAATTAGAAAAAGGAAAAGAGTCTTCTTGTTTTAATTGACAACATTCCATGAACTGATCATAAAAATAAATTACTTGTATAAATGCAATCAGTCGTTAGAAATGACTCTTATTATTGAAAAAAAAAATATTTACATATATACAAATGAAGATAACCCAAAATAATTCAAGAACCAAGAGAAGGAGGAATGACTTCCTCTTCTACCAGCTCCATCTCCTCCTGTTGTAAAGAATTCTGCACAAAATCTTGTTTAGATATTGGTTGATGATAAAGTCTAAGTCTATGTCCATTTACAACAAAGGAAATTTGAGAATCATCAATTGTCTTAATTTTAACAGATCCATTATCAAAAGTTGTAACAATTTCATATGGACCCATCCATCGAGTAGTTAATTTACCTTTAAAGTTTTTGTATCTTGAATAAAAAAGCAATGCCTAGTCTCCAGTTTTGAATTGTTTTTGTTTAATGTATCTATCATGCCACTTTTTGCATTGGTTTTGTATTAAAATTGTGCGTTGAATAGCATCTTGCCTAATCTCGTCTAATTCATTTATCTGCAGGATTCATTGTCTCTGTGCTTCTTCCAGATTCATCCTTAATTGTGCATCCATATGAAAGGTTTTGACTTGAAATTCAATAGGTAGAAGAACTTGTTTACCATAGACAAGTTCATAAGGTGTGTGGCCAGTGGTATTCCTCCAAGTTATTCTATAAGCCCATAAGGCTTCTGGAAGCCTATTTTCCCAGTCTTTGTGGTGTAACTGGATAGTTTTAGTCAGGATGGCTTCTAATACTTTGTTGGTGGACTCTACCCAACCATTGGCTTGCGGGTGATATGGTGAAGATTTACAATGTCTAATACCATATTTGTCAGTAAGCTCTTTCATCAACTTGGAGGTAAACTGAGATCTTTGATCGGTTACAATCTCCCTAGGTACACCGAATCGGGTAAATATTTCTTCATATATAAACTCTACCACATATTTCTCTGTGGCTCAGAATAAGGCTTTAGCTTCTATCCACTTGGTGACATAATCTGTACAGACTAGGATGTACTTCTTCTTGAGAGACATAGGGGAAATTGGCCCAACAAAATCTAAAGCCCATTTCTCAAAAGGATCAATCATAACTTGGGGTTGTAAAGGCATCTCATCGGATGGTGTAGGTCTACCCATTCTTTGGCAACTGTCACACCCTTTGACATACTTGGCAAAATCTTTAAAAATGCTTGGCCAATAATACCCAGAGTGCAACACTTTGTATGCTATTCTTTTGTCAGAAAAATGCCCACCACAAGGTCCACCATGACATGCATGAAGGATCTCTGCCATCTCATCCTCTCATACACATCGTCTAATGATGAGATCAGGGCCAGTACAAAAAATATCATTGTCCACCCAAGAATAATTAGAACTTTGAACTATGATCCTACGTTTCTTAGGTGGAGAGAGATGGTTTGGTAGCTTTCCAGTTGCTAAATAATTGGCCATGTCTGCAAACCATGGGGTTCGAATAGACACAACGAACAAATGTTCATCTGGGAAGCTATCATCGACAGGACTAGCATTATCGTCAGTTTGAATTTGAGAGAGAAAATATGCTACCACATTCTCTCGACCAAGACAATCAACAATGGTGATGTTAAATTCTTGTAACAAAGAAGCTACCGAGTTACTCTGCCATTGGTGATAGGTTTATTCATTAAAAATATAATGGCAGAGTGGTCGGTGTGTATAAAAATTTCATATGCTGTGATATAATGATGAAACTTGTTGATGGCATAGACTACTGCTAGAAACTATTTTTCAGTAACAGTGTATTTCGATTCTGCAAGAGTCAAATTTTTACTAGCAAAGTAAATGGCATGTGATGTTTGTCCCTCTTTTTGACCTAAGACTTCCCCTATAGCTATGTTGGAAGCATTAGTGGATATATGGAAGGGAAGGGACCAATTGGGGCCCCTGAGTATTGGTGCCACTGATAGCTTTGCCTTCAAAGTTTCAATGGCATGTTGACACGGTTCAGCCCATTGGAATTCTGTGGCTTTCATGAGTAGCTTGAACATAGGTGCGGCTATCTTAGTGAAATTTTCAATAAAACGTCTATAATAGTCTGCATGGCCAAGAAAACTTCTTACTTTCTTCGGAGGTTTTGGAGGAAGATTAATAATTATTTATATCTTGGAAGGATCCACCTTGATACCTTGAAGAGAGACATGATGTCCTAGAACTATGCCCTCGGTTAATATCATCTTACATTTTTCATGACTAAGGGATAAGTTCATTTCTTGGCACCGAATAAGAACTATTTCAAGGTTGTCAAGGGCTTCTTGGAAGGTATTACCATAAACTATAAAATCATCCATATAAAATTCTACACAATCATGTATAAGAGATCAACAAATATTCCTAACACTGCATGCTGGAAAGTAGAAGGTGCATTACATAGGCCAAATGGAAACACTCGATAGGCATATGTCCCCCAAGAACAAGTAAAGGTTGTCTTGTCTTGATCCTCATGTGCTATTATTATTTGATTGTATCCACTATACCCATCAAGGAATGAAAAATATTGTTTCATTGATAAGGTGTCTAACACCTGGTCAATGAAAGGCAAAGGGAAGTAGTCCTTAAGAGTGGCCTTGTTCAATTCTCGAAACTCAACACAGATACGCCATTTCCCTGTGACTTTCTTTGGAACTACCACCAGAGGAGACACCCATTTACTGTTGGAAATTGGGTAAATGAAACCAAAACTAAGGAGTTTTTGTAATTCATCTTTTACTATATCCTTTAGGGATGGATTCATTCTTCTCTAGGGCTTCCTGACAGGGGGTATGTTTCAGTCTGTGTAAATGTGGTGAATACAGGTATCTGGGTGTATACCCTTCATATCGGTGTATTCCCATGCGAATGCTCCAGTTTGACTCTTGAGAACTTTTGGTAATTGTTTTTGCTGAATCTCATCTAAACCTGCACTTATATGTAGAAATTTTTCGAACTAACCTCGCAAGGTATGGTATAGGATCCTAGATGTTCTTCGATTACGAAGACACAGGGTGTACTTGTAAATGTTAAGAGGCTCATGTTTTATTGGAATTCATCTCCAAAGATTTGGTCAAGTTGGGAAAAAGACTGAGGAAAGTCTATACATGTTGTGGAAGAGATAAATTGGTTCAACACATTCTCAGTATTTTGTTCTTGAGGTGACCAAAAGAAATCACTAACAAGGGAAAGTTCTTCCAAGTTCTCATTCCTAAAAGGACAATCTAACCAAAACAGGTTTTCATTTATTAGCTGTGCTGGTGGGTATAAAGCTAATTTTATTGTAGATAACCCATCAGAGATAATCATCTCTCCATCCCTACATCCTATGAATGCATTGGCAGTAGCCAACCAAGGTATTCCCAGAATAATGGGATGACCTTTGGAAGGGTCTTTTGATTCTATGACCATGAAGTCCACGGGATATTTCCATGAAGTTACTGATATGGTGATATCATCTAAGATCCGAACAGGTTGAACCATATTGCGATCTGTCAATTCTAGCATTGTTGGGGGTAGGGCGGAGGAACTGTCCTA
Organism: Larix kaempferi; assembly: GCA_027924585.1. NCBI lineage: Eukaryota > Viridiplantae > Streptophyta > Pinopsida > Pinales > Pinaceae > Larix > Larix kaempferi. The sequence goes on along the minus strand of BSBM01000742.1, from coordinate 21,719,792 downwards.
AATGGAGAGTTTCTAAAACTGTGGTAGTCATTAGGTTAATAGTAGCTCCTAGATCAATAAGTGTGTTCCCTATGGTGTGTTATTGATGATAACAGTCACCACAGGGTTTCATGGATTTGAATACTTTGGGATTCTAGGTTGGTTTGCTATGCAATCTGACATTTCTCCTATTACATGAATTGTCAAAGGGTCTTTTTGTTTTCTCCCTGGTCTTTCAATACAGAGTTCCTTTATTACTTTACTATAGATTGGGATATCCTTAATGGCTTGTAACAAATGTATCTTAATACAAATATTTTTCAATTCATTAATGATATCATACTCTGGATAAGTTACAGGTTTTTCTATTACTAGACGCTCTAGATATGGGGGTGATTTTTCTCCTGTAATTACTTCTTGATGTGAATGGTTGTGTTTTGAAGATTTAGGGATAACCATATCTTCAAGAATGGCATCATTCAAAACTTCACTAGGTATGTTTTCTTCTTCATTCTCTTCTCGGACAACAACTGATGACTTGGGATGATCTTGCAAAATTCTTCCAGACCGCAGTTGAATCTCATGTATTGGTACGGTCAAAATGGCATATGATGGAAGAGGTAACAACCCAATGTTATTAAGAGCTTGGGTTGGTTTTTTGTTAGGATTTGGTATCGGTTGTGCAGGTAATATTGTGGGTCTTAAAGGCTTCATATTTTGGAAATGGTGAGGTTGATTTGGGATAGGGGGTAATGAAGGAGGTACAAATCTAAGCAAGAGTTGCTAAATATTAGGTGGATAAGGATAGTTAGGCACATGAGGAGATGGTTGAGCATAAGCTTGTCCTCTCCATCCATGTGGCCATTGTTGTTGTTGAGCATTCTGAGGAGGGTACTGAGGTGGCCAATTTTTCCAACCTGAAGTGTTTCATTGTTGAGAAGTGTTTCTAGGTTTCCAAGGACTTCTAGATGATTCACCAAAGTTTCCACTCTTATACACAGCTTGCAACCCAGGCAACGATGGACAATTATCAGTCGGATGTTCTTCTATACAAAGGTGACAAACTGAAACATTGTTCAATGGACATTCTCGTTGGGGATGTTTAGTTCTACACCTAGGATAGAAAACACTCATTGTTGCACGCTCTTCATCCTGTATCTTTTTGGCTTGTAATGCATCCAATTGAGAACCCATGGCTCCTAAGATATCTGTTTTGAAATTTCCAATAGGTTTCCCAACTCTACCCTTTTAACTCCACCAGGACCGGATGTGTTTCCTTTTAGGTTCCTAGCATAAGATTCTCTAAAGTGTCTTCCACTTTTCCCTCTGCTCCTAGAGTAATTCCTACATAGTTCACAAATCTGTGAAAAAGGATTCTGAGAGATGTCTCCTGCTACCATGAGATTAAGGTTTTCTAAAACTTCTTCTGAGATTCCCTTGAGGAAGAGTGTTCTTACTGCATCCTCCCGAAGATCACTATATTTAGATTTATGTAACACATAGTTAAATATTTCGAGATAGTCTTCTAGGCTCTCATCTTCAAGTTGTTGTATTTTAAAAATATCATTGCGAGAGTCCTTAGGTTTACAGTAATCTTGATATTTTCGTAGAAATGCATTCTTCATGTCTTCCCAACTTCTAATACTAGATTCTCCTAACCCCATGAACCATCAAAGAGAAGAATATTTTAACGTGGCAGGAAAGAGTTTTAGCTTTTGTCCATCTTGTAGGTAGTTATAACTCCTACACAAAATGTCAAATTCGAATAAGAATGTATCTGGATCCTCACTACTCTTCCCATAAAAGGTTGGTAGTGAGGAAGGAGGGATGTTTTTCATAGTTACATCTTGTGCAGTTTCTATGATAGGGAATCCAAAAGTACCTTTAGTTCTAACCTCTCCCTCTTCTTCATCTTGTCGGACATGATCTTCATTTTCATCCTCCATGAATATTCGATTGCCAAAGAGAGAATACTTAGGTGGATCCTTTCTTGGAGAATATGGGATATCCCAACGTTTTGTTTCAGGAAGAGTATTTTTCTTTTTAGGAGGAGAATTACCAGCTACGTGGAAGTCCATCTTTGAAGGTCTTACCGTTGTTGTTTCAATCGGAATCGCCTGGACAGATTACGTGCCATGGGCGATGAATTTCAAAGACAAAGTCTTTTACAAAGGGTTCAAGACCCGAAGTTACCCGCATATCGACAGATCCCAATTCGTTCTTTATCTTATGATTCACCGGAACCATCCATCCACAACATGACCACTTATGAACTTGGTCAACCCTCACTTCCTGCAAGTACACCCCTTGGACAAGAGACCATTTCTATACCCCAAATGACTTAACCTGTTGAAGGACAATAGTCCAACCCTCCTCTTACTACTACGGGAACATTACAAACTCCTCCCCCACCCCAAAAATCGGGGGGATGATACTCTTTACCTCCTACTTTCCTTACAAGTAATGTTAATCTCGTAGCAGATAATCAACAACCCATTTTGGGTCAACCATCGATTAGTGGTCAGCACGTTGTTACTGGGGGGAAACCCCCGTATCCTAACCATAATACTGGAGGAGGAATTACTATCGGTCATTCTGTTGGAACTTCCTTTTCCGCTGGAGCATCCACCATGGGATTATCTCATGTTGGGGGACCTGTTATCACACAACTTGTAGTTGTCCCTAGTGGTATCCCATCCGGGACGGGAGAGGGGATGGACAACTAAAGAGGTGACCCAAGAGATGCCATGGTTCCCAATGCAAGCAAGGAGTCACCTCAACCGAGGCATTCTTCACTTTAGATCAAGATGAATCAAGACCTAGGGGGAGACCCTATAACCAATCAAAGATGATTGGACCCAAACAAAGGTTCCTAGGGATATGTAAAAGATAAGTTACGGAAACCAATGCAAGGTTAGGTGGACCTAGAAGTTTAAATGTAGTTGAAAGAGGCTTAGAGAATTTCAACAAATGAAAGATTTAGGCCACATGATGAGGTAAGATGACAAGATCTAGTACCATGAAATACATAGGTGGGGCCCACTTCCTTGGGATATGGAAATGGCTCAAATGGGACCCACAAGGTGAAGTTAAGGGTGTAAATGGTACTAAGGGGTATGTTACGAGTAGATCTATGGATCTAAAGTGAAATTAGAGATACCCACATATGGGATCTAGGAGATGACACAACTCCCAAGGAGTGCGAATTGCCCTAGGTGGACTAGTGCCTTGATGGATGGGCTAATGGAGTCAAAAGAGATGTGGAAATGTAGATCGGGACACCTAGAATGCAAATCAAGTGGGCTATTCAAGATGTGATGGTTGGATCTTAGTAGATATAATATTTCACTATGTGACCCAAATGGACAACAATCCCCAAAATGAGGAATGATACCCCCAAGGCAGAACTTCACAAAGTGAGATACTAGGTAGGGGTTTCAAGGTATGCTCTTTTCAAATCAAGCGGGATCACAACCACCCATGTCCTAGAAGTGGACAAACTCAAACACCCAAGGAGTGCGACTTTGCCCAAGGAGGGCTAAATGCATGGAATAATGTGTCAAAACAAGTCCAAAGGCCACCAAAGTTTAGATCCAAGAAGTTTAAGCAAGTATGAATGTGGATCTTGAAAATTAGGGGCATCCAATGGCTAGATCTCCATAGATATGAGATTTAAAATGCATCACCAAATTGACCCAAGTGGGGCACAACCCTCAAAATGAGGAATGGGGCCCACAAGGCAAAAATCAACAAGGTGAAGCACTAGGGGTAGGTTATCAAGTGAGGAGAGTTTGAATCAATTGGGATCTCACCTGCCCATGTGTTAGATGTAACCCAACTAGCTTCTCCCAAGGGGTGCGATTTGCCTCAAGAGGGTTATTTTGCCTTGAAAAGTGTGTCAAATGGAACCCAATCACCCCCAAACTATAGATCCGAATTGTCGTGGATGCTATAAAGGTGGGTTTTCAATACCTTTTCAAAAGCTAGGCTAGATCCAAGTAGATCTAAGAAAAAGTAAAAATGAGGGTGTTAATCAATTAGAGTTTTTATGATCTAGAAGTTAGGGATAACCAAGGAAGAAGAAGACCATACCTTTGGAGCATACCTGAATGAAGAGATGAATGCTAGTTGAGATGAGGATTACTTTTGCCAAAGATCAAATGAAGAATTTGTTTGAAGCTTTCTTGCCAAATCGATTTTCTCCAAGCCACATGTGTGTCCCTCTAACCTGTCAAAACCAAGGAGCAAAGCATCAATCAGTTTAACATGTTGAAGGTAGATACAAGCAAGAGAGAGATAAGCAAAGAATAGTTGGCACAAAGACAAAACCACTCCCCATTTAACCAAAACGTCTTCCTCCAAGCTTGAAGGGCAACCCTCCCCACCAATTCGCACTTGTCAAAAACGTCCTCTTAACCTGTAAAAAAAGTATGGCAACATATGCAAGATAGCTACGAGAGATCCTCCAGGGCAACGGAAAAAATCATTTACAATCAAAGCAACCAACATCCACTCCAACATCCAAGCATGTACTCCAAAATATAGAAATTTTATTCCAAGAGCCAAGAGCCAAATTCTCTAGATGATTTTACAATGAGGGGGTCTCCTCCTTATATAGGATAATAAAGACCGAAACCCTAGATCTCAAAACCACTTTATGAAATGAGTGGTTGAGATTAAAAGATCTCAATACATGATCAATGGCTAAGAATGAATCATAACCATATAACACATGGATCACTCAAATATGATGCCGTCATAGCTAAAAGTTACTCATGGAAGGTGACGTCATTCACTAGAGGGGGTAAAAGTAAAAAAGCCCACCTCATATGACTAGGACATGACACATGGAGCTCATGGTGGGGCTAGGAGGCATCAATCCTTACTAGCTCATCCCCATGGCACAATAAAATATAATAATATGTCCAAAATAAATATAAATGATCAAATCTGTCCTCAAAATCTGTGACATACAAGCAATAAAAGGCCTCTGTGGACCCACCCAAGTGGTGAAAACTGGCTGGAAGATAGGGGTTTCACCCTGGAAGACCTCTGTGAAAATCAAGTGCCAAAAACTTACCTCAATTTCCCAAATCGAATTCCTCAGTGACCCTTTTATCCCATTTCTGGACTGCCTCGGTAACTGTGAAAATGTTGAAACTGCCTCCTAGGACACCTGCACTGTTAAACTGAGCCTACCAGGCTTTCCAGAAGGGAGGATAAATGGTAATAACAAGTGGTTGGACCACCCCCTCATCATACAGCGCCCTAGGTGAAATGGCCTCTCATGGCCCCTGCTGCTCAGGCTGGGAAATCAACCCCAAATCTGGTCAACAAGTGTAAAACTACATCTATCACTGTCAGAAGTGCCCGGAACTGAAAGATAAGTGTCTAATTGGATCTAGAAGACCCAAATCTACTAAGAATGTGTACTCATACACCATGGGTTTCCCTGATGGGCCAGCTGTAGGGTCCACCATATATGGACAGTGCATAATCTGATGATCTGAAGTAATAATAAAACCTGTTGAACTGCATCAATCACCATCTGAATCATATGTCCATCATATAGTATCATAAATAGGAGTATGCGGGCCCATACATAATCATCAATAAGCCTTCATGGTCCACATCATCACGGATCCCAAGAAATGACCATAGTCAAACTAGGTTTGACTAGGTCCATATATAACCAAGGATAAATCATATCAGTAGACTAAGACATGTTCCTCTAATCATACCCACTGCTTAACTTAAAGTATAACATCCATTCAGTGGCATTAATCATGTCAGCATATTCATTTGTTATTTGTAATTACTTGCACAATAGTTTAAATGACAAACTCACCCATTGGACATGGTCAAACTGCTAGCGAAGGATGAAGGCTAGGAACAAGGTTGGGAAAACGGGGTGACTTGTCTAAACTCAACTAAAAGAGACTTTGGACTGGGAGATAGGGGAAACTACAAACTCTGTGTTGGACAAAATAACACGGGGGATGGTTGTGCCTCACAAATGGGTAAGTTGTTTAGAGAGTGCTTATTCAACTTAGGCATCATGTATACATCAAGTTGATCCAAGTTCATTAGGATCATTCAATTTCATTTCATGGCCTTTTTGGCCTACATAAACCTTCGAATCTCAAATGTGCTGATAAGCACAACTAATTGCAGCTTGCATCCAGGGCATGTTTACATATACATATAAGGTCAACAATTGTTTAGATATAGCATTTCAGAACCATTGCTTTTTGGACCTTTCTTATACTCTTCGAGGAGTATTTTTAGTAGTTCATCGCTCTTGCCCTTTTTAGTTTCCATGGGCGAATCTATATAAGTTTCCATAAGTAGTACATGAGCTTTCAGTTTTAGCCAACAACATCTCAAGTGACTAGGGGGAGTTCGAGCCAGTGCCAAACATTGGGACAACCGACTATAATGATTTAGGCCTACAATCCAACTTACCAAAGGCAATTTTTGTCACCAACTCAGAGCCGAGGCACTAAACATACAGGGATGCGGTCCAAACACAGAGGTAGAAAAAAAAGGGGGAAGTCCTCAATACCAGAAAGTCAAGTAAGACAAGTCAAGGGTTAAAGCCAAATAAGGAAAGTCATGGATGGATGGAGTCAAGTGAAGGTGGAGCCTAAGCTAGCAGACAACTGGTGTCAAGAAAGACCATATCTATGTAAGGTGGTAAACCAATGAGTTTTGTCAAACAACCTAAATGTGAAAGTAAATGTCCATTTTATAGTTCATCATCAAGATAGTCCATTTTAAGTTTTACACATTTTTCCACATCATGAATTATATACCAAGCCAATGCTATGAACATGACTAAAGCAACAAGATAATAATCCATAGTCAATGATAAAACATCCATAGGTCATACAACATCATCACAAGAATAATCATCATATATCATTTGAAACACTGATGCAATACATCTCTAGGCACTGAACTGAAATTGTATGCAATAAAGGGTCACATCGGTCATCAAATCTGAACTCTCAAGGCTCAGCCTTGACACAAGGTCTAACATAAGCCTGAATAATACACTACTCTGGTCATGATTGATCTCAAAATAGAAAGTCATCATAGCCAAGCTCTGAATAATCTAAGCTCTGGAATGTGTAGATATCTGCTAAGCAAGAATAGTATCCCTGCTACTATGGTGTGATAATATCTGGCTCCAGCTGGGACAAGTGCTCTAAGGGAGAGAGTGCTTGAGAACCTCAGAATCTCTGGTCTTGAACTGCTCTGCATCAATCTTCAATCCAACACTGCACCATCCTTGCTTTCAGTTTTTATTTTGTACCTGTATCTGCACTCACAAACACTAGAATACCTCATGGAGCATGTATGGGAGATATATAAAATAAAACTGAAAATGAATTCTATTCTAAAAAATTGAAATGCATAAAAGAAATTTTAATCTAACATGGCATATAAACTTTATTCATTTTTTACTATGCAGGAGGAAAATAAAACTTTTTAGGAAGGCACACTCAACTCAACTTGCACAGGAAGCCAAAAAGAAAACTCAAGACAACTAACCATTCTTCAATGCATGCAGGAGGTGAGACAAGCTTAGGAAGGAGCAAGGCTCAACTCAATCAACAACTCAGCAAAAATCAAGTAGACAACTTAGGTAGAAAAGAAAGATGGCAATACTCAGCACACATAAAAAGAAAAAGCACACAAATCCTATTGCTAAAGTGAGCTTATTTGGTCCTACCTACCCTACTCTAACCATTCAGCACAAATGTTAGGTAAAATCATAAATCCAGTGAAACCATTCATCAAACAAGTTAATGATTTTTCTTATATTTTTGTTGATAAAGCAAGTCAAGATTGGATTAAAGATTGCTGAATTTGAGAGCACAATCTTCTTAACTAGTTCAGAAATTGAAGAAAAATTTGAATGGGGCAAAATGAGATCATGCCAAGGAGAAAAATGATTGATGCAAACATCCTCCATCCAAGAATTGACAGGATCATAAAATTTATGCAAGCTATGCTCAAGATTGATGGAGGAAAAAGAAAAATATAAGGTAGGCGACTCAATTCTTTTTCACAAAAAATAACTTCCTCATTTACTTCTTTTACATATTCAATTTTGTTCTCCTTGGGACTGATCAAATAAAAACCAAGAGGGGATAAATTAAATCTTAGAAGACGCAAGATCAAAATCAAACCCACTTGATGCTCAAAAATGGAGAAAAGATGAAACTGATCTTTAAACACCTTTTCTAGCCACAAAGAATGGTTGATAACTTGACAACAAGCATTATGGTTCCAAAGTGACTGAAAAGGGAAATGAAGTGCTTTTTCTCCAAAAATGCAATCATGCTTATACTTCCTATTGAAAATTTCCAAGGTAAAAGATTGACTAGAGCACCAACCCAAGGATGATTGAACGAGTTGGGAAGGGAGGGTGGATTGCAAATATGAAAATTCTCCCAAATGGATAAAAAGGTTTGGCCTTCGAATTTGACAAAAGGAAAGGGCTTTCAAAGCAATACTATTTATTCTAGGAAATATTTCAAACTTTTGATTAAGTTTAAATTGTCAGGGAGAAAATTAACAAGTTCATTTAAAACATTCTGATTATTTGCACAATGATCATGTGAAATCACCACTAAAGGATCTTGTTCAATGTCCCCACTTTCTTCTTCTTCAATAAGGTGATAAGGAATTGAATGATCAATAAAGCTAGAATGACTAATGAGTTTCTCCGAAGGAGGAACTTCCGTAGATTTGTTGACTAAAGGCTCATCCTCAGAAATTTCCTCGGGATCAGGACTAGGGCTACCTAAAAAGAAATTTGAAAACTTATGATTTATACAATGATTAGGGATTTGACTTTCGATTGAATCAAAAGTGGAAGACTTATCCTCAGAAGAAATTGGGCAGGAGGGGTCATCTCCGGATGTTGACAATTCACTTCATATTTGATTATTAACAAATTCAACAATAGGATCAGATAGGGGAAGGTTTTGATCTTGGATTTGATTTGAAGAATATATATCATCGAATTCACTTCCCCAATCTTCTAAGAATTTATTTTCAAACATGTCATATCCAGAAATGCTATTGGCCTTCAAATTCACAAACCAAAGCTTAGCTCTTTCTTTGAAAGATGAAGCCAATAGCTTCATATACACATCCTCATGGGTTATGGATAACGCTTTAATAATTTCGCTAAAAAGTTCAAGGTGTCTTTTAACAGATATTTCATGACTTCCATCAAATTTAGACAACCTTTCACGGGCTTGATGAGGGATTTGATGAGGATACCCAACAATTTTCGAGAAGTCAAAAACCTTCAAACGACCAAAAGTCCTAGGCCGCTCAGAAGCAGCCATGGATGGCAAAATTTTTTTTTTTTTAATTTTTTTAAAAATCAAGAACCTAAATACAAAATGATGCACCCCATGGGTTCTAGATAATGATAGGATCGATCACCGGTGGAGTCGCTTATGTGGAGTCGCCACGTAGATTTTAAATCTCTTCTACCAAGATGATATGTCATTAATAAGTGGGGAGAGATGAGCGACAAATAGATGGTTATGTTTGAATTAAGGATAAAGATGATAACCATCTATATTAATCCGGATGCGATAAGATATGAATTATGCATGGATAATCGCAGACACCTAAGGTAAGCGTCTACCTTCCCCAGCAACGGCGCCAAAAATGTCATCACACAACTTGTAGTTGTTCTTAGTGGTATCCCATCCGGGATGGTAGAGCAGATGGACAACTAAAGAGGTGACCCAAGAGATGCCACGGTTCCCAATGCAAGCTGGGAGTCACGTCAACCAAGGCATTCTTCACTTTAGATCAAGATGAATCAATACCTAGGGGGAGACCCTATAACCTATCAAAGATGATTGGACCCAAACAAAGGTTCCTAGGGATATGTAGAAGACAAGTTACAGAAACCAATGCAAGGTTAGGTGGACCTAGAAGTTTAAATGTGGTTGAAAGAGGCTTAGGGAATGACTTATGTTTCAACAAATGAAAGATTTAGGCCACATGATGAGGTAAGATGACAAGATCTAGTACCATGAAATAAACAAGTGGGGCCCACTTCCTTGGGATATGGAAATGGCTCAAATGGGGCCCACAAGGTGAATTTAAGGGTGTAAATGGTACCAAGGGGTATGTTACGAGTAGATATATGGATCTAAAGTGAAATTAGAGATACCCACATATGGGATCTAGGAGATGACACAACTCCCAAGGAGTGCAAATTGCCTTAGGTGGACTAGTGCCTTGATGGATGGGCTAATGGAGTCAAAAGAGATGTGGAAATGTAGATCGTGACACCTAGGATGCAAATCAAGTGGGCTATTCAAGATGTGATGGTTGGATCTTAGTAGATCTAATATTTCACTATGTGACCCAAGTGGACAACAATCCCCAAAATGAGGAATGATACCCCCAAGGCAGAACTTGGCAAAGTGAGATACTAGGTAGGGGTTTCAAGGTATGCTCTTTTCAAATCAACCGAGATCACAACCACCCATGTCCTAGAAGTGGACAAACTCAAACACCCAAGGAGTGTGACTTTGCCCAAGGAGGGCTAAATGCATGGAATAATGTGTCAAAACAAGTCCAAAGGCCACCAAAGTTTAGATCCAAGAAGTTTAGGCAAGTATGAGTGTGGATCTTGAAAATTAGGGGCATCCAATGGCTAGATCTCCATAGATCTGAGATTTAAAATGCATCACCAAATTGACCCAAGTGGGGCACAACCCTCAAAATGAGGAATGGGGCCCACAAGGCAAAAATCAACAAGGTGAAGCACTAGGGGTAGGTTATCAAGTGAGGAGAGTGTGAATCAAGTGGGATCTCACCTACCCATGTGTTAGATCTAACCCAACTAGCTTCTCGCAAGGGGTGCGATTTGCCTCAAGAGGGCTATTTTGCCTTGAAAAGTGTGTCAAATGGAATCCAATCACCACCAAACTATAGATCTGAATTGCCGTGGATGCTATAAAGGTGGGTTTTTAATACCTTTTCAAAAGCTAGGCTAGATCCAAGTAGATCTAAGAAAAAGTAAAAATGAGGGTTTTAATCAATTAGGGTTTTTATGATCTAGAAGTTATGGATAAGCCAAGGAAGAAGAAGACCATACATTTGGAGCATACCTGGATGAAGAAATGAATGCTAGTTGAGATGAGGATTACTTTTTCCAAAGATCAAATGAAGAATTTTTTTGAAGCCCTCTTGCCAAATCGATTTTCTCCAAGCCACATGTGTGCCCCTCTAACCTGTCAAAACCAAGGAGCAAATCATCAATCAGTTTAACATGTTGAAGGTAGATACAAGAAAGAGAGAGATAAGCAAAGAATAGTTGGCACAAAGACAAAACCACTCCCCGTTTAACCAAAACGTCTTCCTCCAAGCTTGAAGGGCAAGCCTCCCCACCAATTCGCACTTGTCAAAACTGTCCTCTTAACCTGTAAAAAAAGTATGGCAACATATTCAAGATAGCTACAAGAGATCCTCAAGTGCAATGGACAAAAGCATTTACAATCAAAGCAACCAACATCCACTCCAACATCCAAGCATGTACTCCAAAAGATAGAAATTTTATTCCAAGAGCCAGGAGCCAAATTCTCTAGATGATTTTACAATGAGGGGGTCTCCTCCTTATATAGGATAATAAAGACCAAAACCCTAGATCTCAAAACCACTTTATTAAATGAATGGTTGAGATTAAAATATCTCAATACATGATCAATGGCTAAGAATGAATCCTAACAATATAACACATGGATCACTCAAATAATGATGAGGTCATAGCTAAAAGGTACTCATGGAGGGTGACGTCATCCACTAGAGGGGCTAAAAGTACAAAAGCCCACCTCATATGACTAGGACATGACACATGGAGCTCATGGTGGGGCTAGGAGGCATCAATCCTTACTAGCTCATCCCCATGGCAAAATAAAATATAATAATATGTCCAAAATAAATATAAATGATCAAATTTGTCCTCAAAATCTGTGACAGACAAGCAGAAAAAGGCCTCTTGTGGCCTCTGTGGACCCACCCAAGTGGTGAAAACTGGATGGAAGATAGGGGTTTCACCCTGGAAGACCTCTTTGAAAACCAAGTGCCAAAACCTTGCCTCAATTTCCCAAATCGAAATCCTCAGTGACCCTTTTATCCCATTTCTGGACTGCCTCGGTAATTGTGAAAGTGCTGAAACTGCCTCTTAGGGCACCCGCGCTGTTAAACTGAGCCTACCAGGCTTTCCAGAAGGGGGGATAAATGGTAATAAAAAGTGGCTGGACCACCCCATCATCATACAGTGCCCTAGGTGAACTGGCCTCTCATGGCCCCTTCTACTCAGGCTGGGAAATCAGCCCCAAATCTGGTCAACAAGTGTAACACTGCATCTATCACTATCAGAAGTGCCCAGAACTGAAAGATAAGTGTCTAATTGGATCCAGAAGACCCAAATCTACTAAGAATGTGTACTCATACACCATGGGTTGCCCTGCTGGGCTAACTGTAGGGTCCACCATATATGGACAGTGCATAATCTGATGATCTGAAGTAATAATAAAACCTGCTGAACTGCATCAATCACCTTTTGAATCATATGTCCATCATATAGTATCATAAATAGGAGTATGCAGGCCCATACATCATCATCAATAAGCCTTCATGGTTCACATCATCAAGGATCCCAAGAAATGACCATAGTCAAACTAGGTTTGACTAGTCCATATATAACCAAGGATAGATTGTATCAGTAGACTAAGACATGTTCCTCTAATCATACCCACAACTTAACTTAAAGTATAACATCCATTCAGTCGCATTAATAATGTTAGCATATTCCTTTGTTATTTGTAATTACTTGCACAATAGTTTAAATGACAAACTCACCCATTGGACATGGTCAAACTGCTAGCAAAGGATGAAGGCTAGGAACAAGGTTGGGTAAAGGGGGTGACTTGTCTAAACTCAACTAAAAGATACTTTGGACTGGAAGAGAGGGGAAACTACAAACTCTGTGTTGGACAAAATAACATGGGGGATGGCTGTGCCTCACAAATGGGTAATTTGTTTAGAGAGTGTTTATTCAACTTAGGCATCATGTCTACATCAAGTTGATCCAAGTTCATTAGGATCATTCAATTTCATTTCATGGCCTTTTTGGCCTACATAACCCTTCGGATCTCAGGTGTGCACAACTAATTGCAGCTTGCATCCAAAGCATGTTTGCATATACATATAAGGTCAGCAATTGTTTAGATATAGCATTTAAGAACCATTGCTTTTTGGACCTTTCTTATACTCTTCGAGGACTATTTTTAGCAGTTCATCGCTCTTGCCCTTTTTAGTTTCCATGAGCGAATCTATATAAGTTTCCATAAGTAGTACATGAGCATTTAGTTTTAGCCAACAACATCTCAAGTGACTAGGGGGAGTTCGAGCTAGTGCCAAACATCGGGACAACTGACCAGAATGATTTGGGCCTACAGTCCAACTTACCAAAGGCAAGTTTTGTCACCAACTCAGAGCCGAGGCACTAAACATATAGGGATGCGGTCCAAACACAGAGGTAGAAAAAAAAAAGGGGAAGTCCTCAATACCAGAAAGTCAAGTAAGACAAGGGTTAAAGTCAAATAAGGAAAGTTATGGATGGATGGAGTCAAGTGAAGGTGGAGCCTAAGCTAGCAGACAACTGGTGTCAAGAAAGACCATATCTATGTAAGGTGGTAAACTAGTGAGTTTTGTCAAACAACTTAAATGTGCAAGTAAATGTCCATTTTATAGTTCATCATCAAGATAGTCCATTTTAAGTTTTACACATTTTGCCACATCATGAATTATATACCAAGCCAATGCTATGAACATGACTAAAGCAACAAGATAATAATCCACAGTCAATGATAAAACATCCATAGGTCATACAACATCATCACAAGAATAATCATCATATATCATCTGAAACACTGCTGCAATACATCTCTAGGCATTGAACTGATACTGTATGGGATAAAGGGACACATCGGTCATCAAATATGAACTCTCAAGGCTCAGCCTTGACACAAGGTCTAACATAATCCTTAATAATACACTGCTCTAATCATGAGTGATCTCAAAATATAAAGTCATCATAGCGAAGCTCTGAATAATCTAAGCTCTGGAATGTGCAGATATCTGCTAAGCAAGAATAGTAGCCTTGCTACTATGGTGTGATAACATGACCATCCAATTCAACTCAACCACCATGGAGTCAAGCGTATCCAGGTTATCTTAACCCTGTGTCGGGACAAGTCAATCCTGGAAACGCACTCTATAGGATACCTTATCTTGAAAATCCATACTCTTTGTGGGGGCATCAAAATGTTTTATAACATGGACCCCCACCTACCGTCCCTCAAGTACCACCACCCCCGTTTGGTCCCCCTCCACCTCCCTCTGGAGGCGGCGGGCCCCCATATAATTCCAGAGGAGGAAGACCTCTACCTTTTGGCGGAGGACCACCTCATTCTGGAAACCATGGCCTACCCCCTCCTGACGGCGGAGGTGGAGGCCCTCCCCCTTTCGGCGGAGGTAGAGGCCCTCCCCCTCCTGGTGGAAGCAGAGGACCACCTCCCCCGGTGTCGGAGGACCCCCACCTTCTGGTGGAGGACCACCCTATCCCGGTGGCGGTGGTGGAGGACCACCCTATTTTGGTGGAGGTGGCGGAGGAGGACCACACCCTTCCAGCGGTGGTGGTGGTGGAGGTGGCGGAGGAGGACCACACCCTTCAGCAGCGGTGGTGGTGGAGGTGGCGGAGGAGGACCACACCCTTCCAGCGGCGGTGGTGGAGGAGGCCCCCACCCTTCCGGTGGCGGTGGCGGAGGCCCCCACCCTTCCAGCAGAGGCGGTGGAGCACCACCACCTCCCGGCGGAGGCAATGGAGGTCCACTTTATCTCGGTGGCGGCGACGGACCCCCACCATTTGGAGGAGGCCCACCCCCTCCCGGTGGTGGTGGTAGACCCCCACCTTATGGTAATGGACCACCCTATTATGGCGGCGGACCTACATATGACCCAGGTGGCACACCCCCTTACGACCAGTTTCCTCTGGGAACACCCTACAACCAGTCGATGCAAGGTCACACTGGTCGATACATGCCATATCAGTACTATCAATACCCGCAACCGAATCAACAACTGCCTTTCCTGGCCACTTTGGACCTACCTGACCTGTCTCGTTTGATTAATGACCCCATCTTCCACGGATACAATTGGCCACCAATTCCGGTTAAAATACCATCTGATATTCCCAAATTTGATGGCAAACCTGGTGAGGATCCAAAAAATCATGTGATGACATACCATTTATGGTGTTCATCCAACTCCTTGATGGACGACTCGATCCGTCTTAGGTTATTCCAACGGACTCTCACCGACCTAGCTGCCAAGTGGTAAATTGAATTACCACCCAACTCTTTTCCAGATTTCTGCTCTCTTGCTATGTCATTTTTGACCCATTTCCAATTGCCCATTCGCTATGAGATTGGTACAGGCTCACTGACCTCGCTCTGTCAAAACATCGCCACTCATATCTCAGATCATATCCATGAGTGGTGGAGGAGACGACGTTTTATTAAGGCTCATATTCCAGACCAACTCTTAGCTGACTGGTTCACAAAGTCTCTTTTACCCATCATAGCTCGAGACGTGGCCATGGGAGGGGCCGTCACCGAGGAACAGGCTATCACCCGTGCCCATTACTTAGACCTGGTCTATGCCCAATTCGACACATTGTATGAAATTGTTCCTGACACACTCCGCCCTACATATGACCCCATGAAACCACCCAAGGGACCTCAGGCCGATGGCATCATTGGTTCCCTTAACTCCCAGCCTTCTACTCAGATTGGTGGACCGTCGAACCCCCATGGTTCTTCCCCATCGCCACCACAGGCTGGCAGCAGCACCACCAAGTCACCCACTCCTGCCTCCACTGAAGAGGTGAATTATGTTCAATCAACTTTGTCTCAGAAATCTGGTGGTAAGAAGAAAAAAAACCTAAGAAATATTATAATTAGCAAGATCCCAAGCTCACCCCTGAAGACACCAAACAGAAGAGGAAGTTGAGGTATCCTTGTTTATTGTGTGGTGGTGACCATTTTTCAAAGGAATGTCTTTATCGAGACGAAGTACATAAGTTTCTCAAAGGAAACCTTACTCCTGTAGTTCTCAACGATCCCTTCCCCACTCAGAACCAACAACTGATTGCTCAAACCTCTTCTTCACACAAAGAGGCGTACTCCACCGTGCATGTTCTCATGATGCGTAGTGAGACGGTTAACTTGAACACACGTTCACGTTCGTACGACTCAGTCCCTCAGAAGGAACCTGTTGGAAGTAATACTGAAAAAGCTTCCACTTCTATTCCCGATGTCACTGTGCCACACGCTTCTCTCACGATTGAGAATCCTTCTTTAGAGTCAGTGTTGCGTCCGCTCGAGAGCACAATTCGAAAAGCAGTTTTCAATCCCAACACTTGGGAAGCTCAAAACTATAACATCATAGAGGACTTGGCACAAGCTCTTTGTGCTATGTCGACGCTAGAGGTCTTGTAGAACTGTCCCAACCAAAGCAAGACTCTTCTCACTGCCATTGGTGCGGTTGATCCAGATTCCTCTAATACAATCATGTTCTGACTTGAGTACTTTAAACCAAGGCTTTTCCACCAGTTGGAATTTCAAGTTGCCACGAAGCTTGTTGGGAAGACAATCCATTGTACCGTCTTGGACAAAGGTGCCTCTACCTCGGTCATGTCGATATCATGTTGGAGAGCCATTGTTTCTCCCGAGTTAAACCATTCTCCCACCGCTTTGAAAGCATTCGACGGTCGTGGTTTCCAACCCTATGGGCTATTACAAGCCTTGGCCGTAGAGTCGGGGGGTAAGACCGCAACCATTAACGTAGAAGTCGTCGCAACCATTAATTAGTTTTATTCCATGACTGCGGACGCATCATCTATCTTCAGCATTGTGAAATTTCCCCACCAAGGCCGAATTGCCACTGTCAACCAACTGGACTTCTGTACACCGGACACCGCTACTCATCTCGACGATAATGTCCCATTACTCGGGAAATCTTCGCAACCATATGAGAGCATGGGGGTCGGCCTCATAAAAGATTCATCTCTTATGGGTGTTTTTCCAACCTCGGATCCCCTTAACCATGTTGCCACGGTGAACATGATAACCTCTTTTCCCAACTCCACTAATCCATGGCTCATACCTGATGAAGCCACTATGCACCTGATTGGAGATACTATGCCTCTTTCACCCGCTGAATTCACTTACGAGGTTATCCAGTCAACACCTGAGGACCACTTGGCTTTGGCCTCTACATCCTATTCTCTACAGCGGACGTCGTCCTTACCCGATCCTCTGCTCCGGACTTTTTAGTCTGACGAGTCCATCATGGAGATTATGAGTGCAAATGATCCTCCATGGGAATACCTCCAACATCGATCGTCTTTCCTTCCCCCATTGGATTCTGTATAGAACAACATTACCACCATTTTCACACCGGATGTCTACCCTTGCCCTCAGTCCCCGATACTCACGTGTCATACAGACACTGAGGGCAACTTGGAGAACATTGAATCCACCACCCCAATTGACATCTCGGTTACCCCTAGTGTAGTGGAACATATTCGTTCAGGCCAGAAATGTTCCCCTGAGGAGATTACTACTTTTACGGCGTTATTCAAGCAATTCTGAGACGTGTTTGCTTAGAACCTACGAGGAAATGCCCGAGATAGACCCTGCTATTGTTTCACATGAAATCCAAACCTATCCCGATGCTAAACCAGTCCGCCAAAAGCTACGACCGGTACACCCTTGAAAAACTATGGCAATCAAGGAAGAAATTGAAAAGCTCTTAAAGGGTGGCTTTATCTACCCTGTTCCATTAACAGAATGGGTCTCAAATGTCGTCCCTATGGCTAAGAAGCAGGGCACCATTCATGTCTGTCTCGATTATCGGGATTTGAATAAGGCTTGTCCTAAGGACAATTACCCCACTCCCTTTATCGATCATATCATAGACAATTGTGCCGGAAGTGTCATCTTCTCATTTATGGATGGCTTTTCCGGTTACAACCAAATTGAGATCCACCCAGCTGACCAACATAAGACAACTTTCATCTGCCCTTGGGGCACGTTTGCTTATCGCAAACTCCCTTTTGGTCTCAAAAATGCTGGTGTCACATTCCAGCGGGCCATGTCGTACACTTTTCATGATGTGAAGGACTTCGTGGAACCTTACCTTGATGACCTGCCCTCCCATTCATGACAGTGTGAGTTCCACATTGATCATTTGATGAATGTATTCCTCAGATGCAGGCGGTTTAACATCCGCTTGAACCCTCACATGTGTATCTTCTACGTCGAGTCCAGACGCCTGCTAGGTTTTATCATTTCGAAGGATGGGATCCGCATTGATCCCTTGAAGGTGGAAGCCATTATCGCTCTCCCACCTCCTACTGACGTTACGGAACTACAAAGTTTGCAAGGGAAGGCAACTTACCTACGGCGTTTTGTCTGTAATTTCGCTCAAAATACACAGGGCTACATGAGCTTACTGAAGAAGGACGTTCCATTCATATGGGATGAGCAAGCGCAACAATCCTTCGATAGTATGAAACATGCCATTATGCATGCCCCTGTTCTCCGACATCCCAATTACTACAAGGATTACATTCTTTATCTTTCCGTTTTTGCCACCACGATCGCCATGGTCTTGGTGCACGAGGACAACAACGCCCAGGAACATGTGATATATTACCTAAGTAAGGGTCTTATTGATTCTGAAACTCGTTACTCACATGTTGAGAAGCTCGCTCCCGCAGCAGTCATTTCCGTCCAAAAGTTCCGTCATTACATTCTGCTCCACACCACCACCATTATCGCCGACTCAAACCCCATGTACTACGTTTTGACACGCCAAGTACTGTTGATGTATATGTAACTTCAGAATGTATTTCACTTATGTATTTCATCTATGTATATTGTACTCCTATAGAGATGTTATTATTCCTCTATACGAAAGTGTCATCATTTGTATTGACAAGTGTCGCAAGTGTCGTAACTTGCTGATGGGTTATTAGACCACCATGTGTGGGGTCGGCCCTGATTAAGTTAACCATGGGTTATTAGGCTAAGTTAGACAAGTCGGCTCCACTGGTTTATTGGGCAGGACAGGACAAGTATAAATAGAGATCGGGAGATCTCTATTTGATCATTCACTTACTCACTCTTCCATCACTCGGAAAGTGGAGCACATGTGAGGAGGAGGATCAGCTGCTAGGAGAAGACTATCTCTTGTACTTTGGTTGTATCATTGCTCTTTCTATCTTTGAGGAAGTTGTGGGCTTTTTCACCTTTATGGTTTTCCCCAGTGAAACTCTGTGTGTCTATTGTCTCATGTGATTGCTTGGTGTGATTGATATGCATTTTTATATTTGATATGCTGTACATGTTATTCTCTCAGTAAAGATCCTAGAGTATATTGAATTAATGCTAAAAATTAACATGGTATCAGAGCTTCCCTGAGAAGAAGACATTGTGGAGTGGCGGAAACTAGGGTTTCTTGTTTATTGGGTTTCTCTCCACAGATTTTGGAAAAGCAGTAAGGTAGATTAACTCTACTCATCAAGGAGAATCTTTCTGTCCAATCAGAATTCAATTCTGAGCACTTTCAGTTTTGGCCCTAAAATTTAGGGTTTCCACAAAAATAAGAATTTCTGAATTCTGAGGACATAGTTGGAAGCTCCTTGGAAAAATCAAAGTTTAGAGCTTTGGATCGATATTTTTGGTTGGGTGAAGCTCGGGGAGACTCAAACCCTAATTCAGGGTCCTCCCTAATGAATCCGGGAAGACTAAAAGACATTTCTGAAGGGTAAAACCTTGCAGATCTCAAATTCTGAATATACCAGGATGATCAACTCATCAAGGCGCATCTTTCTATCTTTTCAGAAGTTTGAAATTCAAAGTTTGAATTTTTAGGGTTTCTCTGACAAACCCTAATCCAGGACCAGATCTAGTTTTCAGTAAATCAAGCGGTAAGACCTAAAAATTTTCTATTTCCATTTGAAGTACTCTTTAAAGATGTCTCCCCGCACCAAGCTTGAGGATAAGCTTGAAGGGGCTGATAACTTCCGAGCATGGAAGTATAGGATTGGGTTAATCCTGGAAGAAAATGAATTGGATACTTACATAAGGGAAGAGGTCCCTGTCCCAGAGGAAGAAGAGGCTAAGGCCTTACATAAGAAGAACTTGGTCAAGGAAAAGAGGATCATTGCTGACTCTATTAAAGACCATCTCATCCCACATGTGTCATCTCTAAAGACACCCAAGGCAATGTTTGACTCTTTGACCAAGCTGTTTGAAGGGAAGAACATAAATCGGAAGATGACTCTGCGGAATCAATTGAAAGGGGTAAAGCTTCAGAATGGAGAGACCATTCAATCCTATTTCTCCAAGGTCTCTCAGATCAAGGAACAACTTGAAGATGTGGATGAAATGGTGGAGAATGGTGAAATTGTCATGACCACTCTAAATGGCCTACCTAGGTCATGGGATTCCTTTATTCAAGGAATTTGTGCAAGAAGGAAGTTGATCTCTTTCAGTAGACTGTGGGAGGAATGTTCACAAGAAGAGGCTAGGCTTGTAGCTCGAGAAGAAAAGATGGGAAGTGAAGATCAAGCTCTCACAGCTCAAACCAAAAGAAGCAAGCCTAAGAAGTAGCACTCTCATTACAAGAAATCCTCTCACACCCACCAAAAGAATAGGAAAGATATGAGATGCTTCACATGTAATGAGCAGGGTGTTAAATTTTTGAGCATTAATTCAATATACTCTAGGATCTTTACTGAGAGAATAACATGTACAGTATATCAATGCATATCAATCATAGCAAGCATATCAATCATCACAAGATGCAAACATAAGAGACAATAGACACAGAGTTTCTGTGGGGAAAACCCTAAGGTGAAAAACCCCACAACTTCCTCAGAGATAGATAGAGCAATGATACAACCAAAGTACAACCCAAGTACACAGAGATAGTCTCCTCCTAGCAGTTGATCCTCCTCCTCACATGTGTGCCACTTTCCGAATGATGGATGAGTGAGTAATGAAGTGATCAAATAGAGAGATCCCGCTCTCTATTTATACTTGTTATGAGCAGCCTAATAAACCTATGGGGCCGACTTGTCTAACTCAGCTTAATAACCCCAGGTTAACTTAATCAGGGCCGACCCCACACATGGTGGTCCAATAACCCATCGGCAAGTTATGACACTTGCAACACTTGTCAATACAAATGACGACACTTCCGTATAGAGGAATAATACATCTCTATAGGAGTACAATAAAATACATAGATGAAATACATTCCGAAGTTACATATACATCAACACTCCCTCTTAACTAGGAAGGTATTTCTCGACACAGATTTGCTAACACAAGTCTTCTTCTCTGGATCATCATCAGCGAATCATCGTCCTCAAATCATCGTCATCAACACTGGTGCTGCTATCTCAATCAATCTCTGAATCTACTCATCATAGGAAGTTCTACAGAGCCAGTCCTTTTTCATGCTGGATGTAGGCCCACCACCTGTAGGTCTTCATCATCATTGGCCATACTGTGGAATACTCAGGACTGATTACGTGCCTCAACAAAACCTAGCAAGAGCATCCCAGGACTGATTACGAGGATACTGCTCAACCTATCGGATCTCCCAGGGAGATATTACATGTTGACCTTCACAAAACCTACTCAGAGCATCCCAAGATGTTACGAGCAAACTGCTCTACTTGTCTAGATCTTGATAGAGCATCCCAGGCTAT
This sequence comes from Larix kaempferi, assembly GCA_027924585.1. Classification (NCBI taxonomy): domain Eukaryota; kingdom Viridiplantae; phylum Streptophyta; class Pinopsida; order Pinales; family Pinaceae; genus Larix; species Larix kaempferi. The sequence continues at coordinate 21,697,912 of BSBM01000742.1, read as the reverse complement.
TACGAGCACACAGCTCTACCTGTCCGGATTTTAAAGGATCTTTTCTATGTGAACTTTCGCAAAACCTACTCAGAGCATCCCAGGCTATTACGAGCAAACCGCTCTACCTGTCCGGATCTCGATAGAGCATCCCAGGTTGTTTCCAGCACACCGCTCTATCTGTCCGGATTTTAAAGGATCTTTTCTATGCGAAACCTGGAGCAAAACCTACTCAAAGCATCCCAGGATGTTACGAGTAACCTGCTCTACCTGTTTGGATCTCGATAGAGAATCCCAAGATGTTACGAGCACACCACTCTACCTATCCGGATTTTATAGGACCTTTTCTATGCTATCTGCACAACCTGTCCATGGCCACAGAGTATCAACCCGAAACTCATCATACATCATCCTGATGTACATCATCACATGATCAACCTGATCATCATCATAGCATCAACTTGATGCATATCATCTGGAGCAACATCCTGAAGCTCGTCATCTGTGATCATCTTGATCAAACAATATATCCAACTGATATACATAATGCATCCACCTGATACATATACAAATACATGATCTATCTGATCATACAAGTATCCACCTGATACATATACAAATCCATGATCCAACTGATCATATCAAGCATCCAACATGATGCATATACAAATACATGATCACACTGATCAAAGCATCCAAAATGATGCATATATAGAGCAGTAACTGGAGCACCGTCTTGATGCTTATCATCCAGCGCTTACATCCACAGCCATGGGAAGGATCCGTCTCTCACCATGCTTGGAATGGCTCCAACATATGTGTCCATCACTTCTTCCTCGAACTGTCATCGATCTGAAGAACACCAAGCCTCTCTCTGAAGTACTCGAACTTCACTCTCACTAGTGGTTTCGTCAGTACATCTGCAACCTGCTCATCCATCGCAACATACAAGAGCTTCACTGCTCCTCTCTGCACCATATCCCTGATATAGTGATATTTGATCTCGATGTGCTTTGACTTGTCGTGGAACATCGGGTTCTCAGACAACTTCACACAACTCTGGTTGTCACAAAAGATATCAGTAGCCTCCAACGGGAGATCAAATAAATCAGATAGTAGCTTCCAAAGCGATACTGCCTCACAACTAGCCGAACATGTTGCAACATACTCTGCTTCGACTATACTCAGTGCTACGCAGGATTGCTTCCTGCTAAACCAAGAGATCACACCTGATCCCATATTGAAGCAACACCCATATGTGCTCTTCCTATCTGCAGCACTGCCTTCCCAATCTGAATCAACATAACCCTGTAGGTTAAACTTTTGATCCGCATCATACTTGAGCCCATAGTCAATTGTACCCTTCAAGTACCTCAGAATATGCTTTACAGCAACCAGGTGAACACCTCTTGGATCCGTCAGGAACTGGCTCAATGTGTTCACGGCAAAGTAAATATCTGGTCTCGTGTTCGTCAGGTACATCAAGGACCCAATCATCTGACGATACACAATAACATCAATCGGATCAGATGAAGCATCACACAAAAGTTTCAGGTTCGATGCCATAGGTGTGGCCATGGCCTTGCAGTCCATCATCTCGAATCTCTTCAGGATCTCTATTGCATACTTCCCTTGTCCAAGGAAGATTCCATCTGCACTCTACCACACCTCCATGCTTAGAAAATAGTGCATCATCCCCAAGTCCTTCATCTCGAACTCGGCTGCAAGATTCCTCTTGGTATCGACAATCAAACTATCATTTCCTGTTACAAACAAATCATCTACATACAACAGTAGTATCACAGGATTGCCTTCCTCAACCTTGTAGTAAAGGTTGGAATCCGCTTTATTCTTGATAAAGCCCAAACTGGATAGAAAACCGTCCATCCTACCATACCAAGTCCAAGGAGCTTGCTTCAAGCCATACAAGGCTTTCTTCAATCTGCACACATATGACTTCCTGTCATGTGTCTCAAAGCCAAGTGGCTGCTCCACATATACTTCCTTTTCAACTACACCATTCAAGAAAGCGGTCTTGACATCCATCTGGTATGTCTTCCATTTCATCACTACAACTAGAGCAAGTACTGATATGATGGAAGTGTACCTGGCTATAGGAGAAAAAGTTTCTTCATAATCTATTCCCTATTTCTGAGAGAAGCCACGAGCTACAAATCTTGCTTTGTACTTTTCTATGCTACCAACTGCAGCGTGCTTGATCTTATAGATCCACTTGGAAGTCACAACAGACTTCCCTTCAGGTCTTGGGACCACATCCCAAACATCATTCTTCATGATCGACTGATAATCCTCGATCATGACATTCTTCTCGGATCCTGGGAACTTCATATCTTCAATAGATAAATTTGTTGCTGAACAAATGTTGTAGTCTTTCTTTTGTAGGTGATGGTATACGATCTTTCCTACAAAACAAGTTAAATTGCATGATTAGAAACATCTCATAGTTTTCAGAACAAATTCTTACACATAAAGAAATATGTCATACAGTCATGCAATTATCTTAGCCAATGCTTCAATACAACATTTATCCATATCCTGTAACTTTCTAGATGCCTTCCAATCTCTACCAGAACATTGTTAATAGTTTGCACTACTCCCAACATGTCAGCAAAGAGGTTTCATTCTAGATAAGTAGCAATGGAATGCTGTACAGTGCCATATGCCACTTACCCATCACATGCATATTAGTAGTATACTGTTCATTAATGCAATTATTCTAATATTCATAATACACAACCTAAGTCTAGGAACATATATACATCATTGAACAACATTCTTTAAACAAACAAAATATACAAGAAATTGCAATTCAAAAACTTATCTTTGTTTGTTTGTTGGGTGGACTCTCTCTCAATCTTTTCTTCCTTGCAGGAACTACTGGAGTGTGCTCCCTCTTGATCTTTGCTTCCTGGATTACCTGTCCTTGAACTTATATCCATCCTCGATCACTATGCATGCTTACGAGTATCATCATTGTGTTCTCCTCGATATCTCATACATAATCATACATTCATTAATATCCTATTAAAACAAAATAATCTTAAACATGTATAGTCATGATCATTTCAAACATAGATAATAAGCACTATCATTCAAGGTTTCAGGGAAGACTTCTCTTGTTCATGCATATTCATATTTGACTATAGAACTCTTCTGGTTAGTCATATCATCAATCAAGGTAAGAGACATAATATGCATAAACCCTAGATTACTCAAACTTGTAACTTCATGAGTAATCATTATCAATCATACAAAAGTATAAGATCCTTTGATATAGGAAAAATAGACCTGGTCATCAGTTTAGCAATGTTTTCTTGTTCTCTTCAATGACCTGCATAACTCATAAGTTAACCTTTGCAAAACCAAATTATACATACCTCTATGTGATCCATGACTTTGGATGAATCTTTGTTTTCATGTCACCATAGCATGTTCAGGTTGCCCCTTTAATTTGTACAATCCTTCCTCTTGCTCTCCAATCACTACTGCATCATCTATAATTTTACCCTTTGGCCACATTAGGACTTGGCCATCTACAAATGCAACCCTCGTGCATTTGGCATCCAATGCAAATATGGAGAGTAGGTTCTTCTTGAGCCCAGGTACAAATAACACATCTTTCATCTTCAAGGACTTTCCAGATTCTAGGTTGTAGGAGGCTTCCCCACTTCCTTTGATAGGGTATTGATAATCATCCCCAAGTTTCACTTTATGGGATGATTCATGTTCATATAGATTTACAAAAGATTCTTTAAACCCATTGATGTGTTTAGAAGCCCCTTTGTCAATTAACCAATCATTACAACCATGATAAATAGTACCCGTGAGAGCAGAGATTATAACATACTCTTCTTCGCTTGATGAGTTATCATCATCACTTTCTTCTCTAGCTTTCTTCCTGGGAGGTTCATCATCCTCAATAGCATGATCATGATATCTTCTTTTTTTATTCTTCTTCTTCTTGTTGAAGTTATTGTCTTTCTTCTTCTTGGGACAATTTGAAGCAAAGTGTCCCATTTCATTACATTCGTAACATCGAACATGAGATAGATATTTCTTCTTGTGATGAGGGTGAGAATGTTTCTTGTTATGAGATTTCTCCCTCTTAAACTTGCTTCCCTTGGTGTGAGCTATGAGAGCTTGATCTTCATTCCCCATCTTTTCTTCTTGTGCCATAAGCCTTGCTTCTTCTTGTGAGCATTCTTCCCGCAGTCTGCTGAAGGATACCAACTTCTTTCTTGCACAGATTCCTTGGATAATGGAATCCCATGACCTGGGTAGGCCATTCAGAGTGGTCATGACAACTTCACCATTATCCACCATTTCATCCACTGCTTCTAGTTGTTCCTTGATCTGAGAGACCCTAGAAAAAATTGAATGGGTTCTCCATTCTGAAGCTTTACCCCTTTCAATTGGTTCCATAGAGTCATCTTCTGATTCATGTTATTCCTTTCAAATAGCTTGGATAGGGAATCAAACATCTCTTTGCGTGTCTTCAAAGATGACACATGGGGGATGAGATTGTCCTTGATAGAATCAGCAATGATTCTCTTTGCCTTGACCAAGTTCTTCTTATGGAGGGCTTTAGCCTCTTCTCCCTCTGGGACAGGGACCTCTTCCTTATGTAAGTATCCAATTCATTTTCTTCCAGGATTAACCCAATCCTATACTTCAATGCTCGGAAGTTATCAGCCCCTTCAAGCTTATCCTCAAGCTTAGTGTGGTGAGACATCTTAAAGAGTACTTCAAATGGAAATAGAAAAGATTTAGGTCTTACCACTTTGATTTGCTGAAAACTAGATCTGGTCCCGGATTAGGGTTTGTTAGAGAAACCCTAAAAATTCAAAATGTGAATTTAAACTTTCTGAAGGGATAGAAAGATGCGCCTTGATGAGCTGATCAGCCTGGTGTATTCAGAATTTAAGATCTGCAAAGCTTTACCCTTCATAAATGTCTTTTAGTCTTCCCAGGTTCACTAGGGAGGACCCTGAATTAGGGTTTGAGTTTCCTGGAGATTTACCCAGCCCAAAATCTCGATCCAAAGCTCTAAACTTCTATTTTTCCAAGGAGCTTCCAGCTATGTCTTCAGATTTCAGAAATTCCTATTTTTGTGGAAACCCTATTTTTTAGGGCCAAAACTGAAAGTGCTCATAACTGAATTCTGATTGGACAAAAATATTCACCTTGCTGAGGAGAGTCAATCTATCATATTACTTTTCCAAAATCTGTGGAGAGAAACCCAATAAACAAGAAACCCTAGTTTGCGCCACTGCACAATGTCTTCTTCTCAGGTTAGCTCTGATACCATGTTAAATTTTTGAGCATTAATTCAATATACTCTAAAATCTTTACTGAGAGAATAACATGTACAGTATATCAATGCATATCAATCATAGCAAGCATACCAATCATCACAAGATGCAAACATAAGAGACAATAGACACACAGAGTTTCCATGGGGAAAACCCTGAGGTGAAAAACCCCACAACTTCCTCAAAGATAGATAGAGCAATGATACAACCCAAGTACACAGAGATAGTCTCCTCCTAGCAGTTGATCCTCCTCCTCACATGTGCGTCACTTTCCGAGTGATGGATGAGTGAGTAATGAAGTGATCAAATAGAGAGATCTCGCTCTCTATTTATACTTCTTTTGAGCAGCCTAATAAACCTATGGGGCCGACTTGTCTAACTCAGCCTAATAACCCCAGGTTAACTTAATCAGTTCGACCCCACACATGGTGGTCTAATAACCCATCGGCAAGTTACGACACTTGCGACACTTGTCAATACAAATGACGACACTTCCGTATAGAGGAATAATACATCTCTATAGGAGTACAATAAAATACATAGATGAAATACATTCCGAAGTTACATATACATCAACAAAGGGACACTTTGCTGTAGATTGTCCCAAGAACAAAAGGAAAAACAACTTCAACAAAAAGAAGAAAGGCAACAAGAATAGATTTCATGCTCATGCGGCTGAGGATGATGAACCTCCCAAGAAGAAGGCTAGAGCAGAAAGTGATGACTCATCTAGTGAAGATGAATATATTCTAATCTCTTCTCTCACAAGTACCATCTCTCATGGATGTAATGATTGGCTCATTGATAGTGGGGCTTCCAAACACATGACTGGGTTTAAAGAATATTTTGCAAATCTATCTGAACATGAGTCACCCCATAAGGTGAAACTTGGGGATGACTACCAATATCCTATAAAAGGAAGTGGTGAAGCCTCCTACAACCTAGACTCTGGAAAGTATTTGAAGATGAAAGATGTGCTATATGTACCTGGGATCAAGAAAAACTTACTCTCCATATCTGCATTGGATGCAAAAGGCATGAGGGTTGCATTTGTAGATGGCCAAGTACTAATGTGGCCAAAAGGTAAAACTATTGATGATGCAGTAGTGATTGGAGAGCAAGAGGGAGGATTGTATAAATTAAAGGGACAACCTAAACATGCCATGGTACATGAATCCATGGAGCCGAATGAACTTTGGCATAGAAGGCTTGCACATGTGCACTATAGGGCACTACCAATTGCAAGTAAAGCAGTAGAGGGTCTTCCTGAAATCAAGACCAAGCATGAAGGTGTTTACAAAGGCTGTGCAAAAGGAAAGAACATAAAGAAGGCATTTCCAAGCAGTGAAAGCAAATCAAAGGGAATCTTGGAAATTATCCACTCTGATGTATGCAGTCCAATGTCATCCAGTTCTCTGAGTGGGTATGTTTACTATGTCTCTTTCATTGATGACTTCTCCAGGAAGACTTGGGTTTATTTCTTGAAGAACAAAGATGAAGTGTTTGATAAGTTCAAGGAATTCAAAGCCTTGATGGAAAATCAAACTGATAAGAAAATAAAGACATTCAGATCCGACAATGGCGGAGAATTCACTTCAAGTGATTTCAAGAAGCTATGCAGTGATTCAGGGATTAAGAGGGAGTTGACTACTCCCTACAATCCACAACATAATGGAGTTGTAGAAAGGAAGATTAGAACAATCATGGAAGTAGCACAGGCAATGTTGCATGACTAGGATCTGCCTATGCATTTATGGGTAGAAGCAGCTAGGACAACTGTGTATGTGCAGAACAGAACACCTCACAAGATATTGGACAACAAGACACCACAAGAAGTATTCTCTGGTAAGAAACATGAAGTCATCCATCTCAGAATATTTGGTTGTCCAATATATATACATGTTCCAAAGGAAAATAGGACAAAGCTAGATCCTTCAGGAAAGAAGGGCATCTTTGTGGGGTACAGTGAAAGCTTGAAGGCTTACAAAATATACTTTCCGGGGTTCAAGAAGATTGATGTCAGCAGGGATGTAACATTTGATGAAAACTCAGCCTTCATCAAATCAAGAAAGACACCTGTTGAAGATCATGAAGAACCAAAGGAAAACATATTTCAAGACACCACCATGACTGAATCAATTCTAGAAGCAGATCGTGAAGTTGAAGATCCACAAATACCTATAGATCCACCCCGTGAGAATAACTCTCACAAGAGGAAACCTGCATGGGCTAGAGAGCTCATCCAAGATGCAGAAAGATATGGCATTCTAGAAGAAGAACACAGAGCAAAGAAGAGAACTAGATCACATACCATCTATGTTGCTTTACTCTGTGATATTATGAACAAAGAACCTTCCAGTTATGAAGAGGCAGCGGAAAAGAAAGAATGGAAGGATGTCATGGTCGAGGAATACCAGTCGATCATGAAGAATGATGTTTGGGATGTAGTCCCAAGACCTAAAGGGAAGTCTGTTGTGACTTCCAAATGGATCTACAAGATCAAGCATGCTGCAGATGGCATCATAGAGAAATATAAAACAAGATTTGTAGCTCGTGGCTTCTCCCAGAAATAAGGGATTGACTATGAAGAGACCTTTTCTCCTGTGGCCAGATACACTTCCATTAGATCAGTACTTGCTCTGGCTGCAGTGATTAAATGGAAGATACACCAGATGGATGTCAAGACAGCTTTCTTGAATGGTGTAGTCGAGGAGGAAGTGTATGTGGAGCAGCCACTCGGGTTTGAGACACATGACAGAGGGACTCATGTGTGCAAACTGAAGAAAACCTTGTATGGCTTGAAGCAAGCTCTTAGAACTTGGTATGGTAGGATAGACAGTTTTCTATCCAGTTTGGGCTTTACTAAGAGTAAAGCAGATTCCAACCTCTACTACAAAGTTGAGGAAGGCAATCTTGTGATACTACTATTGTATGTGGATGACCTGTTTGTAACAGGAGAGGATGGATTGATTACCGATACCAAGAGAAACCTTGCTGCCGAGTTCGAGATAAAGGAATTGGGTATGATGCACTACTTTCTAGGCATGGAGGTGTGGCAGAGTTTAGATGGAATCTTCCTTGGACAAGGGAAGTATGCAGTAGAGATCATGAAGAGGTTCGGGATGATGGATTGCAAGGCCATGGCCACACCTATGGCATCGAACCTGAAGCTTCTGTATGATGCTTCATCTGATCCGGTTGATGTCACTGTGTATCGTCAGATGATTGGGTCCTTGATGTACTGGACAAACACTAGACCAGATATTTGCTTTGCGGTGAACACATTGAGCCAGTTCTTGATGGATCCCAGAGGTGTTCACCTGGTTGCTGTAAATCATATTTTGAGGTACCTGAAGGGTACAATTGATTATGGGCTCAAGTATGATGCGAATCAAAAGTTTAACCTGCAGGGTTATGTTGATTCAGATTGGGTAGGCAATGCTGGAGATAAGAAGAGCACATCTGGGTGTTGCTTCAGTATGGGATCAGGAAGCAGTCCTACGTAGCATTGAGTACAGTCGAGGCAGAGTATGTTGCAGCTTGTTCAGCTAGTTGTGAGGCAGTATGGTGGAGGAAACTATTGTCTGAGTTATTTGATCTCCCACTGGATGATACTGGTATCTTCTGTGATAACCAGAGTTGTGTGAAGTTGTCTTAGAACCCGGTGTTCCACGATAGGTCGAAACACATTGAGATCAAATATCACTATATCAGGGATATGGTGCAGAGAGAAGTAGTGAAGCTCCTGTATAATGCGACGGATGAGTAGGTTGCAGATGTGCTGATGAAACCACTAGCCAGAGTGAAGTTTGAGTACTTCAAGGAGAGGCTTGGTGTTCTTCAAATTGACGACACTTTGAGGAAGAAGTGATGGACACATTTGCTGGAGCCATTCCAAGCATGGTGAGAGGAGGATCCTTCACATGTCTGTGGATGTAAGCGCTGGATGATGAGCATCAGGATGATGCTCCAGTTACTGCTATGTATATGCATCATGTTGGATGCTTGATATATTTGTATATGCATCATGTTGGATGCTTGTTATGATCAGTTGGATCATGTATATGTATATGCATCATGTTGAATGCTTGGACCATGTATCTGTATATGTATCAGGTGGATACGTTGTATGATCGGGTAGATCATGGATACATTGTATGATCAGGTGGATCATGTATTTGTGTATGTATCAAGTGGATACATTATATGATCAGGTGGATCATGTATGATGAAATGTATCAGGTAGACACTTGGTATGCATCAAGTGGATGCATTGTATGATCAGGATGATCATGGATGACGAGCTTCAGGATGTTGCTCCAGATGACATGCATCAGGACAATGCAGTGATGATGATCAGGATGATCATGTGTACATCAGGATGATGTATGGTGAGTATCAGGTCGATACTCTGTGGCTGTGGAACAGGTTGTGCAGATAAGCATATAATCCATCCCTGGGAGGTTTGCAGATAGTCTTTCCAGGTTTTTCCTATGGAATGTAATGTGGCCTTGGGATATCTAGCAAACGCTCTTTCGAGGTTTTGCTTTGGGAGGACATATAATCCGGCCCTGGGATATTTGCAGATAGTCTTTCGAGGTCTTGCCTATGGCATGTAATCTGGTCCTGGGATATCTGGCAGATGCTCTTTCGAGGTTTTGTCCTATGGCATATAATCCATCCCTGGGAGATCCAATAGGTTGAGTTGTGTGCTCGTAATCAGTCCTGGGATGCTCTTTCGAGGTTTTGCCATGACCACATGTAATACGCCCTAGAGATTTGGACAGGTTGTGCTAGTCACGTAAAAGGCCTTAGACGCTCTTTAGAGATCTTGCTTGTCAAGACACTCTTTTAAGGTTTTGTGATAGTTACATATAATACAGCCCTAGGAGATCCGACAGGTAAAGCCGTGTGCTCGTAACAGCCTGGATTCTCTTGCAAGGTTTTGTGATGCACGTAATAAGTCCTAAGAATTCCACAGTATGGCCAGTGATGATGAAGACCTGCAGGTGGTGGGCCTACATCCAATATGAAAAAGGACTGGCTCTGTAGAACTTCCTATAGCGAGTAGATTCAGAGATTGATTGAGATAGCAAAAACAATGACGATGACGATGATCCAGAGAAGAAGACTTGTGCTAGCAGATCTATGTCGAGAAATACCTTCCTAGTTAAGAGGGAGTGTTGATGTATATGTAACTTCGGAATGTATTTCACCTATGTATTTCATCCATGTATATTGTACTCCTATAGAGATGTTATTATTCCTCTATACGGAAGTGTCTTCATTTGTATTGACAAGTGTCGCAAGTGTCGTAACTTGCCAATGGGTTATTAGACCACCATGTGTGGGGTCGGCCCTGATTAAGTTAACCATGGGTTATTAGGATAATTTAGACAAGTCTCCCCCCCACTAGTTTATTGGGTAGGACAGGACAAGTATAAATAGATATTGAGAGATCTCTATTTGATCATTCACTTACTCACTCTTCCATCACTCGGAAAGTGGAGCACATGTGAGGAGGAGGATCAGCTGCTAGGGGAAGACTATCTCTTGTACTTTTGTTGTATCATTACTCTTTCTATCTCTGAGGAAGTTGTGGGGTTTTTCACCTTTATGGTTTTCCCCAGTGAAACTATGTGTGTCTATTGTCTCATGTGATTGCTTGGTGTGATTGATATGCATTGTTATACTTGATATGCTGTACATGTTATTCTCTCAGTAAAGATCCTAGAGTATCTTGAATTAATGCTAAAAAATTAACAATTACTTGGGGGAAAGTATTCACGCTGGATCGTGATACTTCAGGAGTTCAACCTTCTCTTTGAGAAAGCCAAGTCTAAGAAGTCTCTGGTGTTTTCCGAGCTCATTTGCGGTCTTCCCCATGTCGATTTAGGATTTGAGCCCAATGATTCTCTTCCAGACGAATCATTGTTCCTTATCGGCACGTCTAACCCATGGTATGGAGATATTACCTTATATCTTCAAACCCAACGTTTCAACCCCCAACTGTCTCGTGACGATCATCGTCATATCCGTCACCATGCCAAGTATTACTTGATCGTTAGCGATACCCTATATCATCGTGGTATTGATTCGGTTCTTCAACGATGTCTGACACATGAGGAGGCTGAACACGTCTTGAATGACTGTCACTCTGGGGCTTGTGGCGATCATCTCTCTGGGATGGCTACAGCCCAGAAGATACTACGCACCCAGAAGATACTACGTGCAGGATATTACTGGCCATCCATCTTTAAAGATTGCATCGACTGTTGGAAGATATTTCTACCCTATAGCTAGGAAACTAAAGCTATCAACTTGGTTGGGGTGACAGGTAAGTGTATTGTTGCTATTACAGAGACATTTACAAAAAGAAAGAAGTTGTAGATGTAGGGAACATACCTCTTAATCGAAGTCTGATCCTTTCCTTGACTTGATCCTGCGTTCCGCTTCCGAATCTACCTTTCCTTTAGCAAATCTGCAACAACAATACCTTTCTCAAAACATTTTGGGCAATATATAAAGCTTGAAAGAAACAAAAACAGTGTTTAAGATTCAGTATTGACCAAAATAAATCCAACTTAAGATGCCATTTGATAACACATTCAAATTGGAACAAGAAAACACTTCAACCTTTATTTGTCAAAAGTAGAATGAAGTACAAGTATACCTGATGATGAAACAGGCTCCTGCAACTAGATTCTGGGTTCTGGCTTTCGTCTGGCTTAGATGTATTCAGCAACAACTCCTCCAATGCAAGCTTCTTCAAAGTTTTTCCATTAATCAATCTCACTAACTCCAATTTCTAACCCTTCTCCTTTAACCTTCTTGGTATTTATAGGTTTAAAAAAGCAGTTCAGGTCGAGATGTAGTTATGGAGGAAGTTGGGGGAGTTAGGAAACTACCATCAACTAATCCTCCTCGATGAATTAATTTATTTTTTAATCATCTTTTAAGATGTACGCGACTCTTCTTCAGTGGAGTAACGTATAGGGCGCTACCCTAGTGTTTAACAACTAGCGCTCAATCGATTTAAAATTGTGGGCGCTACTATGCTACACTGGAGTAGCGTATACTTGGATATGGGCGCTACTATTATACAGTGGAGTAGCATATGGGTGCTAGTCTCTTTGAGTAGAGTAGCGCTCATATCTCAAAATGATATTTTTTGGGGTTTTCCAGTATTTTCAGGAAATGGAATGAGTTGACATATCATCAAAGGTCAACATGCTCCTCTATCCGAGGTGTCCTTTTGTGTGATCAGCAGCTTAGGGTGATCATGGACAGAGAGGTGCAAGTTTGACCTATAACAGATGCCCCCTAATGTGTGAGGTCAGAGGGAAACGATGGCCGAAATACATTACAATCCAAAGCCAGAGGAGGAGCACAGAACCGCAGAAAACAAGTCACAAGAAACCTGCAACAAAGATCAAGGTCAGTAAGCAATTACATTGTTGACATCATATAGTTGTGCGGTGTGATACAACATGATCTCCGATACATAACAAGGAGATGTATATAAAGCATAGCCACTTAAAATACAAGCGTGGATCTATGTCAAACTGAGAGATCATAGCCATAACAACAAACTGGATCTATGTCTCATGGAGAGCCGAATATAAGTGAGGCTCAGTCTTGCGCAACTTGGGTGATAACAAAATGAGGTAATGTCATCAAAATCCCAAGGTCTTCATCCCACAACAACCCTAGGTACAAACCCGAACCATGTGAATAGATGAGCTAATAGTCGAACATGGGGGGTATCGTTTGATTACCGGTCATTGATGTATACCGTTAACAAATGCGAGGACTTCCACCGATAATGATGATGGGGTCCAAGGTACCAAGTACGATTCGCCAAATGTGAATAGATGGACTTGGAGTCGAACACTTGGGAATCCTGTCGAAGAAGAGACATTAATGTATTCTCATCATTCAACAACGAGGAAAATTGCCACTGGTGACTGCAATCTCCAAGGTACTAACCGAAACTCTAAACTTCAATCCCAGAATAATGATTTGATGTCGATGGGAAGAAGTCCGTTGGAAGGGAGGCCTTAAGGAATCCTCCATCATCCAACTCGAGAAACACTTAACTGGTAAGAGCTGATATCGAATAATATGTAACAAGACTGACACTAGGAAGGCCGACACATGAGGTCAAGGTAATATGCAGAATGGCCGACACAGGGTATATCCTTGAACATTGAGCACGACACAAAGTGACTCAGGAAGTTTCTGACATAAGTCTGAAATGTAGGAGACATTAACAGACCCTCCATATGGTTGGAAGAATAACCAACCGGGGGAGTAAACAACTCGGAGGAAAGGTTCACCTGGAGGCCAAAAACTAAACCCAACCGACAAGATAGACTCAAGTAGGTGCTGTGTTCAAGGATAGAAACTTGACTGAAACTGCCGTTGACAATGAAGAGATGGTATGTTTTCCCGTTCCTTATTCTTTTTAGATAAAAGAATACCCTTCTTGTTGTTTTAATGAGTCCAAGAAAGAATGAAAACTCAATAGATCCAACCATGTAAATAGTTTAACGAGCCCATGGGAGGAAGACTCAAGACCTTCTTCATAATTTATAGAGTTCGAAGAAGAGATAGAAGAATACTCTATATGTACTGATCTCTGGATTTTAATATCGAGCCGAGATCTGTTCTTGCTCGTCGATGTTTTCAATTTTAAGGAGTCTGAAAAACTTAAACAATAACTCCATATATCTGCTCGTGGATTTTAGTATCGAGCCCAAGCAGATTAATGCTCGCCGGTGTTTTCTTGTTTATAGAGTCTGAAAAACTTAAACAATCCTCTTTTTACCTATCCGTGGATTTTATATCGATCCCGGATTGGTCTGTGCTCGGCGGTGTTTTCTTGTTTATAGAGTTGAAAAACTTAAACAGTCCTCTACTTACCCTCTCGTGGATTTCACATCGAGCCCGAGTAGGTGAATGTTCGCTTGATATTTTCATGTTTAGAGAGTCTGAAAACCCTAAAGAGAGACTCCAAAAGGTCCTTTTTCGTACAGTTAGTCTCCTCCCCCGAAAAAGTATAAAACAATGAAAGGAGAACTCTTCTAGCGCATACAGGAGTATACCTAGAGTATACCTTTTCCGTAGTTAATCCATTGAGGCCTGGAAAATGGGTAATTCTATACCTGAGTGGATGAGCCTTCGGGTACTTTAACGAGCTCGAAAAGGACAAGTTTTCTCGGCAATCTTGTTTAGGTTTAAATAGTCCAAACAAGAGCTTAAAATGACTTAAAGGTCAGCTTCTGGGATCATATCTTCATGTCCTGTCAAAACTAGGTCTTCAACAAAATATTAGTTGATGCGGCGAAAATCTCAGATGATATATAAATTTGGAATATTTAGTTAACTGACAAGGTCTATCATCAAGAAATTTGAGCTTAGGAGACGAATCCAACAACAATTGAGTGAAAAATGAACTTGGATCAGTGTTATGCCTTATTTTTGTGTTTCAATTGATTAATTAGGGTTTTTTTGAAAGTTTTTGAAACTATGGAAAATTAAAAATTATGGGTAAAAATCAAAATCCAATTTTTTATATAATTTCATTGTTAAAAAATCAATTTTCAAATTGTGTTGTAGGGCAAAAATTGGGCAACTTTTGCGAATTTCAAATCTCCACTGCGATCAAAACGGGCATCCAACCACCAAACTTCCTCCACCAAGTAAGTAGAAATCTCTCTATCTTGCATTTCAATGGTTTATTTTTCAAATTTTGAGCCAAAATGACTTTGCAACGAAGTGCTCACAAGCGTTTATGTGCGGGCGCTACTGTGTATACACAAGAGTAGCGTACGAACACAATGGGCGCTACTTTGCTCAAATAGAGTAGCGCCTATACGCTACTGTGTAGTATACACAGTAGCGTACACACTTGCAAAGCTACCTAGAAGCGCCGAGACTCAAAAATTTTTGGTTTTTGTGCAGGATGGTCTTACAATGGAGGGAAAGGGAGCATGAAGACATGGATAGGTTAGCCATGCAAGACCCGGCTACCCTCCATGCGCTCCGAAGATGCGGTTTGTTGAAATTTTATCGAACCGTAAACATGCGGGCACTAAACAAGTTGTTTCGGAGATTGATTCAGTATTGGGATGTAGATACTAATACCTTCATCATCCGGGGGCAAACTCTTGAGCTTACCGTTGAGGACATATACTTTATTACCGGTCTCTCGAGGAGAGGAGACGTAATCAATCTGAAAGGGACTTCTCGTTTGGGTGCACGATCAGTGCAAGAATATGTAAATACATACTGTGTTGCCGGAGCAGAAAAATGGGGAAGCCAAGTCTTGATTTCAACTATTGATGGTCTCCCTCTAAAAGTGATAGTAAGCATGATCAACCGAGTAAGCGGTAGTGCATCACAACACTTAGCTTCCAGGCATTCGATGCATATTGGTGTATAGTGCTTGCATGGCCATGTTTATGATTGGAGTACTAGCTTGCTGGCAAACATGAAGTATCAATTGACAAGTTGCAAATCTGGCACTATGAAGAATTTCGGGTACGGAAGCATTCTATGTACCTTCTTCTTCGAGAGGATGCCTGCTATTAGTTTGGAGATGCCTCTACCACAGGTTAACCCCCGTGAGCCTAGACTAGGTCGGTGGGGTGACATATTCCTTCGCCAAGGTGGTGGGGAAAGTCAATACTGTTATCATACCGATGATTTATGGGGGTGGTGGGAGAGGCAAGTGCCCGCCTTTGAGCAGTTTCCCTATGCTGGATTGGATTTCTGTCACGATCCAGAGCTGGTGCTTCCGCCAGGTGGAGCCTGGGGAGATATTGGTATGTTTAAATTTTGAGGTTTATTCAATTTTTTCAAACTTTTGCAAGTATTTGATTTTTATGGATGAGTTTTGAAGTTCTAATCAAGTGTCAAATGCAGATGTTGGTCCTGTTCGTCCTGAGGGACATCCTACCATCTATGTGAGGCCAGCCGATATCACCGCAGCAGATGCTATGTTGGGAACCCTGGAGAGGAAAATGAGTCGGTTGACTCATGAGATTCCTGCATGCCGCATGGACCAAATACCTGTTGACATGCAAGAAGATGTTGTTGGGGTGCCCCCAGCATGGCTTAGGGTGCTGCGGAGGGTTTCTAGACTAGTGATATGCTATCACAATGCGGTAGATGATGAGGAGGTTCCTCCTTCTCCATAGGAGAAGAAAACATTATATGTATATATTTTTTGAGGCTACTATGCCCAGCTTTTGTACTTTTATGACTTGACTTGAGAGATTCATGACTCAAAAACTCATATTTTTCGATACGGTATCAGATATATATACAGTATCGGTTATTTACATGTGTATGCATTTAAATTTTATGTGTGAAATGTTTTTTACAATGTATGATGCGAATGCCAGTCTAACACATAGTTTGCTAAAGAATCAGCTAAAGTGTTGAAACTTCTCGCAATGTGTTCATATCTGATAGAATGAAATTGTCTTTCCAATAGTCTAACTCGTAGAAACTGACGTAGCAATCTTGGATCTCTAATCTGATAGACACCTGTTAACTAAAATACAACTAATTGTGAGTCAAGCCTTACGTCCAGGTACGAAATGCCATGACTGAGAGCATCTCGGAGAAGTTCTATGACTGCACTGTATTCAGCTACATTATTCGTGGTAGGTCCCAAACAAACCCCCCCCGAAGAGACAAGTTGGTCAGCGGGTGAGTAAATGACCCAAGCTGCTGCAGCCAACTGACAGGTGTGGCGACTGGCGCCATCAGCAAATCCAAGGAAATGTTGGGTTGACATCTGGTACACGAAACGAAACACACATAAGATCACCTAACGAGCATAACAAAACTAGTTTTACAAAAATATACAACTATGTTACAAGAAAAAGTATTTCAACCTAGGCATAATACTTCTTCAGGTAGAGCCCATTTCTAGGCTCGGCCAACTTATTTCCTTCGTAATCTACCAGTTCGTAGGCACCTTTCTTCAATACTTTAGAAATTATAAAAGGTCCGAGCCACCTGGATTTGAATTTTCCAGGTCCTAAAGGTTCTTTGTCTTGATCCCAAAGTAAGACCAAGTCTCCTTCAATGAAAACCCTAGGTTTGACGGATTTGTCGTACTATCCTTTGACTCGTTTTTTGTGAACCTCGTTTGTTGTAAGTGCATCTCGGCGCTGTTCATCTAGATGTTCTAAGTGTAACAAACGTTCTTCGAGTATTGAAGTGTCGAGTAGTAACTAAACTGCTAGTTTTAGCGAGGGAATCTCGCATTCAATCGGCACAACTGCTTCTATCCCATGCACAAGTTGAAAGGGAGAGAAACCAGTAGCAGTCTTAACGTTGGCTCGGTAAGCCCAAAGAGCCGGGTATAGCATGATGTGCCAGTTATTCCGACTGGCATTAATAGTTCTTTGAAGTATAACCTTTAAAGTTTTGTTCACTGCTTCAACTTGTCCATTCCCCTGAGGATAGTATGAAGACGAATGTTCTTATCGAAAACCAAACATTGTATATAACTCAGTCATCATGCTATTCTGGAAATGACTGCCATGATCAGTCACTATCTCTTTAGGTATGCCAAACCGTGCTATGATCTGATTAAACACGAAATAAGCGGCAGTTTCTCCATCTGCCTTAACAGTAGGCATTGCCTCTGCCCACTTAGTAAAGTAGTCAACGGCAATGATGATGTAATGATGTCCTCCAGCCGAAGCTGGGTTGCATGTCATGAAATCAACCCCCCATTTTGTGAAGGGACCTGCTGTAATTACAGGATGAAGAGGAGCTGGGTGTGCCCTCATTTTCTTGGTAAAAAACTGACATGGTCGACAGTGTTTCACCGCTTCCACACAATCTTTAAAGATCGTGGGCCAAAAATATCTGGCACGCAGTATCTTCTGAGTTGTTGCCATCCCAGAAAGATGTCCCCCACAAGCTCCACTGTGGGCATCATTTAATACTGCTTCAGCTTCTTCTCGAATTAAGCAGCGTCGTAAAATGGAATCTACCCCACGTCGATATAAAGTATATGAAATGATAAGGTAGTTTTTCGCATGGCTTTTGAGCTTGCGTCGCTCTTCTCGAGAAAAAGTAGTAGGACACATCAAAGTTTGGAGATATACTAAGATGTCTCCGTACCATGGGTCAGAGGAAGCAATGAGGAAGATATGTTCATCAGGAAGTGGTGTTTCTTCCTCAATGTATTCTAGGTCACTTGGGAATTCTGAGATTAACTCAGTGAACACTAGTGATTTCTTCGATTTGGCTGATTGGAAGACCAAATCGAACTCCTGTAAGATCACAATCCATTTATTGTATTTCCCACCGATGATTCGTCGGGTGAGAACGTACTGGAAAGGATTAACCTCTGCTATCACTGTAGTGGTTCGTAAAAGTATATAGTGACGAAGCCTCTGTACCGCATAGACTGCAGCAAGTGCTAACTTCTCAACGTGCGAATATCTAACCTCAGGGGCTATCAATGCACGAGAAAGATAGTAGACAACATGCTCTTGGAGTGTATCGTCTTCCTGAACCAAAACTATGCCAATTGTATTAAGAGATGCTGCCAGATATAAAAGGAAATCTTTTCAGTAATCTGGCGGACTCAACAAGGGTGCTGAAAGGAGTGCCTTTTTCAAGGCTTCAAAGGATGCTTGAGCAGCCTCATCCCACAAAAAATGGGAGTCTTGTTTGAGTAGCCTCATAAAACCTTTGGTAATTTTGGCATAGTTTATGATAAATCGTCGTAAGAAATTAGACATGCCTTGCAGACTTTGAAGTTGTCGTAAGGTGCGAGGAGGAGGCAGATTCACAATCGCCTCTACTTTCAACGGGTCAACCATAATGCCACGACTAGAGACAATAAAGCCCAGTAAACGCCCTGATTCGACACAGAACACACACTTATTAGGATTCAACCGAATCTTATATCGTCTGCATCTTTCAAACACTTGTCTAAGGTGAGCTGGATGGTCCCGTCTCTTTCGAGATCGCGCCGGGAGATCATCCAAGTAAGGTTCCACAATGTGTTTGATATCATGAAAAGCAAAATTCATTGCTCGCTGGAAAGTAGCTCCAGCATTCTTCAAACCAAATGGCATTTTCCGATAAGCGAAGGTGCCCCACGGGCAAATGAAAGCTGTTTTATGCTGATCTTCAGGTTTGATCTCTATTTGATTGTATCACGAAAAACCATCCATAAAAGAGAACATCTCATGTCCTGCACAGGAATCTATAATTTGATCGATAAATGGTGTGGGATAGTTGTCTTTCGGACAAGATTTGTTCAAATCTCGGAAGTCAGTACAGACTCTAATAGTACCTTGCTTTTTATCAACCGGAACAGGGTTTGAAACCCATTCCATCATGTCAATCGGATAAATGAAATCGGCTTTGAACAATTTTTCAACCTCCGCCTTGATGGCGGCTGCCTTTCTAGGGTTTACGGGACAGAGTTTTTGTCTCATAGGTTTCGCGTTAGGGTACGTCGTGATGACATGCTGCATAATGGTTGGGTCAATACCTGGCATATCCTCATATGACCAGGCAAAAATGTCGCGGAATTCTTTAAAAAGTTTTGTATATAGAGCTATCTCTTCTGGAAAACAGTCTGCACCAATAAAAATATTTTCCACGACCCCAGGTTTGGTGGAAATGTTGATTGGAATTGTTCTTGAAATATTAGCCATATTTCCTTCAACATAAACAACTCTTGAAGTAGAAGGAGAAGATGACAAATCAACCAATCCACCGGGTCTCACAGGGAATTCTCCTCTCTCAATTCTGTCTAGATCTGGAAGTATGTAGGACCTATGATGCATATGTTCCCAAGGTTGATCCAGGCCTATCATAACTTCTAAGATGGCTTCATCAGATGGCAAAACCGTATCTAAACAATCGAACGAGTGAGTAGAATTCAGCGACCATGCCGGAGCATAGTCCATATCTGACTCAACAGAGACTGGTGGAGTCATGATATGTTCCATTGCAGCATGTTGAGTTTCCATATAGGCCACTTCTGCAATGGAGGGAGGCACACAAGGTTCTGCCGTGGTAGGAAGGATCCAAGGATCAGTTCTTAAACCGACTGTAAATGTTTCGGTGGAAGTACCCACATCAGAACGCATAAAAAGAACAGGGGAGGGGATGTCGAAGGTGCCTATTAACGAACCATACAACCCTGCTCCTAAACTCTCCTTAACCGGGGTGGTTTGATCAACCAAAGGAACTGTGGTTTCTGAAGAAGCCTGGTGTTTTCCTTGAGTGAAAGAAAGTTGATCGACTGTAACGATCTTACCTTCAAATGGGAACATGACCACTCGAAAAACTGCCAATGCTATAGCTTGCATGGCATAAGTCCAACTCCTGCCCAATAACATATTGTAATCGAGCGGAGTGTCCAGAACTTCTATCTCAATAGCAACTGTCTTACTGGCCAAAGTGACCTCAAATGATGGCAAAAGTCCATGTGGACGAAAAGTTCTACCATCAAATGCAGTAAGCATTGTGTTGGAAGGGACTAACTCAGGAGAACCTAAAGCTTTCCAACAAGAAATAGACATTACGCAAGTCGACGCTCCCTCATCTACTACAGCTCGTCTGATGGTCATTGGACCATGAACGAACTCAATCTGAAGGGCAACGTGATAGGGCAACCGGTATTTGACATCAGTCATATCAAATCACGCAGACATGTTGGAGGACTCCATACTCCCAATAGCTGCCAGAAGTGCATTTCGTTGTAAAGGACAACTCTGCAAGACTTCTAGAGTAGACATAGCACAGGGGGTCTGGGCTAAATCTTCAACCACATTGTAGTTAGAAGCAACTCGTGTGTTGGGATTGTGCGATGCCCTCTTCAAGACACCTTTCGGAATCTTGGGCATTGGGTCCACAGGAATGTGGAGTGGAGTGGAGGATTCTGGAATCTCCTTATCCTTTTTATGCGCTTCCGGGGTATAGTTCTTGGCTCTAGTTTGCAAAAGTGCATCTGAGTTAACCATGTTTATAAATGTTTGATCAACCGAAGCGTGCGAAGTGCCCCCAGTTTTGGAGGTGCCAGAAGTTGAGCCTTTCCCTTTAGGGAATGGATCTTTCAAAACGGCAGGCTTCTTTTCTCTTAAAAGCTTCTGGGCTTCTTCAAGTAGAGGGCATTGATGAGTAAGGTGGTTCTGCTTGCAAAGTTTACAAGGGAACCTAACCTTCTTTTCTTCTTTGTTACCCTCTTCGACATTGTCTTTTTTGGGCTTTTGTTGGTTCCTCTCTCCTTTCTTGCCCTTGTTTTTGTTGTTGGGCTGCCGAGGGCCCTTTTGATTGTTCTGAACCTGTTTAACATATTCAGAAGTAGAAGTGTTAACACCTAAAAAGTGCTCACTAGCTCATTCCCTTACTCATATGACCCATTTGTCCACTTTTCCACCATCTGAGCCTCTGAAACCAACAAAAGGTCACCAAAAGACCTTAGTACACCCCTTTTTCCATTAAAAAAGATTATTTTTCCAAGAAAATCATAAAAAACCCTCAAAAAGGGTCCAAATTCCCAAAAATATTAAAAAGGGAATTAAAATATTATTTTTATTCAAAAAAGGAAAAAGGAGGGAAAAGTACCTAAACCATGTTGGTCAATACCATTTGGTTTCCACAAAACCACAAATGGTATTCCTCACCACCAAAACCTATAAAAAGGTGGTAGGGGCTCCTCATTTCAGATCCTTCCATTATCTCATCCTTATGCTGCTGAAATCTCCCCTGAGCACTTTTAGCCATTGAAGCAACCTTGGAGAAAGAGACCTATTGGAGTTTGGAGCTACTCATCTTGGGAGTTGCTCAACATCAACCTTCACCATTGGAGGTAATATCGCAAGCACTTGCTTGCCCCCCACTTTTCAATACAAAAAATTATTTATTATGTTTCTTGTTCTTGATTTTGAAATGTTTACATTATTTGCTTAGATTCTTGCTTAGATCCATGAAAAGTATTGTTTATTTAGTTTATTGTTTTTATTTCTATTGAAACTGCTACTACTAGTTAGTAGGTGCCCATAGCACTAAGCTTGGTTGCAAAACCGAGCCAACAAGAAGGAGAGGTTGTGACGGAAGATATGTTTGCAGTCGATTGTTTGACAGCTAAGGCATGGACCTGTTTGGTCAGTTCTTCGAAGGCTGCAGAGTCAACTGAACCCACTATGTCGTCAGCATGTGGTCCAGGTTTGGGTCTACTCAAATCAGTGTTTGATCTCGGTGCGTCAGGTATAATCTCATACAGTAAACCAGATTGTGCATATGCAAGGTCTAACTGTTGAGTCCTTAAGATGGCTTCTTCTTCATTGGATACTCCAGATGTAGCTACTTCCTTAGAAATATAAGGAAGGAGTGATTTCAAGTACCACTCAAGCAGGAACTCTGGAGGGATGTTGGCCTTTATGAGCCTCTTCCGTCTTCGCCACTCCTGAATATGGTCAGATAATTGAGTGGCTTTGTTTTGTCTAAAAGTAGACAAAAGTTCTGTTCTGGCATCATACCGAACAGGAAGCTGGAAATGGTTCAAAATGACGGTTGCTAGATCCCCAAAACTAGAGAAAGTAGCCGCAGGTAACTCAATGTACCATTTGGCTGCGGGACCAGTTAAGGTCCTTTGGAACAATCTCAATCTGATGGAATCCTCGTTTAAAGAATTGGAAGAACACCATAAGTGAAAGGTAGTGACATGGTCACCAGGGTATTCACCAGCTTTGCCTTCGAACTTTGGAATGTCTGAAGGCAATTTGGTGGGAACTGATGGCCATGTGGAATTATGACACACAGGATCATTTGTCAGCTTAGAAAGGTCTGGCAAATTCAAAGTTGCCAGAAAAGGTAGATGAGTCCGGTAGGATGGTACTTGATAAGGGGAACCACCCATCGTTTGTCCCATGAATTGTTGGTAGGGGTTGCCCCCAGCCATCTGGTGATAAGGGTTGCCCCCGGCCATGTGCTGATAGGAGTTTCCACCTACCATCTGTTGATAGGGGTTACCCCCAGTTAACTGTTGGTAGGGGTTTCCCCCAGCTATTTGTTGGTAGGGGTTTCCCTCTGCCATCTGTTGTTGTTGTGAGAAAGAGTTATTAAAATTTTCCCACCCATACGAGAGTGGATTCGTGCTTTGCGGGTTCGTCCATTGTGGCTGGGTGTTAGCCCCGCCATATTGCTGGTTAAAGATATTACCCCCTCCCCCTAAGAATAAGGAAAAAGGAGTGTTACTTGCAGGCATGTTACCTTGGTTCATGTTTGGTCCTACAAAGGTGTTGAAACCAGTAGAAGCTGATGTGGACGGTGCAGTCATGGTGCCCATGACTGGCATGTTTGCAGAAGCACTTGGTCCTACCGCAGGTGTGGAAACCCAAGTACTAGGAATCTGATATAAAGGTTGAGAAGCAGAAGGTATTGCACAGTTGGCCATACTGCTATGTCCAACATTAAGTGTAGGAATAGATGCCATCGTTGTCAAACTAGGCATACCTAAAGTACTAGTGTTGAAACTGAAAGATGGGGTAGACACAGAGGTTTGTGCCTGACTTGGTGTAGCAGTAAACGAAGGGTTAACTGTGTTGGTATTCAAACCTAAAGTGGGAGTTTGGGGAACCCCCTGTTCACCTCCTGAGTTAGACATCAAATGTCCGGGAAAGAAATTATCTACACTGAAATGGGGCTACTGGAAACCAACAGGTGACAGAAGCGGAATTCTAGTATTGGTTAAGGGAGGATTGAAAGGAGTGCTATACTCCGCGGAAGTAAGATCTTCCACCTCAACAGTACTAAAGTGTTGCTGATCTGTGGTACCTGGTAGTGGTTCCTCAGGAACCTCAATTTCAAGGTTTTCTGTTACAAGGATTTCTTCAGGTAATTCTATTTCAGAGGTAATTTCTGAAGAAATACCGGGGTTTACCCGCTGTCTTCTAGCAGGCTGTATAGGTTCTGTTCTAACTGGTGGAAGGTTTTGAATCCTTCTCGATCTATGGAGTTGTTGATTCTCTGTGATTATAAATATAAAATAACAGACTAGAACCTAGTGGCCGCTACAACTAGGGGGAAAACAACACACCAACTAAAAAAATTCCTAAGTATACAAACCAGTCAAACAAAGGTGCCTTCCGGAGAAGAGTCTGGGATGATGAGGGCCCAGAATAGATCAACGAAGGAAGAAAGACAGTTACCTGGGTTCCACAATACAATGACTAAGGGTGCAAGCGCTGGAATCACCCAACCACCCACCCAAAGACCTGCACGGGGTTTCCTCCCACGTATGTCTTAGGTACATCAGATATACCCTCTGCTGTCACTTGTGTATGAACCTAGAAGTCTGATACTATGGATACCACAACACCGAAAATTCCTGGGGGAACAGTCACCGGTCGAATCAGAAAGCGTGGGCAGGGTAGCTAAGCCCGAAACTCGAAAGAGTCCCCAATACGCAATCCGATCCTGGCGTATGCTCGAACAGTAAGTAGGAGGAGTATTCCCACAAACTGATCTTGCAATGGCCTATTGCATAGATCCCAGGCAAATTTTGAGTGAGGTGGGTTTACCTATGATAGTCTCACTATGATTGTTGCGCAATGTGTGATCTTGGGTGGTTTAAAGTGATTTAAACCCAAGACCCTAACCAAAACTAGTTGGTGTAGTGTACCCTAAAAAGAAAAAGTTTCTAGTTCATTTTATTAACAAATTTTAGGGCTTTTATTACACAAAAAGGATGGTGGGTGTGTGAGCGTGGTTATAACAAGAAAACAAAAGTGCAAATAAAATCTTATCTTTCTACAACAAAGCTCTTTTCATTTTTTCATCTACTTCTTTTTCAAAACTGAAAATCTAAGCAAACTTACTTAAAAAAAAATTTGTTTTCTTTTTTGAAATTATACAAAATATGCTAAGTTATCTTGCAATAACAAAGACAAGTTCTATTTTGACTTAAAGTACCAATTGTTTTTTGCTTTTTCAATAAACGAAAAAGAACTATGCAAAAAATGGAAAGCCAAATAAAACTTTATATGCAAAGTGTGTAAGTATGGCTAAAAGTTCTTAGGCCTATAGCTGTCGAAACCCTAGCTCGAAAAAGACTTAGTCTACAGGTTTTTTACAAAGAAAAAGCCTCTAAACTTGGGCACAAAGTGGAAGAAAACAAAGGAGGAAGACGCAAAAGGACTGACCTAAAGTATCTAGCCCTACCAACACCACTAAGCCAAGCACAAGTAGACAAGCAAGCTGCCTTACTAACACAAAGAAACTGAGAGAATGAACTAGCTTACAGCTGTGTAAAAGCACTTGCAACCAGCAAAAAGACAAGAAGTCCAGGAAGAATGAAACTTGAACAAAAAGAAGACACCCTATAAGCTCCGCCAAGGACCAAACCCTAAACAAAGGATGGGAGTAGTAGAGAGCAGACAACGTCGCTACAAACAGCGGACACAGGAGTGTGTAGGTTTGTAAAATGGCAACAGGTAGTCAGGGTCTAAAAAAATGAAAGTGTTCGTCACCAAACACCACCAAATCTTCCAAAAGTCAATAAAAAGTCCCAAAAATTCCAAAGGTCAACAAGTGGTTTAAAAATGGGACTTCAAGAGAAGGTTCTTATGACTTAAACAATCGTTAAAAACCCTCATGCAATCATCAAAGGGATCCTACAACACAGTCAGCAAATCACCACAGGGCCAAAACACAAGCAAACCAAAAAATGACTGCTTCAGAAAGTGTACTCTACTGTGTAGTAGAGAAACTCGCGCCCCTACTAAAACAGGCGCTACTGTATATATTGAACAGTAGCGTATGGGCACTACTGTGTATATATCAGAGTAGCGCTCATATCTCCAAGGCTTGAAAACTGACTTTGGAAGGTATAAAAAACTAATGAAAGCAGACCAGAAACAATCAAAGAATACCTATGAAGTTTCTTAACACATCAAAGAAGTCAAAAACAAATTGGGAAGACACCTAAGAACAAAGTTTCCTAAAGCCAAAAACTCTATTCCCCAGCGGAGTCACCAGTCTGTTGGCGGATATTTCTACCCTATAGCTAGGAAACTAAAGCTATCAACTTGGTTGGGGTGACAGGTAAGTGTATTGATGCTATTACAGAGACATTTACAAAAAGAAAGAAGTTGTAGATGTAGGGAACATACCTCTTAATCGAAGTCTGATCCTTGCCTTGACTTGATCCTGCGTTCTGCTTCCGAATCTACCTTTCCTTTAGCAAATCTGCAACAACAATACCTTTCTCAAAACATTTTGGGCAATATATAAAGCTTGAAAGAAACAAAAACAGTGTTTAAGATTCAGTATTGACCAAAATAAATCCAACTTAAGATGCCATTTGATAACACATTCAAATTGGAACAAGAAAACACTTCAACCTTTATTTGTCAAAAGTAGAATGAAGTACAAGTATACCTGATGATGAAATAGGCTCCTGCAACTAGATTCTGGGTTCTGGCTTTCGTCTGGCTTAGATGTCTTCAGCAACAACTCCTCCAATGCAAGCTTCTTCAAAGTTTTTCCATTAATCAATCTCACTAACTCCAATTTCTAACCCTTCTCCTTTAACCTTCTTGGTATTTATAGGTTTAAAGAAGCAGTTCAGGTCGAGATGTAGTTATGGAGGAAGTTGGGGGAGTTAGGAAACTGCCATCAACTAATCCTCCTCGATGAATTAATTTATTTTTTAATCATCTTTTAAGATGTACACGACTCTTCTTCAGTGGAGTAGTGTATAGGGCGCTACCCTAGTGTTTAACAACTAGCGCTCAATCGATTTAAAATTGTGGGCGCTACTATGCTACACTGGAGTAGCGTATACTTGGATATGGGTGATACTATTATACAGTGGAGTAGCGTATGGGCGCTAGTCTCTTTGAGTAGAGTAGCGCTCATATCTCAAAATGATATTTTTTGGGGTTTTCCAGTATTTTCAGGAAATGGAATGAGTTGACATATCATCAAAGGTCAACATGCTCCTCTATCCGAGGTGTCCTTTTGTGTGATCAGCAGCTCAGGGTGATCACGGACGGAGAGGTGCAAGTTTGACCTATAACATCGAGGTTGTTAAAAGATGTCCCCCTTGCTAGCATTTTCTAACGAAAAAGCGCACCCATCTAGCCCCGTTACACTCGGTTATTGCTAGTGGCCCCTTTGCGAAATGGGGCATAGATTTCATGCACTGTAATCCTACCTCGGCCGGGGGGCATGGTTACGTCACAGTAGCCGTGGATTTCTTTAAAAAATGGGTCAAGGCTATGACTACATACAAGGAAGATGGAAAAACCGCCGCACTCTTCATGTTCAATCATGTCATTGCACAGTTTAGAGTTCCACAAGCCATAGGTACTGACCATGGATCTCACTTTTAGAACCACATGGTAGATGAATTGAGCACCAGATTGGGTTTCCTTCATGAAAACTCAACCCCTTACTACCCACAGTCCAACGGACAAGTAGAGGCCATCAACAAGGTCTTGAAAACCATGATTCAATGCATGGTGGGTATACACAAGTCTAACTGGCACAACATGCTCTTTTCCGCACTATGGGCATACCGGACCTCCATTAAGACTGCCACCAGATTTACACCATTCCAGTTAGTTTATGGATTGGAGGGAGTCCTACCAATAGAGTGCGAGATTCCATCACTCAAAATCGTAGTCGAGCTTCTTTCGAACACCACTACCGAGGAAGAGCGATTCCTTTACCTAGCGAAACTTGACAAGACCCGCCGCGATGCTTCCCTTGCCAACGAGGCACACAAGAAACACATCAAGGAACAATACGACATGTCAGTCAAACCCCGTGTCTTTAACAAGGGTGATTTGGTCCTTAAATACGACCAAAAGCACGATAGGCTGGGGGCAGGTAAGTTCGAGTCCATGTGGCATAGACCATACGTAATGAAATGTGTTCTGGAGAAGGGAGCCTACGAACTAGAGGACTATGATGGGATATCTTTGGGTGAGCGCCGCAATGGGATCTACCTGAAGAGGTACTATGCCTGAGTCTTTCACGCATAAACATATTGTATATACTGTACATGGCGTGTGTGTTTTGTGTGGTCTGACGCTTTTATTTTAGTGTGTCTAGGTCTTGTTTCGTTTCTTATACCATGTTTTGTCTGCATGTGCAAATGGAAACTTGCTACGGATTCGCGGACGGCGCCAGCCATCATACTTGTAACCTTGCTTCGGCAGCTTGGGTACTTTATTCTCCCACCAGCGAGCTTATCAACTCAGGAGGAAGTTGTCTAGGATACGCAACCAATAACGCCACAGAGTATCAGGCGGTGATTGGAACCTTAATCGACGCTCTTTTCTTGGGTATGAACCACGTTGTTATCCACTTGGATTCACAACTAGTGGTTTCTCATCTGAACCGGATTTATGCTATCCGCGGCCCTACTCTACTCCGTCTCTTTATACGAGTCCGTCTTCTGGAAAGGTCTTTTGAATCTATTCAATACTTGCACCTTCCATGAGACATGAATACAGTTTCTGACTCGATGGCCAACTTCATTTTAGATTGGTACATTGCACACAAAAAACATATTCATAAAATATAAAAGCATACATAACATGTAAATAATTTATTGTATAAGCAAACATGTAAACAAGATCTCATTAATCATCCATAGAACACAAAATATATAAAGCTGTTGAAAATGTCTGTATATATATATATATATAAATCGATACAAAATGATGGTGCTGATACAAAAATATGAAGCATACTAGCTTTCAGTAAGAGTCATCTCTAACAAAATCTGAAGCTCATAAGCTTTCAGTACATACATAAGCATAAACCTAATCCCTAGGATGCTCATGATAGCAGACTACGGCCCTCGCCACTTTACAGAGCAGCATGCCGAAACGTGTAGACACCCTGACGGTGTACTTTTGATAACCCCAGGGAAGATCACAGACACTCGGTTTTAGCATATCTAGTGTCAACCTGTGAATGTTCTCATAGACCTCCTCCACCTCCTCGATGGAATCACGCATCGTGGGAGCTACAACTGGCACCTCTCCTCACAATGAGCGAGACTCCAATTGGTCGCGATGGACCCACATCTGCACAAAACATTGATTCATCATCACTACTCCAAAAAAAATCATAAATACATAAAACGAAAAACTCAAAAGTTGTTTTTCTTACCAATATCACCCCATTGTGCTCCCTCGGGAAGCACCTGGTCGGGATCACCTCTGAAATCTGTTCTGCTATACAGATAATCCTCTATCATGAGGAGCTATCCCTCTAGCCAAGTAAAAAACCTCATATCGAAGCTTATGATAGGACCCCCACTAGCATGGCGGGCCATCACCTCTGCCCATCTGGTCATGTGTGGATCGGCATCTCGATCATCCAAGTCCACCTATGGATGCAGATGAGGTACCCGCTCCAACATAAAAGATATCACCACAGACCCATAGCCAAACTGTTTCAGCACTCCGCGCCGACATTTGGTAAACTGAATCTGGAGGCTAGTGAGGCGTCTCTCACACTAGTTGATTACCCGAGAACCCATGCACTCCTCCGCATACATCAGTTGCGATTTGCTCGCAAGGTGAGCAGATCGAATCCCCGCTACTCTCACTATGGTATAGAGCACGATACGTAAAGCACAGTCTCGAATGTATTTGATGGGGATCTTCCCACCAATAGCCACAGTGCCTCCAATGCACCACTGATCGATCATATCATCCACTGTCCGATCACCAACTCGTGATCCGGTAAGAGATACAGGATCCTCCCACTGGGATAACCCTGTCAGGAAGTAGATTTCCTTGACATCTATGCTCAGTGTATGCACTCTGATCACAAAATGATGTTGCACCATATCCCAACACTGGATCATGTGCATCAACAACGGAACTTGGGCCCTCATGCCTGACACTCTAAAATATTTGAGTAACCCACAGTGTCTCAATGCAGCAATGCATTGAGGGTCATTCTCGGCTTGAGAATCATCAAACTCGTGCTCTCGTTCTCGCCACTCGAGAACCATATTTGTCATCGTGAACCTGTCAAAAAGGGAAAGTAAACACCATTAGAACTCTTTCCATCCATCAAAACTTTTTCATTTGGGTTGGGCATTGAGTTGTAGTTGGGCATTTGTGTCGGCGCAGGACATCTTTGTAGACAGGGCGTCGTCGGCGCAGTTCTCATAAGGAGGGATTGCGCCGACCCGTGTGCGCAAAGCCCCCCACCAAAACAACTCAAAACCCTAAAAATTAAGCAAAAAACATAAATGTAATCCATTGAAAAGTTGCATAGCTAAGTTTAGGCCTACCTATCTCTGACGGCTTGCGAAACGGTGGACTATAGCTCCCGGAATCAGCGAACGAAATTTGGCTCCAAATGGCACTTCACACTCTCCAAACTTGGTAAAAAACAATTGTAATTCTTTTTCACTAATTTTCTCATTTTATACCTAGAAAGGGAATATTCCTTTTTTAATTTGATGCTTTAGTGGGTTATTTACTATAGTTTGAGTTGTTCTCTGCATTTAAACGCTTGGTTAACTATTTTGAACTAGTCTTTAAGCTTGCAGGTGAAGTTAGGTGCCTAATTAATGCCATTTTTTCATCGTGGTGATTATCTCGTAAGTATTATCCGGTATGAACAACTCATCGAGCATCTTTTTGTCATTATTTCGCTCATTAATTTTGATTACTAATGACACTGAGCTTACTCTTTGTTCTTTCTCGAGCTCGTAAAACGATGAGAATAAGTCACCAAGTTATGGTTTATCACTTTTTTGGGCTCGTTAAACTCCTATGAAAAAGGAATCCCTCTGGGTCTTTCTTTAAGCTCTTTTCAGGCTCTCTAAATACGAAAAGATCGCCAAGCAAACTTGATGCATTCACGCTTGTAAAAGTATTTGAATGATCATCTCCCAGGTGATAGTTTACCCTTTTTTCGGACCAGGGGGCACTACTTACGAAAAAGGAATACTCCAGCCAATCACAATTGGAAGAGTTCTATGTCGCGTTGTTTTACCTTTTTTCGGGCGATGAGGCTAACCTTACGAAAAAGGACTATTGGAGTCTTCTTTAGTTATTTTCAGACTCTCTAAATATGAAATGACGTCGAGTTTACCTTCTATGAACTCGTTAAAACTCAACATTGAAGGGCCCGTCATGGGACGAACCCCTCATTCCCCAGGTTCGGAAAACGTTTGGGATTGGACTCATTTATGAGATGAGCTATATCAAGCATCTAGTTACCCTCCTCATGCTCGTTAAAAAACACATGAGGCACTCATCAGTCATGATGGGGAAAAATGAAAGTTTTTGCGTTACACCTTTACCTATGGCAGTACTTAGTCGTTCTTGAACATGGCACTCATTTGCATTTCCATACAGTACTTGTGTTATCTGTTTGTCCTCGAGTCTTTCTAACCTCATGAGTCTTGTTACTCCTTTGGGTCGTCCGAAGATTACTTCCATCATAAGTTGCATTAGGGGTTGGCGTCATTCTCGTCATGTCAATACTGTCAAGTCATGCCATGCCCATGTTCAAGATACATTCACCGCTCCTCATTTGCAGTCAATACACCCTCTGTTACATCGGTCTACTGAGTTAGTCTTGCATGTTATTGTACCATCCGATCTACTCCAAATATCTGTTATCGGGTTTTGTGTCGATGATGGGGGATTCATCATGGCCCTCCTTCGATGGATTCATCCTTGTCGACTTCAACACATCATCCAAGGATTGAATCTAGAAACCGATCGAGTACCTTGGGCCTGCATGCCTTAATGGCAGGTTACCTCACTTTCACCATGATTTTACATCATTGACTCTTGACTGAGAGATTTCATCAAGCGTTCGACTTCAGCTCATTTATTCACGTTTGGTGATATGTACTATGATACCTTGGGGATCATCGACATTGTTGAGGTGTATTTACTACCTTAAAGAATCACCAAAATATTTAATTATCGACTAGGGTTGGTAATATTAGAGTTGTGGCACAGTATATGATGAGGTAAAATGAGACCTAAGTTTCAGCTCGGCAGACCTTATAAATGTTTAATACAAAAAATATCGCAAGATCTTTCAAAATGAAAAACCGAGTCAAACTTTGAAAATCCAACTACTGAACTGATTAAACCTCTCTAAACCAACAAACCAGAATAGTATCAAGCTATACTACTCTATTCTATGGACAATAATTAAAAAGAATATAAAAACGACAATATTATTTTTAGGAAGCAAAACTAAATAAAAAATAGAACTACTTTGATGAAGTTGAAAAACTACTGATTAAAAACTCTAAACTAGAAATTAGAAACAATTGTAAATGAGTTCAGAAACCTATCTATGAGATAATTCAACTGACAACTAATTATGAAACAAAGAACTTGAAGCAAAACTACAAATGACTAAGTGAATTCAATAACTACTTATGCATTCAATTAATATTTCAATACTACACTAAACTACCTAATTCCATTCTGCTTGGGGATTCTGAGGAAATGTATCAAATGTAATAGGGATGGGAGCGAATGTATCGAAGTGACTTTCAAATGTAACAAGGAAACAAAATGGAAATAAATCTAGTTTAACTTCTACAAATAAATGCAAACTAAAGATTGTCCAACTACAATTAACTTTAAACATCTTGATCTATCTTTTATCCATAAGCAAATTATATAAAACTAATGAAATCTAGAAGCAAGGAGAAAACTTAATAAAGATATTTACTTTAACTTAATTTGATTTGGAAGCAAGTAGAAAACTTGATAAAGATATTTTATGTAAAAGCAAGTAGAAAGCTTCATAAAGATATTTATTTATGAACCAAACCCTGTTTCATGAACATCTTCATTAACTGTATGAATGGGAGAAATGAAATTGCTAAACCTAATCTGATATTAATATTAACGACATATGATAAACTACACTAAGAATGAAACTGATAAATTCTGTAACAATAAAGCATTAATGAATCAGACATAAGAGAAACATAACTTGTAAAGCAACTGAAGGAAGGTTAAGGAAAGATAGAATGAAAACTAAGGATGATGACAAAACTTAATTAAAACTCTATGTAGGATAAAACAAGATCTTAATTACGTCTAAGGAGGCTAATTAAAGGTAAGAAATATTACAGTTCGAAGACCTAAGAAACTGGATTCTAAATAAGCATAAAAACAATGCAAAAAGTATTAAGGTTCGTATGACGATCCGGATGGCTGTCCGAATGACAGTCCAGATGGAGGAAAACGATTTAAACTAAGGAAAGAAGCAGTTTGGATGATCTTAACGTCAGCTGACTGGTGCATACGAACCTACAGTGCAAGGAAGCAATGAATAGAGTGTTTAGGAGCTAAGATAACAAGAAGTAACCTATTCTAATCATTGTCTAAGGAATGAACTATTTCTATGGCATAATAAAACAAAATTGAGATAAATAAAACTAACCTACATCTACAGGGAAGAAACTGACAGAACTAATTCTAACTACGACTGAACTTGGAATGTTAAGCTAACTAAACTCTAGGTATTTGTAAACAACAGGACTAAGAGCAAACTAAGCAAACTAAGCAAACTAAACAATGTAAGCAAACTAAGTGTGACCGGTCACTAATTACATTATGAAAATATCATTAATGTGAACAACAAATAAGATAGACATTTCGTAAAATAGAGGTATCATTTACATAAGTGGCAAAACAACATACATATTACAAGACAAAGATATCATATACAAAATAAATACATGAATTAAACAAATAACACAACTTATCTACAAAAGACAAAGACAAATTATGTACACAAACGAAAGACCACTGGTTGTTGAGGGACCCTTCTCAGTAATCAGAGACTGCGCCTTAATCAATCAATCACCACGCACTCTACTAAGCTTTCATAAAAACTTTGAACAGAGGTATATTAAATTAAAACAGAGTTACAGCGTCGCTGCATCTATTTGCAACTGAAAAGACTAAAGACTAACTCGTCTCAGTCACGAAGACGTCTATATATACAGATTTACAAATGAGAGAGCAAGTCGACCCTTTAGTGGTCGACTGCTCTAATAATAGGTAGTCTTAATTCTAGAAAACGGCTCTGCTTAACAACTCACGACAGCACATGGCCAAGGAACGACCCCATAACAGTTTACGACAGCGCAAAGAGCATCTACCAGGTTCCACGGTGTTGGTTTCCTTCACGCGGTCATTGAGACGTTGATCCTCCTTTGACGTGGGCAGAGAAATGTGTTGTAGAGCTGAGCGTGGGAGGATGAGGGCTTCTGGAACGTTGACGTGGGAAAAGGTGCGTGCTATTAGGATGGACGAATAGGAAAGACAGAGCTTTTGGAGTGTTGACGTGAGCTGCAGGTGTGTTATCAAGTGAGGTGAGTAGGAGGGTGAATCTTCTAGAACAGGGGCTCACCAACCATGACAGCCACATTGCTAACAGAGCCCACCTTTCTGTTTCTGCTTTTAATGACTAGAAATATTCCAACCGGCGATCTCGTGGGCCGAATGAAGGTCTAAACGATGAGCTGGATGCGGATGAACGTTTGCAACGTGAACACGCGTTTGAATGGAGATCCGTTTGAAACCCATTGCCTGTAGAACAAAATCTAGTTTCCAATCAAGTCAAGAAATGTCAAATAAACATCAATAAATCACAATATAACGATTTTTACCCAAAATTCATGTGATGTGTGAATATATGCATACCTAATTTGATTGACAGTCTGAATGGCGGAAAGAATAACTTATCATAGAAAAATACTGAAAATAATGCCAATCATAGTGTGTTTGATGATCAAAAGTGGTGACAAAATGGACACCAACATTCCCCCAAACCGGAGACATGCCAGGACCCACTGAGCAAAAAGAAGAGAAATTTAGGAAGAAGGCTGAGCTGCGGTAGTAGCTGCCTTCGACTTGGAAGAGGAAGTGGATTTAGCTCTAAGCTTATGGAACTGGTCCTTCAAAGTATCATGTTTCAACTAGAGAGAAAGGTTGGAGTCTATCTTGGCTTCATTTAAATCTTCCACACACTTCACCTGAAAACGTAAGTCCTTGTTCTCTTGACGAAGCCCAGAGATAATCTTGACATACTTCTCATTCTGGCTTCTCAAATCTGCTATGTCTTTGGTCGATCTGTCCATAGTCTGATGGAGTGGAACAAATGCTTCTACACGAGACGTAGGGTCCTTTTGAGGGCTTGATCCCCTTAGAGATGGTTTGGGATCAACATATGTAATGTGTGCCTCAGGGGCCTTATCTTCAATATGTGCAGAGGCAGGTTCCAAGATAGGGTCTTCAAGTAAATTGGCTGATAAATTGGCCAACGCGAGGAGGGGTGATTCAAAGACAGGGTCATTTGCTTAGTCGTTAGGGTTGTCTGAATGCATTGACTGAATGACGGATTGATTGATGGAATGAACAATGGTCTGGTCATCAGACTGGTCACGATTAGCCTTCCTCGATTTCGTGGGTATGGGTGAGAAAAATGGAGGTTCTATGCTTGTGTCCTCATGGACAGACTCAGGAGATGATGAAATAACAAGGTGTATTTCTCCTGAGGCACCTTCACTAAATTATACGGACTTGAAAACCTTTTCTTCTTGGGCAGCGGTTTGGGTCGGTTCATTAGCACGGGTTAGGAAATGATGACGTTTACGAGAGGCAGGGGATTGGACCGTAGGATTTTTTACTAGATAAGGGGTCAGGACTTCAAAGACAAAGCGTTCCCAGGTTTTCCCCTTTCCTTCTAACTGGTGAGTGATCAAGATTTTAATCAAGAAGTGGTGGTATAAGCTTCTAGAGGGGTTAGTGAGTATTCTTCCTAACCTGACTTGACATTTTCTCTAAACTTTTCAGGAAATAGAAGGGGAAATTAAGAGTCTGACCATTAACAAAATGTGCCAGTAGACTAAAGTGACAAGCTTTGAAAACGGTGTACTTACCCTCACAAGTGATCAAATGGATAATGGCAGTGAATGGCTCGAGATATTCAGGCTTCACCCATTCTCTGTGGAACCCTTTGGTGCCATCAACATGCTGACAGTTGGATTTAAGAGCAAACTCGAGCTCTGTTCGTGGAAGAAAAAGATGTTTGTGCCAACGGGCTCCTTCCCTGGGTAGTTTTGTGGCCAATGCAATGGATTCTTCCGTTATCGAAAAAGTGAGATGGATGACCTTGGCTGTCTTACCATCGAAGCCCTTAGCAAACAATAGTGAAACCTCGGCATCATGGCCGTCAAGAAGGTGAAAAAATGGACCCCATCTGGCTCTCAAAAATACTTCACGACATGCCTTAAATTCGGGAATGCGGAGGAGATCCTGGTAACTGCCAGGCTCGTAATGGATTGGCATATTGAACAAAGGTCGAAGGTTGCGGATGGATAGAGAGGATGCGTGAGATTGCAGGGGATGGAGCTTGATCGGTTCAGGGTAGATGGAAAATGAGCAGGATGAAGCAAAACTTACGCAAGGGTCAATTTAAACTGAGATCCGTTTGAGTGGCTGAATGATCATGGGGAAAGATTTGACAAGTTCGAATGATATGCTATCATTCAGTTACCTTGAGTTGTGTGCCGTCATGGAACTACATGAGTTAGTGAATTCGCATAGCTATGATATGTTCAACCATGTCCAAAGTGAAACTTTGGACAGGTTGAACGTAATCCTCATTATGAAATTATAGACATGAATTACACATAAAAATCATGATGACTTAATAAATGAAACGATAGATCGCACGATAAAATCTAATGGAGGATTAAAATTGTATGATAGCCATATGATGGTTAATCAATTCATTTGATGAGACGAAATGAGTATGGAAAGATGACATTTAATTTGATCCTTGACATGATTAGTTGATTGGATATATCAGTAAAAATTAAAATTTTGAATATCTTAGCACACTTATTAATAGCATTACAAGCTAAGGTTTCATTTGGCACCTCATTCATATCGTTATTTCCATTTGCCTCGTTCGTCACCTCATTCGGATCGTCATTCGACCCTTCATTCAACCCTTCATACAGACCTTTGTACAGAAATGTGCTTTGATGGATCTGACTGCTGCTGATTATGCAGAGAATTTTTTTAGGTTTGTCAGCACAAAAGAGATGTAAACCTGCTTTTTGGAACTTTAGTTGCGTTCTTTTTTATTTATCATTGATTAAAACAATCTTCCTTCTGCTTTTTCATTATCTTGAAAACACCTATCATTTTGTCAGAGATAAATGAACTTTTTCATAAATATTCAGAAGGTAAAAACAGTTATGAGTCTCCCCCAAATAAAAAATATGGCATGTCCTCAAGCTATCAAAGAAAAATTGATTAATATTCAAATATTTTTAATAAATGGCTCAGGAAATAACTTCTAAAAATGTTGTGATAATTTGTTGTAAGGAAAATAAATATTAACTATTACATGTAGATGATTCAGATATGTACATTCATAAAAAAGAATACAACAGTGCTTAAGAAGACCATATGAAGAATGATAATATGATTGATGTGAAAAATGCCATAGGAAAACCAGTCATCCAGGACTCATTTAAAAGATCTCTTGTCATCTAAAGAATATAG
This sequence comes from Larix kaempferi, assembly GCA_027924585.1. Lineage (NCBI taxonomy): Eukaryota > Viridiplantae > Streptophyta > Pinopsida > Pinales > Pinaceae > Larix > Larix kaempferi. Next base: position 21,659,994 of record BSBM01000742.1, on the reverse strand, counting down.
ATAAGGTTCACCCGAGAGTTTGTGATATTTCTATGGTTATGGGTCCCATTTCTAGGATAGTCATACCCTAGGTATTGTTTGAATTAGATGACAGGGTCCAATTCCAACTTACATCCATTCTCTAATGACAATATAAATAATTAGCCTCAACATGTATTTATATACTCAGGTTTTTATGAGCCATGTGCATAGCAATCCGTTAACCAAACCTCTTTTACCCGATATTTCCCCACCGCCAGGAGGCCTGTTCAGTACCCCGGCGGGTTTATCTTGGTACCATGCAAGCATAGCCCCGCTGCCAACGAGCCTGTTCAGTACCCCAATGGGTTTACTTGCATTTACCGAGCTTCCTTGTTTAAGATTTCACTTAGCATGGACCTGCTACCAGTGAGCTTGTTCAGTACCCCGGCGAGTTTGATTCGTATAATGATTTTTAGTAAGGAAGTCGGTTGGCACTAGAGTGTGCTAAGCCTACTAAACACATAATTCAAAAAAAAAATTAGAACAAACCTTAGGAGTAACTTTATCTATAATAGCCTGAATTATAGATCATATCAAAAGAGAATAACCTAAAGCTGTTCTTTGACCTCTCAGTCTATCTTCTTCATAAAAGATAAGTAATGTTCCCCACAAAAATAGAAGTATCACTCACTTTTGGGCTACCTTTTAAATATGCTTTAAGAGACAAGTTTTGATAATTAGTCGAGGATGAGATAGTAGTCCATAAGTGTAAGATAGAACTTTTTGAAAATCATGATGATCAACGTAGGCCTTAAGCAACTGTTCTAATGATAAATCAGAAATGTACATGTTTGAGTCAAATACCATATGCAGAATCATAAAAGAAAAGTGGTTTAATAAAATGATATAAACGACACTTTAACTTTTCACTATAAATTTCAATTTTCAACAATAATCGAAAGAGAAGGAGTTAAGATGCATTATAAGTGTTTCTTTTTAGAGCACTTCCCTTTTCGGATAATATTGCATGAACTGATTATAATGATAAGATACTCATAATCAAACTGCAAAACCACTTGTTAGATGATTCACATTTATTCAAAACAAAAACATATATACAAAGAAAAAGTCATACAAAATTAGAAAAAGGAAAAGAGTCTTCTTGTTTTAATTGACAACATTCCATGAACTGATCATAAAAATAAATTACTTGTATAAATGCAATCAGTCGTTAGAAATGACTCTTATTATTGAAAAAAAAATATTTACATATATACAAATGAAGATAACCCAAAATAATTCAAGAACCAAGAGAAGGAGGAATGACTTCCTCTTCTACCAGCTCCATCTCCTCCTGTTGTAAAGAATTCTGCACAAAATCTTGTTTAGATATTGGTTGATGATAAAGTCTAAGTCTATGTCCATTTACAACAAAGGAAATTTGAGAATCATCAATTGTCTTAATTTTAACAGATCCATTATCAAAAGTTGTAACAATTTCATATGGACCCATCCATCGAGTAGTTAATTTACCTTTAAAGTTTTTGTATCTTGAATAAAAAAGCAATGCCTAGTCTCCAGTTTTGAATTGTTTTTGTTTAATGTATCTATCATGCCACTTTTTGCATTGGTTTTGTATTAAAATTGTGCGTTGAATAGCATCTTGCCTAATCTCGTCTAATTCATTTATCTGCAGGATTCATTGTCTCTGTGCTTCTTCTAGATTCATCCTTAATTGTGCATCCATATGAAAGGTTTTGACTTGAAATTCAATAGGTAGAAGAACTTGTTTACCATAGACAAGTTCATAAGGTGTGTGGCCAGTGGTATTCCTCCAAGTTATTCTATAAGCCCACAAGGCTTCTGGAAGCCTATTTGCCCAGTCTTTGTGGTGTAACTGGATAGTTTTAGTCAGGATGGCTTCTAATACTTTGTTGGTGGACTCTACCCAACCATTGGCTTGCGGGTGATATGGTGAAGATTTACAATGTCTAATACCATATTTGTCAGTAAGCTCTTTCATCAACTTGGAGGTAAACTGAGATCTTTGATCGGTTACAATCTCCCTAGGTACACCGAATCGGGTAAATATTTCTTCATATATAAACTCTACCACATATTTCTCTGTGGCTCAGAATAAGGCTTTAGCTTCTATCCACTTGGTGATATAATCTGTACAGACTAGGATGTACTTCTTCTTGCGAGACATAGGGGAAATTGGCCCAACAAAATCTAAAGCCCATTTCTCAAAAGGATCAATCATAACTTGGGGTTGTAAAGGCATCTCATCGGATGGTGTAGGTCTACCCATTCTTTGGCAACTGTCACACCCTTTGACATACTTGGAAACATCTTTAAAAATGCTTGGCCAATAATACCCAGAGTGCAACACTTTGTATGTTATTCTTTTGTCAGAAAAATTCCCACCACAAGGTCCACCATGACATGCATGAAGGATCTCTGCCATCTCATCCTCTCGTACACATCGTCTAATGATGAGATCAGGGCCAATACAAAAAATATCATTGTCCACCCAAGAATAATTAGAACTTTGAACTATGATCCTACGTTTCTTAGGTGGAGAGAGATGGTTTGGTAGCTTTCCAGTTGCTAAATAATTGGCTATGTCTGCAAACCATGGGGTTCGAATATACACAGCGAACAAATGTTCATCTGGGAAGCTATCATCGACAGGACTAGCATTATCGTCAGTTTGAATTTGAGAGAGAAAATCTGCTACCACATTCTCTCGACCAAGACAATCAACAATGGTGATGTTAAATTCTTGTAACAAAAGAATCCACCGAGTTACTCTGCCATTGGTGATAGGTTTATTCATTAAAAATATAATGGCAGAGTGTTCGGTGTGTATAAAAATTTCATATGCTGTGATATAATGATGAAACTTGTTGATGGCATAGACTACTGCTAGAAACTATTTTTCAGTAACAGTGTATTTCGATTCTGCAAGAGTCAAATTTTTACTAGCAAAGTAAATGGCATGTGATGTTTGTCCCTCTTTTTGACCTAAGACTTCCCCTATAGCTATGTTGGAAGCATTAGTGGATATATGGAAGGGAAGGGACCAATTGGGGGCCCTGAGTATTGGTGCCACTGATAGCTTTGCCTTCAAAGTTTCAATGGCATGTTGACACGGTTCAGCCCATTGAAATTCTGTGTCTTTCATGAGTAGCTTGAACATAGGTGTGACTATCTTAGTGAAATTTTCAATAAAACGTCTATAATAGTCTGCATGGCCAAGAAAACTTCTTACTTTCTTCGGAGGTTTTGGAGGAAGATTAATAATTATTTATATCTTGGAAGGATCCACCTTGATACCTTGAAGAGAGACATGATGTCCTAGAACTATGCCCTCGGTTAATATCATCTTACATTTTTCATGACTAAGGGATAAGTTCATTTCTTGGCACCGAATAAGAACTATTTCAAGGTTGTCAAGGGCTTCTTGGAAGGTATTACCATAAAATGTAAAATCATCCATATAAAATTCTACACAATCATGTATAAGAGATCAACAAATATTCCTAACACTGCATGCTGGAAAGTAGAAGGTGCATTACATAGGCCAAATGGAAACACTCGATAGGCATATGTCCCCCAAGAACAAGTAAAGGTTGTCTTGTCTTGATCCTCATGTGCTATTATTATTTGATTGTATCCACTATACCCATCAAGGAACGAAAAATATTGTTTCATTGATAAGGTGTCTAACACCTGGTCAATGAAAGGCAAAGGGAAGTAGTCCTTAAGAGTGGCCTTGTTCAATTCTCGAAACTCAACACAGATACGCCATTTCCCTGTTACTTTCTTTGGAACTACCACCAGAGGAGACACCCATTTACTGTTGGAAATTGGGTAAATGAAACCAAAACTAAGGAGTTTTTGTAATTCATCTTTTACTATATCCTTTAGGGATGGATTCATTCTTCTCTAGGGCTTCCTGACAGGGGGTATGTTTGAGTCTGTGTAAATGTGGTGAATACAGGTATCTGGGTGTATACCCTTCATATCGGTGTATTCCCATGCGAATGCTCCAGTTTGACTCTTGAGAACTTTTGGTAATTGTTTTTGCTGAATCTCATCTAAACCTGCACTTATATGTAGAAATTTTTTGAACTAACCTCGCAAGGTATGGTATAGGATCCTAGATGTTCTTTGATTACAAAGACACAGGGTGTACTTGTAAATGTTAAGAGGCTCATGTTTTATTGGAATTCATCTCCAAAGATTTGGTCAAGTTGGGAAAAAGACTGAGGAAAGTCTATACATGTTGTGGAAGAGATAAATTGGTTCAACACATTCTCAGTATTTTGTTCTTGAAGTGCCCAGGAGAAATCACTAACAAGGGAAAGTTCTTCCAAGTTCTCATTCCTGAAAGGACAATCTAACCAAAACAGGTTTTCAGTTATTAGCTGTGCTGGTGGGTATAAAGCTAATTTTCTTGTAGATAACCCATCAGAGATAATCATCTCTCCATCCCTACATCCTATGAATGCATTGGCAGTAGCCAACCAAGGTATTCCCAGAATAATGGGATGACCTTTGGAAGGGTCTTTTGATTCTATGACCATGAAGTCCACGGGATATTTCCATGAAGTTACTGATACGGTGATATCATCTAAGATCCCAACAAGTTGAACCATAGTGCGATCTGTCAATTCTAGCATTGTTGGGGGTAGGGCGGAGGAACTGTCCTAAATGGAGAGTTTCTAAAACTGTGGTAGTCATTAGGTTAATAGTAGCTCCTAGATCAATAAGTGTGTTCCCTATGGTGTGTTATTGATGATAACAGTCACCACAGGGTTTCATGGATTTGAATACTTTGGGATTTTAGGTTGGTTTGCTATGCAATCTAACATTTCTCCTATTACATGAATCGTCAAAGGGTCTTTTTGTTTTCTCCCTGGTCTTTCAATACAGAGTTCCTTTATTACTTTACTATAGATTGGGATATCCTTAATGGCTTGTAACAAATGGATCTTAATACAAATATTTTTCAATTCATTAATGATATCATACTCTGGATAAGTTACAGGTTTTTCTATTACTAGACGCTCTAGATATGGGGGTGATTTTTCTCCTGTAATTACTTCTTGATGTGAATGGTTGTGTTTTGAAGATTTAGGGATAACCATATCTTCAATAATGGCATCATTCAAAACTTCACTAGGTATGTTTTCTTCTTCATTCTCTTCTCGGACAACAACTGATGACTTGGGATGATCTTGCAAAATTCTTCCAGACCGCAGTTGAATCTCATGTATTGGTACGGTCAAAATGGCATATGATGGAAGAGGTAACAACCCAATGTTATTAAGAGCTTGGGATGGTTTTTTGTTAGGATTTGGTATCGGTTGTGCAGGTAATATTGTGGGTCTTAAAGGATTCATATTTTGGAAATGGTGAGGTTGATTTGGGATAGGGGGTAATGAAGGAGGTACAAATCTAAGCAAGAGTTGTTGAATATTAGGTGGGTAAGGATAGTTAGGCACATGAGGAGATGGTTGAGCATAAGCTTTTCCTCTCCATCCATGTGGCCATTGTTGTTGTTGAGCATTCTGAGGAGGGTACTGAGGTGGCCAATTTTTCCAACCTGAAGTGTTTCATTGTTGAGAAGTGTTTCTAGGTTTCCAAGGACTTCTAGATGATTCACCAAAGTTTTCACTCTTATACACAGCTTGCAACCCAGGCAACGATGGACAATTATCAGTCGGATGTTCTTCTATACAAAGGTGACAAACTGAAACATTGTTCAATGGACATTCTCGTTGGGGATGTTTAGTTCTACACCTAGGATAGAAAACACTCATTGTTGCACGCTCTTCATCCTGTATCTTTTTGGCTTGTAATGCATCCAATTGAGAACCCATGGCTCCTAAGATATCTGTTTTGAAATTTCCAATAGGTTTCCCAACTCTACCCTTTTAACTCCACCAGGACCGGATGTGTTTCCTTTTAGGTTCCTAGCATAAGATTCTCTAAAGTGTCTTCCACTTTTCCCTCTGCTCCTAGAGTAATTCCTACATAGTTCACAAATCTGTGAAAAAGGATTCTGAGAGATGTCTCCTGCTACCATGAGATTAAGGTTTTCTAAAACTTCTTCTGAGATTCCCTTGAGGAAGAGTGTTCTTACTGCATCCTCCCGAAGATCACTATATTTAGATTTATGTAACACATAGTTAAATATTTCGAGATAGTCTTCTAGGCTCTCATCTTCAAGTTGTTGTATTTTAAAAATATCATTGCGAGAGTCCTTAGGTTTACAGTAATCATGATATTTTCGTAGAAATGCATTCTTCATGTCTTCCCAACTTCTAATACTAGATTCTCCTAACCCCATGAACCATCAAAGAGAAGAATATTTTAACGTGGCAGGAAAGAGTTTTAGCTTTTGTCCATCTTGTAGGTAGTTATAACTCCTACACAAAATGTCAAATTCGAATAAGAATGTATCTGGATCCTCACTACTCTTCCCATAAAAGGTTGGTAGTAAGGAAGGAGGGATGTTTTTCATAGTTACATCTTGTGCAGTGTCTAGGATAGGGAATCCAAAAGTACCTTTAGTTCTAACCTCTCCCTCTTCTTCATCTTGTCGGACATGATCTTCATTTTCATCCTCCATGAATATTCGATTGCCAAAGAGAGAATACTTAGGTGGATCCTTTCTTGGAGAATATGGGATATCCCAACGTTTTGTTTTAGGAAGAGTATTTTTCTTTTTAGGAGGAGAATTACCAGCTACGTGGAAGTCCATCTTTGAAGGTCTTACTGTTGTTGTTTCAATCTGTGAAATAACTATGTTCACAAAATTTTCAAAAATAGTATCTAATTGTGTAGGATCAATAAAATCTACTAAGTTTGGACCACCTACTATTGAAAATGTAGTGTCTTTGGGTTTTTGAACTAATGGAGGATTGAGAGGTTCTGAAGTTTTATCCTTTTGAATTTCCTCTTGTCTAAGTTCAGTCTCAATATGAGCTTGAGGTTCTTCTAATGGAATTTCTTTATGAACAGACTGTTCTAATGTCCCTATGTTTTCCCCGAATTGATTTCCAGAAAGGATTTCATTTGCTTTCCAAGTAGGACTATCCCCTTTAGGTGTATTCCGATACCTTTCTGTTGAGTTAGTAGTTGGGGTGGCACGCCCCCCATATAGATTAGTAGGAATTTTAGTAGGGATTCTAGTAGAAGGGCTAGTTTTAATAAATCTACCTTTTGAGTCTCTAGACCTATTCATGAAAACAAACTATAACTGAAATAAACTCTAACTGCATCACTACTACTGCTGGGTTTTGGGGATGCCTGTTATAACAGATGCACAGGTTCTTACCTCTCGTCTTACCGCTCACCCGCCACCAACCTATTTCTAAATTTCAAAGAGGAGAATTCAAATCTATAACTAGGTTTCAAAAGAGAGTTCCACCTATCTACAACTGAGTTCTACCTATCTACAACTCCCCGACAGTGGTGCCAAAATGTTGAGGTGTATTTACTGTCTTAAAGAATCACCAAAATATTTAATTATCGACCAGGGTTGGTAATCTTAGAGTTGTGGCACAGTATATTATGAGTTAGAATGTGACTTAAGTTTCGGCTCGACAGACCTTAGAAATGTTTAATAAAGAAAAGATCGAAAGATCTTTCAAAATGAAAAACCGAGTCAAACTTTGAAAATGCAACTACTGAACTGATTAAACCTATCTAAACCAACATACCAGAATAGTATCAAGATATACTACTCTATTCTATGGACAATAACTGAAAAGAAGATAAAAACGACAATATTATTTTTAGGAAGCAAAACTAAATAAAAAACAGAACTACTTTGATGAAATTGAAAACTACTGATTAAAAACTCTAAAATAGAAATTAGAAACAATTGTAAATGAGTTCAGAAACCTATCCATGAGATGATTCAACTGACAACTAATTATGAAACAAAGAACTTGAAGCAAAACTACAAATGACTAAGTGAATTCAACAACTACTTATGCATTCAATTAATATTTCAAGACTACACTAAACCACCTAATTCCATCCTCCTTAGGGATTATGAGGAAATGGATCAAATGTAATAGGGATGGGAGCGAATGTATCGAAGTGGCTTTCAAATGTAACAAGGAAACAAAATGGAAACAAATCTAGTTTAACTTCTACAAATAAATGCAAACTAAAGATTGTCCAACTACAATTAACTTTAAACATCTTGATCTATCTTTTATCTATAAGCAAATGATATAAAACTAATGAAATCTAGAAGCAAGTAGAAAAATTAATAAATATATTTACTTGAACTGAATTTGATTTGGAAGCAAGTAGAAAACTTGATAAAGATATTTTATGTAGAAGCAAGTAAAAAACTTGATAAAGATATTTATTTCTGAACCAAACCCTATTTCATGAACATCTTCATTAACTGTATGAATGGGAGAAATGATTCAAGATTGAGATAACTTGGAGAATGAAATTGCTAAACCTAATCTGATATTAATCTTAACGACATATGATAAACTACACTAAGAATGAAACTGATAAATTCTGTAACAGTAAAGCATTAATGAATCAAACATAAGAGAAATACAACTTGTAAAGCAACTGAAGCAAGGTTAAGGAAAGATAGAATGAAAACTAAGGATGATGACAAAACTTAATTAAAACTCTATGTAGGATAAAACAAGATCTTAATTACGTCTAAGGAGGCTAATTAAAGGTAAGAAATATTACAATTCAAAGACCTAAGAAACTGGATTCTAAATAAGCATAAAAACAGTGCAGAAAGTATTAAGGTCCATATGACGATCCAGATGGCTATTCGAATGACAACCCGAATGCCAATCCGTATGGAGAAAAACAATTTAAACTAAGGAAAGAAGCAGTTTGGATGATCTTAACGTCAGTTGACTGGTGCATATGAACCTACAGTGCAAGGAAGCAATGAATAGAGTGTTTAGGAGGTAAGATAACAAGAAGTAACCTATTCTAATCATTGTCTAAGGAATGAACTATTTCTATGGAATAATAAAACAAAACTGAGATAAATAAAACTAACCTACAACTACAGGGAAGAAACTGACAGAACTAATTCTAACTACGACTGAACTCGGAATGTTAAGCTAAACAAACTCTAGGGATTTGTAAATAACAGGACTAAGAACCAGCTAAGCAAACTAAACAATGTAAGCAAACTAAGCGTGACCGGTCACTAATTACATTATGGAAATATCATTAATGTGAACAAATAAGATAGACATTTCGTAAAACAGAAGTATCATTTACATAAGTGGAAAAACAACATACATATTACAAGACAAAGATATCATATACAAAATAAATACATGAATTAAACAAATAACACAACTTATCTGCAGAAGACAAAGACAAATTATGTACATAGATGGAAGACCACTGGTTGTTGAGGGGCCCTGCTCAGCAATCCGAGGCTACGCCTTAATCAATCAATCACCACGCACACTACTAAGCTTTCATAAAAACTTTGAACATAGGTATATTAAATTAAAACAGAGTTACAACGTTTCTGCGTCTATTTGCAATTGAAAAGACTAAAGACTAACTCATCTCAGTCACGAAGACGTCTATATATACAGATTTACAAATGAGAGAGCAAGTTGACCCTTTAGTGGTCGATTTCTTTAATAATAGACAGTCTTAATGCCAGAAAATGGATATGCTTAGCAACTCACGACAACACATGGCCAAGGAACTGCCCCATAACAGTTTACGACAGTGCACCGAGCATCTACCAGGTTCCACAGCGTTGGTTTCCTTCACACGGCCATTGAGACATTGATCCTCCTTTGACGTGGGTAGAGAAATGTGCTGTCGAGCTGAGCGTGGGAGGACGAGGGCTTCTGGAACGTCGATGTGGGCACAAGTGCGTGCTATCAAGATGGACGAACAGGAAGGACGGAGCTTCTGGAGTGTTGACGTGAGTTGCAGGTGTGTTGTCAAGCGAGGCAAGTAGGAGGGCAAATCTTCTAGAATAGGGGCTCACCAACACGACAGCCACGTTGCTAACAAAACCCACCTTTCTTCTTTTAATGACCAAGCAAGTCGAGAAATGTCAAATAAACATCAATAAATCACAATATGACGATTTTTACCCAAAATTCATGTGATGTGTGAATATATGCATACCTAATATGATTGACGGTCTGAATGGAGGAAAGAATAACTTATCATAGCAAAATAGTGAAAATAAAGTCAATTAGAGTGTGCTTGATGATCAAAAGTGGTGAAAAAATGGACACCAACAGACATCAATGATGATTTTCCTTGTGCTTGTTAACGGTATACATTAATGACCTGTAATCAAGTGGTTTCTACCATGTTCGACTCCAAAACATTGTAATCACATGGATAGATTCGTATCATTGCGGGTTCAGTTTGAAGACCTTGGGGACGTTATATTCTAACTAGGTTGCGATGGGGATTGTTTGAGTTATATTACACGGATCCACTTTGTATTGGTCGTGGATGTGTTATCATCTCATTATGGATCTACAATTTTGTCTAGTAGCCATGATTGTGTTCAGTCGGTCTTTACTACCATGGATCTGCATTGTATTGGTCGACAACCATGTTGTGAGTCATACAGGACTGTGTTCTCAGAGTCATTTATACTGTAGCAGCATCTTATGTCCGATAAGTCCTTGCCATCCTTTTGTCAAAGCATTTCACCTGTCTAGTTTCATCAGCTTCATGCTTTGGGGGTCATTCTGTTACACCTAAATCTTGTCATCATAAGACTCAATGCAAACATACCTGAAGTTTCTATGACTGGGAATTCAAACTTGAGAAGTTACTGACCACCTTACTATAGGGTCTAGTTGGGCCGACGCAGGTTGCTCCCTAACAACCAGCGCCCAACTAGGTCAGGTGCAATTTATGCCTTGATGAGTTGCATCGTCGGCTCATGTCACCCTTGTGCAGCATGCGCCGACGTAGTTTGTCTTAATGCAACTTGCACCGAAGTCAGTTAATGTGGATAAATGGCATCTTCGAGCAATTTCTCGAAGGTGTGTGACTTGGATCTCTATCCCTAGCTTGTAGTTGAGCTGGAATTCGGTTTCCTAACCCCTTGGGAGGATCCCTTAGTCCTCTCCCACTATTTATCAACGTATCCTATCCTCCTAGTCCTATATATATGAAGCTCTTCTCCATTCTAAAGGGAGGAAGGCTATAACATGCATATGCTGGTGGAATAAGCTTAGGAGATCATCATTCATCCATTGGAGGCACCCATTTCTCCTTAGAGGCATTGGCTTGGCTTGTTGGAGGAAGATTGCAATGTTAGGGCTTAGTTGTAATCCTCACTCTTCTTTGTATTCCCACTTTTATACAGTAATACAAAAATCTTTCCATAAATGTCTTGTTGTTTATTTGATATTTATAGTTTACTTCCTTAACCATTTACTTAGATCAATTACTATGTAGATGTGCTATTATTGCTTGTTTGTCTTTTGCATGTTCTGACAGGTCTTGTAGCTTTGTATCTGACGACCGTGGAGCTTGGAGTGACGAGGGAGAAAGAGATCTACAGATCTGAAAGGTAAGATGTTCACATCACTTAATATCTAATTTGATCTAGGAAGGTAGATTTGTATTCTGTATGATTTGTTCTAGATTCGCATTGAACTAGGGAGATCATGCCTTAAGTCCACTTCTGGTAGATTGTATAGTAATGGTGAGTTTGTTACAACTTATTTCACTATATTTACACAAGTTCGAGATGAACTTGCTGCTGTTGGATAGAAGCTTGCAGATTCAGAGTTGGTTCAGTCAACCTTGAAAGGATTTTCCAAACCATGGGATGCTTACATCCGTGGCATTGTTACAAGAGAGAAACCTCCCAACTTGGATAGATTGTGGGATGATTTCACTCAGGAGGAGATGAGAGTGGGATCCAGTCAGTAAGTCCATCAACATGGTGATGATGAGGAGAATGTTTCTCTTGTGAGAAAAGGAAAGGGCAAGGGGAAGAAGAGCTCCGAAGGTGGAGCTACTTCAAAGGGTGATAAGAAGAAGGACTTAAGTAAGGTGAAATGCTATGCATGTCACAAGACATGAAACTATGGTGGTGAGTGTCCTAACAAGAAGAAGGGGGATAAGTCACAGGTTACAGCTTCTACAGAGGTGGATGAGTTTTTCGCTAGAATTGATAAGGAATTCTCATTAGTGGATTGTCTCACTTCTAGTTGATCTCCATCCAGTATTTGGTACATCAACAGTGGCGCTTCCAGTCACATGACCGAAGTATGGGATTATTTCTCATATCTATTCGAGAGGGATCTAGATCTGGACATTGATATTGGTGATGATTCCAAGGCCAAAGTAGTTGGCCATTGAATAGTTCAGTTTCAGAGGGAGTCTCAGCGGCCGATGAATGTGAAGGAAGCATTGTATGTACCGGGTTTGGAGAAGAACCCGATCTCAACCTCAACAATAGAGGATAGAGGATATGGGGTGATTTTCTGAGATGGAAAAGTACTCATACATCCTAAAGGATTGAGTGTTTGTTCAATGAAAGTGATTTGGGTCAAACATGGTAAGATTTATAAGCTTATGTTTCAGCCATCCTAGGATTTGGTTCATCGCAACAGCATTGATTTGTGCGAGCTATGGCACAGGAGGATGGAACATTTGCATCATGGTGTAATGAACATTATGAGAGAGATAGTGTATGGGTTGCTAGATTTCAGTGTAGAGCACTAGAGTGTGTGCAAGGAATGTGCTCTTGGCAAGTATGCCAAGACTGCTTTTTCAAGTAATGAAAATAGATCCAGGGGGATCTTAGATTTGATACATTCAATTGTGTGTGGGCCAATGTCAGTAGTGTTGTTGATTGGATATCAATATTATGTCCCATTCATAAATGATTTCTCTAGGAAATCATGGATCTACTTCCTGAAGGCGAAGGATGAGGTCTTCGACATATTCCAAGAGTTCAAAGCTGTCGTGGACAATCAAACGGGGAAGAAGATCAAGGTGTTGCGATTGGACAATGGGGTCGAGTATACCTCCAATGCTTTCAAGCATTTTTGTGTGCATGTAGGGAACAAGAAAGAGTTGATAGTTCCATACAACCCACAACAGAATGGGGTTGTAGAGTGGAAGAACATGGTCGTCATTAGGGATGCTAAAGCCATGCTTCATGATCAGGACATTCCTATGTTTTTGTGGGTAGAAGCATGTAACACGACAATCTACATACAAAACATGAGTCCTCATAAGGCTTTGGGGAACAAAACTCATGAGGAGGTTTTCAATGGGAAGAAGCCTGAGATTGGGCATTGCATATTTTCGGGTGTCTTACTTATTCCCACGTCCTTTTAAAGAAGAGGACGAAGATAGAAACCATGATAGAGAAGGGCATATTTTATTGGGTACAATGAGACTTTGAAGGGATACAAGATTTACATTCCCGCACTGAGGAAAACAATGTTGAGGCAGGATGTAAAGTTCAAGGAGGGTAGAACCTTTTAGAAGTCACATGAGTCACTTCCAGTAGAGACACTGGAGCAGCAGGCTATGAATTTGAGGAGGAACCAATGGTTCATTAGCTTTTAGATGAAGGAGGAGCGAGAGGCTCCTACTAGACAACAGGACTGAGAGGCTCCTACCACACAGCAAGGCACTTCCACTTTAGGGAAGAAGACAGTGTGGAGAATTACAAAGCGAGGTTTGTGGCATGGGGGTTTTCATAGATAGAGGGAGTCAATTATGAGGAGACCTTTGCACCAATGGAAAAATATACCTTGTGTAAGGATCATGTGGCATTTTTTGCTGCTAAGACAGAGGTGAATTTCTCTACATAGAATGATTATTTTCTTGAGATTGGCCAAGACTTCTTCAAATGTATTATAGTACGTTGTAAAATCATCCATGTAAATCTCAACACAATCATGGAGTACATCAGAAAAGATGCCTAATACAACCCTTTGAAAAGTGGTTGGTGCATTAAACTACCTGAAAGGTAACACCTTGTAAGAAAAATTTCCCCAAGGACAGGTGAAAGTAGTTTTATCTTGGTCCTCGATGGCAACCCGGATCTGGTTATATCCGCTAAACCTGTCAAGGAAAGAAAAATAATTTTTGCCTGCTAAAGTATCGGTCCATGAAAGGTAAAGGGAAATGATATTTTTGAGTAGATTTATTTAATTACCGATAATCAACACAAATTCTCCATTTCCCATTTTTCTTGGAGACAATTACCAAATGTGAGACCCACTAGCTATCATAAATGGGGTAAATTTTTTTGCAGTTCCTCTTTCACTGTATCTCTTAAGAGAGGATTCATCTGGCATTGAGGTTGTCTAACTAGTCGAGCATTTGGATGAATATAAATATGGCAGGTACACAAGTCAGGATGTATCCCATTCATATATGTGTACTCCCATGCAAATGCTTCCTTCTGCTCTCTCAGAAGAGAAATCAATTGTTATGTCTGCTCAGGAGGTAATTGTGAGTTGATATTTAAGAACTTAATTAGCCCAATTTCTATCAGCATGCTAGCTGAATTAGTTCTAGGGAAAATAATTGAGGCTGGAATATCCATAGGAAATTCTTCCTCATGTGGTTCCTGAGTGGAGGATTGCATGATAGATTCTAGAAACTAGGAGTTCGACTGAGACAATGAAGTAGGATGGATAAAGAAGACACTAATTAGATCATCCTCAGTCTCATATTTGAATGATAACGCTCTTCCAACAGACAATATAGGTTGTATGATTTGTGTGTCTCCTTCCTCTTCTCCTATCCATAGGGGTTCTTCATATTCCGTGCTAGGATGATATAGTGTAAGTTTCTTAGTAAGTTTCTTAGTAGAATCCCCATAGGATATAGTCATATTTCTATATCTATAGTTAATATAAGCATCAGTTGTCTCTAGCCATGTCCTGCCAAGTATGAGAGGGTGTCCCCCCAATCGTGTTTTTGGATGCAGAACCATGAAATCAATAGGATATTCCCAGGAATCTATTGATATAACTATGTCTTGGAGGACCCCAATAGATGGTTGATCAATCAGCTAACTCCAGGATAGTAGGGGTTCCTCTTGGATCCAATCCAAGTTGTTCAACCACTTCCATGGTCATTATGTTGATTGCAGCACCAAGGTCTACCAAGACATTAGGAATATGGGTGCCCCTGATATAGACATTCACCCTTGGATTGACATGGTCTTTATACTTAGGGGTTACTTCTTTTCCAAGCATGATATCATCCAACTTCCCAATGACATGTATAGTAGCAGGGTCCTTAGATTTCCTCCTCGGTTTCTTAGTGCAGAGTTCTTTGACAATTTTAGAATAAATAGGAATGTCCCTTATTGCTTGAAACAAAGGGATCTTGACACACAAATATCTTATCTCTCCTAACAAGTCAAACTCGATTTGGGGTGAAGGCCTTGCCATCCCCAACCTTTCCGGGAAAGGAAGAGATGGGGGACTTACATTATGATCCACGGTTTGAGGTGTGAAGGCTTGAGGAGTTTCTAAATGTTGTTTCCATTTAGTTTAATCTAAATCTATTTGCTGGACCTCCTCCTCTTGGTATTCTGTGATGTTTGGAGAATTCCCACGATCCAGCACTCTCCCGAATCTTAAGGTGATTTCTTAACATTCTACCAAAGAGACATAATAGGTGGGAAACTCTTGGGTGTCAGCAGCATATGTTGGCTGACCCATTTTATTGTTGTTAGGATTTGGGGTGGGTGTAGGGAGCTGAGGACATGGAGGAGTGTTTGGAGGGGTATGCAATTGCAGCAGCTGATATAGTTGCACAGGGTTATGTGAACTTCCTGCCATAGGTCCTCTCCATCCTTGGGTCCAAGGATTATTTTGGGGTATCATAGTTTTCCATTGCGTCCAAGGTGGAGGGGGATACCATTGATAAAGATAATGCATTTGGGGATTTGAAAATCGAGTATTCTATTGATTAAACTAGTAAGCATTTGAAAATTGCATGGGATCTTGTGGCATACCTGTGGGCCTAGGTGGCCAAGGCCTCTTTGGAGTTACAAAGCAAACTAGTTCAGATTCATCTTTTTCCTCTTCAAAGACTTCTTTCAATCCAGACAAAGATGGACATTTATCAGTTGGATGACTTTGATCACATATCCCACAGACCTTGACACGATTGAGAGGGCACTCCTTTAAGGGGTGCTTTTGTTGGCATTTTGGACAAAAGACAACCATCGTCTTTTCTATCTCTATGTACTTCTATTTTTCATGAAATGCATCAATCTGTGATGCTAATGAACTTAAGTCGGCTTTAAAATTGTCCAACATATTACCTATCTCTGCTCAAGTAATTCCTCCGGAGGCTGATCTCGTAGCTTTTGGTACTTCATCATGAATGCCCTTTCCAGACTTGGCTATTCCTCTTGAGTATTTCCTACAGAGTTCACATATTTTAGAAAAATCAATCTTAGAAATATCGCCTTCCACCATCAAATTTAAAATATCAACGTATTCATCCTTTAATCCTCTGATAAAAATTGTTTTACATGTTTCCTTATCTAATTTTCTATGTCGAGATCATTGTAAATTATAGAAAAAAATTTCAACATCGTCTTCTAGAGTTTCATTATCATGCTACGTCATTCTAAATATTTCTTCACATAGGTCCTTGGCATTGCAATAATCCTGGTATTTTTCGAGGAAGGATTTTCTCATATCATCCCATGTATGAATGGTTTCCCCCCCAAGTCCCATAAACCGTCGTAATACTGCATTCTTCAACATAGAAGGAAACAATTTCAATTTTTGGGCATTTGAGAGATAATCATAGCTGCGACATAAAACATCAAATTCAAAAAGGAAGGTATCGGGATCTTCAGAGACCAAACCGTGGAAAGTAGGCAAAGATGAAAGTTGAATGTTCTTCATGGTGCCTCTCCTATGATAGTCCCAATAGGGAATTCGAATGTAACATTTGATCCTGCATTTTCTTCATCTTCCATCGTGTCTTCTAAAGTTTCTAAAGCTTCTTGAGGATGAATACTCTTACCTACCCTTGATTCTTGTAGAGACTCTTTTGGATTGTGAACATGATTGTACCTTGCCTCAAATTCTTGATCACTATGTCCAGAATCCTCGATGATCAGATCGTCTGTTGCCACATCTGTAATGGGGGGCCCTTTGAATTCAGCTGATGCAGAGGAGGATGCAATACTGTAAGGAGGGAAGTCCATGTTTGTTGTTATTCAGCCTTTATCTTCCTCTTCCCCTTCTTCCTACAACATGGTTAGTATTGGGGGTACCTCTTCCTCGAGGCGCTGTGGGAGAGGAAGTAATAATTCTACCTGAACTACGCAAATTTATTCCATGAGTCATGCATTCTACATGACCTATGAACAAGGATGGGAGAGCACATGTCTTAAGGCTCTCCTTTACCCTGCACTTTGGACCACTTTATGAATATAGTTTCAAAAATAAATATGAAAATCAATACAAAACCACACTATTTACACCATTGGAAACCTCCCCAGCAACGACACCAAAATGTTGGTGCAAATCAATGTCTTTTCAGAACATCAATATCACTCAATCATTAATCATCAACCATGGTAAGTATGTAATTTTAAAGGCTGTCTACAAAGTCTATGCGCCAGCGATAAAGAACGATTGCATATGATTTAAAGGAAACTCACTCCAACAAATTTAATAAAATTTATACACTAAATCACACCAGTCCGCAACCTTCGTTAACCTTCCAAAACAAAATCATATATCCAAGTTCAGAGATTGCAGTGATCATCTACATCCAAGTTCATACAGACCCTATTCTTAAAATAACGCACCAACAATATTTTCTCAAGTGGTAGTCGCAACATTTAAGGATTTCATTCACAAATTTTTAGAAGTCTATCTGGATGATTGGACAATATTTAGTCTATTGAAGAACCATATTGAAGTTCTGCACTTGATGTTGGATAGATGCAAATAGTTCTATATCTCCTTGAATTTGAATAAGTGCATATTCTATGCACCATTTGGTATTCTGTTGGGACATGTAGTTTGAAAGCAAGTGTTGTTGGTCAATCCTGTGAAGATTGCTGCGATCATTGATTTACCACTACCTATTTTAGTGCGATAGTTGTGTGTGATGCTGGGACATATAGGATATTATAGGAATTTTATCAAGGCGTATGTGCAGATTACAACCCCATTGGAAAATCTATTAAAGAAGGATGTCAATTTTCAATGGAGTGAAGAGTGTCAATAGAGCTTGGATTTCTTGAAGCATAAAGAATTATAGTATTTCCAGAATGGAAAAAAGAATTCCATGTTCATGTGGATGCATCATCTATGGCGTTAGATGCAGTTCTATCCCAGCCGGGGGAAAAAGACCTAGATCATCCTATTTCATTTTCTAGCAAGAAGTTGTCAATAGTGAACAAAACTACACCACGATACAACGCGAAGGATTGGAAATGGTGTATGCACTGCAAAAGTTCAAGCATTATCTGCTGGGGTCACATTTCAAGATGTATATTGATCATTCTACCTTGCGATACTTAGTCAACAAGCCAATGTTTAGGGGGAAGATATGCATATGGTTGTTGTTATTTGAGGAAGATGATTTTGAATTCATCATGAAACCTATCAAGTTGGATTCAGGGATAGATTATATGTCGTGCATAACCTCGAAGGAAGATGCAAGAAATATAGATGACAGTCTACTAGATGTGCACATGTTTGCAGTTCATATGGTTCATGATTACTTCTTAGATATTGTCCAGTTCTTGAGTACTGGAGTAGCTCCAACCAAGTACATAGTTGCATAGAAGAAGTAGTTAGTAGTCAAGGCAGCTAACTACCAACTGATAGTAGGAAATTTGTACAAGTTGGACACATACGGGATTCTACTATGATGTGTATTAGAACATGAAAGGTCTATGATATTGAAAGAGGCCCATGAAGGAGTTGCGGGAGGCCACTATGTTGGGAAAGCAATAGCTCAGAATATTCTACATGCAGGGCTTTGGTGGCCTACTTTGCATAAGGATGCCAAGGAATTTTGTCAGACCTGCGACATCTGCCAGTGATTTGGGAAGCTATCTAGAAGAGATGAGATGCCACCGATGCTACAAGTAACACCGCATGTAGTTGAAAAATGGGAAGTGGATTTTATTGAGACAATTAATCCATCTACAAAGAAGTCAGGAGCAATATATATAATCACCACGATAGATTACTTGACTAGGTGGGATGAATCAAAACCTATCAAGGATTGCAGCTCACAGACGATTGCGTGGTTTCTGTTTGAAAATGTAGTTACAAGGTTTGGATATCCAAGAATCTTGATGAGTGATTAGGGGACCCGTTTCTTGAATAAGACAATTACTACTTTAACAGAAGAGTTTCAGATCTATTACCAGAAGAGAACCCCCTATCATCCTCAAGAAAATGGAACAGTTAAAGCATTTAAAAAGATCCTAGAGACTACGATGACAAATATTTGCAATGTAAACTGAGATGACTTGGAATTGAGGATTCCTGCAGTATTATGGGCATATTGGATGATATGCAAGAAGTTGACAGGGTAGACACCATTCAAGCTAGTGTATGGTAAAGAAGCAATCATGCCTATGGAGTTCATTATGCCCAGTCTGTGCATTTTTGTGATGACAAAGCTCATAGATTGTGGTGCAGCAAAAAGAATATTGCCAGAACTAATGGAGTTGGAGGAAGACCAGTTCGTCATAAGCTTTCATCAACATGTTCAAAAAGCGCATGAAAAGGATTGTCATGACATACACATCAAGCAAAAGAAGTTCCATACTAGAGACTTGGATTCAATGTACAAAAGCAAGTTTCTGAAGCACCCAAGCAAATTCAAAATGCATTGGTTGGGTCCGTATGCAATAAAGTTTGTAATAGAGGAAAGGGTCATTCAACTAGAGAAACTGAATGGGGAACCCCTAGATGGATTTGTTAATATGATTCATCTGAAACTTTATAGGGACATACATCCTTCCGTACAGTATCTACAATACATAGTGAAAAAAAGGTGTGTCACAAAGGAAGAAGAAAAGGTTGTAGAAACATAAATTGTCATAGAAGCAACAGAGAGATAGGAGGAGTGCAGGAAATAAGACCAAGTGCACATAAGTAATGTTAGGAGGAAAATATGCACATTCGGAAGATAGGAGCATTAAAAGTAGACACGATGGTGAAAAATGAGGATGTGGCATAATAAATGCAGAAGATCGCCGATGGGATTTGGACAAACTAGCAAATCCTAAGTAAATCTAGACTAAATCCAGGTTAAGGTACATGGATCTAGGCTAACATTGAATGCATAATTGGGCACAGAGATAGACAATACATCTAAGAGAGGGTTATAAAACCAAAGGTAAGGTGATGAGATAAGGGCATGGTGCCTTAAGCAATTAGAGTTAAGTTGAGTTGAGCAGAGTCGAGTGAAGGGTGAAGTTGTAGAACTTAAGCTCATAGGAATGAAACCACCAAAAGTATCAGCCTCCATTCCATGAAAGGTGCACACAAAGCATCCATCCATCATGATAGAGAAATAAATTCCAGGAGCATTAGGAACAGGACCATCAGGAACAAGAACATCAAGAACATGAGCATGAGCATCAGGCTCCAGATAAGCAAGGTTCCAAGGGAATACACACCTCTAAGAAAGATGACTGCAAAACTAGTTGACCTACCCAAGGCACTGAAATATGCCTTGGAGACAACTACGCTTCCAAAGGAGGTAATAGTAGGGGGAAATATATTGGGAGTTGTGAAGAGTCCAAAGTATGTGAAACATGACATTACATATGTAAACAACCTCTCAAATATCAAAGTAGAAAACTATCTGACAACAAAGACCAATCCAGAGTCACCAATCATTATAGTAGAGCCTCGGAAATGGGTGTTGGGGTTGCAACGCATAGGCATATTGAATTTTCTATAAATCCTACACTTTGAAAGAAGCCTAGAGATCAATACCTATGTACAACTATTGCTGACCTGTGTACATAGAGGATTCATGTGGTTGGACAAGCCATTGTCCATCGACAACAAGCTTATTGTGCAAATAACAGGGCTTCCGACAATAGAGGAGGACCCGACACTATTGTTAAAAAGAAGAAATGGGACAAAGCATCTCATCCTGCTAGACTTTGTCACCGGGGCCTGAAAATATTAAAACAATGCGAACAGTGGATCTCTCTTATGATAAAGAGGAATAATGACTCTCTCATTGTGCGAGAGGGTCCTATCGAGGAGTGAAAAAGGGGAACCAATCCTTTCTCCAATATCTGAAATCCCTGTATGGAGTGCGATAAAGGGCCAATGATCCTCCTCTTTGTCCCAAGAATTAGAATGACTAGTGTGTGAGAAAGGGTAGCAACTCCTTCTCTTGCTCACTCAAATTAGGGAACTTGTTATTTTTGTCATATTATGGGTGAGAGCCCTATTGGAAATAGATATATTAGTTTTTGGAAACTAACAACTTAGGTATTGAAAACTGATATTCATAATAAATCTATGTTCACTTAGACTGATATTAGTCTTGACTTAATGAAATCAAGGTTTATATGTGTGTGTGTGAGAGAGAGAGAGACAAAGGGTACAATTAAAATTAAGGTACTACCCAATCAATAAAGAAAATACGAATTTAATACTACAAATGTGTACTATTACAATATATAAACATTAACATGCTCTTCTTCAAAGAAGTGTTGTTGTCAACACTTGATTAATTGTGGATGTTTCTACAAGAAGAACTCATCTTCCCATGCCACCTTTTCAATCTATTGGCAAGTTATTCCACTTGATGAGGTATTTAGAAATTTCTCGATTTCACATTTGCATGATTCATGTTTCAATGATTGTTTCAGGTTCTAGTATGATTTCCCTTTGTTCATCAATCTCTGGTAAAATAACTTGAACTAGAATCTTGTTACCAATTACATTTTTTAGGCAAGAAACGTGGAATATTGGATGTACATGTGAATATGGATGCAACTTGAATTTGTAATCCATACTTCTAATTGTTTACAAAACCTTATAGGGATCATAATACTTGGGTATAAATTCATTTTCCTTCTTCGGTTGCTTGAGGGGAATTTGTTTGTATGGTTTTAGCCTCACAAATACCCATTCACCCACGTAAATACACTATGTTGTCGATTTGATTGTTGTTTCATCCTATTTTGTGCTAGAGCCAAGTTGTCTTTGAATAGTTGGAGAACCTCTTATTGGTGCCCTATGTAATCCTCCACTGCTTGACCCCTATTTTTCTCTTTAAAGGATGATGTGATGGATGGAGGTTGATAGCCATAAAGTTCCATAAAGGGTGACATTTTTTGAAGAATTATGGAAGGACAAGTTGTACCATATTTAAACAAGGAAAATCGGTTGACCGCTATGTTTGCTTATCAAAATCAAAGCAACGAAGATACCCTTTTAGACATTTAGTCACAATCTCAATTTTCCCATTGGATTGAGGATGGTAAGAGGAGTTGTGAGACAATTGAGCACCCAACCAAGAAAATATTTCCTTTTTAACATTACTAGTAAAAATTAGATCTCTATCACTTACAATAATATTGGGGATTCCATGTAGCTTTTAAACTATTTCCATGACTATTGCAACTATTGTACTTGATTTAAAATAATGATAAATAGAGTAGAAGTGGGCATACTTTGTGATTTGATCCACCACTACTATAATGACATTGTTTTCTTCTGAATTTCGTAGACCAGTGTTAAAATCCATTGAGACCTATTCTCTATGTTGACTTGGTATGGATAATTATGGTAGAAGGCCTAACATCTTGATTGAATTCACCTTATTCTGTTGGAAACCACACATTTTTCCATAAACATTTGTACATTAGTTTTAGGAATTTCCCAGAAAAAAAAATCCTTCTTGATCTTGTGGTAAGTTTTCAATAACGTTGAATGGTCCTAAAGGAGAAGTGTGCAATTCCAAAAGAAACTTTGGTTTGAGATTAGAATTATTACATAAATATAGGTGACCTTGTTACCATAGTGAATCATTCTACCACACAAATTCATCTAATGAACTAAGGTCTTCTTGTATTTGTTGAATTATCTTGCATGCCTTATGATCCTACTTCCAATTTATTCTTTCTTCCTCCACCCAGTTATATTGCAGAATGAAATAGTACATGGTAAGATCTCCGTGTCATCTTTTTTCCTTGAAAGTGCATCTACCACCACATATTTTTTCATTTTTGTAGATAATTTCAAAGTCATAACCTAGCATCTTTGTAATCCATTTTTTCTGGATATCATACAAATAATCATTGTTCCAAGAAGTACTCATTAAGACTATCTTGATATCTTCTTACCTTGAAGTGTTTTCCTATTAGGTAAGGGATTCATTTCATAATTGCATGTAGTATGGCCAACATTTCCTTTTCATTAATTGTTTTAAATTAGAAACTTTCAAAGGAAAGGGGCCTTCCTTATTGGATTAACACTTCACCAATTCCATGCCCTAAGGCATCACATTCCATAATAAAGGATTTTGTGAAGTCAAGTGTGGCTAATACAAGAGTTCTACATAACCTATTTAAGTTTTTCAAAATATTTGGTTGCTTCTTGAGTCCAAGATAATAGATCTTTTTTCAAAACATCGTTAGGGGTTCTTCTATTTGACCATAATTCTTGAAAATCTTGTAGTTGTAGCCTTCCAATCCTATGAATACTCTAAGATTCTTCAATATTTTAGAAATTGGCCATTCCATGATATGTTTAATTTTGTTAGGGTCCACTTTGAATCCTTCATAAGAGATAATATGACCCAAATATTTCACTTCACAAACCCAAGAGGAACACTAAGAAGGTTTGGCATATAGTTGGTGCTCTTTCAAAAATTTCAGGACCATGTCAACATGTTGTACATGCTCTTCCCAAGATTTTCTATATATTAGTATATCATCATAAAATATTAACAATTTTTTTTAGTAAGGGTTTAAAAATATAATTCATAAAGCTTTGAAACATGGAAGGTGCAATGGTATGACCAAATGGAATCACCAAAAAGTTATAATGACCTTCATGTATTTTGAAGGTTATTTTTGTGATGTCTTCTTGCCTCATTCTAATTTTATGATATCCAGATTGAAGATCCAACTTGGTAACTAAAATTTCTCCTTGTAATTCATCTAATAATTCATCAATGACATGAACAAGAGACCCATCTTTGGTAATATTGTTGATCTCTCTATAATCTGGACACATACACCATGAACCTTGCTTTTTGTGAACCACCACCACTAGTGTTGAGAAATCACTTTGGCTAGGTTCAATAAAGCCTTCATCTAACATGCCTTAGGCCATATTTTCAAACTCACTCTTCTATGCATAAGAGTACCTGTAGGGTCTTATGTTAGGTGGTACACTTTCCCAATTACAAGTGAATAGCATGGTCGTGATCTCTAGTAGGTGAATACCTTTAGGTATATCTCTAAATACCTTGGAATGATGATCAGTAACTTTTTTGAGATCTCTTGGAATAGAGGGCATAGATGCTTGAACATCTAGTGAGAACAATTGTGCAATTACACCATGGTGTCCCTTTTTTAGCAACTTTGTCATGTTGTTATAGCTTATGATTTTAGAAGGTTTCCATGGAATACCTCTGAGTTTTGTTTCCTTTACTTCTAAGGATAAATTCATGAAAATTTCCTAGAACTCAAGAGCCATAATGATTGTAACCATTTGACCCCAAATACAATATCAAAACCACCCATTTGGATTGTAATCATTGGGATATCCAATAAATACTCCCGCATAGTAAGCTTAATACTATGGCATTTCCTTGAAAAGTTTATGGTACCTCCATCTACAATCATTACTTGAAACTATGGAGCTGGATATATAAAGTAAATGAGAAATTTGGGTAATTTGCAATTAATGATGTTATGGGTACTACCATAATCAATCAACATTGTTGCCTTTTTATTTTTGATATATACCTCTATATCAAGAGTTTGAGGAGTGGTAATGTTGGCCAATGCATGCCAAGATATAGTTGAAGTAGCATCTTTTGGTTTTTCCTGTTGAGAATTCTCCATTTCTGGATCTTCTTCCACTTCACAATCTATGTAGAATAATTTCTTCTCACTACATTAATGCCTCTTACTGTACTTGATGTCACAATTGAAATAATCATTTTTCTCTTCTTTCCTCCACTTGTTGAGGTGTAAACCTTGTAGGTTGATTAAGCTTGGGGGGTATAATTTCCCTCTCTATAGGGTAAGTAGCATCCCTTCTAGTAGTCATATTTTTACTTTAGATTTTCCTTAAAAGTTTCCATAAATATATCTAACAAATTATCCTCTAAAATGTTCTTCACTCTAAGACTCAACTTTTGAAACTGCTCAATGTGCTCTATAACTGTACCTTTTTTTATTGAGATTTATCAATTAGCTAAAGAAGGTGTTGTCCTCACTATCTCAATAATGTGCTATCAATTAATTTGTAACTATAGACCAAGAGATAGTAGAGTCCTTTTTATGGTAAAAATTCCATTGGTACCATAGAAATTGATTGGGTACTGAATACAAGGATGCAATAGTTACCTTTTGTAAAGTTGGCACCTTATGTAGATCAAACAATTGGTCCATCTAGAATATATATATATATATATATATATATATATATATATATATAATTTCCATTAAAATTTATCATATAAATATTGGGAAAGAAGTGTTCCCTTGGTTTGAAGTTAAACCCTTGATGATGTGGATTATGGAGCAATGAATGGTCAAGTGTTAGATACTCAAAACTCTTGTTCTCCAATTTCTTTTGAATTTTCTCAATAGGTGAATGGGACAAGTACATATTGTTCTCATTATTTTTTTTCATGAGGGGATGAATTATGATGAAAGGGATGTCTCATCTCATTCAAAATTATCCCTTTCATATTTTCAAGATCCTTTTTACTAGACATATTTTGTTCCATCTTTTTCAAATCACTCTCTCTATATTTTTTGTGTTTACAAATTGAACATGTGTCACTAACCTATCACTCAATTCCTTAAGTTTTGCCTCAAAATTGGACACAGGGGCTTCATTAGAAGGCAATATAATATCATGTTCATTCATATTGCGGTATTAAATATTCATGAAAACCTAAAAATCATATTGCTTATATATTAAGGGGAAAAGTTTTTTTTTATTTAATGTAACAATACAAAGATACTTTGGGGTCTTTTTTATATGGGCGGGTTGACAAATATCTAGCAAATGGAGATGGCAAGATCACGGCCGGATGAGAAATCGAGCTGAGGCAAGGCTCAAACTTACCAGTACGTAGGGAAATCGCGTCTTGAGGCATGCTTGAGGCCAGGGGTTTTGTGGTGAAGTGGGTTTCCAATCGATCATAGTCGAGAGACAGTGGTCATTGATATCCAATTGTTACCAATAGCACTCAGCCAGTTGTTACCAATAGCCTTGGGAGTCTCTAAGCCTCCAGGGCTTGTTATAGGCCCTCAATAGGCCTTGAGGGCTTGAATACCCAACCACTTGTGCCTATTACAGGACTTGGGAGGTTTAGTCAGCCTCCTAAAGCTTGTTACAAGCCCTTGGGGCTTGGATACCTATACCGCAACAAGCTTAGTTAGCGATTGGGGAACTGCAACATGCAATCTAAATGTTGTACTGTGTGCATTGTCTCTAGTGACATACAAGAAGTGATCTCCTATCTCTTCATTAGACCATTAGATGTTGCAAATCACAATGATATGTGGTTGAGTAATTGCATTGTGGGTGAAGTAATGTGGATCCACAATATACATCGAAAGAAGCAAGGTGCATTGTAGAATGCATGTGGGGTCATAAGAGGGGTATCATATCAATATACTAGGTAGAAATATAAAGGGGTATAAAAAATGTTAATGAAATGATACATACAATATCTAGTGAAAATAGGGGTTTAAATTGGGAAGGCATATTGGGAGGGGGTTAAAAAAACGATTTTGGAAGGTATTTTCCAATATTTAGTGAAATTAGGGGTATTGTTTCATATGCCACGAACGAACATGCTATGATATCGATTTATTGAGTGAAGCCCCCGTGAACTTGGATAACTGGTTATACGCTTCTTCATTTTCTTTGTTATTCATGGTTGAGCAAGTCTTTAGAGGTTTAATTGTTGTATCAATTTTTTAGAATCCCTTGCCATGTGATACCAAAATAATATTTACCTATAATTCTCCTCAATTTCCTCTTCATAACACCTATTGAATCACCCAAAACAAATATTCCAATACAAAGTTATGTAAGTTTCAAGTTAACATACATTTAAAATACCATGGTTTGTAGGTTGTCTTGCTAGCCAACCTTTCTCCTGAATTATATATCTAAAATGTAGGCCTATATGAGTCTAAAATTTTTTCCTATAGTATCCTACTATGCTTTCTTTGTACTTGCACATGTTTTACCAAATTTTTATGTGCCAAGAGAAAGTTATGGTAAATTTCCCCAAACTTGTTTTTGACCTTTTCAAGAGATCTAACTTGTACGTCCTTCCATGAATCCAATTTTCCTAATGTAATTATAAAACTTTAATCACAAATATTATGTCCCATGTTCATTCTTATGTAACAGGTGGAACTCAATTTGGATCTTTAAATCTTCAGATATAACATTTTTACATAGAACACATATTTGAGACTAGTTTTTGGACTAGTCAAAAACCTTAACTTCTATAGGGTATAACTATGAACTTATAATGAATTGAGACCTAAAATGTTTACCACATATACTTATATATGTCTTCTAGCTATACTAAAAATTATGATGTTTGAATCATCACCCAATGTTTTTATAGTGAAAATGGATCTGATACCAAATATTATGCATCAAATTCCCCAAATAGCATGAAAATAGAAAGAAAGAGTAACCTAATGACTTGATTATGAATTAAAGAGATGAATAATAAGCTTAATTGAGATGTAAAACTACTTATACAATGTATCAAATACACAATACAAGATTATATGATTATAAAACTAGGTCTTCATGGTATATATATGTATATATATAATTAAGGTCCTAGCCAACCATATAATCACAATTAAGGTATTGGATGATCAATAAACACATTGGATGATCAATAAACACGCTACTAATATAATAATATAAATTTAATCTTACAATACATAGGTATTAAAACCATTGGGCTCTAATTAAGGTGTCATACTTAGCTGTCATGAAATCAAGCTTCCTCAACATGTTTGAGTGGAGCTTGGATTATTTTTCATCAACTGCTTCAGGTTGAGCGATTTGACTATCCAATAAACGTTTTTCATCCTTGAAACTTTTTTCTAAGATTCAAGATACTATAGTATTTGTAATCCAGTGTAGAGCCACCACGCTACCTATTCAAAGGATGAATATCCTCTCATGTCCCTTTCCTTGTTCTCTATTTTTTTATTCTTTCCTTGATTAAGTCAAAGTGGGCCTAGTGGTACCAATCGGTTGTAGGAGTTTCTTCCAACTAAGAATGAGCTCTCTTCCTCATCTATATTTTCATTAACTGTTTTAAATTATAAACTTTCAAAGGAAAGGGGCCTTCCTTTTTGGATTAACACTTCACCAATTCCATGCCCTAAGGCATCAGATTCCACAAAAAATGATTTTGTGAAGTCAAGTGTGCCTAATACAATATTTCTACATAACCTATTTAAGAATTTCAAAATATTTGGTTGCTTCTTGAGTCCAAGAGAATGCCTCTTTTTTTAATAACATTGTTAGGGGTTCTTCTATTTTACCATAATTCTTCAAAATCTTGTAGGACTAGCCTGGCAATTCTATGAATCCTCTAAGATTCTTTAATATTTTAGAAATGGGCCATTCCATGATATGTTTAATTTTGTTAGGGTCCACTTTGAATCCTTCATAAGATATAATATGAACCAAATATTTCACTTCATAAACCCAAGAGAAACATTAAGAAGGTTTGGCATATAGTTGGTGCTCTTTCAAAAATTTTAGGACCATGTTAACATGTTGTACATGCTCTTCCCAATATTTTCTACACATTAGTATATCATCATAAAATATAAACAATTTTTTTGAGTAAGGGTTTGAAAATATAATTCATAAAGCTTTGAAACATGGAAGGTGGAATGGTAAGACCAAATGGAATCACCAAAAAGTCATAATGACCTTCATGTCTTTTGAAGGCTATTTTTGTGATGTCTTCTTGCGTCATTCTAATTTGATGATATCTAGATTGGAGATCCAACTTGGTAACTAAAATTTCTCCTTGTAATCCATCTAATAATTCATCAATGAAATGAACAAGAGACCTATCTTTGGTAATATTGTTGATCTCTCTATAATCTGGACACATACACCATGAACCTTGCGTTTTGTGAACCATCACCATTGGTGTTGAAAAATCACTTTGGATAGGTTGAATGAACCCTTCATCTAACATGCCTCGGGCCATATTTTCAACCTCACTCTTCTATGCATAAGAGTACCTGTAGGGTATTATGTTAGGTGGTACACTTTCCCAATTGCAAGTGAATAGCATGGTCATGATCTCTAGTAGGTGAAGACCTTTAGGTATATGTATAAATACCTTGGAATGATGAGCAATAACTTTTTTGAGATCTCTTGGAAAAGAGGGTATAGATGCTTGAATATCTAGTGAGAACAATTGTGCAATTACACCATGGTGTCCCTTTTTTAGCAACTTTGTCATGTTGTTATAGCTTATGATTTTAGAAGGTTTCCATGGAATACCTCTGAGTTTTGTTTCCTTTACTTCTAAGGATAAATTCATGAAAAGTTCCTAGAATTCCATATCCATTGTTCCCAATGATTGTAACCATTTTACCCCTAATACAATATCAAAACCACCCATTTGGATCGTAATCATTGGGATATCCAATAAATACTACCCCATAGTAAGCTTAATACTATGGCATTTCCTTGAAAAATTTATGGTACCTCCATCTACAATCATTACTTGAAACTATGGAGCTAGATATATAAAGTAAATGAGAAATTTGGTTAATTTGCAATTAATGATGTTATGGGTACTACCATAATTAATAAACACCGTTTCCTTTTTATTTTTGATATATACTTCTATATCAAGAGTTTTAGGAGTGGTAATGTTGGCCAATGCATGCCAAGATATAGTTGAACTAGCATCTTTTGGTTTTGCCTCTTGAGAATTCTCCATTTCTGGATCTTCTTCCTCTTCACAATCTATGTAGAATAATTTCTTCTCATTGCATTTATGGCCCTTACTGTACTTGATGTCACAATTCAAACAATCATTTTTCTCTTCTTTCCTCCACTTGTTGAGGTGTAAACCTTGTAGGTTGATTAAGATTGGGGGGTAGAATTTCCCTCTCTATAGGGTAAGTAGCATCCCTTCTAGTAGTCATATTTCTACGTTAGACTTTCCTTAAAAGTTCCCATAAATAGATCTAACAAATTATCCTCTAAAATGTTCTCCTCTCTAAGACAACTTTTGAAACTACTTAATGTGCTCTATAACTGGACCTTTTTTTATTGAGATTTATCAATTAGCTAAAGAAGGTATTTTTCTGACTATCTCGGCAATGTGATATCAGTTAATCCATAAATATAGACCAATATATAGTAGAGTCCTTTTTATGGTCACAAATCCATTGGTACCATAGAAATTGATCAAGTACTTATAAATACAATGATGCAATAGTTACCTTTTGTAAAGTTGGCACCTTATGTAGATCAAACAATTGGTCCATATAGAATGAATATATATATATATATATATATATATATATATATATATAATTTCCATTAAACATTCTCATATAAATATTGGTAATGAAGTGTTCCCTTGGTCTGAAGTTAAACCCTTAATGATGTGGATTATGGAGCAATAAATGGTCAAGTGTTAGATACTCAAAACTCTTGTTCTCCAATTTATTTTAAATTTTATCAATAGGTGAATGGGACAAGTACATATTGTTCTCATTATCTTCTTCATGCGAGGATGAATTATGATGAAAGAGGTGTCTCATCTCATTCAAAATTATCCCTTTCATATTTTCAAGATCCTTTTTACTAGACATCTTTTGTTCCATCTTTTTCAAATCACTCTCTCTATATTTTTTGTGTTTACAAATTGAACATATGTCACTAACCTATCACTCAATTCCATAAATTTTTCCTCCAAATTGGATAACTGGTTATATGCTTCTTCATTTTCTTCACAAGTCATGGTTGAACGAGTCTTTAGAGGTTTAATTGGTGTATCATTTTTTTAGAATCCCTTGCCATGTGATACAAAAATAATATTTACCTATAATTATCCTCAATTTCCTCTTCATAACACCTCTTGAATCACCCAAAATAGATATTCCAATACAAAGTTATGCAAGTTTCAAGTTAACATACATTTAAAATACACTGGTTTGTAGGTTGTCTTGCTAGCCAACCTTTCTCCTGAATTATATCTGAAATGTAGGCCTATCCAAGTCTAAAATTTTGTGCTATAGTATCCTACTATGATTTCTTTGTAATTGCACATGTTTTACCAAATTTTTGTGTCTAGAGAAAGTTATGGTGAATTTCCCCAAACTTGTTTTTTTTACCTTTTCAAGAGATATAACTTGTACGTCCTTCCATGACTCCAATTTTCCTAACGTAATTATGAAAATTTAACCACAAATACTATGTCCATATTCATTCTTATGCAATAGGTGGAACTCAATTTGGATCTTTAAATAATCAGACATAACAGTTTTACCTAGAACACATATTTGAGACTAGTTTTTGGACTAGTCAAAACCCTTAACTTCTATAGGGTATAACTATGAAATTATAACGAATCAAGACCAAATTTTTTTACCACATGTACTTATTTATGTCTTCTACCTCTAATAAAAATTCTGATGTTTGAGACATCACCCAAAAAACATTATAGTGAAAATGGCTCTGATACCAAATATTATGCATCAAATTCCCCAAATAGCATGAAAATAGAAAGAAAGAGTAACCTACTGACTTGAGTATGAAATAAAGAGATGAATAATAAGCCTAATTGATATGTAAACCTACTTATACAATGTATCAAATACACAATACAAGATTATATGATTATAAACCTAGGTCTCCATGGTGTGTGTGTGTGTGTGTATATATATATATATATATATATATATATATATATATATATATAAGCCCAGTGGGTTAGCTCAAGTGGTTGAGTGTTGTAATCACAAGCAGAAGGTCTCGGGGTCAAATCCTCGAGTGGCTATGCATGGCCTCACTTGATGTCCCCAGCGGGTTAGGCCCTGTAATCAGGACCGATGGTTTACCTTGGGTACCATCCTCGAAATGAGGGGAAGTACTTGAGGGTTTCCCATGATGTGTTCCATTGAAAAAATCCCAGTGGGTTAGCTCAAGTGGTTGAGTGTTGTAATCGCAAGCAGAAGGTCTCGGGGTCAAATCCCAGGGTGACTATGCAGGGCCTCACTTGATGTCCCCATCGGGTTAGACCCCGTAATTAGGGCCGATGGTTTACCTTGGGTACCATCCTAGAAATGAGGAGAATTTCTTGAGGGTTTCCCATGATGTGTTCCTATATATATACTAATATAATAATATAAACGTAATCTTACAATACATAGGTATTAAAACCAATGGGCTCCAATTAAGGTGTCATACTTAGCTTCCATGAAATAAATCTTCCTCGACATGTTTGAGTGGAGCTTGGATTATTTTTCATCAATTGCTTCGGGGTGAGCGATTTGACTATCCAATAAACATTTTTCATCCTTGAAACTTTTTTGTCTTAAATTCAAGATAATCTAGTATTTGTAATCCACTGTAGAGCCTCCATGCTACCTATTCAAAGGATGAATCTCCTCTCGTGTTCCTTTCCTTGTTCTCTAATTTTTTTATTCTTTCCTTGATTAAGTCAAAGTGGGCCTAGTGGTACCAATTGGTTGTAGGAGTTGCTTCCAACTAAGAATGAGCTCTCTTCCTCATCTGTATTTTGGTGGGAATGGGATTGTTCTTGAGTATTCCTCTATTGAAGTGATTGAGCCTAGTCCCTACCTCCTCTTTAATATCCATATTACCTACCATTTTAGTAGAGGAGACAAATTTATTACTAGCCATTAAATGACTAGAATCACACCTCTTGACGGGAAGCAAGCTTCTCCACCCTAGATGATTGACTAGTTTATTTATGAGGAATGCGATGCTCGACTAATTTCTTTATGACAAGCTAAAATTCATAGGGTGATCAATGGTATACGAGGCATAGTGATCCCATTTTGATCCTTCAAACAAAAACTCCATTCTCTAAACCACCCTCCCCTTTGAATGAGATAAGGCATCACTTGAATTGTCTAAACAAAGGAAAAATAGAGCCAAGAAAACCAAGAATATATTGGAGAATTCGAGGAAATTCCAACCTTGTGCAAATGGTTCATCTCTTCTATTACATGCTTGGGTTCCACCAATTTCATTATGCCCATGTCATTACCAAATTTCCAAAACCAGGCCACAAAATACTTATTGAGGAGATGACAATAATGTTGGGAATGTGCTATCTGAGATCTTCCATGATCTTTTGTTGGTTTACCCATGGTTTTCCATGAAGTATAATAATGACACCAAGTTAAACCTCTTCCTCTTCCCCTTCATCCCACAATTGACCATGAATAAGAGTTATGCAGAACATGTAAGGTATTATTTTTTCCCTCCACATTTTCTAAGAGAGCACTCATTAAGTCAAATCTACATCCCTAACATCCCATCTGAGTGGGTTCTAATCTAATGATTAAAAAGTCATTATATTTATTGATTTTCAAAATTTATTATTTTTTTAATCTGAGTGAGTTATGATCTAATGGTTAAAAAGTTATTATATTTATTGATTTTTCAAAATTTTATTATTGTTTATGAGTATTGTTGATTTTTTTAATTGAAATCCTTCCTTTGAAATTGGCATATTATTTAAATCACTTTTAAGTTTCTTAGGGAAAGATTAAGATACTTATTCTTTTCATATCCTAGAACGTTCTATTTTACGAATTTTTTTAAAAATAAAAATTTCAATTATTTGAAATTATTTTTATTGGTTGCAATGCCATATATCCTAATTAAATCATGTTATGAGTTATTTTTATGCTTTCTTTCTAACAAAATGAATTGTTTTTACACTCTCTTAAACTAGTTTTATGGAAATGGGAGCATAGATTCATGAAAAATAAACTTAAATTTGAAAATAATTTTGACATAATATTTATCTAAAAGATGAAGTAATTATTTAAAAATGTAATAATTCAAGGGGTGGTAGGAGCATCAGGGGTTTTCAATGATCCTGATGGAAATATATAATTATCTTTTTCCTAGGAATGGGAATTGTAGCTAATAATGAGGCAGATTTTTAAGCTTTGTATCTTGGGACATAATTCAAGAGGTGGTAGGAGCATGATGGGTTATCAATGATCCTAATGGAAATACATAATTATATTTTCCCTGGAAATAGGAGTTGCAGTTAATAATGAGGTAAAGTTTTATGCTTTGGATACTGGGACATAATTCCTCAGGACTCTAGGTATCAAAATGAAATTATTATTGAGGATTCTCTCTTGGCTATCAAACAAATATGAATAGGTGTTATTAACAGAGGTTTTACTTAAAGACAAATGTTGGAAATGAATTTTTGGAACATCCATTTTTTTGAAGTAGTCAATCTCTTCCATACCAAGCAAGATAATAATTATTTAGTAGATAGACAAGCAAATTGTGCGGTGTATCTTGAAAAGGGGGTTATAGTTTCAAATGGGGAACCCCTAGTTAGAATGTTTCTTTCCTAAGTTAGAGATTAAATTACATCCTATTGAAAAAACTTTGGATATTCCATCCCAACTCATCGTTGGGGGATCAAGTTAATGCTTGTCACCTCAAGAATTTCACAATGCATGCAAGTCCCCTCATTTTAATGTGGTTCGAAAGATTATTAAGAATCCCTCATGTTACAAACCCCCTCCCACTCTTTCTTTTTCTTCTTGAAACTTTTCCATATATGGAATCTCTACGTAATTCTTGTTGCAGTGGTGGGATTTCTTATTATCTATGGTTAAGAATTGTTCCTAGGTTTGATGGAGAGTAAAGCCATCAAAAAGAGTCCTACAAAATTTGGTTTCTGGAGTAGTCTCAATGGAAGTTATTAATGATTCTAGAAGGAAATTACAATATTTTTCTTGTTATCATGTTAGTTTCTTAGTGCTCTTTTCTGCTCAAGTTTGGTTGGGTTTTGGGTTAGCCGTTCGCTTGGGTTGTGGTATATAACTATTTTCTTGGCTAGTTGCACAAATGATGTCTGGGTAGACATTTTTTGGGGGGTATTTTGACCCCTCCTCAAGTCCCCTTATTGTGATTGGGTTTGGGAGGGTGCAACTATGGATATTTCTAACCTAGTGGCTTCTAATTTAGTTGAAAATGAGGGAAATAATGAAATGAAGTATCTTGTTTATAGATTGAGTACACAACTAGATGAAATGAAGAAAACTATTGTTGTTCAGGATTTCTACCTTATAGCGAGGACAGGGACACTACCAACTTCTGGGGTGACAGGTAAATACATTGATCATATCACATAGGTTTCTAAAAAATGAAAGAGATCAAGATCTTAGAAGGCATATCTTATTAACGACGTTCGATCCTAGCTTTTGCTCGATCCTCTGCTCAATCCTTCACTTGATATTCCGTTTGATGAACCTGCAATACAAAGATACCTTGCTCAGCGTATCTTGACTAATATAACAATGATGAAATTGAAATGCAATTTAGACATCAAATACAATCAAGCATTTAATCCAAACAAATATGCAATCCATTAGACATTTGATTGGGACAGGAAGGGCATTTCAACCTTTATTGTCAAAAGCAAATAATCAGTACAATTATACCTGATCATTCAAAGTGCTTGTGCAACTAGATTCTGGGCTCCTACTCTTCACACTAAATTTGGAATTCCTCCAGCATAACAACCCTTAATGCATAGTTTCTCCTCCTAGTTCTCTAATTGAGTCTAACTAGTTCCATCTCTCATGCATCCCCCTTGTATTTATGGGACAAGGTAGGTAGTTTGGATCGAGAGGTAGTTTGATTGGGAGGTTGGGGAAGTTGCAAACCACCTTCAACTAATTCTCATTCATCAAATTAATATATTTTTTATTACATTTTAAGATGTACGCGATTTTTTTTAAGTGGAGTAGCGCACAATATGCAACTTTCATGCTTACAACCAGCGTTTGCAAGGTTTTTTGAGGGTGTACATTGGTCTACTGAAGTAGAGTAGCATATTTCAGTAGGTAAACGCTAGTCTACTGAAGCAGAGTAGCATATTTTAGCATGTGAACGTTGCTCTTATGCCTGTAGGGTAGCGTTCATATCAAAATGTAGGTAAAAATAGTTTTTTGTCAGCTGCAAAGGGGTAAGTCTAGTCCATACATCATCTAGGGCAATCTTGCTCTTCAATCCAAGTTGTCCTTTGGTGTAATCGATAGCTAAAGGTGATCACGGACGGAGAAGTGCAGATTTGACCTATAACAGATGCTCCCTAATGTGTGAGGTCAGAGGGAAGCGGTGGCCGAAATACATTATAATTCCAAGTCAGAGGAGGAGCAAGAAACCGCAGAACCAAGTCACAAAAGTACTTTAAATAACGATCAAGGTCAGCGAGCAATTATAATCTTTACATCATATAGATGTGTAGCATGATACAACATGATCTCCAATACATAACTAGGAGATGTATATATAGCATGGCCACTAAAATACAAGCATGGATCCATGTCAAAGTGAGAGATCATAGCCATAACAACAAACTGGATCTATGTCTCATGAAGAGCCGAAATGAATGAGGCCCAGTCTTGTGCAACTTGGGTGATAACATAATGAGGTAATGCTATCAAAATCCCAAGGTCTTCATCCAAACAATCCAAGGTACAAACCCTAACCATGTGAATAAATGAGCTGAAGTCGAACATGGGGGGAATCATTTGATTACCGATCATTGATGTATACCATTAACAAATGTGAGGGCTTCCACCGATAATGATAATGGGGCCCAAGGTACCCAGTATGATTCAACAAGTGTGAATAAGTGGACTTGAAGTCGAACACCTGAGGAACCAGTTGAATAAAAGACATTGATGTTTTCTCATTATCCAACGACGAGGGAAACTGCCACTGATGACTACAATCCCCAAGGTACTAACCGAAACTCTAAACTTCATTCCCAAAGAAAAATGAGTTGATGTTGATGGGAAGAAGTCCGTTGGAAGGGAGGCCTTAAGGAATCCTCCATCATCCAACACGAGGAACACTCAAATGGTATGAGCTGATGTGGAGTAGGACATGTAACAAGACTGACACTAGGATGGATGACACATGAGGTCAAGGTAAACTGCAGAATGGTCGACACGGGCTATATCCTTGAAAAGTGAGCACGACACAAAGTGAATTAGGCAGTTTTCAACATGATGGGAAAATGATATAAGCCTGTAATGTAGAAGACATTAGCAGACTCTCCATATGGTTGGAAGAATAACTAACCGGGGGCGTAAACAACTTGGAGATCAGGTTCACCTTAGGGTCAAAAACTAAACCCAATTGAAATGATAGACTCAAATAGGTGTTGTGTTTAAGGATAGGACTGACTGAATTATCGTTGAAACTGAAAAGATGTGATATACCCTTCTTATCCCTTATTCTTTTTAGATAAAAGAATACCTTTCTTGTTGTTTTAATGAGTCCAAGAAAGAATGAAAACTCAATAGATACAACCATGTGAAAAGTTTAAAGAGCCCATGGGAGGAAGACTCAAGACCTTCTTTATTGTTTACAGAGTTCGAAGAAGAGATAGAAGATTACTCAGTAGTACTAATCTTTGGATTTTAATATCGAGCCGAGATCTGTTCTTGCTCGCTGGTGTTTTCAATTTTAAGGAGTCTGAAAAACTTAAACAATAAATCCATACACATACTTGTGGATTTTAATATCGATCCCAAGTAGGTAAATGCTCGTCAGTGTTTTCCTGTTTATAGAGTTTCAAAAACTTAAACAATCCTCTATTTATCCTCTTGTGGATTTCACATCGAGCCCGAGTAGGTGAATGTTCGCTTGGTGTTTTCATGTTTCAAGAGCCTGAAAACCCTAAAGAAGGCTCCAAAAGGTCCTTTTTCATATAGTTAGTCTCCTCCCCCGAAAAAATGTAAAACAATAGAAGAAGAACTCTTCTAGCCACGAATGACTAGAGTATTCCTTTTTTGTAAGTAATCCACAAAAGTCCGGAAAATGGTTAAACTTATACTTAAGCAGATCTCGCTTCAAATCCTTTAACGAGTCTGAAATGACAACTATACTCGGCAATATTGTCATATTTAAAGAGTCAAACAAGAGCTTAGAGAGAACTCCATTAAAATCTTTTTCGTAAAATTTTAACGAGCCCAAAAAAGTAAACTCATGACCTCCTTACTGTTTTTAACGAGCTCAAAGGAGAGATGG
Source organism: Larix kaempferi (assembly GCA_027924585.1). Taxonomy (NCBI): domain Eukaryota; kingdom Viridiplantae; phylum Streptophyta; class Pinopsida; order Pinales; family Pinaceae; genus Larix; species Larix kaempferi. The sequence continues at coordinate 21,621,451 of BSBM01000742.1, read as the reverse complement.
AAGAATTCTCATAGCCTCCTTATTGTTTTTAACGAGCTCGAAGAAAAGGTAGAAGAATGCTTGTAACTTCCTTACTTTTTATAACGAGCTCGAAGTGAAGGTGGAAGAATGCTCAAAAATTCCATACTGTTTTTAACGAGCTCTAAAGTGAGGGTGGAAGAATGCTTATAACTTCCTTACTATTTTTAACGAGCTCGAGGGAAGGTGGAAGAATGCTCGATGGTGGATCAATGTCCAAATGAATGGTAGACTGCATTATAGACTCTAGGAAAGCTTCATCAGATGGAAGTATATCATCCCAAATAGAACGCACGTCTTAACATTCATATGGAGTCATCACTTGGTCAATTGCCGGGACCCAATCCCGAGAAGATAAGCATGAATCCAGAGGCTTCTTCTCAGTAGCAATTGGACTCAAGGAACACTATGCCACATAATTTGATTGTGACATAGTAGTGCCTACTAACAGGGGACATACCTGGTTTATAGTTGGGTAATAAGAGGGATCAACAAATGTAAGTTAATCGATGGTGACAATGCCTTCGTTGTGAGGAAAATGCATCACATGAAAGAGCATAGACACCATAGCCTGCATAGTATACACGTAATCACGCCCGAGGATCATGTTAAAATCCATAGGGTCCTTTAAAACCATAAAATAAACCAAGACTTTTTTTCCACTCAAAGTAACAGGTACCTGAGAGAGGAATCCCAACGGTTCACTAGGTCTTCTGTCGAAGGTCAATGGCTAATTAACATCTGTAACAAGGTTAGGGAAACATAAATCTCTCCAAGCATAAGGGGATAAGATACTAACAGAGGCTCCTTCATCTACAATACATCGGTGAATTGTATGGTTGCCGATATCAACCTTTAACTGGAAAGGTGAAGAAGAAGGAAGGCGAGGCCCAGTTAGACTATTCCAATCAAAGGAAATGATCCCAAAGCATGGTAGGGGTTTACTCAGCACAGATGCAGTGCCCCCATTTTCAGAGACATCCGAACTGGCAATGCAGAAGACTTCAGGTACAGGTGCATCAGTCTCTGAAGGACTGATGGGATCGGTCGAAGATTGCATCGGTTCGATCGCTTCACTCTCCAAAGGAAGAGTGGGGTTGACCAAAAATTTCATTATTTCAACCACTTCATCAACCAAAGGTTGATTAGGCTGTTGGGAATCTATAGACAATTCAGGAGCAGAGGATCCTTTAGACATGGACCACACTCTCCACACCTCTGGAATAGCAGGGCACCAGTGAGTAAGGTGATCTCCCTTACAAAGTTTACAAGGAAACTTTGGCTTGCATCCTATAAGCTTAGACTCTGTAACAACAATAGTACTCTCAACATGACTAGCATTGGTTGACAGCTTTCCCCCAGTGTGAATTGCATTAGTTGGTTGCTCAGAAGCAGAAGACTTTTGAACTATGGACCACACTCTTTGCACCTCTAGAATAGCAGGGCATCGGTGAGTAAGATGGTATCCCTCGCAAAAATTACAAGGGAAATTACGTGTCCTCAACATGAGAAATAGTGGTTGAAGACATGCTTTCAGTATAATTTGCATTGACTGAAAGTTGTTGGTTGTGGAGCCAGATCTTCTAGTCTCATAGATGATATTGTATCAGCCGTGTTTGTACCCCAGTTTTATATGATATGTAGGTGGACTGTACAGTCGCCCCAGCGGGGGGGTGTGGGGGGGCATCACCCTCCCACGGGGTTCCAGGGGGGACCATCCCCCCTGGCTGGGGGGTCCAGGGGCAGTGCCCCCGAAGAAAATTTTTGGGGCTATTTTCGCCAGCTGTTTTGTGGGCCCATGGTTTTGGGTATCCCGTGGTATTTTCCCATTGTATTTCCCTTATAAAATAAATACATTGTAATACAGCTAGGGATGATGATGATGTATTAGGTTTTATGCATTGTAAAGATCTCTGAGATCAGGAGAGAGACTGTGAAACAGAGAAGAGGAAGTGCAGCGGTTGTGCTGCAGGTTGTATCCCTTCACCTTGCTAGATGGTAATAATAATAAGGACTGGAAAATTCAGTGTGGACGTAGCCCAAGTTGGGTGAACCACGATATATCTGTGTCTCTCTTGTAATGTGTATGTGTGATTATATTTGCATTTTTGTTTATTGTTATTGCTCTGCGATCCTGTTTTTCTAACAAAAGTTTTCTCCCATCATGACCTCCAGAGGCTGCGTAGGTACCCCCAGCATGACTTCCAGTGGTTGGGTGGCAAGGTTCAGTATGATTCACAGTGACTGAGCGAGTTCTCCCAACATGACCACCAGAGGTTGGGTAGGTGCCCCCAGCATGACCTCCAGAGGCTGGGTGAATTTTCCCAACATGATTACCAGAAGTTGGGTAGGTGCCCCCAGCATGACCTCCAAAGGCTGGGTGGCTTCCCCCTTGCTTTGGCATCTTCTTCCTATTCTTCCTCCGTATATTTCTTTTAGACTGCTAGTTACTAGTATTACTACTTTCACCACATGAGGTAGAAGGAGGAGGAGAAGATGTTACTAGCGAAGCGGGCATAGGTTTCTAATGCTCTTGATGCGAGGTGCTTACTTGAGAAGAATCAGGAGCATGCAAGGCATTCGGAGTGGAAAATAACCAAACCGGTAGCCCTATAGTGAATCCCGGAAGATTCAAGGTAGCCATTAAGGGAGTACCAATGTTTCCAATGAATGGAAAAGCACAAGGATCCCCTTGAACAGGGGTCCCTTGATTGGTGCTCACCGGGATGCTATCCATAGTTCTAACTTAATGGGACAGAAATATCTAAGGCCAACTAAGGGAGAGAGGCACAAAGAGCACACCACTACAAAATCCTAAGTATCCAAAACCAGGCAAACAAAGATGGTGAATACTCTCAATAGAAAGTCTGGGATGATCAGGGCCCAGAACAAGCTAGTAGAGCATCGAAGAACAGTTATACGACGTCCAGTTCAGGTCCTCCGGGCATAAGCATTTGAATCACCAAATCGCCCTCCCGGGATTGCTGAAAAGGGTTACCTTCCGTATCTGTCCTAGGTACAATGAAAATAGCCTTTCATGGCCACCTATGTAAGAAGCCCTAAAGTCAAGATACTAAGGCCACCATTAACACGAAAGAAGCTCTGGGGGACAGTCATAGGTCTGACCAGAACATATGGGTAGGGTAGCTAAGCCCAAAATCCAAGAGGATCCCCGTATGCGAACCAGCCTTGGTGTATGCACCGAATGAAAAGTGAAGGGGTATCCTCACTATTTCACCTTCGCAAGACCTCATGCTTAACTTTGGTTTCAGTGGAGCTTCCAGAACAACTTTGATGTCAATGGCTTTACCTAAAAACAGTCTCACTACGATTATTGAGTAATGAAAATGGTTTCGGATAGTTAAAGTGTGTTGTAATCCGAAACCCTAACCTAAGCTAGTTGGTGTAGTGACATCCCTAGAAAGATAAGTTGCTAATAAATTTTATTAATTATTCTTTTTAAGGGTTGTTCTTTACTCAAAGGTTGCAGTGCATTGTGTGGCGTGGTTGTGACAGAAATGGAAAGTACATAAAAGTAAAAAACTTTCACTAAAATTTAACATTCATTGTTTTCCAAAACTAAAGATAAGCAAACCTAAAACAAGTCTCTTTTTATTTTCTTTTCAAATTCAAAACAAAGTAAACTACGCTACTTCGAAATGATCATAGGTCTTACTACTTTAAACTACCAAACTCATTTTTTGCCTTTTCTGCTATATGTAAAAGAAAAAGAACTCAAAAATGGAAGCAAGTAAGATCTAAAAGAGCAATGTAAGTAAGGAAAAGCAACTCTAATGCTCACAACAATCAACTCGATGATTTGACAAAGACTTGTCCTACAAAGTTTTTAAAGGAAAAACTGTGGGCTTGGAAAAAAAGTGAAAAGAAAACAAGGATAAGAGACACTTAAAAAGGAAAGGCAAACCTCAAAGGTTGCTCCAAAGCACCAAGAACCCTAAGAAAGCACTAAGCCAAGCAAAAGGTAGGCAAGTGAACCAAATATGGCCTTACAATCACAAAGACTCGAATGGAAGCAAACTGAAAAACTTAAACTTACTTGGACAGAAATTGACAAAGCAATCAAGAAGTGTCTAGACTCAAAAAGTTTTTGAAAACACCCTAAGCACTCCAACTTGGGGTCAAACCCTAAATCAAAGGCCAAGACACCGTCAAAGTGTTCTTAGTGTTTCCACAAACAACAAATGTTACAAAACAAAGGTTTGTATACCTGCAACAAGCATCTAGGGTACAGGAATGCAGCTATGTCCAACTAGGAGCAAAGCACGGCCTTCAAAAAGAGTCACAAACAACAAGACACCTCAAATGTACTCAAGCAAGCAAAAGATGACCTAAGGGACTTAGGAGAGGCAAACAAGACTCAACAAGGGCATAAAGACCTCAAGGATCAGTTAAGAAGACAAAACAAGAGGCTAGAAATCAAACCAAACAAGTGAAAATCAAATCCCAAAAGCAAACAGAGACTTACAGGAAAAAACTCTACTGTGCAGTGTATAAACCTGCGCACACTGGGAGGTGCACTCTACTTTGCAATAGGTAAAGCAACGTTTTTCAGCAGGTGTACACTACTGTGTGCAAGGGATACCAGTGTTCATGCCATAGAAGGTTTGAAACAAGCTTTAAAACTTCAAACTGAGATGAGTCAAGCAATGGAAACAGGCTACAGTAACCTACAGAGCCTATCAGAGGATCAAAAAGGTCAAAAAGTATTGGAAGGAAAGCTAACTAGGTCTCCTAGAGAAGAAAACAAACATTCCCCAGCGGAGTCGCCAGTCTATTGTTCAGGATTTCTACCTTATAGTGAGGAGAGGGACACTACAACCTTCTGGGGTGACAGGAAAATACATTGATCATATCACATAGGTTTCTACAAAAGGAAAGAGATCAAGATCTTAGAAGGCGTACCTTATTAACAACGTTCGATCCTAGCTTCTGCTCGATCCTCCGCTCAATCCTTCACTTGATCTTCCGTTTGATGAAACTGCAATACAAAAGATACCTTCCTTAGCATATCTTGACTGATATAACAATGATGAAATTGAAATGCAATTTAGAAATCAAATACAATCAAACATTTAATCCAAACAAATATGCAATCCATTAGACATTTGATTGGAATAGGAAGGGTATTTCAACCTTTATTGTCAAAAGCAAATAATCAGTACAATTATACCTGATCATTCAGATTGCTTGTGCAACTGGATTCTAGGCTCTTGCTCTTCACACTAACTTTGGAATTCCTCCAGCATAACAACCCTTAATGCATAGTTTCTCATCCTAGTTCTCTAATTGAGTCTAACTAGTTCCCTCTCTCATGCATCCCCCTTGTATTTATGGGACAAGGTAGGCAGTTTGGATCGAGAGGTAGTTTGATTGGGAGGTTGGGGAATTTGCAAACCACCTTCAACTAATCCCAATTCATCAAATTAATATATACTTTATTACATTTTAAGATGTACGCGAGTTTTCTTAAGTGGAGTAGCGCACAATATGCAACTTTCATGCTTACAACTAGCGTTTGCAAGGTTTTTTAAGGGTGTACGTTGGTCTACTGAAGTAGAGTAGCATATTTCAGTAGGTAAACGCTAGTCTACTGAAGCAGAGTAGCATATTTTAGCATGTGAACGTTGCTCTTATGCCTGTAGGGTAGCGTTCATGTCAAAATGTAGGTAAAAATAGTGTTTTGTCAGCTGCAGAGGGGTAAGTCTAGTCCATACATCATCTAGGGCAATCTTGCTCTTCAATCCAAGTTGTCCTTTTGTGTGATCGACAGCTAAAGGTGGTCACGGACGGAGAAGTGCAAATTTGACCTATAACAACTATAGTATATATTAGCTCCCAAATGCAAAGGAAAGAGGACAAACAAGAATACATAGAAACTATAATGGAGTAAGTAAAATACATTAAGAAGCTTGTCAATGAAAGGGACATGCAGTATAACATTATATTGATTTTTGAACATGGATCTCATTCTATCGAGGGACAACCTTTGGTATCATCTACTTCAAAAACTCTCGAGGAAGAAGCAATACAATAGTTTGAAATGGGGATGTTGGAACCTAAGGTACTTCTAAAGGTTCATCACACTCCTAGATCTTTTGGAGACATGCATTCGTTAGAAAACAATCGAATAGTGGATTGAATGGGAGAGTCGAAGGATCGACTGAATGGTAGACAAGGTCGTGGTTGACTCAACTACAACAACCAACTAAATTATGGGACGTTGCATTTTTTTTGGAAAAAGTTAGAACCAATCAACCCTATTTGTGGACCAAATCTTCCTCACTTCAAGTGAGTTCATTAGATTTGGAGATTCTAAAAGAATGAACCTATGGTTGTGTTTATATGTCTTGTGAGTAGGATCAAGTATGCATTGTGATGTTTTGATCATAATGCATTGTGCTTAAGTGCTGTAACGGTGTCTTTAGAAACCATCTCTCTTCTTGGAATACTATTCCCTTCTACTATTTCCTTAAATATGTTTTATGGTTCAAGTTGAAGAGTTTCCCAAGCATGGTATTAGAGCTATTGGTTTTGACCTATCATGTTCTCTACAAATCATGTTGAGTCAGGTCTAGAGTTGATCGACTTCGGGATGAAGTTTTATCAACTGATACCTCTTTTAGAACTATCTGTTTAGTTAGAAGGATGAATTCGAGGATAGAACCTATTGTTCTAAATGGGCACAATTATGCAATTTGGGTGCCAGATATGGAGACTATGTTGAAGAGAAAGGGACTGTGGTAATACACAAAGGTCACTATTGTAGATTCGATGGATGCCAATGCTAAGTTTATCATTGACAAAAAGAAGGATGAGGTTGTTGGGGTCATCATGAGCGACATTTTGAGGGATATTTTCTTTCATACAAGCAAGATCGTCTGTCCTCATGTCGCTTGGAATAAGGTGAATTCGTTGTTCAACAAAGTTGATGAAATTCATGTTATGGATATAGAGAAAGAGTTGATCTCTCTAGAATCTTTTTGCTTTGACCAGATTGAGGATGATTTAGTTCGCATCAAGCAGATATAGTTGAATTTGGGCGAATTTGGTAAGGATTTTCCAAAGAAGGATGGAAATCTCATTGAACTAGTCCTAATGAATTTGAAGACACCCTATGATGTCTTTTGATCCTCCTTTCCTGCTAGTTGGATGTCTCGCAAGAAAGAAAGTAAGGATTTCACCTTTCATGTATTATGTGATTTGTTGATTAAAGACCAACAAAAGTTGCTTGAAGAATGGAAGCTTGGTTCCAAACATCAGGATCACTTGCCCAAGAGCAAGGTCAAGCAATAGTATAAAGAACTTGGTCGATTGGATAATCAACCAAAATGTATCGACCAACCTACTAAAGAAATTACTAGAGAGTTGTCAACGATGAAGAAGGATTGAAAGAAGAAAACATGTTTGTATTGTGGAAAAGTTGGACATTTCGAGAAAACCTGCTGGAAGCAGATGAAGGACTTGGAACAAAAGTCCAAACATCTTGAGGATAGTGCATCAACTGGTCATTCGATCAAAATACCTACTAAAAACTTCACCTTCTATGTTATCCTTTCCCAAGCATTACATGATCGTATTGCTCAGGCATAATGGATAATCAATTCTAGTTGTACTCATCATATGTATAAGGATGCTTCTTTGTTCACTTCCTTAAGTGCAGTTCCAGAACATAAGATTTATGTTGTTGATGCCTATGCTCTCACGGTTGTTGGAAGTGGCAATGTTGAATGTCGACATGGTCAAATATCCAATGTCCATCATGTGCCTAGCTTGAGGGCTAATTTGTTGTCAATTGCTCAACTTACATAGACTAACAAGGTTGTTGAGTTTTGGTCAGATCGCTTTATCATAAAGGATTTGAGGCTTGGGAGGGAAAAATTTTCTTTTGGATATTTAGATACTAAAGAAGGACTTTACAAGTTTCATGATTCTCCCATGAATGTTTCCCGAATGACTGGACTGACTACACTCATTGCTCAGACTGACGACGTAAGTCAAATTTGGCATGAACAACTTGGAAACCTAAACTTTTGAAGTTTAAAGATGATAGTTACTCATAATATGGTTACTATTCTTCCAAGGAATTTTCCTCCTCATGGAGTTTTTAGACGATGCGTGCTTAGAAAAAATCACCAGGAACCCTTTGATTTAGGGAAAGGATGGCATGCACAGAACCAACTAGAACTTGTTCACTGTGATCTTTGTTGCATGAACAAACCTTCATTAGCAAGTGCAAAGTATATTGTAACCTTCATTGATGATTTCGCTAGATTTACATGGGTATATTTCTTGAAGAATAAGAGTAATGTCTTTGAAATATTCAAGGAATTTAGGGCATTGGTTGAAAAGTGATGTGGTTGACCCATGAAATATTTGAGATCAGATAATGGTGGTGAATATGTGAGTTGGAATTTTGAATAGTATCTCTTGCAAAATGGCATTTCTTGGCAGATATCTATCCCTCACACCACTCAATAGAATGGCCTCGTCGAAAGAAAGAATTGGACTTTGGTAGAAATGGCTCAATGCCTACTGCAGACCAAATATCTTTCGACAAAATTTTGGGCAGAAGCTATTTACTGTTCAAACTATCTCATGAACCTTGTACCGGCTACAACAGTCACCGACATGACTCTAGTTAAGAAGTGGAATGGAAGGAAAACCTCTATTGGACAGCTGAGAACCTTTGGATGTGTTTCTTTTGTGCATATCATTGTTAACTACAGGATGAAATTGGATGCAAAGAGTCATGCTTGCATCATGATGGGATATTCTGATGAATCAAAATCCTATCGACTATTTGACCTTATCAAATAACATATCATTTTGAGTAGGAAAGTGATCTTTGATGAGAATATTTCAGGTAATAAGTTGTTGAATTCCTCCTTTGGTCAATTGCATAGTGATCCATTTGATATTCTTCAAGAATATGGATCAATTGTATCCTTCTATGGAGTTTTGACCGGACTGACGAATCTACTCAGTTGACTAGTAGTCGGTCTACCGTGACTGAAGACGTCTATACACCGACTCCTTCAACTAACAATCACCGACCTAAATCACCATCGACTTGTATACCTTGGTGGGCTACCAAAACAATTGAAGCTATTGGATCGAATGCTGGAGATGCTAGTGTTGGTCAACAAACCCATAATAAAAAACAACATGGAAGTGTTGCACTAATAGAACAAGTTCTTGAAACCTACGATACTAACAATTATGTTGATGCTCATGGTGTGCTAGAATGGGAAAATGCTATAACTGCTGAAATTTATTCTTTGAAGAAGAATCCGACTTGGGAACTCGTTCCTCGACCACAAGGGAAGAATGTCATGAAGTGTCGATGGGTCTATAAGACCAAGCTTACTTCTGACAATGTTGTTGAATATCACAAGGCTCATTTGGTAGCTAATGGGTTCTATCAGCAAGAAGGCATGACTACACTGAAACCTTTTCCCCTATTGCAAAGATGAACTATGTTCGACTAATTCTTTCCCTTGCTGCTCATTTTGGATGCAAACTTCATCAAATGGATGTTAAAAGTGCTTTTCTTCAAGGAGATTTGACTACATAAATTTATATGGAACAACCTCCTAGTTTTGTGACATATTATAGTCTTGTTTGTCAACTCAATAAGTTGTTGTATGGTTTAAGATAGGAACCTTGTGCTTGGTATGAGAAGATTGATTGTTTCTTTGTCAATCTTGGCTTAAAACGTTGTGAATCTGATCACATTACTTATTTATTATATATTTATGGTGATACCTTAATTGTGGCATTGCATGTTGATGATTTAACCCTAATTAGAAATAATGCCAATATGATTTTGGGTTTGAAAAAACAACTTGCAAATACATTTGAAATGACTGATCTTGGTCTGCTGCATTTCTTTTTGGGCATTCAAATTTTGCAAATTGATGATCGTATCTATCTTTCTCAACCTAAATATTCTTTGGATATTTTGAATTGTTTCAAGATGGACAACTATAAGTCTTGTGCTACACCTTATCAATATGGTGTAAAGTTGTCAAAAGATTATGACTCTCCAGGAGTTGACGCCACTCTTTATTGACAAAAACTTCACACCACCCTTCAAAGGAGCCTAGTAGGATGATCAATACATGAAAGAAGTACACAATAATCACTAGTTCTCTTAAATTCTCTTAGTTTTTTTGTTTTTTTTTGTATTACACATATATTTGTCTTCCAAAAAGTATATATGGTTATATAAGTAACTTTAAATATAAGAATTGTCTTCCAAAAAGTATATATGGTTATATAAATAACTTTAAATATAAAAATACCTTAGATATACAATTTTACTTTCATCCCGTAGTGGAAGCATTTTGGATTTTTTTTCCAAACTTTTAAAATCTTATATCATAATTCTTTGAATGTAAGAAATCTATGACTAATTAAACTTCCACAACCCTTTTTAAATATAAATCATACCCTTTTTAAAAATATATATAATAAATCAAAATATATTATTATAAAATAATCTATTATATTATCCAAAAGATATAAAATGTGAAATAACCTATTTCACTAATTACAAATAATATAGAAAAATATTATATATTTAATTGAAAATAAAAATTGAAAATAAAATTTATATATTTAATTAAATAATATACTTAATTGAAAATTCAAAATTCAAAATGATATTTATATATTTAATTAAATAATTTCAAAACCATCATATAATTAAATAGTAAAGAATTCTATACTCGCAATAAGAGAAAATCCACCTATTTTAAAAACTAACCTACTCTAAATTACAACAAAGTAAAATCCATAATGTCTCCTCTCAATAACATAAAAGATAGTATTAACTTAAACTCATAATCAACAAATATATTTAAAAACAAATTTCATGTTTAATTTTATTCAATATTGGAATATACTCAATTTACACTAATATGTTTTTTTTAATAGTTTTTTTTCTTTTATATGGTTGGATTTTAATTGTCTTTTCGTACTTACACTTTCAGGGTTTTTTTTTATTTGCACGAATCTTCCTAACTTACAGGAGTGGCATGTGGTCTAATAAACTATAACCTAGGGATATCTAAAATATCAAAATCGCACCTGACTTGGACAACACTAATCCTTAACATTTTTAGATTTTTTCGGTATCTCCTCCCACTACCGCCAATTTTCGAAACCTGAACCACTTAACAAACATAACCTCTCTAATACCCCTCGTGCTCGTAAAACTTAACCCACAACAAAATATTATAAATAATTAAAAATCCAATTAATATTACAAAATAGTTTAAAATAATTAATAATTTTATTTATAAAATGTCTCTATGTTATTTTATAATGAGAAATAAGATTATTACCTATTTTAAGTTATTATTATAAGTATTTAATGTAATAGTGTAAATATATTAAGATTTGATTTTTTAAATATTTTTATTAAAAAAAATAACAATTCAAATTACTTACTTTAAAGGCAATATAATTATTGAGATTGTATTATTTTAAAAAATCCACATTTTATAATATTTAAATGACTCCATATTTAATAATATAAAATAAATAATAATCTTAATTCTTATTACAAAATAAGATAAAATAGCTAATGATTTATTTATGGGACAAGGGATATTTTTGAAAGATAGAACGCTGTTTCTAATAGTTGAAACCATTAATTATAAAGGTGCATCTTTATGAAAAGTGGTGATAATGCTTCATGTTTATCAAAAGTTGTGTTGATGTTTCACGCTTTTAGACAATCTTTATAAAAAGACTAAAAGCTGGTCGGCCATAATGGGACGGTGCTAAACTATTCAGGGTGAGCCCTATCACGATCAAGTAGCTGATCATTGCATAAAGTTTAAACAAACAATTGAATAATATATTGTCATGCGAGAAGCTACAATTGGTAATTTTATGTACTTTTTTTATTCCCTTTGTATCTATATATGGTCCGCACTGCTGGTCTTCTCATAATTTACACCATTTCTAGCATTGGAGTTGTGGTGAGGGGTACTCCTCATTAGTACCTATTAGTTACAATGATAACTATAATATGTTATGGATGCCTTTATTACCATGTTGGGGTGTTCATATATTTTAAGAGGTCTTGTACATCTCAGAAATTTTGTCTAAAACATCTAAATGATAGTTTTTTTATTTAAAACTATGTAGAAAGTTTCTTATTAAATTCTTTATTTCAAACATCGTAAATTTATAAAATTTTAAAATACAAAACCTATCACTTCAATTCTCAAAACAACGTTTATAAAAATACATTACTTTTATCAACTACTATGCATTCATGTGTGTTTGTCTTCTTACTGTAATGTCCCCAGTTTGGCCCCATGGTATTTACATTATAAATAATGTAATATTTGTTATGAAATCATGGTGAGGAGCTCAAGGCCAAGGCCCCGCCATCGATTTATTGATGCATATGCTTTGCGTGCTAGCCAGGCACATTGGAATTTCAACATCATGTAATATGCATTTTTAATAAAAATACCCACAACTAGCTATGCAATGCAACAAAGAGATGGGGGCATGATTTCACAAGGAATTGGGAGGGAAAACATTCAAACCCTTGAGCTAATAGAGTCAAGCCAAGTGTCAATGAGGGAACCCATCAAACCCTCAACTACCCATGTTGACTTTTGTACCCAACCATTGATTTCTCCCAAGAGTTGGTTGGGGGAGTTATTGCCTTGGGAATGGGGAGGTATGGCTGTCCAAAATCGGGTATGGGCAAGCCACCCTTCATGGGAAAACGTGTTGGTCTTTTTGGGCAAGAATAGAGCCACGAAATGGCTGCCTAAGCCATTATTCACCATGGCCCTGCTCTCTCACGCAGCTCAAGCTGCCTGGGCGTTTTCCTCCCTCGTTTTTCTGTGTCTCCCTCCATCTTTTAGCGGGGAAGGGGCGTTTTTGTGTTGGTTACCCATGGGGAAAGAGAGCAGAACGTTTTGGGTCTTCCTGGGGGTCGTTTAGGCCATTGGAAGGGATCCTAACCAGTGGAGAGAAATCGGTTTTGCTCCCTGGGGTTGAAATCGAAATTCCACAATTCGTTTGGGTGAACCACGAGTTGGGAGAACCAATGTGGACCCCGTTTTGTGAACACCTCTGTTGTAAATGTGTAACCCTGTCAATAATCGTTTTTGCTGTGAGAAAGAAGAGTATGATGGGTAATCCCTGGTTCTGGCTTGGGATTGGGAATGAGCATCCCTTGTGCAAGTGCAGCCTGATAAACCCAGTTAGACTGGCTTGGCTAGAATAAAAATGGTTAATAGACTGTGTGTGAGCGTGAATGTCCCCTTTGTCCTTGTGAAAATCATGCCCAGCTCGGGGGTGGCCTTCGGACGGACTCAGTATAAGCTGTCGAAGAGCCTACGGTTGGGTGGAACGTTGCAGCGACATAGCTAGTTGCTTGGGACAATTGAAATGAAGATAAGTGTTTCTGTCTATGTATTTATTTCTGAAATGTTTTCTATTAATGACTGAAATTGACATGTCGAATTTATATGAAGAATGTGTGGATGTTGTTTCCGCTGTGCATAATTGATTGTTTACATCTGCACACCCATTTATTATTTTATGTGATTCTAGTATTGGGCTGAGATCATAGTAAAATCCCTGAGTTTAGCATCATGTTTCCTGCCTTGCATTGGGTTAGCAGGTGGGTACATTACACTTACCAAATAAATAAATAAGTCACAAGTGTGACATTTTTTGTCAGTGAAATGCTTTTATAGTTAACCGACAACCAATCATGGACACTGGAGACTAAATTATTCTACAGAAGATGAACGAACCCTAACACTATTTTTTCATGAGATATATGGATTACGTCTTTGACAATTGATCAGCATGAACATTGTTTTCTCTATAGATGTATTCAAAGGAAACGGTCCTAAGAGGACCCATCATTGTGATAATATCATCATAAATAGGAACAAGAAGGATTGTTTTTTAGGGTCTCCTTAGCTTCATCCATTCTATGATAATTTTTTAGTCCCTAGAAACCTATAAGTTTTGGATACCTTCCCAGAGAGCTACAGAGAAAGACAGTTTTATAGTCGATAATTCTTCCCTATTGTTAGTACATACCCCCACACCAGCTGCGAACTTGAACCAATGGGAGTCACTATAGAAGAGAATGCCTCTTGCACCCCCCACAATAGGGATACCCTGAAAAGCACCATAAAAAAAGCCAAGGGACCGATCTATCAATATGTTCTTCCAAAATCCTTATAATTCTAAGTACTTATCCAGTTGTGAAAATTGACTGAGGACTACTAAGACTTTGGAGGCATAAACTATAGGAGATATTAGTAGGTCTTTAAAATTTTCCTTATTCCGAGCAATCCAAATCCCCCAGATGAAGATGAAAGACAAAGAAAAAAAATTATTTGTTCTATACAAAGTATTCCTTATATATTTTACAGATAATTCTTCTTCATTGAACATAATGAACTCCGAATGGATCTTCACCCTATTCAAAAAGGCTATTTATATTTAAAAAGTATTATAAAAAGGAATTTTATATTCAATGTTTGTCATATGGAGAGTTGTGTCTTCAAATATCATTGACATGTTTTCATTGGATTTAAGAGTTCCAAGAGTAATGATTTATGAAAGGAATATTCTAGATGATATTGTTGACATAGTTTACATTGTGCATCTATCATTTCACTATGCATATGGGTTTGATCTATTATGCCAAACCCATGATCAAGGCATGACATCATTAATTTTCCATTTCAACTTTTTTGGATCAGTTACATGGATCCATATTCTAGTATATTGTATGTATAATCCTTATGTTACCAATTCTAATATGATAGAATGTATATTTGTGGTTTTGTAGGATCCTTCCTAGTTCCTCATTACGAGGATTCATCTATGGATAAACATGGAATGTATATTTGTGGTTTTCTAGGATTCTTTCTATTGCCTCTTTATGAGGATTCATCTATGGATGATTCACCATACGCATTCATCATTTCTCTTTATAGGACTCTTGTTGAAATTAATGGGTAGTGTTGAGAATGGTGTAATCTTCACATGTGGTCATATCTATCACATATCATGTCATTAATTCCTTATGTTAAAGCATTAATTATGGAAAATACCATTGTGATATTAAGTTATGATTATGGTCAACGTAGTCAACTTTAATATCTAGGCTCAATAACCTTGCAAGGGAGAAACATTGTTACTTATCAAAAGAAAACCCTCCAGATCTCTCATATTTTAGAAGTGATATTTATGACATATTTAGCCCTATTTTGAAATATGGTACTACTACTATCACTATATTTTTTTAAGGTCATGTTTTTACTTTTTAAATTTTCTTATTTGAAAAGTATCGTGTTTTTTTAAATGTTGTTATAACAATATTTTTAATCATTATTTATAAAGTGTAACCTTGTTTTTTTTAATACTTAAAAATTAAGTTTTTAGAATTGTTAAAATGTTTATGCCATTTATTTTTTCAAAATGATAATTCCATGTAAGTAACTAATACAACTATTACTTTAGACCTATGTTTGTTTTGTGTGTGTGTAAACACTCTTACTTTAGTATCAAAGAAATTTTTAAGGATCTATAATTTTGGTGAATCTTATTAATTCTTAAATTTCCAACCATAAAATGTTTAGTGATATTTTTCTAAAAGTATTCAAATCTTTAGGGATTTTATAAAGTTTTTGGACAATTTTGGAGATTTTTAGAGTAAAATATTTTTATCCCATAAAATTTGGGTGAATCAATTTAGAAAAAATGGAAATTGGCAAATCTTATTTTGGAAAAAAAACCCTAAAATTAGTTCATTGGCTAAATTTTGCCCCTAAATTTTTTCTTTCTTAAACTTTACTTCGATATAGATATATATATATATATATATATATATATATATATATAACACTCAATTTAAACAATAAAAAATAAATATACATTTAAATTATAATTATAATGGATATCACATACATGATAAATATTTTTAACTTTGAAATACCATGGTAACTAAAGCTTTTTTATGCTCAAAATTGAAAAAAATGAAAAAATAATAATACTTCTTACATGTTTCGTTTATAAAATGACAATATTTAATATTAGTTTCTATATAATGACTACAAAATTAGACGAATTCCATTTAACATAATGATTCACATAAAATAATATAGAAAACAAAAAGTAAATTATTGGCCAAAACGATTTATTAAATTGATCAATGGTATATCAAATTCAACATTTTCTTCAACAACATCTTAAAACTAATCATAATATTTAATATATCAAATTCTTCATCTTCTTCATGTACATCTTCAACTTCAATAGGTGGAATTTCTTCTTGGACATCATTATGAGATTCCATAGGATCTTCTAAATATGTAAGTGTCCAAAGTGATATTTTCCAATTAACTCAATGGAGGTCTAGTCTCCTTTGACATCTTTTAAAAGTTTGTTGCACTATAACATCCTAGCTTCAACATAACCTTTTGCATTTCATCCAAATAGGACTCTTTAAAAGAATTAAATCTTTGCTTAATAAAACTGCATTATAAAGCATATTTTTCAATGGATATATTGTTGATGTATATGTAACTTCGGAATGTATTTCATATATGTATATTGTATCCCTACAGAGAGGTTATTATTCCTCTGTACGGAAGTGTCGTCATTTGTATTTACAAGTGTCACAAGTGTCATAACTTATACAAGATGGGTTATTAGACCACCAAGTGTGGGGTCAACCCTGAGTTAAGTTAACCATGGGTTATTAGACTGTCTTAGACAAGTCGGCCCTGCTAGTTTATTAGGCAAGTCAAGTCATGTATAAGTAGAGTGCGGGAGGCACTCTATTTGATCATTCACTTATTCATCTATCTCTCTCATTGAGTGATGCGCACTAGTGGAGGAGGAGAAGCTACTAGGAGTCTATCTCTTATGCTCCGATTATTGTATCATTGCTCTAACTATCTTTGAGGAAGTTATTGGGGTTTTTCACCTTCTTGGTTTTTCCCAAGGAAACTCTGTGTCTATTGTCTCTTGTGATTGATATACTATGCTCGTTATTCTCTCAGATAAGATCCCAGATCATATTGAATTAATGCTCAAAATCTAACATGGTATCAGAGCTAAACTAAGAAGAAGACACTGTGCAGCTGCGGAAGCTAGGGCTTCTTGATTGTTGGGTTTCTCTCCACAGATCTTCAAAGGAAGGAGGCTAGATTGACTCTCCTAGAAAGGGCGCATCTTTTTGTCGAAACATAATCTCATTCTGAGCACTTTCAGTTTTTGGCCTGTCACTGCTGTAGGGAATTAGGGTTTTGAAGAAAGTTGGAATTTTTGGAATCCGAGACCACGGCTGGATGCCCCTCAAGAAAATTGAAGTTTAGAGACCAAGATCAAACTTTTTGGTTGGGCAGAAGAGTGGGCTTGATCAAACCCTAGTTCGGGATTTTGATCGGAAAAGTGAAAAATTAGGGTTTCTGCAAAAGTTGAAATTTTTGGAATCTGAGTCCATGGCTGGATGCTCCTCAGAAAAATTGAACTTCTAAGCCTTGGATCGCACTTTTTGGTTGGGCAGAAGAGTGGGATTTATCAAACCCTAGTTTGGGATCCTGTCTAGTAGATCCGGAAGTTCCAAAGTCAATTTTGAGGGGTCAAAGTTTGCAGATTTCAAAATCAAAGTATACCAGCTTGACTAGCTCAGCAAGGTGCATATTTCTATGGGTTAATCCTGGAAGAGAATGAGTTGGACACTTACATAAGTGAAGAGATCCCTGTCCCATAGGGAGAAGAGGCTAGGGCCTTACACAAGAGGAACTTGGTTAAGGCTAAGAGGATCATTGATGATTCTATCAAAGACCATCTCATACCACATGTGTCATCTATAAAGACACCTAAGGAGATGCTTGATTCCTTGACCAAGCTATTTGAAGGGAAGAACATAAATCGAAAAATAACCTTGAGAAATCAATTGAAGAATATCAATATCTAGAATGCGAAGACCATGCAGTCTTATTTCTCAAGGGTTTCCCAGATAAAAGAACAACTTGAAGTTGTGGGAGAAGATATAGAGAATGGAGAAGTGGTAATGGCCACTCTTAATGGCCTTCCTAGGTCATGGGATTCCTTCATCCAAGGAATTTGTGCTAGGAGGAAACTTATCACATTCAGTAGGCTATGGGAAGAATGCTCACAAGAAGAAGCTCGAATTGTAGCTCGAGAAGAGAAAATGGGGAATGAAGACCAAGCTCTCACAGCACACTCCAAGAAGTATGATGATAAGAAGGGACATCACCATAGTAAGAAAGAAAAGCACCACCATTAGAACCAGAGGGGTAGCTTCAAATCTTGAAGAAACACATCACATGACCGATGCTTCACATGTGATGAAAAGGGGCACTATTCCAGGGATTGTCCCAGAAACAATAAAGATGGTTCCCACGAGAAAAAGAAGAACATCAAAAGAAAGCATCATGCTCACACTGCAGAGGATGATGAACCTCCCAGGAAGAGGGATAGGGAAGAAAGTGAAGATTCTTCAAGTGATGAAGAGTATGTTTTGATTTCTGCCCTCACTAGTACTATTGCTCATGGAAGCAATGATTTGATTACAGATAGTGGGGATTCCAAACATATGATAGGATTCAAGGAATCCTTTATGAACCTATCTGAGCATGATTCACCCCACAAGGTGAAACTTGGGGATGACTACCAGTATCCAATAAAAGGAAGTGGTGAAGCCTTCTATAAGCTAGACTCTGGAAAATCTATGAGATGAAAGATGTACTATATGTTCCATGTCTCAAGAAGAATCTTCTCTCCATATCATCTTTGGATGCAAAGGGAATGAGAGTTGCATTTATATATGGCCAAGTACTCATGTGGCCAAAGGGTAAGACAATAGATGATGCAGTGGTGATTGGAGAGCAAGAGGGAGGATTGTATAAATTGAAAGGATCAATTGAACGAGCCATGGTACATGAATCCATGGAGCCAAGTGAACTTTGGAATAGAAGGCTTGCACATGTGCACTACCAATTGAAAGCAAAGCAGTAGAAGGTCTTCCTGAAATCCAGTCAAAGATGAAGTGTTTTGATAAATTCAAGGAATTCAAAGCCTTGATAGAAAATCAAACTGATAAGAAGATCAAGATCTTTAGATCCAACAATGGCAGAGAATTCACTTCAAGGACTTCAAGAAGTTATGCAGAGATTCAGGGATTAAGAGGGAGTTGACCACTCCTTACAATCCACAATAGAAAGGAGTAGAAGAAGCTACTTCAGAGTCAAACTCCATAAGCTCTTGCAAGGAAGCAAAGATTCAGAGGGAGTCCACCCAACAAACAAACAAAGATAAGTATTTGAATTATAATTTATTGTATATCTGATTAGTTAAATAATATTGTTCAATGATGTATATACTTATGTTCGTAGACTTAGGTTGTGTATTATGCATATTAGAATAATTGCATTAATGAACATTATACTACTAATATGCATGTAATGGGTAAGTGGCCTATGGCACTGTACAACATTCCATTGCTACTTATCTAGAATGAAAACTCTTTGATGACATGTTGGGAGTAGTGCAAACTCTTAACAATGTTCTGGTAGAGATGGAAGGCATCTAGAAAGATACGGGATATGGATAAATGTTGTATTGAAGCATTGGCTAAATATAATTGCATGAGTATATGACATATGCCTTTATGTGTAAAGACTTTGTTCTGTAAACTATGAGAAGTTTCTAATCATGCAATTGAATTTGACTTGTAGTAAAGATCGTGTACAACCACCTACAAAAGAAGGACTACAACATTTGTTCCAACAATGAAATTCAAAGAAAAATATCTATTGAAGATATTGAAGAATCTAAAGTTCCCAGGATTCAAGATGCAGTAATGGAAGAATGCCATGGTTGAGGAATACCAGTCGATCATTAAGAATGATGTTTTGGATGTAAGGGAAGTCTGTTGTGACTTCCAAGTGGATCTATAAGATCAAGCATGTTGTAGATGGTAGCATAGAGAAATACAAGGCGAGGTTTGTAGCTCCTAGCTTCTCCTAGAAAGAGGGGATAGATTATGAAGAGACATTTGCACCTGTGGCTAGATACACTTCCATCAGAATAGTATTTGCTCTGGCTATAGTGATGAAGTGGAAGATACACCAAATGGATGTCAAAACAACTTTCTTGAATGGTGTAGTCGAAGAGGAAGTGTATGTGGAGCAGCCACTCAGTTTTGAGATACATGACAGGGTGTCATATGTTTGCAGATTGAAGAAAGCCTTGTATGGCTTGAAGCAAGCTCCCAGAACTTGGTATGGTAGGATAGACAGCTTCCTATCCAGTTTGGGATTTACTAAGAGTAAAGTGGATTCCAACCTTTACTACAAGGTTGAGGAAGGTAATCCAGTTATACTTCTATTGTATGTAGATGACCTGTTTGTTACAGGTGCAGATAGGTTGATTGCCGACACGAAGAGGAAGCTTGCTGCTGTGTTCGAGATGAAGGACTTAGGTATGATGCACTATTTTCTAAGCATGGAGGTGTGTTAGAGTGCAGATGGGATCTTCCTTGGACAAGGGAAGTATGCAATAGAGATCATGAAGAGGTTTGGGATGATAGACTGCAAGGCCATGGCCACACCTATTGCATCGAATCTGAAGCTTCTGTGTGATGCTTCATCTGATCCGGTTGATGTTACGGTGTATCATCGGATGATTGGGTCCTTGATGTACCTGACGAACATGAGACCAGATATTTACTTTGCTGTGAACACATTGAGCCAATTCCTGAAGGATCCGAGAAGTGTTCACCTGGTTGCTGTAAATCATATTCTGAGGTACCTGAAGGGTACAATTGATTATGGGCTCAAGTATGATGCAGATCAAAAGTTTAACCTGGAGGGTTATGTTGATTCAGATTGGGTAGGTAGTGCTGCAGATAAGAAGAGCACTTCTGGGTGCTGCTTCAGTATGGGATCAGGTGTGATCTCTTGGTTTAGTAGGAAGCAGTCCTACGTAGCACTGAGTACAGCTGAAGTAGAGTATGTCGCAGCTTGTTTGGCCAGTTGTGAGGCAGTATGGCTTAGGAAGCTACTGTTTGAGTTATTTGATCTCCCATTGGATGCTACTGGTATCTTTTGTGACAACCAGAGTTGTGTGAAGTTGTCTAAGAACCCGATGTTCCATGATAGGTCGAAGCACATAGAGATCAAATATCACTATATCAGGGATATGGTGCAGAGAGGAGCAGTGAAACTCTTGTATGTTGCGATGGACGAGAAGATAGCCGATGTGTTGACTAAGCCGCTGGCCAGAGTGAAGTTTGAATACTTTAGAGAGAGACTTGGTGTACTTCAGATCGATATTCCCTCCAAAGGGAAGTGATGAGTTCGGAGACACAGATGCACACAAGCCATTCTCACATAGTGGTAGGTAGGTCCTCCTATGGTGCAGATTTAAGGGCTGGAGCCATTCTCACATAGTGGTAGGTAGGTCCTCCTATGGTGCAGATGTAAGGGATGGGGCCATTCTCACATGGTGGTAGGTAGGTCCTCCCATGGTGCAGATGTAAGGGCTAGGCCATTCTCACATGGTGGTAGGTAGGTCCTCCCATGGTGAGATGTAAGGGTTGGGCGGGATTTTCCGACATGATGGTAGGTAGGTCCTCCCATGGTGACATGATGGTAGGTAAGTCCTCTCATAGTCGTTGATGTAATTGTCGGGATTTTCCGACATGATGGTAGGTAGGTCCTCCCATGGTGACATGGTGGTAGGTAAGTCCTCTCATGGTCGTTGATGTAGTTGTTGTGCCTTTCCGACATGATGGTAGGTAGGTCCTCCCATGGTGACATGGTGGTAGGTAAGTCCTCTCATGGTCGTGATGTAAGTGCTGAGCCATTCTCAGATGGTGGTAGGTAGGTCCTCCCATGCCGGTGTATATAAGTGTTGTGTGTGTGTGCATCTGGGTTGTGCTCCGTGGATGATGACGATGATCTGAAGATGATGGGGTGACAATATGGTACACAGGTTTTGCAGAGGCATATAATTGGTCCTGAGATGCTCTTGCAGGTTTTGCAAAGGCAGTGTAATCAGTCCTGGGAGATCTTGCAGTTTTTGCAGAGGTAGTGTAATCAGTCCTGAGGTGTACTTACTTGATGGCTTTCTCACAGAGATGATGAATACCTACATGGAGGCTAGGCCTACAACCAGCATGAAAAAGGGATGGCTCTGTAGAAATTCCTATGATGAGTAGATTGGAGATTGATTGAGATAGAAGCAGTGACGATGACGTTGACGATGATCCGATGACAATGATCTGATGATCCAGAGAAGAAGAATTGTGCTAGAAGACCTGTGTCGAGAAATACCTTCCTAGTTAAGAGGGAGTGTTGATGTATATGTAACTTCAGAATGTATTTCATATATGTATATTGTATCCCTACAGAGAGGTTATTATTCATTTGTACGGAAGTGTCGTCATTTGTATTTACAAGTGTCGTAACTTATACAAGATGGGTTATTAGACCACCAAGTGTGGGGTCGGCCCTGAGTTAAGTTAACCATGGGTTATTAGACTGTCTTAGACAAGTCGGACCTTCTAGTTTATTAGGAAAGTCAGGTCATGTATAAATAGAGTGTGGGAGGCACTCTATTTGTTTATTCACTTATTCATCTCTCTCTCTCATTGAGTGATGTGCACTAGTGGAGGAGGAGAAGCTGCTAGGATTCTATCTCTTATGCTTGGGTTATGATATCATTGCTCTATCTATCTCTAAGGAAGTTATTGGGGTTTTTCACATTCTTGGTTTTCCCCAAGGAAACTCTGTGTCTATTGTCTCTTGTGATTGATATATTGTGCTTGTTATTCTCTCAGATAAGATCCTAGATCATATTGAATTAATGCTCAAAATATAACATATACAATTCCTTCATTTTTGTAGACAGAAGGATATTGCTATACCTAAAAACAAAATAGAAAAAGTAAAAAGTAAATTAATATTGAAAAAAATAAATTTGTAATTATAACATATTTAAATATAGTTTCATATTATTATATCATAAATTTCACCTAGACCTAAGAACAATACCAAATCCCAATTTCCTTCATTTCAAAATTTATCTATCAAGCCATTAATCAATGCTCATGGATTTTTAAGGATGTTTACAATCTCTCCATGCCGATATTTTCTTAATACATTAGCTTTGTAACTATAGCATTACAAGCCAATAATTGATTATGTTTTCCTCCATGATACTTATAATTGATAAGAGTATAATCATAAGTGTCTTCTTGTGTCCAAGACACAAGATGTATGAATTCAACATCATTGGTAAAAGGATTAATACTAGAGATAAAAATATTAGGTTGATGACTTTAATATAAATAAATAATATTTCAGCTTAACTTATAATTAATTAAAATTTAATTATAAGTTTTAGTACTTAAATAATGCAATGTCTATATTTGACCAATAAAATTGTTTCTTTGAATTTGATTTACCCTTGAATGTTGATCCTATTTGTGGCTTTGAATGAAAAAACAAAAATAGCCGAAGTAGTGTTGTAATCTTTAAGAATCTACTAGCCACTTTATTAAATGCTTGAAAGGTATAAGGGTCATAATAATAAGGACAATTTTTATATTATAGCCATGAAGGATATTTATAATAACTAAGGAGTACTCCCTTTCAGGAACAATGTATATAATTTTTTCTTAATTATCTAATATTACTTGATATTTCATAGTGTGTACTTTGACTAAAAAAATGTATTTCCACATGGCTCGAATACCTTTAGAAACAACTCACACAAGAAGATCACATATCAACACACTGATTTTTTTACATGGTTAAAACCCTTGAAGAGGGAAACAATTCATGACCTCAACTAAATAGCTATTTGAGGCAATATATTAGTGTAAAAGGAAAAATAATTTACATATGAGTTTCTCAAAATTGATCATCAACCAAGTGACCATCCATTCTCTTTAAATAAGGATAATGGAATAATTGGGTATTAAGACATTATCAATACCTTTTAATGTTGGAATCAATTTAATACTGAGAGGGGGGTGAATTAGTATTAGCGCAGTTATCAGTAGTTTTTTCCCTCTTTAACAAATTAGGCTTAACTTAATCTTGATGTTTAGTTATGCATCCATTATAAAAAAAATCATTCATCCATATATGCACCAAGACAAAGAACACATAACACAGGAATTTGACATGGAAACCCAATTGGGAGAAAACCACAGAATGCTCTTTTGTAAGGAAAATAATACATTCAAGGAAGCACAAAATTCCTGTATTTACCAGCACAAACTGGAAGAAGGCACTTCCCTCCTAGTTTTATAGACACCAACCTTAAGGAAGCACCAACTCCCTGTGTTCTCCAACACCAATTGGAAGGAGGCTACAACCCCTTGCTCCTTTCCCTGTCCTGCCACCCAGATATCCAATATATGATTCTGACTTACTAAAATTCCAACTCGAACACAATTCTGATCTTCTGATATTAGTTATGTTGTGCGCTAACTTTGTATGCAAACGATTCACTATCACTGAGTTGAATACATCACTTGATTTCTCATTCCTCTCGATTCTACACTTCTATTGATGTCTTACTTCATGTATTGTGTGCTTTTTTATTCTGCAATCTGCGCTAAGGTATGCTCTGTCGACCTGCTATTGTGCAACTACACTCACCAACTGATGCTAACCATTCAATTGATAATTTTTTGTTCTGCAATAATGCACCAGTAACAGATGGAACTGCGCACTTACTGATGTGTCCGTTCTATTTAAGCACCACAATATTTTAGATAATATGCGACATGTTGTCCATCCATTGATTCATCCTTTCGGTTTAACGCACTTGTCTCAGATCATCCTCATAATGATGCGCTTACTAGATCCTTTTGTTGCTCTGTCATCACGTATCAGATGGACTACTCAACTCCACACACTTCACTTTAGTCTTCGTGCATTAGCTAAACATCTACACATCACATGATATACTCTGGTTTTGTCTTTGCAATACTTCCTTACTTACACCATATGTGACTGTCTGCCTGTTGTCTGTAATCCTGTCGCTCAATATTTACGCAGTTGCGCATACTTCTATGTTTTCGCCTTTCATTATTTTCACATTCGTCGCAGATCTACAACATCATTATATGCACCATCAGCTATATCATTCCTCTGTATTTGCGCACTCGGCTCCTCACTAGATCATGATGTTATGTCCTCGAGCCCTTGATGCATCGAATATAAATCTGTATTTTCCAACTGAAGCTCTATAATATCACCATTGACCTTACTTCAAATCTCCAACTTGCATCTCTATTTATACATGTCTTGCAAGGATTGTATGTCCACAAGCTGGGTGTGGCATCCCTTCTTCCATACTTCACGGATTGTCATTTTTCCACATGTCATATTTTGCACCATTGATGTGTCATCCTTTATTTGTCTTGTGCATCCTTGGTCCACGACTTAGTGAGAATTACTCCTTAGTGGTGTACTCTTGCGCTCATGATGTACCATTTTTTTGAGGTATGTGCGCATCCTTGCTCTTCAAATTGATGAGTCTTTGACCCTTTTCATACCATCCCTTGCGGGTGTTGCGCTCCTGATGTATCAATGCTTTACGTAATATGTGCATAAACTGACTTCTACTTGGTGGTACTTTGACCCTTTCAATACCATTATGTGTGTGAATTATGCGCTTTCAGTACTGTTCAGGTTCTTTCTATTTGCGCACTCTTGATCTTTGACCAAGCAATGCTTGCGCATTTCAGAGTCTTCTTTCAACATGCTTACACAATTGTAACTTTACTTAACCAACTCCTTGACTTCTTGTGCACATGTACCTTTGTCCAGCTAGTTCTTTGACTGCTTCCTTGAGAGAGTATGACTTGGTGGACTTGTTATCTACTTTGGTACCACATGTAGTAGGATACATTGCTTATGTGCTTCTTTGAACTAGATCTGCATGATGTACCTTCCTTATATGCTTCTTCATACTGATCATTCATGATGCATCATTGGACACACATATTCAGACTGTATGCAAATTCTAGATATACTTCTTCACAAGTCTAGCATCCATGTCCTCAGCATCTTACACATATTCTTCTTCAAAGTGGCTTGCATATACTTTGTTAAGCTGGCATAGGAATGTTTTATCCACTTTTACATTAGTTGACATCAATGACAACGAAATTTCAACATTTAAGGTTGATATGAAGATGAACCATCAAACCACTCTATATCTAGAACATATCATGACTATCGGATTACTTAAGTACAAATGCATACTAATGAAATAGAATTTTACTTAAATATACATTAGACTAAGTTTATCTTAACTAAATCCTAAGTGTCTAAATATCCTAACACCACCCCTTAAGAACAACTTGGGATGGGATTGAAGGATATGCAAAGGTGACACAACAAGAGAAGGAAGGAGACATTATAGCATATCCCCCCTTAATGAAATATTCCTAAGATCATAACATATGACAAAGTTTAGAATACTTCACTTATGTAATATATTTTCTGAAGAATTCTGCAACTTGATCATCTATATAGTAAAAGAGAACCTCAAGAGTGCAATCTTGAATAAGGTTTTTAATGAAGTGCGTTTGTATCTCAATGTGCTTTTTGCGTTGTTGTTGAAATGGATCTTTGATGAGATTGATGGAACTATCATTTTCACACTAGAGGGTAGTCAGATGTTGTTTCTAGAATCCAAACTCTGGAAGGATCTTTCAAATCCATATGGTTTCTTCACTTGCATTTACTATAGTTTGATACTCTTCCTCCACTAAAAAAAGAGTAAGAGCTTGTTGTTTCTTACAAGCCCAAGTGATAGGTTTAGAACAAAGACTAGAAACATAAATTGTAGTAGACTTATGATCACCAACCTCATTGGCCCAATCAAAATCAATGAAGCCAACCAAAAATAGAGTTCCCTTGAACTATTATGTACACCAAATTGAACTATACCTTGGATATACCGAAGTATAATTTTTGCTACTTTGCAATGAATTTCATGCGACATTTTCATATTCCGGGCAACAAGGCCAATAGTAAAGGAAATATCAACATGGTTGGGAGTAAGCTAAAAACTATTGTCAACTAACTGATGCTACAAGGTGGCATCTACTTTAGAGGTAGTGCAAGTGGTAGTAAGTTTAAATTTAGACTGGAAGGGAGAAGTGGTTGGTTTACAATCATCCATGTGCAAGCAACGAAGAAGGTCACAAGAATACTTGAACTAAGAAATCAAAATTCCTTCTTAGGTTTGCAAGACATGGAGACCAAGAAAATAATGCAATTTTCCTAAGTATCTCATTGCAAATTTATTCATAAGGATGGATTTCACTCGGGCTAAAAATTTAGGGTCACTACCAGTAAGAATAAGGTCATCAACATAAAGAAAATAGATTGTGAGATGATTTTCTACTTTCTTCGTATAGACATTGGGGTCAAAATGACATCAATAAAAACTAGTTTCAAGAAGAATGCTATACCAGCCTGAGGAGCTTGCTTAAGACCATAGAGATATTTCTTGATGCAACAAGAAAGGATGGAGTCATTATGAACATATCTAGGAGGTTGTTCCTTGTAAATTTATTCATGCAAATACCCATGCAATAAGGTGGATTTGACGTCCATTTGATAGAACTCCCATTTATGTAAAGTAGTAGGCGAGAGAACAAGGTAGATGGACTTAATTTTGGTAACAGGGGACAAATTTTCATTGTATTCAACTCTTTCAACTTGGGAATATCCTTTGGCAACTAACATTTCATTAAGTCTTTCAATGCTTCCATATGATGCATACATAGTTCTATGCACCCATTTTTATATTTATTTTTAGAAGAACGGTTAAAAACTTATATTAAAAAGGGTCGTGGGGTTTCCCCACACAACAAAAGTACAATAGTTTCTCGAAGGACAAAAGTTCAAAACTTCCTAAGTCCTTCATGTTCTATCCTCGTACTGTTTGTTGGATTGCATTGATCTCGTGGGAATTACTGTATCTTTTTGTTGAATTACAAAAGGCCTAAGGGCACGACAAAGACTCCTTAAAAGACTTCCATACTCCAAAAATTTTCTTTCCCTCACCGAGAATTCAAAAAACAGACCCATGACAAAGAATAAAAGGCTTGAGGGATTAACAATGACACTTTAAAAAATTTCAGACTTCCACAAATTTCCATTCCTACAATAATACTAAAAACAATAAACCCAAGATAAATAACTAGCAACTACTAATCTTCCACAGAGCATGATTGAATTTTAAAATCATTGTTTCTTTGTAGAACCTGGTTGGCTTCCAGTTAGTGGGCTACAAATTTTGATTTTGATTGAGAAAATGTCGGGGGATCGAACCTGGATTCGGATTCCCGGAGGGGGGTGGATCGAAGAAAAGCGATAAACGCAAGGTTGGCTCACAATAGGCTATATTTACAACACGATAATTTTTCCTTCCAACTATTCATTATTTTCCTTTTCCTTGGATAATTATTCTATCAGATCCATGCCCCTTTGACATGCTTCTCATTTTCCTTCTCTCTAATATCTTCCTCCTTATCCAAGCATAGCTCTAGAATGCCTAGGTCCTCACCAAATTCTTGGGAAAACCTTTTGAGAGATTGTTTACTGTCCCTACTCTCGTCTTCAATGCTTCAAAAATAATGGCATATATAAGTGCCCCTACAATTAATTTCCTCTCATCTCGGCATGGTTTCTTGTTTCCCTTTCGCTACCATCACCTTTTATCCTAAAGCACACCTTCATTCCGACTTCAAGGAGGTAGAATGCTTAATGTATGAGAGATGATATATAGTTCTTTTACATCAACATTTTAGTCATAAAACCCCATGAAATCTCATGATATCCCCATGTATGGGAGTGTACCTTTGATCATCCACCCCGATCATCTTTCGTGCATATATTTCGATTTCTAAAGTGAATGCACATATTTGCTTCATGCAATAGTGAATTCCATTAAGTTTCCCAAATGTATGCATGATGTCTATCTTGCTGTGAACTGACATCTAGAACCTTCATGTGTGTGTTGATGAGAATAGCATAGTCCACGCATCCCTTCCTATTGTATTCCATGCTTATGGGATCGGGTCCTGTTAGTATTAAGGTCTTCATGTCGGACTATCTACTTCTCGACCCTAAACCTTTACATCAAATGCATTTCCCTCATGGTTTTCTTGAGCCTAATTGAGTTCAAATCCCTTTTTGATGTATGCTATGACTTTGTGATGTTTATCTTTTTAACTTTAATTTCAGTCACTAGGCTGTGATGCAATGAAGTGGCACAACTATTTTGTTATATTATAATTTGTAGGCATGCTTTTCGATGAAGTTATTTAATTCCTACTAAATCTAATGTGAAAGTTAATCAATGCTAATTTAAGCGACACTATGAAACTGCCAAATGGCGCTATTAAATCAGCCTGCTACCAAACTATCCATTAAGTGCTGCAAAATTGACATGAATGTCAGAGCCATCATTTGGAAATGCATTATGTCATATCGTTTCGGGAGACTTGCATTATTAATAAATGAAGTTCGTGGTTGATTATGAACGTGAAAGTTTGGGTTGATTATGAACGTGAAAGTTTGGTAATTTCACCAATTTATAATCTGACAAACCAAATTGCTCATTATTTCTCTGGTATAACAGTGTAGTCGCTCCAAGAAACAAATTCTCTGCAGATATTTCATAGTGTGGTTCATATCATTGTAACTCTGAATGTTGTACACAAGCATTTCTCATTTTTCATAGAATTAAAAATTGCAATGTCTACACATCAAAGTAGGCATGTACTGAGATATGAGCCCATAGGGGCTGAAATTTTAGAAGCATATCCAGAATTTGGGGTTAAATTCGGAAGGGAAAGATGGTTTTAGTACTGTGAAAAACTACAAGGCCATCATGTAGAAGTCTTGAGAGCCTTCCCTGAAGGTTTTAATGGTAAACATATCACTGTGGGGTATGTAACATTTCTTGTTTCATAGAAGAGTAGTTACCCCAGGATGGAAAGAAAGGTTTCAACTCCAAGTCGTTGATGTTGTGAAATGCAATCACTTTCTTCTTGATAAATATATAGATCCTCACTGGCATAGAGGTATCCCACAAGCTTGGTTAAAATAAGAATACAATGATTTGCTAAAGATGGTTCAGAGGTACATTACTGGAGAAGGAAGGCATGCTACAATTTATATTTATCATATGCGTTTTTTACTACACTTGGACGGTATTGAAAGGATGAATCTACCGTTTTACTTTCTGAAAAGTTTGTCTAAAATGGCTTCGAGGGTTAGGAAATACCCTAAAATTCTGCACAACATTTTCCATCAAGGTTTGATAAAACAATTAATTATTCAGGAATTAAATAAATTTGATAAATCATGGGATCATTTCATATCATACACTGATTTTGGTATTCAAGGAAATCATTGTATGTCAGAGGATATTGATAAAACATTTGTTGGTTATAAAACCCCCAAAATTTTGGGTAATCGTAACTCTGATGAAGAACAAATATTTAAAGAAGAAGAAGTTGAAATAAAATAAAAAATGAGGGGAGAAATAAAACCACCTCCAATAACTATGAATACACAACTTCAACTGCAAATGGATCAAATGATAATTCTTTAAATGATAACAAGGGAATGGAAGCTCAAGAAGGAAAACTCAAAAACACAATGTCTTATTATCTCAGAGGCCCTCACACTTGAGCTACCAACAAGTTGAGATTGAACGCCCAAGCAATTTTTGACCCTTCAATGAAGGAGAAAAGGGTTATAGACGTAGACAACTTATCAGATGAAAAACATAAAAAGAACTAAAAGGGTAAGGTTAAAAGTTCAACTACGAATCCATTTCCAACAAGAGAAAGCTCGAGAATTAAGAAGAATCAGGAGTTAATGAGCTCAAACCCTAATGAAGAGGATGAATGTGTGGGTGTTAAAATGAAAGAACAAGTTCTGCATATTGAGAAAATTGAAGAATATATCAAGAAGGAAGAATCTGATTCTTCCATGGAGGTGGAGAAAAAGGTAGCTGAAATGCTAACCAATCTAGAGAAAAATATAAATGTAGTCCTCTATCCTCCCTTGGGTCGGCTAGATATGCATGTAATGTTTGATGAGGAACATAGTATTCACAATGAAGAGTTAAAAAATAATGCAAAGATAGACATGGAGTGCTCAATAGCACACGTCCAAGTGGATAAGAAATTGGATGAAGAACCACCTGAAAGCATTGAACTTCAAATGAACCAGAAATTGGAAAACAAGTTTATGAAATCCAAACCCCGAATTAAAGAACTAAAGTGAGAGAAAAAACAGGTGCATGATAATATGAATGAATTGAATAAAGATTGGAGCAAATTACTTATTAAACAGAATAAATTGTGCAATTTTTCTCAAATACTTAAGATAATGAAAGGCTTATCAGGCAAAAGAAATACTAGAAAAAGGAATTTCTACTGGAAAGGAAAAAGCACCAAGTCAATCATGACAAACTGGGTATTTTAACAGCATTGGGAACTCATAAAATCCAAGACACATTGCAGAGTCAGAAAGTTGAATCCTCACATACTCAGAGGCCTGAACCAAAATGAATGTATCCGATGTTGTATGGATCGAAGTGGAACCTCCAGTTGATCATAGTTTATTCTATCTCTTTGAAGAATGCTCAAAGTTCGGTTCCTAATTCAGTTTAGTTTTCTTAGCTAAAAGAACTGATTAGTTATATTTATGTTTTGTTACAAAATATTGTTGAAGATGTAAATTTTTTTGAATTAGAGACTTAAAATGGATGTATGAATTTAAAGTAATTAATTTTGGTTACTTAATTCAGTTAATAGTTAGAGTATGATTTCGAAACCCTAAAGATCCAAATCTATATGAAGGAAATAGAAAAAGAAGAGGGAGTTCGAATTTTGGCTAGAAATATATATTTTTTTGCTTGAAGAAACTGTAAGTCCCAATTTTTCTATATATACATATTCTCAACGGTCTTCTTGAATGAAATGTTTGTGCCATTCGTTGTATTTGTTGCTAGCTTGATAATGAAATAGAAGTTAAATGTGTTTCATAATCACTTGTGTCGATTTGATGACATTTAAGATTTAATTTTATTTAGGTTGAACTGGTCTTTTATTTATTCACGTCATAACATTGTTAGATGTTGAATGTTCATAAACTATGAATTTTTGCCTGATTTTATGCTAAATCGTTATGTGGAAAATCAACGAGTGATCTACATGTTGTAGTTTGTGAAGCCCTGAAGCATATGATATATTGCTTTTATCCTTCTTTCTATGTTTCAAGTTGTTATAAAACCAGTGAAAATCTAAACCAAAAAAACCAAGACCTTTTTTAAAATCAAACCATAGCTTAGATGCCCTAGCATTTCCCATAGAAGTCCTGAGCAGACCTTAGGGACAACATTTTATGGTGCCATTGTCGGGGAGCGAAGAGTCGACGTTATCTTCCATGGGAAAATTTGAAAATTAGATCTGGTTTTGAGGTGAAAAAAATCAAACACAATTACAGACTGCATCTTCACCTGGAGACTCCATTGGTTTAAAATGTCAGAGATTTCTCAGATGGATGGCATTTTGGCTGCAAGGTTTTCTCCTTTTAACTTTGATATTGTCCTTGGTTTTCCAAATGATTCCCCTCTCATAAATGAATGGCAAGGTTTCCTTCCCAAATTCAAAGAATTTGGGGATGATAACCTTGCAGAGCATCTATTAGAATTTCATGAGCACATGCATCAAATGAACATTCACCATGAGGACTTGTTGATGAAGATGTTCTTGTACTGACTCGAAGGAGATGCTCGAGACTAGTATAGATCTTTACCTCCATCTAGTATTTCTTCTTTAAAGGAGTTTCATGCAGTTTTTCATGGGCATTGTAAAAGGTATTTTCTAGCCGATTCTTTTTTCGAAAATTGATGTGAGGAATTTCAACTCCATATTCAGTATTCAAAAATTGATCTTTCTAGTGATATGGATGAAAAAGTTGTTGTTGAAAGAGTTAATAAAGAATGTCAAACACAGCATGAAGATGCTATATTTCTATAATTAGCTAAAGAGGTATCTATTACAACTTCTATTTTAAATCAAGATCGAAATAAGGAGATAGAAGTGCATCTTCAAGTTACTGAAAATTTTGCTGCTTTGAACTATAACGAAATATATGATAATAAAAAACTATTTGAGGAAAATCAAGAGTTTTTCTTTTTATTATGATCATCATTGCTTGCGAGATACAAAGGTTTTTGACTTACCTATTTATGATGAATAAAATGATCCTTATGTTAAATATGACGGCAAATTATATGAGCAACCAACAATGTTTCCTTTTTCTAAATTTTTTGATCAACAATTTCATGAGGGTAGTGAACCTATGGTTCATCAAAACTTAGATCCTGTATGTGGCAGTTATAACTCAGAAGCAGAGCTTGATTTTGAGAAGCATATTGTTAAATAAACATGTATAGATAATTATAATAGTAATCCCATGTATGACAGCTATGAATCTGAACTGTCGGAAGGCGGTGAGAAGGATAATGATGAATTACTAGAACATTATGCTCGATTTTCTTCCCCACAAAATGATGAATAACAGTTTGGAGAGATCACTTAGCCTCTTGTTGTTATTCTTGAACCAATAATAGAAGAGAGAAAAAATGAAGAAATCAAAGTTAAGGATACTTAGGGGAAGTTTTTTCATTTTAAACAGGAGGAAGAGGTAAATGTTGATGCTCTTTATGATCCAATGGTTGTCTACATGGATTCAATTTCTTCATGGGTCTTAAATGTCGTAGCATTTGGATTGCAATCGGTTTGCAACAGTAAGTATAAGTTTCCTATCCAATCTTTGTTGCAAAAAATTTATTTGTTTCTCTTTCTCCCATTTAGCTGCAAACCATATGATCATTTTCTTATACGAATGTTTACCTAGCTGCATTGGAAATATTATATTACTTGATCAAATAGTTGATCTAGTTAAAATAGGTGTTGGACATAAATAAGCTCATATTTCGAGCATATGGTTTGTAGTCTATTTTCAACAGTGTGGTTTTCAACTTGGTTTAATGTGTTGTTGATTAGATCAATTAAGACTCCAAATCCCAATGGAGGCACTGGAGCAAATCCATTTCAGTTTATAGCATGGTTATTTTCAGTTTGTTTTTTCGACATGAAGAATAGTTTCAATTTTCAGTTTTTATTTTGCAACAGATTGGTTTAACAATCAGAGGATTGTTTTCAGTGTGGTTGTCTTCAGAGCATAATGAGCATGTTTCAGTTTCCAGTGACAAAAATTGGTTGAAGGCACTTTGGTGTGTGTTTCTTTGATGACTCATAGGGAACACATCATCCCCAATAGGAGTCAGTTTTAGTACTAAGGTATGAATTTCAGACTATCTACTTCCTGAACCTAAACCTTTACATCAAATGCATTTCCCTCATGGTTTCCTTGAGCCTAAATGATTTCAAATCCCTTGTTGATGTACACTATGACTTTGTGTTGTTTACCATTTTATCTTTAATTTCATTCACTAGCCTATGATGCAATGAAGTGGCACAAGTATTTTGTTATTATAATTTGCAGGCATGCTTTTCGTTGAATTTATTTAATTCCTACTAAATCTAATGTCAAATTTAATCAATGCTAATTTAAGTGATGGTACAGAACTGCCAAATGGTGCTACTAAATCAGCCCGCAACCAAACTGTCCATTAAGTGCTACAAAATTGGCACGAATGTCAAAGCCATCATTTGACAGCGCACCCTATCATATCATTTCGGGAGACTCGTATTCTTAATAAATGAAGTTCATGGTTGATTATGAACGTGAATGTTTGGTAATTTCCCCAATTTATAATATGAAAAACCAAATTGCTCATTATTTCTTCGGGATATCAATGTAGTTGCTCCATGAAACAAATCCTTTGTAGATATTTCATAGTGTGGTTCATATCATTATAACTTTGAATACGGTACACAGGCATTTCTCATTTTTCATAGCATTAAAAATTTCAATGTCTACACATCGAAGTAGGCATGTAGTGAGATATGAGCCCATAGGGGCCGAAATTTTAAAAGCATATCCAAATTTTGGGGTTAAATTCAGAAGGGCAGGATGGTTTCAATACTGTGAAAAAATACAAGTCCATCATGCAGAAGTCTTGAGATCCTTCGCTGAAGGGTTAAATGGTAAAACTGTCACTCTGGGGTATGTAACATTTCCTATTTCACAGGATTCTACATCCATAGAAGAAAAGTTACCCCAGGATGGCGAGAAATGGTTTAAACTCCAAGCCGTTGATGTTGTGCAATGAAATTGCTTTCTTCTTGATAAATATAGAGATCCTGACTGGCGCAGAGGTATACCACAAGCTTGGTTAAAATATGAATACAATGATTTGCTAAAGATGGTTCAGAGGTACATTACTTGAGAAGGAAGGTATGCTACAGGTGTAGGATAAATTGAATGAAGTGAATAAAGAGTGGATAAAATTACTTATTAAACACAATAAATTGTGCAATTTTTCTCAGAGACTAAAGAAGGATAATGAAAGGATTTTGAGGCAAAAGAAATACTGGAAAAAGGAATGTCTACTGGAAATGAAAAAACACCAATTCAATCATGACAAATTGGGTATTTTAACAGAATTGGGAACTCATATACTCCAAGACACGTTGTAGAGTCAGAAAGTTGAATCCTCGCATACTCAAAGGCCTGACCCAAAATGAATGTATCTGATGATGTATGGATCGAAGTGGAACCTCGAGTTGATCGTAGTTTATTCTATCTCTTTGAATAATGCTCGAATTTCGGTGCCTAATTCAATTTAGTTTACTTAGTTAGAAGAACTATTTAGTTATAGTTATGTTTTGTTACAGAATATTGTTGAAGATGTATTCTTTTTGAATTAGAGACTTAAGATGGATGTATGACTTTAAAGTAATTAATTTTGGTTACTCAAGTCAGTTATTAGTTAGTGTATGATTTCGAAACCCTAAATATCCAAATCTATATGAAGGAAAGAGAAAAAGAAGAGGGGGTTCGAATTTTGGCTCGAAATCTATATATTTTATGCTTGAAGAAACTGTAAGTCCCAATTTTTCTATATATACATATGCTCAATGTTCTTTCTTGAATGAAATGTTTGTGCCATTAGTTGTATTTGCTGCTAGCTTGATAATGAAATAGAAGTTAAATGCGCTGCATAATCACCTGTGTCGATTTGATGAAATTTAAGATGTACTTTTATTTAGGTTGAACTAGTCTTTTATTTCTTCACATCATAACACTATTAGATGTTGAATGTTAAGAAAAAATGAACTTTTTCCTTATTTTATGATAAATTGCTATATGGAAAATAAATGAATGATCTACATGATGTTGTTTGTGAATCCCTGAAGCATATGATATATTGCTTTTATCCTTCTTTCTATTTTTCAAGTCGTTATAAAACAAGTGAAACATCTTAACCACAGAAACCAAGACCTATTTTAAATCAAACCATATCTTAATTTCCCTAGCTTTACCCGTAGCAGTCCGGAGTATACCTTAGGGACAACATGTACCACCCGAGATCCCTCTTATAAAACATAAGTTGCTTCTCAGATATCCCAAACACTAAGTTGGATTCCTAGTGATCCACTTCATTTAGGTCTCGAAGAATGTGCCACCATTGGACTTAGGATAAATGCCATATCTCCCACTATATTCGATCTATTTGTATTTAGATACTCATATTTTTTACTTGTGATTTAAAAACAAAGAGGCTAATTATCAAAGAGGAGTCCTCGAGGATTGCTGAGGAGGATATACCTGCTCTCCGGGCTAGCTTGCATCCTTGCAATAGGGTGTAGTCTTCAACTTGATTGTTTGTCTTTTGTCCAATATCCCAAGTGAATTTTAGTACTACTTGTCCTTCGGGGTCATATATCACCCCCTTGCACCTACCTCCCTTGGGTTTCATTTCAAGGTTCCATTGAATTGAAGGAAATGATTTCCATGTTCCTTTCTCCATGTTTCAAATTCCTCCTTTTTCATTCTGAGTTTCCATTTGTGATTTTGATTTGGTTTCTTTGATAGAGGGTGAGTTGGGATGGAGCAGCGCCTTCCAACCATTCCCTTTTGTCTATTGAGAATTTAGGGTCCATAGCAATAGAGGATAGTGAGAGGTATTCCTTCAAGATCAACTTGACATGGGATGCTGCTTGCTGCGATGAACTAGAGGAATTTTGGAAGATGAGCTTGTTACGAGAAAGCCACACTTTCCATAGAGTAAATTTTGGAAGAGTCAACTAGGATTGGATAAGGAAAGGCTTAGCCCGAAATTTATTGACTACATTAATAGACCATTTTGAGAATATTCCTTTTAAAACTAAGGAAATGTTCGCCTTCTCTCGTTTCCCCGTGACAAGTCTACATACCTCCTTCATAAAGTAGAAATTGAGAAAAAGATGCTCCATGGATTCATTTACTTCTTTGCACATAGGGAATCTGGATGGCCCTTGAATGCCTTTCTTTTTTAAGTTCTCTCCGGTGAGTTCTTTCCCATGGGATACTGTCCAACAGAATAAATTCACCTTTAAGGGGCCCATATTTTTCCATATTTTATTCCACATTCTGAACTTAGTCGAGATATCTGCTAAAGAAGTGAGAGCACCATATCCTTCAAAGATTATATATTTCCTTTGTGACCCCCATCCTTGGAAGTCATGCTTCCTTTTATTGATTGTTAAATATCTAACAAGAATATTTTTGAGATGACTTACACTTTCTTCTAATGGAGTGGGAACAAATGGATCCTTCTAGCCAACCCATTTTCCAAAGTCTCTCTCCCATATGCATAGATCACTCAACTTTTTTTTTCTTTTGAATCTAGATGGTATTTTAGTGATGTCAATTCTTGATGTGTTGAGAGCAGGGCCTGCTTTAGTATCCTATCTTTTAAGATGTTGATGTTCTTTCCATTTCCTGGGACCCAATATATATCCTTCATGAAAAAATGCCAGGATTTATTTCATAACTTCTAGATATGTGTGCGGGGGGACTCTTTAGGGGTTTTGTATAGGCATCATAGACCTATCACCCTAAGTTACTTTATTCTTAGTGCTTGTTGATCCCATCCTTTTCTATTGTTGACAATGTTCCAGAGTATTTTTTCTCCCATAGTAAGATCTCATAGAGGCAAGTCTCTAATATTCAAGCCTCTTGAATTTATGGGGTTCTTCATTGTCTTCCAACTAATCATGCAATGCCTCTCCTATGGGAGGGCACTCAATCATACTCTGTATAATTTATTATTTTTAAGGTGTTAAAAGAAATAAATGAAATAAAACTTTAGTGTTTATTTGAAAACCATTATTTGTCTATGTTCATATGTAAGATTCACATCATAAGTATGCTATTGTTTTATATATTTAAAGGTTTCAATCAATATGTATTTTCATGTGTGCAAATAAACTAGGTCTTTTCATAATAATGTATTATTTTCCATGCTATTCTACACAAAAATATTCATTGAAAATTTAACTAAGTAGAAGATAGAATACCTAGTTTTCTGTAGGTTTTAGGTTGTAGGAGGTTCTGAAAATCCTCTTAGCCAACCAAAATGATGTCCCTAGGAAATCAACGGATTTCCCATCCCCCGAGCTCACAAACCGATAATCCCGAGGGCAATATTACCTCTGTTATCAACTCCTTTCTCCACTTAGAACTGTCCCCTATTACCTTCAAATTTTCTCCAAATAAAATCTCCCCCTTCTCCTCCCTTCACTCTTCCCTATATACATTTCCTTCATTGAGAATACTTCGGGCCTAATCCACTACCCCAAATTCCATCTCTCGAACTCCTCAATCATTTAATCCCTTGACTTAGTTAATTCATACAAGTTACAATATAATAATATATTTCTACACTTGATGTACAGAATGATTAAATGTACTCACGGTAAATTTATTTGTTTTTAACTGTTGATTGTAAAATACTTATTATGATAGGAAATATTACTTAAGGGTTATCTATTCGACACATAGTTTAATAACTGTTAGTTTATTCACCGCTTTTGTATTTAGAGTTTTTAGAATAACATAATACAATAATATATATACTAGTTGACCTTTTTAGTTTGGACAAGGTATGTTTTAATGTGTTATCAAAAGAAATCCGATCTCACAAAATAACTTATCTTATAATTAAAGTCTAAGAGTCATATCGAATAAATAAATAATTTATTTAAAAATTGTTCCATCACATCCATTCATTTAAAGCATTATTATCCTATTCCTTCTAACTTTTGACATGGAAATATTCACACACTAATAATTTATTAATCAATCTTTTAAATTTTACTTATATCTTAACGGTTATGACAAGGATATTAATATTATTAGAATAATATTAATTAAATAATAATAATAGTTAAATCACCATTTAAACATTAATAGATGGTGAATTAATAACAATATTTTTAATTTTTTTTTATCACATGAGTACCCTAACACCAACATAGTACCCTTGTTCTTAAGCACAAATCACTCTTGAGGGATTAAACAATCTTACTAAATAATGAGACAATACCATTACCTTATTCAAAACAATTCTCGTACGACAATTCTAACTGATGACACTTGTTTTAATTGCTTACTACAATGTTTTCATATAATGACAAATTCACTTATTTTACACATTGACAACTTAACCATTCATTGCTTAGTTTATTTATGCATCCTTAACTGAGTTATCTATGACATTTTATACTACTATTCAAGCGTGACAAGTATGTTATACACCAATACTAGTGTACATGTACAAGGTGTGCATGCATGGCTAGTGTATGCATAGGTCGGATATGTACTATAGCTAAACCCCATCCTGCTTATGTATACCTGCTAACTAATAATAGAATTCCCACCTTGCAGAAAGAGAAAGCATATATATACAGTATAATTACTTTAACATCCTCAGTTATTTAACAGTTATCCTTTTAAGATTTCATATCATTAAATCTTTATTTTTACATTAGTTTAATCAATCAAGTACAAGGAAATGTATCTACTACCACTAACTCAAGATCAAGGAATATCCAACCCTCAACAGTACTAACTAACATATCCTCCCATCCTAACCTATGCCTGCATCCTCCCTATCCTTCCTCCACTAGTGCAAAAGTGGATGTTGGATTCACTCACCAGACCACATAAGAACCATCTATCTTCAGTAATGAATCAATATCAACCATCGATTTTCCACAGGGTTTGTAAGGTTTATGAACTGCAAACACAATTCATTTTCTTTAATTTGATCCGTCAAACATGATCACAATCTCGCTATCTAATCTCCTTGACTGTGATTCTTTAATCGATTCGCTCTTATTATCTAATCGCTTTGCTCTCATACCATGTTAAATTTCTTAAAGCGAAGGAAATATTGAGCACACAACAAAAACTATGGAACATTCTCACATTCTCTTCTCCATTAATATCATAATATAAAAAATTAAATTCGTAGCTAAGTGGGCCAAAAAAAGAATCTAATTTCTAACTAATTTGCTAATTATAGAAAGTATTTAACCAATTCTTACTTGGTCTAACACTATTGTCTAGTTGACTCATAAATAAAAAACACTACTTCTAGCTAACCAGAATAGAGAAGATTACACACTTTGACACATTTGAGCACATATGGGAGATTTACATATTAAACCAATATATATCCATCTTAACTATAGATCTACCAAGCATGGCAAAGATCAAATACCTTGAAGTACACAATTTGAGGAAATGTTTGCACCTCAAAGGATTTATACCTCTTGACACTTGTTAGATCGTGAGTTAAGATGGACTTTTAATTCAATATTAAAAGAAAGAGAAAAAATAATTTAATGGTAATACTAAAAATTTACAAGATTCCAATGCCTCTAAAATATTTTTTAATTTCTCAAAATATATTTTAATAATATTTAAAAAAATGAAGAAATAAATTGATATGCCTATATTGTTTATTAAGATTTGAAAGAAAATATAATGTAGATTCATAATTAAATTTAAAAATTGTATTAAATTGGGAAAAATACAATTATGAAATAAATTCATTATAAACTTTATATAATAATAATAAAGGGATTGGTATTTCTTACAATTAATTGCATGTATATAGACAAAGTTACCTTAGTAAAATGAAAAACTAAAGTAAGGGTCACTGCAATAACATAAACTAGGATAGATCTGTATTAATTATGGATCAATTCATTCTCGAGAGAGATCAATTAGAGTGTAATATTTGAAAAACTGTTTGCACTTCAAGGAAGTTGATTCCTTTAAAGATTTAGTAAATAAAGTGTTAAAATGAATTTATAATCATTTATATTATATCAATCAAAATAAATTTACATCTTATGGTATAAAAATTAAATAAAATATATAAATTTTTATTTTAAAAAATTAGAAAATAACATTTATATATATAATAACTTTAGGTTCTCACATTCATAAACATGTTTTTTTTTTTTAAATCATAAATTATAAAATAGAAAATATAAATATATATATATATATATATATATATTTTTTTTTTTTCATTTATTTTTTATAATCATAAACAAATATCCAAGTAAATTAAAAAAAATTGCAATACAATTATGAAATAAATTCATTATAAACTTTATATAATAATAATAAAGGGATTGGTATTTCTTACAATTAATTGCATGTATATAGACAAAGTTACCTCAGTAAAATGAAAAACTAAAGTAAGGGGTCACTGCAATAACATAAACTAGGATAGATCCGTATTAATTATGGATCAATTCATTCTCGAGAGACATCAATTAGAGTGTAATATTTGAAAAACTGTTTGCACTTCAAGGAAGTTGATTCTTTTAAAGATTTAGTAAATAGAGTGTTAAAATGAATTTATAATCATTTATATTATATCAATCAAAATAAATTTACATCTTATGGTATAAAAATTAAATAAAATATATAAATTTTTATTTTAAAAAATTAGAAAATAACATTTATATATATAATAACTTTAGGTTCTCACATTCATAAACATGTTTTTTTTTTAAATCATAAATTATAAAATAGAATATATATATATATATATATATATATCATTTATTTTTTATAATCATAGACAAATATCCAAGTAAATTAAAAAAAATGCATTTAAATTAGAATAAATATATATATATATATATCATTTATTTTTTATAATCATAGACAAATATCCAAGTAAATTAAAAAAAAATGCATTTAAATTAGAATAAATATTTTTAATTGAAAAAAATCATTAATTTACTGTAGTTATGTTTTGAATCTACTGAAGATGTGTTTCACGGATTCCTTGACGACCCTTAAGGATAAATAATTTGAAGCACCTTAATATGAATATCAATAGTATACTTTTTTCTGCTAAATAAAAAAAGTAAGTTTAAAGCATCTCAACGTTTTATAAACTCACCACTGATTAAAACCAAAATTTGGTACACTAATTCGTTGATCGAATGAATGAACTAAACGTAATGTAATAAAATCCAAACATAGATGAATACGGAGCTCCAGCCGACCCCGCTGTCGTTGGATTCTATCATTTAAGTAATACATAAATATCATTCCTACCAGAAAGGCACATTTAAGTATTACATAAATATCCATATTGTTAGAGTTTGATGCCCATCCCTAAGATAATCATGTTGTCCATCCTCTTTTCCATTGAATTCCACGCGAAAGTTCATTGTTGTCATTATGACGATCGACATTGGATACCAGTAGGAGATCGTTCATTAAAAACTAACAATTTTTCCCAGGTAACTGCCGGGTATCTTTGGATAACGAAGTTGAGGTGCGTGCCAGGTACTGTGAGTAATTTATCTCAGAAACGTGCCAGGTACTGTGAGTAGTATAATAATCGTAACACTCCAATTAATAGAAAGGTTCCTTACCAGAAAAACTGATTCAGCATCCAGGTTAACCTAGCAATTTGAATGGATATTATCATTTTGACTTTTATAGTTATTGGTTAAATAGATTTTCCCCACTGCCAAATCTGCTCTAGAATGCCTCGTCTGGCTTGTCTCAGACTTTCTAACCAGATCATAGGACCATATTAGGGTTAGATTGAACATAAGTATTCATTATTATAGTTGTCCTCGTTATTATAGCTGTCCCTTTTCTGAAAGTAAGACAGAGAGTCTGTTTTCTCATTTAATTTCCTGGAAATATGGTAAATTCAGAAAATGTTGTATGCTTTAGCTAGCTTTTAAGTCTTGAGCTTATACCCTGAAGATTTATATTTTTTATCTAGTTTTGTCCATTCAAGAAGTCTATCCAAATTGCACTGGTGAGTCTCCAAGCACCTTCAAATCTTTAACTCTTCTTCCAAAGCTAGACTTAGATAGTTCCTAAATCCAAGCCTCCTACCTTTAGTTCCTCGACCTCCATTTGCTTTAAGTTCAATGCTATAGCTCTAAGAGAGGGTAATGGTACCTCCCAGTGCACAAAAGTCATTTTCACAAGCTCCATCAAAGTAAGTTTTACAGCCCTTGAAATCAGAAGTTAATGGATTGATAACTCTTGTTTTTTTTGGATCTTTCTTTATAAAGCTTATATGTAATGCTAGTACTTGAGTTTGAGTTGTTACCTGACCAGTCCTAAAAAAATCTGTTATTTTGAGCTCTCCAAATTCTCCATAGTGTTAAGAAGAGAATACATTTGACCTTCTTTAATTATGTTTTCTCAAACCAAGGAACTAAGTTTTGTTCAAAAGTATTTACCTACCATTGTTGTTCCATTCTTAAACCTTAAGTGTGTCAGGACAAGAATTCACACATATTGTGAATAGATAATACTAGTTATGTTATACTAAATTTAAATTTAAATATATTTAATTTTTTCATGTATTAAGTTTCACTAAATGTTATTACTAAAAATTAATTGTTAAAATAAAAGTATAATATGTGTAAAATATAAAATACTTATTTCATGTAATTTTTTAAATGGTTATGGAAGTTATACACATTAGAGTACACTTGTCTCATCTTCATACAATTTATCATCCTCATACAATCTAGGAAAAGCATAAATGCTACTCCACCCCAAATTCTAAGATATAAACACCTATCCTTGTAATCATTAAAGAATATATATAGAGAGAGACCATAAACCTATACTTATATATTCAATTCTATTTTGATGTGGTTATGTTTTAAATTTGATGTGTTCTAAATAAATTTGTTACTATTTCTTAGTTTAATTTTTTAAATAAACATTGATATCACACACATTACTTAATCAAAATATATATATATATATA
Organism: Larix kaempferi; assembly: GCA_027924585.1. Classification (NCBI taxonomy): domain Eukaryota; kingdom Viridiplantae; phylum Streptophyta; class Pinopsida; order Pinales; family Pinaceae; genus Larix; species Larix kaempferi. Next base: position 21,577,015 of record BSBM01000742.1, on the reverse strand, counting down.
TATATAAAGACCATAAATCCATACTTATATATTATTTTTTTTTCTAAAGTTATTATATTTTAAGCTTGAGATATATTTATAATAAAAGATGAATATTATTTTAATTTAAATAATGCATTTTTTTCTACTTCCAAATTGGTACTATATTTTTTCTTAATCTAAGTGAATTCTTATCCTTATTAATATTTTAATTTCACTAATATAATTTCAACCAAAGTCCAGTTTATGCAATTTTGGAATCCGAATCCGAGTCATTATTCAAATGAACGAGCTAAAAATCATTGTAATACATTCTAAATGTAGATGAATGCATACTTCCAACAAACCCACCCACCCTCTCTTGATTGGATGTATCATGTATTATAAAGGAACTTTAATTATCTTCTCATATACATCAAACGAGTTGAATCCGTTGGAAGCTTTGCATGAAGTTGGATTCAGTGAATTGAATTGATGTTGTGAATTGAGGGATGCTATGTTCCACGAAATCCCTTACTAATGGCGAAGTTGGGCGAGCCATATACACCTTACATACTTGCGTTCTTGGAGGCAAGTGAAGATGGGTAGTTTGATCTCATCCAATAGTACACCTTCATTCAATATTACACCCTCACTCGCCTACGAGAGGACAATAACCTTTTGAGAATATAAATATTGCCAACTAAGTAAAATGTTTTGAAACACTTTAACTGTTATAAACTCTATAAATTATGTGACTAAAATGTTTTGAAACACTTTAACTGTTATAAACTCTATAAATTATGTGACTAAAATGTTTTGAAACACTTTAACTGTTATAAACTCTATAAATTATGTGATTTTGAGATTTTGTGCAACACTTAATAAATATATGAAAACTGATGTAATAAAATCCAAATACGGTTATTCTGTGTGATAAATAGAGAGCTCCACCAGACCACTCTTTTCATTAAATATAAGAGCTACACAAATATCATTCCTGAAAGAAATGCACCGATAACCCATATTGTTAGAGTTTGATGCCCAGATATCACGTGAAGATGTTGATTCCCATGATAAGATAATGATACTCTTCTACTTATGAAGTTTGGGAATAATTTAATTTGTTGAAACAGGTCATTGTTGGTGGTTTGTTCATAATGATAATCAGCATCGGATACCAGCCCGACACCTTTCATCAAAAACTGTGAACAAATTTTCGCAAGGATTGTGCTTAAACTGTGAACAAATTTCCTACAATGATTCTAACTTTAAGCTTTACCATATTTGAATAAACATCATCATCAGTGTCAATACAGTTTAAATTTGGGCCCAGGTAGCTCTGTTGAGGCATATGTCTACCTATATTCCTTGATCTTGCATTCACTCTTCTTGTTTTCCTGGTCAGAGGAGCATTTCGTGGTTATGCATAGAAGCTTGATTCGGTTTGTTTTTGTTTGTTTTTTTTGTTATTAGAGGAATCTGCAACTGGAGATTGGGCTAGTACTCCGGTGACACCGGGTCATAAATCCAATTCCCCTACCACTATAACCCTAGATACTTCTCATGAGAAATTTTTGTTATTCATCAACATTCATTTGATTTCATCTAATTAAAAAGATTCAATTGTATTGGCACTTTCCATGGTAAATTTAAAAATGGTTGATAATAAAAAGTGAAATTTTTATAAAACAAATTAATATTTAAATTGTAAATTAATTTTTAGCTATTAAAATATTCATTAATTATTAATATAAAAATACTACATATCTAAACTCAAATTATATAAACAAAAATGATTTTGTATAAAATAAAACACTAGAACATACACATATATATATAACCGTATTTCCATAATTGTTACTAAAATATTACTACTATGATTATTATATTGAATTCTCCTTAGTTAGCGTTGAGCCAAATCTATCGAGCTTTCTTTCTATAAAAGTGAAGTCAGTGAGCACACTGCTCTACCCTGTTCGAATATATGTCCCAATCCCAACTTAAGCCATCATTGGATAATGGTAGGATTTATGGCTTTTTATGGAAGTTAATATTCACCAAGTGAAAGTATAAAATCCAATTCCAGGTATAGTGACATTCATTGGATATCCACGTTCAAACAACAATGGCTGTCGAAGCAAAGATACGGGAAGCCTCCTCGCCTGTTTAATCAGCATCTCGACCAGCACCTAGAACGAAGCTATATATTTTTGTATAAATATCTTCCTTACAAGCAGATTAAACGACATAATCTTACATGCATATTAATGGATATATGCAGATTAATGTACCTAGTTTGTGATCTTGGATGCCTTGTGCCTGAAATGAACGAAAATAATGATCCAAATAAAATTGAGATCCACTAAATTATAAGTCAACATGTAGAAATAATAATAAATAGATGAAAATAGTATTCCCAAATAAAATTGCATGCATGAAGTTGTAGATCCATTAAGTTTAATTATGAAGGATGATTTTGACTGAACATGTGCGAATATCAAATAAATTCCTTCGGCCATGCAAACCGAACTCCAACCACCATTAATTGAAGAGACATTATCAGTGATAGGCATCTCCTTCAAAGAGTCTTTATCATTCCCCTTTGTAGAGCTAGGCAAAACTTACCTTTTAGATTATTCAATGATGAGAATAAATACAAACTTTGGTAGATTAGATGGGTATTTCCAGTGGTAGAATATGTTCACCTTACATGCTAGCTTTGCATATAAGTATCCTTGAGAGATAGTCCCATGTTTCAATTAACATGTTATCTGAGTATCGTAATCTATGTGTATAATTTGTATTAATAAAATAATTATATAAATCGGAGTTTAATGAACATTGTATCTTAAGATGTACAACTAAATTGATGTAGTACATTTTTTTAAATTAATATATATGTAGTAAAATAATGGTATTAACATTGATTTAGTTAATATAGATTTATCTTAAACCTTCAAGCATCAAGAAGTATCTGATTTTTTGAGATGTAAATTTTTTTATTTTAAATTTTGTATATGTTCAAAAAAATTTACACCTCAATAAATTTGATCCCTCTTGGTAGGGAACATTGATTTTTTTAATTATTTTTTATTTGGTTTTAATATATTGACATGATGCTTTTAATTACTTTTATATTTGGAAAAATTACAACAACTAGCTACTCTAAATACAATGAAAAAAGTACATCGAAATTATAAATAAAAAATCAAAATATGTATTTAACAATAAAATCATTAAAAAAAATGGCTAATACAAGTTAAATCAAAACACAATTATTTAAATTAACAAACATACTTATTTGCATTTTCTTGACATGAAAATACACCTTTAGATATTTATGAAAGGAATGTGTTATAATTACACTAAATATGTTTCAAGGAGACAAAATTCTCTTTGTTTTTAATTATATTAAAGATTAGATCATATTTATTATCATGATTCAAAGAAAACAATCATTTACTTGTCCTTGAAGAAGTCAATGTGTTATAATTACACTAAATATGTTTTTAAGGAGACAAAATTCTTTTTAGTTTTTAATTATACTAGCATAGTTATGTGAACACGGATAGGTGTAGCCAATCACTTAGTTTTGTGGATATTAGTTGATTGTTAAAAAAAGCTAAACATTAAACTAATTAATATAAACATAAAAACAAATACTATATAATAAACATATCCCTTTCCTTAACCACCGCTTAACTAAATCTTATTTAAATCTTAATCAAGATGCATTTGAGTATAACAAAATATGACAACCATGAAATGAATCTCCATTGTACACTTGTTACACTCAAGTTAATCTTGTTGATCCACTCAAGGAAGTCCAAAATCTCACATAATATCTAAACACCTATAATATAATTAGAGATTAGTTCATATATAATATCATAATTCAAAGAAAACAATCATTCATTTATCTTTCAAAAATTCCTCCTCTTCCTTCTTCCTTCTCCCATGATGTTGCATTCATTTTCCCATGAGGTAGCTACATTGCACTTGTCTTAATAGTCAATACTAATGTCAATATAAATGTTACATGCTCGATATATGGTGGTTGGAAACATCGTTTGACCTTGGATCTAATTATTTGAAATTCAAGTTGTTGTTTGTAGGTTTTGATGATTGTGGATTTCAAATTAATTTTGAATTCACTCTTGTTTCAAATTAGAGATTTAAAGAATTCATCTTCTCCCATTTTATTTTCACGGTGGATACTTTTCAAAAATCGAGCAAAGATTAACAACCAAAACTCTACAAATCAACTTGATTAACGAGACAAATTGATCTTGTTCTTGGTATTTCATCAACTTGATTAACGAGACAAATTGATCTTGTTCTTGGTATTTCATATAATTAACGAGACAAATTGATCTTGCTCTTGGTATTTCATATATTGCAAGCATAAAAGATTAAATTTAAAGAAGGTTGACTATATTTCTTGTAATGACTATTAAAAACTATCACATAACTAATAACAAAGATGGCTTCCTTTACATGGTTTTACAATTGTCAAACTAATCAATTTATTAAAAATATAGTATGGTTTAGCTTGCGATTAAAAAACAAGATTTTACAATTGTCAAACTAATCAATTTATTAAAAATATAGTATGGCTTAGCTTGCGATTAAAAAAACAAAAAAACAAGCTCATCCTAACCATGCAGCTATCTTTACTTACCAAACTCAACCATGTACCTTTTGACAAACTCCACCTTTTACACAATGACACTATATTTGCCCTTGCAATATGGCATTTTAATCAAAGTGATGCTCATGTAGTCGACAATGAGATCATCTATCAGGTAAGTAATAATAGTATGGATAATATCTCTAAAACAATATAATCTAATATTAAAAAACATTTTAGAGCAATGCTTGTAATTATGATATTAATAATATAATGTTTCGAAGGAATGATTTTAAAGCAATGTTTGTAATAATGATAATAGTAATATATGTTTTAAATGATTTTAAAGGTAAAATATTTATGTTATTATTATTTTTATTGAAGACTTCTCGCGCGAGGAGGGGCCATTGGATACACTTAACCTACTCAAACACTTTACCTGCTAAAAGCTCATTCTAATTAATTATCCACATATATCATATTCAACATATCTCACGTTTTCTCATATAAGTTAAATAACAATACCTTCTAAAAGAATATGAGTTGGATTTGAACAATAACGGGCCAGCTTGATTGCAGTGGAATATTTGTCCAAGCCATTTGTTTTGTTGTAAAATTAAATGATGATTAGACTGACCCAAACTAATATTTCAAATTGATTGATATACTATTAGTAGAATAAACGAAAATGCCCACTTAATTTAATAAAACAAACTATAACGTCATGCTCCGCGCATATCGTTACTGAATCATAGAGGCTCACAAAAGATCGTGAAAATATTTGAAACATCCAGCAACTAAGGACTGTCAAATCCCAGCCTGTTTGAATGGCAGACAGCAAGAAAGAAAGAAAGAGACGGCCGGTGGTAGCAATCGTCAACTGTAAGTTTGAAAAATGATAAAACTATACCAACTGCTTAAGAATCTGGAATCTTTGTTTGGATGTCTGCAATTATTAAAAACGGTAACATTAATTCATCTTCAATGATTATTTCTGGACAATGAAGTGCACTAAAGTCTACCCAATATCATTTGAATGTTGACATTTTGCATTTTTTATTCTAATCTTGTAAGCCTCACGTGGATATACCTTTTTAAATTTCCTGTAAGCTCCTTTTTTAAGTTTGTTTAACCAAATGGCGTGTAGATCAAGGGATTTCCGAGCCTCTTTCCTCTCTTTCTGGATTCCAAAAGAAAACCCTCGTCATTCAAACATTTGACATGGACTTGTGGAGGCATCTAGGATTTTATGGTCTCTCATTGGAAAGCTCCTCCCTGCATGTGGGAGGAAGAACTTTGTAGCATTACCTATGTGGTAGGATTTTCAATAGTGGATTACATGGTCAAAGGTTAGGTTTAAAGCCTAGGTATTTTAAGGACGAGATCAAAGTTAAGACAAGTATTAGAACTCAATAAAAAAATAATTTTTTAAGGATTTTGGATTATGGAGTTTATAAATTACTTGTCTAAGTAAAGCCTAGAAAGTGTTGAAGGGCATTTTGGTGGTAATAAAGGCTACAAAGATTGAGAACAATTACGGCTACAAAGATTGAGAACAATTACACAATAGAAGGAAGGAAGTACTAACATAAATGAAGATGGTATATGAGGAAGAAAATGAATCTACTCATTTATGCCATGAAGGATTGGGCAATATGAGCAAGAAAGAGCTAAAGGTACTCATAAACGGTAAGTTAATTCCATATTTAAAATCCATGAAGTTGAATTTCTGTAAGCATTGTGTTTTTGAGAAGCAGTGTAGACATACGTTTAAAGCAAAAAGTCATACAAATACAGTTATTCTCAATGATTGATTTAGAAGGGTGTGGGTCAAGGATAATTTTAGGGGCGAAATTTAACCCATGGGCTATTTTTCCATGTTTTTTTTCCAAAAAACGATTCGCCAATTTGCATTTTTTAAAGCCCCATTTCGCCCAATTTTGGTGGAGTCAACTTTTTTCACTCTAAAAATCGTCAAATTATTATATAAACTATATAAAATCCTTAGAAATTGAAATCATTTTAGAAAAATATCGCCAAATATTTTATAGTTGACATTTTAAGAATTGGTAAGATTCGCCAAGGCTTATACACTTTTAAATAAGTGCGGGTCCTTAAAATTATCCCTAGTGTGGGTCTATGTGCTTGATGTTTAGAGATTTTGTTGAAAAGAGAACTGACAAGTCAATCAAGTGTTTAAGAATAGATCATGGAGGTGAGTTCACATCTTTGGCATTTGGAAATTATTACATGGAAGCTAGGATCAAAAGGCACAAAACCACATCTTTGTAATTAGTCACCATTAGTTGCAATAAACTGTAATATTCTAGAAGACGTATAGACATGTGATTCTTGCGATTACTCAATTTTGGATTGTGATGCTTATGCTCTTAATCAATGTTCTAAGTTGGACCCAAGATCAAAGAAGTATATCTTTGTTGGCCATCATTAACAAAGATTTAGATGAGGAAATATATTTCGAATGTAGCCAAAAGAGTTTTTTCAGGATCACAAAAGAAGATTTGTCTGTAACCTCAAGACGTCATTGTATGTCCTAAAGCAGTCTTCCAATCCATCCATGTTTTAGCACCACTTACATTTTGTGGTGTTAAGGTGGTGGTATTAGCACCCACTTAGCACCACTTACAATTTTGTGGTGGTATGGTGGTGGTATTAGCACCACTTACATTTTGCGGTGTTAATGTTTTTAATATTTATGGAAATGAAGTTTATCCTCATCTATGTTAAGATATATGCCATGTTATAAAGTACCATAAAGTGGTGCGACGATCTTATTTGTCACATGGACATGTACAAATAGGATTTAATTCAGAGGATTTGCATCATAAACACAAGTTTATAAATAATTATTTTGTAAATAACTTAAATCAAATTTTCTTTTGGTTTATTTATTCAAATAAATGCTTAAGATTAGTTTATGAGGCTTTGCACCACAACCACACCAAATTTAATTATTTATTTTTATTTTATTTAAACAAATAGATTCAAAGGATTCATTTATGAAGCTTTGCACCACAAGCACAACAAGCTCACAAATAATTATTTGGTAAATAAATCAATTGAATCATTCATTTTTACTACTACTTAACGAAATAAATATTTAGAATTTTTAATATTGGAAAATAATTAAAGAAAACTTGTAATGTACCCACCTGTTGACCCAATGCAAGGAAGGGAACATGGCACTAAAATATGGTCATTTCATAAAACTCGGCCCACTAATTAGAATCATAAGAATTTAAACATTGGTGTGCAGATACAAATTAGGAAATATGCACAGCGGGATTTAAAACTAATCCACACACACAATTCATGCCCATCCAGCATATCAAAACAGTCATCAAATTGATGCATTGCAGAAGTAAATACATAGACAGAAAACACTTATCTTCATTGTGCAATTGTCCCAAGCAACTAGCTATGTCGCTGCAACGTTCCACCCAGCCATAGGCTCTTTGACAACTTATATTGAGTCTGTCCGAAGGCCACCCCCGAGCTGGGCATGATTCTCACAAGGAAAGGGGACATTCACTCTCTCACAACCAATTAATCATTCCATCTGAGCCAAGCCAGTCCATAGCTGGGTTTATCAGGCTACAATTGAGCCATGGATGCTTATTCTCAAGCTCAAGCCAAAGCAATGAATACCCATACCCATACCCCAACATATTCATTTCTCACACAGCAAGCACAAACATTGGGCATAGATACACATTTCCAGCAATGGAATTCACAAACAAGATGGCCATAGATTTTTCCCAAATTGTGGCTCACCCAAAACGAGCTGTGGGAAGGAAAATGCATCCACAGGGAGGAAAAGCATTTTCTCCCCAACTCTCTCAGCATTTAACAACAAAAACGGTCTCTATGGAACCCCCGTTCCATTCCCCTTCTTCCCCACTGGTATACAACACAAAAATGCCCTTCTCTACTGGGAGAATGAAGGAAAAACACAACAAACATGCTTGGAAAATGCCCAGGTAGCTCTCCACTCGTGAGGGAGAAGGAATGACCATGGATAATGGCTTGGGGGAGAAATTCATGATTCTTTTCTTGCCCAAGAAGCAAAACACGAATTTCCATGCAGGGTGGTTTTCCCATACCCGAATTTGGACAGCCATACCTCCCATTCCCCAAGGCATTAACTACCTCAACCAACTCTTGGGAGAAATCAATGATTGGGTACAAAAGTCAACATGGGTAGTTGAGGGTTTGATGGGTTCTCTCATTGACACTTGGCTTGACTTGAGTGGCTCAAGGGTTTGAATGTTTTCCCTCACAATTCCTTGTAAAATCATGCCCCCATCTCTTGTTGCATTGCATAGCTAGTTGTGGGTATTTATTAAAATGCATATTTACAATTTCAATGTGCCTGGCTAGCATGTAAACCTTATGCATCACTAAATCGATGGCGGGGCCTTGGCCTTGAGCTCCTCACCATGATTTCATAACAATATTACATCATTTATAATGTTAATGCCATGAGGTCAAACTGGGGACATTACAAAACCATTTTTAATTTATTATTATTCTAAAGTAGTAATAAAAGTGATTTGAATTGAAATTTGATTATTCTATTGAGAATATTTTTATTCATCTTGTTAAATTTCATTATGGATATTAGTATCACTATTAGGCTCTGAGTACAAAGCATGGGTCTCACATCCATGGACATGGTCAAGGGAGAAAACCTCTACTTTGGGCCCTAAAAGAAGCTTCTAGGAATTTGGGACCAAGAAAGACACCTCAAAGGTCACCACACACCTTATTATCCTATATCTGTGGGAATTGACATCATTATAATATTTTGATCACTAGGGATAGGTCTTGTGGCCTTAGCATGGTTGAGAGAAGAAATCTAATCCTTAGACTAAAGGAATATTTGAGGCATCTAGGGCAAATAATGATGTGTTGAACCAACATAAATGACCTCTTTTGATGATCAAGAGGATCGTTTCCCTTAAAATAGGGATGAAGGGGGTATTGGGATGAAACAGAACTAGGTATGAGTCTTAGACATGACTAAGGGTGGAATCCCATGCAGTGTTCCTTAAAAGAAGCCTCTAAGCACATAGGATTAACAGATATATCTCAACCCACCACATAAGATCTCTTAAGAGTATCCTTGGCCTAATATTGGGTGTATACATGTCATTAGGAGGTTATAAGCACTATATATGGGTCTTAGGGCCCTTGAAATTTTTGAGAGAGGAAATACAATCCTTAGCCCCTATTAAAATATTTTGGGAATCCAAGGCCAAAAAAGAACACCTTGAACCACTTCACTTGACCTATTGGGGGGGTTTTTTCCCTCTAAGTGAGTACGTCAAAAATATTATGAGTTTTTTTCAGTATGTATGGGCCTTGGGGTTTTATATAATGGCATGGGAATAAACTTAGGCCTTAGACTCTAAAGGGATATTTCAAACACACACATACACCCAATTCTATCCATGGCATTTGAGCATTGATATAAGTGACACTAGGTATGTCTATTAAATCCTTGGACATAGTCATGTAAGGAACTATAAGACTTAGGCCTTAAAGGAAGGTTCTAGGCATCTAAGGATAAGAGCAATCACACAAACTATCACATAGGACCTCTCGAGGGTATCCTTGTATTTCAAATGGAGATATGCATCAAATTAGAATATTTTGATTACTATATGCCCTTGAACATGATTGGATGAAGAAACATAGGGACTAGATGATAAAGGAATCTACTATTCATCCGTGGACATGAACAACACCTCGAGCCAACACACAAGACATCTTGAATATATTATACTTAACTTTGAGTGGGGATATGGATGACATTGTGAAGTTTTGATAATAACTATGTGTTTTCGGACAATCCATCTGTGTGGACACTAATCAATCTCCCTAGTCTGAATGGTTCCAATCTAGAACAAAAGAAGTATACAATACAAACTAATTTCCTAGATTGATCAAATAGTAAAGAGTACCATAAGAGAAATCACCTTACGAATGTCGTACTATCTCCTTGCTTTATGTAGCTCTTGATCTCCAGATCTCCCGCTGCAAAATAATATACCACAAGGGGAACAAGCAAGTAATAATAGCATATAAACATAAATCAATATAAACTAGCAGTCAACGAAGCTAATTCTAAAGATCTTAAAATAACAAGATGTTTGTGGAAATAATTTGCATTAATGTAATGATAAGAAATACATAGAGAGAGATTACAACCAAGATTTGACGTCGTAACTCTCTTTAAATGGTCCTAGCCTCAAAGATCCAATCTCTTGCCTCTTGATGGATGAAAGGGAAGCAATTCTAGTAGAATTCCACTAGCATTTTAGTGCTCTATATTCCCCCTCCTGATCATGGAGAGGGGGTTTGTATTTATAGGCCTAAACGGATAGCATAGGTCGAGGATTTGTGGGAGAAGCTTAAGGGATCATCCCAAAAGGTAAGGGATCTGAATGCCACCTTCCCTAGATCACAGGGATAATCCCCCACGTAACCAAGGATTCTAGAAACCGCTCGAAGCTTCTCTTTTTCCTTTTACAATAACAACACCACACCTTGCACACAGCCAAATCACATCTTTGAAGGATGACACATCTTGTGCAAAGGAAACATATGTCACCAACGCGCTCTATTAATGTGTAGAGCACATCACCTATGGTATGACGTATCTTGTCAACGAGTAGGGTGTGTCGGGGTGACAACAAAAGGTAAAAGGAAAAGAAACAATTATCCTTTCAATGATTTGGCCCAGGTGCTTTAGGAATTCTAGGGAAAATAGAGGACACACAACTCATGATGACGATATTTTGGTGTAACATAATGCCCTCGAAAGCATGGAGGTAGTGAAATAGGTTAGGTGAAATGATTTGAAATATGAGAGTTTGAGACAAGGACCACCGGTTGGAGTGACAAACAAAGACTCTTGCAGTACAACAGACTCTGAGATATATGTCTCAAATGAATCATAACATGGTTGTCGACCAATACATTGCAGATCCATGGTAGTATCGACTAACTGAACACAATCATGGCTGCTAGACACAAACGTAGATCCATGATGAGATAATTACACAGCCACGACCAATACAAGAGTGGATCCGTGTGAAATGACTCAAAAAATATCCATCGCATCCTGGGTAAGATACATAAGTTAACCCAGGGTCTTCAAGTCGAACTCACAATGATACGAATCTAATCATGTGATTACAATGCTTTGAAGTCGAACATGGTAGAAACTACTTGATTACTGGTCATTGATGTAAATCGTTAACAAGTACAAGGTAAATCATCATTGATTTCAATGATCCCCAAGGTATTATAGTACATACCGCCGAACATGAATCAAATGAGTTGAGGTCGAACACTCGGTGGAATATTTCAATCAGAAGTCAATGATGTGAACTTACTGTTGAAAGCAAGGTAACCTACCATTAAGGCATGCAGGCCCAAGGTACTTGATTGGTTTCTAATTTCAATCCTTGGATCATGTGTTGAAGTCTACAAGGAAAAACCTGTCAAAGGAGGGCCATGATGTTTCCCTCATCATCAACATGAAACAAGATTGAAGATATTTTGGAGTAGATCGGACTGTAGAGTGATGTTTGAGACTAACTCAGGGCTGACCGACACAGTGGAAGATATAATGACCGTAGAGATTAACTTGATCAACATAATTCTCTTGAACATGGAATGGCATGACTTGGCAGCATGGACATAACGAGATTAACACTTATACATAATGTAACTAATGATAGATGCATTCTTTGGATGACTAAAAGGAGTAAAATGACTCAAAGAATTGGTGAGACTTGAAGACAAGCAGATTATCTAAGTGGTTCAAAATGAAATGAAAATGAGTGCCATGTTCATGAGCGACTACATACTGATTGATGAGTACCTCTTTCCTTATTCCCCATCATGATTGATGAGTACCTCTTTGTTTATTAACGAGCTTGAGTAGGGTAATAGATGCTCAGTATAGATCATCCTTAGGACGAGTCCAATCTCATATTTTTAACGAACCTGATATAGGATGGGTTCGTCCATAAAAGGGCCCTTCAATGTCATATTTTAACGAGTCCAACGAAGGTAAACTCGGCGTCATTTCATGTTTAGAGAGTCTGAAAGGAATAAAGAAGACTTCGATGAGTACTTTTTCGTAAATTTTAGTCTCCTCGGCCGAAAAAGGATAAAACAATATGAGAGAGAACTCTTCTAGCCATGATTAACTAGAGTGATCATTTTTTGTAAATAGTCTTGCTAGTCCGAAAAAGGGGTAAACTATCACCAGAAAGACGACCTTTCTAATACTTTTACAAGCGTGAAAGAATCAAGTTTGCTTGACGATATTTTCTTATTTAGGGAGTCTCAAAAGAGCTTAAAGGAGAACTCTAGGGGGGTTCCTCGGTGACCTATGCTCATGAATTTACGAGCACAAGAAGGAACAAAGACTTAACTCAATACCTTTAATGCATAATTTTAGCAAGCGTGATAATGGTATAAAAAACGCTCAACGACGTTTTCACACTTGATAAGGAGTATGAAAAGTCAACGATGGTTACCAACATAGTCAAAACACCACTTTCCTCTATCTGCAAGCTGCTACAGGAACCAAGTTAGGATCCATCATAAGGTTTTAAAACATAAAAATGAAATTAACTATAGTAAAAAACCCATAAAATACTAAAAATTAAAAAGGGAATATTCTGTTTTTATATAAAAAGGGTGAATGGTAAAAATTCTTTACCATTTCATTTTTTTCCAAGTTGAATAGTGAAAAAACCTCTTTGGAGCTCAATCTCTCGGCGGCGATTGTGGGAGCCTCGGTCAGTCATTTAGCCTCCAGTTACTGCCAGGTAATCCTAGATCTCATCCTCTATGTTTTGATGGTTTAAATTTTTTATTTTAATGCAATTTTTTTGGGTTTTCAAGATCATTTTGGAGGGGAAATTGTGCGCCTTGGGTGACGCGCTTGCCCCTTTTGAGAAGTGTGTCACTAAGGGTATGATGCACCTTCCCTATGGGAAAATCATGTCATTGACGCCCTGTCTACAAAGGCGGGGTGCGTTGGTGCAATTCGACCCACAAAATTGAGGATAGGGCCCAAAAGACAAAACTTGAAGCATTGGGAAGGACCTAATGCTCAGTATATTGATTTTTATGTAGGTCTTAGCCATCAAAATGGTGCAGTGAAAAGAATGTGAGCATGAATTAGAAGATGCACAAGCCAAAAATGATCCTAACTCCATCAGTGCTTTGAGGGGGTGTGGATTGCTCAAATTATTCCACGTCCAAGGAATGAGGGCCCAAATACAGTTACTAGACTACTTGATTCAGTTATGGGACCCGGATCAACAATACTTTAGGGTAGGGACTCATATCCTCACTTTGGATGTCGAGGACATCTATTTCTTGACAGGATTGTCTAGGAGAGGGTATTCAGTATCATTATCTAGACCCAGGGGCAGTGGTTGGTCCACTGAGGACCTTATCGCACAGTTCTGTACTCTGGGCATGGAAATGTTAGGTGGTAAAATCCCCATAAAAAATGTACGGGACCGTCCTTTGAGTATTGTGCTATTTTACATCGAGCGGGTGGCGGGAAGTGCAGCTACACATCAGACCACCAGGGCCCATATGCTATATTCCATAGAGTGCATGGCACCCACTGTGTTTAACTGGTGCGAGGGGATCCTTGCGAACCTAAAATATCAACTAACCAAGTGTCATAGAGGGGAGTTGAAACAGTTTGGGTATGGTTCCATCATCATCTCCTTCTTCCTGGAAATGGTTCCACTTCTTTGTCCATGGGTTGAGCTTGATGATCTCGATCCATGAGATCCGTGTATGTAGAGGTGGTCCGAGGTAATGGCTCGCCATGGTGGAAGTGGACCTATGATTACATACGGGCTAACCTTCTTCGGGTGGTTACCCGGGAAACTCCTCATGGTTGAGGATTATGCTTATGCAGGTGCGGATTTCAGAGGAGATCCTGATTTGGATCTTCTATAGGGAGAGATCGGTAAGAAAGAAAATCTTTTTTTATGATTTTTCATTTTTTTTGTATAGTACTAATATGTCATATATTGACTATACACATATTATCCCATCAAGACCGACGAGTTACTCTCCCATCGAGAGATGAGGAGTAGTTCAGGAGATGGCGGAAGTCCATCAAGAGGCCATAGAGGATCTTGATGATCTAGAGGAGAACCTCCAGTGGTTGACCACTGATATCCTATATATTTCCATAGATGATATTCCTTGGCATTACCATTGTAGGACAACTGGAGTCTCGAGATGCTTTGGTCGGTTCCTCCATTGGGTGGCTAGGGCCATTATATGCTATCACAAGCATCCTTTGGGATAGGATGTATATATGATGATGTATTGAAAGACATAGGATTCATATTTTGTATATGTGACCTACTGAAATCTTATGAGCTTCAGATTTGTATCAATACCCTTTTTGTACAACATTTTTGCCGGACATGATATATATATATATATATATATATATGACATTATCTAGCAGTTTTATAAATGTGTTTTTATGATGGATTTTGGATCTTATGCATGTTTTCCTATACACTATGAGTAGTTTAGATGTTATGTTTATTTATGCATCCTTGATAAAAATGTTTATGAATGTGTAATATCCTGATCTAACACAAAATTAGCCAAGGAATCGGCAACTGTATTCAAACTTCTTGGAAAGTGTAGGTATTGATGGACTCAAAAGACCTTTCCAAGAGGTGTACCCGTCGAAAGAAGCGGAGTAATATAGGGTCATGGATAACATAGACACGGTTCAAATGAGAGACCACTAGTTGAGAATCGAGGTAGATAACAATATAGTCCACATCGAGGGAAAAAACGTTGGTTAATAATCCGATCACCGCTTGATATTCAATGACGTTATTGGTTGCAGGACCTAGGCAAATTCCTCCTGAGATTATCAGTTCACCAGAGGAATAGAGTACCCATGTTGCCGAGGTGAGGATGCGGGTGTGCTGGCCAACGTCGTCTGCAAATATATAGCAAGTTTCCATCTACACATCTAGGCAGAACATGTTATAAGCAAAAATTGAGATAAGATCCTAGCACAATAAAAGAAAGTGTCAAACCAAACACAAACACATGTCATGTACAATATATACAAAATACTAATGCAAGATAAATCAAGCATAGTATCACTTTAGGTAGAGCCCGTTGTGGGGTCCCCCCAAGGATATTCTATCATAATAAACCAAATTGTAAGCTCCCTTTCCCAAAAAACGTTTTACTATATATGAGCCATGCCACATGGACTCAAGTTTTCCTACCCCAAGCTTATCATGTTTTTGATAGTAGGTAAGGAACAAATCACCCTCGTCGAAGATACAGGGTTTCATGGATTTATCATACTGGGCCTTGATGCGTTTCTTATGCACGTCGTTGGCTAGAGCTGCATCATGGCGGGTTTCATCAAGTTTTTCCAAGTGTAAGAATAGTTCTTCCTCGATAGTTGTGTTCAGTAAAATTTCAACAGCTAGTTTTAAATACAGAATTTCTCACTCAATAGGAAATACTGCCTCTAGTCCATACACCAAATGGAAATGTGTGAAACCAGTGGCAGTTTTGATGGAATTCTAGTATGCCCAAATGGATGAAAAAACCATCACATGCAATTTTGACTTGTGTGTGCCCACCATGCGCTGAATCATGGTTTTCAAGACCTTGTTAATGGCCTATACTTTTCCATTTGATTGAGGATAGTAGGGGGTGTAGGGGGTTGATTTTTCATTCTGAAAACCCAACTTGGCACTTAGTTCATCCACCATCTTGTTTTGGAAATGTGATCCGTGATCGGTGACGATGGCTTGAGGGACTTCAAATCTAGAAATGATGTGATTGAACATAAAGAGTGCGGCAGTTTCGTCGTCTTCCTTGTATGTAGGCATAGCCTCGACCCATTTGGTAAAGTAGTATACTCCGACAATGATATAACCATGCCCCCTGGATGAGGTAGGCTTACAATGCATGAATTCAATGCCCCATTTTGCAAAGGGGCCTACAACGATAACTAGATGTAGTGGGGTTGGATGTGAGCGCCTTTTATAATGAAAAAAGATGGCAAGGAGGACACTTCTTGACCAATTCCATACAACCTTTGAAAATGGATGTCCAGTATTATCCAGCATGTAATATTTTATGGACAATAGCCAACCCAGAAAGATGACCACCACATGCCCTGAGTGGCAATCATTTAGGACATGATCGGCTTCCTCGTGGGTTAAACATTAGGATGGAATCAATACCACAACGGTATAGTGTATCATCGATGATCAAGTAATATTTCGCGTGGTGACAGATATAGTGGCATTCATCACGGGATAAATGAGGACCAAAGCGTTGCTTTTTGAGATACAATGTGATATCTCTGTACCAAGGGTCAGAAGTACTAATAAAAAACAATGACTCATCTGGGAGAGAGTTAATGGGCTCAGATTCTTGATCAGTACGGGGAAGATCACAAATGAGCTATGCAAATACCAAGGAATTTTTGGATTTGGCCTTTTCAAACTGGAGACTAAATTCTTGGATAATCACAATCCAACGCGAATATTTCTCCCCTAATACTTGATGTGTGAGAATATGGTACATAGGGTTAGAATTGACGATAATTGTAGTAGTGTGGAGTAGGCTATAGTGACAGAACTTTTGAACAGCAATGACTACAACCATAGCTAACTTATCTACATTGGAATAACGAGTTTTGAAGTCGATGAGACCCTTACTAAGGTAGTATATCACATGTTCCTGTGTGTTGCTATCTTCCTGTACTAAAACCATAGCGATGGTTGAAGTAGAGGTAACAAGATAAAGGATGTAATCCTTGGTGTAATTGGTAGTTTGTAACATAGGCGCATGGGTAATAGCGTACTTGAGATTGTCAAAGGCTTGTTGGGTGTAGTCATCCCAAATAAAAGGGGACGTCCTTCTTTAATAGTTGCATGTAACCCTTTGTTTTCTGTACAAAATTACAGACGAAACGACGCAGGTAGTTTTCCTTCCCCTGCAAACTTTGAAGTTCTGTAATATCGGTGAATGGGGGTAGGGAAACAATGGCCTCTACCTTGAGGGTATCAATGCAGATCCCAAATTCTTTGGAAATGATGAATCCAAGGCTGCATCTAGACTCCACACAGAATATGTACTTATGGGGATTTAAACAGATATTGTACCGTCGACATCTGAGAAACACAGCCATCATATGATCGATGTGGAATTCGCAACGATTTGAATGAGCGGGTAGATCGTTGAGGTAATGTTCCACAAAATCCTTTACATCGTGAAATGCATACGACATGGCCCACTGGAATGTGGCACTAGCATTTTTAAGGCCAAAAGGTAGTTTGCGATATGCAAATATACACCATGGGCAGATGAAAGCATTTTTGTGTTAGTCGGTTGGGTGGATCTCAATCTGATTATAGCTAGAAAATCCATCCATAAATGAAAAGTTGACACTTCTGGTGCAGTTGCCAATAATTTGGTCGATAAACGGGGGTAGGGTAATTGTCCTTAGGAAAAGACTTATTCAGGTCCCTGTAATCAACACAAACTTTGATGGTTCCTTGTTTCTTCATAATCGTTACGACATTGGAGACCCAATCTGTTAAGGGAACAAGATAAATGAACCCAGCTTTCAACAAATTTTCAATCTCTGCTTTAATAGCTGCAGTCTTCCTAGGGTGCACTGGACGAAGTTTTTTCCAGACAGGTTTTGCATCGGGATATGTTTGGATTTCATGCATAATAATAGCCTAATCAACCCGGGCATTTCCTGGTAGCTCCATGCAAATACATCATGGAAATGTTTAAACAAAGCTGTAAATGTCTTGATTTCATCGGGAGAACAAGTTTGGCCTATGTGAATATGTTCCACGATTCCTGGTTTTATGGAGATGTCTAAAGTGATGGTAGGTGTGATGTTTTCCAAATTCCCCTTAGTTACCGAATCCTGTGTAAGAATAGGAGATTGAGGGTGAAAAAATACATCTGGTGAAACAATAGTATGAATTGCGGTCTCTACCATGTCAAGAGGCAGAAGGAAGGACGATCGATAATGAAGATCTTCCCATGGAGGCTCATCCAGGCTCATAATATCCATGATCGATTCATCAGAGTGAAAATTATGGAGTAGACGATCAAGTGATGATAGGGATGAGTTCCGTTGGGGTGGCCGAGAACCTGAAGTAGATGCCACTAAAGAGTGAGAATATGATAAATCAAATGCTAACTGGATGGACTCATAAGTGGCTTCAGTGGGGGTGAGAGGCATCACATCTCCAATCAAATACATATGATTAAGATCGGGCACAATCCATTGGTCTGTTGAGTTGGAGGAGGATGGGATCATAGAGGAGATCATGTTCACTATGGAAACATGTGATGGGGGATCTGGTGTTGGGAAGACTCCCATCAGGGATGAGCCTTTTAGGATTCCTACCCCCACACTCTCATATATTTTTGCGAGGAGTGTCCCAAGAGAGGGATTTTATCCGCGGGATGAGTAGTGGTGTCCGGTCTACAAAAATCTAACTGGTACATATTGACAATTCTCCCATGATGGGGAAATTGCATGATGCGGAAGACAGATGAGGAGACCGCAGTCATGGCATAAAACCAATTTCAACCAAGTAACAAATTATAATCCAATGGGGCGGTGACTACTTCCACATTAATGGAAACAATATTACCTCCCAAATCTACGACTAAGGATTGTAACATCCTATGGGATTAAAATACACTGTCGTCAAATTCCTTCAAGGTAGTGGGGGAACGATTCAACTTGGGAAAGCCGATGGCTCTCCAGCAAGATAGAAAAATAACTAAAGTAGATGCTCCTTCGTCTAAAGCAGTACGATGGATACTTTTCCCAGAAACATTGGTAACGATTTGAAACGTTAATTGATGGGAAAGCCTCAACTTAAAATACTCTAATTTGAACATAATAATGTTGGAGGAATCACGATCTACTAATCCTATAGCAGATAGTATAGTCTTATGTTGATTGGGAAAATTTTGTAAGAATTCTAATGTTGACATAGCACAAGGGGAATGTGCTATATATTTTATGATATTGTAGTTTTAAGCGGCATGGGAATTAGGGTTGAAAATGGATTTTCGAATTGTGCTCTTTGGCGGACGCAATAACGTATTTGGTAAAGGTTTCTTGATGGTTAGGGGACCTTAAGGTGTAGGGGCATTGGATGTAGATGGGGAGTATTTTTCAGTATGACCTCCGTTAGATTCCTTATTGGGAATAGAGTCGTATGTACGTGACCTGGTAGATAAGTTGACCGTTTCACTGTGCATCATGAGGACATGAGCGGTTGTGGACAGTTCTCCTTGAGAAGGAGGTGGTGGTTGTGTAAATATTTGTTGTTGTTGTGTGGGGAAGGAATCTGTTATAACTGTGGGTGTGGGGTTTCCCTTGATAAAATTTTGGAATTCTTCACAATGTGGACATTCTTTCGTGAAGTGATAGTCACCACATAGTAAACTAGCATATTTGACCTTCCATTTATGTTTTGTGTCATCAGGATTATTTTTGGGCTCCTGCTAGTTAGAATATTTCTTGGATTTTCCTTTGTTCTTATTCTTACCACTAGATTTCTAAGGTGAAGCAGATTGGACTGAATTCACCTCCGTAGTGGAAGAAGGTCTGAGTGAGCAATAGGTTTTGTTACTAGCCTGTGACGGGAGTGGAGTTGAACCAAGGTGGTCAGGGATCCACATGATTGAGTAGCAGGTTGATTATGAACAAAACCAATGATACCAAAGGCGTGTGGTCCCATAGGAGGTTGTGTTGGGTCGTGTGTAGGGAATGGGGCATTAGGAATAATGTCATATAATGTGCATGATTGGGAATAGAATAAGTCTAGGTACTGAGCACGTGAGATGGCTTGTTCTTCTGTAACGACCCCTCCAATAGAAACATCTTTAGCTATGATGGGTAATAAATATTTTGTGAAATAATCAGTGAGTAGTTGATCCAGAATGGAGGCTTTAATGAGGTGATGTATCCTTCTCCACTCATGAATATGATCATAAATGTGAGTGAAGTTTGATTGTCGAAGGGATGTCAAAATATCCGTGCCAGTTTCATAGCAGATCGGTAGTTGAAAATGAGTCAAACAAGCCATAGCTAAATATCTAAAATCGACGAAAGAGTGTGGTGATAGATCAATGTACCAATTTGTGGTAGTATGAGTAAGGTTTCGTTGAAAAATCCTCAGACGGATAAAATCATATATTAAGGAATTAGAGGAGCACAACAAATGATAATTCATTACGTGGTTCTTAGGATCCTCACTGAGTTTGTCGTCAAATTTAGGGATGTTTGAGGGTAACTTCACAGGAATAGTTGGCCAATTTATACCATGTTGGATGGGATCATTGCTCAAACAAGGAAAATCCGGTAGATCTAACGTATCCAGAAATGGTAACTATCAGTTTGGCTATGGATACTAGTAATATTGATAAGGAATCTGGGTACCAGTAGGACCATGAATCGAATGATCATAAGGTCCTCCCATAAAGCATTGGCCATATGGAGGTGGTCCTACTTGATTAGGACGTGTACCTGAAGGGGGTGTTGGAGAGAACTTCCGCAGCATTTAGGAAGCTGCTAATTTTGGGAAGGATAACTAATTTTGGAGAGAAAGTACCAATTTTGGCGGAAAGACAAAGATATCGCCGTAGCGTAAATTCCGGCGGGAATCACGGCGATAGGTACAGAAAAGTTAAGCAGATGGTACAAAGAAGAGGCCGAAGGGAGAGCTCAACCACCGCAATAAAGGCGCCGAAGATGAAGAGAGGGCTCAGCTACCCTCATTAAAGAAGAAGGACTACAGTCAGCGTTGCTTGAACCAAGAAGAAGCGACGGGCCGATGCATTAAAGACTAAGGACTACAGGAAGCGGCGACAAGACAGAAGGCGGCCATGGAAGTACAGCCAGTTGACTGTAAGTGGTTAGGGTTGAGTCACTGTTGGGATAAGGCCCACAGTTTTGTAACTACGATGAGACCTTCGGGCCATCTATATATAGGAGTCTTTTTATATGATAAGGGGTTGGCCACTTAGTGATAGAGACATCAGGTAGAGGCTAGCCAAGTCTTTTGTAGTTGCAGAGTCTGGACATCCCTGAGAGAACATAGGGCTGACCTGTTGAGAGATAGTGCAATCCGCAGGGATTGTGGAAGAGAAAAGCGGTCTATAGAGAAGGGCTCCCACTGGGGTGGAGTTTCCCAGAAGACCCTTGTTGTAAAGAGTGGAACTGAACTGTGTTTATTCTTCAGAGTTGTAAACAAGAACCGCAGTTCCCCTGGGCGCAGTTTCGCCCTGGGAATAGCAGCGTGCTTATCTAAGTTGCACTATTGTATTTGTGTAGCTACTGCTTTCATTCACTTGTCTGTGTTATATATGAATGCTTCATTCTGATTATAAGTAATGTATATGGTCGTCAGTTCAACTTCTGAGTGATGTATAACTATTGTGATAATCATAGCTAACCTCATAGCAAACTAGATAATTGCTGACAGAAGATAATGTGCGAGTACGAACTGAATGTAAGTCGTGAATGGTCTGCTTAGATATTGATCAAAGTGATATTCTACTTAGTTACGTTGTTGCGAGATATCAAGGATCAGATCCATTAGCAAGGGCTATGCTTGGAGACTGAATGTGTTGCTAACTGCAGTACCAAGATAAGGATAGCTAAGACCACCCATGAATCCAGGAAGCGGTTAAAGTTCACTTACCGCAGGAACTAGAAGGGGGAGATACTGCGCCCATGATACTGTAGGTATCGCTAGACGGGTCACATAAGGGGAAGACTTATCGCATCCCCTGCGTAATGCGATAAGACAAAGGCGTAGCCCGAGTAAAGGAATGAGATAGACAGCTTCTGCGAAAGGGGTTAAGGTGGGTTTGAGCACCCTGGATGCCTCGGAACTTGGCTGAGGACACTTGAGTCTTCTGCCTCCCATTAGAATCACTTCGGGTGAGACCTCAGGTCGCTTCTGCGACCTGTTGCCGAAAGGGCCAGTGAGCTAAGGGTTCTGTTGGTCTAAAAGATTACCGCACGCCCGGGTCTGTCTAAGAGGAACAAAAGATCAACAAATGGTTCCGTTGCCGGTTTGAACACATTGAGCTGATGTTCTGTTGGCATCCTACCAAGCAAGAACTTAACCAGTTGGTTGAGTCAAAAGAAAGAGAGTTTGCTGCAAAAGAAAACAAGAATCCCAGACTGAGCACTGAGGCTTGGCTACAGAAGCACATTTTTACAGATCTCCATGAGGTATTCTTCGTAACTTATGCTATTGAGTTATATGGTTGGTTATCAACGCTTGCTGACAACAGCGGTGTCAAGAAGAATCGAGAAGTTGTCTGGACAGCAGAGCTGATTCAGACCGTGAAAGGTGTCGATAACCCCATCTCACGCGCAGTAGACTTCTGGCTTGCGAGTCTGCTGGAAGGCTTCATCACAGAGTTCGCGGTCGATCAGAGAAAGAGTTTCAGCGCAGCAGAACGGTACTTCTTCAAGGGTTATCGCGGTAAGTACCTAAATTCTCTAAGTCTGTCCATTAAGCAATTACTATATGAAAAAGGAGTACTGGATATACTCTCAGATGAATAGTAGCATGATATTGTAATGTCAGTAGACTCTGAAAGTGATTACGAGTATCTTGGACATACACGTAGTGGTAAAAGATATAGAGTCAACGATTCATCTTCTTCTGAAGAAGACAGCTCAGATCACCCGAGACAGCAGATTCAGAACCCTAGGACTCCTCAAAAGCCAGTCGGAACTCAGAATAATCCCGCAGGAACCCCATCCAGTAGCTCTTACACAGCGAATACTACCGCTTCACCCTCCACATCTACACAGCCGAGTGGTAGTCATACAGCAAACCAGAACCCACCATCTAGAAACAGAATGGGAGATGATATGAAGCTACCAACATTCAAAGGTAGAGGGTCGGAGGACCCTGAGCAACACTGGTTCTTATGCGAAGCCATATGGACCATTAAGCAAATACAAGATGATAATGTCAAGCTTGTCCAGCTGGCCACCACATTTAGAGAAAGAGCATTAACTTGGTATATGAAGTATACCACTGGCCATAACAGAACGCTTGCACAGGTTAGAACTGCTATGATTAAAGAGTTTAGAAAACCTAAATCCGAGTCACAATGCATAGCAGAACTTAAAGATATTAAACAATTGCCTACGGAGACAGTTTGGGATTTTGACCAGAGATTCAAGACCCTCATCGATCAGGTAAGCTTTGAGCTTGCGCCTCAACAGCATAAAGAATGGTTTATCGCAGCAATAGTACCACACATCAGACTTCCGCTAATGCAACAGAAATTAAATACACAAGATGAAGCATTAGAAATGGCAATGAAACTAGAGGCTTCACCTCTAGCAGAAACTAGCACCGGTATCACTAATCTGCAAAATCAGCTAGCTAACCTCACCTTACAGCTGCATGAAATTAAGAAAGGAAAGGAGGTTGCGCATGAAATTTGGTGTACTAAGTGTAAAGCGCAGGGACACAGTAAGGATAACTGCCCTGTCTTTGCTGACTATATCGCCAGTGGAGCTCCTAACCCGTTGATGCAGAACCAGGGGCCATGGTGCGAGATTTGTAGAACCAGAGGACACAGTCCTCAGGAATGCCCTCTCCTTCAGAAATATGTGCAGACACCAAAGAACCTATATTGCAATTTCTGTAAATCTGTGGGACATGACGAAAACAACTGTAGAGCTTATGAGTTAATGATAGAAAGGAAGCATGACCTCTACAGAGTTCAGTCAGAAGCATCCGGACCAGCAGTACGTGCACAAACTGATCCGAATCAGGGAGGCCGTGGAGGAAATTTCAGAGGCCGAGGACGCGGAGGAGGCTATGAACCTGGCCGTGGCCGTGGAACTATCACCTGTTATAACTGTGGAGGCACAGGACATTACGCTAGGGACTGTCAGAACCCTACTACAACGTGCAAGTATTGTAAATCTTATGACCACACAATAGAGGAATGTCCCATACTGATAGCTAAGATCAAGGACGCCAAGCCAGCACCTAATCAGACTATCCAGTTTATCGCTGCTGAGCAGAACGAAACCGAACCACGGGTCAATATTGTAACTCGCAGTGGTCTCTCCACAAGCAACATATCGCAGGACGTGGAAAAAACGACAGGAACGCAGTGGGTGCGCAAAGCTCCAGGAAAACCTATCCCACTTGATCTACAGAAGAATAAGGAGGCATTTCAACAAACTAAGACTTCCTTTGCTGAACAGACACCGTCCAGATCACTATTAATACCATCTCAGGGTATACCACGGAAACCACCGCAGGATGTTAGTACTGCGCAGATACCACAGGCTAGCACATCTGGAAGATGTGACGAAGAGGAATTGACAGGGAGTGTACAGTCCTTCTTGCAGAGCTGTTTGAAACTTCTAAGAAATGGGAAAGCTGTAGAGGAACTTCAGAAAGTCATTGACCAATGTCAACAGAGCCCTTCTGTGAGCAATACACAGCGCACCATTCACCATATAATGAGCCATACAAGGACAGGAAGAGAGATGAGGCTCACAGCGCAGATCGGACTATTTGAAATGGATGAGGTTATCCTAGACTTAGGATCAGAAGTAAATGTCTTGACTAAGCAGACATGGGAACAGATGGGAAGTCCAAAACTAAGCAGATCCCCTATCCATCTTAGACTAGCTAATCAGCAGAGAATATCACCGATGGGTCGCCTATCGCATGTCCCAGTGGACATCGACGGAGTTCACACTTATGCCGACTTTGAGATCATAGAAATTATTGGTGACACCAAACCCTATCCAGCTCTATTAGGTATTGATTGGGCTTTTGATAACAAGGCTGTTATCAACTTAAAGAAAAGGCAGATGACATTTGAAGATGCTCAAGTCCGGGTTATCGCACCCTTAGACCCTTTACAGGGTCCTCGCTACATTGAGCCAATCAAAGCAGAAGAGGAGGTGCATAACATGGAAAACTTGTACCAAATGACTTCTAATCAGACAGACTACATTGACCCTACGGCTGATGGACATATTAGCTGGAGATGTGATAGTTCATGCACATCAGATTCAGATGTTGGCTTAGAGAATTGGCAAAATAGACTCCACGAAGTTTCTATCCGCAGATGCGCATTCATGACTAAATCACTGCGATGGATTGGGACAGAAAACAGGTATATTCCAACTTTTGATGGATTAGCAGATGTCAATGATTTTTTGCAGCAGTTTGAACAAGAGATTCCTCAAGAGCAGAGGATGGAGGTTTTTGACCTTGCAGTTCGAGCCACACCTGCAAGATGGTGGTACACACACAAGGAACATATCGCATCATGGTATGATTGTAAGAGATTGATGCGCATTAGATTCTCTAAAGAAAAAGACTGTACACAGCGGAAATATACAGGGGAGAGTGATCCCAGAACACACATTATGAACTGTGAACAGAGTTGGCTAGAAATTCCAGCAGAAGAATGGGTTCATTTGTTTATCCACACACTGGATACAGTTCCACGAAACTGGTATACAGAAACAGAGCTAAGAAAAGGAACTATCTCATGGCCGATAATGATCGAAAACTTTTTGGTCACGTTCAGTTTCGAATCTGAGCATCCAAGTATTGATCGGGCCTTGAAGATCATAAAGACTAAAATATTTGAGGATTGCCCATTACCAGCGGATTCGCAACCCGAGTGGGCTATTCAGATGGAACATGCACTGGAATGTTACAACTGCGCACAAGACTCAAGCGATGAGGATGAAGATCCTCGCAGTATCAATATCGCAGAAACAGAAGGTACGCGTGAAGTTGAAGGTCCACACTTAGAAATCCCAGCTGTAACAGAACCAATCAAGATTAGAAAGAGCAATATTGGCACAGAAACAGACCCTAAGTTTGCCTCTATTGGAGATTATTGGGATGATGAGACAATTGGCCAAATCACAGACCTATTACACGAGTATCAGGACCTATTTCCTACCAACTTTACAGAAATGAAGGGAATAGTGGGTGACCTCGGAGTCATGAGAATACCGCTTAAGGAGGACGCTAAGCCGGTTAAGCAACGCCCATACAGGTTGAATCCGCGGTATAAAGCAAAAGTAAAAGATGAAATAGATAAGATGCTAGCAGTAGGCATCATTGAACCTGTTGAAGAAAGTGAGTGGGTTAGTCCCATGGTAGTACAAGAAAAGAAAACAAAAGGAGACATCAGGATCTGTGTCGACTTGCGCAAACTGAATGATGCATCGCTGCATGACCCATTTCCGACACCATTCACTGATGAAGTCTTAGACAATGTTGGAGGACAAGAAATCTATTCATTTACTGATGGCTTTTCAGGCTATCACCAGATAAGAATCCATCCAGACGACAGGCACAAGACCACATTTGCGACAGAATGGGGCTCCTTTCAGTATACGGTAATGCCCTTTGGTCTTAAAAATGCCCCAGCAATTTTTTCTAGAGTAGTTGTTGCTGTCTTTAAGGAATACATCCATCAATTTCTAGAAGTTTATTTTGATGATTGGACTGTATTTGGACTAGTCAAGAAGCACATAGGAAACCTGCGATTAATGTTTGAAAAATGTAGACAGCACCAGATTTCCCTTAACTTAAAAAAATGTATATTTTGTGCGCCTTTTGGTACGTTGTCGGGTCACATTGTGTGCAGACAAGGCTTGATGGTAGATCCTGCGAAGATCGCCATCATTGTCAATTTACCAGCACCTAACTCAGTAAAGCAGCTGAGAACTACACTTGGTCATACCGGGTATTACAAAAAGTTTATCAAAGGTTATGCCAAGATTACTGCACCAATGGAGAAATTATTGAAGAAGGATATCAAATTCCAGGGGAATGAGGAATGTCAGAAGAGCCTTGACGCCCTAAAAGAAAAAATGGTTACAGCACCTATTCTGGTATTTCCAGATTGGAACAAGCCTTTTCATGTTCACGTGGATGCATCTGGCATCGCACTGGGCATTATTCTCATGCAACCAGGCGAAGGGGGTATTGACCACCCTATCGCATATTCGAGCAGGAGACTATCGACAGCTGAGAAGAATTACACCATCACAGAGAGAGAAGGGTTAGCAATGGTGTATGCTTTACAGAAATTTCGGCACTACCTGTTGGGTGCCCCGTTCAAGATGTTCACCGACCATTCTGCATTAAAGTACTTGGTCAATAAACCAGTGTTAGGGGGAAGAATATGCAGATGGCTATTGTTGTTCCAGGAATATGATTTCGAAATCATTGTTAAGCCAGGAAGACTAAATGCAGGACCTGATCACCTGTCAAGGCTAGACTCAGGTGAAGAACCAAGTAATTTAGAGGACAACTTGTCGGATGCGCAATTGTTCTCCATTCAGGTCGCGGATGAATATTATGGAGACATAATTCAATTCCTTACTACAGGGTGGGCACCACCTGAGTTTACCAAGCAACAAAAGAAACAATTAGTGGTGAAAGCAGCAGACTTCACCCTGATTGCAGGACACCTCTATAAGTTAGGACCAGATGAAATCTTGCGCAGATGCGTTATGCCCCACGAGAAACAGACCATTCTTAAGGAAGCACATTCGGGCATCGCAGGAGGCCATTTCGCAGGGAAGCCGACTGCTCAGAAGATCCTAGCAGCCGGACTATGGTGGCCTACATTACATAAAGACAGTAAAGAGTTTTGCAGATCATGCGATATCTGCCAAAGGACAGGAAAGCCCTCCAGAAGAGATGAAATGCCGTTGCGACCACAGATAACGCTACGCGCATTCGATAAGTGGGCCATAGACTTCGTGGGTCCTATTAACCCCCCAGGAAAACGAACTGGTGCGAGATATATAATTACAGCAACAGAATACCTCACCAGGTGGGCTGAGGCAAAACCAGTCAGGAATTGTGATGCTGCTACAGCAGCACAATTTATTTTTGAAAACATCATCACTAGATTTGGATGCCCAGTGACTTTGATGAGTGATCAAGGCACACATTTTTTGAATAGCACCATAGAAGCCTTGACAGAGGAATTTGAAATACAGCACCATAAGAGTACACCTTACCACCCTCAAGCTAATGGTACGGTGGAAGCTTTCAATAAGATATTAGAACATGCTCTTACAAAGATTTGTAACAGTCAAAGGGATGACTGGGACCTCAGAGTTAATGTTGTATTATGGGCTTACAGGACCACGTGTAAGAAACTAACAGGGCACACACCTTTCAGCCTGGTATATGGACAAGAGGCTGTTATGCCTATGGAATACATCTTACCCAGCCTAAGGATTGCTCAGCTTACAGAGATGGCTGATTCTGATACTTTAGAAGAGAGATTGGCACAGCTGCTCAATCTGGAGGAAGACAGATTTATCGCAAGATTCCATCAAAAAGTGCAGAAAGCACGAGAAAAAGCTTGGCATGATAGGCATATCAAGAACAAAACCTTTCAGCTTGGAGACTTGGTACTCCTTTATGACAGTAAGTTTATAAAGTTCCCTGGAAAATTCAAAACTCATTGGTTAGGACCATATCAAATCCAGCAAATAACAGATGGAGGTGCTATACAGCTTCGTACTATGAGTGGGGAGTTTCTTCCTACCCTGATCAATGGCAGTCGGCTTAAGCTGTATCGCGAAGGCCATGCCACCTCCTAGCCCTAGCCCAGAAAGGAAGCAAATGGTGCAGATGTTCAGTGTAGTTGAAATGAAGCATCGCACCCTAAGGAGTCTACACCGGGAAATAATTTAGGTAAGAATTCGCAGCCAGTTTTCCTGGTGGTTGCGATAATTTTGATATGAGGCGAGTTTTTGGCACTTTCCATCTCCAGACGATGCGATATCTTATCGCAGAGGACAGAAAACAGATTGATGCGATATCAAATTTTGAATTGATCAGAAGGCTAGTCACGTCGCCATCTGACAAGCATTAACTGCACGGCTGACAAGTATCTGTTGTACTAAGATTTGGCAGCAGTACGACGATTCTTCTAGATTTGGAAAATCCGATGCGACATCACTCCGGCGCACAGTTTCCCAGCAAAATTTCAAACGGCATTTGCAATAAATAGGCGCGGGGTGCTGTCTTGTCTATGCATTAAATACCACCAACGGGTCCAGTTACTGGTCCGTTGCCATTTTGAAATTCCGCCTTATGATAAATACACGTTCTATTCAAAGCACGGGGCTACTTAGTCATTTTCACCAAAAGAGTTGAGCGCAGCTGAGCCGAGCCAAGCGTATTCTTAGCAGAGTCTGAGCAGGGAAACCAGAAACAGTTGCAGACTCCGATTTGCATTAAGATTAGCAATCATAGGAAGTCCAGAGTACCACAGGGGAAGGCGCCCCGCGCCAGACGAGCCTCTCGAAGACGTGTTGCAGAGATTCCAAAGGGGTGGAATTGAGTGCGCTATGACTTCAGTTGTGGCGGAGAAAGGAAAGAAAATTGCTGCTGGCTCTTCGACCATACGCCAGTCGCCGAGAACCTTAGCTAATATGGAGCGTAGCGAGACCCTCAATAGCACAGAGTCAGAGGAACCGGAGCAGGAACTCCCGGAAGAAGTTACAGTCACTACCCTATACTTCCCACCAAGAGTAGAGAATGCGCCAGCCATTGTTCTTCCACGAGACTTTAAGTATGAACTCATACTCCCACCGCTGGATAACCGAGTGAAGGAAGAAGGTAACTTGTGGGGGAATATGCATGCTGTTAAGTTTACTGATTATAATCTGAGAGATTATACGCTGTACCCACAATTCCGCCGTGATCGTTATATGACGATTCAGAGGAACCCAAGGACACAGCACGATGAGTTCGTCCCCATGGACCATGTAAGCCATTTAGTACCGTCGGGACTGCTCAATCTCCTGGAGATCCCACACTTTGGACGGGGCCCGGAGGTCAATGCTGTGGTGCGGACGCTACTTTCATGTGTGCATGGTGGTTACTTATGGTTGGGTAACCGAATAGATGTTAATGTTGACCTCATTCACCGCATTACCGGTCTGTCGAAGACTGGTTTCGACCCACAGATAAATATTGATGGCGCCACAAAGGATACCAGGCTCTCAACCAAGCAGGTTGCGGAGTATAAACTGCAAAGAGGAGGTCGCGCCTACGATATCAATTCAATACAGGATGATGCCTTGCGGTTTACTGTTAGTCTGTTGGCAGGAAAACTCCTCCTCAAGGTGAGGCCGAAGGAGGTCACAGGCTCAGTTATCCGCCTCGCGATTGAAGTCATACAAGGTAAGCCTTACAACTGGAGCTTATTTTTGTTAAATAGTTTCTTTCAAGACTGTGCGCAGGCGCAGCAGGATCCACTTCACAGCTTCCACTTCTCGTGGTTGCTGATACTTATGGCTTTCATTGGATGGAAAGAGCCGCCCAATTCGCAGTTTCCACAACTGGCACCAGGGGCGTGCAGAGGGTCGAGGTACTCAAATCTTTGGGCGAGTAATCACCCAGAGAAGCACAAGAATAACGCAATGGTATTCCATGATTATTATACGCTATTGCTTGAATCCGTCGCAACGATTCCACGTGTCGACTCGCCGGTCGTTGATCTTTATCAGTCCAAGCTGGAATTTAAAGTCGACAGGGATAAAACCTACATCAGACCCAAAGGGTTCAGGAAACATAACGAATGGGCCCCCGGCCCATATCGCATGGAAATCCAGCAGGTTGAAGATACCATTAAGAATTGTTTTGATGAAGACATGAAACAAGCGTATGATGATTTATCCTCTGGCCTAGTTCCAGTTGATCCCCCAGCTGAGGATCCAGAAGATGTTCAGGAGGTAGATCCTAAAGACAAAGAGAAAGAACCAACAGGTTCTAAGAGAAAGGCTATTGAAGGCCCTTCTCCGGTGCGAGCAAAGAAGAAGAGAACAAAGGCGGTTACTTCCGATGAACCGCAGGCACCAATCATGACAGAGGAGGAGTATGACCTCATCGCCAGCCGAATACAGGAGAAGATGCGGGATAAATTCGCTGCGATTCAGTCATCGCAGGATCGTATGCGCATCAGCCTTGACAACAAATTGCGAGAATTGAAGGCAATAACTGAGAAGACTGCTTCCATGCAGATTCAGCCAGCTCCAACTACAGTCGCAGAAAGTTCGCAGCCCCCTTCACGGAGCAGAGAAGAAAGTACTGCAAGGGACCGCACGAACATTGTTCGTATACCGCTGGGAAGCATTAAGTTCCCTGTACCTATGGAAGTGCAGATGGTTCATCCTCTTGAGGTGAACCTACCAGAAGTACCTGTTGATCAGTTGTATGAAATTTTCCAGCAGATAGGCACGGAGCTGAGGCACAGAGAACAAGTCACATATGAGCAAAATGTTTTGCTGTCTAACGACAATGTGCAGCTCATTGCGCAGCATGAGGCAGAGAGTGCCCAGTTGACGCAATATGTTCAGCGAGAGCAGGATGTCTCTCTTGTTTTAAAGAATATCGCAGCAGAGCTTCCGCAGTGCGATATCAGGCCTGAGTTAGAAATAACTCAAAAGATCAGAAAAATAGCGGAAAGAGCAAAGGCTCTAGATGAAGAGAAGAAAAAGATGGAGGAAGAATACGAAGCAAGGATTGCTGTACTTAAAGCAAATAAGCCACCTACTCCAGAGGAAATCCAAGAAGCACGAGTGCAAGCTTTCAGAGTTGTACAGACACAGATGCACTGTCGGGTGGAAGCAGCAGAGGCCATCCTGGAGGATGCATCAAAGACATGGCTGGAGCTAGAGGAGCTCCCACAGAAAGCCGAGCTCGATCAGCACATTAAGCACTGTGAAGATGCGATAGCAAAAGCTGAAGAAGAATACAAGGGCTTGAGTGCTCTTGCGAAGATAAGAAAGAAAGGAGAAATCACACAAATTCAGCAGCAGGTGCAGAAATACAGAGCACAGCAGATCAACCTGGCTAACGAAGTTAGCCCGCATGAAAGCAAAGTCGCACATCTGGTTGATGAACTGGAGCAAAAGGTGAAAAGCTTCACCTCAAGTAAAGGAGTCATTGAGGGCACAGAGGACTCCTTGGTAACTGCTGAGCTGCTCAGCGCAGCGCAGGAAGAAGTAACACACATGGATGAAAGTATCAAAGCGCTTAAGGCACAATTCGCAGCAATCTCACGAGCAGCAAAGGATAAGCTTAGGCAGATGAATCAGGCTGTTGTTACGAGTGGCTCGGGGACGAGCCACAAGTAAGTGTTAGGGGATTTGTTGGAGAGAACTTCCGCAGCATTTAGGAAGCTGCTAATTTTGGGAAGGATAACTAATTTTGGAGAGAAAGTACCAATTTTGGCGGAAAGACAAAGATATCGCCGTAGCGTAAATTCCGGCGGGAATCACGGCGATAGGTACAGAAAAGTTAAGCAGATGGTACAAAGAAGAGGCCGAAGGGAGAGCTCAACCACCGCAATAAAGGAACCGAAGATGAAGAGAGGGCTCAGCTACCCTCATTAAAGAAGAAGGACTACAGTCAGCGTTGCTTGAACCAAGAAGAAGCGACGGGCCGATGCATTAAAGACTAAGGACTACAGGAAGCGGCGACAAGACAGAAGGTGGCCATGGAAGTACAGCCAGTTGACTGTAAGTGGTTAGGGTTGAGTCACTGTTGGGATAAGGCCCACAGTTTTGTAACTACGATGAGACCTTCAGGCCATCTATATATAGGAGTCTTTTTATATGATAAGGGGTTGGCCACTTAGTGATAGAGACATCAGGTAGAGGCTAGCCAAGTCTTTTGTAGTTGCAGAGTCTGGACATCCCTGAGAGAACATAGGGCTGACCTGTTGAGAGATAGTGCAATCCGCAGGGATTGTGGAAGAGAAAAGCGGTCTATAGAGAAGGGCTCCCACTGGGGTGGAGTTTCCCAGAAGACCCTTGTTGTAAAGAGTGGAACTGAACTGTGTTTATTCTTCAGAGTTGTAAACAAGAACCGAAGTTCCCCTGGGCGCAGTTTCGCCCTGGGAATAGCAGCGTGCTTATCTAAGTTGCACTATTGTATTTGTGTAGCTACTGCTTTCATTCACTTGTCTGTGTTATATATGAATGCTTCATTCTGATTATAAGTAATGTATATGGTCGTCAGTTCAACTTCTGAGTGATGTATAACTATTGTGATAATCATAGCTAACCTCATAGCAAACTAGATAATTGCTGACAGAAGATAATGTGCGAGTACGAACTGAATGTAAGTCGTGAATGGTCTGCTTAGATATTGATCAAAGTGATATTCTACTTAGTTACGTTGTTGCGAGATATCAAGGATCAGATCCATTAGCAAGGGCTATGCTTGGAGACTGAATGTGTTGCTAACTACAGTACCAAGATAAGGATAGCTAAGACCACCCATGAATCCAGGAAGCGGTTAAAGTTCACTTACCGCAGGAACTAGAAGGGGGAGATACTGTGCCCATGATACTGTAGGTATCGCTAGACGGGTCACATAAGGGGAAGACTTATCGCATCCCCTGCGTAATGCGATAAGACAAAGGCGTAGCCCGAGTAAAGGAATGAGATAGACAGCTTCTGCGAAAGGGGTTAAGGTGGGTTTGAGCACCCTGGATGCCTCGGAACTTGGCTGAGGACACTTGAGTCTTCTGCCTCCCATTAGAATCACTTCAGGTGAGACCTCAGGTCGCTTCTGCGACCTGTTGCCGAAAGGGCCAGTGAGCTAAGGGTTCTGTTGGTCTTAAAGATTACCGCACGCCCGGGTCTGTCTAAGAGGAACAAAAGATCAACAGGGGGTCCTCCTCTGGAGTGTGGAGGTCCTCCTCTGGAGTGTGGAGGTCCTCCTACGGAGTACGGTGGTCCTCCATGTGGTGGGGGTTGAGGTGGGACAGGTGGTTGGGGTGGTGGAGGGGGGGGTGGTCCGTCAGCTGGAGGCCCATTTGGTGGAACATTATGATTCCCCCATGGGGTGTTCATATTTTAGGGATAGGGTAATCCAAGAAAACAATTCCCTGGGTAGTTTTGACCTATTGCAATATTATGATTACCCGAGTATGTATGCCCCCATGGGGGTTGGGTCCAAGTAGATGGTCCCCCCCTTTGATGTGCCCATGCAGGTTGTCCCATGGATGGGAGTGAACATCCAACCATATTTTAGTTCATGTATGAAGGATATCCTCTGCTTACACTTTGTCCCCTAACTGGATGGTGCCCCCCAGTTAGATTTTCCCAACTAACTAGGGGTTGCCCCTCGGTTGAATATTGTCCACCAATTGGAGTATGCCCAATAAGCATATTTTTACCACTAGTTGTAGGTTGACCCATGATCATATGCTGACTACTAACTAGAGGGTATCCTTCGCTCGAATTTTGAGGTGGAGGTGGTGTTCATGTTACGAAGTTGATAGTATGAAGGTTTCCCTCCAGCCATTGGGGTCAAGTGAGGTGTAGAACTGGCTGAATGATCTGGAGGTGTACCAGATGGAAAGGATGGTTGGCCTGGTTCATAAGTGGCCATGATGGTGTTGATATTCTCAGTGAAGAGAAAGAAAAATAATGTATGGGGGAATGTTGTTCCGGGATTGGTACCTCCGGATTGGGTCGCAGAGGAAAACTATGACACCTAACCCGCTCACCAAGTGAGCGTAAAAGTTCGATGGTATCATAGACTGGTGAAATAATTTCGTTTTTGGGAATCCATAATGGAAGAAACAAGCATGGTGTATTTTCCACCATCGGAAGTGAACCAAAATCGAAAATATAATGGCCTAAGGAAGTCCCCGAAAATGATGCAGTTGGACCAAAATCGGTCGTTATCGGGTCATCTGGGGGTCAACTGAAAATCCAATCGGTGGCTCTGGGGAGACCTTCGAGCGAGTGATGAAAATATGTGCCATGCGGAGGGGGTTGTTCCACTAACAAAGGTCCCGTAGTATCAGCGATGGGTAGATTTATAGGAGGAGTGTAGTTTACTCCATGTTCAAGGGTAGTAATTCCCTGTTTGCATGATTCAAATGTTGTGGGTTGATCCATGCTTGCTCTTGATTTATCCTCCTGGATAAGGGGATATTCAGGTGGAAAATTTAATATTCTGCGGGATCTTCTTAAGGGCTACTCAGCCATGGTGGCTGATGTAGAGCTTCTCCTAAGAGTCTTATAAAAAATAAAAGCACACTTCAAGTCCTCCTCAAGCTCAAACCACAAGCAAACTTATGTGATAGGTGGGATTCAAAAGTATGGAACCTAACATGATTATCAAGGCATCGCAACTCACAATATACTACAGGGTCCAATAGTAATACTCATCCCAATTTTTCATAGCACTAACTAGGGAGGATTAGGACCATACCCATGACTGTATTACCCGACTACCTGGGAGTGTTGTTCTCGGTGTATTTCCACGCTAGGATGGCCAATGGTTAACTCAGATGGTTTTAGGAATCCTAGTGGGGTCTCTGGATATACTCAAGGTACGTGGGATCTCCAATCCATAGTAGTGTTGTCTAATGCACAACCGTTTGATGAACCTGCAACAATTAATTAATGAAAACACACGAGATAGAAGAAATAACAGAACTCAGAATCGCTTTTATTGATCGCAGGCCACTTCGAGGGGGCAACCTCCTTTGAGCAAGCTCAATACAAATAACTTCACGGTACCTTCATTTGTCTCAAAACAAACTTATATACTAAGTCTAGGGACCAATACCATGGGTCAATACCATATGTCAATACAAACCATGGGCTAATACAAACTATGGATCAACAATTACTACGTGACGACTTACAAAGCATATGCATCCAACAACAATAATACAAACTATGGATCAAAAAATAATACAGGACAACTTACAAAGCATATGCGTCCAACAACAATATACTAACAAAGTAAATAGAAGGGTTGACATGGGTTCCTAACATCCCCTCTCCCTTAGAAAAATATTTTTCCTCAAAGCTGTAGATGTGGAAATTGATGCAGAATCTGAAGGAGTGGTTCCCCTGTAGCATCCTCGGGTTGCATTCCGGGCCACTGACGCCTTTTGAGTTTCAAGAGGATTGCTTGGAAGGCTGTAGATGAAGAAGAACCATATCAGCTGCGTGAAAAGTGTGCTCTGAATGGTGCTGATTGACTTGTTGTTTCAGTCGAATTCTTGCCATGTGAAGATTTTCCTGCAGAATGAGAAGAATCTGATCACTGTTTAGAAGAACCGGGTCAATTTCCTGAACTGGGGAGCTGCTGAGGGTGTATGCAAGAATAACTGGAGGTTCCTGTCCATAGACTGCTTCATATGGTGTCCTTTTATACGTGGTATTGTACCACTGGAGCGCTTCTAGGAAATCCATAGAAATAGTTGTCCAAATATGTGTAGGGATGGGAAAGGGTTCGAGCAGTCCCGAAAGGAGTGTCGTTTCACCCTTGTTGACCTGGAAAGTATCACAGTCAACCACCATCTGTTGAATTGTCATTTTTAGTCCCTGCCAAAAGAAGTTACATTGTTCCTGGTCATACGTTTTGAGGAACCCAGAGTTCCCTGTCGATGAAGAAGCATGGAGTTCATAGAAGAGATAGCCCTGTTGAACAGATTGCAACCAATTTGGAACAAGCAGAGAAATAGCTGTAAGAGAAACTGGGTCATCAAATGTGCGAGAAGGAGAATCTGCCACCATATTGTCCTTACCCTTCTTGTAAGGGATCGCATAGTCATAACCCCTGAGTTGGATAACCAATTTCAGGTGTGCTGGGGAGGAGACCCGTTGTTCCAGTAAATTTTCCAAACTTTGGAGATCAGTCTTGATGCAGAAATAATTCCCTAATAGGGATGGTTGCCACTATGGTACTACATACAAAATAGCCATCATTTCCTGCTAAGATGTAGATGCAGTTAAATGCTTACCGGAAAGGTCTCTTGAAGGCAGCAAGCCCACTGGTGCAACAAAGACACCTGCATATCTATCCAAGGAAGTAGTGGAGACTGTTGATGGGTGCATCTGAATGGAATGGAGCTGAGCGATGACACCATGTGAATTCTTCTTAAGGATATTTTCTAGGCGATGTGAACTGATGATGCGGAGAGACCCTGGTTGTAAGCCCGTAAATTTGTGTTGTGTCCCATTGACTGAAAACTGCATCCAAAGTTCAGCAAAATCCCATAAGATGGGGCCAAGTGTGCGTAACCATTGAATGCCCAAAACCACATCACATCCACCTAAGGACAAGGAAAACATGTTAGAGCGCGAGTTATAATCTTCCAGAGAGATACACACATTGCTTTCCCTTGCAAGGTAAGGTGCCCCATTGGAAACCATGACTTCAAAGTTGGAGCAAGGATGGACAGAAAAATCAACTTGTTTGGTGATCCGGGGGTCAATGAAGTTATGAGTGCTACCAGAATCAATGAGTATTGTAAGAGGAAGCTTTTTGAAGTAACCCCTGACCTGCATTGTTTGGAGGGTGGTGACGCCGGATAAAGCATGGAGAGATATCTCTAGTTGGTCGTCCTAATATGGGGGGTCAATAGGAAGCTCCTGAATGTCGACCTGATCATCCATTGTATCTGGAGCTTCTTCACCAATTTTAGAGGCAGGCGGAGAATCCATATCCAAGAGATAGAGCTTTTGTTGAACACATCTATGTCCCCGAGTGAATTTCTCATCACAATTATAACAAAGCCCTTTTTCTCTGCATGCCTGCATCTCTGTTTCAAACATATGCTTGATAGGAGTTGGTCGAGGAGCTCGCAGGATGGGAGGTCATTGAGAACCCATATTTCGGAAGGGAACAAAAGTGGGTTTGGAGCGCTGTTGGGCTTCAATCTTGTCTTTTGCCAACTTAGCCAACCCTAGGGCTTCCATCATTGTGTTTGGATAGAACATTTTAACCTCTGAGCGGATTTCATCCTTAAAACCACTGATAAAACAACTCCTGTAGAATTCATCAGACAATCCTTCTGTGTGATTGATTAGTTTCTCAAATTCTGTCTGATACTCTCTCATAGTGCCAATTTGGTGAAGTTTAGTGAGGGCTCCTATGAAGTCATCAAAAGCACTAGGACCAAATCGTTGCAAAAGGAGCTGGAAAAATTATGGTCATTTTGGCTCTTCATGAGCCTTGATGTACCAACGGTACCATTGAAGAGCTTCCTGTTCCAACTGAAATGATGGAAGTGGAACTTTGGTGACATCAAAAGTATTATGCAGACTGAAATATTGTTCTACACGATAGATCCATCTAGTCGGATCAGTACCATTGAAGCGAGGAAAATCAAGCTTCGGACCATGGAAATTGCAGGAAGAAGAACCCATTGTCTGATGAAGGCTCGGACTGTCGTTTGTGTTTCATGGCTGAATGCTCAAAATGGAGGCCAAGAATTTTTTCATACAGATCCTGGAGTTTGGTTTGGATGGCTGCAAGTTCTTCCTCCATGTTTTTTTTCTCCTGCACGGGTGACAACCATAACCAAGAGTTTTTTTTTTTTGGGGGGGGGAATGGGTAGAAAAACACAAACAAAACCTTACTTAGTAAAGGGAAATTTGGATTTGGGAAAAACTATGATGGGTAATTGGGGTTTGACGAGGTTTTGGACACTTTCGAATAGACAGGGAAGCAGAAAATGAGGATTTCAAAAGCGGGGTGAAAGAATGGGAAAATTTGTCAAAGAGGGACAAAGAAGCAGAAATAGGGAATGAACACGATGGCAAAATTTGAAGGCGATTGGGTGAAAATTAAAGAAGTTATGGCAAACCCTAAAAATATACAAATGTGGGATTTCTAGCTTTGGGAAGTGGAATTTGGGATAGGGTCCTCAGGAATGAAAGATGCAGAATGAGATTACAGGGGTGTCAGGGAAGTTTCAAGAGAAACAAAGTGAAAACAAGGGAGATATGGCAAAAAAACATATTTTTTTGGTTTTTTTTTTTTCGCTGGCAGGTTCTCTCAATGGGCCAGCTCCTTTGGGGTTCCTGTGGTACTCCTCATAATGAGTTTTAGGGCTTATTCCCAAGTACTTCCCACAGTTAAGCGGATAGGTATTATTCCCAGATCCGAACTTGCAACAGATGCGAATTTTGTTTTTGGCAGAAATTCCACCCAACAAGCCCAAGAAAGTGCTTTGATACCAGATGTGATGAACCTGCAACAATTAATTAATGAAAATACACGAGATAGCAGAAATAACACAACTCAGAATCGCTTTTATTGATCACAGGCCACTTCGAGGGGGCAACCTCCTTTGAGCAATCTTAATACAAATAACTTCACGATACCTTCATTGGTCTCAACACAAACTTATATACTAAGTTTAGGCGCCAATACCATGGGTCAATACCATGTGTCAATACAAACCATGGGCCAGTACAAACTATGGATCAACAATTACTACGGGACGACTTACAAAGCATATGGGTCCAACAACAATAATACAAACTATGGATCAACAAATACTACGGGGCGACTTACAAAGAATATGCATCCAAAAACAATATACTAACAAAGTAAATAGAAGGGTTGACATGGGTTCCTAACAAACCATATGATATGAGCCTTCCAATATATTGTCGAGTACGTGAAGTACCTTTCTATATACTCGAAGGCATGTGAAAGGTCATTCAATATACCAACTGGTACATGGAATAACTACAATCCCCCTGGATGCAGTGAAGGAAAATAATGACAGTTGCTATGTTTTAAGACGTCGGAACATGTCTCTACCCTATTACACAAGTTAATATACAATTTTAACCTAGGGTATTGCTTGATCTTATCTTGTATGGTTAGGTTAATGCATGAAGTGTAGACTTGTAAAGTAAACAATATGCATAACTAATCTAAATGAAATGCAAGTCTTTCGTTTTTCTTTTCAATGAAAACTAACTAAAGTAAGGACAAATATTTCTCTTTTTCGAAAGTAAAATGAACAAGGTACCTCTACTTTGTTTTCTAATTTAACCAAAAGACTAAAAATACTCTTTCATGTAATCCAACAAAAAAAAAAAAAACAACAACACACCAAATCAACAATATTTTTCTCTTTTTCTTTTCAATGAAGCAAAATCTATGAGCAAAATGAAAAGATGAACTTTCGTTTCGATAGCAATAACTCTATTTCGAAAACAAAGACTAAAAGAAGTGAAAATAAAATCAAAACTATGAGAGCTTTCACTAGCTTTTGCAATACTTCGATAAGGCCCAAATTCACTTAATATTTCAAGGAAATGAAGATAAACTTTTCGAAACCAAGAAAACATAAGCATTGACCATTTTTAGATTTTTAAAAGTTTCTTGAACACCTATGCAAAGCACGAAATACTCATCACAACAATCCCAATTAACGTACTCGAAATGAAGAAAATGAAGAGTTTTTTTTTTATTTTCCAAACTAATGGTACTAAAAAATATGAGAATAATGCCACTTCTTAAGCATTGATTCAAAATGCTAGAGACTATTTACTACTACAATCCTCAAGCAAATAGTAGTTCTCAAGAAATCAATCACCCAAAATCATAAGTTGACACAAAAATCCACACCAAATTTTGCAAAAATCACAACAATCTTAAATTTTGGAGGGCTCAGGAATCAGAGTGAACACATCAGGGATGCTAAAAAGGAGTCACAATACTGGATGCACTCACAAGGGATTGAAATTTCCCACGACTAGAGAGACGTCCGCTGGACTAACTAGGACTCAAATCAAAATCAAAATTCCAAAAATAGACCAAGGATAAAGCACACTGGGTTTGAGGGATACTTTGGGTATGAAAGACAAAACATAGACCTTAGAAAACCAATCCAAAACCAATTTGTGAGATTTTTTAAACCTGTGCACTAAGTTTTGTAGAGCGATGCACCCTGCAAGTGTACACCCGAGCGTTGGAAGGCCAGCGATGCGCTTTGCACACGCAGGAAGTGCCTCAGTGACACAGGTTGTATACAGGAAAAAGGTGTCAGCGAAACTAGCTGCTTAAAGGTAAAGGGCCTTAAAGTTACAATGACGTAGGCAGGAAACTGCCCAGGTGCGTCAGGTGCAATCCATGTTTGAAAAAAAAAAATCTCAAAAACAAAAAGATAAATGGCTAAGCTAAAAGTCCCAATCAGATTTTGGATCACCTAGTAACTCTCTGATAAATACATCCAATGAAAAAAGAGGCAATTAAGAGGCTATTGGATGAAAATCAAGAAATCAAAATTTACAAACAAATCAAATATTATGGGATACCTACTCCCCAGCGGAGTCGCCAATTTTGTTTTCGGATAATCCATCAGTGAGGACACTAACCGATCTCCCTAGTCCAAATGGTTCGGATCTTGAACAAAATAAGTACACAATACAAACTACTTTCCTAGATTGATCAAATAGTAAAGAGTACCATAAGAGAAATCACCTTAGGAATGCAGTACTATCTCCTTGCTTGATGTAGCTCTTGATCTGCAGATATGTAGATCTCTAGTTGCAAAATGATATACCACAAGGGAAACAAGCAAGTAATAATAGCATATAAACATAAATCAATCTAAACTAGCATTCAAATAAGCTGATTCTAAATATCTTACAATAACAAGATATTTATGGAAAGAAGTTGCATTAATGTAATGATAAGAAATACATAGAGAGAGGTTACAACCAATCTCTGACATCGTAACTCCTTCCAAATGGTCCTAGCCTCAAATATCCAAGCTCTTTTTTCTTGATGGATGAAAGGGAATCAATTCTAGCAGAATTCCACCAGCATTTTAGTGCTCTATCTTCCCCCTCCTGATCATGGAGAGGGGGTTTGTATTTATAGGCCTAAAAGGATAGGAGAGGTTGAGGATTTGTGGGACAAGATCAAGGGATCATCCCAAAAGGTAAGGGAACCAAATTCCACCTTCCCTAGTTCATAGGGATAAGCCCCCACATAACCAAGGATTCTAGAAGCTGCTCAAAGCTTCTCTTTTTCCTTTTAAACTAACAGCTCCGCACCTTGCACACAGACAACTCACGTCTTTGAAGGGTGACACATCTTGTGTAAAGGAACGTGCGTCACCAATGCACTCTGTCAATGTGCAGAGCGTGTCACCTATGGTCTGACACATCTTGTCAATGAGCAGGGAGCGTCGGGGGTGACAACAAAAAGTAAAAGGAAAAGCAACAATTCTCCTTTCAATGATTTGGCCTAGGTGCTTTAGGAATTAGGTAAAATAGAGGACACATAAATCATGATGACAAGATTTTGGTGTAAACACTATGAGTCCTTGGGATTAAACATGGTTGGGGAGCGAAGCCTAGTATTTATGCCCTAAATGAATATTTTAAGCATCCACATTAATGAATGATACCTTTATTCACCACGCATGACCTTTGGATCATATCCTTGGTCTGCTAGATGGGATATTGGAAGTATTGTGAGGTTTCAGTAGTATGTGTGGGTATGTGGGGCCTTTTACATGGTTATGGTGAAAACATCTATCGTAGCCCCTAATTTAATATTAAAGGAATCCAAGCCTAATAATAAATACTTGAACAAAATCACATGGCCTCTCGATAAGATATTTAGCCTCCAAGTGGGAATAATGAGTTTTAAATCACAAGGTATGGGTCACGTGGCCTTCAAATTAATCAAGGGAGGAGAATAGACATTATACCCTAAATGAATATTTCATTTATCCAAGAACAAAAACAATACTTCAAACTAATACACATGACCTCCAAATGGGATCCTCTACCTTCGATTTGGCATATTAGCACCATTTGAGTTTTTTTAAACTACATATTGGTTTTAAGGTCTTAGCAAAGGTAAATAAATGAAACTTGTAAATTGTTCCTAAATGTCTTTTCTAGGATCATTGTCTATGAGAGAGGCCTCCAACCACCATGCATGACCTCTTTGTGGGTAATTTTACCTTCGATTGGATATTTGGAACCACTAAAGGTTTTGATCACTAAGTATGGGTTGCAAGGCCTTGAACATGATCAAGAGAGGAAAACTAGACCTTAGAACTATAGTAACCTTTTAGGAATCCAACACAAAGAACAATGCCTCAAACATCGACACCTCAACCCTTGGAAGTATCATTTGTCTTTGATTTGAGATATGGGCACCATTTTTAGGTTTTCATTATTAGGTGTTGGTATTAGTATATTGACCATATTCAAGGAAGACCACCTAAGCCTTAGGTATCAAGGTATCTTCTAAGGGTTAAAGGTTATGAATGGAATATTTGGGATCCTTAAGGGATATTTGTATAGTACATTTGGCCTCTAAGAGGGAATATAATTAAGCTCCATTACAATATTTGAGACATCCATGGACATGAACAATGCCTCAAAACACAACATGTGACCTCCCAATGGTATCCTTGGCATCTATATGGGTATGTTGGTTCCATCAGGAGGTTTTGAGCATTATATATGGGTCTCTATGTCTTGTTATCATGCAAATATGCACCAAGATACCCAATTAATAATTATAGACAATCTAGTCTTGTCACCACTAGATCCCTTTATGTTCATACTAGTGCTTTTTTAGTCACAGGGGGTGTCCCTAAATGGTGTATGTTTCCACCTAATCCAATAAATATGCATCAATTCCAACATGAGTAGCACATAAAAGAATCCATCTTATGATATATATATAAACATTCAATAGCAAGGATAATTTTCAAATAATACTTATAAATGGTTGGGATAAAATCCTAGATGTAGTTGCAAAAAAAATTAATGGAAATGAATGAAGTATTAGGTGAAATAAATTCAAATTAAGTGTAGTTCAAGCTAGTAAAACATTGTAAACAACTTACTGTATAAGAACCAAAAGATTCAAAGAGCTAGGACAAAGCATAATTACATACCAAATCATATATTACCCAAGATATTGGTTGCATCACATTGAATTGTAGGTGGTAGGATTCCCCGGAGATATTTGCTTGCAATGTAGGTAGTGGTATAAGGTACTAGAGATGAAAGATTCAAGAGTTTTATGTTTCTACAAATTTTCTAGAAAAAATAATATCCAATCCTTCCTCTCCTTCTAAAATATGTATATATAGAACCTCAATTTATTCTAGTTACTTGAGAAAGAGGATAGAAACCTCATTAAGGAAAAGTTGAAGATCCAAGCTAGGCATGATCTCCTTTTATGCT
Source organism: Larix kaempferi (assembly GCA_027924585.1). NCBI lineage: Eukaryota > Viridiplantae > Streptophyta > Pinopsida > Pinales > Pinaceae > Larix > Larix kaempferi. Next base: position 21,532,235 of record BSBM01000742.1, on the reverse strand, counting down.
TTTGGAATGATTTTTCCCTCGCTATTTGATTTTTCTTTTGTTTTTGGATGCCTTTTATTCTTTCCTTTTAATAATAATAAATTTATACCTTTTACTTGTTCTTTGCATACAAATATAATATTTCAATGTTAAGATCAAGATATTGGAGTTTTAAGAAACCATGAAACATGCCAAATATACCTAACAGGTCAAACTAGGTTTTGGAGTGTTCAAATTTAGCATATGTAATCAACGTTTGATAACTCAATCTTAGTAGGAATGACCACTGAACCTAGCAGTTCAAATTAGGGTTTTGGAAAATAATTTTAAGGGTTTGACATAAGGAAATTTTATAACTTGATGTAAATGGAAACCTTCCAACAAGTTGTTACATGCCACACTAGGATAACCATCTACCCGCACAAGACTTCTCTTGACTCATCATTCTTTCACCACTAAGACCTTGAACTATACCATCACTCCCTGCTTAGAACGACAGAACTAAACGTGTACCTACAATACATAGATATATTTATTATATATGTACTAATAGAAGTAGTCTTTCTAGAGAAAGAAAAAATGTGAGAACCATTGATTTTGAAAAAAAGAGCATCAATCTAGCTTCTTGCAAAAAAGAGAAAACAAAATACTCTCAATTGTCTTGTTTTTTTACAAGCATGAATTTATAAATATCAACGTCGTGTGTTCCCCTGGTATTAGTTTCTTGGAAAAAGAAATTGCTAGAAACTATAGTCCCAAACTCTATTAATGGATCTGGAAATATTAACTTTGATTAATTAGTATATATGGATCAACATACACTGTAACTATCTTGAAGGAGTCTCACTAGGCATTAACCATCTAGTAGTAAAAGCACAACTAGGGGTTAAAAAGCCTTAACTTGGTTGAGACAGGAAACCAAAGCCTTAATCCCCAACGAAATATTTTAGTCATATAGGTCCAAACATGACACCTAAAACCATCACACATGATTTCATAAAGTTATTATTCACCTACAAGTAAATATATTGGTGTCATTATGATGGTTTAGAACTAGGTATGGGTCTCAAGGATCTATACATGGTAGGGGTAGGAAAACTCAGGGCCTTGGTCCCTAAAGGAATTCTTTAGGAATCCAAGTCCATGATCAACACCTAAAAGAATCATATGTGACCTCCCAATGATATGTGTATTTTAGAGTGCTAATATGTGCATCATTATGGGATTTTTAGGGTCTCGAGGTCCTAGACATGGTTGGAGGAGAGTACTCAGGGTGCAAAATATAGAAGAAGAATTGAAGAATCCAATCTCAAAAATGATGGCTAAAAGCACTAGGCATGGCACATTAATAGTATCCATGATCTTTGAGAGGGGATGGTGATGCCATTAAAAGGTTGCTAGCACTAGGTATTGGTCTCAAGATTCTGCACATGGTTCAAGGAGGAATACAACTATAATAATTTCATAGGACCATAAAACGAGGAAAAGCCTAATATCATACTATTGAAGTCGATATTCTTTAAATTTTCCCCACAAATAAAATTGCAAGCAATGTAACAAGGAAAAGTAAACATTTTGAATCCAACTTAATATTTTTAGTTGAAATAGCCATATACAATCTCGAGAGTTTGTGAGTGGTTTGCTATGAGAGATTTTTGTTATAAATTCACAATAGTAGAGTAAGTGGAAGAATAACATTCAAAATCGAAATATGAAGAAATTTGAGGTAAGGTCATCATAGAGGCCATAGAGAATTGGAGATTTTTTTTTGTTTTTCATGGTGGTGGCAGAGGAGGAAGAAACATCAACCATTAGCATCACCATTCTTTCAAGGTGATTTATCTTATCTAGGTAGTCCGCACAACTCATTTGACAAACTAAAAAAAAGGGGACTCTCTTTATTTGATTTTAATGACACCTCGTTAATAATTCTAGGGTGAATTACATGGGGGTCTTCCATTTTTTTATAATTACAAACACATTATGAATCAAATCTGAATTGATGATACTTATATTTCATGCTCATGAGACAATGGAGACACATATTTAGGTTACACACTCAAACCCCATAGTTTATCTTACTTAATCATGTTAGGAATACAAACTTGAATTGATCAATGGCTCGTTTCCGTGGTGGTATCACTCTATTATAAGAGTAACCAACCACCCTTTTTGGGTACAATCCCTATTTAGATAGACACTCATATGTGAATCCTTTTTCCTCCTCCACACTATATTTTGGTGGAAAATTGTGCCCATGAATGGTTGGAGAGAAAATCTATGACGTCTAACTTGTTATCATAGAACAATGTGACTATTGCATAACTAATTGAGTACACAAAGACCATTTTGTAACAATATGTGGTTGTGTATATCATGATCAATAAAATCATATCATATGTGAAACATATCTACCATGTATGCACACATACATTTTGTTTGAAGTTCCATTCCCATTTTTTGTTATGTTCCTTGCATTGAGTAATGAGAGTATCTAGGTTTATCGAGTGGAATAATAATAATACTATATAGTAATAATACAAACTAGCATAGATCCCTCTTAATCTTTATATTTTTAAGCATTGACATATTTGTACTTTAGTATTGTTTTGATCCTTGTGGGTGCTTAATAGATCCATGTAAACTCTAAATCTATCATGCCTTAAGATCAATTGTATCTCCATTCTCTAAAAACAACTTCCAATTGCACAATTTTTTTAAGTTGATCTTAAAAACTAAAACTTATTTTAAATAATTTGATTGCCTATTATTTTAATCGTTATCTAAAACAAATTTTCAATCATATAAATTTTAAATATATTAACATAAAAAATAAATATTTTTACTTTCTAAATAAATTATATCATATTATTTTGTTTTCAATCATATCTCAATTATAAACCCACTCTCAACTTTTATTTGAAAACAATGATAATAAATCCAATATTTATTTTATTTCATCCCTACACAATCTAAATGATACATAAATGAATACATAATGGACATGTTAATATATATTCAAAGCTCAAATACTTTAGGTTAGAGGCTATGATGGATATGTTAATATATATTCAAAGCTCAAATACTTAATGATATTGTTTACTTCTCTTAAGATATGAAAGTAATGTAGTTATTAAACTTGAGAATGAGCATCTGAAGTGAGTTATTCTTCATTTGTTATATTGGCATTTTTCATTATTTTTCATCGTTTCCATTGTGTATGAATGGTTAATTAACAATTTATAAGGTGTATATTTTTCATTATTTTATTTATTAGAATGATAAAATTTTTAATAATTTTTACTTTTAAATTGTAATCATCCATTTTTCTTTTATTTATAAACTTTTGTTTTTTCGTTATAACTTTCAAAATTATTAAAGAATAATTTCAAAAACTATAAAAATATCTTTTGACAATCCAATGGAATTAGAAATTTCATTTTCCCTCCATCTACAAGGAAAAAGAAAAAATATATAATTAAAAATTTCAAAAAAGAGCATGACACATTTTCCCCCCATCTCAAAAATATATGTGCAGTGTGGGAGATCCTCGTTTGATGCGGTGACATAATCGTAAGCCAAAAATCTCCAGATTGGCTGGTTAGCAACTTAGCACGGAGGAAAGAAAGTCAATACTTTGATTGATTGATTGGATGGTGGCCAGTGGCAACGAATTATGAAAAACGATTCTATTTTTTTTTCAAATTAACACAACAAACAAAATATATTTACTAGATAGATTAATAATTAAAATGTTGAAGACTTATGCAAAATGCTGGTGGGCATAGTGGATGTATGCTCACATTTTAATGTATTTCAGTTAACCATGTAATATTTGTCATAATTGGTTTTTATTAAAATTATAAAAGTAAATTGATATTATATTGTGTTAAGTTATCATTGTAATGTATAAATTATTAAAATGATTTTAAATTAATCTTGCAACAAAATAAATAATAACAAATTGTTTATTATTATTTATGTTTTAGAAAAAATATCAAATTTTAAAGATTAAAATTAAATAGCTTATCGATAAATTAATAATAATATTATATAATTAATATGATAAATAAATTTATAAAATTATTAATACATGATGAATATATTTAGCAAAGAATTCATAGAAGTAAATATTTCATAATTATATTTAGGTTTTGTTACTAAATAATCAATTATGAATGTATTTTTTCTTATTAATAATGATATATTTAATTAATCAAAATTGTTGATATAAACAATTTCTTTGTGTATTTTTTTTTATGGATGATAAGTGGGATTCACATTAAGTTATATATGAAATTAATAACAAACCTATATAAAAGGAAAACCTTGTTAATTATAGCATGGTTGTGTTTTTTTGGATTAGGGGTATTTTCAACATATAATAATAATAGTAATAATAATAACCTTATTATTATACAACCTTGCTAAAAGTGTGATGTTTTTGCCTTTTTTTGCACTTCCTGTAATTTTGTGGTGATTTACACAGTAATTTTGTGGTGATTTATATTATATATACATGTATTTGATATTTATGTTTATATATATAATTAATTTTAATTTTGTTGTTTTGCACCACAAAATTTCAATCTACCTAGGATTGGTTTTGGTGGTTTGCACCATACACCATGGAATGCCATTCATTTAATACCAAAACTAACATTTTTTACAAACACCACTTTTACACCACAAAGCTTAGCACCACTTTCATATCCCCACATTAACTTCACTTTTACACCATTATTTAAAAGTTGAGGATCTTCTAAATCCTTCACAAATAGTGGTGCTAATATGAGGCTAAAATACCATTTTTCGTGTAGTACAAAAATTTTGATTCCTTCATGGTGAGCCAAAATTTTACAAGAAGTGAGTATGACCATTGTGTTTACTTCAAAATTTTAGATGGTATATTCATTATGTTGGTGTTATATGTTGATGACATACTTGTAGCAAGCAAAAAAATGGTTGAGATTAGTAAGTTGAAGGCTCAATTGGCTAGGATGTTTTATATGAAGGATCTAGGAGCAACAAAGCAATTTTTAAGCATGGAAATACACATAGACAAGAAACATGGTAAACTTTGGTTATCGCAATAGAAGAATGTTTGTTTAATGTATCCAATTTCCATAGTGCATTGCTAGGGAAATGGGGTATACTTTTTTTTCCTCGACATCAACTATACAATGTATTAGTCACATTGTTTACATGAAGTTATATTCTTATACTTGATTGAATCCCATAATTAGTAAAACATTTGCTCAACCATAAAATACATGTTTAACCATAATTGTATAGTAATTACTTTATCCCAATCTAAGCCTCAATCCCTTTTAAAAACAACAAGTAACTTTTATTTGCACTAAAAAAACTCTATAGCATAATGTGTAAGTCCCTTTCAAGTGGAATCCTTGCTTATAGAGATTAGATACAATACCTTGATATTTCCTCTTGTGATTCTTACATAACTAAACACTCATCATTATTACTTGAGATGTAAGCTTATGTTAAAAATATTTATATATATTACATTTTTAATTATAAAATCATAGTTTGTGAAAAGAGAGAGAATCTCACTAACGTGTTCAATTATTTGAATGATTCGATCAAATTGATCATTCTCCATGAATCTTATGGGAATTTAATAGAGCAATAACATAAATAACATAAAACATAAAGAAAAATAAAATACATAAAGTAAAAATATGAGAAAGACACCAATTTACATGGTTCACCCAATTATGGGCTACGTCCACAAAGATTTGTCAATTTATTTATTATTTTCACAATCTAGAAGGAAGTACAATCTATAGCACAGCCATTATAATTATTATTTTTTATTCTCAAGGTCTGTCATAGAAAACATCTTCAAATACTATTCAGTCTTATTGCAAAGCCTTTCTTTTTAATAAAAAACAAGTACCACCTATTATAATAGTAAGGTCTTCTTACTTTAATTATTCAAGATGGAAATTGCTAGAGGCTATTAATATAATTAACCAGGTTTACCGCCACCTCTTAAACAAAACATAAACTTAGTCATTAGGAAAGAGATGTTGATTGTTTCTAAGTAAGAGACACTAAGTCCGAAACACTAATATTGGTTTACTAATAGAGAGAGAGCCAACTCTGTTCTTTGGCTTATGAAACGTAGTCAACGAAATGTATAATTTATTGATCTTTATGTTTACCCAAATAAGTGAATCGGTACTCTTTCATAGAGAGAGACCACCTTCACCTTTTAATACAGATTCTCACAAATTGTAATAACAAAATAAAAAGACAGAGTTGTTAGTTCTTTTTACACAGAAAACAAAGTTCAAACATCGGGATCTCAAGAGTTAAGAGTTAGAGTACTTAGCTCCTTTTACAAATGTTGGAGTTCAAATTCCCTTTCCATGACATATTGCTCAATATATAGCTGGTTAAGGGAGACACTTCAAGGTTTTAAGTATAAATCAAGGAATATGAATACATAAAGAAGATAGGAGTTTGTGATACCCCCAAGACATTATTATTTTATTTTGATATTTGTAAAAAATATTTCAAAAACAATTATTTTTGTAAGAGTTATTTAAAAACTCAAAAATACTCACAAGAAGTGTGAGTGACACTTTGCACAACAAATTATTATTTTATATTTAATAAAAGAAAAATACACTTGGAGAATTCAGTTAACTGAGGGGACACCACCATGAGACACATAACATGTGTAAAGAAAGCAAGGGATATCTTACGAATCAAATCCAATCTAAAATCTCAACTACCAGACAATATCCTAAATCATAGGGATTGAAGGATTTGATTGGGATGGCACACGACCTGAGAAAAACTATATATATTGGTGCACTGAGATAGCACAAGACGTCGTGTTGTGCATGGATAAATCATGTTGTGAGTGCATGTGTTGAGTGTTTCTTTCTTTCATAATTCCATCGCTGAGCTTTTTACGGACTATGAGAGAGGGTGCCGCGTGGAAGCTCTGCTTGTGATTCAAGTGTTCATGGTGGTGATCTAGCTCAGGGGTGGAATCGATATAGTGGATGTGCTACTACTTCCTATGGTTGGGGGGAACTGATTCTCCGAGTAGTCATTATCGTGTTTTAAGTAAGTAATTTAATGTAAGAAAATGAATTTATGGTATTAAGATGTTTTAGTTTATCTCAAATGATGTTATTTCTGTACTGAGCTACGGTAATGGTGATTCAGATTGGTATTTATTTCCTTTATTATTATGGCAAGTAATAAATACAAGGGACTTGTGTTCCTTTATGCGTTATTTGTTTAAGATACTCAGTATTTTCCTTCATAGTTGGGATTGTATTTTCATTTTAATACTAATGTATATTGGATTGAATTTTTTTATAGAGTGACCATTGAACTCTGTGTAGTAATAGGAAGGAAAATGTCTTCTGAGATTAAAGATAGCGTCGATCCTTCTGTTGTTTGTATTGAAACTTCACACTGTTTTTCCTTCTCTTCGAATAAATACGTATTATTTGTCTATGGGTAAATGAAGGTTTGGATCCGAGTATTATTAGGCTTTGTGTGTTTATTTTGGAACATGACACCTATTGTATCCGAATCAGTGTACTATTCATGTTACTTTCGATTTGACTGAGCTGGATGTATTTGTATTGGTCTGGAAGTTTTGAATTTATTTTGATTCTTGTATGTTATGAAAACTCTGTATTTTTATAGAGTTTGGATTCTCTCTTTTAGAGCGATATTTTATTTTTTGTGCAAAAGAATGGATTTTTTTAATGACATTGGACAAGGTTGTCTAATCGTTGAACATTAGCGTTGGTGATGTTGGTTATGTAAACTCTGCACAATCATAAAATACATAAGGGTTGGTGCAAGGTAATGATACCCACTTATGACGCGTTAGTTGCAATGGCATGCTGGAAAAAAATAAATCTTATCATTAAAATGAATTATTAGAGGTACCTACAAATTTTTTTAGAATTAAGTGTAAAAAGAATAAAACGTAGAAAATCATATCACCTTCCGGAATATATAACTTTTATTTATGGAAAAGTGGTATAACCACCCCAAAATGTCATTATTTTAAGATTGTTATGTTATTTTTTCTCTAAAACATAATGCACATGTTCGCGTTGGTCCACTGGTTTGTTATGTAAATTGTCAAATTATGAGGAAAAAAATATGTAGAGGTGTAGGAAACAGACGAATCTTGTGCAGGGCTATTTTTCCAAAATTTTAGAAGTTAATTTTATATATTTTTTAAATTACGAAAGTCGGTGAAGCCTTAAAACGACATGGTCGAGTGTTGGTCCACCATATCATAGTTTGAACATAATCAATCAATTTTTTTTTAGCTTGTAGGTATTCGTGTACTCTTGTGCGGGTTCTTTTCTGTTTTTGAAATATGTAATCCAATTAAAAGTTATAGCCAAAATAAACGACCTATGTTTTTTACAAATTTGACATGAGTGGAGTTAAAAAGAATTAAAAATAGAAAAAAATAATAGATCTATTCAAAAAATATACAATTAGAATCTGCACACAGAGATCGACAAGTGTGTGCAATTTCATTAGTAGTGCACAAGTGGAGCATATGCAGAACTAAGCGTAAAAAACATGAAGTTATAGAAATTAGTGTTTTCTGCCATAACTCAGACCGAGGTTTGGCAATCTGAATCTAGTACCAACCTGCAAGGGCGTCAATTTTTTTTTGAATCCAAACATGGATTTCGCACGCGTAGATGCGTGCACGCGTAGATGCGCACACACGTAGATGCGGGGATGCGTTCGTTTTGACACCTTCATTTTTTTCTATCTCTCCCTAAAGGCCCCCTCCATCTCTATAATCCCACCCCCCTCTCTTCCACTCTTCCCAATCCCTTCTCTCTCCCTCACCACTCTCTTCTCTCCTTCACCACAAGGGTTAGGAGATATATTATTACACAAAATCACTAACTCGCATTATCCTCGTGTACATATAAATATTCATCCTTATAACCATAAATCCATGAGGGCCTATATCTCAATCCCCAAACCCTTGACCATTAGTCGCTAGCCATTGCACTCCCTTGTCCCTAGTACAATTAACCATTAACTCTTGGCCCACTATAATCCTAAACTAGTATAGCTCCTAAAACTCCTAAATACTAACACATAATTAGATATATATCCCTTAACCCCTATAATCCTAACGTTTAAAGTGTCTAGTCAAATAAAAATTAACCCCTAACCCTTATAACTTCCAATTCTCATCAACCCTAAACTCTATCATCAAACACCCAACCCTTAAAACCTATAACCCATAGCCACTTTAGAGGGATATTCACAGAGAGAGAGAGAGAGAGAGAAATATTGTAGGCTATGGGTTTAGTGAGATAGAGATTGGAGGTTAGGGGTTTAGAGAGAGAGAGAGAGAGAGAGATTGGAGGTTTGGGGCATAGAGAGAGAGACACATAGAGAGAGAGGGATTGGGCGTTAGGGGATTAAAGAAAGAGAGTGAGAGGGAAAGAAATTGGTGGTTATGGGTTTTGGGAGAAACATTAAGAGATTGGGGGTTAAGTGTTTAGAGAGAGAAAACGTGGGTTAGGAGTTCAGAGAGAGAAAGAGATATTGGAGGTTAGAGGTTTAGAGAGAGAGAGAGAGAGAGAGAGAGAGAGAGAGAGAGAGAGAGGTAGTGGAGGTTACATGTTGAGAGAGAGAGAGAGAGAGAGAGAGTGGAGGTTATGGATTTAGAGAAAAAGATGGAGAGAAAGGAAGGGATTGGTGGTTAGGGGCTTAGAGAGAGAGAGAGAAAGAGAGATTGGAGCTTTGTGGTTTATAAGGAGGGAGAGAGGAATTGGTGGTTAGGTGTTTAGAGAGTGGGAGAGAGAGGTAGAGAGAGATATAGAGAGACTAGACGCTAGGCTTTTGGAGAGGGAGAAAGTGAGAGATTGGTGGCTTGAGGTCTAGAGAGAGAGAGATATTGGAGGATAGAGGTTTAGATAAAGAGAGAGAGAGAGAGAGATAGAGAGAGATTGAAAGTTAGGGGTTTAGAGAGAGAGAGAGATTGGACAGTAGGTGTTTAGAGAGGGAGATATTGGTGGTTAGGGGTTTAGAGAGATAGAGAGAGAGAGAGATATTGGGGCTTAGTGGTTTAGAGAGAGGGAGAGAGTGAGAGAGAAAGATTCCGGGTTAGGGGTTTATAGATAGAGATTGCTGGTTTATATATAGAGAGAGAGAGAGATTGGGTGTTAGGAGTATAGAGAGAGCGATTGTGGGTCAATGGTTTAGAGAGAGAGATAGAGGGAGAGAGAATGATGGTTATGGTTTTAGGTAGAAAGAGAGAGATATTGGGGTTAAGGGTTTAGAGAGAGAGAGAGTGGGTTAGGGGTTTATAGAGAGAGAGAGAATAGACGTTAGGGGTTTATAGAAAGATATAGAATGAGAGAGATCGAGGGATTTCGGTTTAGAGAGAGAGAGAGGGAGAGACTAGAGGTTAGGGGTTTAGAGAAAGAGAGGGAGAGAAAGAGAGAGATTGGTGGTAAGGGGTTTAGAGAGAGAAGATATTGGTGCTTAATGGTTTAGAGAGAGAGAGATTGGTGGTTAGGAATTTAGAGAGAGAGAGAGAGACTAGATATTAGGATTTTAGCGGGAGAGAGAAAATGAGATATTGGTGGTTAAGGTGTCTAGGGAGAAAGAGATAGATTGGGGTGTAGGGTTTTTTTTTTTGAGAGAGAGAGAGAGATTGGAATTTAGGGGTTAAGGATTTAGAGAGGGAGAGTGAGAGACAAAGAGAGAATGGAGGTTAGGGGTCTAGAGAGAGAGAGAGAGAGATTGGAGGTTAGGAGTTTAGAGAGAGAGAGAGAGAGATGTTGGGGCTTAAGGGTTTAGAGAGAGAGAGATTGGGGGTAGGGGTTTAGAGGGAGAGAGATGGAGGGAAATTGGTTTCTAGGGGTACATATATAGATAGAGAGAGATTGTAGCTTAGGGGTTTAGAGAGAGAGAGAGAGATTGGAGCATATGGGTTTAGAGAGAGAGAGATTGGTGGTAAGGTGTTTAGAGAGTTAGAGAGAGAGAGGTATTGGAGGTTAGGGGTTGAGAGAGAGAGAGAGAGAGAGAGAGATTGGAGATTAGGGGTTCAGAGAGGGAGATTGAGAGAGAAAGAGAAAGGGATTGGAGCTTAGGGGTTTAGAGAGAGAGAAAGAAAGATACTGATGGTTAGGATTTTAGAGAGAGAGATTGGGTGTTAGGGGCTCATAGAGTGAGATATGGAGAGAGATTGGGTGATAGAGGTTCAGAGAGAGAGAGTGATTGGAGCTTAGGGGTATAGAGAGAGAGATTGTGGATTAATGGTTTAGAGAGAGAGCGAGAGAGGGAGAGAGAATGATGGTTATAGTTTTAGGTAGAAAGAGAGAGATATTGGGCTTAAGGGTTTAGAGAGAGAGAGAGAGAGTTAGGGGTTTAGAGAGAGAGAGTGAGAGAGAGAGAATAGACATGAGGGGTTTAGAGAAAGAGATAGAGAGAGAGAGATTGGGGGATTTGGGTTGAGAGAGAGATGGGTATACTAGAGGTTAAAGGTTTAGAGAAAGAGAGAGATTGGTGCTTAATGGTTTAGAGAGAGATAGATTGATGGTTAGGAATTTAAAGAGAGAGAGACTAGATATTAGGATTTTAGAGGGAGAGAGAGAAAATGAGAGATTGGTGGTTAGGTGTCTAGGGAGAAATAGACACATTGGGCTTTAGGGTTTTTGAGAGAGAGAGATTAGGTGTTAGAGGTATATAGAGAGATTGAGAGATTGAAATTTAGGGGTTAAGGGTTTAGAGAAGGAGAGTGAGAGACAAAGAGAGAGTGGAGGTTAGGGGTTTAGAGATAGAGAGAGAGATTGGGGAGATTGGAAGTTAGGAGTTTAGAGAGAGAGTGACAGATTAGTGGTTTAGAGAGGGAGATGTTGGGGCTTAAGGGTTTCGAGAGAGAGAGATTAGGGGATAAGGGTTTAGAGAGAGAGAGAGAGATAGAGGGTTAATGGTTTATAGAGAGAGAGAGAGAGATAATGGGTTTTAAGGGATTAGAGGGAGAGATGGAGGGAGATTGGTTTCTAGGGGTATAGAGATAGACAGAGAGACACTGTAGCTTATGGGTTTAGAGAGAGATATTGGAGCGTATGGGTTTAGAGAGAGAGATATTGGTGGTAAGGGGTTTAGAGAGATAGTTAGAGAGAGAGAGGGATTGGAGGCTAGGGGTTGAGAGAGAGAGAGAGAGAGAGGGGGGGGGGATTGGAGGCTAGGGGTTCAGAGAGGGACATTGAGAGAGAAAGGGAAAGAGATTGAAGTTGAGGGGTTTAGAGAGAGAGAAAGAAAAATACTGGCCGTTAGGATTTTAGAAAGAGAGAGAGAGAGAGAGATTGGGTGTTAGCAGCTCAAATAGTGAGAGATGGAGAGAGATTGGGGACTAGGGGTTCAGAGAGAGAGAGAGATTGGATATTAGGGGTATAGAGAGAGAGAGATAGAGTGAAATAAATAGACTGATGGTTAGGGGCTTAGAGAGAGAGAGAGATATTGGAGCTTCGTGGTTGAGAGAGAGAGAGAGATTGGTGGTTAGTAGTTTAGAGAAATAGACAAAGAGAGAGAGAGAGAGATTGGAGGTTATGGGTTTAGTGGGATAGATATTTGGGATTAGGGGTTTAGAGAGAGAGAGAGAGAATGGTGTTTAGGTGCTTAGAGAGAGAGAGAGAGAAAGAAATTAATGGTTACATGCTTAGGGAGAAACAAAAAGATATTGTTGGTTAAGCATATAGAGAGAGAAAGTGTGGGTTAGGAATTTAGAGAGAGAGAGAGATTGACGTTAGAGGTTTAGAGAGAGAGAAAGAGAATTAGAAGAATTCAGGGTTGTAGATTTAGACAGAGAGAGAGAATGGAGGTAGAGGGAGAGAAAGAGAGATATTGGTGGTCCAGGGTTTAATGACAGAGAGAGGGATATTGGAGCTTAGTGGATTAGAGAGGGAGATAGAAATTGGTGGATAGGTGTTGAGAGAGAGAAACTAGAGGTCATGGTTCTAGAGAGAGAGAAAGTGAGATATTGGTGGTTAGTGGTATAGAGAGAGAGATATATTGGGGGTAGAGGTTTAGAGAGAGAGAGAGAGGTATTGGGGGGTAGAGGTTTAGAGAGAGAGAGAGGGGGTTAGGTGTATAGAGAGAGAGAGATATTGGGAGTTAGGTGTATAGAGAGAGAGAGAGAGAGAGAGAGATTTAAAGTTATGGTTTTAGAGAGAGATCGATTGTTAGGGGTTTAGAGAGAGAGAGATAGATTGGAGGTTAGGGGAATACATAGAGAGAGAGAGAGAGAGAGAGAGAGAGAGAGAGAGAGAGAGAAAGAGATTGGTGGTTAGGGGATTAGAGAGAAAAAATTATTGGAGATTAGTGGTTCAAATAGAGAGAAAGAGAGAGAGAGAGATTGGGGTCTAGGTGTTTAGAGAGAGAGAGATTGGGGGCTAGGGGATTAGAGTGAGAGAGATTGGGGGCTAGGGGATTAGAGATAGAGAGAGATTGGTGTTTAGGGTTTAGAGAGAGAGAGAGAGAGAGAGATTTGTGGTGAGGGGTATAGAAAGAGAGAGATATATTGTGGTTTAATGGTTTAGAGAGATAGATAAAGGAAGATAAAATGGTGGTTAAGGTCTTACGGAGGAAGAGATAGATATTGGGGGATAATGGGTTAGAGAGAGATGGGGTTATGGGTTTAGGGTTTGAGAAAGTGAGATATTGATGGTTCCATTCCAGGAGAGAGAGAGAGAGAGAGGTTTGGAGATATAGGTTTAAAGAGAGAGAGAGATATTGGTGGTTAGGGGTAGAGAGAGAGAGAGGTGGATTGGAATTTAGGGGTTTAGAGGGACATATAGAAAGAGATATTAGGTGTTGAAGGTTTAGAGAGAGAGAGAGATATTGGAGGTTAGGGGATGAGAGAGAGAGATATTATAGCATATGGGTTTAGAGAGAAAGAGATTGGTGGTAAAGGGTTAAGAGAGAGAGAGATTGGTGGTAAGGGTTTAAGAGAGAGAGATATTTGGGCTCATGGGTTTAGATAGAGAGAGAGTTTGAGTATTATGGATTTAGAGGGAAAGAAATAGATCAAGGAGGTTTGAAAATAGAGAGAAATTAAGGTTAGGTTTTTAATATGAGATGGAGAAAAATTGGAGGTTAGGAGTTTAAAGAGAGAGAGAGAGAGAGAGAGAGAGAGAGATATTGGGGGTTAAGGGTTTAGAGAGAGAAATCATTACCCCTATAACCCTTAAATACTATCGATTTTGAACACTAAAATATATAACCTTTAACCCCACAACTTTAACAACTATTAATCTACAATCCTTATAACCCTAACCCCAAAACCCCTAAACACCTAGAAGCACTTATGCACTTGGGGATTATGGTTTAGAAGAGGGCCTAAAGGCCTTTATGGGGGAGGGGCTCTAGGAATAAACGATCAAATAGAGATTTATTGGGCAATAAATGAACCCAACATTATCCACCGAACAAAGCAATGTTCTACAGAGGCATTCACGCGCTAGGAGGGTGCACACACTAGTAGTGTGTGCACGCTCCTAGCGTGTGTGCACCTCTACTGAACATAAAATTTTGCAAATAACCCGCACTCTTCTCCCACATTTTTTTTTGCTCATATCGCATATTTTTAGATCTTCTCACACACAACTCGACAAACACTTGCATTTTGTATTGAATTCACACACCTTTTGGAGTTTGTTTGACAATTTGGATTGAATACACACCAGTTGGACTCTATTTGGCTCTTTGGATTGAATACACACCAGTTGGACTCTATTTGTCTCTTTGGATTGAATACACAATAGTTGGACTCTATTTGTCTCTTTGGATTGAATTCTCATGCTTCTTGGACACACTTGAACTCTTCTTACATATAGTGGATACATCAAAAGACCATTTTACATTTCAAACAAAGAGCAAACCTTGAGGTATGGTGACTATTTTTCCTTATGAATTGTATTTTAGTCTTCATTCACTTTGTTTGAATTGTATGAATTTTATTTTTTCCTCATGAATCTTATGGTAAATGTATTTTAATCTTCTTAATCTTCAACATAGACAATAAAAACATCTTACCACAAAAAAACTACAACATGTACCAAGCAATGCTTTCGACCTTTCATAAAGGTGATAAAAGAAACTTACTTGCATCACCACCAATAACCTTTCATAATCACATAACTCCATCCAATACACAAAAAAATGTTGAATTCCTCATGATTTCACTACAACAACTCACACAAACACCAAAAGAATCAAATTCTTAATCTTTAGGGGTGATTTTCCCTCATATAAAACATGAAAATGAAGTGAGTAGGAGCTTCTCATTTTGTAGGAAATGTGCTCCTACTAACATCCCATACAACCATCCAATACTATCTACTAACACAAACTATTGTCAAAAAACCATGTTCCAAGTGCCAAGCTACCAAAAAGAGGCTCATTGTACATTGTTTCAAGATGACAACAAACCATATCAAATTGAGGTCCTATAGGTGACGTTGTTGCTATATCTAGGGAATTATCAATAGCTTTTAAGATTATAAGAAAACATTCTCACTAGATGTTGTTGTACATTGTTTCAAGATGATGACCAATTAAGGACAAATGTGAAATGAGGACCCTACCATGGTATTAGACATAAAATGGAAAACAAAAGCCACACACACCAACAAAAGTGAGTTGAACTCAAAATGAGGGAATTCACCACAGTACAAGCCTATGTCACTAAGATGGATAGGAGGACCTTGATTCCAACCTAGGTTGGGTTGTGCATTGTTGAAACATTATTAAATCCCACATCAATATTTGATTGAATAAGTGTATGATCGACACTAGTAACACAAACTCTATGAATGTACACACTAATGGGATGTTGAGAGAAAAAAAGATCTTTGTTGCACCACTTCGATCAATTTTTGGGATAGTTGCAATTGCCTCATGCCACCTTATTTCTTGATACCATATTAGTTTGCTCTATATTTCCAATGTCAAGATAACAAAACATACTTCTGTGACCATAGTTTACATTGTACACTTATGAAGATAACACGCAAAAGTTTGCACAGTACCCAATCAATTGCTACATTAAGTTTTAATAATATTGCACATTATACAAGTCATAATCGTGGTAAAATTTTGTTTTCCTAATCTCATAGTTGAAAAAAATATCTTATTTGTTATTTATTCTTGCAGGGTTGATATTTTTGTTTTGTTAAAAAATGTATTGAATATGAGAACAAACAGAATAATAAAAGAAAGTATAGAAGGAAGGAGCTACCCCCTAAAAAGGCCCATGAGATAAAAGAAAAGGCTAGGTTGTACATGGAAAACCATAGACATTAAAATGTTAGTGCCTTAGATCCTAGCAATGATGAAGGGATGAATTTAATCAAATCTTGGTTGATGTCGAGTATGCAGGGATGGATGTTGAACAATTTTTAATTGGAAACCTCCCCAAGAAGAGCACACACATGTCAAACACACTCCCTTGTAGGAGAAAATTGTGAACGAAGTGCCACAACAAATTGGTGACGAGACTCATACTTCCTTTTCGACTCCCTTGCCTTGACTATCAAGCAGACGAGAAAGAAATCCCAAACATATTCATGTGGATGAAAGTTCATTTTCAGGACTTGAAGGTAAGTTTCCCAAATTCACTATTTATTTCCATTGTTGCAGGATCATCAAAGAATTTTTTGAATCCAAAAACGATGCAGCAAAATGTCAATTTTTTCTGGCTTTGTTAAAACCACATCTTCTAGCTCATGTTAGGAGAATTTTAGGCATAAAGGTAGTTAGAAGTTCAGAGGCCAACAATCATGTTGTTAGAAATCTACAATCTGCATTTAATTTGATTGAAAAAACTTCTCATACAAAATATCTTAATGCGTCCCATCGTGTACTGTAAGAATTGATTGCAGACAAATACACAAGGAAACGTTGCATGTTATCACACACATGTAAAATATTCTAAGTATATAGAAAGACTCTTCAAAATTATTCTTCTATTAGAGAAAAACTTGAGACTCCAGGCCAAAAATATTACTAGACCTTTGTTGGTAGGTTACCTCGTTCAAACATGAAGCTTATTGATGTTGTTAAAGAACTAGTACAAAATTTTTGGCATTATAACACTAGATCGTCATCGAATCAAAGAGATGTGTTAAAGTTGAGAAAATGTGTTAAGGGGTGTAAACCCCATGTCAAGAAATTCCTTGACACGACACAAACATAAATCTATGAGAGGTTCAAGAATGAGCACACACAATTGAACTTGGGCCAAAGTTCCATTGAAAAATGAAAACCCTGGTATGTTATAATTTGCATTGATCGCAACACATGTTGCTGTAGATACCATGTATAATTTGAGTACTATTATGATGCATATAGACATATACTTCGTGATTTGCATACTAAAATTGTGCAGGAATTCCCATCGTTACAACCACCGAATGCATCCAAAGAATTTATCCATAGCATAATGTGTCCAAGACCTGAAGGACAAAAATATTATAAAAAATCATGTTTATATGGGACATGTTCTAGGTGTAGTGGATTTGCATTATTGAGCCGTTGCATCCATGAAAGCGAGGAGCAAGAATTTGGGAGGATGTTAGTAGAAATGCAGAACTTCAAGTACATAACATATCAAGTAGATAGTGTGAAGGAAAGAAAAAAAAATTCATTGGTGAAGTCACATGTAATCTAAGTTTGCATACTTTCATACTGTACATGTTGAATTTATACATATTTATTCAGATTGTAAATGTCACGTTGTATTAATGCCCTTGGTTTTGTGGCACCAGGTACAAATTTGGGATTTCATGAAGGAATTCTGAAAAAAGACCAAGCATTATGTACAACATGTCCATGTAGAACAATGGCAGGATGAACAGTATAGATAGTGCAGGGACACCTTTCCCAATGTCACAATATTGTCGGTTGTGGACTTTGCTTAAAACTACACCCTGCAACCACAAAATGAGATTCAAATTCAATACTACCATTCAAACCAAGTTAGCATAATGGTCCATATCACGTATAGGCACGCACTAGAGAGTAGCAATGACATGATGATAATATCGAAAGAGACCAACTTCTACATCAGTGGCGACAGGTTCCAAGACCTGCACTATGTGCAACATTGCTTCAGAATTTTCTATGTTAGCTGAAGGAGAGAGGTATACATATGGATCAACATTGGATATTATGGCAAGATGGTTGTGCATGCCAGTTCAAAAATGCACGTGTATTCCAGTGGTTGAGTATTTTGCACAAGACTTATGATGTGCTGCATATATGGAACTATTTTGAGACCAGGCGTGGAAAGGGAGAGCATGATGGGGCTGGAGTATGTCTCAAAACTTCCCTACGAAGGGAGGAGATTAGGTGCATGAAAAACCCTCATATTCGTGATGCAGAATCCATAGTTCAATGGTGCTCTGCAAAAATATCAGATCGAACCACAGAGCAACACAGACCAATAGGTAGAGGACATGTTGTCATAAATTTCTAGCATGTGGTTGATATAGATCGATCACGTTCTTATAGTTGTAGTACTGTACATGGCACTCATGCATTTCATTCCGTTTGAATCTCAAAGAACCCCCTATTTGAAATATGGATGCGAAAACTTGCTTGCTTTTTTGGGCCTTGTAAAAGTGGTGAGTGGGATGAGTGTGAATCAACGGATTTGCTTGATGGATGGGATCATGTATCACTTGTAGTAGGCCCATGTGCAGTTGTTGAAACGATCTAGTTAGAGAAAGGGAAGTCTTCTATTTCGAATGAATATGATCATATATTTTATATTGTATAGCCACGCAAACATTTATGCCTTCATATCCAATTTCCCTTCTTGTTTTTTTAATTAACCATGTTATCAAACCACTACTTGTTGGAATTTGACCGTAAAATGAATTTTTGCAGGACACATCTACGCAGTTGTCGCCTCGATAGATAGTGCAATTGGAACAAATTATTGGTTGGCACGATGCATCCAGGGGAAGCAAACACTCCTTGCATCATTAACTGATAGTGAAGGCATTATGTTTCCAACTGGCTCGATGGTTGTTCAGGGAGAATATATTACAGTAGATGGAAAAGGGACCAAAGATAAATGGATACACATACATGGATTATAGACCAGGTTCACAGGTGTATCACTTTACACACTTGATCATTGGTACAAACACCCAACTACAAACAATGTCAACGAAGTCATAAAACAAGGTACGCTATTCACTACCTCATGCAGAGCACGAGAGGTTGTTTGAGACAATAAAGAAGAGGGAGGATTCATAAGGCCTAATTGATTGAGGTATATAGTAAAGTCATGTGATTATTTATTCATGCATGTCTATTGTTATTCATGTTAGATAGTTTATTTCTTGTATATCATGTTATCTTATATCGTTTATTTGATGTTTAAGTTAATATTACAATACATTGATGTTTTACACCATTATATGTTTTACACCAATCACTCCAATTCAATTTTCCATCCCTTTAGGAAAAATTCACATGCATAAACAATATTGAAAACTCATCTTATATAGCATATATATAATGGATGATATCACTCCAGGGAAGAAACATATGTGATCCACGCACTAGCGAAGTGATCCACTTGTAAAGTACATATGTACATATGTAACGAAATACCATCAATCCATATCCAATACTCCAAAAGGAAACCATGGAACCATATGCTATCTAGGGATTGTGTCCCTCCTCTACAATACGCGTTGCTCTATGTGTCTTGTAGGGTGTTCTCCCACCAAGTGAATACTCCATGTGGCCACCATGCAAGGTGTCTGCCATTGAGGCTAGAGATCTTAATTGCTCAAGGGAATAACGCTAAACCAATGACAATCTAACATATAACATCCATTGAGAAATTTATTACAAGTGTGCATATCAATCACATACCATCTCTTGTGCTACAATCCATCTCAAACCATTCAAGGGATAATCCATGGCTCTATACTTTGTAATACTCACATTATCTACGACTCTTGAATCACCCTGAAAAACGTCCTTCATTAAGGAATCACACCTCTCTAATGAATACGTAGAATGTGCATGGATGGATTCAATCTCATCATCACACCTCTCCTCTGCTATATAATTGGAAGTCTAATGGATGGAAGAAACAAATGATATAGATATCTTGGGCGGTACGATCACCCCTACATGCTCCTAAGCCACTAGATCAATAATGTTGACATTCAACCTGATCACAAGAGGAAATACTAATAAACTGAAATATATTAGAATCACACTATATGGGTTGGAAGCTAGATCTACATGTTCCTTCTAAGAAATAGAACCTAATATAGCTTAAAGACCCTGATCTAGCCCTAGAAACCAAACAAAAACAAAGGTGGCCCTGGAAAGCTTAATGTGGACCTACAACCCTGGAGACCTAATCTAGAATACTTATCTATCCCTAGAGATGTAACCTATCCCCAGAGACCTAATCTAGCTTATAGACCCTGATCTAGACCTAGAAACCAGACAAAAACAAATGCAGTCCTAGAAATCCTAATATAGACCTAGAACCTTGGAGACCTAATATAGAATACTTGTCTATCCCTAAAGACATATAGAACCTAACCTAGCTTATAGACCCCGACCTAGCCCTAAAAACCAAACAAAAACAATTCTAGCCTTGGAAAGCCTAATGTGGACATATAACCCTGGAGACCTAATCTAGAATACTTATCTATCCCTAGAGACATAACCTAGCTCGGGAGACCTAATCTATCCATATAGAACCTAATCTAGCTTATAGACCACGATCTAGCCCTAAAAACCAGATAAAAACAATTCTAGCCCTAGAAAGCCTAATGTGGACCTAGAACCCTAGAGACCTAATCTAGAATACTTATCTATCCCTAGAGACTTAACTTGTCCCCGGAGACCTAATCTAGCCATATAGAACCTAATCTATCTTATAGACCCTGATCTAGCCCTAGAAACCAAACAAAAACAATTCTAGCCCTAGAAAGCTTAATGTGGACCTAGAACCGTGGAGACCTAATCTAGAATAATTATCTATCCCTAGAGGTGTAGCCTAGCCCCGAAGACCTAATCTAGCTTATAGACCCTGATCTATCCGTAGAAACGAGACAAAAAAATCTAGCCTTGGAAAACCTAATGTGGACCTAGAACCCTGGAGACCTAATATAGAATACTTATCTATCCCTAGAGACGTAACCTAGCTTGAGAGCCCTAATCTTGCCATATAGAACCTAATCTAGCTTATAGACCCTCATCTATCCCTATAAACCAGACGAAAAAAATTATAGCCTTGGAAAGCCTAATGTGGACCTAGAACCCTGGAGACCTAATCTAGAATACTTATCTAGCCCTAGAGACGTAACCTAGCCCCGGAGACCTAATCTAGCCATATAGAAACTAATCTAGCTTATAGACATTGATCTAGCCCTAGAAACCAGACAAAAACAAATCTAGAGACACCTGACACCACATGGCCATTCAGGCACGCTTTGAGGATTTTCTCCAAGGGCATGAAACTCGAACTGGAGAGTGGAATGGGGTTCCGTTAGCTCCCACACTTGCATATGGCCAGTGTGGACATGTTCACGATGGCCATTCTGGTTACTGGTTCGAGTTTCGTGCCCCTTGAGCAAAACTGGCATGGCCTTCACTAAGAAAAACCCTAGTTCCAGAGATGGAACAATAGAACCATTTTTTGGGAATTTGGGTCATGGTGGGGGGGGCCCACAGCTATAACCCGGTGTCTTGAATCCATCGGAATCGACGGCTTTGTGATCAGAGTCATGCTTTTGGTGCTATGGGAATTTTTTCTAGGCACCCCGTGGCCATTCAGGGATGCTTTGAGGATTTGCTACGAGGGAATGGAACTAGAACCGGTGAGCAGAATAGGGTTCCGTCAGCTCCCACACGTGCATATGGCCATTGTGGAGGTGTTCACAATGGCCATGCATGCCCGGGAGTCGTTGGATCAGAAATGACCCCCTTGAGCAAAACTAGCATGGCCTTCACTGAGCAAAACCCTAGTTCCAAAGATGGCACACTAGCACCGTTTCCAGGATTTTGGGTCACGGTGTGGGGGGTCCCATAGCTAGAACCTGGCGTCCCGAATCCATCGAAATTTACAGCTTCATGATCAAAGTCACAGTTTTGGTGCTATGGGAATTTTTTCGAGGCACCCTATGGCCATTCAGGGACGCTTTTAGGGTTTTCTCCGGGGGCACGAAACTCGAACCAATAAGCAGAACAGGGTTCCGTCAACTCCCACACATGCATATGGATAGTGTGGAGGTGTTCACGATGGCCATACATTCCCGGGAGTCGTCAGATAAGAAATGACCCCCTTGAGAAAAATTGGCATGGCCTTCACAGAGCAAAACCCTAGTTCTAGAAATGGCACAATAGCACCATTTCTGGGCATTGGAGGCACAGTGAGGGGGGGGCACAGCTAGAACCCATTGTCCTGAATCCATCAGAATCGATGGCTTCACGATAGGAGTCACGATTTTGGTGCTATGGGAATTTTTTCCAGGAACCTCGTGTCCATTCAAGGACACTTTGAGTAATTGCTCCACGGGCACGAAACCTAAACCGATGAGCAGAATGGGGTTTCGTCAGCTACCAAATGTGCATATGTACAGTGTGGAGTTGTTCACGATGGCCACGCATGGTCGGGAGACGTCAAATCAGAAATAAACCCCTTGAGCAAAATTGGCATGGCCTTCACTAAGAAAAACCCTAGTTCTGGAGATGTAAAAATAACACCATTTTCGGGCGTTTGAGGCATGGTGTGGGGGGTCCCCTATATGAAACTCGACATCTCGAACCCATCGGAATCGACAGATTCATGACCAGAGTCATAGTTTTGGTGCTATGGGAATTTTTTTCAGGCACCCTATGGCCATTCAGGGATAGTTTGAGGATTTGCTCCGAGGGCACGGAACCCAAACTCGTTGAGCGAAACGGGGTTTTGTCAGCTCGCACACATGCATATGGCTAGTGTGGAGGTGTTCATGATGGCCACACATGCCTAGGAGCCGTTGGATCAGAAATTAACCCCTTGAGCAAAATTGGCATGGCCTTCACTGAGCAAAACCCTAGTTCCGGGGATGGCATAATAACACTGTTTCCGAGCGTTTGAGGAACAGTGTGGGGGGTTCCCAAGCTGAAAATCGGTGTCCCGAATCCATCGGAATCCACATATTCATGATCAGAGTCATAGTTTCGGTGCTATGGGCATTGTTTTCAGGCATCCCATGGCCATTCAAGGACACTTTGAGGATTTGCTCTGTGGGAACGAAACCCAAACCGACGAACATAATGAGGTTATGTTAGCTCCCACACATGCATATGGCCATTTTGGAGTTGTTCACGATGGCCATGCATGCCCGAGAGCCGTCAGAACAGAAATGATCCCCTTGAGCAAAATTGGCATGGCCTTCACTAAACAAAACCTTAGTTCCGGAGATGGCACAATAGCACCATTTTCGGGCATTTGAGGCATGGTATGGGGGGTCCCCTAGCTGAAACTCGGCGTCCCGAATCCATTGGAATCGACATATTCACGACTAGAGTCACATTTTGGGTGCTATGGGAATTGTTTTCAGGCACCCCATGGCCATTCAGGGACACTTGAGGATTTGCTCTGGGGGCACGAAATCCAAACCGGCTGGCTGACTTGGGTTCCGTTAGCTCCCACACGTGCATATGGCCATTGTGGATGTGTTCACGATGGCCATGCATGCCTGCGATCCTTCGGATCATAAATGACCCCCTTGAGCAAAATTAGCATGGCCTTCACTGAGAAAAACCCTAGTTCCAGAAATGGCACAATAGAACTATTTCCAAGCGTTTGAGGCATGGTGTTTGGGGTCCCCTAGATGAAAACCGATGTCCTAAATCCATCGGAATCGATGGATGCACGATTGGAGTCACAGTTTTGGTGCTATGAGAATTTTTTCTAGGCACCTCGTGACCATTTAGGTACACTTTGAGGATTTGTTTTGGGGGCACGGAACCCAAACCGACGAGCGGACTTGGGTTCTGTCAGATCCCACATGTAAATATGGCCATTGTGGAGGTGTTCACGATGGCCACGCATGCCTGGGAGCCATCGGATCATGAATGACCCCCTTGAGAAAAAATGGCATGGCCTTCACTGAGCAAAACCCTAGTTCCGTAGATGGCACAATAGCACTGTTTCTGGGTGTTTGAGGAACAGTGTGGGGGGACCCTTAGCTGAAACCCGACATCCTGAATCCATCAGAATTGACAAATTCATGATCGAAGTCACAGTTTTGGTGCTATGGGAATTTTTTTCAGGAACCCCGTGGCCATTCAAGGACACTTTGAGGATTTTCTCCAGGGGCACGGAACCCAAATCGGCGAGCGGACTTGGATTCTTTCAGCTCCCATATATGAATATGGCCATTGTGGATGTGTTCAGGATAGCCACACTCTCCTGGGATCCTTCAAATCATAAATGATCCCCTTGAGCAAGATTGGCATGGCCTTCTGCAAGCTAGGGTTTATATATTATGTATGTGCATGGTATTATGTGTGTATGTATGTGCATATATTTTTATATGTGCATGTTGTTTATGTACAAATTGACACAGTCAAAATTTTGTGCTTTATTGCGTCAATTACCCATCTTTAGAAGGGCTAAATGCAATAAGAACTCAACAAAACATGAAGAGACAATTGTAAAAAACATTACAAAATTTGTATTGGAGCCATAATGTTTATGAGAGATGATTCTATAAGAGACAAGTAAGTTTTGGTTTGCATAAAATAAGGTTGGTTTCCCTTTTTTTATAACAAGAAGAATTTGTATGAATTATAAACGTGATAGACACATTACAAAGGTGCACACATTCTTATGACAACAAATATGGCATTAATTAGTTTTTATGGTAGGTAAAATCCTTGCAACCACATTAAATCCCTAGGTTATAATTATTTTCAAGGGGGGAAATGTGAGCCATTAGGATTTTTTAAGCACTAAGTTTGGATGTGAGTTCTTTGGACATGATTAAGGTAGAAAAATTTGAGCCTTGGGTTGTAATAATCGATTCTAAGCATCCTGAGCCATGGATAATGCCTTAAAGAATAGCACTTGACCTTTGAAGGGTATCCTTTTCCTTTGATTGTTGACCTAGATGCAATAAGTAGGTTGTGGACATTAGGTATGGGTCTTGGGACCATGAACATGTTCAATGGAGGAAACATATTCCTTATGCCCTAAACAAGGCTTCTATGCATTTAGGACCAAGAATGATGTGTCAAATCACAACACATCTAGGATTGAGGGATATTTGGCCTCCATATGAGCATATTCAAATATGATTAGGAGGTTATGAACACTAAGTGTTGGATGTTGAGGGCCTAGATATGGCTGTGAATATTTAGCTTATTGGTGAGGATATAGACACTATTTGGAGGTTTTGAACACCAAAATTGGTTCTTTGGATATGGAAGTGGTGAAAGGATGAAATGTAGCCCATAGGTCCTAAGAGAAGCTTCTAGGGCTTGATGACCATGCGCAAGGTCATGGACCATAACACTTGGCATCTACTAGGTGCATTTTTTCTCTATGTGGGAATACAAGAGGTTAACCACTGGGATGTTTTGAGCCCCTTATACAAGTCATGAATCGATACATGGTAAATGTAGGAAACTTAGGAGTTATTTCCTAAATGCACAAACTTAGAGATAAAGAGAAAGAAAGGAGCTTTCAAACTACCTTATAGGACATGTCTTAGGGTTCTTTGGCTCCCAAATGTTGATACATACTTCATTAGGATATTTTGAGAACCTTTTATGGATATTATGGTCTTGTACATGGTTGGGAGGAGGACTGCAAACCTTAATAAAAATAAAGCTTCTAAGGGAAGGGAAAATTACATAGCTTCACAACCATGAAAGAGGCCTCAAATGATAAGGATATGTTTAGCCTCCAATAAATGATATGGGTGCAACTAGGAATATTTTAGCACTCAGTATGAGTTTTATGGCACTAAACATGATCAAACGATGAAACCTTGACCTTACGCTCTAAAATAAGTTTCCAAGGATAGGGAAAATGTGAAGCCTTAACCAACCACATAAGATTGGTCTAATATAACTTAAATATTTGAATGCCAGTATGGACACCATTAGTAGGTTTTGAGCTTTATGGGTGGACCTCAAATCCATAAACATGATTCGAGGAGGGAGACCAATCTCTCAAGGCTAGAAATAGATATTTATGGCTTAGGACAAATGATCAATTCGATGGGTCATTTGTAATGCTTCATGGCATCGTTCATGAACCTTGGTCCCTAGAAGGTGCCTTTATAGCCTAATGCATAATTCAAAATTCAAAATATTTTAATGTGATATTTAGGTGTGTAATTGTGTTTAAAAAGATGATGTTGTTTGTTCTTTTATACTAATATTTGTATGGTTTTCTTTGTGCAAATATTTGTAAATTTTTGTATGTGTGCATAAATATTTTCCTATGTGCATGTATTTTTTGTATGTTTATGTATAAATATTTTTATGGGTGTAGGTTTTTGTAGTGTAAATATATATGTATCTGTACATCTTTAATATGTGTGCAAATATAATTATGTGCATCTAACTTGTGTGTGTTTGTGTGTAAATGACTAGAAGTGGTAGGCACACAAGGGGGATGACTAGGGGTGGTAGGTACAAAATGGGGCTCCTTCATTGATATAGAGAGAACTCAATAAATCAAAATAACGGGGTCTATGGATTGCTTCAAACAATAAAGTATAAACTTAAATGCTCTCCGTCAAGAGATCGAGATCACATTTTCAACAAACATAAGGAACCTTTTGGTATTTGGGAAGATCACCATTATAATTCATCACTTACACAACAATTTCATATAGAATGACAACACTTTAGCAAAACTTGTCAAAATAATAAGGTATAGGAAAAGGTCAAGTATCTCCCTAGTCATCATATCAAGGGCCACATAAAATTTCTCCAATAACTACTCAAGGTGTTGAATTTTACCTTCAAAATTTCATCCTTGCATTGTGATGTATACAAACTAGTTGGATCTTATTAGAATGGCATTTTACGATCAAAATACATTTCATAATATAAACCAATTGAAATAATATTCATTATGTCAATTCTAAATCTAAATTCACACTTAAACCTAAACGAAGGAAACCATATCAAAATCCATTCGAACTCAACCATTTGTTTTAAAAGCATGATGTTGTTTATTAGGAAAATAAACACAAAAAGAGACAACAATATACAAATATAGACAACATGGATATAAATCACATAACTGAAAATCCATGTATATCAAAGCTACAAAACTCGTCCAAACATATAAATTTTCTGGAAAACAGTGGAACATGGTTCCCAATGTGCACACGATGGTAAATCGTTACCCTATACAAAGTCCAACAACTTGTGTCATAGATCCAAAATACATGGCAACTTGTGCTGTAGATGCCAAGTACATGGTAACTCGTGCCAAAAAGTGCCACATCGTGGGTAATGTGCATAAGGCATGGTATGTCAAGCATCGTGCCCACCCCCGTCACTACCAAGTGCATCTCAGAAATCGATATTTCTCTTCTTGGAGCTAGTGGAATATTGGGCCTTCTTCCATCTAGGAGTAGACCATCTCTCTAGGATCTGAAAAAAATGATATAAGATACCATCATTTTCAAGCATTAGTAACATTTACCAAATTCATAAAATGAATGTAGAATTCAAATCTTAAATAAATCACCGCTGATGGGAGTGGGAGACATGAGGCAGGTGTCCTCGATCTACGGATCCTCTCAACAATTCCACCCTATAACATTTACGACAATCATTTCATTGAAAATAATAATTTCTTAAATTAATTTTTGTTAATGTATCACAATATTTTCATAAATTAACTTGATTCTCACTATGAACACCTCCGATAATGGGTTGACTGGGCTTCAGGGCTAGCAGGTGGAGCAGTTGGTTGGACAACTTGATTCGATGCAGTCATGGGGGGGGGGGATGTACTTGCAACAACTATGGGTGCAACCAATATAGATATATCGACGAATATTGGAAGAGTAGTTTCCACAATAGTGGCGGGAACTGAAGAAGATATGGTGGAAGAGGGCATGGTGGTATGGGGTGTAGGAGGATCTCGTGGACGATTAACCCTTACCGTCAGTACGATAGGGGGTTTCGACCTAAAAGGGATAGGGGAGATGTTGAGGGATGGTGGATGGGAGGGAAGTCCTGGATAGGGGGAGGAGGATGGATACAAGGGGGGAAGTTGGATGGAAGGGGGGCCATGGACGAATGGGGGAGGATGGATAGACAAGTGAGAGTGGATGAATGGGGGAATATGTATAGATAGGGTGTCATGTCCCCTTCTGTCAATCCAATGCAAGGGAGGGAACATGACTGTAACATGGGGTGTCTAATTTTTCCCCAAATCCATAATGGTAAAATTTTTGTCATTTAAATAAAATGCACAATTAAATTACACAACGGAATTAAAATACATAATTGCACACACACAACAAACATACATCAGTATATTTATCTCAAGCAAATGATGCATCAACAGACAACGAATCCATCGCATTCTCATGCTATGCACAGACTTCATATCAATTCCATTAACATGAATAATTACCATTCCGAATTAACACAATACAGAACACAAAATGCATATAATTGATAACACAGATAACACTTATCTTGAAGATGAAGATGTCCAAACAATTGGCTATGTGAGAGAAACGTTCCACCCAACCATAGATCTCTGTCCAGCTTGTAATCTTTCAGCTGAGAGATCACCCCCGAGCTAGGTTGTGTATCCACTAAGGAGGAACTAGCTGGGTTCACTCACAGCAATGGTTTCACTCAACAACTATGCTAAGCCAACACACAGTTGGGTTTGTCAAGCATATGAAAGACAAAGGAGAGCAATGCTAGGCCAGTGAGCTCAACCACAGAGCTACAAGAATCTCAAATGAATTCAATAGTCAAGGCACCCACATTACCTACCACACCCAACACAAGAAAGGTCCCCTTCTCTGCTGCGCAGTCCCTCAGTCGTCCCTTCTCTCCAGTTCTCTTCAGGGTGGGCATAGAAAGGTCTAGCTGCCAATCCTTGAGATTCTAGCCTTTACTAGGTTTATCAAGCAAACCCAACCTCTACTCAGTCATTCACAATTAGATTTCTCACAATTCTGTTCATCAAAATAACTCAATCCCGTCACTGGTTTTCTAGGCTATAAAAGTTGGGTTTTCCAATGGATTTCCAGGTATCTAATCCTCTCAAATTCACCTCATGGTTCCTATATATGGAACCCCCATTGGATTTTTACTATTAAATACCAAATCTGGGCATTTTTGGCTCTTCAAAACGTGGGTTCTTTCAAAGTTGCGATTTTTGGTTTTTCTCCCTGTTGGCAATTCGTTTTTGGATGGAAAGTGATGCTGGTCCCTTCCACAATGGAATGGGGATGAGGAAGAAGCAACTCCCATGAGGTAGAGTGGTTTGTGGTACAAGAAAACAGAGCCCATACCTGCAAATACAAATTTCTGGGCTACCCATGCTCCATTGAAGCCATGGACTGAAATCTTCAACTACTTCCTTACAACAGAAATAAATGTCATCAAGGAAAGTCAAATGGGTTCTCAAAATGACATTTGGAAACTTATGGCTCAATCCCACAACCCCCTCACCACTCCCTAGTGGATACACATGGCCCCTTCTCATTGGTTGCTTCCATAGCCAGTTTTGGTATTTTATTGAAATATTAACATTTACATCAATTTACAATATTCCATGGCTTAATAGCACATGGATATCAAAATATCAAATACTTGCTTGTTTTAAATAAAATCCGAACATACACTAGCGGGGCCTTGGCCTTGAGCTCCACGCTAGGGCAACATACAACGCATGTATACAATATTTACATTAGAAGCCAATATTTCATAAAGGTCGAAATTGGGGTATTACATTCCCCTCCCCCTTAGAACAACACCATCCTCAGTGTTCTCAAAACTGAACAAAAATGGGAATGCCTCTCTCACGGCATCCTCCAGATCCCCTGTAGCCTCATCAGGACTAAGGTGCTCCCATTGGACCTTTACCTGCCCGATGGCTCTATCCTGGAGCAAAGTGACCTTCTTGTCGAGGATGCACATAGGCTCTAATTGGAACTCTCCTTCGAGTTCCACCTGTATCACATTCCAATCAATCATATGATTAGGATCATGTACATACTTCTTAAGCAAAGATACATGGAAAACATTATGAGCTCTTATGTTAGCAGGAAATGGAAGTCTATGTGCAACTGGCCCTATCTTACCTAGACTTCAAATGGCCCACAATATCTTGGTGACAACTTGGCACAAATCCCCAAATTGAGAGAACTTTTCCTTGGTTTTACTCTCAAATAAACATGATCCCCAATCTGAAATTCCTTATGCACTCTTTTCAAATCTGCATAACTCTTCTGCCTATCCTGAGCTGCCTTTAAATTCTGCCTAATCTTAACAACTTTCTGTTCCATTTGCTTGATCATCTCTGGTCCAAGTACTACCCTGTTCACTGGGCTGTCCCAATTTACTGGAGTCCTGCCTTCCTTGCCATACAATGCCTCAAATGGACTCATCCCCAAGGATGCATGATGTCCATTATTGTATGCAAATTATACTAAGTGTAGGTAATCCTCCCACTTGGATGGTTTATCTATCACTTACATTCTCAGCATGTCTTCAAGAACCTGATTCACCCTCTCAGTTTGGCCATTTGTTTGAGGATGATATACTGTACTGAAATTCAATAGTTCCCAATTCCTGAAATATATCTCTTCCAGAAATTGGAAGTGAACTTTGTATCACGATCAGAAATTATTGCCTTAGGCAATCCATGCAATTTGAATATCTCTCTCATGAAGATGTTCGCAATGTCATTAGCCTTGTGAGTGGACTTGACTGGAATAAAGTGAGCTACCTTTGATAGCTTGTCCACCACAACCATGATTGAACAATGATTCTTCACTGTCATGGGAATACCTGTTATAAAATCCATAGAGATCACTTCCCACTTCCATTCCGGAATGGGTAAGGGCTGCAACAATCCTGCTAAATGTTGGTGTTCTGCCTTGATCTGCTGGCACTTCTGACACCTAGCAATATACTCAGCTATGTCCTTCTTCATACCATGCCAAAAGTATTGCTTTCTTGCTGCTGTTATAGTCTTCTGATATCCTGGATGTCCAGAGTATGGCATTTGATGAATTTCATCCATCACTAGCTTCTTCAAATCTGCACTATTTGGAATGTATAGTCTATCCTTGTAGAGGAGGATATTGTCTTCACCAAGCTGATATTTCGTACACTTTTCATCCACATTACCTTGCTTCAACTTCTCTTTAATTTGAAGGCAAGTTTCATCACTATGCTGGACTTCAATAACTCTTGTCTTCAAGTCTGATTTACACATACTTACTGTTGCAACATGAAATTTTCTACTAAGAGCATCTGCAACCTTATTCTCCTTCCCTTTTACATGCTTAATTTCAAAATCAAATTCACAAAGGAACTCCATCCATCTAGCTTGCCTGGAATTCAAGTTTGGTTGATCAAACAAATACTTCAAGCTCATGTGGTCTGTTCTAAGCTCGAATCTTCTTCCCATCAAATAATGTCTCCACATCTTAAGAGCCCGCACTATGGCTGCTAATTCTAAATCATGTGTGGCATAATTCTTTTCATGCTCCTTTAATTTCCTTGACTCATAGAAAATCACAATTCCTTCTTGCATGAGAAATCCACCCAGTCCTTCATTGCAAGCATCTGTGCACACTACAAAATCCTTCTTTGGATCTGCTATCTTCAAAACAGGAGTGTTGGTAAGTAACTCCTTTAACTTCTGAAAACTTTTCTCACATTTTTCAGACCATACAAACTTGATGTTCTTTCTTTGCAATGAAGTGATCGGATGAGCTATCCTGGAGAAGCCTTCAATAAACCTTCTGTAGTAACCAGCAAGACCCATAAAAGATCTAACATTTGAAACATTTCTTGGAGTTGACCAATCCATGATGGAATTAATCTTCTCCGGATCCACTGCATTTCCTTCTTCAGAAATGACATGACCCAAATATTGAATCCTCTTTTGGTAAAACTCACACTTGATTAACTTGGCATACAACTGATGTTCTCTAAAGACTTGTAACACCATCCTTAGATGTTCATCATGTTCTTTTTCATTCCTTGAATAGACAAGAATGTCATCCAAGAACACAATCACAAACTTATCCAAATATTTGTTGAATACACTATTCATGAGACACATGAACGTGGCAAGTGCGTTGGTAAGACCAAATGGCACCACAATGAACTCATAATGACCATATCTAGTTCTGAAAGCTGTCTTGTGAATGTCTTCTTCTTTAATCCTTACTTGATGGTAACTAGACCTTAAGTCAATCTTGGAAAACACTTTAGCTTCCTTCATTTGATCAAAGAAGTCATCAATTCTTGGAAATGGATACTTGTTCTTGACTGTCACTTTATTTAGCTGCCTGTAATCAATACACAGTCTTAAATTCCCATCTTTCTTCTTGATAAATAACACCGGTGCTCCCTAAGGAGACACACTAGGCATGATATACCTTTTGTCCATTAATTATAGCTGCATTTTCAACTCTACCAACTCTGGTGTACTCATTCTATAAGGAGCTTTGGAATTCGGTGCTGCCCCTTGAAAAAGATCGATGGTAAAATCAATATCTCTCTTTGGTGGTAGTCCCGGCACCTCATACAGAAATACATCTTGGAATTCTTGCAACATTGGAAAGTCTTCAATCCTTGGTCCTTTGTCCTCTAACGAATCTGACATATGAACTGCATATAATTGACAACCCTTCTTATAAAACTCTTTACTGTAGGGATGAAATGTTCCTTACTGAAACTTGCTTGGGAATTCCTCTTACTAATCTTGGCCTTCCCTCTTCATCAATGCATTCAAGTGCTTTCTCATAACAGTCCAATTTGGCTCTATGTTTTTCCAACCAATTCACGCCAATCAAGGCATTCTAAGATCCTAGAGGTAGCACATTTAAATCTGCATGTGTGTGCAGTCCATTCAATTCTATGGGGCACTCCACCACTACTTCACTTACTTTCCTCTTGGTCCCTGTGGCTAATTGAACTAGCCAAGATTTATTTTGCTTCATTTTTCTAAGAGAACAACCTTCAACCACTTTTGGAGAAACATAACTATGAGTAGATCCTGGATCAATCAAAACAGAAATAGATTGTATATCAATCTTACCTTCCACTTCCACCACAGATGCTTGATGGTCTGCTTGATGATTGTCCAATGCTGCATAAATTCGAGGCGTTTCCCTTGCCATGTCCTCCACTATAGCTGCTCCCTTTAAGTTGTGCAACCTTCGGGGATTATCCTTCCGATGTGGATAGTCCTTCAACATGTGGTTTTCTCCACATCCCCAATACTGAAGTGGTCCATTTGATGCTTTGTCTATTGCTACTACTGGTTTGAATTCACTCATTGCTTGCTGCCCCTATGGAAAAGTTCTAGGCTGACCTTTGAATGGTGGATTGAAGCCACTCTTCTTTTGATCAAACCTCCCTCTTGGCTTTCCTTTCCATGCTTGGTTAACCTCTGTTTTTCCTTTATTATGCTCATATCAATGCATTGCCATCCTAATGGCATCATCAAGACTTAGTGGATTAACAAATTTAATCCTATCTTTGAAACTTTGAGGTACACTCCCAAGAAAGCATTGGATTTTTACTCTCTCATCTTTGATATAGTCAACATACCTCAATAATTCCAAAAATTTGTGGACATGCTCTTCCATAGATTTTTGTCCCAACCTGAGTTCAGTAAACTCTTTTCTTTTACTGTCATAATACCTAGCAGAAAGGTATTTTTCCTTGAAGTACTTCTTGAATTTGTCCCAACTGATCTTCCTCTCATTGATTCCTTTCACTTGCAAGAGATTGTCCCACCAAATTGAAGCTCTGCCATTTAGATTGTAAATGGCAATTATGGCTTTCTCATTTCCTGAGTAGTCTTGAATTCTGAAATATTTCTTCATTCCAAAAAGTCCTGAGTAGTCTTGAATTCTGAAATATTTCTTCATTCCAAGAAGCCATGCCTCTGCCTCTTGGCCAGTCTTGTCTTCTCCATCAAAGGTGGGAGGCCTTGCCTTCCTGAATTCTCCTTGTGGGATGCATTTGAACTTCTTTCTTCCATCAAATATCCTGGGCATATGCCTTGGACTTCTTTGAGAATCTCTAGAGTCACACGATTTGCTAGAAGAAGATCTAGAGGAAGGTGTTCTCTGCTTCTTGCTCACAGAACTCTTCCTTGGGCTTGGATTCCTCTTCTTTGAACGACCTCTAGAGAGACTCTCTGCCTCTCTTCCTTCTTCACCTGCATTGCTTGGGTTGGACCCAAGGTTTATCCTCTACTGCATGTCAATGATACTTTGCAAGATAGCAGCATTGAGTTGGTGTTGTTATTCTTGAGCCTTCATCAATCTTTCATTGAAGCTCACCATGGTTTCAACCAAATTTCCAGGAGTCATCTGCTCTCTTTTCCCATTGGATTCAGTCTCAGCATTCTCTTCATGCACATTTTCTCCTAGGACGTCTTCTTCATGCTCATAAGGATCTTCAGCATCATTTATGGTCACCATTTTTCCTGTATGCTACCTCTGCTACAATTATTAATTTTATGAGCTGCAAGCACTGTGCATTATGAAAATATTTGTTAGACATCATAAGAATGCATCTAAAAATATACAACAATCAATATTTAACATAATCAACTCATGGAATAATTCACATAGATGTTATGCATTCATTTCTTTTGTCCATTCATGCAATTCTGAAAATTGCCCATATTGTCAAGAATTTGACAAAACAGTCACCGACACTTTTCTGCTCTAATTATCTATGATGTCTGATGTCCCCATTCAAATTATGTCTATGCATCATTGTTCCCTGCTGGATAAGATTTCCAATGCCTATCCCCTTGATCCATTCCGACATCGGGTGTGGAAACTACATGACTTCAAAAATGACAACTTTTACCAATAATTCTGCACATTTTTACACAGTTGTATTTTGGTCCGGAATGCCAACTTCAGCCACTTGTGGAAGAAAATCTATGAGGGATCACAAAAAAATTTCTACCGGGAGAAGTTAGTCCATATAACAAGGAACGCTTAAAAACTCGCGGATCTCTGTTCCGATGCACCATTCATCTTCTATAAAATTCTGGGTTTGACTACTTTCCACTTTTCACATTTTTCCAAAATCCCAAATTTTGGGCCAAAATGGCTATTTCCCAAACGGTGCATTTCTGGGAAATCTTTGTCTAACGGAATATTTCTGGTTTACTGAGAATATGAAATGTTGAGTTCAGTAATTTTCTTGATTCCGAATTATAGGGTCATTTTCAACCACCGCAAGCTTTTCAAAATTCCCAAAACGTGGCCCGGAATAGTGCTTTTTCGTCTTCTTGCACACCTCGACTCCACATCCTTTGGAATTTGGCTCCAAAACTCCAAAATTAACACCGTGCCTACTCCATGACTGCCCCATATCAATTTTGGCTTAATCTGACCTTCTGTCAAGCGTCGCTACACCGATTTGTAAAAGCCATTAATTTCAATTTTGTGCCAAATCAGAGCGTAATGGGCTCGGGATCTTCACTAGTTCATTCATGGCCTTCGTCGATGGTCTCAGAATGCCATTGAACTCATCAAATTCTGACCTTGCATTCTCTTATTATCCAAAAATCAATTTTCGGGCTCTATACTCGTTTTTTTTTTTTATCTAGCCACACACAGGCCACAACCTGCAACCTGACATTGTGGGTTCAAGGGGTCAAGTTGTGGTCACGGGGATGTAACCATCCTGCAACCCGCAACCCGAAATTGCGGGTTCGGGATTGTGGAAACCGGAAAGCGCAATTTCACAACTTTGCGTTCCTGCAACCCGAAACCTGACATCCTAAAAGCCGAAAATTGCGGGTTCGGGATTTTGGAAATCCAAACGCAAATTTTAAAAATTCACGTTCCCGAAACCCGAAACCCAACATCCCGAAAGCCGAAAAAATTGCGGGTTCGGGATTTCGGAAATCAAAACGCAAATTTTGAAAATTCGCATTCCCGAAACCCGACATCCTGAAACTGTGAAAACAACTGCGTTTCCTGTAACTTCCGGGGTTCATAACTCCCTCGTCCCTTGCCCAAATGAGGCGATTCGGGTACCATTGGAAAGATGTTGGAGAGCTCTATGCAATGGTGTGATCCTCTCTCACACCTGAGAACTCTAACCCTGTCATTGTTTTCAATCAAAAAATGCCACCCCAACTTCACCAATACTGTTTAAAACCATTCTGTTACTTGCCTGTAACTCAGACTTTGGCCCAAGCAACTCTAGTACTGCAAGCTGGGCTCTGATACCACTATGTCACGTCCCCTTCCATCAATCCAATGAAAGGGAGGGAACATGACT
Source organism: Larix kaempferi (assembly GCA_027924585.1). Taxonomy (NCBI): domain Eukaryota; kingdom Viridiplantae; phylum Streptophyta; class Pinopsida; order Pinales; family Pinaceae; genus Larix; species Larix kaempferi. Next base: position 21,495,665 of record BSBM01000742.1, on the reverse strand, counting down.
GTAACATGGGGTGTCTAATTTTTCCCCAAATCCATAATGGTAAAATTTTTGTCATTTAAATAAAATGCACAATTAAATTACACAGCGGAATTAAAATACATAATTGCACACACGAAACAGACATAAATCAGTATATTTATCTCAAGCAAATGATGCATCAACGGGAAAGGAATCCATCCCATTCTCATGCTATGCACAGACTTCATATAATTCCATTCACATGAATAATTACCATTCCGAATTAACACATTACAGAACACAAAATGCATATAATTGATAACACAGATAACACTTATCTTGAAGATGAAGATGTCCAAACAAATGGCTATGTGAGAGAAACGTTCCACCCAACCATAGATATCTGTCCAGCTTGTAATCTTTTAGCTGAGAGATCACCCCGAGCTGGGTTGTGTATCCACTAAGGAGGAACTAGCTGGGCTCACTCATAGCCATGGTTTCACTTAACAACTATGCTAAGCCAACACACAGTTGGGTTTGTCAAGCATATGAAAGACAAAGGAGGGCAATGCTAAGCCAGTGAGCTCAATCACAGATCTACAGGCATCTCCAATGAATTCAACAGTCAAGGCACCCACATTACCTACCGCACCCAACACAAGAAAGGTCCCCTTCTCTGCTGCACAGTCCCTCAGGCGTCCCTTCCCTCCAGTGCTCTTCAGGGTGGGCATAGAAAAGTCCAGCTGCCAATCCTTAAGATTCTAGCCTTCACTGGGTTTATTAAGCAAACCCAACCTCTGCTTAGTTATTCACAATTGGATTTCTCACAATTCTATTCATCAAAATAACTCAATCCCGTCACTGGTTTTCTGGGCTATAAAAACTGGGTTTTCCAATGGATTTCAGGATATTTAATCCTCCCAAATTCTCCCCAAGGTTCCTATATATGGATCCCCCATTGGAGTTTTACTGTTAAATACCAAATCTGGGCATTTTTTGCTCTTCAAAACGTGGGTTCTTTCAAAGTTGCGATTTTTGGTTTTTCTCCCTGCTGGCAATTTGTTTTTGGATGGAAAGTGATGCTAGTCCCTTCCACAATGGAATGGGGATGAAGAAGAAGCAACTCCCATGAGGTAGATTGGCTTGTGGTACAAGAAAACAGAGCTCATACCTGCAAATATGAATTTATGGGCTGCCCATGCTCCATTGAAGCCATGGATTGAAATCTTCAACTACTTCTTTACAACATAAATAAATGTCATCAAGGAAAGTCAAATGGGTTCTCACAATGACATTTGACAGCTTATGGCTCAATCCCACAACCCCCTCATCACTCCCTAGTGGATACACATGGCCCCTTCTCATTGGTTGCTTCCATAGTCAGTTTAGGTATTTTATTGAAATATTAACATTTACATCAATTTACAATATTCCATGGCTTAATAGCACATGGATATCAAAATATCAAATACTTGCTTGTTTTAAATAAAATCCGAACATACACTAGCGGGGGCCTTGGCCTTGAGCTCCACGCTAGGGAAACATACAACGCATGTACACAATATTTACATTAGAAGCCAATATTTCATAAGGATCGAAATTGGGGTATTACACAGGGGGGTGTGACGAATGGGGGAGGATGGACAGAGGGGGGAGTAAGGATGAAGAGGGGAGGTTGTATGGAAGGGCGAGGGTGGATGGAGGGAGGGGTATGGATGGAAGTGTGGGGAGGACTCATGGGAGAGGGTGGAAAAATTGAACTGAAGTGGGGAGGTGGAACAATGTCACCTGTAGCTTATGGTGGGCACCTGCATATACATTTGTAATATCATAGTTTAGTAGACAAAAATCAAATTTAACCATAGTAAGTCATAACAATTCAAATTAAAAGTGTGCTTTTAACTACACATTGTACCTGTGTGTATGGTGACCTGCCGATCCCTGGTGGAGATGGATGGTCATCATAGTCCGTGCATACCTGTGGACAACAAAATGCATGCATGTTATGAACATATTAAACGAGTAATTATTTAGGCAATCAAAATATTCAAAAATATTGTACGAACTATCATCATATATGTTATAAATATAAATAAATAAATATAGAAATTCCATAAGTGATAACAATATTGTGTGAGGTAGTGAAAATACCTCCTTGTGAGGTATTGCAATTTTAGTTGCAGCTACCATTGCTGCGTCCATTTTGGGAGATCCTATGTTCTCCCATGTCGGCGTCTCCACTCTAAATAACTATACATTGAAATAACAGTTTAAGTCATACATAACTGCTTTAAAATTACTTTACAATTTCTCAGGTGATGATTGAAAACTCATTAAAAAAGTGCTAACCTGCTCCATATAGTAGCCCTCGATCGGGCCAGGAAAAGTGTGCCTGTAATGGGGACAAAGATGTGACATTGTGCTCATCGAACTAGAAGTTCCAACATGGCTACCACCAATCATAGGTCTATCTTGACTCTTTCGTGAAGGCCCTGCACCTAAGTCTCTATCAGGGGTCAACCTGTTTCTCCACTGTAGTCGATGCTACAAAGACGATGTGTCTAAGTAGTCCACGTTCAACACTACTCATCGCCCCCTCGATCTTATCAAGTTTTTGGGGTGGACTGAGGTTGGCTAGGGAGAGGGGTTGGGCTCGTGCCTAGGAGCTGATGGCCCTCTTAGTGGTTTTCCTTCTGGCAGCAGGTCGATCTTGGGCAGAGCCAAGCCCAAAGCCCTGGAACTCAGCTATGTCAAAATAGTTGACTTATAAACCGAGGGCAAACACAGCCCACGGTTGTCGAAGGAAGTATTGTGGAACCTTCCTATTATTGCATGGAGGTTTCTCGTAAACCATGAACCACCTATGCATCCAATTGTCCCTCCATGGTTGGAAATGACACCAATCCATGCAGACACATGGCTTTCTAATGTCCATTGATTGTTGTGTTATTGGATCGGTGAACATACTGTATAAATGGGCCTTTGTAATATTCAATGGTTTTATTTCCTCTTTGGAAACGCTTGTGGAATAATACTCTCTCATCCTAGCTCTATATTCGGTTTATGTCATTCAATTGGCGATGTGCATGGACGGGGGAGTCAATTGAGATCTCAATTGAGGTGGCAAGGGACACTCGAGATGGTTCCCCTGTGTTTCTTAATTCTCGAGTGTGCACTCTCATTTCATTTACGTAATGGTTCAAGTCATCTTGGTCGAAATTTTGTAGGGGGTTTTGATTTTCTTGGGCATTTTTATTTTGTTGAGGGTTTTCATTGGTTCCAAGATTTATGTTTTATTGTGTTCCATTAGACTCCATGTTAACATTTTGTTCATTCATTGTATAGGTTTAGACTCTGCAATTGAAAAAAATTCTATTATTTTACTAATTTGGGAATTATTAAAAATTTAATAAACAATAAAAAATCAATAAAATGACAAAAAAAATGATCTTACCTATCCAATGCAATTGATGATCACTTGGTAGATGGATTGATGGAGTTATTGAGTGCAATGGGTGAGTGAGGTAGTCTATTACTCCACGTATGCACCAGGTGAGTGAAGCTTGGCCGATTGGAAGTGAAATAGAACGCATTCTGCCCCTCTTTTTTTTATTTGGTTTAACAAGAGCATGTGTGTGCTTTTGGGTGCGTACGCGCTAAAAATGAACATGCGCCTCGGCTCGGTACCGAACCTAAATTCATGTGTGCACTTCCTTAGGTGCATGGTGGGTGCATGCACATCTTTATTTTTTATCCGCTAGTGCGACTCCATTGCAATTGTTTTGGGGGACCAACTTTGTGCGCCCACCCATAAGGGTTGGGGAGTGAACTCTATTGTAGACGTTTCGACCTTGAGATGTCAGCGTAACTAAGTTAGTTTGATCTGAAGTTGTGAAATATGTCTCTATTTTCGACCCCTAAAGATAAAATGTTGTTTACATTTTGGAGACCTTACATTCCAATCCCTGTGTGAAAAGCGTTGGATACGTTTTGGACCCTTTACTTTTTCGTTTTGTTTTGTGTAAGAAGGGTTTATAACTGGATCTGATGCATCATTTTGGTTTTGATATCAATTTAAATCTCTCTACTCGAAAATATTTTCCTTGAAGTAGAGATTCGTAGAGATCTTAGTGTAATATCTTCCACATACCTTTTTTATTGAAAATATTGATTTAAACTGGTAGTTGAGAACTATGCAAAGTTCGAATATTAATTTCGGGTTTCAGGAATACCACCTGACGTTTGGCTGCCAACTTCTTATTTTTAACGTGTAGCATGATATCCAGTTAGCATGTTAATAATGCATGGTGTTGTTATTTACTCCCTTCTTTTATTGGATTGTTTGTTGATCAATTATCAGTGTGTGGCCGATTATGTTCTCCCGTTTCTATTTGCAATGTTTCCATACCTAATAGCTCTTCATCCCCCCCCTTAGTCCGCTCATGGAATTTGGAAGGGAAACTTGCGCATTATTTCAATCTATGAGTGGCATTACCTACGTAATTTATTTAACTGGACACTGAGCTATAGATCGAATATATCCATCTTTGATCGCCTTAGTTCGAAGCCAGTCCTTCTCTCATGGTTTGGGAAGTAACTTGTTCTTTCACCCGAATACGACAGAAGCATATATTTAACCTTGCTGTCAGTGATGAGATGCTCATTCGAACTATATGTTTACGTGTTGGTTGAAGTAATGAACTGAGTTCTTTTTACTTTCCCCGGGTTGGTTGTTTTTCCTTGAGTGTAAAGTCTTGTAAATTGAAAGGCTATGATGCTATTATAATGGTTTTATGGACTATATATTGTCTATCACAATGACTTGTACTCAACACGACTGCCATGAATGGTTCATTATATAATGTTGTCCCCTTTGTTACTTAATGTTGGGATTACATTTTGTTATGTAAATAATGTCGTTATATAATAGATGGATTAATATATATGTATACAGTTTTATATATATATATGGATGATTGGTAGTACGAATAAATAAGCGAGTTAATATATATATATTCTAGTCATATGGTTTATATATATATTTATAGAATTATTATATATTATGTATCTTAGACATATGGGATGATTTAATGGCTTATATATATATGTGATTTTTTTTTTGTAAATTAAGAAGTAATTGAGAAATTATATTCATATGAGAAAGAATGATGAAGTGGCATTATAAGATAAAAAGGGTCATTTCATGTCAAGAGAATAATTATTTAGTTGTCATTTTGTTATGTGCTTATGAAAGTCACTTAGGTTGTATCTTGCGAAATGTTGTCATAACTTGATTTTCATGAAATAAAAGGCTATGAAAGTTATATGTTCAATTTATCAATGATATTTGTATGTAGAGAATAAAGTTCTTTATACCTAGATGCTTAAACTCAATAACATATAGAAAAATGATAAAATTATGATATAGGATTATAGAAGGAAAAGAAGTAGGATTTATAAAGGTGTGAATGAGCTTAAGCATTTTAGGTAGGAAAATCTATGTATATTTTGTCCATAGTTAAAAAGTATGCAAATCATGATAGAACTTTATATATATGTTCCATCGATTTTCTTATAGACAATGTTATGCTTCATGGATTGTGATAACTATAGATTTAAATATATTTATGTTGAAGAAGGAAAGACTGAGGTCATTGAAAATGTTAAATGTCTCTTCGTATCAAAAAGTAACAAGATACTAGTCTCACTAAGTAAAATAAAGTTATAAATTTTCCTAAATTTTAATATATTATGGGGTTGTTACAGAGTTCAATGGAAAATTACCTCTTCAAAACATTCTTCTAATGAAACTGTATAAGGTATCCAATATAAATGTAAAAAGAATGTGAATTAGTCATTCTCTGCAACATAGTTAATCCATAGAAAGGGAAACTGTAGAGTCCACTCATCAGTGTGAGGATGCTCTCTCAACAGCTAGGTCATTTATGTGATGGACAGTGGAGTCAAATCTCTACGTGAGTTTGCCTTTCTCTTCTTAGCAATTGATTTTATTGTAACTAAAAGGTATGAGTGGGTTAACCCTCTTCTCTTAAAAATAAGATATCAAACAGATTTTATGAGAAAGATGAAGGGATTAGTTCTCTGTCAGAGACCATCCCTTGATCTTCAAAATATTTCATAATTGAATTTATAATACAGAAATAACTGCAAGTACTAAGGTATCATCCTTCGCTATCTCTTCTAATTCAAAGCAAGGTCCAAACTCAACGGAATGAACTACGAAGAGCCCATTCCCTTCTGTAGAATTAAAGCAATTACACCCTTCATAAAAAAACAAAGAGGGGAACTACGTTCTCTCTGTTATTTCACAAGAACAAGAAAAAAATTACACTATAGGACTGCACTATCCTACCATTCGGGCGTCACAATAAACTCTTTCAATGCAATACAGTAAATTATTTATCTACAACACAATAGCCATACCTTTCTCCCTCGATTCTCATTTTACAGGGACTGTTCACTAAAACCCGTCCAAGAATGGACTCCTTTTTCTTTTTTCTTTGGAGAGGCCTCCATATCGACTGACCTCCTCTATCTTGTGGTTCACCCATCTCCTCAAGAAGGAGAAGCAAATAGTTACTTGTAACTGTTAACACCTAAAAAGTGCTCACTAGCTCATTCCCTTACTCACATGACCCATTTGTCCACTTTTCCACCATCTGAGCCTCTGAAACCAACAAAAGGTCACCAAAAGACCTTAGTACACCCCTTTTTCCATTAAAAAAGATTATTTTTCCAAGAAAATCATAAAAAACCCTCAAAAAGGGTCCAAATTCCCAAAAATATTAAAAAGGGAATTAAAATATTATTTTTATTCAAAAAAGGAAAAAGGAGGGAAAAGTACCTAAACCATGTTGGTCAATACCATTTGGTTTCCACAAAACCACAAATGGTATCTCCCACCACCAAAACCTATAAAAAGGTGGTAGGGGCTCCTCATTTCAGATCCTTCCATTATCTCATCCTTATGCTGCTGAAATCTCCCCTGAGCACTTTTAGCCATTGAAGCAACCTTGGAGAAAGAGACCTATTGGAGTTTGGAGCTACTCATCTTGGGAGTTGCTCAACATCAACCTTCACCATTGAAGGTAATATCGCAAGCACTTGCTTGCCCCCCACTTTTCAATACAAAAAATTATTTATTATGTTTCTTGTTCTTGATTTTGAAATGTTTACATTATTTGCTTAGATTCTTGTTTAGATCCATGAAAAGTATTGTTTATTTAGTTTATTGTTTTTATTTCTATTGAAACTGCTGCTACTAGTTAGCAGGTGCCCATAGCACTAAGCTTGGTTGCAAAACCGGGCCAACAGTTTTTGGCGACTCCGCTTTGGTTTGAACTTTAGATCTCTAGTTTTGCCTTTAAATCTTAGTTTTTATGAGTTTTTAACCTTTAGATCCATAGATCTGCCATCTTAGACAGCAGATCCATTGCTGTTCTGAGATTTGGCCCCATAAACAGCCCGAAATTTTCAATTTTCGGGTTCGTTTCTTGGTTTTCGTGCATGGCTTCCGCCTCGCGGCTTTTTGCCAGACAGTCGCGCGGTCCATCGCGACTTTTCTGGGTTTTTCCGCGCGGTCCATCGCGGCCTTTTTCCAGACAGTCGCGCGGTCCATCGCGACTTTTCTTTGTTTTTCCGCGCTGCACACCGCGGCTTCGCGGCCTATTTCCGCGCTGTCCATCGCGACTGTGCGCCCAAAACCCGCGCGGTCCATCGCGACTGTGCGACCAAAACCCGCGCGGCCCATCGCGGCTGTTCGTCCAAAACCCGCGCGGCTGAATTTTTTCATTCGGCCATCCCGATTTTGAAAAGTATTTTTTTACTGTACTTTCTGCCCATAGCACATTTTTTACAGTATTTGCATTCTGCATATTTTACAGCTTTGAAAATTTTTTTTACTATTTAAAAGTGCATATTTAGAAATCTTTTTCAAAATTTTCAAGAAAGTGAAAGAAAGACTCATTTTGCATTTTCATCTAGATTCAAATTTTTTCTTGTTTACTTCTTTGAAATCTTGCCCTTAGCAATTTTTCTTGAAGCGAAGAAATCCATTTATTTCTTTTAAAAAGGAGTTTATTATTTGCTTTCATAAATCCAAGAAATCCTTTATTTTTTGAGTTATTTTTTGAAAAGCATATTAATTCCTTTTTAGTGAAAAAAGTCTTAAATATTTGCTTTTTATTTTCGAAAAATCATTTATTTTTTGAAAATTTCCCTTAAAGCATTTATTTTTTTCAAAGTTCAGTTTACAACACCTCACGTGCACTCACACGATCACTTAATTGAACTAAGCCTTAAAACGTACCTTAATTTGAACACACTTTTAACCCCACTTGGGGAACACTAAAAGAATTCTTGTAGTTAGGTAGTATTGGGGGGATAGGTGTTCCAATAACACCCCTCAGTTCATACATCTGAGACATAGAAGTTGTCCAATTAGGGAGCTAAAATCTCTTAGTACTTTTTGGCGCGGTCACAACCGGTTTGTGGGAAGGCCTCTCCCTTAGGAGGGTTGAAGTCGCGATGATGGTTCCGGAAGCCTGAGTAGGATACCGAAACCCATTCAGTAACCGAAGGGCTACCATTCGCAGTTCTCGGGATATCCCTGTATTGGGATATTGCGATCAAAGGACCAAACGGCAGATTTACCTTTTCTCGACGCGTCATGAACGGAGTATCCTAGTAGCCTATCTTTTTAGGATTGATTACCCGGTGTCCCTCCCGGTAGGGGGATATCTAGCCGTTGTCTCTACATTCATATTGTCTGACTTGGATTTCATCACCTTGCAGAGGATATCGTCTGTTTGAGTCACAATACTTTTAGATTAGGTGTTTGCATGATCTTTACCACCTTTTGAGTCTAGTTACACCTATTTTTTCTAGGAGCCGCTTGCATGTTGGTATTCTGACCGGTTGTTGCATTCCTCCACTTATTGTAGCACAGCTGCTAGGATAAGTGCATTTTTTGAGGATTGATTTTTTGGCCTGTGAGCCTTCTTTTTTCACTCCCCTTCTTGCACCCTTGGTTGCATTAGGGTTTTGAGTCTTTTACATATATATCACCACCTGATACTTAAAACACATTTTTTACATAAAAAAACATATTCTCACCATTGAGAATTCTAGACGTTCTCGTCGTCTACAGGGTGAACTCCCAGAGTTTAGTCCACTTGGCTCTCCACGTCACGGACGCAGAGCATTATCCCTTGATTCGACACATCGTCAATCAATTAGACAGTCATCCGATTCTGACATACCCCACTTCACCTTTGATTTGGAGGTAGAATCCGAAAACCCCACCGAGTTACCACCAACCACAAGTATGTCTGGAACACCAGATGATCCACAATTTACATTAACCATAGGTCAGACATCCGCAGACCCTTCTGCGGGAGTACCGTCCATGGCAACAACCACCCCCTTGGGTATGCCCAATATGGGTAACACTCCACATTCAGGAATGCCTAGCACAGGACCACCACCTGTCATGGGCATGCCCAACATGGGGGTCATACCCCCTTCGGTTTCCACAAACCCTATCCCAGGAATCCCTAGTGCGATTCCTAACCCAAGTGTAACTCCTGTTGCACTTGGGAGTGCGATCCCAGGAATCCCTAGTGCGATTCCTAACCCAAGTGTAACTCATGTTGCACTTGGTAGTGCTATACCAGGCATCCCTAGTGCGATTCCTAACCCAAGTGTAACCCAAGTTGCACTTGGGAGTGCTAACCCATATCAGGCCACACCTTTTGGAGGGAACATACCCTCCATACCTAGCATACCTATAGGCACTACTGGACCCCTACACCATACCACTATGGCTAGGCAAGTCCCGGTTCCGGTCACCACATACGCTAGTCTACCATACATGGCAAGTCTCAACCTGCCAGATTTAGCTAGACTTACAAATGACCCCATCAGACATGATCCTGCTTGGCCCCATATGCCCACTAAGCTTCCCTCTGACATCCCTAAGTTCGAGGGTAAGGCTGGAGAAGACCCCCAAAATCACATCATGTCCTTCCATTTATGGTGTTCCTCAAACTCCATAGTGGATGACTCAATCCGCCTACGGCTTTTACAACGCACCTTCACTGGCTCCGCAGCCAAATGGTATATCGAGCAACCCCATGGGATGCATTCCACATTTACCTCCCTTGCCTCGACCTTTCTACAATTCTTCCAGCTACCTGTCCGCTACGATGCGGGCGTTGAGATCCTACTGTCTTGCAGACAGAACACGGCCACGCATATCACTGACCATATTCATGATTGGCGTCGGCGCCGAAGCCTATGCAAGATCAAATTGGACGACCGAATCTTTTTAGACTGGTTCCTTAAATCCCTCCTTCCTCTCATTGCGAAGGATGTAGCATCCGAAAGACCCCAGTCTGAGGAGGAGGCCATCCTTAAGGCCCAACAGTTTGATCTTATCTATGCCCAGTCAGGTTACCTATACACGATCATACCTGACGCCCCACGAGGTGACTCTGCACGCGGTGACACACCAGGGGCATCACATGCCGCTGATGGCATTATTGGCCAAATTACACCGCAAGCAAAACCTTTCAGTATGGTGAGCACCATGCCCGCCCCAGACCTTTCTAGGGCTACATCTAGTTCCGGGGCGACAACTTCTTATGCTCCAACAAACCAGACCCATCACGTTCATGGACCCTCTTGTCCACAACATTGTTATGGCCAAGCGCCATCAGCATATGTACCCCCTACATACTATGCTCACCCTACGGTACAAAACCCCATGCAGTTCCAACAACAGCCCATGCATTACCCACAACCGGTTGCACCGGCTAACCTCACAACTCCACCAGCTCAGGGGTACCAACAACCCCAGCAGGCAACTGGACCACCTCCAGCTCCACCTGCATACTATCCACCGCAACCTGCTCCCGCACCTGCGGCTCCTCAGAATCCCCCTAATGCTCAAGGGCATGTGTACGCACAACAACATCAGCCCCAGTACCAAAATAACCAACGCAACCAGGGTGGGCAGCCCAACCGCGGAAGAGGACGCAACCGTGGAAACAATCAAAACCGTAACCAAGCTCCACAACCTACCCATCCTCCGCAAGACAATAATGCGGCGCCCGCTCATCAGAATCCGGATCGGAATCCTAAGCAGCCTAGAAATAATAACCTCAGAACAAACCACCCTTGTTCTATTTGCGGGATCTATGGTCATTACACGCATTCTTGCCCACATTTGGAGCGAGCTTGGCAACTCTGGACCAACGATGCCCATCGTCAAGGGAAAGCGGTTCCTCAGCCACCACCCAACCCTCCACCACCTCAACATCAACCTTTGGTGCTGCAAAACCCCTTTCCAAACCAGGGTGTAGTGAACACTCAGCCGTTAGCCCCCCCTCAGGGAAACGTGCCACCACAGTAGATCACTTATGCAGCCCCTGATCAACCCATGTTCGATTCAGGTACTCACCATTTGTTGATGATGTCGACTGCCGATGCTAACCTCCAAACTCGTTGGAACCAATATGGCTCCACCTCTGAAGCCCCACCCGCCGACAAGAACACTAACGTTAATCCCACAGATCAAACGTTACGTATACCTCCGGCTTCACTTGATGGCGCTTCCAAAGCACCTCGCTTCCCACTTTGTCGCATCAACAATAATCCCAATGCTTGCGCTGCGTCGAATTACAACATCGTAGACGACTTAGCCCAGTCTCCTGCAGCCATGTCTGCTTTAGAAGTTTTGCAAAACTGTCCTTCGCAGCGCAAAACTTTGCTCTCTGCCATTGGCGCCATTGACCCCAATGATTCACAGTTGATCGCATTTGATTCAGACCAGTCTGAACCCCGCCTGCCTTCCTCTTTAGCATTCCAAGTTTCCGTTTCTGTTCGGAATCTTGTCATCCATCGGTGCATTATCGATGAAGGGGCCTCCACATGCGTCATGTCCACATTTGTTTGGCAGAAGTTGGGATCCCCTACTCTCCAGCAGTCCACCACTGCATTACGAGCTTATGACGGCCGTTCGGCTCAACCCCTAGGTCTTTTAGCCAATGTCCCTGTCCAGCTGGCGGGTAAAACCGTGCTCATTGACATTGAGGTCATCAATGCCCCACTAGACTATAACCTTTTACTTGGTCGCAACTACATGTACGCCATGAAAGCGGTTGCCTCATCCGTTTTTCGTACCATGATGTTCCCCCATGAGGGACGCGTGGTCAAGGTCGACCAGCTCACCTATTACGATCCCAAGGCCCCTACCACACCTGAAAATGGTCTCACCATGGTTGAACAACCTGTTTGTGGTGCAACTACCTCATTCATTTCCTCAGTAGGACCCAGACTTTACTCCGAGGCGTCGATAACCTCTACATTCCAGGCCATTCCACCACCGTCACTGGAGACCCAGGTCGCTAACCTCTGCACTCTTTCACAAACACCCGGTAATCAACCCTCCTTGTTACCCAAACCACCATTGGTCCCTAGTCACATCGGTGTTACACCTATCCACACAATCCCCTTTCTATTTCCTCCTTCGGGTGTAGTAAGCGCCCCGGTTATGGCTACCCTTAGTCTCCCCGGGTTAACATTGGGATTACCCGTGTGGTATATTACGCCTCCCGTTCCTCCACCGACACCAAATGTCATCCTACAACCGGTGCAACCCATTGTTACTTCTACCCAACCACCTCCCGGTATCACGACTCCTTCGTCGTCGACGAATCCCCCTCCATTCGTCAGGCCCACTGGGGGTAGAGGCCCACAACCATACACTGCGGTTCCCCCACCCAAGGCAGTTAAACCTCCCCCCATATTTCGTGCTCCTCCAAAATGCTCGCTGTGTGATGAGTTAGGCCATCCAACCCATCAGTGCCCACAGTTACCTGCATTGCAGGAACACATGCAAATGTTGGACGACGACCCCAACATCCCGGTGGTCAAACTAGATCCAAACCCTATGCCTCGTGATAAATCACTGCGTACCAACCACCCATGTGCGATATGCGGTATTTATGGCCACTACTCGCATAACTGTCCTGACATCCCAGACTACAGAGCAGCTCTCTACGAGATGAACAATTTGGACCTAGAGACGGCACCCTCTACTATCGAGGAGATCTACCCTCCCGCATCATCCTCATCCGGAGAGATTAACACCATCTACATGATCTCTTCGACTACCACTACCTCATCACTCGATTTGACCACTCAAAGGTCCCGCAATGATGAAGAGGTTCTCGAGACTCCTACTACCTTTGATTATCCCAGGGAAGACATGCACCATCGTCCATACTTCCTCCTGGAAGAGACTTCATCCACCACCGCTACCCAATCCGCGGTTGAGTCCAAGGATTTCCTTCCTACTAAAATCGACTGGTTAACGGATCCCATGGCCGATATTTCTCCCGTCATCCACATTGACATCTCTGACCCACTTGGTGCCCTTCATACCATCACATTAGGAACCTCCCACAGTGAGCATGAGATCAGAGAATACCAACAACTGTTCCAAGAATTCACTGATGTATTTACTTGGTCAGATACCGAAATGCCTGGCCTTGACCCCGCCATTTATATGATCTCCACTGGATACCCCTCTGTCCGGTCGGCCCCTTCCATTGATCCCTTTGACACACAGGTTGAACCCTTTCAAATCAACCAGGAAACCACATGTCCACAACATGGGGGCATGCCCAAAACCTTGCCTACTCATCATCACCGTGATCCTCGTCGGAGATACTGGGGGCATCCACCCCACAAAGGGAATCCCCCATCATCATATCATCACTTCAGTATGCCACCACGACCCACAACCTCATGGTATAACACCCCACCAGCAGTTGCTCAATGCCCTATTGATCTCTCTATGAGACAACATCTGCACCACATTGACACCTCTGAGTTAGGGGGCATAATAGATTACCTCGACCCCGGGATAGGGGGCATGATCAATCATTTTGAACCTTCCCCATCATCTCTATCTCAACACCTCAATGAGCCCATCGTTCAAACCAACACATATGTGATCCACAATCACAAACCCCATGCACATAGCATGGGGGCAGACCATTAACCCTGCTCACTTTTTCATATTCGTGATCTCAACCATTTTTGAAATCACGTGTCACTTGTATATTTCAGTTGATTTGATACACCTAGTATTTTTCCCCCACGGGTAATCATTTCTCCCCACCATTACATCCTTGGCTTGGTGGGCTCACCTTTATTTACAACCATTTTTTAACTTAGTTATTTCCTTTGACCATTCTGGAGTCCTTATGACCTCCGTTTTTCGCACCATGTGCACCGCCGGATTCATATTTCCGTGCCCGTGATGATGCTTGAGATCATTTCTCGCTCTCACCAGGACCAATATCAACATTGTGTCCCGACACCTTGTCACCTCGGTTTGCGTGCCACATCGGTCGTAGCCCGTTTTTGACGTGCCTTATATCGCCGGATTCAGTTTTCCACGCTCGTGATGATGCTTGAGATCATTTCTCGCTCTCAAATCCAGATTTTTCGGGCATTTTTCCTTGTGACCCCCTCGTCACCTCGGTTTGCGTGCCACATCGGCCGTTCTCCATTTTCAACAATCCTTAGGTCACCGGATCCAGTTTTCCGCACCGATGACGATGCTTGAGACCTTTTCTCGCCCTCATCAATCCATTTTTTGCTCGGTATAAGTTTATCCCTTTTTCGGGCCGAGCAACCCCTTTTACGAAAAAGGCACTTAGGGAGTTTCTGTTAAGCTCTTTTCTGACTCCTAAAAACAATGAAAAGATCACCGAGCAATCTTGCTTCCTTTCATGCTCGTTAAACGTATCTGAAAGGGCGTCTACCTGGTATAAGTTTACCCCTTTTCCGGACCTTGTAGACTAATTACGAAAAAGGTATACTCTAGTCACATCGGCTAGAAGAGTTCTCCATTCGCATCATTTTATACTTTTTCGGGCCTGGGAGACTAAACTTACGAAAAAGAAATACCAATAGAGTCCACTTACCGTTTTCAGACTCTCTAAACATGAAAGCAACCATGAGCACGCACCGTCCTGGGCTCACAGAATCCACAGGACCGTACCATTTTCAGAGCACACTTTTATCCCTTCTTGGAGCTCATTCAAACTACGAAGAAGGAATCAATGGTGCCTCTTGGCGCTACAACACATCATGTCTACTCACATAGCAGCTTCCCCATTTTGGTCGCCTTTGTTCAGAGTATTCTGCAGTATGTCACCCTGAAACTCCCTCGACAGCTACCATCAGCTTCACCCCCCCAGAGTCAGTACATACCCTTCAAGTCCCTAAAAGATGATCCCCACACCTACGAGTCAGTTCCCTACGCTGCTAGGTCAACCAGGTCATCATGCTCAGAACAAAGGAAGTTTGAGTCTACCCATTTTTTGACCCAGTTATTTCCCATCCCCACAAGTATGTCAATCCTACTAGCAGTACTACATCACTTCAGTTATACACCTCGTGCTCCTATCAAGGAAACATCATTGCCTTGTTAGTTGCTGGTCTCCCTCTGTCGACGACAACCACATTGATTCCAGAGGATAGACCTAGAGGTCCCTGTGTCTTGGACTCATTACCATCTATAATGAGTGCCTACGAATCATTTTGAGAGGAATCCTCAGTGCCTCTCCTAATGGTTGTTTCTCACATGCTCGACTTCAACACCTTGATCGCATCGTTGAGACTCGCACAGGGTATTGGTCCGTTCAGTCATTAGTCGAAGACCCCGGATACCACCTGACTCCTCCACATTTGAGAGTCTACCTATGGATACAACCAGTTACATTTTTTCTATAGATATCCGGGTTGCGTATGGCGACAGTATTCAGATGTACCCCAGTTTCATACTCCCTTAAGTATACAGGTACATTATTTCTCAGAGATGACTCATAGTCTTTGAGTCCCTGCAGATGTTGGACACCTTCAGTTTCAGCAGTTCCACAGTTATTCCAGTGTATCAATTATTGAGATCAGTCATGATCATGAGTATATCCCACAATCATGTCCCCTCTGGACCATTATGATGTACCAGTATATTTCTTTACGTATTAGATCCCCCTTCTTGGGACTAATTGTTTTGTATATGTCTTGATACGAGCATGGGAATGCCCGCCTCGTCCTTTATCAGAGATTATACCTCATTCATATTGAGGCCATGTAATATTTTTTGTTTTTGCAGCTTCCAAGGGCCGTGGCTCCAGTCTCCAACCGGTCTCTTCTCTCCCCTAAACCCCAGAAAAAAGGACAAAAGAACTATGATGTCTATCGGCCATACGATGAGCTCCTGCCCTCACACATCAGGGGGCAATCTGTTAACACCTAAAAAGTGCTCACTAGCTCATTCCCTTACTCACATGACCCATTTGTCCACTTTTCCACCATCTGAGCCTCTGAAACCAACAAAAGGTCACCAAAAGACCTTAGTACACCCCTTTTTCCATTAAAAAAGATTATTTTTCCAAGAAAATCATAAAAAACCCTCAAAAAGGGTCCAAATTCCCAAAAATATTAAAAAGGGAATTAAAATATTATTTTTATTCAAAAAAGGAAAAAGGAGGGAAAAGTACCTAAACCATGTTGGTCAATACCATTTGGTTTCCACAAAACCACAAATGGTATCTCCCACCACCAAAACCTATAAAAAGGTGGTAGGGGCTCCTCATTTCAGATCCTTCCATTATCTCATCCTTATGCTGCTGAAATCTCCCCTGAGCACTTTTAGCCATTGAAGCAACCTTGGAGAAAGAGACCTATTGGAGTTTGGAGCTACTCATCTTGGGAGTTGCTCAACATCAACCTTCACCATTGAAGGTAATATCGCAAGCACTTGCTTTCCCCCCACTTTTCAATACAAAAAATTATTTATTATGTTTCTTGTTCTTGATTTTGAAATGTTTACATTATTTGCTTAGATTCTTGTTTAGATCCATGAAAAGTATTGTTTATTTAGTTTATTGTTTTTATTTCTATTGAAACTGCTGCTACTAGTTAGCAGGTGCCCATAGCACTAAGCTTGGTTGCAAAACCGGGCCAACAGTAACTGCTTCAAAAGGTAAAACCTAAATGGATTATTTAGCAGACTTTTAACTTAAAGTCACCCAAACCTCGTTTCCTTTAACTTATGTTTCTACATGTATATTGTTGGGCCTTGGAAATGCCCCTTTTTTACCACACCTATTTCATCATTTTTCCTTGTTACACCCTACTTTTATAAACCATATACATCCCTTTCTTCCAGATCATTCAGCAATCCAAACAAGGTATAGTTCATTATTGTTTAATTTAATTAATTCCTAAGATTGTTATGGTTATGAATTCTAGCCTTCAATTTATGCTAACTTGTGTTGATTTCATTAAGTTAAGATCAAAGAACAGGTGTATCAGCTGAAATGCCTTGGGAAAGAATCATACATGGTGCCAGTTGTTACTCTTCAAGATTTGATTCCTCATATTCAAAGGGACAACGCATCTTTCCATGTGAAGCTGTAACAGGTCTTTGCTGAAACAGAGCATTGCTGCAACAGACAGGACACCTCCCAATTGGTTAAACCATTGATCCATTGACTGCCAGAGTAACTGTTCGGATATCCATCATCTATTTCGGGATACATATCTATTTCAGGATCATCTATTTCGGGATACATATCTACTTCAGGATCTTGCATGATCTATTTCAGGATATGCAGTCCAGTCACCAGTTTGATGCCTCCAGCACCTTATCCACCTTCTTCTAGCACCCGGGAGCCACTTTCCACAGAGTTTTAGCCCTCCTAAGCTGAAAGGCGCCCTCTTCTCACCTACTGACTGAGAAGGGCGCACTTGCTCACCTACCACTGCAGATTCACTCCAGTTACATTCAGTTAGCTCCGATTCTGATTGATTTCACTCCGATTTCACTCCTGACTGACTGTTTCACCTCCGATTGACCTCCAGTTCGATTAGGTGACTTGCTCTGACTCCAGTTAGCCTCCCATGCGCCCCCACTGAGCCTCCAGATCCTATATCAGTGCTACACACTTCAGTTACATTTATTATGATCAGTTAGACTCAGCTTGACACCTGGATGACTGTTTGTTGTGATTGATGAGCAACACCGATGATTGATGAGGACTCCTAGATTGAGTCAAGCTACTCCATTTCAGTGATTCGAATGCCTACTTAGTCAATTCGAATTGCCATTGACAGATATTGGATTGTATTGTAATCTATTGTAATTCATTCACCCTTTCTGGGATAGAGAGCACTGCTGCATGTTTTTGCACAGTTTTGCACCATATCTTCTTATTCATCTGTTGTGACTGATTTTTTGTTCATTAGATCTGCTGTGACTAACTTTACATGGTATCAGAGCCATTGCAGGGACAAGATCTCTTTTCTACAGGTGTTTATACAAGAAGATTTGACTGAATTGCTAAAAATTGCAATAAGTTTGGCATGAGATATCTCAAGGGCATTCGCTCCTGTGCATGCAAAGCTTGAAAATTATTCCAATACCACTCCAGAAGCTTGAGTTACCACATAATTCCTGGATTTGATACATTGGACCCATTCAACATTGCTTGAAATCCAATCCCAGGTGTGATGCAACTCTCAAAGGGTGGATTGTTCGACCTTATTGTGATTGTTCTTATGTGATTTGCAGGTTAATTATCTCCTCCAAGTGCATTCGCTACATTCTGCATGCAAGCTTCCCTACAGCATTTCCATTCGCTATAGTTTGCAAGCAAGCTTCTTCTTCATCATTTGACTCGCTCCTAGCAATGGAATACTCTTCTTCAAAGCCTATCCTCACCCCATTCAATTATTTTGATTGGAAAGATGATATGGAGATCATATTACGTTTAAAAGGATACTACCGAGTCACTCTTGGTCTTGAATTGGAGCCAAACAATGTGGCAGAAAGAACCAAACACTACAATAAGCTTGATGAAGCTTATGGTCTTCTTTGTCTCTCCATCTCCAAGGATCTTCACTTTCATCTCAGCGGATTGAAGACTCCAAAAGCCATATGGGAGCAACTTGAGACACTATTCGGCAAGCAGGATGAGCTTAGGGCTTTTCAATTAGAGAATGAATTGATTGGCCTTAATCCTGAAAATTTCGAGACCATCAATGAATTCTTCACAAAATTCAAGAACTTGAACTTGCAATTGAAGAACAGTGGTGTTATCAAAGAGGATAAACAGTTGATCCTCTCCATTCTAAGCAAGCTTGGGAAAGATTATTCGGTATTTGTCTCCACTTTCAATTCCGGTCGGCTAACTACCCCGAATTGGAAGATGCCTACCTTGAATGCCTTCATTGAGTCCGTTACGAAAGAGCATGACAAGTTGATTCAAATGGGGTCCATAAGCTCCAAAGATTCAGCCCTATTTGTTCAAGGACCCAAGATTTCGAATGGTAAAGGAAAGCTAAAGAAGGAGAAGCCCAAATTCGAGCCTCACAAGCAAAAAGACAAAGGCAAGCAAACGGATGCACCATCTAGTTCGAAATCCAAGCAAAAGGGCAAAGAAGGTAACCAAAAATCTAAATGTACTTATTGTAACCGTGGCTTTCATCCCGAAAGTTCATGTATGAAGAAGACTATAGATCAAATGGCCCTCCTTTTGGAAAAGAACAACATAACCCTTCCTGACGGTGCAAGGAAGAAGGATCGGAATGACGATCATGAAAGAGGACAAGCACTCATGGCAACGGTTTCGAAGCCCACTCTCTTGATAGATTCGGGTGCATCAAATCATATGGCTGCAAATATTGATTCTTTTTCTTCATTCGATCCAAACAGCTCCATCCCCATCCATTTGGGAGATGACTCAAAAATTTCTTCAAAGGGCAAAGGTACGATTCATGTAGATCATGGATGCTTTCAGAATGTTCTCTATGTGCCTTCCTTAGCTTCGAATCTCCTTTCTGTTTATCAAATGACACATACTGGTGATCCAAAGAAAGTCACATTCAGCCCTAATACAGTTGAAATTTCTGATATCAAAAGTGGAAGACTAGTTGCGGTTGGAAAGGCAAACCACACTGCAAAATGTTATGAGTTTTCGCACTTTATTCCGCTTGCAAAGCCCACTGCTCTTCGCACACATGGTAATGAGGTTAGTAGGCTTTGGCATGAAAGATTTGGACATCTAAATTATAAGTATTTGCTGCTGCTATCAAATAAATCCATGGTTGATGGGCTGCCACAACTCCGTTCCTCGAAGGGAATATGCACCGGTTGCATTATTGGGAAGCACCCCGAGCACAGATTCGACCGCGGCAAGGCTAGCAGAGCCTCTACTATTTTGGGATTGATCCATTCTGATATCAGCGGTCCGCTGCCCCATATGTCATTAAATGGTTCAAGGTATGTTTTGACATTTATTGATGATTATTCTCGCTTTACATGGGTATTCTTTCTCAAAAACAAGTCAGAAGTGCTTGGAAAATTCAAGGATTTTAAGGCTTCTGTTGAGACCACCACTGAGAGCAAGATCAAAGCTCTTAGATCTGATAATGGTGGGGAATATATCAAGTCCGAGTTGCTGCAACTTTGTGCCCAAAGCGGAATCAAGATCCAACATACAGTTCCCTACACACCCCAGCAGAACGGTGTAGCGGAAAGGAAAAACCGGTCACTGAAAGAGATGGCTACATGCATGATTGAATCAAAAGGTTTGGCTGCAAATCTTTGGGCTGAAGCAATCAATGTTGCTGCATATATACAGAACCGAGTTCCACATTCATCCGTGAAAGGTATGACTCCTTTCGAAGCATTCTTTGGTCACAAACCGGATGTGTCCAATTTGAGAGTTTTTGGCTCTACTGCATGGGCTAGAATTCCTTCTGAGAAGAGACGAGCTTTGGATCCACAAAGTATCGAGTGCATATTGATAGGATATGGGGAAGAATCAAAAGCATATAAACTCATGGATATCAGATCTAAAAAGATATTCATAGAGCGCAGTGTGCAGTTTGAAGAACCGCTTCAAGAATTGCAACTAGTTGAGGAGAAAACTGCCGATTCACCGCCTTCACCAGAAGAAGATTCGAGCAGCGATAATGAAGGTATGAGTTCTGATATTTCTGATATTGTAGCAGCATATGATGATCATGACATATCAGGTTCGGAATCCGACCATTCAGATCTCCCTCAGTTACCAAAGTGGGCCCAAAATACTCTACAATCTGCTGGTTCGAATCTTGGAAATCCTGCTGATCCGAGACGAACAAGAGGAGACTTTCAAAGGGCAGGTATGGCTCTTTCTATTGCTGATCCATTTCTTCCTGAGATTTGTTATTTGATGGCTGGTTCAGATCCCCAATCATATTATTCAGCCCATCGAGATCCGAGATGGAAAGATGCCATGGATGAAGAGTACAGTTCTCTTCAAAAGAACAATACATGGGAGCTAGTTTCTCTTCCACCTGGAAGAAAATTAGTGAAGTGTAAATGGGTCTACCGTACTAAAGTTGCTGCTGATGGCACTATCAGCAAATATAAAGCAAGGTTGGTGGCAAAAGGTTTTTCCCAAGTCCAAGGAGTGGACTACACAGAGACCTTTGCACCGGTTGCAAAGATGGATTCCATCCGCCTTGTTTTAGCTATTGCCGCATCCAAGCACTGGGAGGTGCATCACATGGATGTGAAGAGTGCATTTTTACATGGAGACCTTGCTGAAGAGGTCTATATGCAGCAGCCAGAGGGTTATACATCAGATCCATCATTGGTTTGCAGATTGAAGAAGTCTTTGTACGGGTTAAAACAGGCCCCAAGAGCTTGGTACGCAAAGATGGACTCCTTCCTTCTTTCTCAGAATTTCCAAAGATGCAAATCTGATCCGAATGTCTATCTTCAGCGAGTTAAAGGTAATTTGTTGGTTATTGTACTTTATGTTGATGATCTGCTTATTACTGGTAGCACACTTACTTCAATAAACAAGCTAAAAACTGCCTTAAATCTAGCTTTTGACATGAGCGATTTGGGCTTGCTGAGTCACTTTTTGGGCTTGGAGATAGCTCAAAATTTTGATGGGATCACTATATCTCAGCAAAAATATGCTTCCGACCTGTTATTGAAGTTTAATATGGCTGAATGTAAGGCAGCCCCGTTCCCATTCCTCTCAGGAATCAGTCTTGAGGAGGGAGATTCCACACCGCTTGCAGATTGCAGTATGTATTGACAGTTGATTGGTTCACTACTTTATTTGACACACTCTAGGCCTGACATCTCATATGCCGTGAGTGCCGTGTCAAGATATATGCAGCAGCCACATGAGCTTCATTGGCGAGCAGCCAAGCGGATCTTGCAGTATGTGCAAGGTACGAGACAGTTTGGCATACATTATGCTGCAGATTCTGAGCTAGATTTCATTGGTTTTACTGATTCAGATTGGGCAGGTGATAGCATTGATCGGAAGTCCACTTCCGGTTATGTTTTCATGATTGGTCATGGTGCTATTTGCTGGTCCAGCAAAAAGCAAGCAGCCATTGCACTTTCTTCAGCAGAGGCAGAGTATCGAGGGGCAGTCAATGCCTGCATTCAGGCAGTTTGGTTGCAGGGTATTCTTTCCGAGTTTGGTTTTGGTGGCACTACTTCGACTGTCCTATTTTGTGACAATCAAAGTGCTATCAAGATCTCCACAGATCCAGTTCAGCGGCAGAGGACCAAGCACATTGAGATTCATATGCATTACATTCGACAGTTGGTGCATGACCGCACCATCATTCTGCAATATTGCCCTACCGATGAGCAAATTGCAGACATCTTCACCAAGAGCTTCACTGAGAAGAAGTTCTCTTACCTCCGTTCACTGTTGGGGGTGAGTTCCATCATGGTGGAGACAGATTGATTCATTATTATGCTTTAGACTTGAGGGGGGGCTTTCTTCCCACTGGGTTTTCCCTCTTTCCTCACTTAGTTTATTTTTCAGCATTTTTTTGGATTATTGTATTGGGGTGACCTTTGGTCTTAGTTACCAGGGCCCCACATTATTTTAGTTGGCACATCATAGTCTAGCTTGAGGGGGGGTGTTCGGATATCCATCATCTATTTCGGGATACATATCTATTTCAGGATCATCTATTTCGGGATACATATCTACTTCAGGATCTTGCATGATCTATTTCAGGATATGCAGTCCAGTCACCAGTTTGATGCCTCCAGCACCTTATCCACCTTCTTCTAGCACCCGGGAGCCACTTTCCACAGAGTTTTAGCCCTCCTAAGCTGAAAGGCGCCCTCTTCTCACCTACTGACTGAGAAGGGCGCACTTGCTCACCTACCACTGCAGATTCACTCCAGTTACATTCAGTTAGCTCCGATTCTGATTGATTTCACTCCGATTTCACTCCTGACTGACTGTTTCACCTCCGATTGACCTCCAGTTCGATTAGGTGACTTGCTCTGACTCCAGTTAGCCTCCCATGCGCCCCCACTGAGCCTCCAGATCCTATATCAGTGCTACACACTTCAGTTACATTTATTATGATCAGTTAGACTCAGCTTGACACCTGGATGACTGTTTGTTGTGATTGATGAGCAACACCGATGATTGATGAGGACTCCTAGATTGAGTCAAGCTACTCCATTTCAGTGATTCGAATGCCTACTTAGTCAATTCGAATTGCCATTGACAGATATTGGATTGTATTGTAATCTATTGTAATTCATTCACCCTTTCTGGGATAGAGAGCACTGCTGCATGTTTTTGCACAGTTTTGCACCATATCTTCTTATTCATCTGTTGTGACTGATTTTTTGTTCATTAGATCTGCTGTGACTAACTTTACAGTAACATCATCCTTCATGTTTAATGGCCTCATTCAATACGGCTGTAACAACCTAGTTGTAACTCTACAGCATGAAGATCAGAGATCTTCATTGCTGCACAAAATTAGTGGATCACGAACTATATTCTCCATGTATAAATATGGGAAGGATTTCAGAGTATGGGGTTGGTTAATTATCATTTTGTGTGGGTTGTAACAGAGAGTTGAGACTGTGGATTACCATCTTTAATGAATAGCAGAGTTATTCCTATTTCTGTTTCTTAATTTGTGGTAGTTCACGGCGCCTCTGTTAGAAGGCCAGGGCCCGCCTTCTCACAGAGATTGCCGAGTTTAGTAGGTAGTTAGATTTATTTCCTGTTGTGTGTTGTGGAATCGCATTAGGCGTATTACTGATAGCTACAATAGATAATTTACAATCGCATTCTTTCTTAGTAGTTTATTATTTGCATCCTGAATAGCTACAACTGTTTGGTGTGACAGTCGACTGTGTAGGTTAGTTTGATTAATGCACGTGTGTTCAATTTAGCTATTACAACCAAACTCAGCTTCAATCCTTTTCATTCATTTATTCTTTCTAGGATTTCTAATATTTATCAATTTCGAGTTCAAGCTTATTTTCTAATTATGGTTGCTGTTGTATCTTTATTGAATTCATTAGATTAGGCAGATTGTCATTGAGTTACAGTAGTCACTGGATGAATAATTTTGGTAAAGATTGAATACTGTAGTTTGATAATTATAGGATTTAACTTCTTGCAAAAGTAATCTAGTTAATTTCTATTCTTAGATCAATAACTGCTAGGTTGATTTCTGTAGGAAGGTAGTTGTACTTTGAATTCCTAGATGTGTGAGTTAGATTAGTTTTATTTATGGAATGAGTTTGGATGAGAAGATAGGTAGGATTATTATCTCCATTTAGTTAATCAACTACTTGAAATGTTTATGCATAGATTGTGCTTATTGTTCGGATATCCACATCATCATTTTCAGGACCTTGCATGCAATTAGGGTTTGCATGCAATTAGGGTTTGCATGCAAACTCTAGGGTTTGCATGCATCCCAGTCACCAGGTTGATGCCTCCAGCACCTTATCCACTTCATTCTAGCACCCGGGAGCTCCTTCCATCAGATTTTTAGCCCTCCTAGTCAGGAAGGCGCCCACTTATCACCTACTTCCAGAGAAGGGCACACTTCTTCACCTACCACTTCAGTTCCACTTCAGTTACACTCATTTAGCTCCGATTCTCCTTGATTTGAGGCTAGTTTCACTCCTGACTGATTGTTTCACTCCGTTGGACCTCCAGATTGACTAGATGACTTGTTTTGACTTCAGTTAAGCCTCCCATGCACCCTCAACTGAGTCTCCTTCCCTATATCAGTGCTACACACTTCAGTTACACATGACACACTCAGTTAGACTCAGCTTGACACCTGGATGACTAGTTCTTGTGCATTGATGACCACCATTGATTGATGATGAGGACTCCTAGTTGGAGTGAAGCTAATCCATTCAGTGATTCCAATGACCTTCTTAGTCAATTTGAATTGCTCACTCACATTGTCAGATTATTGTATTGTAATTATTCACCCTTATTGGGATATTGAGCAGTGTGCATGTTTTACACAGTTTTACACCATATTTTCTATGTTCATCTGTTGTGATTGATTTACTTGTTCATTAGATCTACTGTGACTAATTTTACATGGTATCAGAGCCATGGCAGGGACAAGATTTCTTTTCTGCATGTGTTCTACATGAAGATTGAGTGAATTGCTCACCAATATATTTCAGCAGCGGCATGCAAAATCTCATGTGCATGCAAGGCTGAAAACATAGTGTTTGTTTGTGTGTGATTTGCAGGTTTCTTACTTCCTCCATGTGCATTCGCTAATGCAAAGATGGAGACTTCTTCTTCACAAAATATTCTTACTCCATTCAACTATGATGAATGGAAACCAAAGATGATTGCATTCTTGAAGAGACAATGTCTTTTTGATATGTGCATTGGTAATACAAGAGATTTTGATTCCAATGAAGAGGAGAATGATTGGCTCAATGATTGTGATAGAGATTTTGGAGCAATGTGTCTTGCTATGTCTCCTTGTATGCAGTACCTCAGTAATACTATTGAAAATCCAAGTGATCTATGGGTCCAACTTGACAGAGAATTTGGAAAGCAGGAAGAAGAGGATCATGCTAGCCTTTTGGAGAACAAGCCCAGTGAGATCTCCTTATGTGTTCTTTCCGATCATGTCTTGGCCTCAACAATTGTTCAAGATGAAGAAGAAACCGTAGATTCAAAAATCACTCTCTCAATGTCTTCTATTTCAAATTCTGAGCAAGATAAACCAGCTCATACTCTAGATTCCGAAGAGGTTCTTGAATCCTCTCCTTCACATGAGTTTGTCGGCATGCAGAATAATGATCTACTTGAAGTTTTTGAGGTAAAATCTGATTTTGGAGGTGAAACATTCGCCATCCTTGATTGCATGCCTCTTATAGACTTATGTTTTATCATTTGCAAAGTTTCTCAGATTTTTAATGAAGATGAAGAGCACTACCATTCGCTTGAGTTCAATTCTCATGCACTTTTTGCTGATTTTGGTTTTGATCTCACCCTTGTTGGTTCAAAGGAGATCTTAAGAAACCAGTCATCTATTTTTGGAGCTGATTTAACTTCTATTGATAAGAAGTTCAAGTTTCAAGATCTATTTTATCCAATTGGAGCTATTCCTACCTCACTTGGTTCGAATCACAGGTTCCAGTATCATCCTTATATTTTCATATTTGTTCTCACCATTTTCGGTATGAAGAGTAAGTTCATAAAGTCTCCACATTCGCTTGCATCCAGTGATGGAGAATTCAAGCACATGTTTTTGGAGCATGATCCATTTAATCCCAAGAGTAAGATACCTCCAGACATATCTACTTGATTTTGGAGCAGTTAAATCTTTTGGTGTGTTACAGTCCATTTTGAGGGGGGGTTTTTCCCATGAGGTTTTCTCCATTTCCTCGGTTCAAGGATTGTTTTTTTTTTTGGATTATTGTATTGGGGTGACCTTTGGTCTTAGTAACCAGGGCCCTACATTATTTTTTGCACATCATAGTCTAGCTTGAGGGGGGGTGTTCGGATATCCACATCATCATTTTCAAGACCTTGTATGCAATTAGGGTTCGCATGCATTTTGCATGCATCCCAGTCACCAGGTTGATGCCTCCAACACCTTATCCACTTCATTCTAGCACCCGAGAGCTCCTTCCATTATATTTTTAGCCCTCCTAGTCAGGAAGGCGCCCACTTATCACCTACTTCCAGAGAAGGGTGCACTTCTTCACCTACCACTTCAGTTCCACTTCAGTTACACTCAGTTAGCTCTAATTCTCCTTGATTTGAGGCTAGTTTCACTCCTGAATGACTGTTTCACTCCGTTGGACCTCCAGATTGACTAGATGACTTGTTCTGACTTCAGTTAAGCCTCCCATGCGCCCTCCACTGAGTCTCCTTCCCTATATCAGTGCTACACACTTCAGTTACACATGACACACTCAGTTAAACTCAACTTGACACCTGGATGACTAGTTCTTGTGCATTGATGACCACCACTGATTGATGTTGAGGACTCCTAGTTGGAGTCAAGCTACTCCATTCAGTCATTCGAATGACCTTCTTAGTCAATTCGAATTGCTCATTCACATTGTCAGATTACTGTATTGTAATTATTCACCCTTATTGGTATATTGAGCATTGTGCATGTTTTACACAGTTTTACACCATATTTTCTATGTTCATCTGTTGTGATTGATTTACTTGTTCATTAGATCTACTGTGACTAATTTCACACTTATTTCCATTGAGATAAAAGACTTCCCTGGGTTGACAATTTATATTGAGCATCCTGTGTGTTAGTTGTAATTAATAAGCATATAGGGTGACCAACATTTTGGCGCTGCTGCCGGGGATGGTAATTGATAGACATAGTTAGTACTTGGTTTTATTGATTTCATTTTGGTTTAATCATTTACAGCATGCATGAATAAAATAAAAACAAATTCGGAACCCCCTTTGAACACTAACACTGCGGGCGGAAGAGGTCGAGGTCGTAACACAAGTCTAGGAACACAAACATTTATCAACGGTATAATTGCTAAAGTTGATTCTTCTACTAGACCACCGCAAACATCTATAGGAAGAGGAAATTCTATTCCTCCCAATCTTGAGAATTCAACATCAACGCTGGAGAACACAATGGGACCATCTACTCCCAGTGTAGAAAAGAAACCTCCTGAAGGGAAGGGAAGTGTTGTGGGTGCACCGGATAGAGAGGAGATTTATCATATTAACGGGACCAGAGTTACGAAAGAAGTGTGGTTGGAGACTCACCGAGAAGCAGAGGAAGAGAGAAGGCGAGAAGAAGAAAGGAGGAAAGAAGAAGAAGCAAAAGCAGAGGAAGAACGAATAAAGAAGTCCATTGAATTTTGGAACAACATGGCTAACAGAGAACATGAAGGGGATAATGAACATCCGAAGAACCGGGAAGAAGAAGTGGAAGATAATCATCCTGGTGACACTGTGGTCACATTATAATTCCCTATCCTCCAGACACCTGGAGAAACTACTATGAAAAACATCTCACCATCAGTTCTCCCGAATTTCCATGGTAAATCTTCTAAAGATCCTGATGAGTTTCCTTTTGAGTTTGATATCCTTTGTTGCATTTATGACTATACCTCCAGTGCTCAGAAGCTGAAACTATTCCCAACCACCTTGAAAGGAAATGCTCTGCGTTGGTTCATGAGTCTAGGTTGTGAGACCATTACTACTTGGGACAAAATGAAACAGACCTTTCTTTCTAAATATCAAGAATATTGTAGAACCAGGGATAGAAAGGAAGAGTTTTTTAAAATGGTTCAGAAGGAGGAGGAGAGCTTGGAAGACTTTGTGGAAAGATTGTTGTACAATTTACAAAGGTCTGGCCACACTGAGATTGGAAAAGATGTACTCAAGATTATCTTGCTACGAGGAATTAGAGAAGATTTCCTTGATATGTTGAATTTGTTGGGGAAAGGGGACATCTCAAAGGAACCCTTCGAAAATATCATTGAATTATGTCGAAGGTACTCAAGGGGATCCTCTAGAACTAACAAACAAGACAAAGATCAAGATCAGGATGTCTTCACTAGGACACAAAAGTCAGCTAGTGGAGGAGCCACTCGAGCAGAAATAGGCAACTTACTGCAGAATTTTAAAACTGATATGATGAGTTCCATTTACTCAGAGTTAGATGTTTTGAGAGAAAAATAGAGGCAAGTAGTAGAAGATCTTACACTCGGCGTATTATGTTCTAAATGTAGGAAAAAGCACCCACCGAAAGAATGCTCGTTGGACAAGGAAGAGATATGTAGGATATGTGAATTGGAGCATGACACCAAGGAATGTCCTTCATTACCCAAAGTCAAAGAAGTTCTGCAGGCATCCACTTCAGATGTGGAACAAGCTTACTTTATTGCACAGAATAAACCTTGGCAGCCTCGCAATCAAGGTATGAATCCAGATCTATCAATTTTCTTGAATAATATGAATGGTATGAACAATATGAATAATATGAATACAAAATTCTCTTCACATTATTCTAATAACCAGTGGAATCCATCTCAGAACCCAATGCAAAATCCTAATTCTTGGACACCATGGTCACAACAGTCAAACAAACAAGCCCCCTAAAATTCCAACTGGAGAAATTCTTACCAAGGAAATAACTTTCCCCATCACTAGACTCAATATCAACAGTACCCTCCTCAACAGTATCCTCACCAACAATATCAATAGCCACAACTGCAATTCCAAAACAATGTCGCACCTATGAATGTGCCACTTCGGCCACAACTACCTGCACAACCTAACCCAAACCTGAATAATAAAGCAGTTCATCAGTTTGAGACTTCCAACATGCCTGCGTATTCCATCTCCTAAATTCCCTGCAATGATATACAATTACAATCAGGGAGGGTAGTGGAACCCATCATCACTGAGGATTTTCCATCCCCAGTGACTAAAACTGGAGTGAATCAGCACTATGAGAATATGGTTCATTCAGCAATCCCCATCATTGAGGATGTTGATATTCCTACCAAAACAATAGCTGAAACTCAGGAAGTAACACACGATGAAGCACAACCTACACAATTGATGAGAGAACCGCCATATCCTAAACAATTGGCCCTACATAAAACAATGGAACAACCTCGATTCAATCTCTTAGGAGAATTGAAAATTTTGTATGTCAAAATTCCGCTGTTACAAGCCCTCGATGACGTGCCCGTTTATGCTAAGACTATTAGAGATTTATGTGTCAAGAAACCAGGAAGAAAGCCTAGGGATCCTCCTACTATCCATGTATTGGGAAAACTTTCTAAGTTAATAATGGGGAAGGCTCCTGTGGAAAAATATGATGACCCTGGAAATCATATTGTTACAGTTCACATAGGAAACACACAAATACCCAACGTATTGGTAGAATTAGGCACGACTATTAACGGTATGACCATAGAAACTATGAAGAAAATTGGACTCACTAACCTTCGGCCAACCCCTACCATTTTAAAACTTGCTGGAAGATCAACAATCAAGCCTGAGGGGATCTTGGACGACCTAGTAATCTCTGTTGACTCGTGGGAATACCCTGTGGACTTCTTGGTGTTACATCCGAAGTCTCAGTTGGGGGGACACCCACTGATTCTGGGGATACCGTTGTTGGCCACAGCAGATGCCCATATCAGTTGTCGGTCAGGATCCATGACTATCTCAGACGAGACTGAGATCAAAATCCTAACCTTATTCCCTCCAGCTCGACCAAGCAAAGAAGCTGAAACTCCACTTTGGGTGGATTTGGAGGAGGAGGAAGGCGTTCAACCATTACTAACGATTGGGAGAGCCTTAAATTTTAAAGATGAAATAGAGGACAGTACCATTAACAGTTTCATCAGTGAGCCCACGTCTGTCAATAAGCATATTTACCAGATTCTTTGACAGTACATTAGATGAGAAAGAACAAGAAAATATTACGGAAGAAACTATAGTTAGTGATGCCAGTATAATTCCAGTTCTCAAAAATTTGAAAAGTGTCCCAGTAGAAATTGAGCCGGGGAAAACATTGAACATCAATCCAAACCTTGCGCCCAGTGAACTGGAACAGTTGATCACTCTACTGAAACAACATAAAGGAGATTTCACTTGGGAGTACACAGACATGAACGGTATTCCTTCTAATTTATGTACCCATCACATTTATATTAAGAGCGACTCCAGGCCAGTGTGCCAACCACAACGAAGGATGAACTCGAACCTAAGGGATGTAGTGAAAGAGGAGATCCAAAAACTTCTGGAAGCAGGGTTTATACCCATATTCAGACAGTGAGTGGGTTTCTCCACTTGTGATTGTGCCAAAGAAGAATGGGAAATGGAGGGTCTGCGTGGATTATAGAGAATTGAACAAAGCAATGCAGAAGGACAACTTTCCCTTACCTTTTATCAATCAGGTCCTTGATACCTTGTCTAGGAAGAAGTATTTTTCCTTTCTAGATGGCTTTAGTGGCTATAACCAAATCCAGATTGCTCCAGAATACCAAGACAAAACCACATTCACCTATCCTTGGGGCACTTTTGCATACAGGGTACTTCCTTTTGGGTTGTGCAACGCACCAGCCACATTTCAAAGAGCAGTGATTGGAATCTTTTCAGAAATGGTAAATGATTGCATGGAAATTTTTATGGATGACTTCACTTCATACGGTAGTAGTTATGAAGAAGCATTGAAAAATTTAGAAAAGGTCTTGAAATGCTGTGAACAAAGCCAACTCTCTTTAAGCACTGAAAAGTGACATATGATGATGAGCGAGGGCATAGTTCTGGGGTACTTCATCTCTTTTGATGGTATCCAGGTAGACCCATCCAAAATTAAGGTAATTGAAAATATACCAACTCCTGGAACACAAAAATATGTACGTAGCTTCCTAGGGCATGCTGGCTATTACAGAAGATTCATAGAAACTTTTTCCAAACTAGCTTCTCCTTTGTTCACCTTGTTGACGAAGGATGCACAATTTGTTTGGAATGATGCATGCCAAACAACGTTTACTGAACTTAAGAAAAGGCTGTCTACAACACCCATCTTACGAGGGCCCAACTGGGCTCTACCTTTTCATATCTCTTTAGATGCTTCAGACACTGCCATTGGAGCAGTTTTAGGACAACACGAAGGTAATGCCCCATATGCAATTTATTACATTAGTAAGAACTTATCTCCTGCTGAACTAAACTATACTGTCATAGAGAAAGAATTCCTTGCCATAGTTTATGCCATCAAAAAATTTAGACACTACATTACTGGATACTCCACTTTTGTGCACACTGATCATTCTTCCATCAAATATTTAATGAATAAACCAATCACGAATGCTAGAGTTACTAGATGGCTTCTACTGTTACAAGAATTTGAAATCACAATTATTGATAGACCAGGGAAGGAAAAATTTGTTACAGATTTTTTATCTCGACTTACTAATAGTGATGTCAATTTACCAGTCGAAGATTCCTTCCCCGATGAGCATTTGTTTGCAGTATCAGCTCATTCCCCATGGTATGCATAGATTGCTAACTTTTTGGCTGCAGGTAAGCTTCCAACACATCTATTGAAGAGAGAAAGAAGAAAGATCATACAACAGAGTGCCAGGTATTGCTGGATTGATGGACATCTTTTCTACACAGGGATTGATTTAGAAATCGGAAGATGTGTCAGAGAAGATGAAATTTTCAGTATCCTTAAAGCTTGCCATGATGAGCCCTATGGGGGACACTTTTATGAAAAAAGGATAGGTCATAAGGTTTTTAGAATGGGTTATTTATGGCCTACATTGTTCAAGGATTCCAAGAAGTATGTTTAGGCATGTGATAGCTGCCAAAGGATGGACCAGCCCAAAGGATTGGATGAAATTCCTCTTCAGCCACAGCTCGTGGTTGAACCATTTGATAGATGGGATATGGATTTCGTAGGGCCTATCGACCCTCCCTCAAAACAAAAAGTTCACATCTTGGTTTGCACATATTACATGACCAAATGGGTGGAAGCTGTAGCCTTGGTCAAAGCTAATGATCGGGCTATAATTGATTTCCTATATGAAGAAATTTTTACTTGGTTTGGAGTACCCAAGGAAATCATTATAGATGGTGGACCATAGTTTGTGTCTCACAAATTGGAAGCTCTGTTACAGAAATTTCATATTCAACAAAAAATAACCTCGCCATATCATCCACAGGCCAATGGCCAAGTGGAGAGTACAAATAAGGTCATCGAGGCTATTTTGACAAAAACAGTGAAAATCCATCGTAAAGATTGGGCTAAGAGACTTCCAGAGGCACTATGGGCCTATCGCACTACATGGCATAACACCACTGGTTTTTCCCCATATGAATTGGTGTATGGTAAGAATGTTGTTTTCCCAATTGAATTTGAAATTAGAACCTTGAAGACATCTGTAGAAGCAAACCTTGATTTATCAGAAGCATAGAGGAACTGACTGAATCAGCTCAATGAATTGGATGAGAAGCGTACAGCCACAGTGCATCAAACAACTTTGATCCAACAGAAGCGCTCGAAATGGAATGATGGATTTATAAAGAAGAAAGTCTTCCGAGAAGGAGATTGGGATCTGTTATATGATTCTCAGTTCAAGAGGGATTTCAAAGGCAAACTACACACTCATTGGTTGGGACCTTATCAGATAGATCAAGTATTTGACAATGGAACGATCTGGTTGATCACCATTGATGAAAATAAGACACCATTATTTGCAAATGGTCATCGGCTGCGACTGTATCACAAACCGATCTCAAAGAATGCTTTCATTTCACATGTTGCAGTTGATCCAGAATATTGGTCAATGCCAGGGAAGGGATTTTTCTCAACCCCTGTGAATTTTTAAGAACTGCAATGTCCACACATAATTTGTGCATAAATAATTTGTTTTTATTTCTGTATTTTATTTATTTTTCCCTTTACACTTGATCTGGTTTGTTTAGAAGAATTGTGTGCAGGAATTAATTTGAGGAGCAGCAGTCATGACTGGGCCAGACGATTTCAGACACCTTACATTGTTTTCCTGATCTAATAAATCTCTTTGAAGAAGATGGATGATTCGTTGGCTTTCAGCAACCAACTGAAAATTTTTCCTGTTACTCCATTTTGTACGACTGCGACTCTTTACCTTGCTCATTTTTCCAATTTTCGTAGCTGTAACTCCGCTATTTCCATTCACTTCACTTTTCCAGTAGTTGTGACTCCGCTACTTTTGCCCATTCTGCCAAGTTTCATAGCGTAGCTCCGCTATTTTTCATCCATTTCACTTTTTCCAGTAGCTGCGACTCTGCCATTTTCAACCATTTTTTCAATCTTCGCAGTTGCAACTCTGCTATTTTCATCCATTCCACTTTTTTCCAGCAGCTGCGACTCTGCTATTCTTTCCTATTATGCCAATTTTCGCAGCTTTGACTCCGCCACATTTCGCCGAATTCTGCCCAAGTCTTCATTCTTAGTTCCTCTTATTCATTAA
Organism: Larix kaempferi; assembly: GCA_027924585.1. Lineage (NCBI taxonomy): Eukaryota > Viridiplantae > Streptophyta > Pinopsida > Pinales > Pinaceae > Larix > Larix kaempferi. Next base: position 21,461,290 of record BSBM01000742.1, on the reverse strand, counting down.
CTGCAACTCCACTAGATTTTCTGCCTCTTAGAACAGTCTCACCGCTAATGATTTGACCAGGTTCTAATTTAAATGATGACTCCACAATTCCAATCGCAGTCTTCCAAGAATGAAGAAAATTATTGGGTTGTCTCGCGTATCCGTCAGCATGGATGTACTTATCAGCCTAGTTGGCGGTGGCCAACTCATCTCGGCACATGCGCATTTATGATCTCTTAATGGAATTAATGACGAAGTCGGGTTATGGTGGCAATTTAAGGCTGAGCTCATAACACGAAGGTATGAATTATAACCTTTTACATGATTAAGCATCAAATTGAATGTGGCAATGATGAGCACACCTTGTCTTTTGTCCCCATCAACATGCTATACACACTTAACCGTCAAAGAATGTGTCAGGATTAACAACCTGACCATCACCTTACCCGATTCGTACCAAAATGCCTCGATTGTGCCATTTTTCCTTAACTGTATCATCTCACCATGGATTGAAAACTACGCCATTTTTCCAGAAATACCCAATTTCAAATTTTGGCTATTCCATGAACGTCCATAAGTTGCAACTTACAGATCTGAACTGATAATTGTTGTATTCGTTATCTGAATTACAAAGGGAGGTTGATATGGGTAACCCGGTTAGGCATGAACCTGAAAATATGAAAGCTCTGCGTGCCAGCAGAATTTTTCGCCATTTTTTGCAGCAACTAGGTGGACCGAGTATTTTCAACATTTAAGCGGTTTTCACATCGAAATGGCATTACAGTTTGTTTTTAACTTGACTGATACTCATTCTAAAGTCAAGGGGGTACGCATTGAGGTTACAGAGGCAATTATATCCAAGGTTACTAGCTTACCCCAGGTTGGGAAGAAATTGTTTGGACGGAAAGTGCCGAATGCTACTGCAATAAGGGAATTTCTTGCAGTTGGGGAGAATGTTCTTCCAAAGGGCCGTGGAATTGCTTTGGAATCGTTACCTCGTCCCTGGGATCAAGTGGCAATTTTTCTGAAGAAATATATCTTCTGTGAAGGTAGGTACCAAACTGTCTATTTCTCTGAATTCCCCTTGTTATCTCATCTACGCCATGGCAACCTAGTTAATATGTCATTTTATCTTTTTAAGACCCTACAAAACATGGATGGATATGCACGAACAACCCAACACCCATTTTCTTCCCTCACCAACCTTGGTTTAATTAAATTGTTTATTTTAAGAGCCCTTGCACACCAGAATTTGACCTAGGCCCAATTTCTTGCTGGGGCCAGGGTAATTAGAGAACCTGCACTGGAAATTGGGGGTGTTGAAGAAGGAGAAGAGGACCGAAGCTCCTCAAATTCAGTTAGGGAGGAGGATGGAAACCTAAATGAAAGGGAAGAAGAAATAGACATGGGGGAAGCTGCAACAACAACAAACCCTGTTGCACATGGGGTATCAGGAAACCTAAATGAGGGGGAAGAAGAGATAGATATGGGGGAAGTTGTGACAACAATGAACCCTCTCATTGAGGAAGTAGTGATGGAAGCCATGGTAGATGAGGAAGTAACATTAGAAACTGCAACAACAACAAATCCTACAGGGGAAGAAACAAACCCAATTGAAATTGCAGTTAGGGTGGCGGTTGAAGCAGTGGAAATGGCATCATTAGCAGCTTCAACAGAAGAAGCTGATGCTGGAGCAGCTGTTGAAGCTGCGACAGTAGAAGCTGCAACTGCGGAAGGGGCTATGCAAGAAGGAGAGCACCAGGCAGAGTCAACAGAGGAAGGAAATATGGAGGTGTTGGATATTGCATCCTCCCCGAAAATCAAGGGAACTATTGTTGAAGAGGAGGAATTTGTTGTTCTCTCTGAGAATTTGGAAACCCTCGTTTCACAAAAGAAAAGAAAAAGGTGAGGGAATAAGGATCAGACAACTACGCCAGCAAAGAAGAGAATAACTAGAGATGCTACAACAACAACAACAGGCAGTGAAGACCAACCATTGGAAGTTTGTGAAGAGAAGAAGGACTTGATCTATGGCAGCAGCAGAGACAACATGTGCAATTGGGGCAAACATTGGATTACCCACAATATAAGCAACTTGTGTAATTGGGATAGGCATAGAAATTCTTATTTTAAACCCCAAAACACCTGCTGTGAGCGAACCCCAAGTTGAAAACCTCCTTTATGAAAATAAAATATTAAAAGAGGGAGTGAAATGGCTTCAGGATGAGCTGGAGAAATGGAAGGAAGTGACTGGGAAACAAGCAGATGTAAAATTAGTCACGGCAGATCTATTGAACAAGTAAATCAATCATAATGATGTAAAACAAATTGCAGTAAAAACTGTGCAAGAAGATGCATCAGTGCTCTATAATCCAGAATAGTAGAATTACAATACAATACTGTTACAATGAGTGAGCAATTCGAATTAGCCAAGGAGGTCATTCAAATATGCTACATGGAATAGCTTGGCTCCAACTAGGAGTCCTCATCATCAATTAGTGGTGGTCATCAATGCACAAGTAACTATTAGCCAGGTGTCAAACTGAGTCTAACTGAGTACAATAAGTGTAACTGATGGTAATGGCACTAATGTAGGGAAGGAGGCTCAGTGGAGGGCGCATGAGGAGTTAACTAGACTCAAAATAGGTAGTCAAGTCTCACTGGAGGTCCATCAGAGTGATAATAGCAGTTAGGAGTTAGTCTGGCCTCAAATCAAGGAAAGAAAGCTTGCTAACTAAAGTGAACTGGAGTGGTAGGTGAGAAAAGGAACCCCTCTCAGGTGGTAGGTGCATGTTAGGTGCACTAAGCACTAGGAGGGATAAAAATGAGTGGAAGGAACCTCCCGAGTCCTAGCAGACTAAGGACTAGGTGCTGGAGGCATCAAATTGGTGACTGGGAAGCATGAAGATGCATGCAAATGTATGCAGATGCATGCATGCATGAAAAGTACATATTGAATGATGAGATATCCTAACACCCCCCCTCAAGCTATACTATGATGTAAAAAATAAAATGTAGGGCCCTGATTACTGAGATCAAAGGTCACCCCAATACAATAATCCAAAAATGCTGAAAATAAGCTAAGTGAGGAAAGAGAGAAAACCCAGTGGGAAGAAATCCCCCCCTCAAGTTAAACATAAAATGGATCTAATATGTCTCCACCATGATGGAACTCATCCCCAATAGTGAACGGAGGTAAGTGAACTTCTTCTCAGTGAAGCTCTTGGTGAAGATGTCTGCAATTTGCTCATCAATAGGGAAATCATACGATCATGCACAAACTCTGAACTGGATCTGTGGAGATCTTAATAGCACTTTGATTGTCACAAAATATGACAGTCGAATTAGTGCTACCAAAATCAAACTCGGAAATAATACCCTGCAACCAAACTGCCTGAATGCAGGCATTGACTGCCCCTCGATACTCAGCCTCTGCTGAAGAAAGTGCAATGGCTGCCTGCTTTTTGCTTGACCAACAAATAGGGCCATGGCCAATCATGAAAACATATCCAAAAGTAGACTTCTGATCAATGCTATCACCCGCCCAATCTGAATCAGTAAAACCAATGAAATCTAGCTCAGAATATGCAACATAGTGTATACCAAAATGTCTCGTACCTTGCACATATTGCAAGATCCGCTTGGATGCCCGCCAATGAAGCTCATGGGGATGCTACATATACCTTGATACAACACTCATGACATAAGAAATATCAGGCCTTGATTGTGTCAAGTAGAGTAGTGAACCAATCAACTGTCGATACATAGTGCAATATGCAAGCGGTGTAGAATTTCCTTCCTCAAGACTGATTCCTGAGAGGAATGGAAACGGAGCAGCCTTACATTCTGCCATATTAAATTTTAATAGCAGTTTTGAAGCATACTTTTTCTGAGATAATGTGATCCCATCAAATTTTTGAGCTATCTCGAAGCCCAAAAATTGCTTCAGCAATCCCAAATCGCTCATGTGAAAAGCTAGATTTAAGGCAGTTTTTAACTTGTTGATTGTAAGGAGAGTGCTACTAGTAATGAGAAGATCATCAACATAAAGAACAACAATCATCAAATTACCTTTAACTTGCTATAGATACACATTCAGATCATAGTTGCATCTTTTGAAATTCTGAGAAAGAAGGAAGGAGTCCATCTTTGCGTACCAAGCTCTTGGGGCCTGTTTCAATCCATACAAAGATTTCTTCAATCTGCAAACTAATGATGGATCTGATATGTATTCTTCTCGCTGCTTCATATATACTTCTTCATCGATATCTCCATCTATAAAAGCACTCTTCACATCCATATGGTGCACTTCCCAGTTCTTGGATGCAGAAATAGCCAAAACTAGGCGGATGGAATCCATCTTTGCAACCGGTGCAAAGGTCTCAGTGTAGTCCACTCCTTGGCCTTGGGATAAACCTTTTTCCACCAGCCTAGATTTGTATTTGCTGATAGAGCCATTAGAAGCAACTTTCGTGCGGTAGACCCACTTACATTGGACCAATTTCCTTCCAGGTGGAAGAGAAACTAGCTCCCATGTATTGTTCTTTTGAAGAGAACTGTACTCTTCATCCAGGGCGGTTTTCCATCTTGGGTCTTGGTGGGCATGATAGTATGATTTGGGATTTGAACAAATCATAAAATAGCATTTCTCAGATAATAATGGATTAGAAAAAGAAAGAACCATACCTGCTCTTTGAAAGTCTGCTCTTGTTCTCCTTGGATAAGCAGGATTTCCAATGTTTGGAGCAGCAAATTGTAGAGTGTTTTGGGCCCACTTTGGTAATTGAGGAGGATCATTATGGTCGGATTCCGAACCTCATATGTCATAGCCATCAAAGTCTGATAAAATATCATAGATATCAAATCCAATGCTTTCTTCATATTCTCTTGAATCTGTTGATGTATTTGTAACTTCATAATGTATTTCACCTATGTATATTGTACTCCTATAGAGATGTTATTATTCCTCTATACGAAAGTGTTTGTATTCCTATAGAGATGTTATTATCCTCTATACGGAAGTGTCGTCATTTATATTGCAAGTGTCGTAACTTATACTTGATGGGTTATTAGACCACCTTGATGGGGTCGGCCCTGTATAAGTCATGTGGGTTAAAGGGTTATTAGACCACCCTATTGGGGGTCGGCCCTATCAGCATTATGTTATGTGGTTAAGTTAAGGCCGACCTAGTAAAGGTTATTAGGCAAGTCAAGTCAAGTATAAATAGAGTGCGGGAGGCACTCTATTTGATCATTCACTTCTCACTCACACACTAATTGGAGAGTGGCACACTAGTGGAGGAGGAGAAGCTACTGCTAGGAGGACTATCTCTTGTACTTGGGTTGTATCATTGCTCTATCTATCTCTGAGGAAGTTGCGGGGTTTTTCATCTTCTTGGTTTTCCCCGGTGAAACTTTGTGTCTCTTGTGTGCTTGCATTATTGTGTCCATGATTGATATGCTATAGATATGCTGTACATGTTATTCTCTCAGTTAAGATCCTATATCAGATTGAAATTTATGAAAAACTAACATGGTATCAGAGCTAGCCTAAAAGAAGGCATGGTATGACATTTATGACACTTGTTGCACTTGCGAAGCTAGGGCTTGATTTAGCAAAAACCAGTCATCATAGAACTTTCTTTATAAATTAATTTATGTGAAGGTTTTAGGATATGAACATATTACAGGTCGAAGATAAGATTCCCATGTACCTTGTGTCCAAAGGAGAGCCTCTTATTCGTTGTACTTTCAGATTTATGATATGTACAATATAGGGTTTCTGCCTCTTCCAGATCTCAGTCATAAACAGGTGACCTAGGAAAAAAGGTCATAACATGGGCTAGGAAGATCCAAATGAAATTTCATAAAAAGTGGCAGGTAGGGCACGGAATGTACTTTCACAAGTACGATTTTCAGAGGCCGAAATTGAACCAGTGACACGTGGAACTCCATACAAGTTCGCTCTCCTGTTTTATCACATAAATAGGTCACATTGCGACACTTGGCATAACTCTCTCTCAGAGAATCCATCTGAGGTCATACCTATTGGGTTGGAAATATAACAGGTCATGCTACCACAAGAATAATGTTCAAACCTTGTAGATCTGAAATTTCGGAGTTACACCAGAAACAATCATGTGCATATTTCTGTCAAAACAGAATTTGTTTTTGAGCACCTTCGTTCATGGCTCTGGGGATTTACGGTTTCGGAGAATGTTGAAATTTTTTGTATCGGAGACCACGGCTGGATGCTCCTCATCAAAATCGAAATTCAGAGACCATGATCAAATTTTTTGGTTGGGCAGAAGGCCGGGCTTGATCAAACCCTAGTTCGAGACTTTGATCGGAAAGGTGAAAAATTAGGGCTTCTGCAAAAATGGGAATTTTTGAAATTTGTGACCATAGCTGGAAGCTCCTTGGAAAAATGGAATTTTAGAGCTTTGGATAAAACTATTTGGTTGGGTGAAGCTCTGGGAAACTCAAACCCTAATTTACGAGCCTCCCTAGTGAATCCAGAAGAGTGAAAAGCAAATTTGAGGGGTGAAACTTTGCAGTTTCCAAATTCTGAGTATACCAGGTTGATCAGCTCATCAAGACGCATATTTCTATCCTTTCAGAAGTTTTAAATTCAAAGTTTGAATTTTTAGGGTTTCCCTGACAAACCCTAATCCAACTCTAGATCTAGTTCTGCAAGTCAAGTGGATTGGGTTAATCCTAGAAGAGAATGGATTCGTCACCTGCATAAGTGAAGAAGTTCTAGTTTCATAGGGAGATAAGGCTAAGGCCTTACATAAGAAAATTACAAGCAAAATTGACAGGTATGACTTACCGGTATGTTTTGAAATCTGTTCATGATTAAGTTTATGATATGTTTGTATTCATTAAGATTAGTACAATCTTGATTAATTTTAGACTTGTCGTATCACCTTAATAAAAATATGAACGCATGATAGAAAATATTCATTGATTAGTGTTTTGACACTTATGATTGTACTAATGCATTGTGGTGTTGTATGAGGTTGATGTTGTCCGCTAACATGAAAGGTACATCAAGAAAGACAAATCATGTTCTAGTTCAAGAACATATGACCATGGTGACATGAAGACAAATATTCATCCATTGTCATGGATCACATAGAAGATCTACTTACGAGGTATGTATAACTTGGTTCTATAATGGTTAACCTATGCGATATGCAGCTTACTAGCACAAGTCATTGAAGAGAACAAGAAGACATTATGCTGGTATGTTAGACATAACTAGCTAGCATGCTAATCCATGTATGTTTTTCCTATATCAATTTAGAATCCTAACTTGTGTTAGGATCTCTTATATAAGTATACATGGCATGATTGATAATGATTATTTATGAAGTTAGAAATTTATCATGGGTTTAGGAATATTATGCTTCTTACTTTGATTGATGATATGACTAACCAAAAAAGTCCTATGGTCAAATAGGAATATGCATGAGTAAAAGAATTGTGATAAAATATCTGTGTATGAAATGATCTTGACCATACATGTTTAAGATTATTATGTTTTGATAGTAATAAGATTATACTAATGAATGTATGATTATCTCGAGGATAACACAATGATGATACTAGTAAGTATGCATAGTGATCGAGGATGGATATAAGTTCAAAGACAGGTAATCCATGAAGCAAAGATCAAGAGGGAGCACACTCCAGTAGTTCCTACAAGGAAGCAAATATTGAGAGGGAGTCCACCCTACAACCAAACAAAGATAATTATTTGAATTATCATTTCTTTCATACTTGTTTGTTTAAATAACATTGCTCAATGATGTATATGCTTATGTTCCTAGACTTAGGGTGTGTATTATGCATATTAGAATAATTGCATTAATGAATAGTATACTACTAATATGCATGTGATGGGTAAGTGGCCTATGGCACTGTACAACATTCCATTGCTACTCATCTAGAATGAAACCTCTTTGCTGACATGTTGGGAGTTTTGCACACTCTTAACAATGTTCTAGTAGAGATTGGAAGGCATCAAGAAAGTTATGGGATATGGATAACTGTTGTATTGAAGCATTGGCTAAAATAATTGCATGACTGTATCACATATTTATTTATGTGTAAGAATTTGTTTTGAAAACTATGAGATGTTTTTAATCATGCAATTTAACTTGTTTTGTAGGAAAGATCGTATACCATCACCTACAAAAAAAGGACTACAACATTTGTTCCAACAACGAAGTTCAAACTATCTATTGAAGATATTGAAGAATATGAAGTTCCCAGGATACGGGATACAGTAAAAGGATGCCATGTTCGAGAAGTACCAATCGATCATGTTTGGGATGTGGTCCCAAGACCTGAAGGAAATTTTGTTGTGACTTCCATGTGGATCTATAAGATCAAGCATGCTGCAGATGGTAGCATGGAGAAATACAAAGCGAGGTTTGTAGCTCATGGCTTCTCCTAGAAAGAGGGATTAACTATGAAGAGAATTTTGCACTTGTAGCCAAGTACACTTTCATCAGATCAGTACTTGCTCTGGCTACAATGATGAAGTGGAATATACACCAGATGGATATCAAGACAACTTTCTTGAATGGTGTAGTCAAAGAGGAAGTGTATGTGGAGCAGCCACTCGGTTTTGAGACATATGATAGGGAGTCATATGTGTGGAAGTTGAAGAAAGCCTTGTATGTCTTGAAGCAAGCTTCTTGGACTTGGTATGGTAGGATAGATAGCTTTCTATCTAGTTTGGGCTTTACCAAGAGTAAAGTAGATTCCAACCTTTAATACAAGGTTGAGGAAGGAAATCCTGTGATACTACTTCTGTATGTGGATGACTTGGTTGTTACAGGTGAGGATAGATTGATTGTTGATACCAAGAGGAAGCTTGCTGCCGAGTTCGAGATGAAGGACTTGGGGATGATGCACTATTTTCTAGGAATGGAGGTGTGGTAGAGTGCAGATGGGATCTTCCTTGGACAAGGAAAGTATGCAGTAGAGATCCTGAAGAGGTTCAGGATGATGGACTGCAAGGCCATGGCCACACCTATGGCATCGAACCTGAAGCTTCTGTGTGATGCTTCATCTGAGCCGGTTGATGTCACGATGTATCGTCAGATGATTGGGTCCTTGATGTACTTGACAAACACAAGACTATATATTTTCTTTGCAGTGAACACATTGAGACAGTTCCTGACGGATCCCAGAGGTGTTCACCTGGTTTATGTAAATCATATTCTGAGGTACCTGAAGGGTACAATTGATTATGGGATCGAGTATGATGTGAATCAAAAGTTTAACCTGTAGGGTTATGTTGATTCAGACTGGGCAGGCAGTGCTGCAGATAGGAAGAGCACATCTGGGTGTTGCTTCAGTATGGGATCGGGTGTGATCTCTTGGTTTAGAAGGAAGTAGTCTTGTGTAGCACTGAGTACAGCCGAGGCAGAGTATGTTGTTCGGCTAGTTGTGAGGCAGTATGGCTGAGGAAGCTATTGTCAAAGTTATTTGATCTCACGTTGGATGCTACTTGTATATTTTGTGACAACCAGAGTTGTGTGAAGCTTTCTGAGAACCCAGTGTTCCATGACAGGTCGAAGCACATTGAGATCAAATATCACTATATCAGGGATATGATGTAGAGAGGAGCAATGAAGCTCTTGTATGTTGAGACGGATGAGCAGGTTGCAGATGTGCTGACGAAACCACTAGCCAGAGTGAAGTTTGAGTACTTCAGAGAGAGGCTTGGTGTTCTTCAGATTGATGACACTTCAAGGAAGAAGTGATGGACACATTTGCAAGAGCCATTCCAAGCATGGTGAGAGGAGGATCCTTCCCATGGCTGTGGATATAAGTGTTGTGTGATGAGTATCAAGACGATGCTCCAGTTACTACTCTGTATGCATCATGTTAGATGCTTGATATGATCAGGTGGATCATGCATTTGTATATGCATCATGTTGGATGCTTGATATGATTAGGTGGATCATGTATTTATGTATATATTAGGTGGATGCATTGTATGATCAGGTAGATCATGTACTTATGTATGTATCAGGTGGATGCATTGTATGATCAGGTAGATCATGTACTTATGTATGTATCAGGTGGATGCATTGTATGATCAGGTAGATCATGTACTTATGTATGTATCAGGTGGATGCATTGTATGATTAGGTAGATCATGTACTTATGTATGTATCAGGTGGATACTTGTATGATCAGGTAGATCATGTATGATGATATGTTTCAGGTGGATACATTGTATGAACAGGTGGATCATGTATTTATGTATGTACCAGGTAGATACATTGTATGATCAGGTTGATCATGTATGATGATATGTATCAGGTGGATACATTGTATGATCAGGTGGATCATGTATTTGTGTATGTATCAGGTAGATACATTGTATGATCAGGTGGATACATTGCATGATCAGGTGGATCATGTATGATGATAGGTATTAGACAGATACATTGTATGCATCAGGTGGATGCATGGTATGATCAGGTTGATCATGGATGATGAGTATCGAGACGATGCTTTGGATGATATGCATCAGGATGATGCTATGATGATGATCAAGATTATCACAGATGGCGAGATTCAGGATGTTGCTATAGATGACATGCATCAGGATGATGCTATGATGATGATCAGGATGATCACAGATGACAAGCTTTAGGATGTTGCTCCAGATGACATGCATAAGGGCGATGCAGTGATGATGATCGGGTTGATCATGTATACATCAGGATGATGTATGTTGAGTATTAGGTTGATACTCTGTGGCTATGGACAGGTTGTGCATGTAGCATAGAAAAGGTCCTTTAAAATATGGATAGGTAGAGCGGTGTGCTCGTAACAGCATGGGATGCTCTATCGAGATCTGTACAAGTAGAGCAGTGTGCTCGTAACATCCTGAGATGCTTTGAGTATGTTTTGCTACAGTTTTTCATAGAAAAGATCCTTTAAAATCTGGTCAGGTAGAGTGGTGTGCTCGTAACAACCTGGGATGCTCTATCGAGATTCGGACAGGTAGAGCGGTATGCTCGTAACATCCTGGGATGCTCTGAGTAGGTTTTGAGAAAGTTCACATAGAAAATATCCTTTAAAATCAGGACAGGTAGAGCGGTGTGCTCGTAACAACCTGGGATTCTCTATTGAGATCCAGACAGGTAGAGTGGTGTGCTCGTAACATCCTGGGATGCTCTGAGAAGGTTTTGTGAAGGTCAACATGTAAAAGAACCTATAGTTTGCGCTAGGTTTTGTTGACGTACGTAATCAGTCCTAGGTTCCACAGTATGGCCACTGATGATGAAGACCTATAGGTGGTGGGCCTACATCCAGTATGAAAAAGGACTGGCTCTATAGAACTTCCTATCACGAGTAGATTGGAGATTGATTGAGATAGCAGCAGTAGTGATGATGACGATGATTTGAGGACGATGATTCGATGACGATGATCCAAAAAACAAGACTTGTGCTAGCAGATCTGTGTCGAGAAATACCTTCCTAGTTAAGAGGGAGTGTTGATGTATTTGTAACTTTGGAATGTATTTCACCTATGTATATTGTACTCCTATAGAGATGTTATTATTCCTCTATACGGAAGTGTTTGTATTCCTTAGAGATGTTATTATTCCTCTATACGGAAGTGTTGTCATTTATACCGCAAGTGTCGTAACTTATACTTGATGGGTTATTAGACCACTTTGATGGGGTCGGACCTGTATAAGTCATGTGGGTTAAAGGGTTATTAGACCACCCTATTGGGGGTCGGCCCTGTCAGCATTATGTTATGTGGTTAAGTTAAGGTTGACCTAGTAAAGGTTATTAGGCAAGTCAAGTCAAGTATATATAGAGTGCGGGAGGCACTCTATTTGATCATTCACTTCTCACTCACACACTCATTGGAGAGTGGCGCACTAGTGGAGGAGGAGAAGCTACTGCTAGGAGGACTATCTCTTGTACTTGGGTTGTATCATTTCTCTATCTATCTCTGAGGAAGTTGCGGGGTTTTTCACCTTCTTGGTTTTCCCCGGTGAAACTCTGTGTCTCTTGTGTGCTTGCATTATTGTGTCCATGATTGATATGTTGTAGATATGCTGTACATATTATTCTCTCAGTTAAGATCCTGGATCAGATTGAACTTTTTGAAAAACTAAGAGAATCTTCTTCTTGTGGAGGTTGCGGATCGGCAGTGTTTTCCTCGACTAGTTTCAGATCTTGAAGCGGTTCTTCAAACTTCACACTTGGCTCTATGAATATCTTTTTGGATATGATATTCATGCGTTTATATGCCTTTGATTCTTCTCCATGTCCTATTAGGATGCATTCAGTACTTTGTGGAGCCAAAGATTTTCTCTTTTCAGAAGGAATTCTAGCCCATGCAGTGGAGCCAAAAACCCTCAAATTGGACACATTCAGTTTGTGACCAGTGAAGGCTTCGAAAGGAGTTTTACCTTTCACGGATGAATGTGGAACTCGATTATGAATGTATGCATAAAAATTCATGGCTTCAGCCCAAATATTTGCAGCCAAGCCTTTTGACTCAAGTATACAGGTAGCCATCTCTTTCAGTGACCGATTCTTCCTTTCCGCTACACCATTTTGCTGGGGTGTGTCGGGAACTGTATGTTGGATCTGAATTCCACTTTCGGTACAAAGTTGTAGAAAATCCGTCTTGATATATTCTCCACCATTATCAGATCTAATATATTTGATCTTTCTCTTAGTGGCATTCTCAACAGAAGCCTTAAAATCCTTGAATTTTCCAAGCACTTCTGACTTGTTTTTGAGAAAGAAGACCCAAGTAAAGAGGGAGAAGTCATCAATGAATGTCAAAACATACCTTGAACCATTCATGGACATATTTGGAAGTGGAACACTAATATCAGAATGTATGAGACCCAAAATAGTAGAAGCTCTGCGAGCTTTGTCGTGGTCGAACTTCTGCTTGGGGTGCTTCCCAATGATGCAACCTGGGCAAATTCCCTTCGAGGAACGGAGGTGCAGATGACCATCAACCATGGATTTGTTTTGTAACAGCAGCAAATAATTGTAATTAAGGTGTCCAAACCTTTCATGCCAAATCCTACTAACCTCATTGCCATGAGAGAGAAGAGCAGTGGGATTTTCAAGTAGCACAAAGTGTGAAAACTCATAGTATTTTGCAGTATGACTTTCCTTTCTACAATAAGTCTTCCACTTTCAATATAAAAAATTTCAAATTTGTTAGGGCTGAATGTAACTTGCTTCAGTGCACCAGTTTGTGTCATTTGATACACATAAAGTAGATTCGAAGCCAAGGAAGGCACATAAAGAACATTCTGAAAACTTCCATGCTCTAAATCGATGGTACCTTTACCCTTTGATGAAATTTTTGAGTCATCTCCCAAATGGATGGGGATGGAGCTGTTTGGATCAAATGAAGAAAAGGAGTCAATATTTTTAACCATATGATTCGAGGCATCAGAATCTATCAGTAGATTGGTGGGTTTCGAAATAGTTACCATGAGTGCTTGACCTCTTTCATGATCATCATTTCTATCCTTCTTTCATGCACCGTCGGGAAGAGTTATGTTATTATTTTCCAAAAGGAGGGCCATTTGATCTATTGTTTTCTTCATGCATGAACTTTCAGGATGAAAGCCACGGTTGCAATAAGAACATTTAAATTTTTCTTTACCCTCTTTACCCTTTTGCTTGTTCCTTGAACCAGATGGTGCATCCGATGGTTTGATTTTCTCTCTTTGCTTGGAAGGTTCGAATTTGGGATTCTCTTTCTTTTGCTTCCCTTTTCCATTAGAATTATTGGATCCTCCAACAAAGAGGGATGAATCTTTGGAGCTTATGGACCCCATTTGAATTAGCTTATGATGCTCTTTGGTAACGGATTCAATGAAGGCATTCAAGGTAGGCATCTTCCAATTTGGGGTAGTTAGCTGACCAGAATTGAAAGTAGAGACAAATACCGAGAAATATTTACCAAGCTTTGAAAGAATGGAGAGGATCAATTGTTTATCCTCTTTGACAACTCCGTTGTTCTTCAATTTCAAAGACAATTGCTTGAATCTTATGAAAAACTCATTGATGGTCTCAAAATTCTCAGGACTAAGAGAAATCAATTCATTTTCCAATTGAAAGGCTCTAAGCTCATCCTGCTTGCCAAAACGTTTTTCAAGTTTCTCCCATACTGCTTTTGGAGAGTTCAATATGCTGAGATGGAAATGAATATCCTTGGAAATGGAGAGGCAAAGAAGACCATAAGCTTCATCAAGCTTATTGAAGTGTTTTGTTTTCTCAAGCAACGTGTTTGGCTTCAATTTGAGGCCTGTGGTGACTCTATAGAACCCTTTTGAGCGCAATATTATCTCCATGTCATCTTTCCAATCAAAATAATTGAAAGGAGTTAGCATAGGCTTTGAAGAAGAGTAATCCATCACTGATAGCAAGTGCAATTGATGGAGAAGAACCTACAAATCACAAGCTAGCGAATGCAATTGATGGAGAAGATTAACCTTCAAATCACAATCAAAACAAGAACCGTAAGGTCGAACAATGCACCCTTTTAGAGTTGCATCACACCTGGGATTGGAGATCAAGCAAGCTTGAAGATCCAATGTATCAATTCCAGGAATTCTGTGGAAAACTCAAGCTTCTAGAGTGCTATTGTAGAGAAATTTTCAGCATTAGCGAATGCAAGAGGAGTTTTGCATGCCAAAACTGCAGTATTTTTGAGCAAATTCACTCAAATATTCATGTAGAACACCTATAGAAGAGAGATCTTGTCCCTTCCATGGCTATGATACCATGTAAAATTAGTCACAAAAAATCTATTGAACAAGTAAATCAATCAAAATGATGTAAAACAAATTGGAATAAAAACTGTGCAAGAGAGATGCATCAGTGCTCTATAATCTAGAATAGTAGAATTACAATACAATACTGTCACAATGAGTGAGCAATTTGAATTAGCCAAGGAGGTCATTCGAATATACTGCATGGAATAGCTTGGATCAAACTAGGAGTCCTCATCATCAATCAATGGTGGTCATCAATGCACAAGTAACTGTCAGCTAGGTGTCAAACTGAGTCTAACTGAATGTAATAAGTGTAACTGATGGTAATGGCACTAATGTAGGGAAGGAGGCTCAGTGGAGGGCGCATGAGGAGTTAACTGGACTCAGAATAGGTATTCAAGTCCCACTGGAGGTCCATCGGAGTGATAACAATAGTTAGGAGTTAGTCTAGCCTCAAATCAAGGAAAGACAACTAGCTAACTGAAGTGAACTGGAGTGGTAGGTGAGAAAAGGTGCCCCTCTCAAGTGTTAGGTGCATGCTGGGTGCACTAAGCACTAGGAGTGCTAAAACTGAGTGGAAGGAAGCTCCTAGGTGCTGGAAGACTAGGGACTAGGTGCCGGAGGCATCAAACTGGTGACTTGGCAGCATGCGAATGCATGCATGCATGCAAAGTACATACTGAATGATGAGATATCCTAGCAGTAGAGAGGAATTTGAATATGTTAGTAGAAGTTGCAAATTTGGTAGAAAATTCATCTCCTGCTTTGTCAAACGAGGAACAAGGAGAAATGGTTTCCCCAGAATGTGGGGACATATTCTTTTCAATAGGACATAGAGTCATAGTGTTGGGTGTGGGAGCACAAGAGCCTGCACAAACAAAGCAAGAAAGGGAAAGTGTACCTGCAGTAGAGCTGATGAAGGAGAATGAGGAAGGAGTTGACCTAATCCCTGATTTGGATTTAGGAGAAGATGAAGCAATGCAGTCCCAACCATCAGGAAATACTGAGCCACTCTAGGAACAGTCTCATCTTTCAGAAGATATCGAGGTAATTCAAGAACAACCTCAGCAATTTGAAGAAATAAGTAAACAGGGTGTTGTTACACAAGAACCAATACCCCTGAAATTGTTTAGTGAAGTTTTAAATCAGACAACAATTGCTGATGTTGGGGAACAAGGGGAAGACGATGTTACACAAGAACCAGTGTCCTTAAAAATATTTGTTGAGACTGCAACTCAAACTGATGTTGCTGAGATAGAATTGAAGGGACAGGATGCTGCTACACAAGAACCAGCATCTCCAAAATTAGTTGTTGAGATTGCAACACAAGCAGAGGTCACTTCAACACCAATGGACGATGAGGCTGCTACACTGTCAATCCAAAATAGGGGAGCTAGAACATCTGGTGACAAGGTAAGAATGCTACTTTCTCAAGGCATCATTAATTTGGATTTTGATGATGAAAAAGATGTGGAGGATAGAAGGATTCAGTGACTGGAGAAAAAGCTTCTCTCACTAAATATTGAGCTAGATAAATGGAAGAAATATATTGCTCAATGCACGGAAGGGATGGCCCCCCTCCATGAATATAGAAATACTGTCAGGGAATTGAGAGAGAAATGCGATGAGGAATTGTTCTTCCGGAAAGTCCAGTGGGAAAACGTTCAAAAGGAATTGGTAGAGTCGAGGAAATTCAAGTCCATGCAACAATAGAAGGATCAATTGTATACTCTTTCCCAAGAATTACTAAGTTGCAGGGCTCCATCCCCTTCTTACCCTGTCTTTCTTTACGAACATACAACTTTATTCAAGATGAGGGCATTAAAAGAAGGAATGCCATTTGATCTAGAAACAATTTCCCATTTTTCATAAACTTTCTTGGCAAGCAATGATGAGGAGCAAAATCTGTTATGTGAATTATATTTACATGATAAAGCCTGCTATACCGACTCTCGTTCTAATCCTGTGCCCCATTTGGGGGATGTTCAGCTGAGAGCATTTGCTTCTTTTGTCATCAATAATGTACAATGGTGAGATGCCTTCCAAACCATCACAAATAATGAAGACAATGACACTCTTTGGATTAGAAATGAACCTCGGCTTCCAATATGACTCAAAGCCAGTTATGCAAAGGCTCTCGAGTTTCTTGAGATTGTTCAACAATTGGAAAATCTGCAAGATAGAATCATCACTACCTGTGTTGAAATAATTTCTAGTAATCAACAACATGCCCTGGAGGCTAGTGAGTACAGATGGTTATATTCTTCTCCGGCTTTGAAAGAAGGGGACCCACATTGCTTTGAGAATTTTAAGCAGGCTTTAGCAAGGGTGCCTGGATATGTGCAGTGCATGAAAATGTGTGGAGCCGGGTGGCTTGGGTTAAGATTCAGGTTTCCCCTTGTAGCTAGGGTTTTACCCCTAGCTTGTGCAAATGAGCACCTACTAAGGAGAATGGACTCCTTAGTAGCAGTTCAGTAAATGGAAATAATTAAATTAAAACAACAATGAAATTAATCCTAAAGCATGCATGAAACATAAACATCAAATTTAAAGAATGGCTTTTTGTATTGATATTACCTTCAATGTGAAGGTTTGATGAAGCCCTTTGCAATGTCCGAGAGGATGCTCCAAGCTTCAATATGCTCCTTCTCCTTCTCCAATGGTGGGAATGGGCCAAAGGTGGCTCTCAAGGTGAAAGTAGTTCAGTGATGAACTAGGGTTTCGAGAGAGATTTTGGCAGAGTAAGGGTGCTTGTGATTGTGGATGTGGAATAAGGGATCTCCATCACCTATTTATAGTTTTTTGGTGGTGGAGTGCTGACCCATGGTTTTGGGAAACACATGGTTTTGTGCAGCTGTATAGGGTTTTTTCCTCCTTTTCCTCATTATTTTATATTTTTTATTCCCTTTTTAGGGGATTTTTGCTATTTTTGGAGGAAAAGGGGGTTTTTTAGCCTTTTTTAGGCTATTTTGAGGGTTTTGTGGCCTTTTGGAGGCATTTTAGGCCCTTTGGAGGCTTTTAAATGGGCGTTTTTGGGATTTTAAGGGAAATATGGTAGGAAAATGGACAAATGAGCCATATAATGTGGCAGATGAGGTAGTGAACACTTTTTGGGTGTTAACACCCCTCATATGGATGCCTGTGAGTCCTTATAAAAACAATTATGTTTTGACTAAAGAGGAGGAGAAGCAGTGTTGGGATAAGTGGGTTGCCTGTCAAGGATTTGTGCATCATGGGGAACCAACAGAACTTGCCTACAATATTACCATTCTTCACAGGTTCAGTCTAGATTCAGATTCGGACTAGTGGAATTCCTGGCATGAGGACATGCAAATGGATAGTTGGGGGGAGATGTTGGGCCCTGTAAATGCCCCTTTTTTACCACACCTATTTCATCATTTTGCCCTGTTACACCCTACTTTTATAAACCATATACATGCCTTTCTTCCAAATCATTCAGCAATCCAGACAAGGTATAATTCATTATTGTTTGATTTAATTAATGCCTAAGATTGTTGTGGTTATGAATTCTAGCCTTCGATTTATGCTAACTTGTGTTGATTTCATTAAGTTAAGATCAAAGAACAGGTGTATCAGCCGCAATGCCTTGGGAAAGAATCATACGTGGTGCCAGCTGTTACTCTTCAAGATATGATTCCTCATATTCAAAGGGATAGCGCATCTTTCCACGTGAATCTGTAACAGGTCTTCGCTGAAACAAAGCATTGCTGCAATAGACAGGATGCCTCCCAATTGGTTAAACCGTTGATCCATTGAATGCCATAGTAACAGCATCCTTCATGTTTAACGGCCTCATTCAATAAGGTTGTAATAGTCTAGTTGTAACTCTACAGCATGAAGATCAGATACCCTCATTGCTGCATGAAATTAGTGGATCATGAATTGTATTCTCCATGTATAAATATGGGAAGGCTTTCAGAGTCTGGGGTTGGTTAATTATCATTTTGTATGGGCTGTAACAGAGAGTTGAGACTATGGATTACCATCTTTAATTAAGAGCAGATTTATTCCTATTTCCGTGTCTTAATTTGTGGTATTTCGCAGTGTATCTGTTAGAAGGCCATGGCCCCCCTTCTCACAGAGATTGCCGAGTTAAGTAGGTAGTTAGATTTATTTCCTGTTGTGTGTTGTGGAATCGCATTAGGCGTATTACTGATAGCTACAATAGATAATTTAAAATCGCATTCTTTCTTGGTAGTTTATTATTTGCATCCAAAATAGATGCAACTGTGTGGTGTGACAGTCGACTGTGTAGGTTAGTTTGATTAATGCATGTGTGTTCAATTTAGCTATTACAGCTAAACTCAGCTTCAATCCTTTTCAGTCATTTATGCTTTCTAGGATTTCCAATATTTATCAATTTAAAGTTCAAGCTTATTTTCTAATTCTGGTTGATGTTGTATCTTTATTGAATTCATTAGATTAGGCAGATTGTGATTGAGTTACAGTAGTTGTTGGATGAATCATTTTGGTAAAGATTGAATACTGTAGTTCGATAATGATAGGATTTAACTTCTTGCAAAAGTAATATAGTTCATTTATATTCGTAGATCAGTAACTGCTAGGTTGATTTCTGTAGGAAGGTAGTTGTACTTTGAATTCCTAGATGTGTGAGTTAGATTAGTTTTCTTCATGGAATGAGTTTGGCTGAGCAGATAGGTAGGATTATTATCTCCATTTAGTTAATCAACTACTTGAAATGTTTAGGCATAGATTGTGCTTATTTCCATTGAGATAAAAGACTTCACTGGGTTGACAATTTATATTGAGCATCCAGTGTGTTAGTTGTAATTAATTAACATATAGGGTGACCAACATATACTCCTATTTATAGCAATGATATATATGAAAACAAAGCTACTTATTTGTATGATTAATTACTTAGTCTTACTTAGAAGTCTTATATATTCACAATATGTTTGTTGTGAATTTCTCTTAATAATTACAATATTGAATAATTTTTGTTGATGTATTTGTAACTTCAGAAGATATTCACTTGTATATTGTATTTTTACTTTATTGTATCCCCAATGGAGATGTATTATTCCTCCGATTAGAAGTGTGGTCAGTTGTACTTGCATGTGTCTTAAGTTATATTGTAAGTGTCGTAACTTATACTTGATGGCTTATTAGACCACCTTGATGTGGTCGGCCCTGTATGAGTCATGTGGGTTAAAGGGTTACTAGACCACCTTAGTGGGGGTTGGCCCAGTCATCATTATGTTAAGTTTTTAAGTTGAGTTCAATCTAGTTGAGTAAAGGTCAAGTGAAAGTTAGTGTATAAATAGAAAGTGTGTCTCTCTCATTTTACACATTCTATTATTCACTCACTTTGCATTAGTGAGAGAGAGGAGGAGTGCGCACAAGTGGAGGAGGAGCATGCTGCTGAAGATATCTATCTCTTGGGTTTGATCATTGTGATCCTTGTATTGATGCTTATTCTATCTCTGAGGAAGTTGCGGGGTTTTTCACCTTCTTGGTTTTCCTCGGTGAAATGTTTTGTGTCTCTTGTCTCTTGTTTCTTATGCTTGATATGTTGTACATGTTGTTCTTTCAATTAAGATCCTGGATATTGTTGGGTCCAGGAAATGCCCTTTTTGGCTACCTCTACTACACCTTTTCTCCCTAATTCCATCCTATTTTCCTGAGCTATATCCATGTCTTTCCAGATCAATCTATAACATTGACAGGTATAATTTGTTATTACTTTATTTGTTTTTATGCCTAAGACTGTTAAAGATTATGGATCTTAGTCCTTGGTTTATACTAATTTATGTGACTTTATTTAGCTAAGGTCTAAAAGCGCAGGTGTATTAGCCCAACAGTGCCAGCTGTGACTCTTCAACGTCAGCTCCTCATACTCTAAGGGACAGCGCATCCTCCATGTGAGCTGTAACGGATTTCCACTGTAACAGATCTCATTGAAGAAGAGCGTAGCTGCAACAGATAGGTGGCATTCTAGCTGTCAAGTTTGTTGATCCAATTGCCATCGGGACAACAACATCCTTCAGTATTAACAACACTATTCAACATGCTATATCAGTTAGCTGTAACTACACAGCATGAAGATCATAGATCTTCATTGCTGCGCTATTTTTATGGATCTGAAACTGTCTTTCTTTTTGTATAAATCCCAGAAGGCTCTCGTAGCCTAGGGTTGGACAATCATTACTGGTGTACGCTGTAATAGAGCATTGAAGCTCATGATCTTCCATTAATAATATGAGAGCATCATTCTTCACTTCTGATTTTTAATCAGCTGTGACTCTCGGCATCTCTGTTAGAAGGCCAGGGCCCACCTTCTCACAGAGATAGCCGATTTAAGTAGGTAGAATAGTTTACTTTCATTTCTGTTCTGTGGTGTGGAAAGTTGCAGATATTGCTGATAGTTGTAACAGAGATTAGCTTCCTTGTTGGTAATTTACAATTGCATCTTGAATAGCTGTAGCATAGTGGTGTGACAGTTGACTGTGTAGAACAATTAAATTAAATTGCATGTGTTTTTTAATCAGCTGTAACATCCAAGCTCAATCCCAATCAATTGGTAGTTATTTATGCTTTCTAGGACTTCCAGTAATCATCAATAGAGTTCAAGCTTGTATTTCAATTCTGGTTGCTGTTGTATCTTTAATTGCATATATAGATTAGACAAATAATGTTGGAGTTACAGTAGTCACTGGATAGATCATTTTGGTAAAGGTTAATTGCTGTAGTTTGATGATCATAAGGATTTAACTTCTTGCAAAAGTAATTTCATTTCATTTCATTAACTTTCTGGATTGATTCTGTAAGAAGGATTGTTTCAATTGGGATTTGTAGATGTGTGAATCATATTAGTTGCTTAGGGAATGAGTTGGTTGAGCATCTAGGTAGGATCATTACTTACATTCATTAATCAACTGCTTAATCTGTTTATGCATAGATTTTGCTCATTACCTTTGAAATAAAAGACCTTCTTGGGTTTGACAATTTATATTGATCATTCTGTGTGTTAGCTTTAATTAACTGACATATAGAGTGCCCAACATTTTGGCGCCGTTGCCGGGGATGGTAATAGATAGGCAGAGTTAGTAGTTGGTTTCATTTGATTTTACTTTAGTTCAATATTTTTACGGCATGCATGAATACAAGAAAAACAAATCAGGAACCCCCTTTGAATACTAACATTGCAGGTGGAAGAGGTCGAGGTCGTAATACAGGTCAGGGAAGACACACTTATATTGACGAGATAATTTCCAGAGCTGATTCTTCCACTAGACCACAGCGGAACTCTACAGGCAGGGGAAATTCTGTTCCTCCTAATGTTGAACATTCAGCATCCACAGTGGAGAATACAACGGGACCTTCAACTCCTGTTGCAGAAAGTAAACCTCCTGAAGATAAGGGAAGTGTTGTAGGTGCACCAAATAGAGAGGATATTTATCATATTGACGGAACCAGAGTTACTAAAGAGGTGTGGTTGGAGACTCGCAGAATAGCAGAAGAAGAAAGAAGGCAAAAAGAAGAGAGGAGAAAAGAGGAAAAAGCCAAAGCAGAGGAAGAACGCATAAAATAGACTATTGAATTTTGGACCAGAACTATGGCTGATAGAGAACAAGGGGGTGAAAATGAACATGAGGACCGCCGGGAGGAAGAAGGAGAAAATAATCATCCTGGTAATACTGTGGCTACATTAGAATTCCCTATCCTTTAGACACCTGGAGCAGCTCCTATGAAGAATATCTCACCATTAGTCCTCCCTAATTTCCATGGTAAGTCGTCTGAGGATCCTGATGAGTTTCTTTTTGAGTTTGATATTCTCTGTCGCAGCTATGATTACACCTCCAGTGCTTAGAAGCTGAAGCTATTCCCAGCCACCTTAAAAGGAAATGCTCTGCGTTGGTTCATGAGTTTGGGTCGTGAGACCATCACCACTTGGGACCAAATGAAGAACACCTTCCTTTCTAAATATCAAGAATATTGCAGAACAAGAGATAGAAAGGACGACTTGTTCAAAATGGTTCAAAAGGATGAAGAGAGTTTGGAAGACTTTGTGGAGAGATTACTGTACAATTTGTAAAGATTTGGTCATGCTGAGATTGGCAAGGATGTGCTCAAGATCATCTTGCTAAGAGGAATCAGGGAAGATTGCCTTGACATGTTGAATCTGCTTGGTAAATGGGATATCTCAAAGGAACCTTTGAAAAAATTGTTGAATTATGCTAAAGGTACTCCAGGGGATCTTCCAAAACCAGCAAATGAGACAAGAATCGAGATCAGGATGTTTTCACTAGGACTTAGAAGTCAGCTAGTGGAGGTGCCACTTGAGCATAAATAGGAAACCTATGGGAGAACTTTAAAACATATATGATGAGTTCCCTATCCTCAGAGCTGGATGCCATGAAGGAAAAACAGAGACAAGTAATAGAAGATCTTACACTTGGAGTATTTTGTCCCAAATGTAGAAAGAAGCATCCACTGAAGGAGTGCCCATTGGACAAAGCAGAGGTATGTAGGATATGTGAACTCGAGCATGAAACTAAAGAGTGTCCTTCATTACCTAAGGTTAAAGCAGTCCTGCAGGCATCTATTCCTGATGTAGAGCCAACATACTTTATGGCACAGAAGAAACCATGGCAGCCTACAAACCAAGGTATGAATCCAGATCCAGCATTTCTTTTGCATAATATGAATGGATTGAACAACATGCATAATATGAATACACAATTTCCTTCACATTTTTCCAACAACCAGTGGCATCCATCTCAGCACCCAATGCAAAATTCTAATTCATGGACACCTTGGCCACAACAATCAAACCAAGCTCCTTGGAACTCTAACTAGAGGAACCCTTACCAAGGAAATAACTTTCCCCATCACCAGACTCAGTATCAACAATACCCTCCTCAACAGTATCAGCACCAACAGTATCAGCAACCACAACTCCCTTTCCAAAACAATGTCGCACCCATGAATGCACGACTTCGACCCCAGCTACCTGCACAACCTAACCCGAACCCAAACAATAAAGCAGTCCACCAGTTTGAGACTGCCAACATGCCCGCATACTCCATTACTTAGATTCCCTGCAATGATATACAATTACGATCAGGGAGGATAGTGGAGCCTATTATCACTGAGGATCTGTCATCCCCAGTGACTGAAACTAGAGTAAATCAGCACTATTCAGCAAGCCCCATTATTGAGGATGTTGATACTCCTACTAAAGCAGTGGCTGAAACTCAGGAACCAACACACAATTTGCTACAGCCTACACAGTTGAACAGAGAACCACCATATCCTGAACGATTACAGCTGCAGAAGACAGTGGAATAGCCCTGATTTGATCTCGTGGGAGAGTTGAAGAATTTATATGTTAAAATTCCACTGTTACAGGCCCTTCATGATGTGCCTATTTATGCTAAGATAGTTAAAGATTTGTGTGTTAAGAAATCAGGGAGAAGGCCCAGGGATCCTCCCACTGTCCACGTGCTGGGAAAATTGTCAGAATTAATAATGGGAAAGGCCCCTGTGGAAAAGTATGATGACCCTGGGAACCCGACTGTTACAGTGCACATAGGGAACAAATGGATTCCAAATGTCTTGGTATATTTGGGTGCATATATTAATGTTATGACCATAAAAAATGTGAAGGAATTGGGACTCACTAATCTTCGGCCAACCCATACTGTTTTGGAACTTGCTGATAGATCAACGATCAAGCCTTAAGGAATTTAAATGACCTTGTAATCTCAGTGGACTCGTGGGAATATCCTGCAGATTTTTTGGTGTTACAGCCAAAATCTCAGTTGGGGGGACACCCACTAATCCTGGGAAGACCATGGTTGGCCACAGCTGATGCCTGTATCAGCTGTCGGTCAGGTTCTATGACCATTTTAGATAGGACTGAGATCAAGAATCTAACCCTATACCCTCCAGCTCGACCAAGCACAGAAGATGATACTCCATTATGGGTAGATTTGGAGGAGGAAGAGGGAGTTCAGACACTATTAACCATAGGGAGAGCCTTGACATTTAAAGATGAAACAGAGGATGATGCCATTAATAGTTTCATCAGTGAGCCCACGTTAGTCAATAAGAATGTTTATCAGATCTTGGACAGTACTTTAGCTGCAACAGAACAAGAAAACCTTACAGAAGAAACTTTGATCAATGATGACAATGTAATTCCAATACCTAAGAAATCGAACAATGTTCCAGTGGAGGTTGAGCCAGGAAAAACATTGAATATTAATCCTAATCTGGCACCTAGCGAGCTAGAACAACTAGTCACTCTGCTGAAATAGCGTAGGGGAGCTTTTGCTTGGGAGTACACAGATATGAATGGAATTCCCTCTCATTTGTGCACTCATCACATCTATATTAAAAGTGACTCCAGGTCTATATTCCAACCCCAACGAAGGATGAACCCGAACCTGAAAGACATAGTGAAAGAGGAAATCCAGAAATTGTTGGAAGCTGGATTCATATATCCAATTTCAGACAGTGAGTGGGTTTCTCCACTTGTGATCGTGCCAAAGAAAAATTGGAAATGGAGGGTCTGTGTGGATTACAGAGAATTGAACAAGGCAACGTAGAAAGACCATTTTCCCTTACCCTTCATCGATCAGGTCCTTGATACCTTGTCTGGGAAGAAGTATTTCTCTTTTCTGGATGGCTTTAGTGGCTACAACCAGATTCAGATTGCTCCAGAAGATCAGGACAAAACCACTTTCACTTGTCCTTGGGGGACTTTTGCATACCGAGTAATTCCTTTTGGGTTGTGCAACGCACCAGCTACATTTCAGAGGGTAGTGATTGGAATATTTTTAGAAATGGTGAATGATTGCATGGAAATATTTATGGATGACTTTACTCCATATGGTGACAGCTATGAAGAAGCACTGAAGAACTTAGAAAAGGTGTTGAAACTCTGTGAACAAAGTCAGCTCTCTTTGAGCACTGAAAAGTGCCACATGATGATGAGTGAAGGCATAGTGCTAGGGCACTTCATCTCTTCTGCTGGTATCTAGGTAGACCCATCTAAAATCAAGGTAATTGAAAACATACCAATTCCTAGAACTCAGAAGGATGTGCTCAGCTTCTTGGGGCATGCTAGTTATTACAGAAGATTCATAGAGAATTTTTACAAACTGGCTTCTCCTTTGTTCACTTTGTTAATGAAGGATGCACAGTTTATCTGGAATGATGCATGCCAAACATCATTCACTGAGCTAAAAAGGAGGCTGTCCACAGCACCCATCTTGAGAGGACCCAATTGGGCTCTTCCTTTCCATATTTCTTCAGATGCTTCAGACACTGCCATTGGAGCAGTTTTGGGACAGCAGGAAGGTAATGCTCCTTATGCTATTTATTATATTAGTAAAAATCTGTCTCCTGCTGAACTGAATTATACTGTCACAGAAAAAGAATTCCTTGCCATTGTTTATTCCATCAATAAGTTTAGGCATTATATTACTAGATATTATACTTTGGTTCACACTGATCATTCTACCATCAAGTATTTAATGAATAAACCGATCACAAATGCTAGAGTTACTAGATGGTTGTTACTGCTATAGGAATTTGATATCACAATTATTGATAGACCAGGGAAGGAAAATGTTGTTGCATATTTCTTATGTCAACTTACTAACAGTGATGACAATTTACCAATCGAAGATTCCTTCCCTGACGAACATTTGTTCGCAGTATTAGCTCATTCCCCATGGTATGCAAATATTGCTAACTTTTTGGCTACAGGTAAGCTTCCAACACATCTGTCGAAGAGAGAAAGAAAGAAAATCATACAGTAGAGTGCTAGGTACTGCTGGATTGATGGCCATCTTTTCTACACTGGGCTTGATTTAGAAATCAGAAGATGTGTTAGAGAGGATGAAATCTTCATCATTCTTAAAGCTTGCCATGATGAGCCCTGTGGGGGACATTTTGCTGACAAGAGGACAAGTCATAAAGTTTTGAGAATGGGCTATTTCTGGCCTACATTATTTAGGGATGCAGAGGAGTATGTTCAGGCATGTGATAGCTGCTAGAGGATGGGCCAACCCAACAGATTAGATGAGATGCCTTTACAGCCAGAACTTCTGGTTGAACCATTTGACAGGTAGGCCCTAGATTTTGTAGGGCCTATCAACCCTCCTTCAAAGCAGAAAGTTCATATCTTGGTTTGCACAGACTATATGACTAAATGGGTGGAAGCTGTAGCCTTGGTTAAGGCCAATGATCAGGCTGTGATTGATTTCCTGTATGAAGGAATTTTTACTCGCTTTGGAGTACCCAAGGAGATCATTACATATGGTGGACCACAGTTTGTATCTCACAAGCTGGAAGCACTATTGCAGAAATTTCATATTCAGCACAGAATAACCTCACCATATCATCCACAAGCCAATGGGAAGGTGAAGAGCAAAAATAAGGTTATTGAGGCTATTTTGACAAAAACAGTGAAGAGCCATCGTAAATATTGGGCTGAAAGTCTTCCAAAGGCACTGTGGGACTATCTTACTACTTGGCGTAACACCACTGGTTTTTCCCCATATGAGCTAGTATATGGAAAGAACGTTGTTTTCCCAATTGAATTTGAAATTAGAACTTTGAAAACAGCTATTGAAGCAAATTTGGATTTATCAGAGGCTCAGAGGAATCAACTGAATCAGCTCAATGAATTGGATGAGAAACACACAGCTACAGTGCATCATACAAATTTAATCCAACAACAGCGCTCTAGATGGCATGACAGATTTATAAAGAAAAGAGTTTTCCAGGAAGGAGACTGGGCCCTGTTGTATGATTCACGGTTTAAGAGGGATTTTAAAGACAAATTGCACACCCGTTGGTTGGGACCCTATCAGATAGATCAGGTATTTAATAATGGAACAATCCGATTGATCACCATTGATGAGAACAAATTACCATTATTTGCAAATGGTCATCGGCTGCAACTGTATCATAGGCCGATCTCAAGGGAATCTTTTATTTCACAAGTTGCATCTGATCTAGAGTATCAGTTAACGTCAGGACAGGGATTTTTAAACCCTGTAAATTCCTAAAAAGTTGCAATTTCCACACATATATTTGTACATAAATAATCGATTTTTCTTTCATTCTGTATTTTATCTATTTTTAATTTTTTGCACTTGATCGATTTGTTTTTAAAAACTGTGTGCAGGAACTTATTGGAGGAGCAGCAGCCGTGATTGGGCCAGATGACTTTAGACACCCCATATTTGTTCCTAATCTAATAAATCTCTTTGAAGAAGATGGTTATTTCATGGTCTGTCACAAATAAAATTGGCTTCTACTATAGTTGGACGCAGCTACGACTCCACCACATTTGCCTATTCTACCAAATTCGCAGCTGCGACTCCGCCACATTTTCCTATTCTGCCAAATTCGCAGCTGCGACTCCGCCACATTTTCCCATTCTGCTAAAATTCACAGCTGCGACCTCGCCACTTTTGCTCATTTGGCCAAATCCCATGGCTGTGACTCCGCTACTTCTGCTTATCTTTCTAATTTGGTAGCTGCTACTTCGCCATTTTCGTCTCATTTTTACTCCTTCCCAGTAGTTGCGACTCCACCACTTTTGTCCATTCTGCTAAGTATAGCAGCTGCGACTCCGCAACTTTTGTCCGTTCTGCTAAATCTAGCACCGTGGCTCCATTTCTTCGACTTCATTATAGCTCCTTCCGTACAGCTACGACTCTGCCATTTTTCGTTTATTTTGCTAGATTTCGCAGCTGATACTCCACCAGTTTGTCTGCTCTCCGATTAATGATGCCAATAATGATGTGACTAAGCGTCAGTTTTGGCGCTTGCTCCACACGGTCCAACCATGATCCACCACGAAGGACAATCCGAATGCCTTGAGTAGATGTCAGCTTGGGTGGCAAGTGCCACGCACTTTGGCACATGTGCATTTACATCCGCTGGGACGACGGCCGACCGCAATGATTAATTCATGGCTCAAATTCATAAACACAAGGTACAGGTCCTATCTTTTACATGATTTGGCAGAAGAATTAATACAGTAATAACGATTATGTCCTGTCAAAACCCTCGATCAATGAACCAAATTGAATCACACTTTAAAGATTAAGTTAAAGGTCATAATTGTGATTATTTTTCCGTCACCTTACGTGATTTTGCACCTAATACTCCTATCTGCCAACCTTGTTGCTTCCATAGAACATTCATACTATTATAGACTAGCCTGAAAACCTGATTCTTGAACCCTAACGACCCTTTGCATGTTCGAAAGCTGCAACTCTCCACTTCTAAACCAGAAATTGTTGAGGTCTGAACCTTGAGGAAAGGTTAAAATGGGAAATCTAGTCAGACACAAACCTGTGAATACGAAGCTGTGCGTGCCAATGCAGAGGTTCTCAATATTTTTATAGCAGCAGGCTAGATGGAGTATTTCGAACGGTTGAATGGTTTTCATACCGAAACCGCATTGCAATTCGCCCTCAGCCTGACTGATACTCATGCCGAGGTCAGAGGACTGCGCGTGGATGTTACAGAAGAAATCATAGCTGAGGTTACTGGTTTTCCCATGGTGGTAAAGAAGTCATTTGGGCAGAAAGTACATAATGCGAATGCAATGAGGGAATTTCTATTAGTAGGAGAACAGGTTACTCCAAAGCTCCGTGGGCTGGAACTGGCGTCCTTACCACCACCCTGGGATCAAGTTGCAGTCTTTGTGAAGAGATATATTTCTTATGGAGGTAGGTACCAAGTTGTTTCATTCTCTCAAATTCCCTTACTGTCTCATTTACGATATGGTATCTTAGTAAATATACCATTCTATCTGTTTAAATCCCTACAAACCATGGCTAGCTATGCAAGAAATTCCCAACACCCAGTTTCCTCCCTAACTAATCATGGTTTAATCAAATTATTGGTCCTAAGAGCCATTGCAAGTCGTCATTTAACTTGGGACCAATTTTTGGCTGAGGACGCACCAATCAGACAACCTGTATTAGAAGAGGGAGGTGCTGGTGAGGGTACTGACGACTGGAGTTCCTCAAACCCAGTTGGGGGGGAGGTTGGAGTAACAGAAAGTCAGGACAATAATGAAAGGGAAGTAAGTAAAGAAGAGGCTGGAGTAGCAGAAAACCCTATAATTGAAGGAAGTATGATGGAAACCCTGGAGCAGGAGGTAGAAAAATTAGAATCTGTAATTGCAGAGTCAAGTACTCAATTGAAAGAAGCTGAAACTGGAGCAGCTGTTGAAGCTGCGACAATTGAAGCTGAAATTGCAGAAGTAGGGATTCATAAGGAAGAATATTGGCCAGAAACCGCAGCAGAAGGGACTGTGGAAGTCCTGGAAGTAGAGTCCTCTTCAGAAATAAGGGGCACCATTATTGAAGAAGAAGAAACTAGGGTGAACACCCCTGTGTCAAAGAAACGAAGAATAGAATCAAGGAACAAGGGCCATACACCCATGGCAGCAAAGAGGAAGAAGATTCGGATTGTCAAAGCATCAGTAGCAGCAAGTGGTGAAGAACATCCAGTAGGATTGTTGAGGAAAAGAAGAACTCAGTCAGCAGCAACAGTTGTGACAGTGGCAGCAGCAGAATTAATAGGGACAGCAGTAGAAGCTGATATAGTGGATGTTGTTGGGGGTAACAGTGGAACACCCCTATCAGAGATGACAGGAGCAGTTAAAGGGAATAGGGGGTCACCTTCGTTAGAAGAAGCACATATAGTAGGGGTAGATATAGAGATTCCTATTTTGAACCCCAAATTGCCTACTGCTATACAGGAAGCCTCTAGGGAAGAACCCCAAATTGAAAACCTCCTGTTTGAAAACGAATTATTAAAGGAGGAAGTGCATACATTAAGAAAAGAATTGGAAAAGTGGAAGGGAGCAACTGGGACACAAGCAGAGAAAAATTTGGATACATTAGCAAACGCTGCAAATTTGCTGGAAAACCCATCTGTTGCATTTGAAAATGAGAAGTATGGGGAGACTGTTTGCCCAGAATGTGGAGGTATATTTGCTTCAGCAGGACACAGAGTTGTTGTGTTGGGACTTGCATCCCACAGTCATGTACAGATAAAGGAGGTGGAAGAAGGAATGTCAGGGATCGAATTGATAGAGGAGAATGAGCCAAGAATGGAAGAAATCCCTGATTTGAATTTAGAGGATGAAATGGTATAGTCCCAGCCATCAGGGGATACTGAGCTCCTTCAGGACTAGTCCTACCAGTCAGAAAGATCTGATAAAAATCATTAACAATCTCAGCAGTTTAAAGAAACAGAGGAACAGGGGACTGTTACACAAGAACCAGTACCCTTGAGGATGTTTAAATCTGCAACTCAGATAGCAACATTTGATGTGGAGAATCGGGAGGGAAACATTGCTACACAAGAACCAGTGTTTCCAAAATCATTTGCTACAGTGGCAACACAAACTGAGATGGATGAGATTGAAATGAAAGACTTGGGTGTTGTTACACAAGAACCAGCAACCCTAAAAATACTAACTAATACTGTAGCACTGACTGAGGAAGCTGAGATGGATATGGATATGAAGAATGTTGTTACACAAGAACCAGCATCCTTAAACCCTATGGATGATACTGCACCACATGCACAGGCCATTGCAATCCCGATAGAAGATGAAGCTATCACAGTGCTGAGGCAAGACAAGGAAGTCATTCATCTAGATTCTGATGATGAAAAGGAGGTAGAAGACAGAAAAATTCAACGACTAGAGAAGAAAATTCTCTGGTTAAACCTTGAACTGGACAAATGGATCAAATGGATGGAACCGTTCAAAGAAGGTATGATCTCTCTCCAGGATCATAGGAATGTCATTAAGGGACTAAGAGAAAAATGGGCTGAGGAGCTATTCTTCCAGAAGCTTCGGTGGGAAAAACTCCAAGAAAAATTGGAAGGTTTGAAGAAGCTTGAGTCCCTACAACAGGACAAAAGGAAAATGTATAATATTTCTATAGAATTAATGAGTTGCAGAGCTCCATCCCCCTCTTATCCTGTCTTCCTCTATGAGCAGACAACCTTATTTAAATTGAAGGCTCTCAAAGATGGAAGATCATTTGAGTTGGCAATAGCTGATCAATTTCTGGAGACTTTTCTGAAGAGTGAATTTGAGGATCAACATTTGTTATGTGAGTTATATTTGCATGATAGGGCTTGCTATGTTTCTGTTCCATCTGACCCTTTACCTGTTCTTGGGGATGTTCAGTTGAGGGCATTTGCCTCCTTTGTCATTAACCATGTAAGATGGAAGGATGCTTTCCAAACTATCCTCAGGAATGAGGAGAATTCTACTCTCTGGATTAGGGAGGAACCTCAGAATCCATCAGTATTCATGGCTTGTCATGCTAAATCCCTCAGGGTTCCTTCAGTTGCTCAATATTTTGAGAGCCTGCGAGATAAACTCCTTACTACATGCTTCCCAATGATTCTTAATATGCAGCAGGATGCCCTGGAAGGCAGTGAATATAGATGGATATACTCATCCTCATCTCTGAAGGAAATGGATCCATATAGATTCAAAAATTTCAGGCAAGCCTTCACTAGGGTGCCTAGATATGTGCAATGCATGCAGAGGTGTGGACCTTGGTGGATTGGTTTAAGATTTAAGTTCCCCCTCATTTGGTTTCCTATAAGCAATTCTTACAGAACCAATTATGCTCTAACATTAGAAGAAGAAGAGAGTTGGTGGGAGAATTGGGTATACTTCTACGGGTTTGTTCCTTGAGGGGAGGCACCAGAGTTTGCTTATAACATCACCAATCTCCACAGGTTTCACTCAGATTCAGATTCAGACCAAAGGAGGTTGTTGCATGAGGTCATGAAATTGGATAGTTGGGGCGAGATGTTGGGTCCAGGAAATGCCCTTTTTGGCTACCTCTATTACACCTTTTTGCCCTAATTCCATCCAATTTTCATGAGCTATATCCATGTCTTTCCAGATCAATCTATAACATTGACAGGTATAATTTGTTATTACTTTATTTGTTTTTATGCCTAATACTGTTAAAGATTATGGATCTTAGTGCTTGGTTTATACTAATTTATGTGACTTTATTTAGCTAAGGTCTAAAAGCGTAGGTGTATCAGCCCAGCAGTGCCAGCTATGACTCTTCAACGTCAGCTCCTCATACTCTAAGGGACAGTGCATCCTCCACGTGAGCTGTAACGAATTTCCACTGTAACAGATCTCATTGAAGAAGAGCGTAGCTGCAACATACAGGTGGCATTCCAGCTGTCAATTTTGTTGATCCAATTACCATCGGGACAGCAACATCCTTCAGTATTAACAACACTATTCAACACGCTGTATCAGTTAGCTGTAACTGCGCAGCATGAAGATCATAGATCTTCATTGCTGCGCTATTTTTATGGATATGAAACTGTCTTTCTTTTTGTATAAATCCCAGAAGGCTCTTTTAGCCTGGGGTTGGACAATCATTACTAGTGTACGCTGTAATAGAGCATTGAAGTTCATGATCTTCCATTAATAATATGAGAGCAGCATTCTTCACTTCTGATTTTTAATTAGCTATGACTCTCGGCATCTCTGTTAGAAGGCAAGGGCCCGCCTTCTCACAGAGATAGCCGATTTAAGTAGGCAGAATAGTTTACTTTCATTTCTGTTGTGTGGTGTGGAAAGTTGCAGATATTGCTGATAGCTGTAACAGAGATTAGCTTCCTTGTTGGTAATTTACAATTGCATGTGTGTTTTAATCAGCTGTAACAGCCAAGCTCAATCCCAATCAATTGGCAGTTATTTATGCTTTCTAGGACTTCCAGTAATCATCAATAGAGTTCAAGCTTGTATTTCAATTCTGGTTGCTGTTGTATCTTTAATTGCATATATAGATTAGACATATAATGTTGGAGTTACAGTAGTCACTGGATAGATAATTTTGGTAAAGGTTAATTGTTGTAGTTTGATGATCATAAGGATTTAACTTCTTGCAAAAGTAATTTCATTTCATTTCATTAACTTTCTGGATTGATTCTGTAAGAAGGATTGTTTCAATTGGGATTTGTAGATGTGTGAATCATATTAGTTGCTTAGGGAATGAGTTGGCTGAGCATCTAGGTAGGATCATTACTTACATTCATTAATCAACTGCTTAATCTATTTATGCATAGATTGTGCTCATTACCTTTGAAATAAAAGACCTTCCTGCGTTTGACAATTTATATTGATCATTCTGTGTGTTAGCTTTAATTAACTGACATATAGAGTGCTCAACAGATATATTGAATTAAATGATGAAAAAATAATATGGTATTAGAGCTATCCTGAAGGAAGGCATGGTATGGAATTTATGAGACTTGTTGCACTTGCGACAAATTGGAAGCTAGGGCTTGATATAGCCAAAACCAGTCATTGGGGCACTTTCGCTATAAATCCATTTTGGAAAAGGTTCAGGTTATTAAAATTCTATAGGTCATATATAACATCCCCATGTACCTTGTGTCCGAAGCACAGCATCAGCTTCATTGTACTTTGTGATTTATGATTTTTACAAGTTAGGGTTTCTGCCTCTTCCATATCTCAGTCATAAACAGGTGACCTAGGAAAAAAGGTCACAACTTGGGCTAGGAAACTCCAAATTAAATTTCATAAAAAGTGACAGGTATTTCATGGACTGTACTTTCACAGGTCCGCTTTTTAGAGGCCGAAGTTGAACCAGTGACACGTGGCATGCCGTACAAGTTCGCTCTCCTATTTTATCCCATAAACAGGTCACGTTGCAACACTTGGCAGAACTCTCTCTCAGAGAATCCAATTGAGGTCAGACCTATGGGGTTGGAAAGATGACAAGTCAGGATACCACAGGTCAAATTTTCAGACCCTATGGATCGTAATTTCTGAGTTAAACCATAAACAATTAGGTGCATATTTATGTCAAAACAGAATTGGATTCTGAGCACCTTCATTCTTGGCTTGTCTCTACTGCGGGAATTTAGGGCTTCAGAGAAAGTTGGAATTTTTGGAATCGGAGTCCACGGATGAATGATCCTTATCAAAATCGAAATTTAGAGACCAAGATCGAATTTTTTGCTTGGGCAGAAGGTCGGGTTTGATCAAACCCTAGTTCGGTATTTTGATCGGAAAGGTGGAAAATTAGGGCTTCTGCAAAAGTTGGAATTTTTGAAATCTGTGACCACGGCTGGAAGCTCCTCAGAAAAATCAAAGTTTAGAACACAATATCGAACCTTTTGGATGGGCAGAAGACTGGGCTTTATCAAACCCTAGTTCGGGATCCTGTCTAGAAGATCCGGAAGTTTCAAAGGCAATTTTGAGGGGTCAAATTTTGGAGATTTCAAAATTGAAGTATACCAGCTTGATCAGCTCAGCAAGGTGCATATTTTCATCCAATCATAATTTTGAAATTCAAAGTTTGAGTTTTTAGGGTTTCTCTGACAAACCCTAATCCAGCTCCAGATCCAGTTTCAACAAATCAAAGTGGATTGGGTTAATCCTAGATGAGAATGAATTGGACACCTGCATAAGTGAAGAAGTTCCAGTTCCAGAGGGAGATAAGGCTAAGGCCTTACATAAGAATGCTACAAGCAATCTCGAAAGGTATGACTTGAGGAAATACAACTATGTTTTGAAATATGTTCATGATTAAGTTTATGATATGTTTTTCTTCATATTATTGAGGTTAGTACAATCTTGATTAATTTTAGACTTGTCTTATCACCCTAGTAAAAGTATGAATGCATGATAGAAGACATTCACTGATTAGGGTTATGTCACTTATGATTGTACTAATGCATTGTGGTGTTGTATGAGGTTGATGTTGTCCGCTAACATGAAAGATACATCAAGAAAGTTATAGTTCAAGAACATATGACCATGGTGACATGAAGACAAAGACTCATCCATAGTCATGGATTGCATAGAGGCTCTACTTACGAGGTATGTATAATTTGGTTCTACAATGGTTAACTTATGAGTTATGCAGGTTACTAAGCACAAGTCATTGAAGAGAACAAAGGGACATTGTTTGGGTATGTTAGATAGAACTAGCAAACATGATAACCAGGTATGTTTTTCCTATATCAAGTTAGAATCCTACTTTGTGTTAGGATCTTATACGTTTGTATGAATGATTATTCTTGAAGTTAGAAGTTTAAGTAATCAACAGTTTATGCATATTATGTTTCTTACTTTGATTGATGATATAACTAACCAGAAGAGTCCTATGGTCAATAAGAATATGCATGAGTAATAGAAGTCCTCCATGAAACCTTGAATACTAATGCTTGTGGTAAATTACCTGTGTGTGAGATGATCATGACCATAGATGTTAAGAGTATTTAGGATCATAATGTTTTGATAGTATTGAGATTATACTAACATATGTATGGTTATGTATGAGATCTTGAGGATAACACAATGATGACACTAGCGCACACTTAAGCATGCATAGTGGTTTAGGATGAATATAAGTTCAAGGATAGGTAATCTAGGAAGCAAAGATCAAGAGGGAGCACACTCCAGGAAGCAAATATTGAGAGAGAGTCCACCCAACAACTAAACAAAGATAAGTATTTGAATTGTCATTTATTATATATATGATTACTTAAATGATGTTGTTCAGTTATGTACATACTTATGTTCCTAGATTTAGGATGTGTATTATGCATTAATGAACAGTATACTACTAATATGCATGTGATGGGTAAGTGGCCTATGGCATTGTACAACATTCCATTGCTATTTATCTAGAATGAAACCTCTTTGCTGACACGTTAGGAGTAGTGCAAACTCTTAACAATGTTCTGGTAGAGATGGAAGGAATCTAGAAAGTTACAGGATGTGGATAAATGTTGTATTGAAGCATTGGCTAATTGCATGACTGTAATACATATGTCTTTATGCATAAGAATGTGTTTTTTTTTTAAAATTATGAGAAGTTTCTAATCATGCAATTGAATCTGACTTGTAGGAAAGATTATGTACAATCACCTACAAGGACAACAACATTTGTTTCAGCAACAAAGTTCAAGAAAAATATCTATTGAAGATATTGAAGAATCTGAAGTTCCCAGGATCTGGGATGAAGTAATGAAAGGATGCCATGATTGAAGAGTACCAGTGGATCATGAAGAATGATATTTGGGATGTGGTCCCAAGACCATAAGGGAAATCTGTTGTAACTTCCAAGTGGATCTCTAAGATCAAGCATGCTATAGATGGCAGCATAAAGAAATACAAGGCGAGGTTTGTAGCTCATGGCTTCTCCTAGAAAGAGGGAATAGACTATGAAGAGACTTTTGCACCTGTATCCAGATACACTTCCATCAGAACAATACTTTCTCTAGCTGCAGTGATGAAATGGAAGATACACCAGATGGATGTCAAGACAGCTTTATTGAAATGGTGTAGTCAAAGAGGAAGTGTATGTGGAGCAACCACTCAGTTTTGAGTCACATGATAGGGAGTCATATGCGTGCAGATTGAAGAAAGCCTTGTATGGCTTGAAGCAAGCTCCTAGGACATGGTACGGTAGGATAGACATCTTTCTATCCAGTTTGGTAATTACCAAGAGTAAAGCAGATTCCAACCTTTACTACAAGGTTGAGGAAGGAAATCCAGTGATACTACTATTGTATGTGGATGACCTATTTGTTAAAGGTGAGGATAGATTAATTTTTGACGCGAAGAGGAAGCTTGCTTTCGAGTTCGTGATGAAGGACTTGGGCATGATGCATTACTTTCTAGGGATGGAGGTGTAGCAAAGTGCAGATGGAATCTTCCTTGGACAAGGGAAGTATGCAGTAGAGATCCTGAAGCGGTTCGGGATGATGGACTGCAAGGCCATGGCCACACCTATGGCAACGAACCTGAATCTTTCGTGCGATGCTTCATCTGATCCGGTTGATGTCATGGTGTATCGTCAGATGATTGGGTCCTTGATGTACCTGACGAACACGAGACCAGATATTTGCTTTGTAGTGAACACATTGAGCCAATTCCTGACGGATCCCAAAGGTGTTCACCTGGTTGTTGTAAAGCATATTCTGAGGTAAATGAAGGGTACAATTTGATTATGGGCTCAAGTATGGTGTGAATCAAAGGTTTAAACTGGAGGGCTATGTTGATTCAGATTAGGCAGGTAGTGCTGCAGATAGGAAGAGCACTTCAGGGTGCTGCTTCAATATGGGATTAGGTGTGATCTCTTGGTTTACCACGAAGCAGTCCTTGCTTAGCAATGAGTACAGCCGGAAGAGTATGTCGCATCTTGTTCGGCTAGTTGTGAGGAAGTATGGATGAGGAAGCTACTATATGGGTTATTTGATCTCTCGTTGGATGCTAACTGTATCTATTGTGACAACCAGAGTTGTGTGAAGTTGTCAGAAAACCCAGTTTTCCATGACAGGTCAAATCACATTGAGATCAAATATCACTATATCAGGGATATGGTGCAGAGAGGAGCAGTGAAGCTTCTGTATGTTGTGATGGATGAGTAGATTGCAGATGTGTTGACCAAACCGCTAGCCAGAGTGAAGTTTGTGTACTTCAGAGAGAGGCTTGGTGTTCTTTAGATTGAAGACACTTCGAGGAAGAAGTGATGGGACAAATTTGCAGGAGCCATTCCAAGCATGGTAAGAGGAGGATCCTTTCCATGGATGTGGATGTAAGCGATGTGTGATGAGCATCAAGATGATGCTCCAGTTACTGCTTTGTATATGCATCAGTTGGATGCTTTGTATGATCGTTTGGATCATGTATTTGTACATGCATCAGTTCGATGCTTCGTATGATCAGTTGGATCATGTATGATGACATGCATCAGGACGATGCAGTGACAATAATCAGGATGATCATGTGATGATGACATGCATCAGGACGATGATCAGTATGATCATGTGTGGTGAGTATCAGGATGATACTCTGGATGATATGCATCAGGACGATTCTATGATGATGATCAGGATGATCATGTACATCAGTATGATGAATGGTGAGTATCAGGTTGATACTTTGTGGCTGTGGACAGGTTGTGCAGATGAGCATGTAAGTTGACCTGGGGGATCTTTCCGGTCGTGCTACGGAACATAAAGGATCCTGGGATACTCTTTCGAGGCATTGTTCTAGGAGGACATGTAACTTGACCTGGGAGATCTTGCCGGTCGTGCTGTGGCACATAAAGGATCCTGGGATACTCTTTCGAGGCTTTGTCCTATGGCATATAATAGCACCCTGGGAGATCTGATAGGTTGAGCAGTACACTCGTAATCAATCCTGGGATGCTCTTTCAAGGTTTTGCCATGACCACATGTAACTAGACCTGGGAGATCCGATAGGTTGAGCAGTACACTCGTAATCAGTCTTGGGATACTCTTTCGAGGCATTGCTCTGGGAGGACATGTAACTAGACCTGGGAGATCCGATAGGTTGAGCAGTACGCTCGTAATCAGTCTTGGGAATCTCTTTCGAGGCTTTCTCCTATGGCATGTAACTAGACCCAGGAGATCCAATAGGTTGAGCAGTACGCTCGTAATCAGTCCTAGGATTCTCTTTCGAGGCTTTGCCATGACCACATGTAATTAGACCCGGGAGATACAATAGGTTGAGCAATACGTTCGTAATCAGTCCTGGGATACTCTTTCGAGGCATTGTGGTGGGGGTCACATGTAATATGTCCTAGAGATCCGGACAAGTTGTGCTAGTCACTGTTAAATTTTCTGAATTTACTTCAATCTGATCTAGGATCTTAACTGAGAGAACAACATGTACAGCATATCTACAGCATATCAATCATGGAGACAATAATTCAAGCACACAAGAGACACAAAGATTTACTTGGGGAAAACCATAAAGGTGAAAAACCCCAATAACTTCCTCAGAGATAGATAGAGCAATGATACAACCAACCATGAGAGATAGACATAACCTAGCAGCAGATCCTCCTCCTCCATAAGTGCGCCACTCCTCCTTGAGTGCATGAGTGAGAAGTGAGTGAGTGAATAGAGTGCCTCCCGCACTCTATTTATACTTGACTTGACTTGCCTTTTTACCTAACTCATGTAGGCTTGAACTTAACCACATAACATAATGCTGATTGGGCCGACCCCCAATAGGGTGGTCTAATAACCCTTTGACCCACATGACTTATACAGGGCCGACCCCAACAAGGTGGTCTAATAACCCATCAAGTATAAGTTATGACACTTACAATATAAATGACGACACTTCCGTATAGAGGAATAATAACATCTCTATAGGAATACAATATACATATATGTGAAATACATTCCAAAGTTACATATACATCAACACTCCCTCTTAACTAGGAAGGTATTTCTCAGCACAGTTCTTCTAGCACAAGTCATCTTCTCTGGATCATCGTCACTGCTGCTGCTATCTCAATCAATCTCTGAATCTACTCGTCATAGGAAGTTCTACAGATCCAGTCCTTTTTCATACTGGATGTAGGCCCACCACCTGCAGGTCTTCATCATCACTGGACATACTGTGGAATTCTCAGGATTCATTATGTGCGTCACAAAACCTTGAAAGAGCATCCCAGGTTGTTACGAGCACATGGCTCTACCTATAGGATCTCCCAGGGCACAAATTACATGTTACCCCACCACAAAACCTCGAAAGAGAATCCCAGGATGTTACAGGTACACAACTCCAACCTGAAGGATCTCTCAGGGCACAAATTACATTTGGTCACCACAAAACCTAGCAAGAGCATCTCAGGATGTTACGAGTACACAACTCCGACCTGAAATCTCCCAGGGCACAAATTACATGTGGTCATGGAAAAACCTCGAAAGAGCATCTCAGGATGTTACGGGTACACAAATCCGACCTGAAATCTCCCAGGGCACAAATTACATGCCATAGGACAAAACCTCGAAAGAGCATCTACCAGATATCCCAGGGCACAAATTACATGCCATAGGAAAAACCTCGAAAGACTATCTGCAGATCTCCCAGGGCACAAATTATATGTCCTCCCAAGCAAAACCTCAAAAGAGCATTTGTCAGATGTCCCAGGGCACCGAATTACATGCCATAGGAAAAACCTCAAAAGACCATCTTCAAATCTCCCAGGGCACAAATTACATGCTTATCTGCACAACCTGTTCCACGGCGATAGAGTATCAAACTGATACTCACCATACATCATCCTGATGTATCCATGATCATCATCACTGCAACGTCCTGCTGCATGTCATCTGGAGCAACATCCTGAAGCTCGTCATCCATGATCATCCTGATCATCACTGCAACATCCTGCTGCATGTCATCTGGAGCAACATCCTGAAGCTCGTCATCCATGATCATCACTGCAACATCCTGCTGCATGTCATCATACATGATCCACCTGATCATCAATGCATCTACCTGATGCATACCAAGTATCTACCTGATACATATCATCATACATGATCCACCTGATCATCAATGCATCTACCTGATGCATATACAGATACATGATACCTATCACCATACATGATCCACCTGATCATACAATGTATCCACCTGATACATATACAGATACATGGTCCAAGCATGATGCATATACAAAATACATACACATGATCCAACTGATCATATCCAGCATCAACATGATGCGTACATATATACATAAAAATGATCCAACTGATCATATCCAGTATCCAACATGATGCGTACATACATACATAAAATGATCCAACTGATCATATCCAAGCAGAAACCAGAACATCATCCTGATGTTCATCATCCAGCGCTTACATCCACAGCCATGTGAAGGATCTGCCTTCCAACATGCTTGGAATGGCTTTAGCAAATGTGTCCATCACTTCTTCCTCGAAGTGTCCTCGATCTGGAGAATGCCAAGCCTCTCTCTGAAGTACTCAAACTTCACCATGGCTAGTGGCTTCGTCAGCACATCTGCAATCTGCTCGTCCCTCGCAACATACAGGAGCTTCACAGTTCCTCTCTGCACCATATCCCTGATATAGTGATATTTGATCTCTATGTGTTTCGACCTGTCATGAAACACTGGGTTCACACAACTCTGGTTATCACAGAAGATACCAGTAGCATCCAACGGGAGATCAAATAACTCAGACAGTAGCTTCCGTAGCCATACTGCCTCATAACCAGCTGAACAGGCTGCAACATACTCTGCCTCAACTGTACTCAGTGCTACGCAGGACTTCTTCCTGCTGAACCAAGAGATCACAACTGATCCCATACTGAAGCAACACCCAGATGTGCTCTTCCTATCTGCAGCACTGCCAGCCCAATCTGAATCAACATAACCTTGCAGGTTAAACTTTTGATCCGCCTCATACCTGAGCCCATAATCTACTGTACCCTTCAGGTACCTCAGAACATGCTTTACAACAACCAGGTGAACACTCCTCAGATCCGTCAGGAACTGGCTCAATGTGTTCACAGCAAAACAAATTTCTGGTCTCGTGTTCGTCAGGTACATCAAGGACCCAATCATCTGACGATACGTAGAGACACCAATAAGCTCAGATGAAGCATCACATAGAA
This sequence comes from Larix kaempferi, assembly GCA_027924585.1. NCBI lineage: Eukaryota > Viridiplantae > Streptophyta > Pinopsida > Pinales > Pinaceae > Larix > Larix kaempferi. The sequence continues at coordinate 21,418,972 of BSBM01000742.1, read as the reverse complement.
GCTTCAGATTCGATGCCATAGCCTCACAGTCCATCATCCCGAACCTCTTCAGGATATATACTGTGTACTTCCCTTGACCAAGGAAGATCCCACCTGCACTCTGCCACACCTCCATGCCAAAAACAAATAGTGCATCATCCCCAAGTTCTTCATCTCGAACTCGGCAGTAAGCTTCCGCTGCGTGTCGGAAATCAATCTATCTTCACCTATAACAAACAGGTTATCCGCATACAAAAGTAGTATCACTGGATTTCCTTCCTCAACCTTGTAGTAAAGGTTGGAATCTGCTTTACTCTTGGTAAAGCCCAAACTGGATAGAAAGCTGTCTATCCTACCATACCAAGTTCTGCACACATATATGACTACACCATGTTGTCTTGAAATCCATCTGGTGCATCTTCTATTTCATCACTTTTATATTTCTCAATGCTGCCATCTGCAACATGCTTGATCTGATAGTTCCATTTGGAAGTCATAACAAACTTCCCTTCACGTCTTGGGACTACATCCCAAACATCATTCTTCATGATCGACGGATCATGGCATTTCATTTCTTCATCCCATATCCTGGGAACTTCAATAACTTCAATAGATATCTTTGTTGCTGGAACAAATGTTGTAGTTCTTCTTTTGTAGGAGATGGCATACAATCTTTCCTACACAACAAGTTAAATTGCATGATTAGAAAACATCTCATAGTTTTCAGAACAAATTCTTACACATAAAGAAATATGTCATACAGTCATGCAATTATCTTTGCCAATGCTTCAATACAACATTTATCCATATCCCGTAACTTTCTAGATGCCTTCCAATCTCTACCAGAACATTGTTAAGAGTGTGCACAACTCCCAACATGTCAGCAAAGAGGTTTCATTCTAGATAAGTAGCAATGGAATGTTGTACAGTGCCATAGGCCACTTACCCATGTATATTAGTAGTATACTGTTCATCAATGCAACTATTCTAATATGCACAATACATATCCTAAGTCTAGGAACATGAGCATATACATCATTGAACAATTTTATTTAAAATACTTATCTTTGTTTGTTCGTTGGGTGGACTCCTTCTGAGTCTTTGCTTCCTTGCAGGAGCTGCTGGAGTCCTAATCTGAAGTAGCTTCTTCTACACCTTTCTGTTGTGGAATGTAGAGAGAGATGGTCAACTCCCTCTGAATATCTGCATCCTTGCATAAACCACTGGAGTGTACTCCCTCTTGATCTTTGCTTCCTGGATTACCTGTTCTTGAACTCATATTCATCCTCTGTCCCTATGCATGCTTATTAGTATCATGATTGTGTTATCCTTGTGAGCTCATATAAAATCATACATTCATTAGCATACTATTAAAACACAATAATCTCAAGCATGTATAGTCATGATCATTTCAAACAGAAATAATAAGCATTAGCATTCAAGGTTTATGTAGGATTCTTATGGTTAGTCAAATCATAAGAAGCATAACATGTCTAAACCTATAATTACTCAAACCTATGACTCTTCGGGTTAGTTGAATCATTAATCAAGATAAGAGATATAATATGCATAAAACCTGTGATTATTCAAACCTATACCTTCATGATTCTTCTGGTTAGTCATATCATCAATTATGGTAAGAAACATAATATGCATACAACCATGATTATTCAAACCTATGACTTCATGAATAATCATTATCAACAACACAACAGTATAAGATCCTAACCCAAGGTAGGATTCTAGCTTGATATAGGAAAAACATACCTGGATTAGCATGCTAGCTAGTTATGTCTAACATACACGTATAATGTCTTTTGGTTCTCTTCAGTGACTTGTGCTAGTAACCTGCATGTCTCATAAGTTAACCATTGTATAAACAAGTTATACATACCTCGAGAGTAGATCTTCATAACAATGGATGAATCCTTGTCTTCATGTCACCATGATCATACGTTCTTGAAGTAGAACATGATTTGTCTTTCTTGGTCTACCTTTTGTGTTAGTAGACAATATAAACCTCATACAACACCATAATGCATTAGTATAATCATAAGTGTCAACACCCTAACCAATGAATATCTTCTATTGTGCATTCATAATTTTGTTAAGGTGATACGACAAATCTAAAATCAAGATTGTACTAACCGTAATAACATGAAGAAAAACATACCATGAACTTAATCATGAACAAATATCAAAACATACCTCAATGAGTCATACCTATCGAGATTTCTTGTAATATTCTTATGTAAGGCCTTATCCTCATCTCCCTCTGAAACAAGAACTTCTTCACTTATGTAGGTGACCAATCCATCTTCTTCTAGGATTAACCCAATCCACTTGATTTGCAAGAACTGGACTTGGAAATGGATATGGGTTTGTCAGAGAAACCCCAAAAATTCAAACTTTGAATTTCAAACTTCTGAAAGGATAGAAATATGCGCCTTGATGAGCTGATCAAGCTGGTATATTCAGAATTTGAAAACTGCAAAGTTTCACTCCTCAATTTTTCCTTTGAAACTTCTGGATTCACTAGACGTGACCCTGAACTGGGGTTTGATGAAGCCCACTCTTCTGCCCAATCAAAATGTTTGATCCAAAGCTCTAAGCTTCTATTTTTTCTGAGGAGCTTCCAGCCGTGGTCACAGATTTCAAAAATTCCCATTTTTACAGAAGCCCTAATTTTCCACTTTTCTGATCAAAGTCCCAAACTAGGGGTTGATCAAGCCTGGCCTTCTTCCCAACCAAAAATTCTGATCTTGGTCTCTAAATTTCTATTTTTATGAGTAGCATCCAGCCGTGGTCTTCGATTACAAAAAATTCCAACTTTCTCCAAAGCCCTAAATTCCGGAAGCCATGAATGAAGGTACTCAAAAATAATTCTGTTTTGACAGAAATATGTACCTGATTGTTTCTGGTGTAACTCCAAACTTTTTGATCCACGGGGTCTAAAAAATTTTTCTGAGATATCTTGACCTGTTACCTTTCCATCCTGATAGGTCTGACCTCAATTGGATTTTCTGAGAGAGAGTTATGCCAAATGTCGCAACGTGACCTGTTTTGGGATAATATAGGAGTGCAAACTTGTACGGCGTGCCATGTGTCACTGTTTGAAATTCGGCCTCTGAAAACGTTTCTTGAGATATCTTGCCCTATTATATTTCCATCTTGACAGGTCTGACCTCAATTGGACTCTCTGAGAGAGAGTTATGCCAAGTGTCGCAACGTGACCTGTTTTTTGGATAATACAGGAGAGCGAACCTGTATGGCATGCCACGTGTCACTGGTTCAACTTCGGCCTCTGAAAACGTTTTCTGAGATATTACAGTCTGTGTACTACCTGTCACTTTTCACGAAATTTCATTTGGAGCTTCCTAGCCCAAGTTATGACCTTTTTCTCAAGGTCACCTGATTTTGACTCAGATCTTGAAGAGGCAGAAACCCTATATTGTACAGATCATAAATCACAAAGTACAACGAATTAGAGGTTTTGCTTTGGACACAAGGTACATGGGGATCTTAGCTTCGACCTGTAACAATTTCAGATCCGAAAACTTCTCCAAAACGGATTTATAGCGAAAGTGCTACGATGACTGGTTTTTTCTATATCAAGCCCTAGCATCGTAAGTGCAACAAGTGTCATACATGCCATATCATGCCTTCTTTCAGGCTAGCTCTGATACCATGTTAAATTTTCTGAATTTACTTCAATCTGATCTAGGATCTTAACTGAGAGAACAACATGTACAGCATATCTACAACATATCAATCATGGAGACAATAATGCAAGTACACAAGAGACACAAAGATTAACTTGGGGAAACCATAAAGGTGAAAAAACCCAATAACTTCCTCAGAGATAGATAGAGCAATGATACAACCAACCATGAGAGATAGACATAACCTAGCAGCAGATCCTCCTCCTCCATAAGTGCGCCACTCCTCCTTGAGTGCATGAGTGAGAAGTGAGTGAGTAAATAGAGTGCCTCCCGCACTCTATTTATACTTGACTTGACTTGCCTTTTTACCTAACTCATGTAGGCTCGAACTTAACCACATAACATAATGCTGACTGGGCCAACCCCAAATAGGGTGGTCTAATAACCCTTTGACCCACATGACTTATACAGGGCCGACCCCAACAAGGTGGTCTAATAACCCATCAAGTATAAGTTACGACACTTACAATATAAATGACGACACTTCCGTATAGAGGAATAATAACATCTCTATAGGAATACAATATACATATATGTGAAATACATTCCGAAGTTACATATACATCAATAGTCACGTACAAGGCCTCAAATGCTCTTTAAAGATCTTGCTAGGAAAGACACTCTTTTAAGGTTTTGTGATGGTCAAATGTAAGTAGACCTGGGAGATCTTGTTGGTCGTGCTTCGACACATAAAGGATCTTGGGATACTCTTTTGAGGCATTGTGACGCATGTAATAAGTCCTGAGGATTCCACAGTATGGCCAGTGTTGATGAAGAACTACAGGTGGTGGGCTTACATCCAGCATGAAAAAGGGTTGGCTCTGTAGAAATTCCTATGACGAGAAGAATTATGAGATAGCTTAGTGATCGAGATAACGGGTACAGCAGCAGTGATGATGATGATGCTCCGTGATCGAGTGACGATGATCCAGCTCCAGAATTGAAGATTTGTGCCTATATGTATTGTTGACTTGTGTCAAGAGAAAACCTTCCTAGTTAAGAGGGAGTGTTGATGTATTTGTAACTTCAGAAGATATTCACTTGTATATTGTATTTGTACTTTATTGTATCCCCAACGGAGATGTATTCTTCCTCTGATTGGAAGTGTGGTCAGTTGTACTTGCATGTGTCACAAGTTATATTATAAGTGTCGTAACTTATACTTGATGGGTTATTAAACCATCGTGATGGGGTCGGCCCCGTATGATTCATGTGGGTTAAAGGGTTATTAAACCACCCTAGTGGGGGTCGGCCCAATCAGCATTATGTTAAGTGGTTAAGATGAATCCAACCTAGTTGAGTAAAGGTCAAGTGAAAGTTAGTGTATAAATAGAGAGTGTGTCTCTCTCATTTTACACATTCTATTATTCACTCACTTCAAATTAGTGAGAGAGAGGAGGAGCATGCTGCTGAAGATATCTATCTCTTGGGTTTGACCATTGTGATCCTTGTATAGATGCTTATTCTATCTCTGAGGAATTTGCGGGGTTTTTCACCTTCTTGGTTTTCCCGTTGAAATGTTTTGTGTCTCTTGTTTCTTGTCTCTTAGGATTGATATGCTCTACATTGTTCTTTCAGTTAAGATCCTAGATCTATTGAATTAAATGATGAAAAACTAACAATTTTATTAAGTTAATAACCTTAAAGATATTTTTCCTATTATCCTTTTTACCCAAAAATTATAACTTTAATCATTCTCTCTTTTTAGAGTAATCAATTATCTACTATGTTCTTATGTTAAACATTGTACATTTACCATTACCTTTGTAGAATAATTAAGGTGGAAGAGGGGCTATTACAATGTTTATGTGAAACAAGTAATTATCCCTTTGAATTCCCATTTTTTTTTCTTTAGGTTTATGTCTTAGTAATAAATAAGAAAATGATTAAATGTCTCATGTATCATATGCTAAAAAAGTAGGAATTTTAATGTATGTGATGGTATGTATGCAATGATTAAGTTTGTGGATTGTTTCAATTAAGCTTTTGCACTTGATTTGGATAGAAGGATATCTACTTTAAGTTATGTCTTTTTTCTTGCATGTGGACTTATTTGTTGGATGTCAAAGCCTCAAACTATAGTGGCTTTGTCCACAATAAAGGCAGAATATATAGCTATCACACATGCATGCAAAGAGGCAATTTGGTTAACGGGTCTATTGGGTGAGTTTGGAAAAATACATGACAATGTCAATGTATCTTGTAATAGTCAAAGTGCTATTCATTTGGCTAACCATCAAGCTTATAACAATAAGACAAAGCATATTATTATTAAATACCATTTTGTAACACAAGTTACTGATAGAGGTGGATTGGCTCTCAAGAAGGTCCATACTAAAGAAAATTGTGTAGACACGTGTTGGACAGGGTCCAGGATGGGATTTTGCACAAGTGTTAAAGAATCCGCATTGCGCGCGGTGGTAGGCGACAGGTAGTTTTGAGGAATTGCGCATGTCGCGCGGCGGCAGGGGCCAAGGCATGGTTGCACAGTAGGTTGGTGCACAGAATCGCGCATGAGTTATTTTTTGCACGCAATACAGGTAAAGGTCAAATGAGGACATGACCTATTTTGGGTAAGGAATAGGTGGACAGCACAGGAAAGCGACCTGTTCGAACGTGTGGCGGAAAGCAGTTGAGAAGCTAGGCCACGACGCCGATGGAGACAGGCAGGTGAAGGAGTGGAAAGGGACAGGCCATGATGCAGTTACAACCATTTGCTGATTGTGGCTGTCAGACAAGCGTGTGAGACATGAGTGGCCCAGCTGGAGAAGGCGGAGCAGGCTGTCGACGGTGATAGCTAGGGTGGCAGTTAGCCACACCAGTTTTGGAAACCTTAGGGTTTCGGCCTAATGATTGTAAAGACACGACCCTTGGGTGTGATCTATAAATAAGGGAAAATTGTATGGGAAAGGGTTAGAGATCTCTCGTAGAGCTAGCTATTGTTGAGTATTGTAGCATCTTTTGAGTTGTGAAGCTATTGTAAAGGCTCTGTAGATGAGTGCACATAGACCTAATTTTGAGAGAGAAGAGTCTGCAGCTGAGTGCACAGACTAAGAATAGTTGTACCCTTCCCATAAAGAGAAATGTAACGCCCCATATTTCGACTAGGCATGTTTATCAGTCAACCATACTACATAGTCACTTATTATCTATTGGACTCAGCTCGACTGAGTAAACTTTATTACAACATGATGGACCCAATTATATGATGTTACTGTGTTTTATGATTTCACTATGATTATGATGTTGTTACGTTATGCGGTTATGATGTCATGATTTTCATAGGACTCCCTTGTTTTACGATTACAATATGTCTTTATATGTTTTCATTAATAAGATGTGAAGTATATGATGCGGTACGTGGATACCATCTATGATATGATTTATTGAAGTGTTATATGTCATATGCATCTTTGATGAACTAAAATTGTCGCAAGAAATAAAATGATGTTGATAATATGGATCAATTGGTGATTGATGGGAAATACTTTCTATAAATGTGTATTTTGCGAAATACTAACCTATAGGACATAAAGGCTATGGGATAGCCAGTTACTTGATCTGATATATATTGGAAAGGAAAAACATGTTCATACAGTAAACCTTAGCAGCCAAAATGATGATACGATAACACAAACTGATAATCCCGATAGCAGCAAAGTATGAGTTGATAAGGGCGTAGGCCCAGTATGTTGAGAGGGATGGATGTGTTTCCCACCCTATGTTTCCATGAGACCCGAGGTTGTGGGAGGGCTGTGCTAAGACACGCTCCCCATGTTGTTGTGATGACGATGGTGGATGCCTTCTAGGGGAGGATAGGTCCACTGTTCAGCCGACGCTATCGCTCTCAAGTTCTATGTGGTCAGATCGGTGAGTCCGACATCCACTTTTGTACTAGCAGAGGAAGGATAGGGAGGATGCTGGACGTAGGTTATGATGGGAGGATGTGTTAGTTAGTACTATTGAGGGTTTAGTATTCCTTGATTCCGAGTTAGTGGTAGAAGGTACCCTTCCTTGTACATGATTGATTAAACTAATGTATAGATAAAGATAATGATGTGAAATCGTAAAGAATTAACTTTTAAAAAACTAAGAATGTTGAAGTAATTGTACGATATATATTATGTTTGTTCTTCTACATGGGGGTAAATACTACTATTAGTTAGTAGGTATGCATAGGCGGGATTGGGTTTGTCTATAGTACATTTATGATTTGTGCATACACTGGCCACGCATGCACACCTTGCATATGTACACTAGTATCGATATACAAACACTTAACATATTGAATAAATGTATAAATTGTCATAAGTAATTAGGTTAATCATGCATTGATCGAATTCAGATAATGAGTATAAAGTTATTTAAGATGTGTAAAACAAGTCAATTAAGCTATGTATTACTCGTTGGTAAACATCGTGATATACAATGGAGACAAGTGTCATCAGTTAACATTATCATCTGAGAATTGTTGTAAATAAGGTAATGGTACTGTCTAATTAATTAGTAAGATTGTTTAAGCACATAAGGGTGCTTTGTTTAGAAGAACGACGATACTATGTAGATGTTAGGGTACTCATGTGATAAACAAATGATGTAAAAGACATCTTTATTAAATTCACCATTATTATTACCTTATGGGGATTTAATTAATATTATTACTTAAAATTTATTTTAATAATATTACTACCCATGTCATAACAATTGCAAAATAGGTAAAATTTAAATATTGACTAATGAATGATTAGAGTGTGATTATTTTACATTTCTAAGTTAAACATAATAGGATAACAATTTTGAAATGAATGTGATGTGATGGAAAATGGTTATTTAATTATTCAATACGAATCTTGGAATTTATATCTCAAGATAAGTGATCTCGACGGATGAGGTAGACCATTAAGACACATCATGTCCAAGTTGAAAAGGGTCAACTATTTATATAATATTTTATTAATTACATTAATAACATTAAATACCAAGGATGGCGAATATACTTGTAATTAATGAAGCTTGTCCCGAATGGATAACCTTTGGGTAAGAATTCCCACCGTAATAAATTCTTACGACCGTCAATCAAAATCAAATGAATTTACCATGAGAGTAATTAATTATTCGGTACATTGAATGTGAAAAATATATTTTTATAAAGAAATGTGTATGAATGAACTAGTGGGAGGAGTAAATGTTTGAGGGGCTCGAGAGGGGGATTTTGGGGCGGTGGAGTAAGCTCAAGGTCTTCTCGAGGAAGGAACTGTATATAGAGGGGGAGAGAGTTGAAGGTAGGGGAGATAGCTTGAAGGGGATAGAAAGGTTTTGGGAACAGAAAGGAGGTTTGAGAACAAAAAGTTTGGGTAACTTAAGTGAAGACTGCTCTCGGGATTATCAGATTGTGGGCTCGGGGGCTTGGAAATCCTTTGATTTCCAAGGTCCAGCAAGATAATAGCTGGTCGGTAGGGTGGACACTTCATTTTGGCTGACTAAGAGGATATACAACCTGCTACAACCTACGGTTAGCATCAGCATCAGGTAATTTTCTTGATTATTTATTTTATTTAATTATTATGTGGAAACGTACTCTGAAACCTGCATATACCTTCTTACTGATTTATGATTTATTACTGTGAACATATTCTTATGCAAAAACTATAAGTTGTTGAAGGAAAATATTGATATATTAGTTATTCTATTAAATGCGAATGTATGATTATTGGAGACAACACAGTATGCTAAACATCATTTAGAAGCATAGAATTTTCTTCAGAAATTTACTCACACATACCTGAATGAATTACTACATAGGGAAATTAACTTAGAAATTTACTTAGTGCTCTGCTGTAAAAACCATAGCACTACAGATGGTATCAGAGCGAAGGCTCAAAAACTTAGACCTTAGGGCACACTAACCTTGGAATTTTCAGGAATTTCACACTACAAAGTAACTACATGCCAATTGCTAATACTATATTTTTTTAAAAATAAAAATAAAAAGGAAAAGAAAATTGAACATAAAATTTTGAAATTCTGTATAAACATAGCCTCCTCAACCTCAACCTGGAAACTTGAACAGAAACAACCTGAAGCAAAAGCTACAATCGATCATTACAGTCACAACTATCTTGATTTCACCCTCCAACTTCTTAGTTGTCGTGCACACAACTTTTGCTTCATGCAAGAGAAAAGTTAAGCTTAGAAAATAAAGAAAATAACCAGGCTACAGAAACAAATGTATCACAGATGCAAATGAAGTAATGCGAACTATTCTGAGATTGCAAAGACAATCAATTTGTAATTGCGAATAGTGTATAACAATACAAAATATATATGAATATTTTCTTTTGCAAACAATATATAAGCAATGATATATATATATATATATATTTCTATAGATATATAGATATTGGCAGACATTATAGCGTATATGTTAATATATATATATATATATCTTACCTAATCTACCTATGTGGAGAGACATTTGATGACTTAGGGTTACCATTTAGATTGTGAAACAGACTTTTGGAGTAAAACAAATGCTATTTCTCTTGCTGTATTAGTTGGCATGAGTACCACCTTGGCACTAAATCACATTGTTGATTTTGGCAGTCTCTCTGCCCGAAGATTAATGGAGGAAAAAGCAAGTTTAAATATATACATGCATAGCTCGCGATTTTCTGAGTCGTGGAAGTGTAGTTAAATCTGCAGTTTTGTATCGGAGTGGGTTTCTCCGACTCTAGTGCCCAACTTTTACTCCCATTTCCTCCTATGCTACTTTTTTCGGCTCATTTAGATCAGCCTTGCTATTTGCAGTCCTCTTTATTATTTTCTAGCCTAACTACTTACAGTATCCAAAGATTGCCTAGCCACAGCAAATAGAGCAGAAATGCTTGTGCTCGAGATGATATTTTCGTCAAGAAATGTCTCTAGTGAGTGTGGCATCTTTACCTGGAAGACAGGTTCTGTTTTTGCCAATGTGGTTAGCTATCTACCAATGAAGAAAACAACTTATATGTGGCTGTATCAAAGAAAAAAAAATTTAATTAAAAATACAAACCATTCATTGCAGATGCAAAGAAATTTCTATTTTGTTATTTTCCATTGTATTTGTATACATTTGTTTTGGACTTAATTTGTGACCTTCCAAGCAAACATACCAGGACGTATATTGAGATGATAAAACATATTCCTGTTATTGAAGTGTAACCAACTACAACTGACCATATAGTTTCACTTAGGACTCCCCATAAAACCTAGAAAGAACACAATTTCATCTGTTTCAAAGGCTTGATACGTAAGTAAAACTGCATAATGTGCTATTTAGAGTAAAACAAAACATGCAAAGCAACTAGGAAAATTCCAAACTTAGAGATGCATTGAGTAAATAATGGTTATAAAATGAAAGCAAGACAGAAAAGCGAAGCAGAGCCTTACCTTATACTCGTCTCCCAGAACTGAAATGCTAAAAAGAATACTATAAATCTTCTCCTTCAACTACTGCTCAGCTGGCTTCAAAATTTAAAACCAATGGTCGAATCCCATCCAATGTTACAAGCAAGCATTTATATTTGGGATGAAAATCCAACAAATGCTTAAATACACCACAAACTGAAAATGGCATCACAGCTAAAATGCATCACCATCCGCGGAAGCCATTCCTGTTAGCTACACAAACTGAAAATGGCGCGTTTTGAACTCAATTACGAGCCTGGCCCTCTAGATAATATCTTTCTCTTCTTATTCAGGAAAATGGCCAAGGTAACATTCAATTCACTCATTATTTTCAATATGAGACTAATAGATTTCATGGGGAATATTTATACGACAGAATGCTTGTTCTGTATACTTTCTGGGAAGCTTAAGAAACAACGGAGAACCTAGGGAACGATCGTGGAGTTGGTATGGCGACAAATCGACTCTTCATCCTTATTTTGTTGTCAATTAAACCTAAAAGCGAAGCATATACAGGAAGAAGAGTATTCCGAAATCCCAGGGTGGAAGTAAGTATTTATGTGAAACGAAATCCATTACAGTGTTATGTGGCATGAAGTTCCAACATTGATTATCTATCAAGCTGCTTTCTTCCGATTGTGAAATTAGATTCAGTTGGGTGTGAACAAAAGATTTCACTCTCCCACTGTCTTCCCAACTCATACACGACAATTTATTTTTCGTTCGTGGAGCTTGAGAACCAGAGTTCCTCCTAACCATGGCGAAGAAGAAAAATGGATCGAAGAAGAAGAAAAATCGAACCCTAGCTCCGGAAGTTGTTGCATTGAAGGCAAAGCCTACAGGTTCAGGGCAGAACCTGTTCGAGACGCTGTGGACAAGAAAAAAAAAAATTCGACCACCTGGGCAAAAAAAAAAAAGACAAACAGAAAAGCCAAGGGCAACGCGTGGGATTGGCTTGTTCAAGAGCCATAGAAAAGGAGAGTGAAGGTGTTTGGCCCGTTATGTGTCCAATTTTTCGGATATGATTCTCAAAATTGTACTACGAATACTATGGTTTGTATCCTAATCTGATGCAACAAGTTTCAATCAATTTGGATCATTCAAGCTTCAAATATAATAATTTTGCCCAGAACACTTGTTCGAGACTAGTTTTGGGCTAGTAAAAAACAGCCTCACCTTCCTTTTGTTACCAGGTCTGAACACTATTAACTTAATCAATGCCCAGCAATGAAGGAGCCCACTGGGAAACGCGTCCAGGCACTGTGTAGCCAGCCCATCCAGCACGCGAGCATTACATTTGGTTTTCAAAACTAGAAAACTACCGAAGATCCTAAGCACAGCCTTTGCAGATGACGAAAGTTGTGGAGTAAGTGGTGTTTGAGAAAGTTCAAATAACAGACAACCTCAAAACGCTGAACTGTGTAAGTCAGATATATAAAACAAAACGCTGAAGTGTGTAAATATAAAAAAAAAACAAAACCATTTTCTAGAAAAATTCCAGCACGTTCTGGGGATATTGAATGGCCTCAGGTTTTTGTTTCTGCCAGTTCCCACCACCCTCACCAGCCATATGGAAAATGAATACCATTAAGCTGTAAAAAAAGGAGACTTTGCTGAGCGTTAAAATCCAACCAGAGCCATAACAGTCTACGACTAATAGCAAGGATAGACCAGGATAATGCTCATCCGACACCTCAGGAATATGCTACAGAGAAACCCCCCAACCCAAGCCAATATCGCCATGTGGACAAAAAGAAGTGAAACTGAAACTGATGAGAAGCAGCTTGATCACCCTCCCTAAAGCCGAGAAGCCTAATTAGGACAGGGTAGGACCTGGGAGGCAGATACATGAGCCAGGGCTGGGCGGAATAGGGCTGGTCGATTGGAAGAATACCACTTATGCTCTTTGAAGGGGGGGATGAATGAAACAGACTGGAAGTGGGAGAGAAAACTCAACCCTATAGCCACTCCACATGGCGGCGCGCAGGTAAGAAAGTGAGAGGGAAACTACCAAATAAAATGAAACCTACCAAATTAAAAGCATGAAGGAAAGAAAATGAAAACTACCAATTTAAATAGAACCAGGTGGAGATTATACCTGAAATCGACAGTTTGAACCGCTTTCCATGGCGGAGTTGCAAGGGGGAGTTGCAGAGCTTAGTTCTCCATGAGCTGATCTAGGAAAATGACGAATAGTGAGATTTTTTCCTTTTAGGGTTTGTATGAATTCTTTATTAGTTTATTTTGCATGTAGTACGAGTGGCCGCATGTAGCATAGCCTTCACCTAGACGTGGACGCATTATGTGAAGCAGGTTCATGGAGCATAGCCTTTACGTGGATGAAGGATGCGGTAAGTACAGCACAACACGTTATCTACGTGGATAGGGTGGATGCCGTAGGAATGCGCCTTTTCCCCCATGGTTGGCATCCAACAAATAATAATAAATTAATTAATTAATTAATAATCATAATAATAATTATTTTAAAAAAAAAGGGGGGGGGGGTTGAAATTTAACGATTTAAGCCTATGTATATCAATTTTAAAAAGTTTTAATTATATTGATAATTTAGATTAAAATTTAAATTAATTATATGTAATAGTATAAGTATATATAATTAATTTAAAATGTGTTTATGTACTAAATTGAAATAGGGTTATAATCAAATTAGATTTTTTATTGGATGAAGTAGGAAATTGTAAATTTTGAAATGATGATGGATTTAGTGTTAATATCATTATTAATACTAGAATTAACCTATTAAAACATCTTAATTTAATGACAATTAAAAATTTAAATAGGACATGAAGCTTATGCTAAAGTACAATTGGTAATCCATGGTATCATTGTGGGATGCAAACTCTATGATGGAAAAGATCATTAGAGTTAACTAGATGATGGTATCGCGTCAATAAAACTGTGTGGGGTATTTGTACTTTCACGATGCAATAGGAGGAGGTGATAAGATTTACAAAAAAAAAAAAAAAAACTAGAGGAGACTTGAAATGCTAGGGTTAGTATCATTAGGAGAGGACTAGGATTGGACGCAAGGAAACTCTAGGGGAGATTTTCAAATGCTTTTCATGGAAATCATGTTCTAGGCAGGATTGAAACAAATTGAGGTTGGACTTGTTGGTGTTGATGCCAACTTGTTGAGCCTTTTAAAAGCAACTAGGAGTAGCTTGGTACAATGCCTTGCTAAACCATATTTGTTTGATGGGGTTCATTTCTTAAGGTGAATTCCTAGCTAGGGATTGGATGCATTAGAGAGTTGTCACTCTGATTGAAGTTGCGAACATCATATCTAGGAATATATCGCCTTGGGTTGAAAAATACACTTATCGAAATTATCAGGAGAAATTAGAGATATTGCAACATTGCTTATGATAAGCTTGAAGGACAACCTTGTACCGGCTTATGATAAGTTGTCGGCATGTATTTGTAACTTCATTGTGGTACATATGAAGTGTACTTTGCTACCAAAATTCACACGTTGTAGATCTAAATTGAGCTTACGTTTTGACAGTGATAGATCAAATTCTAGTGCTAGTTATGTATGTCATTTAGAAAAAAAAAAGAAAAAAGAAGAAGAATATTTTGTTGATTTAATGAGTTAATAGCGGAAATCTGTATAAATATTAGAATGTTCACCTAAGAGAAATGTTTGTTTCCATTTAAGCAAATAATAAGCTGTTTCCATTATCTAGAATTAGTTTTTGTAATAACGAGTAAGGGGCATGTTCTCCCTAATGATGAACTTCCTTGTGGAAAGAATTGCAAATATATAGATAGGTGATAGTTATAACAGACACGGATATCGACGTAGTTGATACATGGGTGATAGTAGGTATGCATATTAATATGAATACAATTACGATAGTTATTGAGATTAACGATGAGAAAAGACAAAAGAAGCAAGCACTTAATGAACCTGTTATACAAAAAAAGAGAGTAATGGCATATGATAAGTATTATTAAATGAAGTAATATATAGCGAGTGTACGTACGGGCCACGTAATGTGAACATTAATAAAATACAATCAACGAAGGATATAATTTTCAACTAATATGGGGGTCAACGTAATGTAAAACGCTATGCAA
This sequence comes from Larix kaempferi, assembly GCA_027924585.1. Classification (NCBI taxonomy): domain Eukaryota; kingdom Viridiplantae; phylum Streptophyta; class Pinopsida; order Pinales; family Pinaceae; genus Larix; species Larix kaempferi. The sequence continues at coordinate 21,403,724 of BSBM01000742.1, read as the reverse complement.
TATGGGGGTAATATGATTAAGAGTGGATGGTAAAGAGTAAGCATGAGGAGATCCTAGATGCGATGGATTGTATCAATAAATAACGAAATAGAAGGGCATTATCATTAAGCCTGAAATGTACAATGCATATATGCATAAAGGAACACAATGATGAAGTAACGTGAATATGTTAGGGAATGTGGCATCACTATTAGGGAGAGTAGGATAACGCATGATATACTCATAAGTTAATGATGAAAGGAGGTGGCAAGGAAATAATATAACAATAGTAATGAAGAGTAGCTCATAGTAGAATGAGCATGTGCAAGTGGTGTCTAGTCTTGGGGGTACAAGGGATTAAATTTTAGTACCTCAAATAAAGGCATGCTCTTCACCTTCACCTAGTAAGGGTAGATTAAGAGCAGGTCGACAATGTAGGGGGTTGTCAAACGAGAAATTTTTAGGGCACGATAACTTGGAATTCATGGTGCATGTGAAATGATGGTATTCTATAAGGGAGTGCACTGAAGTCATAAAATTTAATCGATAACAACGGAGTATAGTACGAGATGCATGAGTCGTAGTTCATAAGGAGCATTAAGTAAAGATATGAATTAAAGAAGTAATGGTTTCCCCACGAGATTATATTAGTTCGAAAAAAAGGAGAATAATAAATAAACATGATAACATTTGAATTTTAAGAAACCATGTAAACAATAATAGTCCTCCTAGTTTAATGAATGATACAGTACTTTGTTATCGCTTATTACCGATAAGGAAATAGTAATGTATGACCTTAAGATTTAAAGGACATGAACCTTCTTTTCCTGAGAGAGGTATCCTTGGTAGTTGTGTGTTGAGTGCATACAAAATATGAGTTATAAGACTTCCATTTTAAACCGTTGATTATTTCAGGCTAAGTTGGATCAATATAAGCTTCTGGAAAATTCGTTGTGTGATGAGAAAACCTATCTAGATGATGTAACTTAAAGGATATTGTAAAAAGGTAAGATGTATGACACTAAGGTGGATAGCACATGATTATAACATTTAGGCATTCTAGGCATAACATTGAGATTCGACAGAAGGATTAATCTAAATGTTCTTAAATTATTTAGAACACATAGCATGGGATAAAAGAAGTAACATTTTAAGATAATATCGACATATTGGGTCAAGTGAAAGATAAGTAGGACATGTATGGCCAGGACCTGCTACTTGCGAGAATAAAGAGACTAGGTGTTAAAATTTTCCTCCATTATTTTCACCGTAACTTCGGGACGAAGTTTCCTGAAGGGAGGGCGTATGTAACGCCCCATATTTCGACTAGGCATGTTTATCAGTCAACCATACTACATAGTCACTTATTATCTATTGGACTCAGCTCGACTGAGTAAACTTTATTACAACATGATGGACCCAATTATATGATGTTACTGTGTTTTATGATTTCACTATGATTATGATGTTGTTACGTTATGCGGTTATGATGTCATGATTTTCATAGGACTCCCTTGTTTTACGATTACAATATGTCTTTATATGTTTTCATTAATAAGATGTGAAGTATATGATGCGGTACGTGGATACCATCTATGATATGATTTATTGAAGTGTTATAGGTCATATGCATCTTTGATGAACTAAAATTGTCGCAAGAAATAAAATGATGTTGATAATATGGATCAATTGGTGATTGATGGGAAATAATTTCTATAAATGTGTATTTTGCGAAATACTAACCTACAAGACATAAAGGCTATGGGATAGCCAGTTACTTGATCTGATATATATTGGAAAGGAAAAACATGTTCATACAGTAAACCTTAGCAGCCAAAATGATGATACGATAACACAAACTGATAATCCCGATAGCAGCAAAGTATGAGTTGATAAGGGCGTAGGCCCAGTATGTTGAGAGGGATGGATGTGTTTCCCACCCTATGTTTCCATGAGACTCGAGGTCGTGGGAGGGCTGTGCTGAGACACGCTCCCCATGTTGTTGTGATGACGATGGTCGGATGCCTGCTAGGGGAGGATAGGTTCATTGTTCAGCCGACGCTATCGCTCTCAAGTTCTATGTGGTCAAATCGGTGAGTCCGACATCCACTTTTGTACTAGCAGAGGAAGGATAGGGAGGATGCTGGATGTAGGTTATGATGGGAGGATGTGTTAGTTAGTACTGTTGAGGGTTTAGTATTCCTTGATTCCGAGTTAGTGGTAGAAGGTACCCTTCCTTGTACATGATTGATTAAACTAATGTATAGATAAAGATAATGATGTGAAATCGTAAAGAATTAACTGTTAAAAAACTAAGAATGTTGAAGTAATTGTACTATATATATTATGTTTGTTCTTCTACATGGGGGTAAATACTACTATTAGTTAGCAGGTATGCATAGGTGGGATGGGGTTTGTCTATAGTACATTTATGATTTGTGCATACATTGGCCACGCATGCACACCTTGCACATGTACACTAGTATCGATATAGAAACACTTAACATATTGAATAAATGTATAAGTTGTCATAAGTAATTAGGTTAATCATGCATTGATCGAATTCAGATAATGAGTATAAAGTTATTTAAGATGTGTAAAACAAGTCAATTAAGCTATGTATTACTCGTTGGTAAACATCGTGATATACAATGGAGACAAGTGTCATCAGTTAACATTATCATCAGAGAATTGTTGTAAATAAGGTAATGGTACTGTCTAATTAATTAGTAAGATTGTTTAAGCACATAAGGGTGCTTTGTTTAGAAGAACGATGATACTATGTAGATGTTAGGGTACTCATGTGATAAACAAATGATGTAAAATACATCTTTATTAAATTCACCATTATTATTACCTTATGGGGATTTAATTAATATTATTACTTAAAATTTATTTTAATAATATTACTACCCATGTCATAACAATTGCAAAATAGGTAAAATTTAAATATTGACTAATGAATGATTAGAGTGTGATTATTTTACATTTCTAAGTTAAACATAATAGGATAACAATTTTGAAATGAATGTGATGTGATGGAAAATGGTTATTTAATTATTCAATACGAATCTTGGAATTTAAATCTCAAGATAAGTGATCACGACGGATGAGGTAGACCATTAAGACACATCATGTCCAAGTTGAAAAGGGTCAACTATTTATATAATATTTTATTAATTACATTAATAACATTAAATACCAAGGATGGCGAATAGACTTGTAATTAATGAAGCTTGTCCCGAATGGATAACCTTTGGGTAAGAATTCCCACCGTAATAAATTCTTACGACCGTCAATCAAAATCAAATGAATTTACCATGAGAGTAATTAATTATTCGGTACATTGAATGTGAAAAATATATTTTTATAAAGAAACGTGTATGAATGAACTAGTGGGAGGAGTAAATGTTTGAGGGGCTCGAGAGGGGGAGTTTGGGGCGGTGGAGTAAGCCCAAGGTCTTCTCGAGGAAGGAACTGTATATAGAGGGGGAGAGAGTTGAAGGTAGGGGAGATAGCTTGAAGGGGATAGAAAGGTTTTGGGAACAGAAAGGAGGTTTGAGAACAAAAAGTTTGGGTAACTTAAGTGAAGACTGCTCTCGGGATTATTAGATTGTGGGCTCGGGGGCTTGGAAATCCTTTGATTTCCAAGGGCCAGCAAGATAATAGCTGGTCGGTAGGGTGGACACTTCATTTTGGATGACTAAGAGGATATACAACCTACTACAACCTACGATTAGCATCAGCATCAGGTAATTTTCTTGATTATTTATTTTATTTAATTATTATGTGGAAACGTACTCTGAAACCTGCATATACCTTCTTACTGATTTATGATTTATTACTGTGAACATATTTTTATGCAAAAACTATAAGTTGTTGAAGGAAAATATTGATATATTAGTTATTCTATTAAATGCGAATGTATGATTATTGGAGACAACACAGTATGCTAAACATCATTTAGAAGCATAGAATTTTCTTCAGAAATTTACTCACACATACCTGAATGAATTACTACATAGGGAAATTAACTTAGAAATTTACTTAGTGCTCTGCTGTAAAAACCAGAGCACTACAAGAAATATTAACAACCATTCTTGTGGACATAGCCTCCATTCGGGGGGTGAACCACGTTAAATTCTGTGTTATGTGATTTCTGTGTGTTTATGATTGTTCATTTGCTTGGTATGAATGTTTAATACATTAGTTTTCTGTTATGTGATTGCTTTTATATGTATTCGCTACAGAGAATGGGAATAATATGTTAAGTAATACATGCATGGAGGAATGTTAAGTATTCAACACTTACGAGTCTGGGAATGTATGAATCTGCCAATTAGTCACATAGTTGAACATTGAATTTAAGCACAATGTTGGAGCGCGCAGTAATGTATGTTTATTCAATCACCTGCAACATAATGATAAGAACTTGAACGAGTTGAAGGGATAAAGAATGCTACGTAGGATTGGTTAGAATTAATCGTCTCGGAAGAGACGCGCGGTCTAGTTGACACGCTGAATCATTGAGATTTGCTGTGAGGTAAGATTTTGATAGCTTATTGTCATAACGCAAAAGTATCCTGTATCGCGCAGTCATTGGAGGCACTAGCGTGCTATCACCTTTGCTGCCGAAGTATCCGACGCGGAACAGAGGGTTCACACAGTTTTTTGTTTGCAGCAGTCCGCAAAGTATTGTGCTGCTGATCAGTCTTTCCCCCCTCGCATCACCCGGTTGTGGACACTTGATTCCACAACCACCCCCTCAACTTCACCTCGGGTGAGACATCAGGCTGCACGTAGTCTGTTGCCGAAAGGGCCGGTGAATAAGGGTTTTGTTGGTTCCTTGAACCGCGAAGTACCTAGGTCTATGTTGAAAACCTCCGAAAGGTTATTTATAGCCAACAAATGGTTGTGTTTCCCGTCTAAGACCAGTGATGCGATACTGTGGTTGGAAAGTAATGTGTGAAGAAGAATACCAGTTCCCTTTGGGTTCAGATAATTGGCATCCTGAAAATAAAGAGATCTGTGATTGGTGTGACAAGATTGAAAGAGATTTTGCAAAGAAAGAGAACAGACATCCACGTCTCACCGACATATAGTGGTTGAACAGATATTTGTGGAGAGAGATTCACAAGATTTTCTGGGCTTCGTTTGGAAACGAGTTGCACGAGTGGATCTCGCAACTCGCAGAAAATAAAACATATTTTCAAGGAGGAGTACCTACAGAGTGGACTCCAGAGCTCACAGCACAGCTCAAAGCAATAGACATCCCACTGACGCGAGCAGTCGACTTCTGGGTTGATAGCATACTTGAAGGATTCGTAATGGAATTTGCTGTAAACATGCTGAAGTCCTACAGTCAAGCCGAAGCATACCTTTTCGAAGGATTCAGAGGTAAGTTCCTGAACAACCTCATTCTATACATTAAAATGATTTTAGCTGAAAAAAGGAATTTTAAGAATGCAGTAATATTTTTGCATTTGTCATGGTCAATAGCATATATAGTGATTCTGACAAAGAGACACATAACTTGAGAAGTGGAAAGAGATATAAGTTTAATAAAGAAAAGAATCTGGGAGGACCTAGACTCCGTGTGAATGGCGAACTCTCGTGTGACCTTAATAATCAGACCGCACCATCATCAGCCACCATCCATCCTATTACACCACAGAACCCGTTGCTTGCAGATACCGCTCCGCCCCTATCTCAAAACCCACCCGCTGCAAACGTCGTGCAACCCACCCCGTAGAATATTAATACTGGACGCACCACAGGCGCGGGTGCGCAGGTAAATACGACTTGTAACAGTCTAGTCCAGAACACCCAATCTTAGAATAGTCCACAGAGTGGTATCCCTAGCACTATTCCGAATACCCCCTTTACTTTTTCCGCTCAGAACCCACCCCAGAATCAAAACCTTCCCCAGAATCAGAACACCAATACACCACCAAGATGGAGAATGACAGATAATGACATAAAACTACTGATATTCAAAGGAACGGGTCTGGAAGACCCTGATCAGCATTGGTTTCTATGTGAAGCCGTATGGAGTGTAAAGAAAATTCCAGATGATGTTGTGAAGAGAGCGCAACTCATCACTACTTTCAGAGACAGAGCCCTTCATTGGTTTATGAAATATTCTCAGGCATAGCCAAGAACCTTAGCAGAAATAAAGGCTACGATGGTAGCAGAGTTTAAGAAACCAAAATCGGAATCCCAATGTATCATAGAGCTGAAAGAGATTAAGCAGATACCTAAGGAAACGGTCTGGGAATTTGACCAAAAGTTTAAAACCCTCCTAGACCAAGTAACATTTGTGATAGCTCCACAACAGCATAAAGAATGGTTCATTGCTGCGTTGCTACCCCACATCAAAAAACCATTGATGCAGCAGAAGGTTGCATAGCAGGAAGAAGCCTTAGAGATCACGATGAAGCTAGAGGCTTCGCCGATCGATGAGATTAGTTCTGGGATGTAATAGATCTGGAACCAGTTGACCACTTTGACACTAGAACTGCAAAGCATGAAGAATGGAAAGGAACAAAGATATGAACCAAGGCACGACGTCTGGTTTACAAGTTGTAAGGGAGAAGGCCACACCAGAGAACATTGCCCTTTATTTCAAGACTATCTTAACAGTGGCGCACCCAACCCGATTAATCAGAACCAGGCACCATGGTGTGAAATCTGTAGAAGCAGAGGACACCGAACAGAAGACTGTTATCTCATACAGAAAAATGTAAAAACACCTAAGAGCTTACATTGTAATTTCTGTAAATCAGTTGGACATGATGAATCCAACTGTCGCGCATATGAGCTGATGAATGAAAGAAAGCGTGATATGGAAGCGATGCGAGGTGCTGGAATATACCACATCCAAGAAGACAACCAACCAAAGCAAGAGAATCCACAGTATGACCAGGGGGGGATATAGAGGCCGTGGTGGTGGATACCGCGAAAGAGGAAGAGGCCCGACAAAAGGAAGAGGTCGTGGTCAGGTAATTTACCATAATTGTGGTCAACCAGGTCATGTTTCTAGGGATTGTACCAACCCATGCACTACGTGCAATTACTGTAAATATTTTGAGCATGTTATTGAAGATTGCCCCATACTAGAGGTCAAGATGCAAAAACGTAGAAGGATAGACTCACCGACTCCAAACATTCAGTGGATTGCAGCAGAGAGGAGACCTGAAGATCCAAGCATCAATGTAGTAACGCACAACGGTGCTGCAACAGGGCGTGATCGAGGAGCAAAAGCTTCAACTTCTGGAGATTTTGGAACTAAGCAAACACCCCTTGAGACACAATGGATAAGAAAAGCGGCCGAGAAAACACATGCTTTCGACCTGGCAAAGAACAAAGGAGCATTTATGGAAGCACGGGATATCCTTAGAGAATTGGCACCAAAGTCACTGAGGATCCCGCTGCACAATCAAATGTTGTATGTAGAAGACATACCAGCTGCTTATGACAACACAAGCACTGCAACAGAGACATGCACCTCTGTTGCGCAGTTCCTTAGAAGGTACATGAAATTGTTAAAGAACCCGGATGGTATAACAGAACTGCAGAAGGTTATAGATCAATACGAACCGTGCAGTGGAGAAGACACTACTGATAGCGCAGTTCATCATATTAAGAAACATAAGAGAACAGGCAGAGAAATGAGACTCAATGCGTAGATAGAAGATTATGAAATGGATGAAATCATTCTTGACTTGGGATTAGAGGTCAATGTCTTGACTAAGCAGACATGGCAGCAGATGGGGCGACCAAAGTTATCATGGTCACCTATCCAGTTGAGAATGGCCAATTAGGAAAAAGTCATACCGTTTGGATGGTTGTCCAATGTGGTTGTTGACATTGATGGACTACAGAGTCGTTCCAATTTCGAGGTTATTGGGATTGTGGATGATAGTCAGCCTTTCCTGGCATTATTGGGGATTGACTGGGCTATTGATAACCTCGCAATCATAAATATGAAGACTAGGAAGATGATCTTTGAAGGAAAACATCGCAGGGTGATTACACCACTGGACCCTGTGGACGGAGACAGATACAATGAGCCGATTCAAGAGGAATCCCAAGCTCAGGATTTGGACTGGTTGTACAAACTGACCACGAACCAGGAATATTACATCAACCCTACTGCAGATGGTACACTCAGCTGGAGATGCGACAGCTCTTGCATTTCAAACTCAGATGCAGGTTTGGAGAACTGGCAAAGTCACATGCATGAAGTATCTGCAAGGAGATGCACGCAGGTCATGAAGTCAATACGCTGGATTGGAAAGCAGGTAAGCCCAATCTCCACATATGATGGTTCATATAACATTTATTCTTTCATAAGAGATTATACTGCAGCAATTGTAGATGAACACCGCTTACAAGCATTATATGTAGCATTGCACGAGACACCTACTAGATGGTGGGCTGCACACAAGCAGACATTGACTACATGGGATCAATGTAGAATTAAGATGCAAATCAGATTTGCTGAGAAGGTTACATTGCCTTTTGCAAAATATATTGGACAGAAAGATCCAAGGGATCATGTGGAAACTTGTTCACATGCTTGGGTGGAAAGACCAAAAACGGAATGGGTGCATTTGTTTGTGCATACACTGGAAGAACCGATTCCAAAGAAATGGTACCTAGACCTGGAATTGTGCAGGGGAATAATAGATTGGTCTACCCTGACCGTGAGCTTCCAGACAGATTTTAGTTTCATATATGAACATCCAAGCATCAATGATGCATTGCAGATTCTTCAGAAAAAAAAATATTCGGACTAGACTGCACTGATGGAAATATGACCCTAGAAGAATTCTTTGGCGTAGAGAGCATACCTGCACATCTACACCAGGAATGGGAGGAGCAATTAGAGCCTGCTCTTGATTGTTATAACCTCACTGACGAATCTGCAGGCTTCGGCAGACAATGATGAGGATGACCCGCGAAACATAAATATACCTAAATCAGAGGGTGCGCACGAGGTAGAAGGACCTCCACTAGAAATCCCAGATATGAGCGGACCCGTAAATACAAGAAAAGTGAACATTGGCACCATTGAAGAGCCAAAGTTCGCATCTATCGGAGACTATTGGGATGAAGACACAGTCGAGGAGGTCGAGAATGATGAGTCCAATTTTCAGGTATTTGATAAACCTTTTTTCCCACAGTTAAGCTCAAGCAATGGCGAAGAAACACACTCAATTGTGGGAAAAATGTTTTACTTTAATTATTTAATGAAATTGTTTTTGATGATTATTCTTGTATGTTAAAATGCATATTCGATAAACTAATTCTGTGGAAACCAAGCGTGATTGAGTAGGTTCGGGAGCATGAAAGGATGAACGCGTAGAAGAATGAGGGATCACCAAGCTCGGCACCCTGTTTCCTGATTTATAGAGAACGCACTCCTATTTAAGGGAAATTGACATTTAGACATTTAGTTAAATTCTGCATTACGAATTATATAAATATGGACCTCTCGGATAGCGAGAGGCCCCTGTTGACATTTTCGAGAAACATTGTTTAAGTTTTCTGCACTATTGAGATACTGGGAAGTACAGACCTTTGTGAAGACATGGATTTTATATTTTAATAAGAGATTGATGTTAAATTCCAGCCAGCGTTTATAAGTCTTTTTCTCTCCTGAGTACGGGTTGGAGAGGGCCCCTCCAACACGTAAGTAAGGGGATTTCCATTTTCAGGTATTTTCCAATTATGTGTTTTACATTGATGAAAAGTTATATCGCATATGGAAGCGCTTGAATGATTTATTATTTCTGTAGTAGTTTATAATGTGTTATGTAGTACAACAAAACGGTTTCAGTAGTCCTGTAGCTGCTTTCTTCCAACGCACATTTTAACAAACGATTACATCTGTGTTAGCTTTGCTTTTGAAAGTCATGGTTTAGATCTAATATTTATGAATGTTTCCCATCGTGATTAATTACTTTGACTTCTTAGTAAGTAGATGTGTAGCATGAAACGATCGCACTTCAATCTTAGTTTAGTATTTAAATGATTTAGATCAGAACTCTAGTTTTATGCATAAAGTAATTACAGACCTTGTTTTCTCCAATATTAGAATAGATCTGTTATGGCATTTTATTTCCTAGATTTACCATTCTGCATTAAGTAAATTCATAGGATTATCTCTTCTACTTTCAACATTTTAATTATTTAAAACAGATTTACTGCTTTCAGTACTTTGATTATTTAAAATAGATTTATTGCTTTCCAGTATTTAATTCCCTAGTATAACCAGTTTTACATATTGAGTAGGCAACCCTTAGAACATCGATACCGACATCCAACTGTGACAAAGATTATCCTATAAGAGCACAGATAGTGCCTACACCTCTAAAGTTTGTATGTCCCCCGGGTTGACATTTAAAGTCGGCTCTTAGTATAGCTTCCCTCAGTAGGAATCCATATTGGGATCTCACCACTTTTTGGTGCCGTTGCCGGGGAGGTGCTAAATCTTTTAGGAGACATCACCTAAAATCAACACAAAAAGAAAACAAAAATTACATAAAACAAAAACATAAATACTTTTTAACCAATTAATGCCTCGTCGACAAAGGGATAGGTTTGGCCGCTTTCTGCCCAAGCATTCCGTGAGCAACAATGGTAATAACAGTTCTGACCATTCTCAGTTTGAATTTCTACACTCTAAAAATGAAACTGACTCCACATACGATCCAAATAGAAGCAACTTCACCACCAATTCCAGCTCAAACACCTCAATGGCAAACGAAGAGGAGGAACCTAGGGAGCTTTTCACCTTTCCCATAAGCATACCTCTTGGAGATGCCAGAATGAAGAACATCAATCCTAATAATCTACCAAACTTTCATGGTTTGACTTCAGAAGATCTTGACACATTCCTGTTTGAATTTGAGGTAGTTTGCAGATCATTTGATTACACTACTAATGCACAAAAGTTAAGGCTTTTTCCTTCCACACTAAAAGACCTATCACTTCGGTGGTTCATGAGCCTTGAAGGGAATAGTATCTTTAGCTAGGATCAAATGAAACAGACATTCTTAGAAAAATATAGGGACTACTGCAAGGCCAAATATACTAGGGATGAAATCTTTAGGATGCAACAAGGAGAAAGAGAGTCATTAGAAGATTATGCCCAAAGATTTCAACTCAGCTACAAACGAGCTAGTCATTGCACCTTGGATCCTGAATCACTAAAAATTGTCCTTCTTAGAGGTGTAAAGGAGGAGAATTTTGAAGTCTTAAATCTCCTAGGAGATGGACATATATTCCAAAAATCTTTTGACCAGATCCTGCAAATCTTCAAAAACTACTCTAGATCTAGGAAAACTAAGAATGGGACAAGGGATACACATACATCCACTAGTGGATCATCGTCTTCAGGACCAACACTTACAAAATATGATCTAGGAAACCTGTTGGATGACATGAAGATTGACATGCTGCAATCTTTGTCCATGCAACTTTATGCTCTTAAAATAAAAAAGAAACAGGATGAAATTAACCAAGCCTTGGCAGTATTTTGTCCTCGTTGTAGAAAGAAGCATGAGAAGGGGCAGTGCACCTTGAACAAAATAGAAGTATGTGGTCTCTGCACTGATGACCATTCCACTGATAAATGTCCCCTCTTACCCTCATGTAAGGTAGCTATTCAAGACCCAGCAGCAGAAGGAGCAATAGAACATCTTTGTTTTATAAATCAGAGAAGGAATAATTTTGTTAGACCATATCAACAGAGAAATCAAGCCTACTATAATCAAGGACAGCCAAATTGGAAATTTGCACCAACTCCATGGCAAGCACAGTCAAATCAAAACCAATGGAAACAGAATCAACAAACATATCAACCATCCTATCAACAACAGTATTATCCACCATTCTATCCTCAATACCCCCCACCTTTTCCATCCTCCACAAATTATACAAATCAATACCCCCATCCATCAAATTGGAGGGCGCCATTACAACAACCACTTATTATGCCACCCCCCATACCTCCACCCATTCCAGCCCAACCAATTCCAAATCCTAATAATAACAGACCCCCACAACAGCAACAGGCTTATAATGCTGATATCACACAATTCCCAACTTATGTTGTAGACACCATAGAAATAAACGAAATAAACCTGCGATCTGGAAAAATGTTACAGCATACATCCCCACACAACATCCAACAACCTGAAGCTCAAGAACAAATAGTAGAACCTTACGTTCAACATCCTAATGAACCAGAACCTCCTGAGGAGGAAACCCAACCACTCCCACACAACAGAAACCCTCCATTTCCCAAAAAGCTAGTACGAAGTACCAAAGATGAAGGGGAAAACACAATTCTAAATGAATTAAAACACTTGAGTATCCAAATCCCCATCTTACAAGCCATCAGAGATGTACCCATCTGCAACAAATATATAAAGGATAATTGTTTGAAGAAACCTGGAAGGAGAAAGCGTGACCCACCAACTATTAATGTAGTGGGCCAATTAGCTGATCTAATGTTGGGTATCGTGGTTAACCCCAAATATCTAGACCCAGGTAGCCCCGTGGTCCAAGTCAACATCAATAAAGACAAATCAACAAGAGCATAATTGATTTAGGAGCAGCTATAAACGTAATGACCAAAGATACTATGATCCACCTAGGTCTCCAATCAGAGGTTAGACCAACAACTACAGTACTCCAGCTAGCAAATACATCCACTATGAAGCCCGAAGGAATGCTCGAGGACATTATAATCAATATAGAATCCTGGGAATACCCAGTAGATTTCATAGTCATTGAGGTAAAAAGTAAACTTAGTGGATATCCTATTATACTAGGAAGACCCTGGCTGGCAACTGCAGATGCATACATAGGATGCAGGTCAGGAAACATGACCATCACCAGTGGCCAGTCTAGGAAAAAAATCACCATTTACCCACCAGCCAGAAAATCCTTAGACATAGAATCTCAAAACTGGACTGACGATTACAATGACACATTGAATCAAAACATAAGACCTGTCCTGACAATTGATGTTGCATTGACACTAAAAGCCATAGACGAAGATCTCCATATAGATAGATTTATACAAAATGTATCTTCTAACAATCATGTTATTCAAGAATTTTTTTCTACAGAAATAGGTGACAGTTCAAAACATAACATGGATGACTTATGGACATAAGTACTGGAAGAACATATTGAAAAGGTAAAAGTCGTGGAAATTCACCCTGGCAAAACAGTCAACATAAATTCCAATTTGGAACCGGAGCAAGAAAATAAATTGATGAAGATAAAAGAAGAACAAAGTAAAGCACTGGCATGGACATATGCAGATATGAAAGGAATACATCCTGACATCTGCAAACACTACATTTACATCAAAGAAGGTTCTACTCCTACCAGGAAACCACAAAGAAGACTAAACCCTGCACTAAAAGACATAGTCAAAGTGGAATTACAAAAGTTATTAGATGCAGGGTTCATCTATCCAATATCTGATAGTGAGTGGGTCTCACCACTAGTCATTGTACCCAAAAAAGGAGGCAAATGGAGAATTTGTGTGGACTACAGGGAGCTGAATAAAGAAACCAAGAAAGATCACTTTCCACTTCCATTTATAGACCAAATACTGGATACATTATCAGGAAACAAGTACTTTTCATTCTTAGACGGTTTCAGTGGGTACAACCAAATTTTAATACACCCAGCTGATCAAGATAAAACGACCTTTACATGCCCATGGGAAACTTATGCCTATAGGGTCCTACCCGTTGGTTTATGTAATGCCCCAACAACATTTCAAAGAGCCATATTGAGTATTTTCTCTGATTTTCTGAATGACAAAATGGAAGTCTTCATGGATGATTTCACACCCTATGGAAAAAACTTTGACTAGGCATTGAACAATCTTGAATCGGTATTAAAAAATGTATTGAAATGAGCTTGTGCCTAAGCAATGACAAATGCAAGATGTTAATGGAAGAAGGCATTGTTCTAGGACATCATATATCACAAAGAGGTATAGAGATTGATCAAGCCAAATTCTCAGTAATCAGAATGCTGCCCCCACTTGTCAAACAAAGGGATGTGAGAATTTTCCTTGGACATATAGGGTACCACAGAAGGTTTATTGAAAATTATAGCAGAATTGATGCCCCCATGTTTGCACTTCTCACAAAAGACAATGACTTCATATGGACAAGCAACTGCATGACAACCTTTGAAAGTCTTAAGCAGAAAACCATCACAGCACCAATACTCCAAGGACCAAACTGGGAAAGTCCATTTCACATCCACACAGATGCATCAGATAAATCCATCGGATTTGTGCTTGGAAAAGAACAAGACAAGGAACCCTATGCCATATACTATATAAGCAAAAATTTGGCTAGGGCAGAACTCAACTACACAGTCACAGAGAAGGAATTTCTGGCAGTCATACATGCAATCAATAAATTCAGGCATTACATCACAAGATACCAAAGTTTTATCCATACTGACCACTCATCGATCAGATATCTTATGAACAAGCCCAATACCAGTGCAAGAATTATTAGATGGATGCTACTTCTACAAGAATTTGACATTACTATCATAGATAAACCATGTAAGCATAATGTGGTAGCCGACTTTCTGTCAAGAGTCACACATGGAAAAGATAACGAATTGGTTCAAGACAACTTCCCTGATGAGCACCTTTTTTCCATATCAATAAGAATCCCATGGCTTGATGACATAGCAAACTATTTAGTATCAGGAAAGTTTCCAGAACATTACAGTTATAAACAAAGGACAAAAGTAATAAGGCAAAGTGCCACATATACATGGATAGAGGGCATGCTTTTTAAATAGGGACTAGATCAAGTACTTAGAAGGTGCATTAGGGAAGATGAAGTACATGACATAATGCATGCCACCCACAATGAACCCTGTGGAGGACACTATGCTGCAAAAAGGACAACCTACAAGATCTTGCAAACAGGGTATTATTGGCCAACACTCCACAAAGATGCTTATGAGTATGTGTCCCACTGTGATGATTGCCAGAGAATGGGACAACCAACACAAAAACAAGAAATGCCACTCCATCCACAAATCTCCTTGGAGGCATTTGAAAAGTGGGGATTTGATTTTGTTGGCCCATTCAACCCACAGTCCAATTAGAAAAGCTACATCCTCGTATGCACTGATTACCTTACAAAATGGATAGAGGTAGCAGCACTGGCTGCTGCAAATGAAACCAGTGTGGCCAAATTCTTTACTGAGCAGATCTTTCACAGGTTTGGGGTGCCAAGAGAAGTAGTTTCCAATCAAGGCCCACAATTCACATCAAATTTAATTGCAGACTTGATGAAAAGAAACAATGTAAAACACAGACAGTCATCCTCCTATCACCCTCAAGCAAATGGTCAAGCTGAGGTAACCAATAGGGAATTAGAGAGAATCTTGACAAAAACTGTCCAACTTCACAAAAGGGATTGGCTGGCTGACAGACTTAGTGAGGCAGTCTGGGCTTACAATACTACATGGAAAACAACTACAGGATTTACACCTTATGAACTAGTCTATGGAAAAAAGGTTATGTTGCCAATCGAATTTGAAATAAAGACATTAAGAATTGCAGCAGATTTACAGATGGACCTATCAGAAATTCAAAAAGAATGCATGCTATAGCTAAATCAGTTGGATGAACACCGCCAACAAGCACTTACACATACTGAAATCATCCAACAGCAAAGGAAGTAATGGCATGACCAACATATGAAGGATAAAAAGTTCAACGAAGGTGATTGGGAACTACTTTACGACTCCAGATTTCACACATTCAAAGGGAAGCTAACCACTAGATGGCTTGGACCTTACATTATACAGAAAATTTATGAAAATGGGGCTGTGAAAATTATTACAATTGATGAAGATGAGTTCCCCATGATTTTGAATGGGCATCACCTAAAACTTTACAAAAAACCACAGTCAAAAGAAGAATTTACATAGGTACTCTACCAGCAACAATTGATGCTGATAGACGACGCGGAAAATCAGTAAAATTCAAATCATTTACAATTAAAAAAACAAAAAAAACAAAAACAAAAAGAGATGAAAAAAAAAAACAAAAAAAGAAAATGAAAATTACAGGGCCACGTATGTCCCTATGAAAAATCCAGCATTTCTATTGCAAAGAAAAATATCAACCACAATCAAGCAAGTCGGATATGCATTCAAGAGAGCCTGCAATTCAATTCAAGCGAGCGAGATAAATTACATATCAGCACTCAAGCAAGCCAGCCACGTCTACATTCAGAAATCAGTCATCAACTACTACGGAATTCTTCAAACACGCCATGCCATCCTTTTTCAACATACTCAAGCGAGCCTGCAATTCAATTCAAACGAGCCTGATACATTACATATCATACTCACGTGAGCCTGCAAGTTATTCAAGAGAGCCAACCACATACAACCATGCAATCATCCAAATACGAAGCATCATCACATGAGTCATATCAACAAACTGGCACAATTTTCAAAAGAAGACACTTCATCAAATTCAAACGGGCAAAGAGGAAAAAGCAGCCCACACACGTAACTACTGACATGCAGAAAATCAACTACAGACACCACCAAATCTACTACAGAATCCGCCATGCATGAAAAACACACCAGATCATCAATGTAGGTACGCATACATACCAAGGTAATCTCTAGAACGATTTTATTTTATTCTTAAGGTAAAACATTATACCACACTACATTTGTTTCTAGTCAGCTGAGGACAGCTTCTATTTTAAATCGGCGGCATGGTCGAATGACCTTAATAAGTCATAATCGCTACCTAAGTTCCGTCACCCTCAACAATTCATGATCACAACCTTCACCATATGAAGTACAGAGATCAATCATGGGAATACAGAGATCGATCATGGAAAAAAGAGGATTAAAAGAGGCAAGTACAGGAATGATGGAAAGGATAGGTGCGGAAAGACAGCAAGTAAGGCTGCATAATATTACACGATCTTGCATATAAGGAACCGCTCGAAATTCCCGAGAAGCAACAGACCAAAACTAATGCGCTCACTCATCCAGCATTGCAATCCTCGAGCCTGTAGGCAGAGCCCCGACCAGTTGAAGGTATAAACCTTATTCCAAAGTTCTGGTTTTTGTTTGATTATAAAGAATATTCTAAAATGACAAAGGGTTTCAAGAAAAGTGAACCGGAAGATCACAACGCCATTTATCAGAGCCCAAGAGTCCTGTAGATCATTCCCAATTCAGGATGGATGCCTTTCATCCTTGGACTGAGAGGATACGATACAGGGGTAGCTCAAGAAGTTTGCAAGAAACCTCAAACATATCAAAGATGAACAGTACATCACCCGAGTAAAAGGGTTGCATATAAAATTGGATGAGGACATGATTTCCAAATACACTGGTCTTCCAATGGGCCTGCATTGGAGCAGCAGTGACAGGGAAGAAAACCACACAGCAAAAGCAACATTCTTTGAACAAGGGGAAGCTTACGATGAGGACAAAAATGGATTCAAAAGACTCTCCATGCTAGCACCATGGGATGAAATGGTTGCAATTGTCCAAATGTACATTACTTGCACTGGAAGGTTAAGTTATGTTCCAATTTTCCATTTTCGTATTTTGGAACTTCTTAGGCACAAGAGTCACATTTCAGCAAACAACAACATTAGCATTCCATTTTACCTGCTCCAATCCCTAGTAGAAATGAGCAGGAAGGTGGCTAAGGGAAAAGAGGATGCTTTGGCCCATCATAGGCTGATCAAACTAATAGTTGGTGACGAACTAAAAGCACAGATTCCAGAGCTCTCTTGGGAGGAGTTCATAGTGGTATCTGCTGAGGACGTCCAGAGAATGAAGACTACACCCTTGCCACTAGAATAAAAAAGTAAGACCACCTCTGTATCAGGGGAAAAAAGAAAAATTGACTTGGACAGTATGGCCGACACCTTGGTAAAAATAAAACACTCAAAAGAGGACTCCCCCAAATCAGACCTAGGTATTCCTACCAGTAGTCAGGGGTCGAAGAGGCGTAGCAAGAGATTCACGCAGGTATCTAAAATCCAAGTCTCCAAGGAGGAAGAAAGGGAACCGAGTCCCCTGGTTACCAATGTGTCTGATGATGACATTGATCCTTTTATAGACCAGAAGGATCCCACTATAGATGAAGAAGAAGAAAAAGAAGAGGAAAAGAATGAAGAAGAAGAACGGGATGAAGAAGAAGAAGAGCAGAGCTTACAAGAGCAAGGAAATCTCCAGGGGAATTCTCCATAACATAATGAAAACCCCGAGGTCATTACCCAACTTGTTGAGGCTCAGGCAAAATTGGAAAGGCTCATAAATGAGTTGGCAACATTAAGAATTGGGCCAGGAAGCCAGCCCACACCTCCCCCGTTCTCAGCCGAGAAGACACAAATCCTGAAGATGCATCATGCAGAAGAGCTGCGGCTAGCTGAGCAGAAGAATTCATTGCTATAAGAAAAGTTGGTTGAGGCACAAAACGAATTAGCAAAGAAATACTAGGAGATTGCCAAATTAAAGGACGTTTTGGCCACTACTATCGGCATATACGATAGACTGTGGGACCTTAGACCACCTTCGGTAGTATATGCAGTTTATATACAGGAGAAATGGGGCAAATTCCAGCTCCATAGGTTGAAGCAAGGGTTCCCTATAGGGATAAGCACTCCCAAAGAGTTTATGGAGGCATGTTTGAACTCCATAGAGCTAGAGAAGGACCAATTGAGCGAATTCTTCTTGCATAATTTCGTAGTTTCTGGCTCGCCCAATTGGTCGCCAAACCCATATGTGGGCGATTTCCAGTTAGGGAATTATGTTCGTGGATGAACCACGAAATTGAGCGAGCCCAGGACTACCATCTCTATGTTGCATCCAAATGGGAAACCCCATTAATGAGCAGACCAGAGCCAACTCACCCTGAAGGGATAATCTATAACCACAGGATCCTCACCCAGGACGAGGAACTAATACCCATTCTCCTTGCAAAACAATAGGAGGCTGTGACTCATTTTGACATTACACTCTGAAGCACACAGAAAGAAGTTCATGAGTGCATCAAGGAAAGGTGGAGCAGAGTGGAAAACGATCTGAAAGGAAAAGAACTCCACTCCCCCCTTAGGCTTAATGATGCTCTTTTCAAAGCCACACTCTACAAGGAATCTCTGGCAAGAAATCAACTCAGATGGATAGGGATGAGGCTGAATCCCCCATTCTTTCTTTCCCCAGTCATCAAGCGACAGATTAATGAAGAGGAAGAGAGGAGGGCATGGGCCAGGGAGGATCAAAATTTTGGATATCACAGGCAGGAAGGGATACCTAGGGTGGTAGCATGGGATATCAGGGATGCCATCGACGAATTGAATAAGTCACCCAAGGATGGGTGAATCCTTCAAGTATGGGAGAGAATGATGAGTCCAATTTTCAGGTATTTGATAAACCTTTTTTTCCCACAGTCAAGCTCAAGCAATGGCGAAGAAACACACTCAATTGTGGGAAAAATGTTTTACTTTATTTATTTAATGAAATTGTTTTTGATGATTATTTTTGTATGTTAAAATGCATATTCGATAAACTAATTCTGTGGAAACCAAGCGTGATTGAGTAGGTTCAGGAGCATTAAAGGATGAACGCATAGAAGACTGAGGGATCACCAAGCTCGGCACCCTGTTTCCTGATTTATAGAGAACGCACTCCTGTTTAAGGGAAATCGGCATTTAGACATTTAGTTAAGTTCTGCATTACGAATTATATAAATATGGACCTCTCGGATAGAGAGAGGCCCCTGTTGACATTTTCGAGAAACATTGTTTAAGTTTTCTGCACTATTGAGATACTGCGAAGTACAGACCTTTGTGAAGACATGGATTTTATATTTTAATAAGAGATTGATGTTAAATTCCAGCCAGCGTTTATAAGTCTTTTTCTCTCCTGAGTACGGGTTGGAGAGGGCCCCTCCAACACGTAAGTCAGGGGATTTCCATTTTCAGGTATTTTCCAATTATGTGTTTTACATTGATGAAAAGTTATATCGCATATGGAAGCGCTTGAATGATTTATTATTTCTGTAGTAGTTTATAATACGTTCTGTAGTACAGCAAAACGGTTTCAGTAGTCCTGTAGCTGCTTTCTTCCAACGCACATTTTAACAAACGATTACATCTGTGTTAGCTTTGCTTTCGAAAGTCATGGTTTAGATCTGAGATTTATGAATGTTTCCCATCATGATTAATTACTTTGACTTCTTAGTAAGTAGATGTGTAGCATGAAATGATCGCACTTCAATCTTAGTTTAGTATTTAAATGATTTAGATCAGAACTCTAGTTTTATGCATAAAGTAATTACAGACCTTGTTTTCTCCAATATTAGAATAGATCTGTTATGGCATTTTATTTCCTAGATTTACCATTCTGCATTAAGTAAATTCATAGGATTATCTCTTCTACTTTCAGCATTTTAATTATTTAAAATAGATTTACTGCTTCCAGTACTTTGATTATTTAAAATAGATTTATTGCTTTCCAGTATTTAATTCCCTAGTATAACCAGTTTTACATATTGAGTAGGCAACCCTTAGAACATCAATACCGACATCCAACTATGACAAAGATTATCTTATAAGAGCACAGATAGTGCCCGCACCTCTAAAGTTTGTATGTCCCCTGGGTTGACATTTAAAGTAGGCTCTTAGTATAGCTGCCCTCTATAGGCATCCATATTGGGAGCTCACCAGCGGGCATCCTACAGGAGTATTGCGAACTGTTCCCGACTAAATTCACAGAGATGAAAGGTATACTCGGAGACTTAGGAGTGATGAAAATTCCTCTTAAGCCTGGCACGAAGCCTGTAAAGCAAAGACCATATAGATTGAATCCACGCTATAAAGAACAAGTTAAGGCAGAACTCAATAAGATGCTCGATGCAGGGATCATTGAGCCAGTTGAAGAATCTGAATGGATAAGCCCGATGGTCAGGATTTGTGTCGATCTCAGAAAACTGAACTACGCTTCAATGTATGACCCATTTCCTACACCTTTTATAGATGAAGTGCTAAATAATGTTGGAGGGAATGAGGCCTGTTCTTTTACTGATGGATTCTCTTGTTACCATCAGATTAGGATTGATTGCGTGGATAGGCACAAAATGACTTTTGCTACAGAATGGGGGTCGTTCCAGTACACAATGATGCCTTTCGGTCTGAAAAATGCACCCACCATATTTTCTAGAGTGGTCGTCGCAGCATTTAAAGATTTTATACATAAGTTTTTAGAGGTTTACTTTGATGATTGGACCATTTTCGGTTTATTGAAGAACCATGCCGCGAACCTCAGGATGATGCTGGAAAAGTGTAGATAGCATCAAATTTCATTAAAATTGAAGAAGTGTGTTTTATGTGTTCCCTATGGAATCTTGTTGGGACACATTGTGTGCAAACAGGGCTTGATGGTTGACCCTGTGAAGATCACAGTCATTGTAAACTTGCCTACACCCAATTCAGTTAAGCAGGTACGCACCATGTTAGGGCATACCGGATATTACTGGAAATTCATCAAGGGGTATGCGCAGATAACTGCAGCTATGGAGAAGCTGTTGAAGAAAGATGTATCATTCATTTGGAATGAGGACTGTGACAAAGGATTTGACACATTGAAAGAAAAGATGGTCACTGCACCAATCCTAGTTTTTCTGAACTGGGAGAAGCCATTTCATGTCCATGTGGATGCTTCGTGTATCGCATTGGGCGTTGTTCTTGCTAAGCCAGAAGAGGGAGGTATTGATCATCCCATTTCCTTTTCCAGTAGGAATTTATCATCTGCTGAGAGGAACTATACCACCACTGAAAGAGAAGGAATCGCAATGGTATATGCACTGCAAAAGTTCAGGCACTAATTGCTTGGTGCGCACTTCTCCATGTTCACCGACCATTCTACCTTGAAATACCTGGTCAATAAGACAGTGTTAGTGGGGCACATATGCAGATGGTTACTACTATTTCAGGAGTACGACTTTGAAATTGTGGTTAAGCCAGGAAGGTTGAATTTGGGACCTGATCATCTATCAAGGATTGAGTCAGGAGAAGAATCGATGAATTTGGAAGACAATTTTCCTGATGTGCAATTGTTCTCTATACAAGTTGCTGATGATTATTATAAGGACATCATTGAATTTTGAATATTGGGTTCGCACCCACAGAGTTCACGACACAACAGAAAAAGCAGCTAGTAGTGCGCGCAGCAGACTTCACTATAATTGTAGGTCAGCTATACAAGTTGGGACCAGATGAAGTATTGCACAGATGTGTGCTAGAGCATGAGAAACCATTCATACTATCTGATGTGCACTTAGGAGTCATAGGAGGCCATTATGCAGGGAGAGCTACCGTGCTCAAGATATTGCGCGCAGGGCTATGGTGGCCTACAATTCATAGAGATTTGAAGGAACATTTCCATAATTGCGATGTTTGTCAAAGAACAGAAAAGCCATCGCGCAGAGATGAAATGCCCTTAAATCCACAACTGACATTGTAGGCCTTTGAGAAGTGGGCCATTGATTTTGTGGGTCCTATTAACCCACCAGGGAAAAGAACTAGTGCAAGGTATATCATTACTGCTACCGATTACCTCACCAGATGGGCAGAAGCAAAGCCAGTAAAAGACTGTAGCATAGCTACAGCCGCAGAGTTTCTATATGAAAATATCCTTACAAGGTTCGGATGCTCAAAGATTTTGATGAGTGATCAAGGCACTCATTTTCTGAATAAGACCATTGAGGCTTTGACCGAAGAGTTCCACGTTCATCATCAGCGCAGTACGCCTTATCACCCACGGGTGAATGGAACTATTTAAGCATTTAACAAAGTGTTAGAGAATGCGCTAACCAAGATATGCAACGTCAATCGGGATGATTGGGACCTGCGCATTCCATCTGTACTATGGGCATACAGGACTACCTGCAAGAAACTGACTGGCCATACACCTTTCAGGCTGGCCTATGGGAAAGAAGCAATAATGCCGATGGAGTACATTGTTTTCAGCTTGATAATAGTAGCGTTTACAGGCATGGAAGATCATGCAGTACTCGAAGAAAGGCTCCTACACTTGGTTGGACTAGAGGAAGATCCCTTCGTCGCAGGATTCCACCAACAAGTATAGAAAGAGTGCAAAAAAGCATGGCATGATCGCCACATCAAGAACAAGAGCTTTCAGGTAGGTGATCTAATCCTCCTGTATGATAGCAAATTCATGAAATTTCCTGGGAAGTTTAAGATGTATTGGCTTGGCCCATACACTGTAATGTATGTTACTAACGGTGGCGCAGTCCAGTTAGCCACATTGGCCGGAGAAACCTTGCCAATTTTGATAAATGGTAACAGACTAAAGCTTTACCGCGATAGTCCGGCTACACAGAATTTTGTATGATTAAGGGAAGCATACTACGCAACACTGCTGAAGTTGCGCGCGCAAAAAAAAAGAAGAGAAAATACAAGGAAGAAAGCCGATGCACAGAACACGTCCTAGTCTTCATCGCGCAAACAAAACGGAATGACAGCCGCACAGAACAGTCAGACGCAGGCGCGCGCAGAAGAGACACCCATATGAGAACCGCCAGTGCATCGTGACGGAAGCAGTTACCATTACAATCATCGGACGATTAGTAGGCCGTTAACCAAATTGGCGGCATTGGCACAATTCAAATGTTAAAGACAGATGTGACAAGTTGGAACACCATAAAGGCCGAAATAACCCCTACCGTACTTAAATCTGGCTGGCAAGTCGAACATTTAACGCTGACTAGACGGAGTTGACGTGATGGCCTTCCTGACAACCTTTTGGCAATTAAGGCAACAAAACTCGCACAATGGCAAAGATCAGATCTCAATGCCAAAATCATAGGGTGACCTGGTTATTAAATGCAGCATCAATTGCCTTGGCAACCGCCAGAGGCCACGTTGCAGACCCACAGAGGCTATAAATACACCTTGCCTGACAACTTATTCACATTACAAATATTTTTACCATTCCTTGCTAGAACTTTCCGAGAGCCGAGTGAGAAAGCACATCGTATGAGCGAGCTGAACTAGTTGGAAGATCTCTCCTGGTTATTTGAACCTTCAGCAATTCCAGCAAAGATGATGGTCACAAAAGGGGCTTCATCCCGAAGTTCAGCAAGGTAGATTGCAGGAACCAGGAAGGGGAAGGAAACTGCTACAGAGCAGGCTCAGTCAGGCACACCACTGAGACCACAGTTGGCCATGGTCCAGAACCTACCTTTCTATCCAGTGTCGGACTATACCCCCCCACTGAAGAACGATGCACCACCGGTACACCTGGATAAAAACGCTGCATATGAAATCCTGGTGCCAACAATTTCCACCCAAGTGAAAATTGATGAGAACCTGCTCGGCGAGGTGCCCAACTATAAGTTGGAGGATTATGACTTACTGGAAAATACATTAGCCAAGCCGAAGAACTACGTGCAGTTTCAACCCAACGGATATCTCATCCAGGTTGTGGATGGAAAGATTGGAGTTGCAAGTCTACAGGTCTAGGACTGGATAAATCCCATCCAACCCTCGGGGTTGCTCAATCTATTACAAATGCCACAGTTTACTAAGAGCATTGAGTACATGGCCGTGGTGCGCGTGCTGCTGTCCTACATGCACGAAGGATTCCTTTGGTTGGATACCCGTGTAGATGTAAGTATAGATCTGATACATCAGATCATAGGTCTGAACAAGCGCGGAGAGGACCCTGCTGACTTAATGGTGAAACGTGCATAGGATCGGGGTCTCTCCACCGAAGTTTCCAAGGACTTCGACGTCGTCCGCAAGGGCCGTGGATTCACCACCAATGACATCAATGATCCTGCAACAAAGTTTACTGTTCAGTTGCTAGCAGGTAAGCTGCTGCGCAAGTGTCAACCGCTTGAGGTACCGGCAGTTGCGATAAAACTAGCGGTGAACACATTGCGCGGGGTACCCTATAATTGGTGCCAGTACCTACTCAATGAATTTTTAGCAAACATTGAGGCGATCCAAGACGATGGTTCATTATTCCATTATGGCTGCCTACTCATATTGGTAGCCTTTGTAGGCTGGAAAGAGCCGGATATGTATCAAGGCGTCCTAACTCTACCAGGACAAGGCTGCAGGACACACTTCAGCAACTTATGGGCAAGTTCGAAGGTGACCAGACAACGCCACATAGCCGAAGTTTTTCATGTTTAATATCACCAGTTGTGCGACATGATTTTGTCAACACCGTGCATATCAAGGGCAGTGACCGACACATTCACATGCATCATGAGATTCCTGGAAAAGAGGCATTGGTCACACATTCAGCCACAGGCTGATGCAGGGGAAGGACTGTGGTATCCAGGGTTCTATCGCTTGGATGAGGAGGAAATTGAAGCAATGATGGAGCGTTGGGATGCTGACTAGAAATTCCCTGCCTCACGAGATGACGCATCGGATTATGAGTAGAACATCCCACCTGTCTCCACGACCAAGATCAACATCAAAAGTTCTGATGAAGAAGATACTTAAGGAGATAGTGAAGACACAGCAACAAGGAAGGAAAAGAAAAAGGGGGGGTTACCTGAAGGAACTCCCATTGTTGAAGAAAAGGAACCGACTCAAGATAAGGTCGAGGAGTCGGCAGAACGCAAAAGAAAGGCTACCGAAAGCCATTCAGACTCAAGAGGCTAGCACAAGAAGCGAAAGGCTGAGAACCTAGAGTTCAGCCCGCAGCTCCACCTGGCTGACTGCGAGACGATCGCAACTAAAGTACAGGAAGTGTGGGAAGAAACCTGTGCAGAAAAAGAAGCGAAACAAGAACAACTTCAGTTGACCATAATCCAAGCTATGGAGGAGGTCAAGTCGATGGTAGCACAGATGGGGTTGGGACAACTAAGTTCAGATGCTAACGGAAAGTCAGGAGGGCCAAGCGCGCAAAGAAAACCACCTATTGCCATAAGTAAGTACCTACACATCTTGAACCTTGAGCCAAGTTACCTCATCTATCCGAATGAAGTGGTTAAGGAGGCGATAAAGACTGCACACCTCGACCTGAATATTGGGGCTCTGCCCCTAGAAGACTTGAATGAGCTGCACATCAAAGTGGCGGAAGAGATTCATGAGAGAGGCTTGGCCTCATACAATCAAAGTGTCAAGTTGGATGAAGACATCAATCAGCTAAAATAGGAATCAACTCGCAATTGGAAAGAGCTGACTGAGGCTAGAGAGAAAGACCGGAAGCTGAAAGAAACAATTTCAGAAGTTTGCGCAAGTATTCAAGAATGTGCTGAAGAAGAGGAGGTAGAGGATACTATAAAGAAAATCAGGGCCAAGGTAGACGCCCTCACATCAAAAATGGCACAAATGGAGACCTCCTACAGAGAGAAGATTGTAGAGCTGGAGGCAAGGCACCCGATTATCCCGTCAGATCAGTGCATCGCTCCAGCTGAGGAAGTAACAACAACCATGGAAAACATTTCATCGCAGGTGATGAAGTGCTAGGATTTACTCAAAGGAGTAAATACAATCGTGTTGAGATTGAACAAAGACCCTGTGCTGCAAAAGATCAAGGAGGATCTGCAAAGGGCACAGCAACAGGTGGAAACCGCAAATGCAGAATTAAAGACTACGCTGGCCAGGGAGAAGATACAAAGATTTAACGAAATCAAGGACCTACAGAAAGAATTGGCTACGCTAAGGGAAAAAGAGGTTGTTGCATTTGATAGGTTGCAGCCCATTGAACAGGAAGGCCTTGAACTGATACAGCAGTTCGATGAGAAGTTTGTAAAACTTCAGATAGCAAAAGGCACAATGAAAGAATAGGTGGCCAAAGAAAAGGTCTCGCAGGCCACTCTAGAGATGTTGCGAGAGTTCGAGAATAAGGCCAAGGATATGGTTGCAGAGTTAGAAGTTACTCTGCACAATTTTGTATCGAAGGCAGGCACACCAGAGGGTGCAGCACCCTCGTCCGGAACTGAAAGTGGCTCGAGACGAGCCACAGGTGAGTGTTAGGGGCCTGTTGGATGGGGTCTAAGATGGGATTTTGCACAAGTGTTAAAGAATGCGCATTGCGCGCGGCGACGGGCGATAGGTAGTTTTGAGGAATCGCGCATGTTGTGCGACGGCAAGGGCCAAGGCATGGTTGCACAGTAGGTTGGTGCGCAGAACCGCGCATGAGTTATTTTTGGCACGCAATATAGGTAAAGGTCAAATGAGGATATGACTTATTTTGGGTAAGGAACAGGTGGACAACAGAGGAAAGCGACCTATTCAAATGTGTGGCGGCAAGCAGTTGAGAAGCTATGCCACGACGCCGATGGCGACAGGCAGGTGAAGGAGTGGAAAGGGATAGGCCATGATGCAGTTACAACCGTTTGGTGACTGTGGCTGTTAGACGAGTGTGTGAGCCATGAGTGGCTTAGCTATAGCAGGCGGAGTAGGCTGTCGACGGCGACAGCTAGGGTGGTAGTTGGCCATGCCAATTTCAGAAACCTAAGGGTTTCGGCCTAATGATTGCAAAGACACGACCCTTGGGCATGATCTATAAATAAGGGCAAATTGTATGGGAAAGGGTTAGATATCTCTCGTAGAGCTAGCTATTGTTGAGTATTGTAGCATCTTTTGAGTTGTGAAGCTATTGTAAAGGCTTTGCAGCTGAGTGCACAGAGACCTAATTTTGAGAGAGAAGAGTCTGCAGCTGAGTGCGTAGAGACCTAATTTTGAGAGAGAAGAGTCTGCAGCTGAGTGCGCAGATTAAGAACGGTTTTACCCTTCCCATAAAGAGCAATATTAACAACCGTTCTTGTGGACGTAGCCTCCATCCGGGGGATGAACCATGTTAAATTCTGTGTTATGTGATTATTGTGTGTTTATGATTGTTCATTTGCTTGGTATGAATGTTTAATACTGCAGTTTTCTGTTATGTGATTTCTTTTATATGTATTCGCCGCAAAGAATGAGAATAATATATTAAGTAATACAAGCATGGAGGAATGTTAATTATTCAACACTTACGAGTCTGGGAATTTATGAATCTGCCAATTAGTCACATAGTTGAACATTGAATTTAAGCATAGCGTTGGAGCGCGCAGTAATGTATGTTTATTCAATCACTTGCAACATAATGATAAGAACTTGAAGGAGTTGAAGGGATAAAGAATGATACGTAGGATTGGTTAGAATTAATCATCTTGGAAGAGACGTGCGGTCTAGTTGACGCACTGAATCATTGAGATTTGCTACAAGGTAAGTTGTTGATAGCTTATTGTCGTAACACAAAAGTATCATGTATCGTGCAGTCATTGGAGGCACTAACGCGCAAGCACCTTTGCTACCGAAGTATCCGACGCGGAACAGAGGGTCCGCGCAGTTGTTTGTCCGTAGCAGTCCGCAAAGTATTGTGTTGCTTATCAATCTTTCCCCCCTCGCATCACCCGATTGTGGAAACTTGATTCCACAACCACCCCCTTAGCTTCGCCTCGGGTGAGACCTCAAGCTGTGCACAGTCTGTTGCCGAAAGGGCCGGTGAATAGGGGTTTTGTTGGTTCCTTGAACCGCGAAGTACCTAGGTCTATGTTGAAAACCTGTGGAAGGTTATTTACAGCCAACAACACGTTTATGAAACTAGTACTAATAGAGAAGTTACAGTGGTGTTTGGCTTCTTATTAATTGCAAGAAAGGTGATGAATGAACTTGGACAAGGTATCAAGTAAATTGTTGTATGATAATTCTCATAATGGATACAGTTCTCATCATGCATATGGTTCTCCATAACTGTTATGAATAGGATATTATATGTATTTGTAATATCAAAAGGCAAAATATATAAGTTGTAAGCTTGTTGTTGGGTGTTTGTAATCTTCACGATGGAGAAATAAGAATACTTAGTATTTGTCCTCTGATGTTCCCTTCACAACTTGTTAGGCTTTACCATGTAAACTCTTGTGTCCTTTCCTTTCTGAGTTCAGATATCCCTTTCTTTCTGGGTTGGAGACCTTTGGCTAGACATTGAGTTTCCACGTCACATCAAAATGTAGACCAAGTCTTGTGGCAGTCCCTTGCATGGGAAAGTGAGGGAAACCGACGGTCCATTATTGCATCTGGTTCGAGTATTGTTTGCATATCCCCATGCAATGCCAAGACTAGAGCGCACGTGAAACATTTGTTGTCAGTGTTATCTAAAGCAATGGTGGTGGCATGTATCTTGTATTCAGATGTCGCCATGACAAAAAAACAAGTCATACTCCATATACGATCATATCTAAAATACTGTTTGCAAATTCTCATTCCATCAAGCACGTGAAAGTGGAGTGAATTGGTACAAACCAAATAATTTTATCTATGGAATGTCCCATTGAATATGACACATCGACCAAATTTCAAATATAAATAAAATTTTCTAAAAAAATCTTCAGAGTCCTGTCTCATGCATCTTGTCAATAGGATGATTCTCTTGTTTTATATGTTTGTATTGCATTTATACTTTTCAATTGCACTTCCGCCTTTTCACCGACTGCCACTTCCCTGTTTTGTAGTTATTGTGGATAACATGTGTCGGAAAATATTCTAAAATATGAATTTGTATCACTGGCCTCACTTGTAGGATAGGCGTTGGATGCCCAAGCTTGAATTTAAATCTGATTACCAGATTGGAATAAACATCATCATCAGTGTCAATACAGTTTAAATTTCGGCCCAGTAGCTATGTTGAGGCATATGTCTACCTTAACTTCCCTGCTCTTGCATTCACTCTTCTTCTTTTCTGCGTCACATGAGCATTCCACGATTGTGCACAGCAGCTTGAATAGGTTTCAATCGATTCATCTTCTCCCATTTTAGTTTGACATTAGATACAATGTCAAGAGGAATGGAGCTTAACAAGCACAAGCCTACAAGTCAACTTGATTAACCAAACAATTTACCATCATTCTTGGTATTTCACATTTCTTGTGAGGTGGCTACATCTCTGGCAATGGCCATTGAAAACTATCACATAACCCATAACAAATATGGCTGCCCATGAAATGGAAAAAAAAAAACAACAAACTTCAATTGCTTCATCCTAACCATGTGGCTATTTTCACTTGACAAGCTCAACCTTTTACACATTTGGCCTTGCAATTTGGCATTTTAATGAAAGTTAATGATACTCCTCCTGTATTAGATTATCAATGATAATAGTATGGAGGAGATATGTAAGAACAATGTAATTTAATATTCAAAATGATCTGATAATAATTGTAGTAGTGGTATAATGTTTTAAATGTTCTTAGGTCAATAGGCTTCCCTACATCAACTACTTAATCACACAATTAGGGATTATTTGTTATTTTTTTTCTCTCTCTTTGTCTAATAATTATTTATTGTGAAAAATTACTAAAATAAATGTTCATTTGTTTTATAATACTTAATTAACAAATTAATATCCAACATCTTCAACATTAACCATATATATAGAAAATAAGTTATGTAAAATATGACAAAATATAACAGCCACAAACCACCAGACTATTTCTAGGTATGTAGGAATGCCATCAAATTATCCAGGAATTGAGATGATAATGAAGTGAAGGGGAGTTGTAAGGCTACCAATTTCTAACTTATGGTTTTCGAAACATCTTACTAATTCCAACAAGTGGCAGCGGTTTTAATTTTCCATTAACTTTTGTTTATATTTCGCCGATAGGCTACTACAATCAGAATTGCATCCAGAGGGTGATAGCTGCCTTTTAATCCTTGATTAAGGATGGGCGATGGATCATGGGATTCACTGTTATGGAATATAACTTTAAAAAGATTCGTCCGAACCACGGAAATTTGCTGTGGCCTTATTCCACGTAGAGAAAATTCTTTTGTGACACCTAAACAAAGTCGCCATGGTCATAAATCCGCCGCCGGATTGCAGGAACATCAACCATAACGCACACAGAGGTTTTGCGTGTATGTTGAAGTTTTCTCTGGAGACTTTACTCATAAATGTTATATTGACGTTCATAAAAAATAAGTATAAATATGATCGCAGTGAAGAATTAATATGATCTACTTACATGTGTGCGTACTGATTTCAATCAATATATGGTAAAATTCATGTATTTTCAAGTGATCAGGTTATTGAGGTCATTCCATGTCATTTGAAATACAATTATTATAATAGGGTTTAATAAGAGTATCATGCCACTTAAGGAAAAGTAGCCAATTGGAGGGGATTCAATTTCTTGGAGCTGTTTTGAGAGTCGTCTTTGCGTTTAGCCTGGGCGGCGAGGGCTTGGCCCAGCCGCCTTTTCTCCTCTGTACATAGCCGCTGTGTGTTTGTTTGCAGGTTTTTTCCTGATGGGCGGAGCTATCTTCCGGTGGTGGCGTCCAGTGGTCTCGTTTACAGGGGCTCTTTGCACTGGTGTTCCTCCATTTTTATGAGCTTTCCTGGCTGGCTGCTTTTCGCCGGTTTAGGAGGCCGCAGAGTCTGTTGCGGTGTCCACAGACGTGGTTCTCCGGCACCATCGTTGAGGTCGGCTTTGCAAGATCTCGTGAGTGGAGGGCGTTTCATTGTGGTTGGCTTCAGGATCTCGTGAGTGGAGGGCGCTGTGCAAATTGTTGCAGCTGGACTTAGGCGGTGGTCATCGTGGGCTTCCGTTTCTTGGAGGCCGGCGGATCTTGTTCTTGGCACCAGCCGGTGAAGGAGGCTCGCCGAGAGAGGAGCGTGGAAGGGAGCTGAGAGGGTTAGGGTTTGAGCGTCTGCCGCTCAGATCTTCGACGGCCATGGCTCCTACCATGGCCGCCTCTACTTTTCCTCCTGCGTTGCTTTCTGTCGATGATGCGCTTGTTATGACGGTTACTCAGGAGCTTGGTGTGTGGGCGGCGGCGGTTTGTTTTCCCGATTGAAGATTTGGCAGGCCATGAGGCTCGAGTGCGGCGTGATGCAGTGGATCAGGCGGCTAGCGCGGAGAGATCCAGTGGCGGCAATGGCATGTAAGTGGGCGGCGCGCTGAGCGCGGTGGCGTGGGCCTAGCTTGGCGCGCGACGAGCTTGGCGTGTTGGCAATGGGTGGTGAGCTTGGCGTGGTGGTGAGCGCGGCGTTTCAATGGTGGCGAGATTTGATGGGGTTTCAGATCCGGTGGCCCTATACACACCAGTGTGTTTCCTGATTAATCGTTTTCTTCCTTCTGCGAAGGTCTCTTCCTTCCTATTCAGCACAATATGAGTGGGTTTTTTGTTTTCGTGCCAATGTTTGGCTGATCTGATTAGGGCTTCGCCATTCATGGCTGGTTTGAGTACTTTTTTGAGCCATTCATGGCTGTATGGTTTGAGGCATTTAGATGTAGTTATGATGCTTATATGGGACAGAATAGTGTGAAAATGTAGGGATCCTTGTGATTCTACTACATGTGCAGAATGTAATTTTGATCATCTTTTTGAAATAAAATTACGACTTTTTCGTGGAAAAAAAAAAAGAGAGTATCATGCCACTTACAAGAATTGAACTTCGATGGGAGAGCAAGATTTTTTCCACCCAAGCTACAACCAATGAACTACTATATGTTAAAATACTTAAATTTAAATTTGTTTACAAATAAATAATAATTATATAAATATAATTAAAATATTTTTGTATATCACATTTACTTAAATACAGTTATTAATAATTTTATAAGTAAATTTGTTTACCTAATTAAAAAATAAGTATAAATCTAAATTTTAAATTTTATAAATTTATATAAAACTTTAAAATATTTTATTTAAAAAATATTTTAGATAATTTTATTAGTTCATAGGACATTTCATTATAATTATATTGTCTTGAATACATTGTGAAGCACATATGATAACATAATAACAAGTTTTAGATGGATTTTATATGGTAACTTAATGTAAAAAAAAAAATTAACCTTGTGTTTATTGAATAAACATGTGTAAACATATTTTTAAAAAACATGTAATATCTTTAAATATATCACAAACATATATTCAATGAATTGGTATGCTATTTTCTCTTTAATACTATATGATTATTTACTGGGTTCGGAGGTGCGGGTGGAGTCTTCTTTGACTTTGAGGGAAACAAGCTGAAAGAGTACACCTGGGGAATTTGCAGGAGGACAAATAATGGTGCAGAATGGTTAGCTTTAATCAAAGGATTGGAGATAGCAAGGAATGAAGGCATAGAGGACTTGGTGGTTTTCGGCAACTCGATAATGGTTGTAAGGAAAGCAAGAAATCTAACGACTAACCGCAAGAACCCAACCACCAAGATGCATCACCTCCTAAAATGCATTGTCAATGAATTTAAAGCTATCAACTCCCTCTATGTGTTGAGATCTAATAACCAGCAAGTAGACACAATGGAAAACATAGGAGTTGGACTCGATTGTGGAGTCTTAGTTTGTGATCAAAAGGCCTATGGGGAGAATTGGGTCCCTTAATTTTGTACATCTTGCTTATGGTGATGAGACATTTAGTGTTTTCTAGAGCTAAGAGGAGGCTTACCTCCCTTGAATGGAGTGCTCATATCTTCATAGTCATCAATCTCTCAACTATGAATTTTATTTGCAGCAAGGTTATGGTTAAAGCCAAGGTCGCCTTCATAATCTCGAACCTTCATCACGTCATCTCATTTAAGTGGGGGAAACTCGCACGAATGAGACACATGGTCTCCATGCAACATTTCAATGCATTGGATTGTCGAGGAAGAAGAGGTTTAAATGCATGGAGTAGGTGTATTAACTTCTGTTTTGCAAGCCTGGTCTGGATACATTTGTGTGAGAGTAGAACAAAGGTTTCTAGTGTTGAGATGGGTGACTTTGTGCATCCTTCTCTCATTCTGGTTCCTTTCTCGACTTAGTGTTTGCGTTGTAGAAAGTTGTTGACAAACCTTGGGAGAATTGCTTCTGTGGATACCTTGAAGATGTTATCTGCAAAGAATGATTGCCAAGATTTGGCTCAAGAAGGTTTAGCTAATGCTTTACCTGCTCTCCATGATTCTTGTAAGTCTGAGTTTTTGGGTTAGGGAAAGAATTTGATTTTTTCTTCTGTCAGAGAAGATGGTGGAAGCAATGGTTTTGCGCAGGGATTTGAAAGTCTCCCGGATGAGGTCAAAAATTATATGAAGTATATGGAGAATCATACTCGTCTGCTTCATGGGGAAAATTTTGAATTTAAGAGGGCTATCTCTCATATTTATTCTCTTGTTCAAGCTACGCACTCTGAGGTATGAAACTGCAACAGTAAGATCAATGGGCAGGTCACCAGCCTGCCACGATTTTTTGACAAGGGTTGTCTCAGTTCTGCCGTTTTGGATGCAAAAATCACTCTTGTTCATAGTAGTGTCAAGATTGTGGAAGTAAAAATAGATTGCATGAGAGCTGAAATCAGGCAAAGCACCCTCTATTTTCAAGAAGGCAATGAAGGATAGACGAAAGGGAATGAAGGGACTCAGGTTGATTCTCCCCACAAGTAAATCGAGCCTCACTTCCAGCACTTGCTCTTCAGCTCTGGTTTTAGGTCTTTCTGGTTTGTTAGGAGGAATTTTGGCTTTCTTTAAGTTATATCAGAAGGATAGTTTAGGATTTTTTTTTGTCCTTGCACTTAGCAACAGTAGTTCAGAGTCCTCTCTAGATAGATTGGCATGTCACTCCTTATTTGCAATGTTTTTCTTTTGTACTTTACTTCTAGGGAAGTTTGTAAGGAGATACAGTCTCCATAGAATAAGAAAGTATCATGATAAGTATAGACTGGTAGAAGATGAACAAGGAGTCATGACCATTCTCCTCCTCTGGGAACAACCTTTCTTCAGAACTATGTAACCTTTGTTTTTTTTAATCTTATATAAAAGCTCCTTATCCGTTTCTGTAAAACAAAAATACTATACGATTATTTTACAATTATTTTCAAGACCAAAATAAGCTTTTCATCCTCCATTAATCATTTTCTCAATGTTGTGGTTCCAATTGAGCTTGTGATGAATATCAATTCCAGGATACTTGTAAGAAGTCACTTCCTCCAATTTACTGTTATCATAAATAAAATTTGGGTAGGTGTTTTTCTTAGATTTTATAATCATAACTTTTGTCTTGTAGGTGTTAACATTCATACCCATGTTAGAGAATAAATATTTGAGAATTTATAATTGTTTATTGACATCAAAGGGGAACCTTGCCATAAGAACAATATCATCAACATAAAGTGGGAGGATGATAACTATCCTAGCTAATATCGTGCCGACACAACCTACTTCTTCTAAACACCTTTCTAGTTTATCGATGTAAATGGCAAAAAGGGTAGGGGAGAGGGGGGTGAGAGGGGTCAACTTTGCTTAACTCCAATATTACAGTTTATATCCACTCACCAGCCCTCGTTATTTTTAAACTTGGAAATGATCTTTTCATATAACCTTATCGTGGAAGCTCTCAATTCAAAAGGAGCATTAAGCTCCTCTAGCCTCTTCCACATGTTATTTCTAGGCGCTGTATCAAAATCTTTCATAAAGTCCACAAAGCAACAAAAAAGACCTAACTTATTATTACGACAATCCTCCGCAATGATCCTAAGCATAACGAGGTGGTCCATGGTTGAATGATTCCTTCTAAAACCTCATTGGCCTTTAGCACTCTTACCTTCCATCTCTAGCCATTCATTGATCTTATTTTCTAAGATAATACCATATAACTTGTCCAAGAGAAGGCTCATCATAATGATCCGATAATTAGAGGGGTTATTTTTATTGCCACTTTTGAAAATATGAATAAACACCACAAACATATATTTCATCAATTCATATACTATATATATATAATAATAATTTAACATCTTTAAATATATCACATTTTATCCTTCAATATTAATTTTTTATTTTACTCAAATGTTAATTATAAATAAATAGTTTTAGAAATAAAAATTTAATAAATTAATTTAGAATTATATTCAAAACTATGAAATATTGTCCTTAATTATAATGTTATAAATATAATTATGAGACATAATATTTTAAAATTAGTTTTACTTTATTATAAGTAAATTATCCTTTAGATTTGAAATAGTTAATTATATTTTGAAAATATAATTATTAAAAATAATATATATATATATATATATATATATATATATATATATATATATATATATATATATATAATTTTGTTGTTTAAAGTTTGAATATAAATTAATTTGTTGATATGGTGTAGTCCATTTCCTCATGTAAGTAATGATATTTAATTAAACAATTATGTGTAAAAAGAAAATTAGAATGATAAAGTTATTTTTTAAGTAAATAAAGATAATAACTTTCAAAAATCTAAATAATAGGTTTATACTTATATTATTTATTCAATTTCAAAGATGCAAATAATAGTTTTTTCTCAAAATACTTATTCAACGTTCTTGGCATTGTAATTCTTTGTCCACATTACTTAATATTCTTGGCTTTGTAATTCTTTGTCAACAGGCTCACGTTACTTATTCAATTTTCAGAAAGCACTCATCAAGGTGCTCGGCATGTAGTACTTTGGCTATGATGCCTCCATCAAGAAGGTTGTCTATTGAAACAAGGATTTTGAGGATGGCATCAACGATGTTGAGGATGTCATCATCAATGTTATTCATAGCAAGACCCAAGTTGTATACCATCCTTCCTTCATCAATGAGCAAGTACCAAAGTTGTGCAAGCATCTTGTGGACCAAATAATTGTGCCATCTTTAGAGTGGTGGTATTGTGATTTGGAATTTCAAAATGCATGCCAAG
This sequence comes from Larix kaempferi, assembly GCA_027924585.1. Classification (NCBI taxonomy): domain Eukaryota; kingdom Viridiplantae; phylum Streptophyta; class Pinopsida; order Pinales; family Pinaceae; genus Larix; species Larix kaempferi. The sequence continues at coordinate 21,366,947 of BSBM01000742.1, read as the reverse complement.
TGTTTCATGAAACACTTGCATTCAACATAATGCTTCAGAAATGTTACATTTGTATCGAACCCTTTACTATGTTTGTAATGCATCATATTCATTCAAATGAATAATTGCAATACAAATTTTCAACCTAGATAATATCACAATGCAACATATCCATGTTGTACCACTACAACCAACCAGATGCAACCACAACCAACATAAAGGAACCATACTCAACATAAGTTAACCATGGTAAATCTCAACCATAAGGTAAGCATGAACAACCATGGCCAACCATGGTCAACCATAGTTAACCATGTTCAACCATAATTAACCATACTCTAACATAGTCAAGCATAGTCAAACATGGTCAACCATAAACAACCATGATCAACATAAGGCAAGCATGAACATGAATTATGAACAATGGTTTAACTTGGTCAACCATTGTCTACCATAGTCAACCATATTTAACCATGAAAAACTATGGTTAACCATAGTTAATCATGAATAACCATGGTTAACCATTATCAAGCAAGAACAACTATGCTCAACCATAGTCAACAACCCTGAAAAACCATAGTTGACAATAGTCATCCATGAACATCCATGGTCAACCATGAACAACCATAGTCAATCATGAATAACAATGATCTTCCATACTCAACACAAGTCAACCATATAAATGTCAACATAAGTCAACCATGATAAACATTAACCAAAGTCAAACAAATCCAAGCACAGTTAAATGAATTCAACCATAATCAATGAAATTCTACCATAATCAACCATAACCAACCAAATTCAACCAAATTCAAAAGTCAAATAAGGTCAACAAATAGTTAATTATGGACAAATAAATTCATCCATGGTAAACCAAGTCAACTATAGTCAATAGTCAAAGAAGGTCAATCAATAGTCAATAATATAAAAACAAAGTCAACCATGGTCAACCAAAGTTAACCAAAATCAACCATAGTCGAGCATAGCGAACCTTGGTTAACCAAATCCAATGATGGTCAACCAAAGTAAACTATAGTCAAACAAATTCAATGATAGTGGACCATACCCAACCGTGGTTAACCAAAGTCAAGCATGGTCAATCATAGTCAACCATATTCAACTAAAGTCAACTATAATGGAATTATAATCAACCATATGATTTTCAAGTCAACCCTTATGTCAGCCAAAGTTAGCCATAGGAAAACAATATTGGAATTATAATTCACCATATGATTTTAAAGTCAACACTTGTGTCAACCATAATCAAGTGAACAAGTCAGCCACAGTAAACCATATGATATTAATATCCACCAAATTCAACCAAAGTCAACCATTGTTAGCCATAGTCAAACATGGTCATCCATAGCCAACCATCATCAACCATGGTTAGCCACAATCAACCATAGCTAATTAGTCAATCACAGTCTCCCATAGTCAGCTGTGGTCAACCATAGCCTACCAAAGGCAACCATAGTCAACTATGGTCATCCAAAGTAAGCTAAATTAAACCATAGTCAAACAATGTCAACCATAGTCTAGCATAGTGAACCATGGTCAAAGAAAGTCAACCATGGTGGAATCATAATCAACCATATGATTTTAAAGTCAACCCTTATGTCAACCAAATTCAACCATGGGAAAACAATAATGGAATTATAATGAACGATATGATTTTAAAGTCAACCCTTTCATCACCCATAATCAAGTGAACAAGTTAATCATAGTAAACCATATGATATTAATATAAACCAAAGCAAGGAAAAGTCAACCATGCCCAACCACCATGAACCATAGTCAACCATGGTTAGTAAGAGACAACCATCGTCAACCATGGTCAAGCACAGTAAACCATAGTTAATCAGTCAATTAGAGTCACCCATAGTCAACCATGGTCAACCATAGCCTACCAAAGCCAACGAAACTCAAACAAACTCAACCATAGTTAACCAAAGTCAACCAAATCCAACCAAAATTAAAAGTTAAATAAGTTAAATAAGTTCAATGAATCGTCAGTTGTGGCAAAAATAATTCAACCATAGTCGAAAATAGTCAACCATAGTCAATTAGTTAATCATAGCCAACCATATACAAAAGTTAAATAAGATCAACCAATAGTCAATTACAGCAAAACAAAGTCAACCATGTTCAACCATAGTCAATCAAAGTCAACAATTGTTAACCATGGTTGACTATATTTAACCAAATTCAACCATGGTCAACCCTCACCAACCAAAGTCAGCCACGGTAAACCATACATGAAGAACCTGCAACAATTAATTGATGAATACATGATATATCAAATCACATAATACTTTTATTGATCGTAGTCCACTTCGAGGGGGAAACCTCCTTCGAGTAAGCTCAATACAAAATAACTTCACGGTTCCTTCATAGGCCTCAACACACACTTATATACTAAGTCTAGGCGCCAATACTATGGGTCAAAACCATGGGTCAATACAAACTATGGATCAACAATACTACGGGCGACTTACAAAGCATATGCGCCAAACAACAATAACACAAACTATGGATCAACAAATACTATGGGACAACTTACAAAGCATATGCGTCCAACAACAATATACTAACAAAGTAAAGATATGGGTTCCTAACATCCCCTCCCCCTTAGAAAAAGCTTCGTCCTCAAAGCTTTAGATGTGGAAATTGTTGTTGAATCTGAAGGAGTGGTTCCCATGTAGCATCCTCTGGTTGCATGCCATGCCACTGAATTAAGACCTTTGTGATAGACCAAGAGCGAATCTGACGAGTGCGCTTATTGAGGATAGCCTCCGGCTCCAAAAGGATGGATCCTTCATTATCTAGTTCGGGTAAAATAGTTTGTCCTCTGATGTTGGTGCCAAGAACTTTCTTCAGACAAGAGACATGAAATACTGGATGAATGCAGGAAGAAGGAGGAAGTTCCAATTTATAAGCAACGGACCCAATCTTCTGAAGAATCCGATATGGCCCATAGAACTTTGGAGCGAGATTATGACGCCCTTTGAGTTTTAGGGAGGATTTCTTGTACGGTTGGAGACGAAGAAAAACCATATCACCTGCTTGAAAAGTGCACTCAGAACGGTGCTGATCGGCTTGTTGCTTCATGCGATTTATTTCCATGTGAAGATTGTCCCTCAAAATGCGAAGAATCTGATCGCGGTTGCGAAGGACTGTGTCAACTTCCTGAACTGGTGAACTGCTGGGGGTGTGTGGAAGAAGAACTGGTAGTGCCTAACCATAGACTACTTCATATGGTGTCATTTTAGAGGCAATGTGGTAAGAGGTATTGTACCACCATTCAGCGAGAGGGAGCCACTTTTCCCACTGATGTTGTTGTTCAGAGGTGAAGCAATGAAGATAAGTTTCCAAGAATTTATTGATAATTTGAGTCTGACAATCTATTTGTGGGTGATACCCTGAACTCATCTTCAGTTTGGTGCCAGTGTGGCGAAATAGTTCTGTCCAAAAATGACTAGTGAAAGTCGCATCACGTTCTGAGACAATGGAAGAAGGGATGCCATGAAGAAGAAAGATATGGTCCAAGAAAATTTGAGTGACTGAGGAGGCTGTATAGGGATGGCTGAGAGCACAAAAATGACTATATTTGGAGAGGCTATCAACCACAACCAAAATCAATGTCTTCCCTCTAGACTTAGGGAGACTTTCAATGAAATCCATAGAAATATCTGTCCAAATCTGTGTAGGTATGGGCAAGGGTTCGAGAAATCCCAGAAGGAGTGTCGTTTCACCCTTATTGCGCTGGAAGGTATCACATTTAGCCACCATCTTTGGAATTTTCATTTTTATGCCCTGCCAAAAGAAGTTATGTCGTACCCTCTCATACGTTTTGAGGAACCCAGAGTGCCCTACCGATGGAGAAGCATGGAGTTCATAGAAGAAAACCTATTGAATATCTGTGCTCTGGGGAAGCACCAGCCGACCCTTGTATCTCAGGGAAGCACCATCCCAAGTGTAATGTGGTACAACAGAAGCGTTGTTGGCCAAGCGTTGGATGATTTGAGATAATGAAGAGTCATTGACATAGCCTTGTTGAACAGATTGCAACCAATTTGGAACATGCATAGAAATAGTTGAAAAAGAACCTTGGTCATCAAATGTGCGAGAAAAAGCATCCGCCACAATATTGTCCTTACCTTTCTTGTAAGTGATCTCATAGTCATAACCCATGAGTTTGCTAACCCATTTCTATTGTGCTCGGGAGGATACACATTGTTCCAGGAAATATGTCAGACTCTAGTGATCAGTCTTGATGCAGAAATGATTCCCTAATAGGTATGGGTGCCACTTCTATATTGCATGCAAAATAGCCATCATTTCCTTCTCATATGTAGAGGTAGCTAATTTATTACCTGAAAGGGATTTGCTGGTGAATGCAATGGGGTGTTCATCTTGAAGGAGAACAACACCAAGTCCATTTCCACAAGCATCACTCTCAATAGTGAAGGGCTTGGAAAAATCAGGCATAGCTAGAACAGGTGTAGTACACATAGCTTGTTTCAGTTTGTCAAATGCACACTTAGTAGCATGTGTCCATGTAAGATCATCCCTTTTCAATAGAGTAGTTAATGGAGCTTCAATCTTCCTATAATCTTTGACAAACTTGCGGTAGTAGTGAGTCAACCCCAAAAAACCACGAAGGCTCTTGAGTGTGTGAGGACATGGCCGATTGTTCATGGCAGCGATTTTGGCACGATCCACACGAACCCCTTCTACTGAGATAATGTGCTCGAGATACTCGACTTCCTTCTGCCCAAAAACACATTTAGACTGTTTGGCATGGAGATGATGGTCAGAGAAAAGTTTCATTACAAGATCCAGATGTTGGAGATGTTCATCCACATTTTACTATAAATGAGGATATCATCAAAGAATACCAGAATTAATTTATGCAAGTAGGGCCGGAATATTTTATTCATCAAGGCCTGGAATGTGGAAGGAGCATTAGTGAGGCCAAAGGGAATGACCAAAAACTCATAGTGGCCATCATGTGTGTGGAAAGCTATTTTAGGGATATCATCCTCATGAACCTGAATTTGATGATACCCAAAACGAAGATCCAACTTGGAGAAAAATTGAGCACCATGAAGCTCATCAAAAATAGGAATTGGAAAATTATCCTTGATAGTGAGGTGATTAAGTGCTCGGAAGTCAATGCAAAGGCGCCATGACCCATCTTTTTTGCGGACAAGAAGAACTTTTGAAGAAAAGGAACTAGTGCTTGGGCAAATAATACCTTGCTTCAGTAAGTCCCGAAGGAGCATTTCAATCTCTGTTTTTTGGTGAAATGGGTAGCGATAGGGCATGATGTTGGGAGGAACGCTTCCAAGAATGAGATGAATACGATGGTCCTCTAGCATTGAAGGTGGAAATCCCACTGGTTCAACAAAGACACTTGTATATCGATCCATAATTTGTTGTAGATCCAAAGGAGCAGTGCAGACCGCTGATGGTTGCATTTGAATGGAATGGATTTGAGCAATGACATCATGTGAATTCTTCTTAAGGAGTTTTTCTATGCGATGTGAACTGATGATGTTGAGAGACCCTAGTTGTAAGCCCGTTAATGTGTGTTTTTGTCCATTGGGGGAAAACTGCATCCAAAGTTCAACAAAATCCCATAAGATGGGGCCAAGTGTGTGTAGCCATTGAGCACCCAAAACCACATCACATCTGCCTAAGGTCAAGGAAAACATGTCAAAGCATAGGTTATAATCCCCCATAGAGATACGCACATTACGACACTTACCTTTGCAAGGTAAGGTGCCCCCATTAGAAACCATGAATTCAAAGTTGGAGCAAGGATAGATAAAACAATCAGCCTGTTTGGCGATCCGAGGGTCAATGAAATTATGAGTGCTACCAGAATCAATGAGTATTGTAAGAGGAAGCTTCTTGAAGTAACCCCTGACTTGCATGGTTTGGGGGGTGGTAATTCCAGCTATAGCATGGAGAGATGTCTCTGGATGGTCATCCTGAGACGGAGGGTTAATAGGCGGCTCCAGAATGTTGACCTGAGCATCCATTGTATCTGGAGATTCTTCACCAATTTCAGAGGTAGGTGGAGAATCCATATCCAAGAGATAGAGATTTTTCTGAACACATCTATGTCCCCTAGTGAATTTCTCATCACAATGATAACAAAGCCATTTTTCTCTGCGTGCCTGCATCTCAGTTTCAGACAAATGCTTGATAGGAGTTGGTCGAGGGGCTGGCGGGATGGGAGGTCATTGAGAACCCATATTTCATAAGGGAACAAAAGTGGGTTTGGAGCGCTATTGGGCTGCAATCTTGTCTTCTGCCAACTTAGCCAATCCCAAGGATTACATCATTGTGTTGGGACAGAACATTTTGACCTCAGAGCAGATTGCATCCTTTAGACCTTTGATAAAACAACTCCAATAGAAGTCATAAGGCAATTCTTCAGTGTGGTTGGATAGTTTCTCAAATTCAGTTTGGTAATCTCTCACAGTGCCAATTTGGCAAAGTTTAGTGAGGGCTCATGTGAAGTCATCAAAAGCACTGAGACCAAATCGTTGCAAAAGGAGTTGGCAAAAATCTGTCCATTTTGGCTCTTCATGAGCCTTGATGTACCAACGGTACCATTGAATAGATTTCTGTTCCAAATGAAAGGATGCAAGTGGAAATTTGTTGACATCAAAGTATTATGCAGACTGAAACACTGTTATGCACTATAGATCCATCCACTCGGATCAGTACCATTGAAGCGAGGAAAATCAAGCTTTGGACCACAAAAATTGTTGGAAGAAGAGAACCCATTGTCTGATGAAGACTTCGGCTGTCATTTGTTGTTCATGGTTGAATGCTCAAGATGGAGGCCGAGAAATTTTTCATCCAGATCCTGGATTTTGGCTTGGATGGTTGCAAGTGCTGCTTCCATGGTTTTTGCTCCTGCGCGGGTGACAGCCATAACCAGGAAATTTTTTTTTTTGGTTGAGTGGGTAGAAAAACAAAAACGGAAATTGTTTCAGTAAAGGAAAATCTAGATTTGGGAAAAAATCTGAAGGGTAATTTGGGTTTGACTAGGTTTTGGACATTGTCGAATGGACAAGGAAGAAGAAAAGGAGGATTTCAGAAGTGGCTTGAAAGAATGGGAAAATTTGGCAAAGAGGGACAAAGAAGCAAAATTAGGAAAGGAACTGTGTGGTAAAATTTGAAGGTGATAGGGTGAAATATGAAGAAGTTTTTGCAAACCCTAAAAATAGACAAATGTGGGATTTCGGGCTTTGGGAAGTGGAATTTGGGATAGGGTCCTCAACAATGAAATATGCAAAATGGGATTACAGGGATTCGAGGGAAGTTTCAAGGGAAACAGAGTGAAAACAAGGAAGATATGGTGAAAAAACTAATTTTTTTTTCCAGAATGGAGCTGCTACGGCGCATAAGGGATAAAAAACAGATGGATTTGTAACGGCGCGGAAGGGATTGGCAACAGATGGATATAGAATGACGCTAAAGGGATCGGCAATAGATAGATTTGAAACAATGCAAAAGTGATCAGTAACAGTTCTGGACAGAGGAAATCTGCGATTTATCAGCTGAAAATAGATATGGACCCTGTATGCTTGGCTTCCTAATGGTTCAGGGGATTCACTCGGCCACCAATGTTGTTTGACGGATTGCGTATTGGGGCAGTACCCCTCACTCCACGGCTCAGGTAAACTGATAACTGCTTTTCCACAAACGACATCTCTTGGTTTACCTCATGGGTGGGAACTAGTCAATCAGGTAGGGGTCGTTTCCCTTTTCACTAGCAGGTCCTCGCAATGGGCCAGCTACTTCAGGGTTCTTGTGGTAATCCTCACAATGATTTTTAGGGCTTATGCCCAAGTAATTCCCACAATTAAGCGGATAGGTATTATTCCTAGATCCAATCCTGCAACAGATGCGAAAAAAACATTTTCTATAAATTTCACCCAACGAGCCCAAGAGAGTGCTCTGATACCAGATGTGAAGAACCTGCAACAATTAATTGATGAATACACGATATATCAGATCACATAATACTTTTATTGATCGCGGGCCACTTCGAGGGGGAAACCTCCTTTGAGCAAGATCAATACAAAATAACTTCACGGTTCCTTCATAGGCCTCAACACACACTTATATACTAAGTCTAGGCGCCAATACTATGGGTCAAAACCATGGGCCAATACAAACTATGGATCAACAATACTACGGGACAACTTACAAAGCATATGCGTCCAACAACAATATACTAAGAAAGTAAAGACATGGGTTCCTAACACCATAGTCAACTAAAGTCAACCATAATCAACCATATGGTTGACCATTGTTCATTATGGTTTCCCATGGCTCACCATGGTTGTTTAGTATTATTATTATTATTATTATTAGGGGGCACGCATGAAGATGTTCCCAAAATCAATTGTAATGGGAGTGCACGAGCGGAAAAAAATAGCGCACGTGTTCTTAAGACAACGTGCACACAAACGGTTTGGTAAAATCCCAAACCACCAAGTAGGCATCCACGTAGGTCTTAAGAGCGTGTGCGCACTATTAGCATGCGTGCGCTTTTCTATGTAGTAAAAATTGGGCCGAGGCCCATTTCTTACCCACCTTTCCTGATTTCACCGGCTCTACATTGTCAAAGAATGCCTCAAGAATGTGCACATGCACCAATCCCTCCACCAACATCTCCCAATAATCATCTAGGTAAATGTTCATGCTCTAATTACAATTGTTTTTTGTATTTTCAATGTTTTTAACAAAATATTTCAATGATTTAAAAAAATCCATAAAAATCAAGCAATATTGTAACAATTTTCTTTTTTTAATTGCAGTTAATCTCTACCTCATCACAATGTAAGACAACCAAGAGCCAAACCCCCAAACAAACAACCCATCCATAGAAAACCCTGAAGTAAACATTCACACCAAGGAGAACCCAAGCACAAAATCCTAAATAAACCAAAATTTACAACAATTAAGAAGCTTGGTTCAAGGAATTAGAATGACTAGGAAACCATCGGGACTCACTCTATCCACATCCCTCAATAGCATCATTGCCTCAGTTGGAAATACTCATGGTCAATTGACGAGCACAGCTGAGTGTAGGGCTTGGATGAGAGAATATTAATCCACTGGTCTCAATAGAGACCCAATCAAAGATTTGAACATCTCAAAACAAACTCTAGTTAGTTTTTTCATTGATCCCAGGACCAACCTACCCCCTGATCCACACAAAAGGAGCCTTTGCATGGATTGGTGCACTTATGAGCCATGGAGACAAAACTAGATGAGTTGATGCTTCATGGTTTCTAACAAACCTCCTTCCAACAATAGGGAGGTCCCACTCTATTTCCTTCGAAAAATATATGCAGAGTTTGTGTTGGGCCTACATTGAAACTACTTTGACATTAGTGAGTTTCATGGGGTTGGTCTTGGATCTTCCCAAGATCGACCCACCACCAGGAATAACTCATTGAGAGGGCCACCTACACCTAGGTGTATTCCCAATGACCCTTCATGCATGCCTCAGTTATTGGACCGCCTAGCTGATACTTCCACTGCCATATCACAATTTACTCATACTATATTACAACACAACACATTTTTGGCATTATCTAGGCATGATGGATTAAAGCAACATGGAGATCCATTAGGTGTAGGTCCTTCAGGCCCCATTGGTCATGGACCATCCAACACAGCTAGTGGGACAAAGGATCCTTTTGACACCCAGGGATTACGCCATCGTTGCACACATTGTGGCCATACCTTCCATGGCCCCACGGATGATCTAGCATGAGATACCTTTATGCATGAGGTTATTACATTATTTTTAAATGCTTGATTGCATATTTAAATGTACATTTTACATTTGTTAGATTAACATTGATTAGTGTATTGAATGTGGACTTGATGTTTTTGGCATGTATAGTTGTTTTGAGATGAAACAACTAAATCAATGTGGGAGGACATTACTACTGCCAGCCTTGATTCCGCCATGGCGGCAGCAGAAAGTATTGCACCACCTCACATACAAGTATAAAAATAGTGTATGGTTGTAGGATTTAAAAATTGAGTTAGATGCAAGTTTCATATTTTATACGAGAAATCAATATTAATGTTTTTGTGTTTCCACGGATGCATGTGGAGGAGATCGAGGACAGGTCTCCACCTATGCTGAGCAGATCACCTGCCATGTAGGTAAATTTTTTGAAGTTAATTATGTATTTGATATATCATGTGAAATTCATTGTGTTTCTACGATTAATTTACATGTTTTTTTATTCTAATTAAATGTCACTTTCATATGTTTATGTAGGTTCCATTGCTGACCATCTAATCACCATACGCACACATTTCTACATATATTCCACATAGTTATGTGTTTCCACAGTTCATGCCGAGTCAGGAGATTGGGAAGTCTGCTCATGTGATCGGCATTCTTGTATCCCCTAGAGGATGCTCCCACCCATTATATAGCCATTGAGGGTATATCGCCACACACACCCATCCACTCATGTGCAGCATTTGGCTACATATGTCCCATCCGCATCAACTCCATCTGTTTCAAATACATATAATCCCACCCATTTACCTACATCATCCCACATATCCCTACATACTTCATCCCCCGCTCCCCTTCCTACATCAACCCCCTCCCCCCTACCTACATAACCCCCCTCCCCCCTACCTACATCAGCCCCCTCCACCACCACCGCCTTAGAGCAAGCTGTGCAGCCCAGTGCTCCACTTCCTATCCCCGAAGGGAAATCGCCTGCATTTCCTTCGATATTCCCGGTGAGATTTATAACTTAATTAAAATCTTATAAATAATGAATGAATTTCATAAAACAAGTCATTTATGTATCATGTATTAATTATTTCTCTAATTGTGCAGGGAGGCATTGCTGAGAGATTGGGATCGAGGAGACGGACACCCCCATCACGACATGTTGTCTTGCCTCAGGTGAGTATTCAATATTTGAATGCTACTTGTATTTTTTAATTGTACAAATTTATAGAATTGAGGGAATATTGACATGTTGTTGTTTCCCTTTTATACCACACATAGACGTAGGGGGGGTAAATATTCCTCTAGCTCAAAGAGGAGGAAGATCGATTTTGGAGAAGAGCATCAGGGTGTTGATGGTGTCCAGGGTGATTGAGACACCCTCTATGTACATTATCCACGATGTGGCATTTTTGTATTATGTATTAATTATTTTTTGAATTTTTGCAGGGAGGCATTGCTAAGAGATTGGGATCGAGGAGACGGACACCCCCATCACGACATGTTGTCTTGCCTCAAGTGAGTATTCAAGATTTGAATGCTACGTGTATTTTTTTAAGTGTACTAATTTATAGAATTGTGGGAATATTGACATGTTGTTTCCCTTTCAGACCACACCTAGACATAGGGGGGGTAAATCTTCCTCTAGCTCAAAGAGGAGAAAGATCAATTTTGAAGAATAGCGTCGGGGTGTCGATGGTGTCCAGGGTGATTGAGACACCCTCTATGTACATTATCCACGATGTGGCATTTTTGGAAGGAGATGTTTATTTTTGTATAGGCCATGAGCCACCCTTATCCCATTTTTGGGCATGAGCATCCACTATTGGGAACTATGCTCCAGTTTCTATAAAAATGTAATTTTGAACAAATTTCCAATACAAATTTACAGCTTTCATTTGGTGTATATGAAAAAGTGTTTATGGATTCTTACTTACATGGGTGCATTTGATGTTATATGTCATGACTTTTACTTAGTTGATGGTGAATGTGATTGGTTCATGGTGAATGCAATTTTATATGTATTATTAAAAAAATGAGTTTGTTGGACCTTAATGGGTAATTATGTTTGCCAAAAAATGGAGATAAGAAACATATTGTAGATCCAACACAATTCAAGAAATTAGTTGGAAGTTTGATGTACCTAATAACAATTAGGCCATATATGTTTGTTGTGAGTTTAATATCAAGGTTTACGGAGTCTCCAAGAAGTACTCATTGCCAAGTTGGTAAAAGAATTTTAAGATACATTGCAAGTACATCATATCATTGAATTTGTATTCCATAATTGAATGGTTTCACATATAGAGATAATTTACATGCAGTGTTGACGATAGGAAAAGAACATGAGGTATTATGATTATAATTTTGGTACGGGTACTTTGTCATGGGCACCAAAGAAGCACCCCATCATTACAATTTGGTCACCTGAGGCAGAATATGAGTGTGCAACATTAATAGCTTGTCAAATAGTTTGGATTAAAGGAGTTTTGTTCAACTTATTGCATGGGAAAGAAAATCCTACATTGATATTTGGTGATAATAATTCAGTATTTCTCTTTCAAAGAACCATGTATTTCACATGAAGAGCAAAAATATACAACACTCAATATCATTTCATGAAAAAATTAGTTTTAATAATGGTGAAATCTATTCAAAATTATGTAAATTGTAAATAAAAAAATCAATTAATTGACATATTCATAATTCATAGGAAAGAGATATTATTGAACTCCATAGAAAAAATTTAAGAGTGAACTTTAGAAGTGGAGAGACAGTGCAATTATTCCACAAGGGGGTCAACTTTGGAAATGACTTGATCGTGAACCCATGGCCAATGTTCACATTTCAAACCTACCCAAACAAACTTGTAGCATCTCACGAAACTCAATTCTGCTTCCCCAATAAAATCCTATGCCCTCGGGATCAATTCAACATGTGTCCTTGAAAGCCTCAAGGAGGTGAGTTTAAAGTGTCAATAGAACTGTGACCGTGGATCGGATAAAAAAAACATCAACACCATTGGAATCAGGAAGCCAAAATAATGCTAGGGGTGCCTCTCTCCCTTGGGTCCATGGCCCAGATCCCCTCCATTTCAACGATTTTGTAATCTAGGGTTTCTCTTAGTCAGAGACAATGCAATTCTTACTCAATGAGGTCAAATTTGGAAATGAATCAATCGTGAACCTATGGCCAATTTTCACACGTCAAGCATGCCCAAACACACTTGCAGCATCTCATGGAACTCAATTTTGCTGCATGGATCAAATCCTATGACCTCGGCACCAATTCAACATGTGTCCCTAAAAGCCTCCAGGAGGCGACTTTCAAGTGGCCATAGAACGGTGACCGTGGCTCAGATCAACAAATCATTGACACCATTGGAATTAGGATTATAGAATAATGCTAGGGGTGCCTCTCTCCCCTGGGATCACATCCCAGAGCCCCTCCATTTTGGTGATTTTGTAATCTAGGGTTTCTCTCAGCGAGAGACAATGCAATTCTTGCACAAGGGGGTCAACTTTGGAAATAAATAGATCGTGAATCCGTGGCCAATGTTCACACGTCAAACATTCCCAAACACACTTGCAACATCTCACAGAACTCAATTTTGATGCCTTGATAAAATCCTATGCCTTCGAAACGAATTCAACATGTGTCCCTTAAAGCCTCCAGGAGGTGAGTTTCAAGTAGCCATACAACAGTGACCATGGATCGGATCGATGAACCATTAACACCATTGGAATCAAGACATCGAAATAATGCTAAGGGTTCCTCTCTCCCTTAGTTCCTTGGCCCAGAGCCCCTCCATTTCAACGATTTTGTAATCTAAGGTTTCTCAAAGTGAGAGAAAATGCAATTCTTTCTCAATGGGTTCAACTTTGGAAATGAATCGATCGTGAACCTATGGAAAACATTCACAGATAAAACATACCCAAGCACACTTGCATAATCTCATAGAACTCAATTTTGCTGCCTCGATCAAATCCTATGCCCTTGGGACCAATTCAATGTGTGTCCCTGAAATCCTCCATGAGATGAGTTTCAAGTGGCCATGGCTCATATCGATGAACCATAGACACGATTGGAATTAGGATGTTGGAATAATTCTAGGGGTGCCTCTCTCCCCTAGGTTCATATCCCAGAGACCCTCCATTTCAGCAATTTTGTAATCTAGGGTTTCTCTTAGTGAGAGACAATGCAATTCTTGCACAAGGGGGTAAAATTTGGAAATGAATCGATCGTGAACGCATGGCCAACTTTCACACGCCAAACATTCCCAAAAACACTTGCAACATCTCACAAAACTCAATTCTTCTTTGTAGATCAAATCCTATGTCCTCGGGACCAATTCAACATGTGTCCTTGAAAGCCTCAATGAGGCGAGTTTCAAGTGGCCATAGAATGGTGATCGTGGCTTGGATCGACAAACATTCGACATCATTGGAATCGAGATGCCAGAATAATTCTAGGAGTTCCTTTCTCCCTTAGGTCCATGGCCTAGAGCCCCTCCATTTCGGCGGTTTTGTAATCAATGGTTTCTCATAGTGAGAGACAATGCAATTCTTGCTCAATGGGGTAAAATTTGGAAATGCTTTTATCATGAACCCATGGCCAATGCTCTCACGTCAAACATTCCCAAACACACTTGAATTATCTCACGGAACTCAATTCTGTTGCCTGGATCAAATTCTATGCCCTTGGGACCAATTCAACATGTGTCCTTGAAGGCCTCTAGGAGGCAAGTTTCAAGTGGCCATATAACAGTGACCATGGATCGGATCGACAAACTGTTTACACCATTGGAATCGGGACTCCAGAATAATGCTAGGGGTTCCTCTCTCCCCTAGTTTCATAACCCAGAACCACTCCATTTTGGCGATTTTGGAATCTAGGGTTTCTCTCAGTGAGAGACAATGCAATTCTTGCACAAGGGGGTCAAATTTGGAAATGAATCAGCCATGAACCCATGTAAAAGGTTCACATGTCAAAATTTTCCAAACACACTTGTGTCAAATCACGGAACTCAATTTTGATGCCCCTATCAAATCCTATGCCCTTGGGACCAACTCAACTTGTGTCCCTGAAATCCTCTAGGAGGTGAGTTTCAAATTCCCATATAACGGTTACCATGGCTCGTATAAACGAACCATCGACATTGTTAGAATCAGGACACGGGTATAATTCTAGGTTTTCCTCTCTCCTCTGGGTCCATGGCCCAGAGCCCCTCCATTTCAACAATTTTGGAATCTAGGGTTTTTCTCAATGAGAGACAATGCAATTCTTGCACAAGGGGGTCAACTTTGGAAATTAATCGATTGTGAACCTGTGGCCAATGCTAACACATAAAACATGCTCAAATAAACTTGCATCATCTCATGGAACTCAATTCTCCTTCCCGTATCAAATCCTATGCCCTCAGGACCAATTCAACATGTGTCCCTAAAAGCCTCTAGGAGGTGAGTTTCAAGTGGCCATAGAACGGTGACAATGGCTCGTATCGACGAATCGTCGACATTGTTGGAATCAGGATTCCAGAATAATTCTAGGGGTGCCTCTCTCCCCTGGGTCCACTGCCCAGAGTCCCTCCATTTCGATGATTTTGGAATCTAGGGTTTCTTTGAGTGAGAGACAATGAAATTCTTGCACAAGGGGTTCAACTTTGGATATGAATCGATCATGAACCCATGGAAAACGTTCACACATCAAAAATTCCCAAACACACTTGCATCATCTCACATAACTCAATTCTACTTCCTAGATCAAATCCTATGCCCTTGGGACCAATTCAACATGTGTCCCTGAAAGCCTCTAGGAGGAAAGTTTCAAGTGGCCATAAAACAGTGACCTTGGATCGGATCAATGAACCGTCGACACCATTGGAATTAGGATGTTGGAATAATTTGAGGGGTTCCTCTCTCCCTGGGGTTCATGGTCCAGAGCCCCTCCATTTCATAAATTTTGGAATCTAGGGTTTCTTTCGGTGAGAGACAATGAAATTCTTGCATAAGGGGGTCAAATTTGGAAATGAATTGATCATGAACACGTGGTCAACATTCACACATCAAACATACTCATGCACACTTAACAAATCTCATGGAACTCAATTATGTTTCCCGGATCAAATCCTATGCCTTGGGGACCAATTCAACATGTGACCCTGAAAGCCTCCAGGTGGCGAGTTTCAAGTGGACATAGAATGATTACTGTGGTTTGGATTGACAAATCGTTGACACTGTTGGAATCAATATTCCATAATAACTATAGGGGTGCCTCTCTCCCTTGGGTCCATGACCCAGATCCCCTTTCGGCAATTTTAGAATCTAGGGTTTCTCTCAATGAGAGACAATGCAATTCTTGCACAAGGAGGTCAACTTTGGAAATGAATAGATCGTGAACCCATGGCCAAATTTAAATTGTAAAACATTCCCAAACACACTTGTATCATCTCACGAAACTCAATTCTACTTCCTGGATCAAATCCTATACCCTCGGGACCAATTCAACATGTGTCCTTGAAAAACTCCAGGAAGTGAGTTTCAAGTGGTCGTAGATGGATGAACATGGCTCCGATCGATTAACCGTCGACACTATTGGAATCATGACATCAGAATAATTCTAGGGGTCCCTCTCTCCCCTAGTTTCACAGCCCAGATCCCCTCCATTTCAGTGATTTTGGAATCTAGGGTTTCTCTAAGTAAGAGACAATGCAATTCTTGCACAAGGGGGTCAACTTTGGAAATGAATCGATCATGAACATGTGGCCAATGTTCACATTTCAAACATTCCCAAACAAAATTGCAGAATCTCTCGAAACTCAATTCTGCTGCCTGGATCAAATCCTATGCCCTCGGGAACAATTCAACATGTGTCCCTAAAAACCTCCAGGAGGCGAGTTGCAACTGGCCATAGAAGAATGCCTGTGACTATAATTGATTAACCCTTGTATCTGTTGGAATCAGGACATTGGAATAAATATAGTTGTGCCTCTCTACCATGGATCCATGGCCCAGAGCCCCTCCATTTCAATGATTTTGGAATCTAGGGTTTCTCTTAGTGAGAGACAATACAATTCTTGCACAAGGTAATAAACTTTGGAAATGACTCGATAATGAACCCATGGCCAATGTTCACACGTAAAACCTTCCCAAACACACTTGCAACATCTCACAGAAATCAATTCTACTACTTGGATCAAATCCTATGCCCTCGGGACCAATTCAACATGTGTCCCTGAAAGCCTCCAGGAGGCGAGTTGCAACTGGCCATAGAACGATGACCGTTGTGCCAATCAATGAATTGTCGAATCCATTGGAATCAGGATGTTGGGATAATGCTAGGTGTGCCTATATCCCATGGGTCCATGGCCTAGATCCCCTCCATTTTGACAATTTTGGAATTTAGGGTTTCTTTCATTGAAAGACATTAAAAGAAACAATGTGGGAAGTTTATTGAATATAAGATTTTTTTATATCAAGTAGGGAATTTTTTGTCAATTTTTTCATATAAAAGAAAAAGAAAGTGGTGGCAACAAACATGGAATCATATGTATGTAATGGATGAGAGATAACTTCCTACCCATTGAGTATAAGGTTATGTTAGAGATGAAATACTACCTTCTATTTTTTTTGGTAAGGTTATGTTGTATTTTTTCACAGTTATGGAATATTATTGTTAGAAATTATGACACATTCATTATGAGAAGTACACATGCTATTAAATAAAGGACGTAATAATTTATTAGGGGTTGAATACCAAACCCAATAACATGACACAAGTACACCACTAGAGAACTTAACTTCTAGCATCCAATTATAATTGTCCATCCATGTATTTCAATTCTCCAACCCTAGGTTTTATACTCTAGCATTACACAAGAGAAATCTCTCCAAGATCATATAAGATGTATCTCTTACCCTTATCTTCTCCACTAGTTATATCTTTGTGATCCCTAACATCTAAGTCCTAGGGTTTGCTAAGGCACCCTATAATCTCAAGGATAGGTAGGAAGTCCTATTTGGATTCAACAATAATCTTATTTCATTCGAGCTCTCGCCACTAGAATGATTATCTTTCTTAGGGTTTGCAAACCCTAGCCATGTTACATCACACAAGTACATGGAAAAACAATTGTATTGCTATAATCCAAAATCATGTTAGTTAGGTGTCAGCTCCACTATGCATGTCTCCTACTAGACCAATGGACAAGTAATGTTAGAACAAGATGCCCTACTTTGAACCTAATTTGTCAATTTCTCAAAATTACTTGGAATTTCCCTTCGTGAGTCATTTTACTTGGGGTTCCCAAATATCTCACATACTTTTACGATTGAGAAAGTTTAGCAACAATTTGAATTAGGGTCTTTTTTCTTTAACTTTTGATGAGTCCCCAATTAGGTACTCTATAAGCCTTTTTATGCCACACAAGCACAATAATGAATAAGGAAAATGCCTCTTTTTGTGGGGTATAATGCATCTGTTTTGATTATTTAATAGAGTTGTTTAGAGGTTATTCTTTTATGCTTAAAAGTGTTTTCTATGAGCTAATTATATGGAAATAAGTGTGTATGAGTAGGCGTAGGTAATCTAAGAGACAACAAGCAATTCCAGCTTGAGGACTGAAAGACCATAAGTGGCTCAGCACCCCTTTTTCCTGATTTGTAGAAGGAAACTCCTGTTCAGCAGGATCGAAATTTAAAGCATAGAGTTAGGTTATGTTTCAATATATATATATATATATATATATGGACCTCTTGAGTAGCAAGGGGTTCCTATTGTCATTTTTGTAGAACTTATATTCAGCATATGTTATTCAAGAAAGTTATGTTTTAAGACTTTTCTGAACATGAAGTTACGATTTTAATGGAAGAAGTGATGTTATTTCAAGCTTTGCATTTATAAGTCTTTTTCTACTCCTAAAATACGGGTTGGAGAGGGCCCCTCCAACACATAGGTCAGGAGCCTCATTTTTACTTCAGGTATTTCTCATATGTTCTGATTAATTGATTTAATCATCATTGTATATGAAGTACTTGACAATGGTTTGAATGACATAGTTTTATTTCAGTTCAGCGATCATTTCAGTTCAACACTTTTTATCTGTAGTTCGACAATATTGATTTTGTAGTTCCATAACACGCCTTCCGTAGTCCTATACATGCATTCCATGCAAACGTATTTACCTCTATTTTCCAGCGTATTATATTAATTTTAGACAATGGTTCAGATCTGCAATTCCATGCATATTTCCTTTATTTGAGTTCAGTTATATAGGATTTAATTGTTTTAAGTTCTTTTGATTTGAATAGGGTAAATGATTATCACTTTCAGTATCGGATTCGAGTAGATAAAGTTTGATTAATTTTCAGTACTCCGTTTCTAGTTAAATTTCCAGCTTTCAGTATCTTATTTCTAGATCAAGTTTCCCAAGCTTTCAACATTTTATTTCTTAGATTAGATTTACAATTTTCTAGCATTTAATTCCTAGCATAAAGATCTATTAGTTTCAACATTTCTAGTTCATAAGTTTAAAATATTTTTATACCATTTCATTCTTTTTTTAAGGACAGATCACTTCCATTTCCTTTTGAGAAACCTTTAAGATACATCCCAACACCCTAAATGACGAAGACTATCCTATAGAGAACACACAGTGATTAGCACCTCTTAAGTTTGTATGCTCTTTGGTCAATAATTAAAGTATGCTCCTGGCTTAACTACCCTAATTAGGTGTCCATTCCTGGAGATCGCCACTTTTTGGTGTCGTTGTCAGGGAGGTGCTTAATCCATAGGAGACATCTTTGAAAAAAACAAAAACAACCAGAAACATAAAATTTTTACCATGAATGCCTAGACGACAGAGAGATAGATTTGGATGCTTTTTGCCTAACTTCCTTATGAGTAACAATAGTTCTGATAATTCCCAATTTGAGTTCCTTCACTTTGAAGATGAGCCTAATTCTAGCAACGATCCAAACCAAGATAACTTCTTTGATAGCTCTATCTCCAACACTACTATGGCAGAAGAATATGAGGAACCTAGAGAACTGTTCACTTTTCCATTAGTGTACCTCTTGGAGATGACAGGATGAGGAATATCAACCCCAATAACTTGCCAAACTTCCATGGTTTGGCCTCAAAAGATCCTGACACATTTCTGTTTGAATTTGAGGTAGTTTGTATGTCATTTGGGTACACTACTGATGCACAGAAACTGAGACTCTTTCCTACTACATTGAAAGACCTATCACTTAGATGGTTCATGAGCCTAGAAGGAAACAACATTTTTACATGGGACCAAATGAAGCAATCCTTCTGATAAAAATACAGGGACTACTATAAGGAAAAGGATACAAGAGATGAAATCTTCAGAATGCAACAAGGAGAAAGAGAATCCCTAGAAGACTACGCACAACAATTTCAACTCAGCTACAAACGAGCTAGTCACTGCACCTTAGATCAAGAATCACTGAAAATTGTCCTTCTTAGAGGGATAAAAGAGGAAAATCTAGAAGTTTTGAACCTTATGGGAGATGTGGATATATTCCAGAAAACTTATGACCAAATCCTACAAATCTTCAAAAACTACTCTAGGTCCAGGAAAGGTAAAAGTGGGACAAGGGATTCACACCCATTTATTGGGGCATCAACATATTCAGGACCAAACCTTACAAAGTCTGATTTAGGGAACCTTATTGATGACTTGAAAACCGATATCCTTCAATCCCTAGCAATGCAACTTGATGCACTTCAAATAAAGAAGAAACAGGACGAAATAAACCAAGCATTGGCAGTGTTTTGTCCACACTGCATAAAGAAGCATGAGAAGGGGCAGTGCACACTAAACACCATAGAAATATGTGGCCTCTGCACTGAGGATCACTCCACTGATAAATTCCCTCTGTTTCGCTCATTCAAAGTTTCTATTCAATATCCCACAACTGAAGGTGCAATAGAAGAAAAAAAAATTCGTCAATCAAAGAAGAAATAATTTTGCTAGGCCTTACCAACCCAACAACCAAGCCTACTATAATCAGGTAAGTAACCAGCAAAATTGGAACTCAGTACCAGCCCCATGTCCATCTCAGCCAACTCCAAACCAGTGGTAGCAAAGCCAACCATATCCACAACCTTATTACCCACAATCTTACTCTCCATACCCCCACCTTTTGCTCAGCCAACCACGAATTATGGAAATCAATATCCTCATTCATCAAAATGGAGGGATTCATTGCAACAACCACTTATCCTGCTGCCCCCAAAGAACAAACCACCTCCCATACCTCCACCAATCCCTGCCCAGCTGATTCCAAACCCTAACAACAATAGACCAGGATGACAATAGACCTTAACACTGAAATCATGCAGTTCCCTACTTATGTAGTGGATACCCTGGAAATAAACGAAATTAATCTCAGGTTTGGGAAAACATTACAAACACAGAATAATCAAGGAGATGAAGCTCACGAACAAACAACAAAACCTGAAATTCAACATCCAGACGATCCAAGCCCTCGGGAAGAAGAAATTCGGCCACCCACACAAAATAGAAGTCCTCCATTCCCTGAAAAATTTATACAAAATACAAAAGAAGAAGAGGAAAATGCAATTCTGAACGAATTGAAGCACTTGACATCCAAATTCCAATTTGATAGGACATAAGATATGTGCCAATCTGTAACAAGTTTATTAAGGAAAATTTCTTAAAAAGACCTAGTAGAAGAAGACATGACCAACCAACTATAAACGTAGTAGGCCAGTTAGTAGATTTAATGCTAGGTGTCATTGTTAACCCCAAATACCTTGATCCAGGAAGCCCAGTAGTCAATGTGACCATCAACAACAGACATATTGCTAGCAACCTAATTTATTTAGGGGCTGCAATCAATGTGATGACCAAGGATACTATGATAGTCCTAGGACTCCAATCGATGGTCAGACCAACAACTAATGTACTACAACTAGCTGACACATCGACAATAAAACCTGAAGGAATCCTCGAAGACATCATTATCAATATAGAATCCTGGGAATACCCAGCTGACTTCATAGTCATCGAAGTGAAGAGTAAACTTAGTGGGTACCCAATAATACTAGGGAGACCCTGGCTGGAAATTGTAGATGCTTACATTGCGTGCAGATCGGGCAACATGACTATCACCAGTGGCTAAGCTAGGAAGAAAATCATGATTTATCCTCTAGCAAGGAAGTCTTCAGACCTAGAATATCAAAACTGGACATACGATTATAATGACACATCCAACCAAAACATACGACCTGTCCTTACCATTGAAGCCACCCTATCACTAAAATCCATCGACAAAGATAGTCATTTAGATAGGTTTATTCAGAATCCGTCTTCTAATCAGGATATGTTTGAAGAATTTCTTGGCACATGTCAACAAAAAGAAGAAAATATATCAACCCACAACTCTGACAGAATGTGGGTAGAGGTACTCACACTTGAACATCATCCAATTCAGATAAAAATAGTTGAGATAATGCCTGGAAGGACAGTTAATATTAACTCCAATTTGGAGCCAGGACAAGAACATCAATTATTGAAGGTACTGTCAGACAACAACAAATCCTTTGCATGGACATACACTGACATGAAGGGTATCCACCCATACATCTGCAAGCATTACATCTATATAAAGGAAGGTGTTGTTCCTATCAAACAACGACAGAGAAGAATGAACCCAACATTAAAAGACATAGTTAAGCAGGAATTACAAAAGTTGTTAGATGCAAGTTTCATATACCCAATCTCAGATAGTGAGTGGGTATCACCATTGGTTATAGTTCCTAAAAAAGGAGGGAAGTGGAGGATCCGTGTGGACTATAGAGAGCTCAATAAGGAAACCAAGAAAGATCACTTCCCTCTCCCATTTATCGACCAGCTACTCGATACATTGGATGGGAACAATTTTTTCTCATTCTTGGATGGGTTCAGTGGGTACAACCAAATCCTTATCCACTTAGCTGATCAGGACAAAAAAACATTCACATGCCCATGGGCCACTTATGCATATAGAGTGCTTCCCTTTGGGCTCTGTAATGCCTCAACAACGTTTCAAAGGGAAATCTTAAGCATCTTCTCTGATTTTATTAATGATCAAATGGAAGTTTACATGGATGACTTCACACCCTATGGCCAGAATTTCGACCAAGCATTAAAACATCTAGAATTGGTTTTGAAAAAATGCATCGAGATGAGCTTATCTCTGAGCAATCATAAATGCAGAATGCTCATGGAGGAAGGCATCGTGCTTGGACACCACATTTCAAAGAGAGGAATTGAAGTTGATCAAGCAAAAGTCACAGTCATCAGAACACTGCCATCACTTGTGAAATAGAGAGATGTGAGAAGTTTTCTTGGGAAAACAGGCTACTATAGAAGGTTTATCGAAAGTTACAACAAAATTGCAGCACCAATGTTTTCTCTTCTCACTAAAGATACAAAATTCATTTGGACAAAGCATTGTATGTTATCATTTGATAAACTCAAGGAAAATACAATCACATCTCCAGTACTCCAAGGACCGAATTGGGCACTTCCATTCCACATCCATTCTGATGCATCAGATAAGGCCATTGGATCAGTCCTTGGACAATAAAAAGAAAATAAGCCATATGCCATATATTATATCAGTAAAAATTTGGTAGGAGCAGAATTAAACTATACAATCACAGAGAAGGAGTTTTTTGGCTGTCATACATGCCATAAACAAATTCAGGCACTACATAACTGGATACCAAGCTTTTGTCCACATTGACCATTCAACAATCAGGTATCTTATGAATAAACCTAATACAAGTGCTCAAATCATTAGATGGCTACTCCTCCTGCAATATTTTGACATAACAATTCTGGATAAGCCAGGGAAACACAATGTAGTAGCTGATTTTCTGTCTAGACTCACTCATGGACAAGACAATGAATTGGTAAATGATAACTTCCCTGATGAGCACCTTTTTGCAATCTCAACAACAAGCCCATGGTTTGCTGACATAGAAAACTACTTGGTGTCTGGTAAATTTCCACAACATTACAGCCACAAAGAGAAGAACAGATTCATAAGGGAAAGTGCCACTTACACATGGATTGAAGGAATGATTTTAAAAAATGGACCAGACCAAGTATTGAGAAGATGCATCAAAGAAGATGAAGTTCATGAAATACTCCATGCCACTCATAATGAACCATGTGGAGGACATTATTCTACAAAGAGAACAACCTATAAAATATTGCAAACTAGATATTATTAGCCAACACTCCATAAGGACTCATATGAATACGTTTCACATTGTGATGATTGTCAACGAATGGGGAAGCCAACTCAAAAAGAAGAAATGCCTCTCCATCCAAAAATCTCTTTAGAAGCATTTGACAAATGGGGATTTGATTTCATTGGCCCAATCAACCCACAATCAAATCAAAAAAGATATATCCTAGCATCCTTACAAAGTGGGCAGAAGTAGCAGCACGTGCAGTAGCAAATGAAACAAATGTGGCAAATTTTTTTTACAGAGCAAATATTCCATAGATTTGGAGTCCCAAGAGAGTTGGTTTCTGATCAAGGCACCCAATTTACATCCAACCTCATAGAAGACCTACTTAGAAGGAACAATGTCAAACACAAAAAGTCCTCCTCCTACCACCCTCAAGATAATGGACAAGCTGAGGTGACAAATAGATAACTAGAAAGAATCTTGACAAAGACTGTACAACTCCACAAAAGAGATTGGGCAGACCAATTAAGTGAGGCAGTTTGGGCTTATAATACTACATGGAAGACAACAATAGGCTTCACCCCATATGAGCTAGTTTATGGAAAGAAAATAATGCTTCCCATTGAGTTTGAGATCAAAACATTTAGAATTGCAGCCAACTTAAACATGGAGATTTCATACATCCAACAAGAACGCATGCTACAATTAAATCAACTAGATGAGCAACGCCAACAAGCACTTAGCCACACTGAAATCATCCAACAACAAAGGAAGAAATGACATGACAAAAACATCAAGCATAAGAAATTCAAAGAAGGTGACTGGGCACTACTATGATTCCAGATTTCACACATTTAAAGGAAAAGTGACAACTAGATGGCTCGGACCCTACATCATTGAAAACATCTATGACAATGGAGCTATTAGAATTACAACAATAGATGAGGAAAAATTCCCCATGATTGTGAATGGACACAGACTCAAACTCTATAAGACACCAAAATCCATAGAGGAGTTCACTCAGACACTCTATTAGCAGAATCTAATGCTGATAGAGAGCCTAGAGCATCACTGAAAAAAAATTGAACAAACAAAACGAGAAAAAAATGAAAAAAAATGAAAAATGAAAAAAATAGAGAAAATGAAAAAAATAGAAAAAAATGAAAAAAGAGCAAAATGAAAAATGAAAAAAAAAACAAAAAAAGAGAGAAAGGACAATACAAAAATCCACTCAGGTTCTCACAAACAAAATTGATGGACTTGATCCATCCCTATGTAGAACCACACACCAATTTCAAAGCAGACATCAAAAGAACAACAAACAAAGATCAGCTTTCAGAATCTACAATCAAGTGAGCCAGAAAGAAAATTCAAGCGAGCCAACCAACATTTAGCATCAGACTAAAAAGTAGAAATCAAAAGAACAACCAACAAAGTTCATCTTTCAAAATCTACCAGCATGTGAGCCAAGAATCTAAATCAAGCGAGCTAGCAGTCAATTCAAGCGAGACAGAACAGCAGCAAAGCTACCACTACAGAAATCAAATCATTGTTCAGAGCATTAATACAAACACAATGCTAAACACAATGAAAAGTCATATCAACAAAAGATTGTACTAATAGTCACGCGAGCAGAGGCAACAATTTCAAGGGAGTTGGCAGCAAAAAGAAAAAAGGAGGCACTACTGACATGACCAAATTAACTACAGGCGCACCTAAACTCAACTATATAATTTCGCGCCCATACAATCAAGCACGAATCATACACTCAGGTACACTAAGCATGGAAGGTAATCACTTAACTCTTTATTTTATTTTCAAATCAAATCATCATCCGCCACAAAACGGTTATTTTCCAAAGCTGAGGATAACTTTTAAGTTAATTCGGCGGCATGGTTCAAAGTAACCTCATAGAATCATGATTACTTACCATTAGACATGTCAGTGAATGACAAGCCCCACATCTAGCTACCATATCCCCCAATGATCATAGCAGAAGTGCAATGTACAATGATGAAAAGAAACGTAGGGTGCAATATTGGAAAGGAATGTATAAGGCAGCAAGTACGATGCACGATGATCGTGATAAGTGCGTAAAAACAACTAAATAATGCAGCATAATCTACAAAAAAGATCCGGTTTTGCAATACAAGCTTTCCAGAATCTCTCCAGAAGCAAGAAAACCAAAAGTTCGTGTTGTCACTCAGCCAACAAGCTGACCTCAAACCTGTGATCAATCCCAGCCAGTTGAGGTAAGTCATCCACACTCAAATTTTTTGTTTTGTCGATTATAGTAGAAAAATTCAAGATGACAAAGGGGTTCAAAAAGAGTGAGTCGGAGGATCACAAGCCCATTTATGAAAACCCACGAGTTTTATTAATCCTCCGTAATGCGGGATGGATTCCCTTCATATCAGGACTGAGAGGGTCCAATACCGAGGTGGCTTTAGATTTCACAAGGCACTTGAAGCACATCAAAGATGAACAGTTTTTCACCCGGGTAAGGGGACTACGTATCAGACTGGATGAGGAGGCAATTGCGAAATACACAAGGCTTCCCATGGGTCTATGCCGCAAATAACTTCACGAGAAGATCTGGTATATACGATAAGCCATAAATATGGAGTAAAATAGATAATATATTAGATAATGGATGATTAATAATTTACAATGAGGCTCGCTTTTATAGGCTTAAGCGTGTATAGTGAATGGTTACACCCTTTCACTTAATAATTAATAACTTTAATTAACATACATATAATATTCATAGCATTGCCACTCTCTTAGAAAGGCTTTGTCCTCAAAGACTTATAATTTTGTCGCATTGTTCTTTGCGATGTCATGGCTGATGAAACATGTCGATACAAACTGCTAAGTGTAGAGCATAACTTTCGATACGTCGATGGATCAATCCATCCCAAATTGATTTGTTGTGGACTGATAGGATTCCCTACTGATGTGTCGTCAGGAGATTTGATCACATTAGTACCATTATATTTCGATATTTCCCACTTTTTCAAATATCGGTTCTTATGGTTGGGGTGTCGATAGGGAACTTTCACGATGTCACTTTCGTTTACGAATGTTGCCTTTAGAGCATTGATCTGAGTTGGAAGTTGTATTTTCGTCTCTTGAGGATTTAAGTTTTTGTTCTGTATCTTTTCCAACTTGTTTTCTAACTGCCTATTATCATTTTGAAACTTCTTAATCAATTCGACTTGCGATTTTCTGTCATCTTCAGATGTCTCAAGTTGTTCCTTAAGATCTTCATTATGACTTATGATACAACTATTTTCTTCCTGTTTGTCTAGAAGTTTCCCTTCAATGTCATCCATAGATTGTTCTATCTTCCGGCTATTTTTCAACTTCTTAATTTTTGTGACTAGTATCTTGTTATGATTTCTTAGTCTAAAAATTTCTTCAGCATTGTTAGATAATGCTTTATTACTCTTTGCAATCTCTGACTTATGTGTCTTTTTAGAGTCGTCATTTTGTTGTTGAAGAACTTTTATCTGTTGTCGACACTGGCCGACCTCTGATTCTTGACTTTCTAATTTATGTCGTAACTGCATTAGTTCTTCATCTTTGTCGCTAACAATTTTGTTCAAGCATATTATTTCTGCTTCGTAATTATTTATTTCCTTCTTTATATCTTGATTTTTCAATCTCTGATTGAAATCACTTTCATCTTTTAATTCCTTGATTTGCCCACACAATTTTTCTATGTGATTTTTCTGGTTGGACATTGTTTGTTCATTGAACCGTTCTTGTATCTTATATAGTTCAATCTTTACTTCTGATTGTGTATTAATGTCTCGTAATTATTCATTGTCTTTTCGATAGCGCTTTAACTTGGCTTCTAATTTCTCTATTTGTAATCGCAACCCAGCTTCCATGGCCTTGACTTCTTCGGTGATAGAAGGTCTTTCTTTGATTTCTTCAGCGATAGATAGTCTTCGAATTTTTCGATGATAGAGGGAGTTTTCTTTGACTTTTTCGATTTGGTCTTCGACTTCCTTTGACCAACGAGTCTTCCTTTGACTTGACTTTCCTTTGTCTTCTTTGATGTTGTTTTTTCTTGATTTTGTTCTTCTCTTATTAGGTTAAATAACCTTTTTTTCTTTTCTTTTTTTCCAAAAATAATTACTATTTTTAATAATAATTATTATTATTTCATATTATTATTATTAATAATATTTTTATAAACTATATGTATAGTTTAATATATAGTTTTTTTTTAATAATATTATGTATTATTAAATAATAATAAAATATTATTATTATTATTATTTCTTCTTGAAGGATAGGGTTTAAAATATCAAAATTTATATTATATATTATTATTATATAATATATTTTTACGAACTCATTTTTTTTTGTAGGGTTGAGGTGGAACGGGGAGGATGGCTTTGAGGAACAACGCTCCGGTCAATGGAAATGGAGAGGAGGGAGGCACGGTGGAGGTGGAGTGGTCAGGGCCGGCCGGAGGGAGGACTAGAGAGAGGGTGGCGAAGGAAGGCGGGAGACTGCATATGCCGCGGTTGGCCGGAGGCGTGGCCGGGGAGGAACAAGTGGTGAGGGGGTGGGAGTTGAGGCTTGCGTAGGGAGAACTGTGGAGGATGCAGGTTGGAGGGAACGCGAGGGTGGAGCTTATGGGCGCAGGTGGCGGCGTTGGCTAGCCGATGGTGTGGATGGAGGATAGGAAAGACGCAACATGATGGAGGAGGGTGCAACAGGATGGCGGAGGGCGCGGTAGACGTGGGCATGGGCACGTGAGGGCACAGCAGTAGGGTGAAGGGCGCAGCAGGATGGGGGGAACGACGAGGGAGTATGGTGGAGGGAGTATGGCACGGAAGAGAAGAGGAGATGGGGAGATGCGTGAGAGAGTGGGGAAGGATGGGGGTGGAGCAGCAGGCCGGCGAGTGCAGGTGGTGGATGGGAGGAGCGAGTAGATGTAGGTGGCTTTACTAATGTTAAGAGTTTGACCCAGCTTCAAAGGAAGCTAGGTTATTGACTGGATTGCAACTCACTTTCTTTACAGCTGTGATGCCTAGGCAGCCCTTGTCTGTAATCTTCTTCCTTGCAATTGAAATCTGAAAATGGCCAAAGGCCAAGACTAGTCAAAGACCAAGTGCACAGAGAAACTCTGAAATGGGTGGCCAAAGGCCGGATCAGGGAGGGCCGAGAGGCTCTGATACCAAATGCCGCAAATAACTTCACTAGAAGATCTGGTATATACGATAAGACATAAATATGGAGTAAAATAGATAATATATTAGATAATGGATGATTAATAATTTACAATGAAGCTCGCTTTTATAGGCTTGAGCGTGTATAGTGAAGGGTTACACCCTTTCACTTAATAATTAATAACTTTAATTAACATACATATAATATTCATAGCAGTCTACACTAGAGCAGAGACGACCGGGAAGCCAACCAAAGTGCAAAGGCAGCCTTCTTTGGATAGGGGGAAGTCTATGAAGAAGAAAAGAATGGAGTCAAAAGAATCACCATGCCAGCACCCTAGGACGAGACAACTTCTATCGTTCTAAAATATGTAACGTGCATAGGGAGGCTGAGATATGTCCCTATCTTCCAATTCCGAATTTTGGAGCTTTTGAGGCACATGATCCATATCACACCAAATAACAACATCAGCATTCCCTATTATCTTCTCCAGTCTCTAGGATAAATGAGTAGAAAGGTAGTTGAAGGAAAAGAAGATGCGCTAGCCCACCATGGGTTAATCAAATTGATAATTTGTGAAGAATTGATGTTACAGGCTCCAGAACTCTCATGGGAGGATTTTGTATTGGTCTCAACCAAATATGTATAGATAATAAGGGGTAAACCTAATATAGGCATACCCCTAGCTTCTGGGTCAAAAGAAAAATCCACTTATGCATCAGGGGCTAAGAGAAAGATTAACCTAGATAGTGACAATGAATTTATGCTCGATACCCTAATAAGAATTAAGCATTCAAAGGATGCCTGTTGCCAAAAGGAATCATGGGTTTCAACTAGCAGGAAAGGGGCAATTGGTCTCAGCCAAATATGTATAGAGAATGAGAGGTAAACCTAATATAGGCATACCCCTAGCTTCTGGGTCAAAAGAAAAATCCACTTATGCATCAGGGGCTAAGAGAAAGATTGACCTGGATAGTGACAATGAATTTATGGTCGATACCCTGATAAGAATTAAGCATTCAAAGGATGCCTCCTGCCAAAAAGAATCAGAGGTTTCCACCAGCAGGAAAGGGGCAAAACGACAAAGTAAGAGGATCACATAGCAACCCAAAAATGAACAGGCAAAGAAGGTAGAAAAAGAGCCCAGTCCCATAATTCAAAATTTATCTAATGATGACGAGTGGGTAGACCAAGACGACCCAACTACACCAGAAGAACAGGATGCTTACCAATGGAACTCTGTTGATCAAAATGTAAACCCTAGAGTCACTGACTAGCTAGCTGAGGCACTGACAGAACTAGCAAAAGTCGGGGAGGAGTTGGAAGCATTAAAAATTGAAGCAAGGATCTAGAGAATCTAGCCAGCCTCACCAGCAACCCCACGGTTTACACATGAGAACACCCAGATTTTGAAAATGCATCACGCGGGAGAGTTAAAGCTGGTAGAAAAACAAAATTTGGCACTGAAGGAGAAATTGGGCCAAGCTCAGGAAGAGTTCGCTCAGAAAGACCAGAGAATTCAGCAGTTATAGGATACATTGACGACCACCGCTAGGATCTGTGATGGTATATTGGGACTTAGGCCACCATCTAGAATCTATACGATCTACCTAAAGGAGAAGTGGGGAAAATTTCAGAAATAGAGGCGAAAGCAAGGCCTGCCTCTAGAGTTAAACACTCAAAACGAGTTTGTTGACACTTCTCTGAGATGCACAGAGTTGGAGAAGGATCAATTGTGTGAGTTTTTCTTGCACAACTTCATGGTACCGAGCTCACCCAATTGGTCACATAATCCCTAAGTAGGAAACTTCCACTAAGAGCACTTTGCTCCTGGATGAACCACGAGGTCGAGAGATCACAGGATGCTCATCTCTACCTTGATGAAGAGTGGGAAAACCCATTATGGATCAGGGGTGAGGAAACTCATCCTGAAAGAGTAATCCAGGACCACAGGACTATCACCACAGATGAAGAATTGGTTCCTATCCTTCTTGGAAAACAACAGGAGGCAGTGACACACATCGATCTAACCCTTCAATGCACATATAAGGAAGTTCAGGAAGCCATCGGTGAGAGATGGGAAAGAATCGCATAAGATTTGAAGAAGAGGGAGCCTCAATCCCCCTTCAGACTAGAGACTGCTCTCACCAAGGATAAGTTATACAGGGAATCGTTAATAAAGCATCAGCTCATATGGATCAGCATGAAACTGAGCCCACCATTCTTTCTTCCCTTGATTATCAGTGAACAGGTCAATGAAGAAAAAGAGAAAATAGCATGGACCAAAGATGACCAGACCTTGGGCTATCATAGGCAGGAAGGGACCCCTAGGGTCGTTGCCTGGGATATCAAAGAAGCTCTTCAAGAACATGATATGTCACCCAGGGATGGGTAACTCCTTCAGTCTGGGGGAGATGATGAGTCCCATATTAGGTACTCTATAAGCCTTTTTATGCCACACAAGCACAATAATGGATAAGGAAAATGCCTCTGTTTGTGTGGTATAATGCATTTGTTTTGATTATTTAATAAAGTAGTTTAGAGGTTATTATTTTATGATTAAAAGAGTTTTCTATGAGCTAATTATATGGAAATAAGTGTGTATGAGCAGGCGCGGGTAATCTAAGAGACAACAAGCAATTCCAGCTTGAGGACTGAAAGACTATAAGTGGATCAGCACCCCTTTTTCTTGATTTGTATAAGGAAACTCCTGTTCAACATGATCGACATTTAAAGCATAGAGTTAGGTTATGTTTCAAAATAGTGAGTAGTAAGGGGTTCCTGTTGGCATTTTTGTAGAACTTATATTCAACATATGTTATTCGAGATAGTTCTATTTTAAGACTTTTCTGAACATGAAGTTACGATTTTAATGGAAGAAGCGATGTTATTTCAAGCTTTGCATTTATAAGTGGTGAGCTCTTAGAATGGATGCCTAATGAGGGCAGCTAGACTAGGAGCCTACTTTAATTATCAACCCAGGCGACGTACAAACTTCAGAGGTGTTGGAACTATATGTGCTCTTATAGGATAATCTTTGTCGTGGTTGGGTGTTGGTCTCAATGTCTGAAGGGTTGCCTAAAAGAAATCGAATAAGCTGGGAAAGGATTTCCTAATCTATGGATGAAAAATACCTATGCTAAGAAGTTCAAATACTGAAAACAGTAAATCTATGTTAAGGAATTCAAATGCTGAAAACAGTAAATCTATGTTAATGAATTTAAATGCTGAAAATAGTAAATATGTCTCTAAGAATTGACTTGTTGAAAAAAGTGAATTTATACTATGAAATTGAATGCTGAAAACGTAGCAGATCTATTCTAAAATAATGAAAGCTGGATCTTTAATCTAAGAAGCAATTACTGTAAATCGAATGCATAAAACTAGAAGTTTGGTCCAACCTATTCAATTGACAAAACCAAGTTTAGAATACCATTATCTAATGCTATGAATTAATCAAAACTTTAAGAAGTGAATATCATTAATTAACCACGGTATTGAAAGTAAGTAATCTTCATGAGCAACTGTAATAATGAAAGAGTGCATAAGCTTTAAGATCTGGATCATTGTTTCAAAAGTAATGCGAGCACATAGGGAAATAGATGCTTAAAATATGCCTTGGAAGAATGCTCCTACAAGACTACTGAAACAGCGTCACCGAACTACATAATGCGTTATAACCAACTATGGAATCATAATGGTCGTTTTACTACAGAAATCAAATCATACTATTTAACACCATTTAAATGCTTTCATATGAAATATAGATTTAGTCAATGTAAAGCACATAATGAAAAATACCTGAACAGTAAGATCTCCTTACTTATGTGTTGGAGGGGCCCTCTCCAACCCGTACTCAGGAGTGAAGAAAACTTATATACGCCGAATTGAAAGCAACATCAAATATTTATTGAAAATAGTAACTTCATGGTTTGATAAAGGTCTGTAACTCAAATGATCTCAACAAATATAAAAACGTAAAACAATGGTTCTCAAAAATGGCAATAGGCCCCCCTCACTAACCGAGAGGCCTCTATATATATGCCTCTAATGCTTAACCTAACTATATGTCTAATTGTCGATTCTGTTTGAATAGGATTTCTCTCTAGAAATCAGGGAAAAAGTCGCTGAGCTTTGTAGGATCTTTCATTCCTTCGCTTGATTTGCGTGTTTGTCCCTTAGTGTACCTGGACTTGCTCAATCATACTCAATTTTCATATAATTAGTTTATTGAACACGCATTCAAACATACAAGGATGATCTTTAAAACAACTTCATTAAATAATCAAGGTAAATCATTTCTCCCCCAAAACAAGTGTATTTCTTCACTCTTTCTTGTGCTTTACTGTGGGGAAAAAGGCTATCAGATACCTGTAACTTGTACTCATCATTCTCCCCCATACTTGAAGGATTCACCCATCATTGGGTGACATATTCAGCTCTTCGACGACTTCTCTGATGTCCCATGCTACCACCTTGGGGGTCCCTGCCTGCCTGTAGTAGCCCATGCTTTGATCCTCCTTGACCCATGCTCTCCTCTCTTCTTCCTCATTAATTTGTTCCTTAATAACAGGAGGAAGGAAAAATGGGGGATTTAGTCTCATTCCAATCCATCTGAGCTGACTCTTTATCAAGGATTCTCGGTACAGTTTAGCTTTAATGAGAGGAGCTTCCAGTCTGAGCGGGGAGTGAAGCTCCTTTCGTTTTAGATCATTTGCTACTCTGCGCCATCTTTCATTAATAGACTCATGAACCTCCTTGTGTGTGCTCTGGAGAGTAACATCAAAGTGTGCCACAGCCTCCTGCTGCTTCGCAAGGAGAATGGGGATCAGCTCCTCATCCTAGGTGAGGATCCAATGGTTGTAAATTATTCTTTTAGGGTGAGTCGCCTCTTCCCTGACCATTAATGGATTTTTTCATTTTGCTGCAACGTAAATTTGGTAATCCTAAGCTCGTTCAAGTTCGTGATTCATCCATGAACACAGTGCCCTCAAATGGAAATCACCCATGTAAGGGTTTGGTGACCAGTTGGGCGAGCTAGGAACTACAAAATTGTGCAAGAAAAATTCACTTAGCTGGTCCTTCTTCAACTCTATGGAGTTTAGAGATGCATCCATAAATTTTTTGGGGGATTTTATCTCTATCGGGAGTCCCTGTTTTAACCTTTGGAGCTAGAATTTGCCCCACTTTTCTTGTAGATAAACTACATAAATTGTTGGTGGCGTCCTAAGGTCCAGTAGTTTCTAATATATTTTAGTGGTAGTAGCCAAAACATCCCTCAATTGAACAATCTCCTGGTCTTTTTTGGCTAACTCCTCTTGTGCCTCAGCCAATTTCTCTTTTAGTGCTAAATTTTTCTACTCAGCCAGTTTTAGCTCCTCTACATGATGCATTTTCAGAATTTGTGTCTTTTCAGGTGAAAACAGGGGAGACGTTAGCTGGCTTCCTGATTCAATTCTCAATGTTTCCAGCTCCTTTCTAAGCTTTTCTAGTTCTTCCCATGCCTTAACGAGTTGGTTGACGACCCCAGGGTTTTCATTATGCTCAGGAAGGTTCCCCTGGAAGTTGTCTTGCTCTTCTTGTGCATTATGTTCTTCTTCTGCATCCTGTTCTTCTTGTTCATCCTTCTCTTCTTGTTCATCCAGCTCTTCTTCTGCATCCTTCTCTTCTTGTTCATCCTTGATATGCTTTAAATTTCTCGCAAACTTCAGAGCCACCCCTGTATTGTATCCTTTCAATCCTAAGATGAAAGGCATCCATTCCGCGTTGCGGATGATTGTTAATATTCACGGGTTCTGATAAATAGTGTTGTGTTCCTCTAGTTCGTTTTTCTTGAAACCTTTTGTCATCCTAAAATCCTTTACTATAACAATAAGCCAACACTTGGAGCGTAGCTATCTTACCTCAAATAGTTGAGGTTGATTACAGGTTCAAGGACTGGATTGCTGGTTGCATGACCACACTAACTTCCAGTTCCTTGCTTCTGGAGAGTTTTGAGAGGTTTCGTATATGCAAACCTGGCTTTTTCAGAGATTATGCAGCCTTACTTGACTGCCTTCTGCACTTATCCTCATCAATGTCTATTGTACTTGTTGCTTGATCGAGCCCTGCATTTCGTTTCATGATTGTACATTGCACTTCTGCTCCGATTATTTGGAAGTATGGTGGCTAGATGCGGGTTTATCATTTGTTGACATGACAAAGGTGGCTAATCATGATCTTGTGAGGTAGTTTGAACCTTACCACCGACTTAATTTAAAAGCTATCCTCAGCTTCGAAAATAACCGTTTTGCGGGATAATGATTTGACCTTAAAAATAAAACAAAGATGTTTAGAGATTACCTTGTTATGCTTTAGCGTACCTGAGTTCATGATTTTGCTCGATTTTAATGTGCATTGGATTTTGTAGTAGATTTGTCATTATCTGTAGTAAATTTTGGCATGTCAGTAGATACGTGCGCTTGCTTCTTTTTCCTTTGGTGCATTTTCAATTTGCTGTATTAGCTGCTTTTGAACTGCGTGCCATTTTTTTATTTGATTTTGTGATAATGCTTTTGCATTGGGTTGTTGATTATTCTTTGTGTTGTTGTAATCTAGGATGGCTCTCTTGAATAGATGGCAAGCTCGCGTGAAGATATTGCAGATGTGATTGAATATCTTGTTTGCTGGAAATGAATTCTGTAGTAGTTGATACCTTTTCTTTCTTCTTGATTATGTGGTTGGCTCACTTGGTTGCTGCAATGCTGATAATTTTTCGGCTCACTTTATTAGATTGCTGGCTCACTTGTATTCGATGGCAGGCTCGCTTGATTGAATTCTGTAGTGTGATATCTTTGCTGTTGACTTGAATATATGACTGGCTTGCTTGATTATTGATACCCGACTCTCTTGATTTGATTTGTTTGCAATGTGCATACTGGTTCTGCTTGGGGATGTATGATGCCCTGCAATGCTACCTGTGTTTATCTGATTGTATCATTTTTGTAGTTTGGTATTTGGCATTTTGCTCATCCCCCTTTCTCATGTTTTTTCTTATCATTTTATTTTTTTTTTGTTGTGTTTTTTCTCTCTTTTTTCTTTTCTTTTTCATTCCTTTTTTCATTTTGCTTCTTTGTTTTTGTTTTCAACAATTTTTCCTTTTCTCTTGTTTTTTTTCTATTTTTTTCTTATTTTTATGAACTGAATTTCAATGATTTTCCATGCTCTCTATCAACATCAGTTGTTGCTGGTAGAATACCTGTGTAAACTCCTCCTTTAACTATGGCTTCTTGTAAAGTTTGAGCCGATGTCCATTGACTATCATGGGGAACTCCTCTTCATCAATTGTAATGATCCATACAACTCCATTTTCATAGATCTTTTGAATTATGTAAGGTCCCAGCCATCTGGTTGTTAGCTTTCCCTTGACTGTGTGAAACCTGGAGTCATAGAGTAGTGCCCAGTCACCTTCCTTAAAATTTTTATCCTTTAGGTGTTTGTCATGCCACTTCTTCCTTTGTTGTT
Organism: Larix kaempferi; assembly: GCA_027924585.1. Taxonomy (NCBI): domain Eukaryota; kingdom Viridiplantae; phylum Streptophyta; class Pinopsida; order Pinales; family Pinaceae; genus Larix; species Larix kaempferi. The sequence goes on along the minus strand of BSBM01000742.1, from coordinate 21,330,238 downwards.
GGATGATTTCAGTATGGGCAAGTGCTTGTTGGCAATGCTCATCCAGTTGATTCAATTATAGCATGCATTCTTGTTGTATCTCTGATAGTTCCATATTTAACTCTACTGCAATTCTTAATGTCTTTATTTCAAATTCAATTGGCAGCATGCCTTTCTTTCCATATACTAGTTCATAAGGTGTGAATCCTGTTGTTGTCTTCCATGTGGCATTATAGGCCCAAACTGTCTCACTCAGTCTGTTAGCCCAATCTCTTTTGTGGAGTTAGACAGTCTTTGTCAAAATCCTCTTTAATTCTCTGTTGGTTACCTCAGCTTGAACATTATCTTAAGGGTGATAGGAGGAGACCTGTTTGTGCTTGACATTGTTTCTTTTAAGTAAGTCTTCTATTAAATTTGATGTAAATTGTGGGCCTTGATCAGAAACTAGTTCTCTTGGTACTCCAAACCTGTGAAATATCTGCTCAGTGAAGAATTTTTCCATGTTGGTTTCATTGGTTGCAGCAAGTGCTATACCTCAGTCCACTTTGTAAGGTAGTCAGTGCATACCAGGATGTAGCTTTTCTAATTAGATTGTGCGCTGATTGGACCAACGAAATCAAACCACCATTTTTTGAATTCCTCCAAGGAGATTTGTGGATGGAGTGGCATTTCTTCTTTTTGTGTAGGTTTCTCCATCCTGTGAAACATATTCATAAGCATATTTGTGGAGTGTTGGCCAATAGTACCCTGTTTGCAAAATTTTATAGGCTGTCCTCTTTGCAGCATAGTGTCCTCCACATGGTTCATTGTGAGTGGCATGCATTATGTCATGCAATTCATCTTCTCTAATGCATCTTCTGAGTATTTGATCTGGTCCTTGTTTGAAGAGCATGCCCTCTATCCATGTGTATGTGGCACTTTGCCTTATTGCTTTAGTCTTTTCTTTGTAACTGTAATGTTCTAGAAACTTCCCAGACACTAAATAGTTTTCTATGTCATCAAACCATGGGCTTCTTGTGGATATGGAAAAAGGTGCTCATCTGGAAAAATGTCATTGATCACTTCACTGTCTTGTCCATGTGTGAGCCTAGATAGGAAGTCAGCCGCCACATTGTGTTTTCCTAGCTTGTCTAAAATCGTGATGTCAAACTCTTGGAGGAGTAGCATCCATCTAATGACTTGAGCACTTATGTTGGGTTTTTTCATGAGATACCTTATGGATGAATGGTCTGTATGAACAAAAACTTGGTAGCCAGTGATATAGTGCCTGAATTTATTAATGGCATGTATGACAGCCAAAAAATCCTTCTCGGTGACAGTATAATTTAATTCTGCCCCTGCCAATTTTTTATTGATATAATATATTGCATATGGATTCTTCTCTTTTTCCTGTCCAAGGACAGACCCGATTTCCTTATCTGATGCATCTGAGTGGATGTGGAATGGAAGTGCCTAGTCTGGTCCTTGGAGTACTAGAGCTGTAATTGTTTTATCCTTAAGTTTATCAAATGCTGTCATGCAGTGGTTTGTCCATATGAACTCAGTGTCTTTTGTGAGAAGGGCAAACATTGGTGCATCAATCCTGCTATAATTTTCAATAAATCTCCTGTAGTACCCTGTTTGTCCAAGGAAACTTCTCACATCCCTTTGTTTGACAGGTGGTGGAAGAGTTCTAATTACTGAAACTTTTGCTTGATCAACCTCTATCCCCCTTTGTGATATATGGTGCCCTAGAACGATGCCTTCTTCCATTAACATTCTGCATTTTTCATTGCTCATACATAAGCTCATCTCAATACATTTTTTCAATACTAATTCAAGATGATTTAATGCCTGGTCAAAGTTTTGTCCATAGGGTATGAAGTAGTCCATGAAGACTTCGATTTGATCATTTATGAAATCAAAGAATATACTTAGTATGGCCCTTTGGAATGTTGTTGGGGCATTACATAACCCAAAGGGTAGTACTCTGTATGCATAAGTACCCCAGGGGCATGTAAACGTTGTCTTTTCTTGATCAGCTAGGTGTATTAAAATTTGGTTGTACCCACTGAAGCCATCCAAAAATGGGAAGTACTTGTTCCCAGCTAATGTGTCTAGCACTTGATCGATAAATGGGAGTGGAAAGTGATCTTTCTTGGTTGATTTATTTAGCTCTCTGTAGTCCACACAAATTCTCCATTTGCCTCCTTTTTTAGGTACTATAACCAGTGGTGAGACCCCTTCACTATCAGAGATGGGATATATGAACCCAACATATAATAACTTATGTAGTTCTACTTTGACAATGTCCTTTAATGTTGGGTTCAGCCTCCTTTGTGGTTGCCTGATAGGAATAGAAACTTCTTTGATGTAAATGTAATGTTTGCAGATATCAAAATGTATACCCTTCATGTCTGCATATGTCCATGCAAAACCTTTATTTTTTTTTGATAGTACCTTCATTAACCGCGTTTCTTGCTCCGGCTTCAGATTGGAATTAATGTTGACTGTCTTTCTAGGCATAATTCTATTGTCTTTGCTTTTTCTAATTGTCCTTCCAGAGATAGCACTTCTTCCCATATTTTATTTAAGTTATGGTTTGAACTTTCGCCTTCTTATTGCTAGCCTGTGTCAAAAAATATTTCAAGACCATCATTGTTAGAATATGAATTTTGTATAAACCTATCTATATGACCATCTTCATCTATGGCTTTTAATGATAGTGCAGCATCAATTGTTAGTACAGGTCATAGGTTTTGATTTGGTGTGTCGTGATAATCATCAGTCAAATTTTGGTAATCTAAGTCTGAAGATTTCCTTGCTAGTGGGTAAATCGTGATTTTCTTCCTAGCATGTCCATTGGTGATAGTCATGTTTCCTGATCTGCAACCTATGTGAGCATCTGCAGTTGCGAACCAAGGTCTGCCTAGTATGATTGGATAACCACTAAATTTAATTTTTACTTCGATGACTATGAAATTATCTGGGTATTCCCAAGATTCGATATTGATCATAATGTCTTCGAGCATCCCTTCGGGTTTCACAGTGGATGTGTCAGCTAGCTGGAGTACTGTAGTTGTTGGTCTGACCATTGATTGGAGTCCTAGGTATATCATGGTTTCCTTAGTCATCACATTGATAGCAGCTTCCAAATCGATTAAGCTTCTATTTATTTGTCTGTTACTGATGGTGACGTTTACTACAGGACTTCTAGGATCGAGATATTTAGCGTTAATAATAATACCCAGCATTAAATTAGCTAATTGTCCCACTACATTTATGGTTTGCGGGTCACGCTTCCTTCTCCCAGGTTTCTTCATACAATTTTCTCTAATAAATTTGTTATAGATAGGCACATCCCTTATGGCTTGCAAAATCGGAATTTGGATGCTTAAGTGCTTTAATTCGTTTAAAATCGCATTTTCTTCTTCCTCTTTTGTACTTCATACAAGTTTATCTGGAAATGGAGGGTTTTTGTTTCGCGTGAGTGGTTGAGTGTCTTCCTCATGAAGGTCTAGTTCATCTAGATGTTGAATATGGGGTTGTGTCGTTTGTTCGTGAGCCTCATGTTCTTGGATATGCTGTGTGTGTGCATTTTGCAATGCTTTCCCAGATCTGAGGTTTATTTCATTTATTTCCATGGTGTCTACTACATAGGTAGGGAATTGTGTGATTTCAACATTATAATTCTATTGTTGTTGTGCAGGTCTGTTATTATTAGGGTTTGGGATGGGTTGGGATGGAATTGTTGGGGGTTGGGGGGGTGGTTGAGTCTGTGGGGGGGCATAATAAGTGGCTGTTGTAATGGGGCTCTCCAATTTGATGGATGGGGGTATTGATTTGCATAATTCGTGGTTGATGGAGGAAAAGGTGGGGGGTATGGAGGGTAAGACAGTGGGTAATAAGATTGTTGATAGGTTGGTTGATAAGTTTGCTGATTTTGCTAATAAGTTTGTTGATTCTGCTACCATTAGTTTGGATTTGGCTGTGCTTGCCATGGAGTTGTTTCAGAGTTCCAATTTTGTTGGCCCTGATTATAGTAGGCTTGATTGCTAGGTTGGTATGGTCTAACAAAATTACTCTTCCTTTGATTTACAAAGCATAGTTGTTCTATTGCACCTTTTTTTGTGGGATCTTGAATAGCAGCCTTACATGAGGGTAAGAGGGGACATTTATCAGTGGAGTGATCGTCAGTGCAGAGACCACATATTTCTATGGTGTTTAATGTGCATTGCCCCTTCTCATGTTTCTTAGAATACTGCCAAGGCTTGGTTAATTTCATCCCACTTCTTTATTTGGAGTGCATCAAGTTGCATGGCCAAGGATTGTAGGATGCCAGTTTTCATGTCATCAAGGAGGTTCCCTAGATCAGATTTTGTAAGATTTGGTCCTGCAGATGATGATGGTCCTATGGATAGATGTGTATCTCTAGTCCCATTTTTGCTTTTTCTAGACCTAGAATGATTTTTTAAGATCTGTAGCATCTAGTCATAAGTTTTCTGGAATATGTCTCCATCTCCCAAGAGGTTTAAGATCTCAAAATTATCTTCTTTGATCCCTCTAAGAATGACAAGTTTCAGCGATTCAGGGTCTAGGGTGTAATGGTTAGCTCGTTTGTAGCTGAGGTGGACATGCTGGGCATAGTCTTCTAAGGATTCACGGTCTCCCTGTTGCATCCTAAATATTTCATCCCTTGTATTTTCTTTGCAGTAGTCCCTATATTTTTCTAGGAATGCTTGTTTCATTTGGTTCCAGCTGAAAATACAATTTCCTTCTAAACTCATGAACCACCTAAGTGATATCAGTGTGGAGGGAAAAAGCCTCAGTTTTTCAGCATCCGTAGTGTAATCAAAGGATCTGAAAACTACCTCAAACTCAAACAGGAATGTGTCAAGATCTTCTAAAGTCAACCCATGGAAGTTTGGCAGATTGTTAGGGTTGATATTCTTCATCCTGGCATCTCCAAGAGGTATGCTAATGGGAAAGGCGAACAACTCTCTAGGTTCCTCTTCTTCATCTGCCATGGTGGTGTTTGAGTTGGAACTAGCAAATAAGTTGTCTCTGTTTGGATCGTATGTGGAATCAGTTTCATTTTCAGAGTTTAGGAATTCAAACTGAGAGTGGTTAGAACTGTTGTTACCATTGTTGCACATGGGACGCCTAGGCAGAAACGTCCAAACCTATCCCTTTGCCGACGAGGCATTCATTGGTAAAATATTTATGTTGTTTTTTTTTATAGATATGTTACTTTTTCTTTTCTTTTTGTTTTTTTTTAAGATGTCTCCTAAACGATTTAGCACCTCCCCGGCAATGGCGCCAAAAAGTGGTGAGCTCTTAGAATGGATGCCTAATGAGGGAAGCTAGACTAGGAGCCTACTTTAATTATCAACCCGGAGAACATACAAACTTCAGAGGTGCTGGCACTATATGTGCTCTTATAGGATAGTCTTTTTCGTGGTTGGGTGTTGGTCTCAATGTCTGAAGGGTTTCCTAAAAGAAATCGAATAAGCTGGGAAAGGATTGCCTAATCTATGGATGAAAAATACCTATGCTAAGAAATTCAAATGCTGAAAACAGTAAAGCTATGTTAAGGAATTCAAATGCTAAAAACAGTAAATCTATGTTAAGGAATTTAAATGTTGAAAACAGTAAATATGTCTCTAAGAATTGACTTGCTGAAAACAGTGAATTTATACTATGAAATTGAATGCTGAAAACGTAGTAGATATATTCTAAATTAATGAAAGTTGGATCTTTAATCTAAGAAGCAATTACTGTAAATCGAATGCATAAAATTAGAAGTATGGTCTAACCTATTCAATTTCCAAAACCAAGTTCAGAATGCCATTATCTAATGCTATGAATTAATCAAAACTTTAAGAAGTGGATATCATTAATTAACCACGGTATTGAAAGTAAGTAATCTTCATGAGCAACTGTAATAATGAAAGAGTGCATAAGCTTTAAGATATGGATCACTGTTTCAAAATCAATGAGAGCACATAGGGAAATATATGCTTAAAATATGCCTTGGAAGAATGTTGCTATAGGACTACTGAAACAGCGTTACCGAACTACAGAATGCGTTATAACCAACTACGGAATCAGAATGGTCATTTTACTACAGAAATCAAATCATATTATTTAACGCCATTTAAATGATTTCATATGCTATATAGATTCAGTCAATGTTAAGCACATAATGAAAAATACCTGAACGGTAAGATCTCCTGACTTACATGTTGGAGGGGCCCTCTCCAACCCGTACTTAGGAGTGAAGAAAACTTATATACGCCGAATTGAAAGAAACATCAAATCTTTATTCAAAATAGTAATTTCATGGTTTGATAAAGGTCTGTAACTCAAATTATCTCAACAATATAAAAATGTAAAATGATGGTTCTCAAAAATGGCAACAGGCCCCCCTCGCTAACTGAGAGGCCTGTATATATATGTCTCTAATGCTTAACCTAACTATATGTCTAATTGTTTATTCTGTTTGAACAGGAGTTCTCTCTAGAAATCAGGGAAAAGGGCACTGAGCTTTGTATGATCTTTCATTCCTTCGCTTGATTTGCGTGTTTGTCCCTTAGTGTACCTGGACCTGCTCAATCATACTCGATTTTCATATAATTAGTTTATTGAACATACATTCAAACATACAAGGATAATATTTAAAACAACTTCATTAGATAATCAAAGTAAATCATTTCTCCCACAAAACAATTGTATTTCTTCACCCTTTCTTGTGCTTTACTGTGGGGAAAAAGGCTATCGGATACCTGTAACTTGGACTCATCAATAAGTCTTTTTCCACTCCTGAAATATGGGTTGGAGAGGGCCCATCCAACACGTAGGTCAAGAGCCTCATTTTTACTTCAAGTATTTCTCATATGTCCTGATTAATTGATTTAATCATCATCGTATATGAAGTACTTGACAATGGTTTGAATAACATAGTTTTATTTCAATTCAACACTTTTTATCTGTAGTTCGGAAATATTGATTCTGTAGTTCCATAACACGCCTTCCGTAGTCTTGTACATGCATTCCATGCATGCGTATTTACCTCTGTTTTCCAGCGCGTTATATTAATTTTAGACAATGGTTCGGATCTGCAATTCCATGCATATTTCCTTTATCCGAGTTCAGTTATATAGGAGTTAATTGTTTTAAGTTCTTTTGATTTGAATAGGGTAAATGATTATCACTTTCAGTATTGGATTTGAGTAGATAAATTTTGATTAATTTTCAGTACTTCGTTTCTAGTTAAATTTCCAGCTTTCAATATCTTATTTCTAGATCAAGTTTCCCAAGCTTTCAGCATTTTATTTCTTAGATTAGATTTATAGTTTTCTAGCATTTAATTCCTAGCATAAAGATCTATTAGTTCAGCATTTCTAGTTCGTAAGTTTACAATATTTTTATACCCTTTCATTCTTTATTTAAGGATAGATCACTTCCATTTCCTTTTGAGAATCCTTTAAGATACATCCCAACACCCTAAACGACGAAGACTATCCTATAGAGCACATACAGTGCTTAGCACCTCTTAAGTTTGTACGCTCCCTGGTCGATAATTAAAGTATGCTCTCGGCTTAACTACCCTAATTAGGTATCCATTCCTGGAGTCCACCAAGTTTGTCGAATATAACAAGGGTGGATAGAAGGAAAGTAGTGGTGATATTATTGACATAATGGTCTACCACTCTAGGTTTATAGAGTTTAGTCATTGGATCTTATTCTTGATTACCACACTAGATCACTAGAAGAGATAGATGTCTCGAGGGACTCATTAGGAGAGAAGGGAAAGTTTGAATATTGTGTTGCATATGGTTGAGAGAAATTCCTGGATGATTAATTGTTGGATGGGTGAGATATCCATTGAAATTAATTATGGTGGGTGTCTTCTTCTATTTGAATCTTTGTGGCTTGGGTTGGGTTGCTTGAAACTAGATCCACATAGGTGTTTGTATTGCATGTGAGTAGAGCCACATAGCATACATGAATGTTGGAGTTGAAAGTAGATTTTTTAGTCATATTTGAATCACTTGGAGGAGAACACTTGATTTTTTTTAACTATGTCTTTTAGACACCTCTTCAATTTTTATTTACTTAATAACTTTTTTCTTTGCATGAAATTTCAATTTTTTGAAAAAATGCTTCAAGCTTTGACTGAATATATGCAAATACACACTAATAGGGAGAGTTTACAAAAGAAAGTGGGCCATGTGGGTGACCAACACACAATAAAAATAGTTCTGCTAAAGTTAGTCGTCGAAGGCATACTTAGGGATTAATTCAAACAAGAACATGAACATGAAAGTGACTCAATCCCTTCAAGCATGAGCCTTCAAGGAAGGGAAATTTTTAGGGGAGAAATTTTGCCAATTGGCTATTTTTTGGGCCTTTTTTCAAAAAATAAATTTGCTATTTGGTCATTTTTAGTCTCTAATATTGCCTATATTTACATAAAATATGTTTTTTTATAATATTCACCAAAGTTTACAAGTTTCAATAGTAAATTGTATGTTTCATATTTAATATTCGCCTACCAATCTATAATTATGTTTTTTTCAATCCAAAATAATCGCCTAGAATACTATACTTAAGTATACTTTTATAATCCTTAAAAAATACCCTGCTTCAAGGGTGTTTGATGGTGGCAATGGGGATGATGAGGATGACGATGATGACAACGTGGGAATGAGGAGGGGGAAGGTGACATTTATGGTGGAAATGGGAATTGGGATTCCATTTGATGGCCATGATCGTGACAATGGGGATGATGAGGATGGTGATGGTGACAACATGAGCATGGGGAGGATGGTTTCAACATTGATGGTGGAAATGGGAATTTTTTCGATGAAGCACAATGATGAGTGGACAATGAACATGGTTTAAAACATGTAATGATTTAAATCATATAACGGTGTCAAGAATACATCAATATATGGTAATATGAAATTAAACACAACATAAACATTAAATAAAGAATCTAAGGTAACAAGATCTATATAGCATGAAATGAACTATCTAACATAACAAGAAATAAACAATATAACATGAATAACATTAGACATGCATGGATAAATAATTACATGACTAATCTATGTACATAGCATTAAATAGTTACCTCATTCAATTAAGCCATCTGGATCCTCTCTGTTTTTTATTGTCTCCAAGAATCTCTTATGGTCTGGGTGAGGTAGGTGGTAGAATAGCCTGTTCATGCTCTTTGTTGACATTGTTTGTAGTTTGATGTTTGTACCAATGATCACGTGTGTGTAGTGATACACCTATGAACTTGGTTTGTAATCCATGTACACATACCCATCGGTCGTTGGTGACTTTCCATCTATTGTAAGATATTCACCTTGAACAACCATCAATCCAGTCAGAAAGTCAATTCCCTAACTATAAATGGATGATATGAGGAGGGTTTTCTTCCCTTGGATGCATTGTGCCAACCAATAATTTGTGCACCATTCATTGTCTTTCGAGGCGACAACTACGTAGATGTGTCCTACAAAAATTCATTTCATGGTCAAATTAAAACATGTAGGGGTTTGATAACATCGTTAAATAATAATAAAAAGAAGGAGACCAAGATATGGTTGCATAAATATCTACATGGTTGTACAAGATCAAATATATGATCATAGTCGTTCGAGATAGAGGACTAGCCTTCCTCTAACTACAATATTTCAACAATTGCACGCGAGTCTACTACAACTGATACATGATCCCAATCATCAATTCACACTCATCCCACTCACAAAAGAAAGCAAGTTTCCATGTCCATATTTAAAATAAGGGGTTTTTTTAGCTTCGAACAGAATGGAATGCACAGGTCCCTTGTATAGTACTGCAACTATAAGAACGCGATCGATCTATATCAACCACTTGCCAGAAATTTCTCACCACATGTTCTCTACCTGTCGATGTCTGCCGCTCGAAGGATTGACCTGACATTTTTGCAGAGCACCATTGAACTATGGATTCTACATATCAGATATGAGGGTTCGTATCCTTCCTCATATCCTCATATCCTTCCTTCATAGAGTGGTTTTGATACATGCTCTAGTCCCATCATGCTTGCCCTTCCCGTTCCTGGTCTCAAAATAGTTCCATAAATGTGACACACCATACGTCTTGTGCAAAATACTCAACCGCTAGAATACACATGCATTTTTTAATTGTCTTGCACAACCATCTGACCATATCCAATGATAATACATTTGTATATCTCTCCCATTCAGTTGATCATAGAAAATCTGAAAGCAATATTGTACTTGATGTAGGTCATGGAACCTATGGTCATTGATGTGGAAGTTTGTCTCTTTCAATATTATCCTTTGGTCATTTCTACTCTATAGCGCGTGCATGTATGTAATAAGAAACATTATACTAACTTGGTATGAATGGTAGTATTGAATTTCAATCTCTTTCTATGGCTAAAGAGTGTAGTTATCAGATAAATCCACAATTGAAAATATGGTTCCAATGGGGAAACTATCCTTGCATCTTCTATATTGCTCATTCTGCCACCGCCCCACATGCACATGTTGAACATACTGCTTGGTTTTTTTGTAAAATTCATCCATGAAATCGATTATCCTTACCTGGTGCCATGAAAACAAGGGAATTAGTAAAACGTGACCTTTGAAATTGAATGCACATTTTGAAACTATGTAATCATCACGTACCTATGAATTGACCAATGCAATATTGTTTCCCTCTTTCACGCTGCTTATTTGGTACGTTACATATTTGAAGCTCTGCATTTATATTGTCATATTCCCAAATTATTGCTCCTCACTTACATGGATGCAATGACCCAACAATTCAAATCCACTGCACCTGGAATATGTCCCATAAAGACATGACTTTGCATAATATTTTTCACCTTCAACCCTTGGACACATTATGTTGTGGATAAAATGTCTTGATGCATTTTATGGTAGTACAAAAGAGCATTCCTGCACAATGTTAGTATGCAAATCACGAAATATATGTTTATATGTCTCATAATAATATTCAATTTCTACATGGTATCTACAGCAACATGTGTCACGGTCAGTGCAAATTCTAACATAACAGGGCTTGCATTTTTCAAATGACCCTTGGCCCAACTTCAATTATGTGTTCCTAGTCCTGAATCTCTCTTAGAGTTCCATTTGTGTCATGTCAAGGAAGTGTTTGATGTGGGGTTCACACTCATTAGTACCTTTTCTGAAATTCAAAACATCTTTTTGATTGGATAAAGGTCTAGTGTTGTCATGCCAAAAATTGTGCACTAGGTCTTTAACTGCAATAATTAGCTTCATGTCTGAACGAGGCAACCTACCAATGAATGCCCAACAATATTTTATTCCTGGAGTGTCTAGTATTTCTCTAATAGTAGAATATGATATGAACCGTTACACCAAAACATCAAGATGTTAGTGAAGGACACCCACTATGATCTTAACATCCCACCATGCTTCGCAGTCCAGACTCTCAGCTAGATGTGCGCTTGTATGGTGGTGTCCCCTTTGAGCCGTACGAGCCCCAGACGAACACTGCAATGCCGACATTGCCACTCGCTCTGTGACTCGAACCTAGGTGGAGGCTCTGATACCAAATGATACGAACTGTTACACCAAAACCTCAAGATGTTAGTGAAGTCCTTCCACTAGGATCGAACCATTACACCAAAACCTCGAGATGTTAGTGAAGGCCACCCACTAGGATCTTAACATCCCACCATGCTTCGTAGTCCAGACTTTGGGCTGGATGTGTGCCCGTATGGTGGTGTCCCCTTTGAGCCATATGAGCCCCAGACGAATATTGCAATGCCGACGTTTCCACCTGTTTTGTGACTCGAACCTGGGTGGAGGCTCTGATACCAAATCATACGAACCATTACACCAAAACCTCGAGATGTTAGTGAAGTCCGCCCACTAGGATCTTAACATAATACTTATGGAGTGTCTTTCTATCTACTTTAAAGAGGTGAGATGTGTGTGATATAAGGAAACTACGCCTCATGCTTTTGATTTCGATCAATTCAGATAGTACACGATCGGCCACGTTAAGATATTTTGTACGAGACGTCTTTCCAATTAAATTAAATGCGACTTGGAGATTTATAACAACATGACTATTACCCTATGAACTGTTGATTTATTTGTAACTTTGGAAGATATTCACTTGTATATTACATTTATACTTTATTGTATATCCAACAGAGATGTATTATTCCTCTGATTGGAAGTGTCGTCTTTTGTATTTGCAAGTGTCGCAAGTTACATTGTAAGTGTCGTCATTTGTATTTGCAAGTGTCGCAAGTTACATTGTAAGTGTCATCATTTGTATTGATGGGTTATTAGACCACCAGTGTGGGGTCAGCCCTAGTTAGGTCATGTGGTTAGGTTATTAGACTTCATTAGGAAGTCGGCCCTGTTGGATTATTGGCAGGTCAAGTCAGTGTATAAATAGAGAGGTTGTGTCTCTCATTCTATTCATTCACTAACTTCTCAAGCTCACATAGCTAAGAGAGAAAGTGGCGCACAAGTGGAGGGGGAGGAGTATCTTCTAGAGACATCTCTTTGGGTTTGATCATTGTGATCTTGGTTTGTGGCTTATTCTATCTCTGAGGAAGTTGCGGGGTTTTTCACCTTCTTGGTTTTCTCCGAGGAAACTCTGTGTCTATTGTCTCTTGTGTTTATGATTGTTATGTTGCACATGTTATTCTCTTAGTGATCCTAGATAATATTGAATGAAATCATCAAAAAATTAACATGCTATCAGAGTTGACATAAGAAAAAGGCATTGTGCAGCTGTGGAAGCTATGGCTTCTTAATTTTTGGGTTTCTATCAACAGATCATCGAAGGAAGGAGGCTATATTGACTTTCCTAGCAAGGGCGCATCTTTTTGTCGAGACAGAATTCAATTCAGAGATCTTTTAGTTTTTGACCTATCTCTGCTGCGGGAAATTAGGGTTTCAGAAAAAAGTTGGAATTTTTGGAATCTGAATCCACGGCTGGATACTCCTCAAGAAAATCAAATTTTAGAGATTTGGATCGAACTTTTTGGTTGGGTAGAAGGTCGGGCTTTATCAAACCCATCTAGTTCGAGGTCCTGTTTAGTGAATTCGGATGTTTCAAAGGAATTTTTCAGTGGACAAATTTTGCAGATCTCAAAATCTGAGTATACCAGCTTGACCAGCTCAGCAAGGTGCATCTTTCTATCCTTTCAAAAGTTTGAAATTCAAAGTTTGAATTTTTAGGGTTTCTCTGACAAACCCTAATCTAGCTCCAGATCCAATTTTCAGCAAATCAAGTGTTAAGACCTAAAACTTTCTATTTCCATTTGAAGTACTCTTTAAGATGTCTCACCACACCAAGCTTGAGGATAAGCTTGAAGGAGCTAATAACTTCCGATCCTGGAAGTATAGGATTGGGTTAATCCTAGAGGAGAATGAGTTGGACACTTATATAAGTGAAGAGTTTCTAGTTCCAGAGGAAGAAGAGGCTAAGGCCTTACACAAGAAGAACTTGTTTAAAGCCAAGAGAATCATTACTGATTCTATCAAGGACCATCTCATTCCCCATGTGTCTTCCCTAAAGACACATAAAGAGATGTTTGACTCTTTGACCAAGTTGTTTGAAGGAAAGAACATAAATCGGAAGATGACTCTTTAGAACCAATTGAAAGGGGTAAAAATCCAAAATGGAGAGACCATCCAATCCTACTTTACTAAGGTCTAAGGTCTCTCAAATCAAGGAATAACTTGAAGCTGTGGATGAAGTAGTGGAGAATGGAGAAATTCTCATGACCACATTGAATGACCTACCTAGGTCATGGTAATCCTTCATCCAAGGAATCTATGCAAGAAGGAAATTGATCTCCTTCAGTAGAATTTGGGAAGAATGTTCACAAGAAGACAATAGGCTTGTGGTCCAAGAAGAAAAGATGGGAAGTGAAGATCAAGCCCTCATAGCACACACTAAAGGAAGTAAGTTTAAGAGGTAGAAATATCACAACAAGAAACATTCTCACTTTCATCATAAGAAGAAATATCGCTCTCATGTTCGATGCTTCACTTGTGATGAGATAGGACACTTTGCTTCAAATTGTCCCAAAAGAAAAAAGAAAAATCAAAACAGCAAGAAGAGCAACAACAAAAGATACCATGCTCATGATGCTGAGGATGATGAACCTCCCAAGAAGAAGAAAAGGGAATAAAGTGAAGACTCTTCAAGTGAGGAAGAATATGTGTTGATCTCTGCTCTCACGGGCACTATCTCACATGGATGCGATGATTGGCTTATTGATAGTGGGGATTCCAAACACATGACGGTATTTAAAGAATCCTTTGTAGACCTATCTGAACATGAGTCACCCCATAAGGTGAAACTTGGGGATGACTATCAATATCCCATAAAAGGAAGTGGTGAATCCTCCTACAAGTTAGACTCTGGAAAGTCTTTGAAGATGAAAGATGTTCTATATGTACCTGGACTCAAGAAGAATCTTCTCTCCATATCATATTTGGATGCAAAAGGAACGAGAGTTGCATTTATAGACAACCAAGTACTCATGTGGCCAAAAGGTAAGACAATAGACGATGCAGTGGTGATTGGAGAGCAAGAGGGAGGATTGTACAAATTGAAGGGACAACCTGAACATGCCATGGTACATGAATCCATGGAGCCAAGTGAACTTTGGCATAGAAGGCTTGCTCATGTGCACTATAGAGCACTTCCAATTGCAATCAAAGCAGTAGAGGGTCTTCCTAAAATCTAGTTAAAGCATGAAGGTATTTGCAAAGGATGTGCAAAAGTAAAGAACACAAAGAAGGCATTTCCAAGTAGTGAAAGCAAAGCAAAAGGAATCTTGGAAATTATCTGTTAGGAACCCATGTCAACCCTTCTCTTTACTATGTTAGTATATTGTTGTTTGACGCATATGCTTTGTAAGTCATCCCGTAGTATTTGTTGATCCATAGTTTATATTAGCCCATAGTATTGACCCATAGTATTGGACGCATATGCTTTGTAAGTCGTCCCGTAGTATTATTTGTCCCATGGTTTTGACTCATAGTATTGGGCATAGACTTAGTATATAAGTGTGTATTGAGGTCATTGAAGGCACCGTGAAGTTAATTGTATTGAGCTTGCTCCAAGGAGGTTTCCCCCTCGAAGTGGCCTGTGATCAATATAAAAGTGATTATGAGTTCTATTATTTCTGATATCTCATGTATTTGCATTAATTAATTATTGTATGTTCATCACATCTGGTATCAGAGCACTTTCGTGGGCTCGTTGGGTGGAATTTCTGCCAATTTTTTTTTTCACGATGTTGCAAGTTCAGATCTAGGGATAACCCCTATCCACTTAACTGTGGGAAGTACTTGGGCATAAGCCCTAAAACTCATTGTGAGGACTACCACAGGAACCCCAAAGTAGCTGGCCCATTGAGAGGACCTGCCAGCGAAAAGGGCAACGACCCCTACCTGATTGACTAGGTCCCACTCGTGAGGTCAACCAAGAGCTGTCGTTTGTGACAAAGTGGTTATCAGTTTTACCTGAGCCATGGATTGAGGGGCACCGACCCAATACGCAAGCTGTTAAACAGCATTGGTGGCCGAGTGAATCCCCTGAACCGATAGGAAGCCGCACATACCTGGGGTCCATATCTATTTTCAGCTGAATTGTTGCCGATCACCTCTGCTCCAGATCCAGCCATTTCAGATCTATTCTAAAATTCATTCCAGATCCAGCCGTTTTCGATCTCTTCCGCGTCGTTGCAGATCCGTCTGTTGCAGATCCATTCCACGTCGCTGCTGTCGATCCATTTCTAGAAAGAAAAAAAAGAGTATAAAATTTTGTTTTTTGGCCATATCTCCCTTGTTTCAACTCTGTTTTCCTTGAAACTTTACTGACATCCCTGCAATCCCATTCTGCATATTTCATTCCTAAAGAACCTATCCCAAATTCCACTTCCCAAGACCAGAAATCCCACATTTGTCTATTTTTAGGGTTTGCCATAACTCCTTCAATTTTCATCCAAACGCCTTCAACGTTTGCCACCGTGTTCCTTTCCTAATTCTGCTTCTTTGTCCCTCTCTACCAAATTTTCTCATTCTTTCACCCCACTTCTGAAATCCCCATTTTTAGCTTCCCTGTCCATTAGAAAGTGTCCAAAACCTAGTCAAACCCCAATTACCCATCCGAGTTTTTCCCAAATCCAAATCTTCCTTTACTAAATAAGGTTTTGTTTATGTTTTTCTATCCATTCCCCCCCCCCCAAAAAAAAAACTCTTGGTTGTGGTTGTCACTCGCGCAGGAGCAAAAACCATGGAGGAAGCACTTGCAGCCATCCAAACCAAACTCCAAGATCTAGATGAAAAATTTCTCAGCCTCCATCTTCAGCATTCAGCCATGAATAATAACCGACAGCCAGAATCTTTTGCAACCACCGGGTTCTCTTCTTCTAGCAATTTTCGTGAGCTGAAACTTGATTTTCCTCGCTTCAATGGTACTGATCCGTTTGGATGGATATACCGCCCAGAACAAAAATTTTAGTCTGCATAATACTTTTGATGTCCAGAAAGTTCCACTTGCATCCTTTCATTTGGAACAGGAAACCCATCAATGGTACCGTTGGTACATCAAAGCTCATCCTGAGCAAAACTGGACAGATTTTTGCCAACTCCTTTTGCCACGATTTGGTCCTAGTGCTTTTGACGACTTCACAGGAGCACTCACTAAACTTCACCAAACTGGCACAATGAGAGAGTATCAGACAGAATTTGAGAAACTCGCCAATCACACAAAAGGATTGTCTGATGAATTTTACAGGAGTTGTTTTATTAGTGGTCTTAAGGATGAAATCCAGTCAGAGGTTAAAATGTTCTGTCCCAACACAATGATGGAATTCCTAGGGTTGGCTAAGTTGGCAGAAGACAAGCTTGTATCCCAACAACGCTCCAAACCCACTTTTGTTCCCTTCCGAAATATGGGTTCTCAACGACCTCCCATCCCGCCAGCTCCTCGACCAACTCCTATCAAGCATTTGTCTGAAACCAAGATGCAGGCACGCCGAGAAAAAGGGCTTTGTTATAATTGTGATGAGAAATTCACTCGGAGACATATATGTGTTCAACAAAAGCTCTATCTCTTGGATGTGGATTCTCTGCCTGCCTTTGAACTTGGTGAAGAAGCTCCAGATACACTAGATGATCAGGTCGACATTCAACACCTGCCTGTTGACACCCCATCTCAGGACGACCCACCCGCGATCTCTCTCCATGCTGTTACCGGTGCACAACCCCACAAACAATGCAGGTCAGGGAATACTTCAAAAAGTTCCCTCTTATCATACTCATTGATTCTGGTAGCACTCATAACTTCATTAACCCTCGGATTGCCAAACAGGCTGATTGTTTTGTCCATCCTTGCTCCAACTTTGAAGTCATGGTTGCCAATGGGGGCACCTTACCTTGCAAGGGGAGGTGTCACAATGTGCGTATCTCTATGGAATATTATAACCTGCGCTCTAACATGTTTGCCTTGTCCTTAAGTGGATGTGATGTGGTTTTGGGCGTTCAATGGTTACGCACACTTGGCCCCATCTTATGGCATTTTGCTGAACTTTGGATGCAGTTTTCAGTCAATGGGACACAACAAAAATTAATGGGCTTACAACCAGGGTCTCTCTGCATCATCAGTTCACATCGCCTAGAAAAAATCCTTAATAAGAATTCACATGGTGTCATCGCTCAGCTGCATTCCATTCAGATGCACCCATCAACGGTCTCCACTACTTCATTGGATAGATACGCCGGTGTCTTTGCTGAATGAATGAGCTTGCCGCTTTCAAGAGACCTTTTCGATAAGAATTTAGTCGCATCTACCTCTCAGCAGGAAATGATGGCTATTTTTCATACAGTACAGAAGTGGCATCCATACCTATTAGGGAATTATTTCTGCACCAAGACTGATCTCTAGAGTCTGGAAAATTTTCTGGAACAATGGGTCTCCTCCCCAACACACCTGAAATGGGTTATCCCTATGCGATCACTTACAAGAAGGGTAAGGACAATATGGTGGCAGATGCTCCTTCTCGCAGAATTGATGACCCAGTTTCTCTTACAGCTCTTTCTCTGCTTGTTCCAAATTGGTTGCAATATGGTCAGCAGGGCTATCTCTTCTATGAACTCCATGCTTCTTCATCAGTCGGGCACTCTGGGTTCTTCAAAATGTATGATTGAGAACAATGTAACTTCTTTTGGCAGGGACTAAAAATGACAATTCAACAGATGGTGGCTGACTATGATACTTTCCAGGTCAACAAGGGTGAAACGAAACTCCTTTCAGGATTGCTCAAACCCTTGCCCATCCCTACACAGCTTTGGCCAACTATTTCTATTGATTTCCTAACAGCGCGCTGGTGGTACAATACCACATCTCAAAGGACACCATATGAAGCAGTCTATGGACAGCCGCCAGTTCTTCTTCCATACACCCTTAGCAGCTCCCCAGTTCAGGAAATTGACTCGGTTCTTCGAAACCGCGATCAGATTCTTCTCATTCTGCAGGACAATCTTCACATGGCCAGAATTCACCTGAAACAACAAGCCGATCAGCACCATTTTGAGCACATTTTCCACACAGCAGATAGGGTTCTTCTTCATCTACATCCTTCCAAGCAATCCTCCCTAACATTCCAAAGGCATCAGTGGCCCGAAATGCAACCTGAGGATGCTACCAGGGAACCACTCCTTCATATTCTGCAGCAAATTCTCCAACCAAAGATTTGAGGACAAAGATTTTTCTAAGGGAAAGGGGATGTTAGGAACCCATGTCAACCCTTCTCTTTACTATGTTAGTATATTGTTGTTGGATTCATATGCTTTGTAAGTCGTCCCATAGTATTGGTTGATCCATAGTTTATATTAGCCCATAGTATTGACCCATAGTATTGGACGCATATGCTTTGTAAGTCGTCCTGTAGTATTATATGTCCCATGGTTTTGACTCATAGTATTGGGCATAGACTTAGTATATAAGTGTGGGTTGAGGTCATTGAAGGCACCGTGAAGTTAATTGTATTGAGCTTGCTCAAAGGAGGTTGCCCCCTCGAAGTGGTCTATGATCAATATAAAAGTGATTCTGAGTTCTATTATTTCTGATATCTCATGTATTTGCATTAATTAATTATTGCAGGTTCATCACATTATCCACTCCGATGTATGCAGTCCAATGTCATCCAGTTCTCTGAGTGGGTATGTATACTATGTTTCCTTCATTGATGATTTCTCTAGGAAGACTTGGGTTTATTTCTTGAAGAATAAAGATGAAGTGTTTGATAATTTCAAGGAATTCAAAGCCTTGATAGAAAATCAAACTGATAAGAAGATCAAAACCTTCAAATCCGATAATGGCAGAGAATTCACTTCAAGTGACTTCAAGAAGTTATGTAGTGATTCAGGGATTAAGAGGGAGTTGACTACTCATTACAATCCACAACAAAATGGAGTTACAGAAAAAAAGAACAGAACACTCATGGAAGCAGCATGGGAAATGCTTCATGACCAGGATCTACCTATGCACCTATGGGAAGAAGCAACCAAGATAGTTGTATATGTGCAGAAAAGAACACCTCACAAGATACTTGACAACAAGACACCAGAAGAAGTTTTCTCTAGTAAGAAACCTGAAGTTAGCCATCTCAGGATATTGGTTGTCCTGTATACACACACATTCCAAAGGAAAAGAGAACAAAGCTAGATCCTTTAGGAAAGAAGGGCATCTTTGTGGGTTACGGTGAAATCTTGAAGGCTTACAGAATCTACTTTCCAAGGTTCAAGAAGATTGACATCAACAGGGATGTACATTTGATGAAGACTCAGCATACAACAAATCTAGGAAGACACCTGCTGAAGACACTGAAAAACCAAGGTTAACTAGAATTCAAGACACCACTATGAATGAAGCAATTCCAGAAGAAGATCATGAAATTGAAGATCCACAATAACCTGTAGATCCACCCTGTGAGAAGAACTCTCACAAGAGGAAACCTGCATGGGCTAGAGAGCTCATCCAAGATGCAGAAATGTATGGTATTCTAGAAGAGGAACATAGAGAAAGGAAAAGGACAAGGTCACACACTAGCTATGTTGCCTTGCTCTGTGACATTATGAACAAATAACCTTCCAGTTATGAAGAGGAAGTGGAAAAGAAAGAATGGAAGGATGCCATGGTCGAGGAATACCAATTGATCATGAAGAATGATGTTTGGGATGTGGTCCCAAGACCAAAAGGGAAGTCCGTTGTGACTTCCAAGTGGATCTATAATATCAAGCATGCTTCATATGGTAGCATAAAGAAATACAAGGCGAGGTTTGTAGCTCGTGGCTTCTCCTAGAAAGAGGGAATAGATTATGAAGAGACTTTTGCACCTGTATCCAGATACACTTCCATCAGAACAGTACTTGCTCTGGCTGCGGTGATGAAGTGGAAGATACACTGGATGGATGTTAAGACAGCTTTCTTGAATGGTGTAGTCGAAGAGGAAGTGTATGTGGAGTATCCACTTGGTTTTGAGACACATGACAGGGAGTCATATGTGTGCAGGTTGAAGAAAGCCTTGTATGGCTTGAAGCAAGCTCCTAGGACTTGGTATGGTAGGATCGACAAATTTCTATCCAGCTTGGGATTTACTAAGAGTAAAGCAGATTCCAACCTTTACTACAAGGTTGAGGAAGGAAATCCAGTGATACTACTTTTGTATGTGGATGACCTGTTTGTTACAGGTGAGGATGGGTTGATTGTCGACACCAAGAGGAAGCTTGCTGCTGAGTTCAAGATGAAGGACTTGAGGATGATGCATTACTTTCTAGGCATGGAGGTGTGGCAGAGTGCATATGGGATCTTCCTTGGACAAGGGAAGTATGCAGTAGAGATCCTGAAGCGGTTCGGGATGTTGGAATGCAAGGCCATGGCCACACCTATGGCATCGAACCTGAAGCTGTTGTGTGATGCTTCATCTGAGTTGGTTGATGTCACGGTGTATCATCAGATGATTGGGTCCTTGATGTGCCTGAAAAACACGAGACCAGATATTTACTTTGCGGTGAACACATTGAGCCAGTTCCTGACGGATCCTAGACATGTTCACCTGATTACTGTGAAGCATATTCTGAGGTACCTAAAGGGTACGGTTGATTATGGGTTAAGTATGATGCGAATCAAAAGTTTAACCTGGAGGGCTATGTTGATTTAGATTGGGAAGGCAGTGTTGTAGATAGGAAGAGCACTTCGGGGTGCTACTTTAGTATGGGATCAGGTGCGATCTCTTGGTTTAGCAAGATGCAATCCTGCGTAGCACTGAGTAAAGGCGAAGCAGAGTATGTCGCAGCTTGTTCAGATAGTTGTGAGGCAGTATGGATGAGGAAGCTACTATCTGAGTTATTTGATCTCCCGTTGGATGCTACCTATATCTATTGCGACAACCAGAGTTGTGTGAAGTTGTCATAGAACCCGGTGTTCCATGACAGGTCGAAGCACATCGAGATCAAATATCACTATATCAGGGATATGGTGCAGAGAGGAGCAGTGAAGCTTTTGTATGTTGCGACGGATGAACAGGTTGCAGATGTGTTGACTAAACCACTATCCAGAGTGAAGTTTGAGTACTTTAGAGAGAGGCTTGGTGTTCTTCGGATAGAAGATACTTTGAGGAAGAAGTGATGGGACACATTTGCAGGAGCCATTCCAAGCATGGTGATAGGAGGATCCTTCCCATGGCTATGGATGTAAGCGTTATGTGATGAGCATCAGGACGATGCTCTAGATGATGTTCTGCATGATATTGATCAAGATGATCATATGCATCAGGTGGATGCTTTACATGATCAGGTGGATCATGTGTGATGATGTGCATCAGGTATATGCTTTACATGGCACCCCAACAACTCCCCTTGATTTTTGTAAAATCATAAGGGCTCCCCATGTAAATTTTGTACATGCTTAACTCTTGGCTTGGTTTCCATATTTTGTAGGTGATTTCATGGCTCTTTTCCTTTGATCTTTTTTTGATCTTGACACTGCTCATTCTTTGGCCTGCTTTTCATACAATGAAGCTCTGATTGTTCAAATTGCTCTATGCGTGTTGGTCTTTTGATTTTCTTTACAATCAACAAAGCTTACATAAACTTATCCAAAATGATTGCATTGTGCAATTTGCTTAATTTGAATTTTATGTGTAATGAATTCACAACTCTTATAACTTTCTAATTAAAGTATTATTAAATAAAGATTATATTCATTTTATCCTTTGAATAATAAGTATTCATATCTTTACATATAAATTCTCCTAAGTATTACTTCATTTATAAATTATACTATTTTTTCATAAAAGATTAAATTAACATTTTGATTACACATATTTCAAGTCTATCACAAACAAAGTTTAAGATTTTATATATTCATACCATTGGAAAAAGGTAAACATATATATATAAATGTTTTTGATATATTATTTTTTCTTAATCATGTTATGCAACATATTGAATCTCATACTTCACTTTATTACTCACCATAATATGCTTTTGGATGAAGTCATAGAATTGAATTCGTTTGAAATTAACTCTGAAATCATGTGCATTTATGCTTATATCCTTTTCCACTTAACGTTTTCACTTCTTGAATCGTTTTGGCTAACATAAGTTTTAAGTGTCATATGGGCGATTAATATTTTGAAAAAATACCACATCCTCTCATTAAATGGTACAGGTTTGTGCTACGTGGTGATATCACTTAAAGATGACAAATGCATGCATGTTCATTGGGGAAACGAAATTGTTGTTATTTAATGAATTCATAGAATGTAAATAACACAAGTTTCCTTACTATAAACCTGAATTCATTGAAACTTGTATTGCCACGTTCAAGCTATTTGAAGAAGATAAAGATAAACATTAGCTCGTTGATGAGGTTGACCAGCTACCTACCATGTGTATACAAAGCTTCAAGAATGTGCAGTAAAGGATCACAACAGATTTTCAATATATATCCCATGAAAATAGAGGTAAAGCCAGGATTCCACCAGAAAAAGGTTACATCTGTTGAAGACATATGATTGTACTGTGATTATAATTGTGTAAATTATCTAAAAGTTACTCTATCTGCTCAATATTAATATTTGATTAAATGTTGTTAAATCTTTTACTCAATATGTTATTGGTAACTATGCTTTAGTATCAATACATTTTATATTCATTTTGATAGCATTTGTGTGTCTACAGTGTTTTTATGAAATAAATACAATTTTTTAATCTGAATAATTGATATTGGATATTGATCCTTGATTAATACATCACTATAGAATTATTTGAAGTAGTTTTTCTATTTCAATTTTTCTGTTCTGTGCATATAAACAAAGAAGTTTATGTGATAATTTCTTATGATATTTTTATCTGAGATATTACCATATTTAATCTTTGTTATTTTAAATATTAATTAATGATTGATTTAGTCTTCTCAAATTGCTCTTGACTGAGATAGGTTAGGATAAGAAGTTAAATAGTTTAGTTAATTTTAGATTAATTTTTAGAATTTCTTAGATAGGATTTATTTAGATTATTTGTTTAATTTTCTGAAATAGTCATTTTTTATTAAAAACTTAAAATCCAAAAACAGAAGACTTTGTTTAGGAAAGCACATTAGGTTAGATTAAATTCAGAAACTAACTTTAGGATTCTTTTTAAAATCAGTAGATTAGCTTAGGTTACATTTTTGTTGAATTTTATAATTCTCCTTAAGAGAATAAATTCAATTGGTAGTAGAACCATAACCTACGAGGTATTTCCACCCCAAACACACCGAGAGTTGTTCTAAGTCACTTGTGTGGGCTTTATCTCCTTAAGTTGGCCAGGTCATAAAATCAGGCCAACGCATGATCAATTGGATCATGTGTGATGATATGCATCAGGACGATGCTATGACGATGATCATATGTGATGAGTATTGGGACGATACTCTAGATAATATGCATCAGGACGATGCTGTGACGATGATCAGGATGATCATGTGATGATGATGTGCATCAGGATGATGCACTATCTGATGATGATTAGTATGATCATGAGTATCATGTTGATACTCCATGGTCGTGGACAGGTTGTACATGTAGCATAGAAAAGATCCTGGGAGATCCTATAGTCTAAGTTAGGATGCTCTTTCGAGGTTTTTCTACTAGAGGCATGTAATCAGTCCTGGGATCCGATAGGTTGAGGAGTAAGCTCGTAATCAGTCCTGGGGTGCTCTTTAGAGTTCTTGCAGGAAGCAAGACACTCTTTAAAGGTTTTTCCTAACTACATGTAATAAGTCTTGGAGATCCGATAGGTTGAGCAGTAAGCTCGTAATTAGTCCTGGGATGATCTTTAGAGTTCTTGCAGGAAGAAAGACACTTTTAAAAGGTTTTGTGGTGGGGTTCACATGTAATCAGTCCTGGAGATCTGATAGGTTGAGTAGTAAGTTCGTAATCAGTCCTGGTATGCTCTTTAGAGTTCTTACAGGATGCAAGACACTCTTTTAAGTTTTTGTGACAGTCAACATGTAAAAAATCCCAGGAGATCCGATAGGTTGAGAGGTAAGCTCGTAATCAATCCTGGGATGCTATTTCAAGTTTGTATTGATGCACGTAATAAGTTTCGAGGATTCCACAGTATGGCCAGTGATGATGAAGACCTGCAGGAGGCTAGGCCTACAACCAGCATGAAAAAGGGTTGGCTCTGTAGAACTTCTTATGACGAGAATAATTCTGAGATAGCCCAGTGATTGAGATGTTGAGTATAAGCAGCAGTGATGATGATGATGATGCTCCGCGATCCAGTGATGATGATCTAGCTCCAGAATTGAAGACTTGTGCCAATATGTATTGATGACTTGTGTCTACAGAATACCTTACTAGTTAAGAGGGAGTGTTGATGTATTTGTAACTTCAGAAGATATTCACTTGTATATTACATTTGTACTTTATTGTATATCCAATAGAGATGTATTATTCCTCTGATTGGAAGTGTCATAATTTGTATTTGCAAGTGTCATAAGCTACATTGTAAGTGTCGTCATTTGTATTGATGGGTTATTAGACCACCAATGTGGGGTCGACCCTAGTTAGGTCATGTGGTTGGGTTATTAGACTTCATTAGGAATTTGGCCCTATTGGATTATTGGCAACTCAAGTCAGTGTATAAATAGAGAGGTTGTGTCTCTCATTCTATTCATTCACTCACTTCTCAAGCTCGCATAGCTAAGAGAGAAAGTGGCGCACAAGTGGAGGAGGAGGAGTATCTGCTAGAGACATCTCTTTGGGTTTGATCATTGTGATATTGGTTTGTGGATTATTATATCTCTGAGGAAGTTGCGAGGTTTTTCATTTTCTTGGTTTTCCCCCAGGAAACTCTGTGTCTATTGTCTCTTGTGTTTATGATTGTTATGTTGTACATGTTATTCTCTTAGTGATCCTAGATAATATTGAATGAAATTATCAAAAAATTAGCATGAACTTCTAACTAAATTGATGCCTAAATTTTTCTTAACAGTGGCTAAACAATGCGATTTTAACAAAGCTAAAAAATAATTGACATTTCAATGCATCACTCTTAGATTCAAAAAATTCTTTGAAAATTTTGGTGCATTGCCAATCAATAGCTCGTTTAGGTAACTTACCTTCAAGACCTATTAGGGCACTTTCATCCACATGAATACATCTAGGATTTCTTCTTCATCGTGCACTGGAAAATCAAGGTAAAGTAGGTGTAGGAGATGTACGAATCCCACCACTGCTTTGTTGGTGGCACTTCATTCACATGTTGTTCTGTATTGGGAGTGTGTTCAACATGTGTGTAGTCTTTTTGGGGGAGACTGCAAATCCACAACTCGATGCAGATCCAGTTCTGCATACTCAACTTCTGCCAATATTTGAATGTCCTGGAGCACTTCATCATTGGTTGGTGATGTAACATTGGTTGGAGGATGACTTGCTGATGGAATTTGAATTGGATCCATTAGTTGCATCTACTTCACTTGTGGAGCTGAACTAGAAGTCATTGTGTTGTTCATTGTGCTAGTATCTGATGCAGTGGTAGTTGCATTTCTATGTATTTCCATTCCCAACCTTTCTTTTTCTCTTAGATCATGGAGATTTTCAAGAGATAGATCCTTCCGTATAGAATTTTTGTGATGAACCTGCAACAAATAAATGATGAAAATGCACAATATAGTAGAACACAGAAGATATTTATTGATCGGAGGTCATTTTGAAGGGGCAACCTCCTTTGAGAAAGCTCAATACAAATTAACTCATGGATTCCTTCACTGGCCTCAACACCTATTTATATACTAAGTCTAAGATAAACAACTATTACTCCCAATGAATGTGGGATAACACGATATACTCACGGGATGACTTACAAAGCATATGCGTCCAACAACAATATACTAACAATGTGGGATAACACAATATACTCACGGGACGACTTACAAAGAATATGCGTACAATAACAATATACTAACAAAGTAAAGAGAAGGGTTAGCACCGGTTCCTAACATCCCCTCCCCCTTACAAAAATATTTGTCCTCAAAGCTTTAGATGTGGAAATTGTTGTTGAATCTGAAGGAGTGGTTCCCATGTAGCATCCT
Source organism: Larix kaempferi (assembly GCA_027924585.1). Lineage (NCBI taxonomy): Eukaryota > Viridiplantae > Streptophyta > Pinopsida > Pinales > Pinaceae > Larix > Larix kaempferi. The sequence goes on along the minus strand of BSBM01000742.1, from coordinate 21,303,577 downwards.
CTGGTTGCATTCTGTGCCACTGATTAATACCTCAGTGATAAAGTGAGAGCGAAGCTGACGAGTGCGCCTATTGAGGATGGCATCCGGATCCAAAAGGATGGATCCTGCATTATCTAGTTCTGGTAAATTAGTTTGTCCTCAGATGTTGGTGCTAAGAACTTTCTTTAAACAAGAGACATGAAATACTGGATGAATGCAAGAAGAAGGAGGAAGTTCCAATTTATAATCAATGGACCCAATCTTCTGAAGAACCTTATATGGCCCATAGAACTTTGGAGCGAGCTTATGATGCACTTTGAGTTTCAGGGAGGATTGCTTGTAAGGTTGTAGACAAATAAAAACCATATCACCTACTTGAAAAGTGCGCTCAGAACGGTGTTGATAGGATTATTGTTTCATTCGATTTCTTGCCATGTGAAGATTGTCCTACAAAATGCAAAGAATCTGATTGCGGTTGTGAAGAACCGTGCCAACTTCCTGAACTGGTGATGTATGGAAGAAGAACTGGTGGTTCCTGACCATAGAATGTTTCATACGGAGTCATTGTAGATGTAGTGTGGTAAGAGGTATTGTACCACCATTCAACAAGAGGGAGCCACTTTGCCCACTAATGTTTTTGTTCATAAGTGAAGCAACGAAGATAAGTTTCCAAACATTTATTGCTAATTTTAGTTTGACCATCAATTTGTGGGTGATACCTTGAACTCATTTTATGTTTGGTGCTAGTGTGGAGAAATAGTTCTGTCCAAAAAATGACTGGTGAAAGTTACATCATGATCCGGCACAATGGAAGAAGGGATTCCATGAAGACAGAAGATCTGGTCCATGAAAATTTGTGCAATTAAGGAGGTGATATAGGGATGGCTGAGGGAAAAAAAAAATTACTATATTTGGAGAGGCGATCAACCACAACCAAAATCATTATCTTCCCTCCATGTTTAGGGATCCCTTCAATGAAATCCATAGAAATATTTGTCCAAATTCATGTAGGGATGGGAAAGGGTTTGAGCAATCCCGGAAGGAGTGTTGTTTCGTCCTTGTTTCACTGGAAGGTATCACATTCGACCACCATCTGTTGAATTGTCTTTTTCATGCCCTGCCAAAAGAAGTTATGTCATGCCCGCTCATAATTTTTGAGGAACCCAGAGTTCCCTGCCGATGGGGAAGCGTGGAGTTGATAGAAGACAACCTGTTGAATATCTGTGCTCTGGGGAAGCACCAGATGACCCTTGTATCTAAGGGAAGCACCATCCGAAGAGTAATGCAGAACATCAGAAGGGTTTTTGGCCAACTGTTGGATGATTTGAGATAATGATGAGTCATTGACATAGCCCTGTTGAACATATTGCAACCAATTTGGAACAGGCATAGAAATATCTGAAAGAGAAATATGGTCATGAAATGTGCGATAAAGAGCATCCGCCACAAGATTTTCCTTACCCTTCTTATAATTGATATCATAATCATAACCCATGAGTTTGCTAATGCATTTATGTTGTGCTAGGGAGGAGAGTGTTGTTCCAGGAAATATTTCAGTATTTGGTGATCAGTCTTGATGTAGAAATAATTCCCTAATAGGTATGGATGCCACTTCTATACTGCATGAAAAATAACCATCATTTCCTTCGCATATGTAGAGGTGGATGAATTCTTACCGGAAAGGGATTTGCTGGTGAACGCAATGGGATGTTCATCTTGAAGGAGAAAATCACCAAGTCCATTGTCGCAGACATCACTCTCAATAGTGAAGGGCTTGTGAAAATGGGGCATAGCTAGAACAGGGGTAGTACACATAGCTTGTTTCAGTTTTCAAATGCACAATCAGTAGCATGTGTCCATGTAAAAGCATCATTTTTAAATAGAGCAGTTAATGGAGCTGCAATCTTCCCATGATTCTTGAAAAACTTGCCGTAGTAGCCAGTCAATCCCAAAAAACCATGAAGGCTCTTGAGTGTCTAAGGATGCAACCAATTTTTCATGACATCTATTTTGGAAGGATCCATGCGAACCCATTGTGCTGAAATAATATTCCCAAGATACTCTACTTCCTCCTATCCAAAAACAAATTTAGACTGTTTGGCGTTGAGATGATGATCAGAGAAAATTTGCAGTACAGGATCCATATTTTGGATATGCTCGACCCATGTTTTACTATAGATGAGGATATCATAAAAAATGGCTAGAATTATTTTCCACAAGTAGGGCCAGAATATTTTATTCTTCACTTCCTGGAATGTGGAAGGAACATTAGTGAGGCCAAAGGGCATGACCAAAAAATCATAGTGGCCATCATATGTGTGGAAAGATGTTTTAGGGATATCATCCTCATGAACCCGGATTTGATGACACTCAGCTTGGAGAAAAATTGAGCACCATGAAGCTCATCAAAAATAGGAATTGGAAACTTATCCTTGATTTTGAGGAGATTAAGTGCTCGGAAGTCAATGCAGAGGCGCCATATCCCATCTTTTTTGTGGACAAGAAAAACTGGTGAGGAAAAGGAACTCATACTAGGGAGAATTATACCTTGCTTCAGTAAGTCCCGAACGAGCATATCAATCTTTGTTTTTTGGTGAAATGGGTAGAAATATGGCCTGATGTTTGGAGGAATGCTTCCAGGAAGGAGATGAATATGATGTTCCTCTAGTATTGAAGGTGGAAATACCACTAGTTCATCAAAGACACCTGCATATCTATCCAAAATTTGTGAAAAGAGTAGTGGAGACCGTTGATGGGTGCCCCTGAATGGAATGGAGCTGAGCGATGACACCAAGTGAACTCTTCTTAAGGATATTTTACATGCAATTTTAACTGGTGATGCTAAGAGACCCTGGTTGTAAGCCCATCAATGTGTTTTTTTTTTTCCATTGACTAAAAATTGCATCCAAAGTTCGGAAAAATCCCATAAGATGGGGCCAAGTGCGTGTAACCATTGAGCACCCAAAACCACATCACATCTACCTAAGGCCAAATAAAACATGTTAGAGAGTAGGTTATAATATCCCATAGACATTCACACATTGTGACATTTCCCCTTGCAAGGTAAGGTGCCCCCATTGGCAATCATGACTTCAAAGTTGGAGCAAAGATGGACAAAACAATCAGCCTATTTGGTGATCCAAGGGTCAATGAAGTTATGAGTGATACCATAATCAATGAGTATTTTAAGAGGGATATTATTGAATTAATGTAATGTCCCTTTATAATAAATTTATTAAAATGACAAATTTTTCATTTTTTTCCCTAGTTCAACCTTTGACTAGTTTTGAGATCTAGGTCTCCAAATTGCTCCAAATGCTCCCAAATATTTAGAGAAGGTGTATGACTGATAATATGAATTTATTATGATGTTCATGGATGAATTAGGAACCTCAAAATATTTCTTCAAACCCCTTTAATATTCTGGCCAATGTATGGAATTTTACTAGCAATTTGGTGTTCAAATCCCCCCAAGGTAAATGCTGAATATGGCTCTCCAAAAGATTCCAAAACCACTCAAATTTATGAATAGAGGAGGAGGATTTTTAAGGGAAAATATTAAGGTCTCATTTTCATCATTATTCAGTTTTTCAATTCTGTTATAACCCTCTCCCAACAGCTACAAAATCACTAGTTTCGACCTTGGGGGAAATTGCATTAAATCTTCTTCAAATGGTATAAAACTGAGCAAGATGACTCCAAATGCTTAATTATTTAACATGAAACTTGTGAATATTATTAATGACATTCCATTAATCATAAATACATCATATGAACATTCTTCCATTCAAATTCATCAACATTCCATTGGTATACATCAATATAGTGGTTAAATGGTCACTATTTGCTCATTAATGATCAATTTTACACATATCCACTTGGAATATCAACCTGAAACTTTCTGAAAGTGAAGAACAGAGTATATTAATATTATTACAAAATAAATGATGCATTATAATTTCCCCCCAAAGAGTACAATAGCTCACCAAAAGTGCCTCTCCTCAAGGATCAAGAATATGCAATGAAAACTGGAAATGGTTGAAGGAGTGAGCTGCACTAGAAGAAACCACGAGCTGGATTGTATTTTACACCCGCAAATAAAGAATCCATTAAATCTCCCATGAAATTTCTCATTGGACTTTCCACACACCAACTAGGATGGGAATCTTTCACCCTCAAAATTGGCTAAGGCAAGTAGACTAGTATTCCACTAGCTCTCTTCACAAATGCAAATTCTCAAAATGATCAAAAGACTCTCTATTAATACAATCATGTATTTTATAAACATCCTTAGTCACCTAAGGTTCCAATCCCTCCAAATACTCCAAACCAATTCGAAATAGTGAGTGAGTTGAGTTGTGCCACATGTCCTCCCATTCCTAGCCTTCCACCTTCCACCAATTCGAGTAGGCATCTTTTGGCCTCCTCCAACTCCCTTGAGCGCTCCCCTAGATGCTATTTTTGGGCCTGACATGTAATATTGGTAAGATGTCATCCTCCAGGTATGCAATTTGTCATAAGTGTCATAGCATCTTCATCATTGTTGTCATAAATGGTAGGGAATCTAGGCCAAGTGTCCAAGAATCTCTTATTTGACTCTTCCTTCCCCATGGGAGTTACTCATATACCCAAATTAGACCTATGATGCATATTTCCAAGTGTATGATCCTTCTAACTCCTCCCAAGAACTTTGGGCTCCTTAGGAATTCGAATTAGCAAGAGGATGATGCCATGTGGCATAGAGAATCTAGCTTGTGTAGGCCCCACATGCTCCATGTGTCTTCATGATCACTTGCCACTTTGATTTTCTCTTGTATTTATTTATTTGAATCCTTTATTAAATATTAATTCCAACCTAATTTTCAAACGTAATTTATTATCCCCCTTATTGCAAATCCAATGTCTCCATACAACCTAGGGAACTAGTAGGATTGGATGGAATTTTCCTGTTATAACCTTAATTGAATCGGGGACATTATAGTCCTCCCCAACCAAGATTGTTTGTCCTCAAGAAATTTCAGATTTGGATGCTGCAAAATCTTCTCCTCTTCCCATGTGGAATCTTCACTTGGTATATCCTTCCATTGTACTAAGTATTCTTTCATAGTTTTTCTCCTCAATCTCCTTTCCCTTGTCTTCAAAAATTTTTCAGGAACACGTATGAGCTGACCTTCATCATCCAAAGGAGGAAGTATTTCTGAAGTGACAATTTCCTGACCAAGAGCCTTCTTGAGATAAAAAACATGAAATACATTGTGGATTTTACTTCCTTCCGGAAGTTCTAATTCATATGCCACCTCCCCAATCTTACAAACTACCTTGTATGGGCCATAGTACCTTAGTTTTAGCTTTTATGCTCCATTCTTTTTTAGAGATGTTTTTTATATGTATACAACCTCAAATATACTAAATCATTAATCCGAAAAGTCCTTTCTTTTCTATGTATATCTGCATATTGTTTTTGCTGATTTTGGGAAACCTGCAAGTTGTCTTTCAAAAACTTTAAAATTTCTTGGCTCTCTTCCACCCAATATTTAGCTTTGGTGGTTCTACTATCACCAAATTTAATTTAAACAAAGGTGAGTGCATCATAACCATATAATGCTTTGAAAGGAGACATCCCTATTGACATATGAAAAGTAGCGTTGTAGCAAAACTCACCCAGGTGTAGCCATTTTACCCATACTTTTTGTTGCTCTCCCACATAGTTTCTTAGGTACCCTTCCAACCATTTATTCACCCTCTTTGTTTTTCCATCAGTTTGTGGATGATAGCTTGTACTTGGATTCAATTGAGTGCCCACCAATCTGAAAATTTCTTGCCAAAAAGAACCCATGAATCTACTATCTCTATCACTTACAATGCTCTTGGGGAGCCCATGCAATCTGAAGATTTCTTTAAAAAAAATAGAAGCCACTTGTGCAACACTAAAATATGATGTAATAGAAAATAAATGAGCAAATTTGGTCAATCTATCCACTACCACATATATGCAATACTTACCCAAAGATTTGGGAAAACCTGTGATGAAGTCCATTGAGATACTGTCCCATTTTTGCTCTGGAATGGGCAATAGTTGCAATAATCCAGTTGGGCATGTAAGTTCATATTTTTTTTGTTGACATACCTTAAATTAATTCACATACTTCTGAACATCTTCCTTCATCCCTCTCCAAACAAACCTTTGCCTTAATTGTCTATAAGTTTTGAAGATCCTCGGATGACCACCTAGTGGAGAATCGCGTGCTTCTTGCAAAATTTTGTACTTGAGTTTTTTTATTTTGAACCAAATAAATTCCACCCTTATAATGTATCATCCCATTCAAAACCTTGTAGTTATCATCCCCTTTGAACCCTTCTAACACATCACAAACAAAACTATCTTTTGCATATTCAACCATTAGCATGTTTTTCCAATCTTTTGCAATGTCCATAAGAGAAAAAGTAGGTATTCTAGATAATGCATCTGCTACAATGTTATTCTTCCCTTTCACATATTCAATATCAAAATCATAAGCTTGAATATTTCTTACCCACTTTTGTTTCCTTTCATTTAGATCCTTTTGGGTGAGGAATTGCATTAGACTATTGTGATCAGTTTTCACCACAAACTTGTTTCCCACCAAGTATTGTTTAAACTTGGCCAATGCATGCATGATGGCCAAAATTTATTTGTCGTAGATGGAGTAAATATTTTCACGAGGCTGCAACTTTCTTCTCTCAAAGGCTATAGGGTGTGGCCTTGCTTTAGGACAACCCCTATTCCTTCACCTGAAGCATCACATTCCACAACAAAAGGTTTAGAAAAATCAGGTAATGCAAGTATGGGACAACTACTCATTACCTCTTTCATTTTTTGGAATGCCTTTTCAGCCTCATCATCCCACTTGAAAGCATCTTTCTTAGTCAAATCAGTGAGTGGAGAAGTCAATTTGGAGAACCCTTTCACAAACTTTCTATAATAGGTGCATATTCCAATGAAGCCTCTTAATTCTGTGATGTTTTTTCGTGATGGCCATTCTAAGATAGCCTTGATTTTTTCCATGTGTTCTTTCACTCCTTGCCCAATAATGTGCCCAATATACAATAGTTACTTCATCCCAAATTCACATTTATACATCTTAGCAAACAAGGACTGTTCTTGCAAAGTTTTCAACACAATCTCTAAATGTTGCAAATGCTCTTCCTAAATTTTACTGTAAATGAAAATGTCATCAAAGAAAACCAAAAAAAACCTTCTAAGCTGCTTGAAAAAGATCCTATTCATGCATGATTGAAATGTGGTTGGAGCATTAGTTAATCCAAAAGGCATAACAAGAAACTCAAAGTGGCCATAATGACATCTAAAAGTAGTCTTTTGCACATCTTCTTCCTTCATTCGAATTTGATGAGAACCTGATCTAAGGTCCATTTTGGAAAAATAATTGGCTCCAAATAGCTCATCCATGAGCTCATCAATCCTAGGAATAGGATACCTATTCGTGATTGTATTCTTGTTCAATGCTCTAGAGTCTATGCACATCCTCAAGGTTCCATCTTTTTTCTTCACCAACACTACTAAAGAAGCATAAGGGCTAGAGATTGGTATAATGAGTCCCAACTCTAAGAGTTTTTGGATGGCATTTTCAATTTCATCAAATTCTTTGGATGTCTATAGGGTGGTATTTGGATGGGTGAAGTACCCTCCTCCAAAACAATGTTGTTCTCAACTTCCCTATCAGGTGATCTACCATGTGGAAGATCTCTAAAAACTTTTTCATATTTTTGTAGGGGTTGCTCTATTTCCTTTGGGTGTTCAAAAACCTTTATGTTTGGCTTGGGGGATTTTATGTGACATTCAGTAGCCCATTCAATATCTCCATGCCTCAATATAGACCTCATACTATGTGAAGTAGACACTTGATTCGGGTAGGTGTGTTGCCCTCTTACAACCCTTAGTATTCCTTTCGAATCTTGGAATTTCACTTCAGGAATTTGATAGTTTATTGTATGCTCCACTATAAAGTATAGCCATTGCACTCCCAAAACCACATTATTATCAGCAAAATCAACCACATAAAATATATCAAAAAAATTATAGTTACCTATGGTGATTTGTGGCTTTGGAACCTATGTTTTGCACTCCATTGTGTTGTGACCTGGAATGACAACTGTGAAGCCATCAAATGGTTCAGTAGGTATCTTCCTTCTCTCCACTATGTCTGCATCAATGAAGTTATGTGTGGCTCCTCCATCTACCAAAATAGAGTTCATTTGTCCTAGTACCACACCCTTGCATTGAATAGTGTGATAACAAGGCACAACTGAAAGTACTATCATTCTTACTTTGTTAGGTGAGGGCTGATTTTATTCTTGTTTCCCTTCTTTTGTTGTATCATAATCCTCTTCTTGATCTAAAATATGTCCTTCTTCCTCCATACCCCCTTCATACTCATCATTATCAGAAAATACTTCAATGTATTGAGCTTTTCCCTTAGTACATTTATGCCCTGGTGCCCATGGTTGAAAGCATGTGTATCACAGTTTTTTTCTTCTAAGTTCTTCCCTGTTTAGTCCCTCTTTTTTATTCTTTTCAAATGCATCCCTTTTCCAAGGCTTCTTTTCAAATGTATATCTTTGCCAACGCTTTTTTTCAAATCTGAAGTTAGGCTTGCGAGGAAACCTTGTTCTAGGAAGCACATTTTGGAGATCTCTAGTCAATCTCATAGAATCTTTTAATGTAGTTGGTTTGTGGGATTTAACTAAACATTTTAAGGGTTTATCCAAACCTTCCCATATATGCATTAGCCACCTTGACTGATAGTTTTTGAAACTCCAACATATAATCAGCAGCGATTCCCACTTACTTCAATTGGGTTAGTTCTTTGAAAGATAATTCTGGGTCCTTGTGCTCAAATCTCTCTAATACCCTGTCAAAAAATTCTCCATAGGTAGTAACCTGATCATGTCCCAAATTTTTCATACCATGGAACCACCATTCATTGACATCTCCTTCTAGATGCAAAATTGCAATTTTTAATGCATCCTCTTCCACCATTGGATTCAGCTGAAAATACACATCTAGTTTTTGCACCCAAGAGTTAGCAGAACTTTGAGAGGAACCATTAAAAGTAGGCAGTGGCATTTTACCAATAGCATAGTTTAATTCTTTGTTTTGGAATAGATCCCTATTATATTCCCTCTTCTTGAGTTTGTTTGGGACAGTAACGTATTGGTCAAATGGTAGAGTCCTTCTACAATCCTCACTCAACTTTTCCCATTCTTTTACCACTTCATCCATGTCAAATGGGGTGTTAGGATCTTATTTGGGAACAAGAAATTCAGGTGCAGTAGGACTTGGTGTGCTCTAAAATTCATTAGTTCTATTATGGGGTCCTGTACTTGAGAAAATATGCCTACCCATTGTCTTCTTTTCTTCTGAATGTGAACTACTTCTGCCTCCTATTACTCCTTTCCCTCCAAGTTGGCTAGCCATCAATTCGAATCCTTTAATCATCTATTTGTTCATGTCTCTGATACCACTTGTAATGTTTTCAAAAAATGGTTTTATGATTGTAATAAATTCCTCCTCATGTTCTGAGTTTTCCTTTCCATCCTTAGGCATGGTTTCAATAATATACTCTTCTTCTCCTACTACTTCCTCTTCAACAAAAACCTCTTCAACTTCAGGTTCTAAGGGTGGTCGATTAGTTATTTGGATCCCTTTTAAGACCATCAGGTGCCAATACCATGCTCTTATACCACTTGTAATGTCTATTTTTAAGAAATTTATTAAAAAGACAAAATTTTCACTTTTTTTCCTAGTTCGACCTTTGACTAGTTTTGAGGTCTAGGTCTCCAAATTACTCCAAATACTCCCAAATTTTCAGATAAGGTGTAGTAATGATATTAGGACTTGATTATGATTTTAAGGGATGATTTAGGACCCTCAAAAGACTTCTAAAAACCCCTTTAATATTCTATCCAATGTATGGAATTTTACTAGCAATTTGGGGTTCAAATCCCCCAGGGTAAATGTTGAATATGGCTCTCCAAAAGATTCCAAACCCACTCGAATTTATGAAAAGTGGTAGATGATGTCTAAGGAGAAATATTAAGGTCTCATTTGTATCATTATTCAGTTTTTGAAGTCTGTTATAACCCTCTCCCAACAGCTACAAAATCACTAGTTTCGACCTTGGGGGAAATGGCATTAAATCTTCTTCCAATGGCATAAAACTGAGCAAGATGAATCCAAATGATTAAGTACTAAACATGAAACTTATGCATATCATTAATGACAATCCATTAATCATAAGTACATCAGACAAACATTCTTCCATTCGAATTCATCAACATTTCATTAGTATACATCAATATAGTGGGGAAATGGTCACTATTTGCTCATTAATGATCAATTTTACATATATCCACTTGGAATATCGACTTGAAACTTTATTAAAGTGAATAAAATATTATATTCATCTTATTAAAAAATAAATGGGGCATTAGAAGCTCCTCCCAAAGAGTAAAATAGCTCACCAAAAGTGTATTTCCTCAAGGATCAAGAATATGCAATGAAAACTGGAAATGGTTGAAGGAGTGAGCTACACTAGAATAAACTAAGAGCTTCCCTGTAGCTTACACCTTCAAATAAATACTCCATTAAATATCCCATGAAAGGTCTAAGTGGCCTTTCCACACACCAACTATAATGGGAATCTTTCACCCTCGAAATTGGCTAAGGCAAGTAGACTAGTATTCCACTAGCTCTCTTCACAAATGAAAATTCTCAAAATGATAAAAAGCCTCTCTCTTACTTAATTCATGTATTTTATAATAATCCTTAGTCACATAAGGTTACAATCCCTCCAAAGACTCGAAACCAATTCGAATTAGTGAGTGAGTTGAGTTGTGCCACATGTCCTTTCATTCCTAGCCTTCCACCTTCCACCAATTTGAGTAGGCATCTTTTGGCCTCCTCCAACTCCCTTGAGTGCTCCCCTAGATGCTATTTTTGGGCTTGAAATGTAATATTGGTCAAATGTAATCCTTCAGGTCTGAATTTTTTCATAACTGTCATAGCATCCTCATCATTGTTTTCATAAATGGTAGGGAATCTAGGACAAATGTCCAAGAATCTCTTATTTGACTCTTCCTTCCCCATGGGAGTTACTCATCCACCCAAATTAGACGTAATATGCATGTTTCCAAGTGTATGAGCCTTCTAACTCCTCCCAAGAACTTTGGGCTCCTTAGGAATTCGAATTAGCAAGAGGATGATGCCATGTGGCATAGAGAATCTAGCTTATGTAGGCCCCACATGATCCATGTGTCTTCATGATCACTTGCACTTTGATTTTCTCTTGTATTTATTTATTTGACTCCTTTATTAAATATTAATGCCAAACTAATGTTCAAACATCATTTATTATCCCCCTTATTGCAAATCCAATGTCTCCATACAACCTAGGGAACTAGTAGGATTGGATGAAATTTTCCAGTTATAACCTTAATTGAATGGGGACATTACAAGTAACCCCTGAACCACATTGTTTTGGGGGTGGTAACTCTGGCTAAAGAATGGAGAGATATCTCTGGGTGGTCGTCTTGATATGGAGGGTCAACAAGAAGCTATTGAATGTCGACCTGATCATCGATTGTATCTGGAACTTCTTCACCAATTTCAGAGGCAAACGTAGAATCCACATCCAAGAGATAGATATTTTTCTCAACACATCTATGTCCCCGAGAGAATTGCTCATCAAAATTATAACAAATCTTTATTTTTTCTCTATGTGCCTGCATCTCAGCTTCAGACAAATTGATGCAAGATCCACTTGCAATTATTCAAATTCCTCAATTCCTAAACTCTTACCTTGAGTATCGAGCCACTATTTCTTTATCATCAAATGCTTACCTCCTCTTTTTACAGGGACCAAAAAATAACCACTAGACTTTCAAGGAGCTACCGAACCTCTTCTTCAACATTTTCAAATCTGAATTTCAATGCCTCACACACTCATGCATTTCCAATGGTCATATTATTTGGACTAGTGTTCACACATTTATAAAAATGAGATGGGTATCTAAACCCCACTCTGTTTATGCTCCTGGGTATTATAGGTCCACATACAATCTATACCAAGCTGCAAAATGAACATCACTCAACACCGAGATTAGTTAAATTCATTAACCTTTCTTAAATTTTGTGCTACTCTGATTGCGATATGCGCTAAGGGATTTCGATTTCAACTTGCAAAATAAAACGTTATCTCCATCATAAACACATCAAATCTTAAAGTCGGTGAACATGCATTGATCGCTTCAACAAGAAGGGATTCGACCCTTTGGTTTCCAAAATCTCTATGCAAATTTGGTTAACATAACAAACAGAACCAAAAAGTTCTTCTCAATGCATTCCCTTAAACCGTATACTATGGTGAACCAATATCGATTTCAAATTATCGACTTGTGAGGAGTTCATTCAAGCACATGGTAGGAATTGATTCACAAAGAAAATGATCTATGTCAAATAATAACAACTCGTCTGCAATTGAGTAATACGGTTTTGGTTGTAAACTAAATTCAAATGGTCGAGCAGCATAGATTTATTCATATAGAATTCAAGTTCTTTCCTTATGCACAATGCAACCTGATAAAAAAACTTAGCTTTATTTCAAAAGATATAATAACACATAGAGATTTTCCAATTTCGTTAATTCTCACAAAGAATCCACACAGACGTTCATATTTCCTTTTATTCCTGAGAAAATATCTCTAGAGTCTCTCTCACACATAGCTCTAGCTCTATCTCTCCTCACTCTCCTAGTCTGTCTCAGGCCATCTCCTGGACCTCTCCGACCTCCTATCTTCCTATCTGCCTAATTTGAGTTACAATAGAGACATCTAACAACTAACTAACTCTCCTCCACGAATGAAGGGATTTCCGTTTCTAGAAAAAAACAACCTCCCACTATTATTCACAAACTACCTAATCTAGCTTGATATCCTCGCAGGGAGTATCAAAATACCACTTACCCCTATTTTCCTCAACACTGAGTGCAAATCAACTCTGTCTACATATTCAACAATTAATAAAAACTTTAATAAACAAATTTCTTCAAACTCTAGGATTGTATGTCCCTTTGTCAAGCCACAACATGTGACCCACATGTCACCTTGTTGGCTTTGTCATGATGCTCCTGCATCAGACTCCCAAGGTGGAAAATATTCATGAAATCTTGTTCATGTCTCTTCAATCTTCATCTACCTAGATTCCAAATTATGTGTTGTAACTCTCCACTACCTTTACTATCACCATACTTCAATGTTGATCTCAGCTCACCTAGCTTCCACACTTTATGTTTCAATCTGCCATTGCATTCACCTGTAACCTCTTCTTCAGTCAATGAACTAAAACCATTGACCTTCTTTCTCTGTCTTCTATACATCCTCTTGGAATGCTTCAACGTGAGTCTCCATAACTTTTCAACCTCTTTGTCCAACTCTACATATTCACTTGAAGACATCTCCCTTTGCAGTGTTCATTTGCTGCTCATGTACTTCGACTTTACTTCCAGGAAGTAACTCTAATTTATTGACTGCAGTATCATATTCACTCTTTCCTTCCTTTGTACCAGCAAGCTTATCATGATTTTGAAAACTAACATATGTCTCTATCCCTATCAAAGTTTGAGACATTTCTTTGTCACTGACTGCAATCTCACTTCCATTCTCAGGTTCCTCTATCAAATGCTTCATCAAATCAACTTTCCTTTGACATCTTGCAAATACTTCATCTTCTATCTCAACAATACTATGTTTCTTGATATCTCCTACCTTCTCTACTTCATACATTTCACTCACCTTTTTGTCTTTCAAGACAATATCCACATACTATAAACATAATACAACTCCACCTTTAAGAGACATCCTAGTCTAATTCCTTTTCACTTCATCCTCCACTACACCTGCAAATTCACAATTAACTTGCAATTTAAAAAAATTTCCCTTCTGGTCAGATACTAGAACCACTTCTCCCCTCAATAACATTCTTAATAACTCAGTCTATTCATATTTCATGAGTGTCCTCCATTTCCTTAGGTTCACTTGTTGACCTTGAGATCCAACTTCATGTCTAAGAAGAAAATTATTCACTACCTTCTTGACTGCAGCACTATGCTCATCTTTGTCTTCTTCAGCAACCTTACACTTTTGTCTCATCAACATTTGACTATCATCCTCTTGAGAGCTTATTACTCTATCACTTTCCTCAATGTTTTCTTCTGAGAAAATGTTTTCCTTCCCATTCCTTGTATCATTGTCCTTCATGAAAATTTCACCACCTTCTTCTATTTCCAGCTTGGCATCTTGGATTTGCACTCTCTGAGTACTTAATTTCATTTCCATAAATTTCATCTCATTGCATAAACTTATCAATTCACTTGGAATTGTCTCTGGAAACTCTGTATAATCCTCACTGGTTTCATCACCTACCAACCAGTCATCTAAAGATTGTACCTCTTCTATTTGAGTTCCCTTATCCACAATCCTCATACAACCGTCTTCATCCTCTGCAGCAACTAATTGCAGTTTTTCTCTACCCTGACTATCATCAAGGTTAGCAGTCCTCAGTGATTTTCCATCATTTGCACAATCTTCCATAGCAATATTCAGGGACTGCTTTTCTTCATTGCATCCTACATTCGTGCACAAATTACTATGAGGTTTTGTGACCTCATCTACTATCTTAATCATTAGATCCTCAAGATGATCTGAACTAGTCCAAAGACTCAAAAAGTCAGCAATGAATCCTTCTTCAGATTGTATTCCTACTCCAACTTCTTCATCAAAGAAGATTTTTTATTCAGGTTCACCACTATGAGATTTCATTTCCAGTTCAGCTGCTTTGAGTTCTTCCTTTACTCTGGAATACAACCTTTGCTTCAACTTTACCTGTAGTAAGCTCTAACTTACTATCTTCTTCTTTAATTCCCAACCAAACCATTGGTATTTTCCTTGTTCTTATAGCACCCTCATCATCATTGTCACTCTTGATTTCATCTTAGCAAGCTCTTCCTCAAATTCCTTTTGGTGCATCTCCTCTTTTATGCCAACAACTTTGACACCTTCCTTCATTCCACTGTAATTATTCTTTGAATCTCTTATATGACTAGGGATAGTCATCTTCTTTTCTAGGTTTAACACAGTGTCAGATGAATGTTTATCATCTCTCGTGCTTGAGCAACCTGTAACCATACACCAATCATTAATTTTAAAATCATAAGGCCTTATATCCCCTCTTGTTGTCTCAAACATCAAACCTCTCAACTAATTTTCATCTTCTAAAGGATCCATGAAACATTTAGCTAGTCTCATGTCTTCATCCTCATCACTACTTTCACCGAGAATAGATTCGTGTTCAAGTTCACATAAGTAAACCTCTTCCTCAACACACTTCCTATGTTGTAACTCAGCTCTTCCGAGTTCTTCTTCTATTTGAACTCTTGTTTCATATCTCAGCCTACTATGTAACTGACTCCACTTGATTCTTCTCTTCTAAAGAACCCAACCATATCTCTGGTATTCCATATTTCTCTGTACCATTTCTCTCATCACCTCTAGTTGCATTTTCATTTTAGCTAGTTCCTTATCAAGCTTATCCTAACTTGATCTTCTATGGCCCCTCTCTAAACCTTTACTACAACTTTCACTAGTTATAGTTTGCCCTCTCTTATGAGCTTCTCCTTTCTCATTGTGCACTGCAATTAAGCCATTCTTATAGGATGACTCCATCAACCTACCTTCACACACCATACTAAGCTTTTCCATGCCTAGTCTTCCCTTGGTATGTCTGCTGACCCCCTCCTCTAGAATCTTTACTTGACCATTCTCTGCTCCTTGGGCTTCTGCATTCAATTTACTCACCATCTCTCTCTCTCTGCTTTGAGAACCCTGTTGTTCTCTTCTCTTCTTCAATAATGTATCTTGCTGATATTTTCCACTAGCATCGTTTTCCGTCTTTTCTCTACACAAACTACTGTTGTGTTCTTGCTGCTACTATTCTTTCACCTTCTATAAACAAATTAACTTAGAATAAAATACAAATCACAAGTCATAACTGATAGATCATTCAAGGATCTCATCTTCTTTTCCTAGCTGGAAATTCTTATTATATTTTAAAATCCGACTGCCTCTTTTCTTATTGGAACATCATCATGCTTCTGTTGCGCAACTCTGATTTATTCTCCGAAGAGATTACACTCTTTGATACCAAATAATGCAAGATCCACTTGCAATTCTTCAAATTCCTCAATTCATGAACTCTTACCTTGAGTATCGAGCAAGTACTTCTTTATCATCAAATTTTTACATCCTCTTGTTATAGGGACCAAACAATAACAACCATACTTTCAAGGAGCTACCGAACCTCTTCTTCAACATTTTCAAATCTGAATTTCAATGCCTCACACACTCATGCATTTCCAATGGTCATATTATTTGGACTAGTGTTCGCACATTTATGCCAATGAGATGGGTATCTAAACCCCACTCTGTTTATGCTCCCGAGTATTATAGGTCCACATACAATCTATACAAAGCTGCAAAATGAACATCACTCAACACCAGGGTTGGTTAAATTCATTAACCTTTCTTAAATTTTGTGCTTCTCTTATTGCGATATGCACTAAGGGCTTTCGATTTAAACTTGCAAAATAAAATGCCATCTCCATCATAAACACATCAAATATTAAAGTCGGTGAACACGCATTGATGGCTTCAACAAGAAGGGATTCAACCCTTTAGTTTCCAGAATCTTTATGGGAATTTGGTTAACATAACAAACAGAACCAAAACGTTCTTCTCAATGCATTCCCTTAAACCATATACAATGGTGAACCAATATCGATTTCAGATTATTGACTTGTGAGGAGTTCATTCAAGCACAGGGTAGGAATCGATTCACAAAGAAAATGATCTTTGTCAAATAATAACAATTAGTCTGCAATTGAGTAAATACGGTTCTGGTTGTAAACTAAATTCAAATGGCCGAGCAACAGAGATTCATTCATACATAATTCAAGTTCTTTCCTTACGCACAACACAACCTGATAAAAAAACTTAGCTTATTTCAAAATATATAATAACACATAAATATTTTCCAATTTCATTAATTCTCAGAATGAATCCACAGATGATACGCACCATTACACCAAAACCTCAAGATATTAGTGAAGGCCTCCCACTAGGATCTTAACATCCCACCACGCTTCGCAGTCCAGACTCTGGGCTAAATGTGCACCTGTACAGTGGTGTCCCCTTTGAGCCGTACAAGCCCTGAACGAACACTGCAATGCCGACGTTGCCACCCGCTTTGTGACTTGAACCTGGGTGGAGGCTCTGATACCAAATGATACGAACCGCTACACCAAAACCTCGAGATGTTAGTGAAGGATTCCCACTAGGATCTTAACAACAGACGTTCATATTTTCTTTGATTCATGAGAAAATATCTCTAGAGTCTCTCTCACACAGATCTTTAGCTCTGTCTCTCCTCACTCTCATACTCTGTCTCAGGCCATCTTCTGGACCTCTCCGACCTCCTATATTCCTATCTACCTAATTCCAATTACAATAAAGACATCTAACAACTAACTAACTCTCCTCCACGAATGAAGGGATTTCTGTTTCTAGAAAAAAACAACCTCCCACTATTATTCACAAACTACCTAATCTGAATTGATCTCCTCATAGGGAGTATCAAAATGCCACTTACCCATATTTTCCCTCAACACTAACAACAAATCAACTCTGTCTACATATTCAACAATTAATAAAAACATTAATAAACAAATTTCTTCAAACTCTAGGACTGTTTGTCCCTTTGTCAAGCCACAACATGTGACCCGCCTGTCACCTTGTTGGCTTTGTCATGATGCTCCTACATCACAAATGCTTTATAGGATTTGGTCGAGGAGCTGGCGTGATGGGAGGTTGTTTGGAACCCACATTTATGAAGGGAACAAAAGTGGGTTTGGAGTGCTATTGGGCCGCGATCTTGTCCTCTTCCAACTTAGCCAACCCAAGGCTTCCATCATTGTGTTTGGACAGAACATTTTGACCTCAGATCGGATTGCATCCTTTAGACCACTGATAAAACAACTCCTGTAGAATTCATCAGGCAATCCTTCTAACACATATTTTCATTAAATTTGAAAATATTTTATTACAAATGTAACCATGTAATTGAATTTTTTGGTTATTTCTGAATTCTAGATCCATTATTTAATTCCAACTATGTGATTGGCTAGTTTCTCAAATTTAGTCTGATACTCTCTCTTAGTGCCAATTTGGCGAAGTTTAGTGAGTGCTCTTGTGAAGTCATCAAAAGCACTAGGATCAAATTGTTGCAAAAGGAGCTAGAAAAAATATGTCCATTTTGGCTCTTCATGAGCCTTGATGTACCAACGATACCATTGAAGGGCTTCCTGTTCCAAATGAAAGGATGCAAGTGGAACTTTGTTGTCATCAAAAGTATTATGCATACTGAAATATTGTTCTGCTCGATATATCCATCCAGTCGGATCATTACCATTGAAGCGAGGAAAATCAAGCTTCAACCCACGAAAATTGTTGAAAGAAGAGAACCCAGTGTCGGCAGAAGAATCTGACTGTCATTTATTGTTCATGGATGAATGCTCAAGATGGAGGCCGAGAAAGTTTTCATCCAGATCTTAGAGTTTGGTTTTGAGGGCTGCAAGTTCTTCCTCCATGGATTTTGCTCCTACACAAGTGACAACCATAACCAAGAGTTTTTTTTTTGAATGGGTAGAAAAACAAAAACAGAAACTGTTTTAGTACAGGAAAATTTGGATTTGGGAAAAATTATGAAGGGTAATCGGGGATGGACTAGGTTTTGGACACTTTTGAATGGATAGGGAAGCAAAAAATGAGGATTTTAGAAGTGGGGTGAAAGAATGAGAAAATTTTTCAAAGAGGGACAAAGAAGCAAAAATAGGAAATGAACACTGTGGCAAAATTTGAAGGCGATTGGGTGAAAATCAAAGAAGTTATGGAAAACCCTAAAAATAAACAAATGTTAGATTTTGGGCTTTGGGAAGTGGAATTTGGGATGGGGTCCTCAAGAATGAAATATGTAGAATGGGAGTGTAGAGGTGTTAGTGAAGTTTCAAGGGAAACAAAGTTAAAACAAGGGATATATGGCGAAAAAACAGATACGTTTTTTTTTTTTTCCCCAGAATTGATCTGAAACGGCTTTTGGAATGGATATGAAACGGTTGGTTCTGAAACAGCTCAGAATGGATCTAAAATGGATGGATCTGAAACGGATTTCAAAATGGATCTGAAATGACTCAGAATTGATTTGCAACAGCTCTATACAGATGTAATATGCGATTTATCAGCTGGAAATAGATATGGACCACAGGTATGCTCGACTTCCTAATGGTTCAGGGGATTCACTTGGCCACCAATGTTGTCTAACGGCTTGCGTATTAGGGAAGAACCCCTCACTCCATGGCTTAGGTAAAACTAATAACCACTTTGCCACAAACGACAGCTCTTGGTTTACCTCACGGGTGGGAACTAGTCAATCAGGTAGGGATCGTTTCCCTTTTCTCTAGTAGGTCCTCTCAATGGTCCAGCTACTTCGGGGTTCCTGTGGTACTCCTCACAATGAGTTTTAGGGATTATGCCCAAGTACTTCCCACAGTTAAGTGGATAAGGATTATCCCTGGATCTGAACGTCCAATTGATACGAACAAATACAGATGCGAAAAACAATTTTGGTAGAAATTCCACCCAACAAGCCCAAGGAAGTGCTATGATACCTGATGTGATGAACCTGCAGCAAATAAATGATGAAAATGCATAATATAGAAAAACATAGATGATATTTATTGATTGCAGGCCACTTCAAGGGGGAAAAATCCTTTGAGCAAGCTCAATACAAAATAACTCATGGATGCCTTCACTGGCCTCAACATGTATTTATATACTAAGTCTAAGCTAAACAACTATTATTCCCCATGAATGTGGGATAACACAATATACTCACAGGAAGACTTACAAAGCATATGCATCCAACAAAAATATACTAACAATGTGGGATAACACAATATACTCACAAGATGACTTACAAAGCATATTCGTCCAAGAACAATATACTAACAAAGTAAAGAGAAGGGTTAACATGGGTTCCTAACAATTTTTTGTTCTATTCCATTTGTTTCCCATCTCCAACAAACTTTTTTAGAAAAAAAATTATTGTCCTTTCCAGAATAAATAACATTTGCAACAAGATGGTGAGTATCATTCCATATTATCCATTGAATGCTTATAGGAGTGCTCTTGTAATATCTACTTTGTATGCAATAAGACATTCTAAAAAGAAGAAGACTTTGTAATCTCTACTTTGTATGAAATGTGTATCATCAAAGGAATTGCAATTGGTCATTGAATCCTTCCAAAAAGGTAAAATTTTTGGTCTTGATGGCTCCTTCATTGAGGTAAATAGAAATTCGTTGATATAGAATGGTCGGTGTAGTTCATTTCAAGCTTCCCCTCATCATTATATAGTTATTATAGTGTATGGGGTTTGTTAGTAGAAAGTGCATTATTAGATCACAAATAGTTATGGATTTTGAGTTTGGGCCTATTGAAGGATAACACAGTTAGAGCACTATGATGGATTCTACTATGTGTTGGAGCTCATAGTGATGGAAAAGGGGTTGGAGTCCATTATTAGTGATGGATTCTACTATGTGTTGAAGTTCATGGTGATGGAAAATGGGTTGGATTTCATAGTGATGGATTTTGAGTTTGGACCTATTGAAGGATAACAAGGATGGAGCATTATGATGGATTCTACTTTGTGTTGGACTTCATAGTGATGGAAAACGGTTTGTAGTTCATAGTACTGATGGATTGTACTATGTGTTGGAATTCATGGTGATGGAAAAGGGGTTGGAGTTCATAGTGATGGAAAAGGGGATGGAGTTCATAGTGATGGATTGTACTATCCGTTGGAATCCATGGTGATGGAAAAGGGGTTGGATTTCATAGTGATGGAAAAGGGGTTGGAGTTCATATTGATGGTTTTTACGATGTGTTGGAGTTCATGGTGATGTAAAAGGGGTTGGAATTCATAGTGATGGATTTTGAGTTTGGAACTATTGAAGGCTAACAAGGATATAGCACTATGATGGATTCTACTTTGTGTTGGAGTTCATAGTGATGGAAAAGGGGTTGGAGTTCATAGTGATAGATTGTATTGTAATTCCCCATATCTTGACAACCGTTAATTAAAAACTCTAATGTGAATTAGCTTAGCGTTGTATTTGCTTATTATCTGTTTGACAAAGATAGATTGATTAAGATGATTGTTATGTACACATGTGGACTCCCTTGAGGTTGTATGGTAAATGGAATTTATTGTTTACTTTGTTATTGGCAATGCATATGTTACTTCATATTGAACACGCAAATTGAATATAGAATATCCATATGTGGAATGCTAATTTAGTTGTTTGCAAAAGTACTTACATGATTATTTGTAAATGTTGTATTAGAGATATGGATTAACACTTGAAAGAGTTAGGTATGGCTATATATATGTTTCATGTTAATGATGAACTATTCCACATGTTGATTGACTATGAGATAAGTGGATTCCTATATCGCCAAGGGGCACGAGATGTATTGGACATCATGAGTATAATGATGTTATATCAAATTTCATGCTATTTAATTGTGAATTCCAATATTTCTATGACTTGTGGGTGAGTGTGAGTTTTGACAGGGATTGTGACTTTCCCAAAGTGTTTTTTCAATGACGGGACCCCTTAGAATAGTGATGGCACAATATGGTTGATGTAGGGTGTTGACCCTAGTACTATCGGGGGGGTGGAGGCATTTCCCACCATTTATCCCCCGAAACCTGGAGTCGTGGGAGGGTTGTGCTGCGCACACTCCCCTAGATGTGTGATGACGACTAGCGAATGCCTGATGGGGAATCTTGGTCAATGTAGTCGATCGACACTTCCGATTACGGGTTCTATATGTGGTTAGGTTGTGTAGTCGATGCCACAGTATATTGCAGCAGAGGATGGGATGGTGAGGTAAGGAGATGGAAGTAGTGGTGATTAGGGGGTTGGATTACTGATGGGATGGATGGGACCAATGATGGATTGGATGGTGTTCTTGATTGTTATTAACTATTGTGATTATATGCTATATGTCATCATTATGTTTATTCAATTCTATCTTATTGCTTATGTATGAATAATGAATGATCCATTGTTTAATTGTTCTTCTATATGCTATTTGCGATCATGTAATAATGATCTATTAGGAGCATTAAATGTGATTATTAGTACCCATGCTTACGACGTGTGCACTGGCCATGTATATGCCAATTCGTGAGTACAATACTATGATTGGTCGATCGATGAAAAAATTAACATGGTTACATTAGCTAATAGTAGCTTGGTTGATGACTTGTCAAAAGTATCACTTGTGTGTTGAAAGTATGAGTTACTTGAATTGTTTAATATGTTTTAGAGTTATATAAATTGATTGGATTATTGAAATACATAAATAATTATATACGAATAATATAACTTATTCATAGTATAATATAGTATATGAAAATATCTTATTTGACTTATGAATGAGAGGATAATATTAATAAATGAATAGATAGGATTGCACAATTTTTTAGAAAAGAGTTTTCATAGTTGCATTTAAGGTAGAAGCATGACAAGTGAGACTTTGCAACCATGTGTAATAATATTTTATTAATTTAAATCAAATTGCTATGTTTTTAGAAAATGAATTTATTGATTGCTGACTATTATTTTTGGAATTTATTGATGGATGAGGAGGATGATGAGAAGTTTTGATATAAATAGGAGACTTGAGATTGGAAGAGGGAGGTTCTTTATCTCTTGAAGATTATTTTGGTGAGATTATTCTAGGAAGGAGAATTTTGGGTATTTTGGGGTATGAGAAGTTTTGAAGAGTTGGAAGAGTTTGAGAACTCTTGGAAGATTTGATACATAACCTACTAGTGCATCACTGTTTTGTTCTCTGGGGGTCTCGGGCACGAAGGGCTAGGAGGCCATTTGGATGGGACCATTTATATGGCTTCCTAGGGCTAGGGAGACTGCTAGGCCCCTAGTTGGCTGGGAGGTAAAACCGTGGTCCCGCTTTGGGAAATGAAGGGGGAGCTACTCGAGGAGAAGATGAAGGCTTGTTCAGTTTGGACTTCATCACCATTCTTATATAGAGGTATTTTTCTTGTGAATTTAAGTTGATTATATGTTGCAAACTCTTTATATGTTGTTATGGTTACATGATCCTTATAGGTTGTTCAGTCATACAATTAAGAAATCCACCATTTGTGGTTGTATTAATACTATTATGCATTTCTAGAATGAAAAGAAAATAGATCCTTATTTAGATTAAAATTCTTAATGCCCTTGAGAGGCATTACATGTATTATGTGTTGTACTTCATGGTGATGGAAAATGGGTTGGAGTTCATAGTGATGGATTTTGAGTTTGGACCTATTGAAGGCTAACAAGGATAGAGCACTATGATGGATTCTACTATGTGTTGGAGTTCATAGTGATGGAAAAGGGGTTGGAGTTCATAGTGATGGATTCTACTATGTGTTGGAGTTCATGGTGATGAAAAAGGGGTTGGAGTTCATAGTGATGGATCAAAAATAGTGATGGATTTTGAGTTTGGACCTATTGAAGGGTGACAAGGATATAGCACTATGGTGGATTCTACTATGTGTATCAATGATTAGGCCCAAGGTATGCATGTTGATTAATTTTGGCAAGTTTGGTTTATAGAGTTCATTGGTTTTGAGCTTCATAGTTGTATGTGAAATGTATGTAATGATCCATTTTGGACCACATACGATGTTTAAGGGGAAGAGGTACCACTGAGTGATATATCCCCTTAACTTGAGAATGATTGTGACATCTCCAATTTAATTCATACATTAGGAGAGAGTTTAAATTCTCCCTCATGTTAACATATTTGTGGAAGAACTTGTATACCAATTTTTTCATTCTAATCAAATTAATGCCTTTCTTTACACACTTTACTCTATTATCTTTCTTCAAAAAAATGTGTCTTATATGAAATTGATATTTGGAATTGCAACATTCATGTACATATAGATCAATTTGAAAAAAAATCAAGCACATATATAATTTCTTTACAATCTATAATCTTTAAATTTGAATGAATACACCATCTTCAACCTCTAGATATTACAAGCATAGACAATTCATACAATTCATGTAGAAAACTTGTCACCATACATTTTCTTAATAGCTCCTTACTTGCATTGCAAAACAAGTGAACTCCAATGTGTCCAATGTTCCAAACATAGCTCTGAGAATTGTTTAGTGTAAATGTTGTGTGCAAGATGGTTGAGAGGGTTCCAATCTTCCAAAGAATGCAAGTTCAATGTGAGTGCAAGAGTTACAAAAATGAAATCACGCAAAGCTGAGCTGATTTTACCGCGTAAGAGTGAAAATTGAAATTTTTGGATGATGCACAAGAAATGTTACTCTGTCCTTTTCAGATAGAGAAGTGCACACACACACTATTAGTGCACGCGAGCACTCCTTTGTTCATTAACTAATCAACGTTTTCCACCAACGTTCAGGGTATTACTGTGGTGGAATTTTCCATGTGTCGGCTACTCGGGGAGTGCGTACGCGTTAATAGTGCATGCACTATCTTGTGTCATTAATTTGGTTGGTGAACATTCATGTATTGTATTTCGGGTATAATCTGTTTTTTTACATTAATTGCACGTTGGTGGTCTTGAATAAATTTTAGAAAGATATAGGGGGGATTGTGGGTTATGGGTGTAGGGAGATAGAGAGGGGGAGGGGGGTAGTGGGTTATGGGTTTAGGGAGAGAAAGAAGGGGAGGGGGGTGGTGGGTTATGGGTTTAGGGGGGGATTGTGGGTTGTGGGGGAGAGAGAGGGGGGACATTGTGGGTTATGGATTTAGGGAGAGAGATAGGGGGAGATTGTGGGTTAAGGGTTTAGGGAGAGAGACAAATTGGGTTTAGGGCTTCGACCTTAACCATGCTTTAATTTTGATATGATGGGCATGAGAGGCTGCGTAGAACTTGGTCAGGGATTGCGAGAGAGAGGGATATTGGGGGTCAAGGGTTGAGAGAGATATATATTGGGGGTTAGGGGTGGAGAGAGATGGAACAAGGGGGGTAGGGGTTCAGGGAGAGAGATCAAGGGGGCTAGGTTTCTAGGGAGAGAGATAGAGATATAGTGAGAGAGAGAGAGAGAGAGAGAGAGATTATGAGACAGAGAGAGTGAGAGGTAATTAAAATGGTTGTGCATTTGAAGTTGTGTCACACGAACATTAACTTCACAATTTATTATTGATATTGAAGAATGAATTTGATATCCCTGTATATTTTAATCAAATACAACCTTTATTCTTGAAGTCACCCCCAGATAAGCGATAAGATTCAATATTAACCATGCTTTAATTCTAAGATTATGGGCATGAAATGCTACGTAGAACCTCGTCAAGGGTTGAGAAACCCAAACCAACAATAATCATTATTTTGTTGGCATGCACTTATTTAGACAGCAGGATGTGTGGCCACACATTTTCCTAGTCTAATGAAAGGAACCTGGACGCCAGCTCCCATGCTCTTTTTACCTCAGTGGGGTGTGTGGGAAACTTGTAGGAGGCTAAAAAAGGTAAAAATATCATAAAATTGCAAGTTTTCAGGGATTTTAAAGGATGGAGATTGAGGTTAGGACATACTGGATCCTAGAATACCTAGTCAAATCTACAGAAATAGAATGGAATGAGACTTATAAACAAAGAATCATAGAATTTTCCTCATTGGAGTCTCCATTTATATTGTTAATAATTACACCTAACATGTAGGTCTTGACTACCAATAGATCAATTCAAATACAACTTCTATAATTACGTAGGGTTTTGGAATGGATTCAACCTAATGCACTAAAAAATAGGAGGGTAAACATAAAAGGAAAGGTATAGTGGAGAAAAGAACCTAGAATCTAATGGTTGTCCTTGCTTTATCTTCCCCTATAATGATTTCTCTTGACTTTTTCTCACACCTACACTTAAGAAGATAGAAATCCTTCCTCAAAATATTTTGGCATAAATTGAATCATAAACTAAGCAATAAATATGAAACATGAACCATTGACCCTAATTGACTAATTAGGTATGTCAACACCCTCCATATCAATATGAAATCAATATAAAGGAAAATGAATTGGGGGGGGGATATAATAAATCCTTATTTATCAATAATGAAAATAATACATAATCGGACCTAACTGTACCATCAACACTTCTGGAAATTTGATCTAGATTCCTCTACAATCCTCAAGCCAATCATGTGTAGTAGTCCCTCTTTTTCAATACTCTTCTCAGATATAGGAAAAGGTCATGATCTAACCTTGCCATGACAAAGGTAATATCACTAATGGATAAGGGACATTGAGTGGAGTAAAGACCACATTAAAAATCAAAAGCAATGGGATCTCTTCCAGCAACATAACCTGAGTATTCCCTCACTTGAATATACATTCCTTCAATCCTATAGATTCCTTTTATTAGTTGTTTTATGTAGTTAGGATGGTTAGGAGGTCATTTCGGTTAGTTGTCATTGAGGAATTATCCTTTCAACTTTCAAATTTCATGATTTCTTTTACTCATTTTCCAAGCCCATGCACCCTACAAAGGGGAGAAGTGTGTGTTATGAACCTTTATTGAGGTAGAGGTGCGTGGGACTCCAAACTAAGTGTTTTTTAAGAGGAAATGAGCTAGAATGAGCTTAAAAACTTCTTCTAAGGTGATGACCATCAATTGGGCTGACCCTGACTATGTAATTCAAGGTCATTAGCATCTATGAGGAACTTTCCCATTGATTAGTGACACTTACAACCAAATTAGGGACAATTTGATGTTGTTTGGGATCCTTTGATGCCATTAGGGTCACATGTATGATGTTAGGTTCATTAGGGTTCCATTAGGGACACATATACATATTAGTGCTATAATAGTAGTGGTTATATTTTTTTTCATTGTGATTCACAACCCTAGAGAGGAGTTGCTACGTCCATGGAAAGCATTCACAGAGGTCCCACCCAAAGAAGACTCACCCCGCCGACTCTAATTACGGAGCCTAACCCAATGGGGACATCAAGTGACTCGGCCCTTATATATCTATGCATAGCCACCCAGGGATTTGACCCAAGACCTTTTTCTTACAACTCACAGCTCTGAAGCACTTGATCTAACCAAACGGGCGGTAGTGGTTATATATATATATATATATATATATATATATATATATATATATATATATATATATATAACATTATATTACTCTATATTTTATATATAAATGGATCATTATCTTGGACAAGGATCTTGATTGACTACAAGTAGGTCACAACCTAAATAGTATGTAGGTATGAATAAAGATCCCTAGTGATCATCATCAAATGGTTATCATGCTCCATAAAGGATAACAAATGAGTGCAAATATTGTGTGCAAAAATTTCTCTCTTGCAATTAAAAATAACCCTTTAGGTTAATGAAGGTGATGCATATAATGTACTAGTAATAGTATGTATAAGATAAAGAATAGAGTTGATAGAAATATTGAGAAATAGGTGTTTATCATATCTAATCTTATGATTGATGACTCATGTGAACCTTGTTATATGTCCTTTCTGAGTTTTTAGTATGTTGTAATTAATAAAGGATAATGTACAGTACACCATATACTCAAGTGTAAGATGTAGGGCCTTAATATATGATGCAAAAGTAAAATATTTTGTTGATAAGTCCATGTGAAAGGGGAGTAGATCAATACTAGCTAAAGAGAACCAACAATATCTTTTATATTAGTGAATGGATTTATCTCCACTATTGGTTTCTTATAGTATAAAGTGACGAATAGTATCATGTGAAGGAAGCAAAAAGTTCCTAAGCTAGACACACAACTTTGAACAAAGTTTAGCGATATTTGGTTGTTACTAAATTGTAACATGAACATTAAGTGCATATTTCAATGATGTCCATATTATATTCAACATAGAGTAAGTAAGTTTAGAGTAAAGACAAATGACCAAACCCAAAATGGGTTTCATTGAGTTAAACCAAATGGGAAATGTACTAAATATTAGAAAGAATACAAATCAATTGATATTATTGAGTTGGACCAAATGGGGAAAGTAATAAAAATGAAAAAACATAAACACATTATAGGGTTGAATTCAAGAGAAGGACACTTCTACTAATAATAGAAATGGAAATTTTTTCAAAATTTATATACTAAAGATATCTATTATTTAGTGTGATGCTTATCAGTCTAATGATCCTATATAACAAGAAGTTGATATTAAAACATAACTACTTTAATTAAATGCACAAATAATCGACTAAAACCTAGAAGAGTTGACTTTTATTATAATTTCTATAGTTAGCCCCCAAAATGTGTTATAATAGGAAACTTGATGGTTTGTTAAAATGCATTGTATGAATATATAACTAATGATATAAAATATCATTTGGATCCTTTCCTTATATAAATAATTTCTTCATCCTTTAAGTAATGCCAGGGATAATGTACATTTTTTTACAAAAGTAATGAAAAGATACAAAGGATGAATATGGACCAATATAATACCCTAGCATAATTGGCGGAATCTAGTTTGAAATTTGAACCTGAACATCATTTGTTTGTACAATACGTAGTGAAAGCCATTGATCTAATGAAACCTTCAGTAAATCATCCTAGCTTTCAACATAGATACTCTTTAAGAGAGGTATACAATGAGCCAAATAATTGGTCAATAATGAGACAAGGGAAAGGATCCCTTGGCTATAACATGAGTTAAAATTTAATGTATCCATTGTCAATAATTTTATATAGGAATGTGTGTGAACCCTAATTTTCATAGGATCATATGCTTAATATGCATGGTCAATCTGCGAAGTCTCATGGAAGGACTATAAATGGAGTAGTTCTATATCCTTCACCAAGTATAATCTAAAATGTATTTATTTATCGCTCTACTAAATTCCTATGGAAATATAGTCCAATAAAATTTGATGATTTAAGTCTAAGGTTTAGACTTGGATGCTTAGTAAAAAGAGGCTTTGGAAGTTTTTCCTAGAACTCAAAGCAATTTTGTTTTCCTAGTTTTTAATTATAGGGGACTCACTAATAGGTAAAAGGATCTCTTACACGAGAATTCAAAAAACATAATTCCCTTAGTGTGGATGACACATGTCCCTTGAAAACTTACTTTGATGTTGTCCTCTAATGGAATTTGAGTGGACATGGGTTGGTTCCTTATGTAAGGTCTACCTCTTAAGTTGCATTACATGGAAATCTATGATAATAGTAGATCAATTTCTTTGAACAACAGATTTTAACTACATGTAGATGTTTTTTTCTTCTTTTAATTTATTTATAAATTTGATAGCTTTGAATAAGGAATAATGTTGTGATATTTAATGGTAATTATACTTCTTGCACACTCTCTTAGCATGATAGTGCACCAAGTTATGCTAGTCTAGTCTTCCATGTCATTATGTAGGTCCCAAAGATCCACATGGAACCATACCACTTGCAATAACTTCTAGAATTCTATATTGGGGCCAAACTTTCAACTTAAATAATATTTAAGAGAGGCATATAATGAGTCAAATAATTGGTTAATAATAAGACATTTTTGTATAATCAAGCCTATTTTATATGGTGGTTGTCTAATACTAAGATATATCATTGTTTTCAAGATGAATGAATATTAATGTTTGTACCCAAAATATTACGAACCAAATTAAATAGATTCACTTGATGTTGTTTAGGAGGATTAGGGGACATTTGCATCAAATTGGTTTCATTTCTCCACATAATAAACATTCATTACTTTTGATGGATTAATAGTACTATTATTTTTTATTTTCCTATTTCTGGCCTAGTTCTATTTCATACATTATTTACTTGGTTGATAAATGATGTCATTGAAGATAAGTGGTTTCAACCTAACGTGAAAAATGATAATTTCATATAAAAAATAAGGGAGGAGGAAGCTCTTAAATACACTATGGAAGAAGCAAGTCAAAGGCCCACATATGTGTAGTATATTTGAACAAACAAATATACATCATGACATTTCTATGTGAATCACAATTAGTGTAAACCTATCTGCCATCCCCAATTATTCCAAGATTGAGCTCCATTTATCACCAACATGAAATTCTAATTGAATGCACTTTTGGGTTAAGCTAATTTGGTATTCGCATAGATAAACACAATAATGACCAAAAATAGAAATGATTTTTTCCTACGAAAAAAAGCATACTATTGCTATTCAATTAACTGAATCAAATAGTACAAATATAACATTCAAGATAAACATATATGTCCAAATAACCATAGACTATGGTAATCGGGATCCCTAAGATACAATAACTGACATATTACAAAGACCAACAAAGCCCAAACATATGACTAATAACCGAAGGTCCTTAGCCCAAAAAATATAAAGAACCAGAGTCTAGAACCATGTTCTCACAAATCTCTTCCCAAAATAAGACACCTTATGTACCCTCTAAAGCTCGCTTCGATAGCAGATCGGCCTATGTGTTGTGCTCTCTATAGATATGGTCAAGTGTAGTAGATCTAAAAATTCTCAGCTCAGTCATTATCCTATTGCACCAATTTGCCAGATGAATGACCTGCAATGAGTATTCCCCCTTTGCCCACTTTATAGTCACCCTTGAGTCACCAAATATTTTAACATATGGCAAGCCAATGAGGTTTGTTGTCCGGATAACACACCAAAGAGCTAATAGCTCTGCTTTCATATTGGTCCCTTTCCCACAGTTCATACAAAGAGTATAAAGGTGCTCCCGATTGAGAAAAATTACCCCACCTGTACCACAATTCCCCAATTCTGCAGCTCCATCAAAAAATAGTACAGGTTCGTCAACAATAAGGTGGAATTGTCCTATATTGCGTTTGACAAGTTCAGCTGCTTATATTTGGAATTTCAAATAAAGACTCATGGCAGAATTGTAAACTGTATCAAGATGAGGACAAATATTCTCAAAAGTCGATTTGTTCCTCGCCCTCCAAAGGGTCCAACAAATGAAGACCGGTAGTGTGGAGTATGATTTTTCAATGCTGATCCAAGAATGTAGACAACCACCCACATTGATGCCCGTCCACTTCATAGAGAAACCAAAAATCAAAGCAAACTTCTCCCACGGGCTAATAGAGAATGTGCAATCAATAAACATGTGTGAAGTAGATTCAAATTCATTCTTACAGAAAACACACTGACTTGGACCACTCGAGCCTTTTAATGAGAGATTGTCCCAGGTTTTGAGCCTATCCTATAATATGAACCATAAAAAACACTTA
The DNA here is from genome assembly GCA_027924585.1 of Larix kaempferi. Lineage (NCBI taxonomy): Eukaryota > Viridiplantae > Streptophyta > Pinopsida > Pinales > Pinaceae > Larix > Larix kaempferi. The sequence goes on along the minus strand of BSBM01000742.1, from coordinate 21,272,109 downwards.
AGTTTTAATGGCATATGCCAATACTAGATGACTCCATACCACCAATGGATGGGAAATATACATCTCCTCATGATCATGTAATTATAGGCAAAGCTAGCTGTTACCTTGCCGGTGGCTTCGTTGCCTGCCCATAGAACCATGTCTTCCTCACAGCCAATTCGAACACAGGCCTCATTTAATGCTTGTGTATAACATTCCCATTCCGAAGCTAAATGCTCTGTAAGCTGGAGCTCATCAGCACCGATCCAATACCTTAGTGAATTGTTTTTTAAGATAGAGTTCAAGGTGTAATAACCAGCAGATCTGAGTTTATGCAGTAAAGGGTCAGATAATTTATAATTATCGGCCAAGCCAATAATCGGGTCAATACCAACAACAACTTCTGTCCCATTGCCAACTTTCCAACCAAGTTTGGCTGCGAGCCAACAGTATACCTTTGTAAAGCCCTGCCAAATTGGTGAATCTCCTCGGATCACTTTCCCCAGCGTCCTCAGCCAGTGTGAGAGTTTGGACTTTACATACTTATGATGCATTACAGTAGACCACAGCGAATTCCCAAAAAGTGCCCTCCAAAGGCTCTTCAGTCGTAAAGCAGCACTGAAAATAGATAAATCTTTTATCCCCCAACCACCGGCAGCAAATGGGAGAGAAATTCTATCCCAGGCAATCATAGATAAATATGAATTTTTCAAACCACCCGTCCAAAGAAAGTTGAAAATGAGTTTTCTCAAAGTATTGATCACAGAGCAAGGTACTGGAAGCAATGAAAACTAGTATACTAGAGTACCGAGCAGAACAGACTTAACCAAAGTCAGTTTTCCTCCGATTGAAAGAAGGCGGTAAGTCCAATGAGAGATCCGGGCCTCGAATTTTCTAATCAGCCAATGCCAATCTTTGACAAGATAACCATTGGGCTTAAGTTGATAGCCCAAATATATAAATCCATCAACAATCTTACACCATTTATATGGCATCAAGGTTTTTAATATTCTCATCCTGTCAACATCAACCAAATTTTCAAATATACAAGACTTCTTCAAGCTTACCTTCATACCATACGCTTTACAAAATAAGGAAATGATCTCCTAATAAGCTTTCCACTCCTCCAACGAATCAATGCCAGCCAATAAGACATCGTCCACAAACAATGCATGAGATATATATAAATCCTTTGATATTTTCAGTCCTTTAATCCTACCCTCATTTACATCCTGTTTGATCATTCTACTCAAGCCATCAATAATCAATAAGAATAATAAGGGAGACATGGAGCAGCCCTGTTGCAGCCCCCTTGAGCAGCTTAAAAAAGGATGTTGGAGCACCATTTACAAGAACAACAAAGTTCATCGAATTTACACAGGCCATGATCCACCGGATAGCAGGTGCTGGAACACCGATTTGAATCAAAACTATCCTGAGAAAATCCCAACTAACACGGTCATATGCCTTTTCCAAATCCATTTTAAGGATAATAGCCCTTCGTTTCTTACATTTAATGGTGTGAAGTAATTCCTTTGTGATGCCAACAACATCATCGATTTGGCGGTCCTACAAAAAACCAAATTGCTCCGGAGTTATAAATTTTGAGAACACGAGCTTGAGGCGCCCAGCAATAATCTTTGACTCAGCATTATAAACAAGATTACATAAAGCAATTGGTTGAAAGTCTCCAAAAGTTTTGGGATCGGCAACCTTGGGGATAAGAGTGATAAAGGTTGAATTCATAGCCCCAGAAACATAACCCTGTACCCTGGTATATTCAACCATCTGCAGAACATCATTGCCCATTATATCAAAGAAATGGATAAACAGCTCAATGGTCCAGCCATTAGGCCCTAGACTCTTATCCCTAGCAAAAGATTTGAGTGTGCTTTCCACCTCCTCCAATGAAATGGCCTTGTATAAGTCTTCAGCCTCCCTGTCATCAAAGAATTTTGGGTAAAATCTTGCCACCTGTAGCTGAGATAGCAGGTCACAACCCTCATCATCAGAATAAATGCTGTGGAAATGTTCCTTCGCCAATAACTAAAGATTCTTCTCACCATTAATCTCATTCCCCTCTTCATCAAGCATTTTCCAAATAATATTATTGTTGCGTCTAGTCGAAGCAAAAGAGTGGAAAAAACGTGTGTTCTTGTCCCCATAATGCACCCACAGGGCGCGGCTCTTCAATGGCCATTCCATCTCTTCCTTTAGATAATAACCTTCTCTTTCAGCCTCCAATTTCCTCAGAAGAAAAACAGTCCAACGGTGCCTCTAGGATATATGAATACCGAGTCTGAAGCTGAGATTCCACACAACGTACACTCTGTCGGTTCAACTTTTTCCTTTTGTGTATCCACTGTGTAACTTTCTCCTTTAGAACCCTTAGCTTCACACAGAATCGATCCATGGGATTCAGCTCCAGGTCTGATGTTAAATTAACCCAAACATTTTGAACATACTGAACAAAATCCGCATCTTTGAGCCAGGAATTATCAAATTTAAAAGGGTAATTGCGATGGTTTTCACAATCGTCCAATTGCAAAAAATCCAGCCAGTGATCTGAAGGAATGATTTATGTACCAAACATATTCCAGAGGATTTTTTAATATTTTAAATTTCGAAACAAACAAACTTTTAATTATAAACTATAAGTGCACATGTTACACTGTAATGATATATGCCAACCGAAAGAAATGTATCCTGTTCCATGGGTATTTAGCCCGCAAAGAATCCTGAAGAGATACCGGAGAAGATATGTAGCATTTATGAGTTAGATATTTAATATTTATGAGTATGAGTAGATTTTAATTAGGATACTTTTATGATTTAGAAAATATTTAGATTTAAAAATATATTATAAAATTAATAATTTATAAATTAATTGAATTTATATATGTAAAATTATATATATAAAGAGAGGGGGTAATTTTAAATTTGACTTGGGTAAAGCTTAGGTTTTATGATACTTGTCAGCAAGTTTTAGCTATTTGGTCTTTTAGATTAGTCAAATGTCATGTTTATAATGTGGCCTTTAATTAACAAATTTTTGAAAGCTAAAATTTAGTTTGATCACATATTTTACACAAATATATTCAAGAAATTTAATAAGAAACAATGAATTGTCTTGCTATAATTTGTTTGATCACATCTTTTATATACATATATTCAAGAATTTTAATAAAAAAGAATGAATTCACTTTCTTAAATAATGCAATTAATTTGGATATGAGACAGAAATGTAATGAGTTCTTTTGCATGTAATTTATAGTTATTTAAAAAATTGCAAATCAAATTCTTTCTTTATATATATATATATATATATATATATATATACTACTCAATTTTAAATTTTTAAATTTAAGTTTCCAAATTTTAAAATATAAATTTTAATGAATGTACTCAATATCATTTTAAGAATACCTCACATTATTTTTTTCTACTCATAAAAAATACAAAAATGATTATTATTTTAAATTTTAAATTAATTTTCCAAGAAAAAAAATATAATATGTGTTATTGTCAAAATTGAAATTAAAATATATATATGTTTTTCCTCATCAATTGTAATATAAATATTTGAGGGCATTGAATCCATTTATGTATTAAAAATGCAATTTAAATTTAATGAAAATTTAGAATTTGACCAAAGATTTCATAAGCGTGGTTAATGATAAGTGAGAAAAATCCAAATAGTATAACATTTAGACTTTAAAAAAAATTATTGACTAAGAACTTGTATGTAAAGAATACTAGTGATCTCATCTAATAGGAGAGATAGTATTGATGATAATTTTTTCTCATTAATAATTTTGTCATCTTTAAAAAAGGTTGGGAAAAATAGTAAAAATAGGAATAGAATTGACAACTAAAAATAATAATCAATAAGATTTTATTAACTTTCCCTAACTTTATTTTTGCAATAAAACTTGACCATATAATAATCCATTTTATTGAAATCCTACAACATATATACTGCTACAAACTTTTATAAAGCTTCTCTTTCATTTTCACTATTTTCATAGAAAGAACTACGATCTTCCCACTAATTTTGGGTTTTAAATTAATCCTTAACCATATAATCCAATTTATTGAAATAGTACGGCATAAGTAATGCAACAAACTTCTATAAAGCTTCTCCCTCATTTTCACTATTTTCATAAAAAGAACTATGATCTTTTTTCACTATTTTCATAAAAAGAACTATGATCTTCCGAGAGACGGGATTTATCCTCTAATGTAAGAGATTATGCTATGTTAATGAGTCTTGTCACCTAGTAACCTATATAAGGTTTTGTGAAGTAAATGTCTTAATGGAAAGGGTTTTCTCACGGAATCCAGAAAGAGAAGAAAGAGGTTCGGAAATCCCTTTTTCTACACACCAACCTGAGGTCAAAATCAACATATAGTGATCGAAAGACATTTAATATGCATAGGAGCGGCTTACTGGAAATTTTATTAAAAAATAAAATAGGTCAACATTTAAATATTATACTCGGGTACTGGACTTTAGTGCACTTCATTGTCGAGGAAATAATGATTGAAGATGAAATAATGTCATCGTTTTTAATAATTGCAGACATGCAAACAAATATTCCTGCAGATTCTTACGCAGTGGATGTAGTTTTATCATTTTTCAAACCTGTTGACGATTGCTATCAGTGGCCGCATATTTCTTCTTTTCTTGTCCTCTCCCATTGAAACAGGCCGGGATTTGACAGTCAACTACCCGCTGCTCCCTGGTGTTGATGTGATCATATCCGGAGTAGGACTTGGTTTTTTTTGTCATGGTGACATCTAAATACAGGATACATGCCACCACAGTTGCTTTAGATAACACTGACAACAAATGTTTCACGTGCACTATCGTCTTGGCATTGCATGAGGGAAAACAATAGTCGAAGCAGATGCAATAATGCACCGTCGGTTTCTCTCACTTTCCCGTGACTTTTTGATGTGACACGGAAACACAATATCTAGCCAAAAGTCTCCAACCCACAAAGAAAGGGATCTCTGGACTCACAAAGAAAAGGACATAAGAGTTTACATGGGAAATTCTTCACAAGTTGCGAAGGAAACATACAAAGAACAGATAATCAGTATTCTTATTTCTCCATCATGCGGATTACAAACACCCACCAACAAGCTTACAACTTATATATTTTGTCTTTTGATATAACAAAAAAAAAAAAAAATATATATATATATATATATATATATCCTAATTATCATAACAGTCAGAAGATCTACCATATCTTTTTTGAAGAACCATATGCATAATGAAAACTGTATCCATTATGAGAGTATCATACCACAATTTACTGGATACCTTGCAACTTCTCTAATAGTACTAGCTTTGTAAACGTGTCTACACAATTTTCTTTAGTATGGACCTTCTCTAGAGCCGATCCACCTCCATCAATAACTTGTGTTACAAAATGGTATTTAATAGTAATATGCTTTGTCTTATTGTTATAAGTTTGATGGTTAGCCAAAAGAACAATACTTTGACTATTACAAGATACATCCACATTGTCATGTATTTTTTCAAACTCACCAAGTAGACCCTTTAACCAAACTGCCTCTTTGCATGCATGTGTGGAAGCTATATATTCTGACTTTGTTGTGGATAAAGCCACTATATTTTTATGCTTTGACATCCAACAAATAGGTCCACCTACAAGAGAAAAGACATAAGTTAATGTAGATCTCCTTCTATCCAAATCACATGCAAAATATGAATCAACATATCCACAAAGTGAATCACTACATCCACTATAGGTGATACAATAATCACTTGTTCCTATAAGATAGCAAAACACCCATTTCACTTCTACCCATGTATTTCCCATGTATCTACTAACAACATCAACTACATGTGAAATATCTTGTCTTGTACATAACATCACATACATTAAAATTCCTGCTTTGCTAGCATATGATACATGAGACATATAATCATTTTATTCTTTATTACTAAGACATAAACCTGAATAAAACCTAAAAGGGGAAGCCAAAGGGATATGTAGTAGTTTCACATCCATATTCTTCTATTGCGATAACCGAAGTTTACCATGTTTCTTGTCTATGTGTATTTTCATGCCTAGATCCTAGATCCTTCATATCAAACCTCCTAGCCAATTCAGCCTTCAACTTGTTGATATCAATGATTCTTTTGTTTACTACAAGTATATCCTCAACATATAACACCAACATAATGAATATACCATTTAAAATTTTGAAGTAAATACAATGGCCATACTCACTTCTTGTAAAATTTTGGCTCACCATGAAGGAATCAAATTTTTTGTACCATTTCCTCAAAGACTGCTTCAGGCCATACAATGACTTCTTGATATTACAAACAAATCTTCTTTTGCAATCCTAAACAAACTCGGTTTTCTATTCCAAATATATTTCCTCATCTAAATCTTTGTTAATGATGATTTTGTAGGTAGTAGGATCCCACAATATGTATCCCTTAAAATCCATCATCAAAACAAACAAAGATATACTTATTTGATATGGGGTCTAACTTAGAATGTTCACGAAGAGCATATAAGCATCACAATTAAAAATTAAGTAATCACAAGAATCACACATATATTTTATTTTGAATGATCTGGAAAAGGCATGCTTCTACCATGCAATCACCTGAATTATTTTATGTCAATGTCCCATTCCCTCCTCTTCTCTTCATACAATGCGACCCACAGTTTTGTTGCCTCGGCGTTGTAAATAATGAATTTATCGATTGCATCAATTTCTAAATTTGTTGTTGTATTCATGGAAACAAAACCACATTCAGTACATATGGGGTCAAATATAGAATTTGGCATTTGTTGTGAATATAAGTTACTATGTGGAAAATTGAAGATCGAAAGATAAGTGACTTACTCTTTATCATGCGCATTTTTCCATTCGTTTCCAGTACCAACTCCCCTTCCCTTTTGTCTTCATCATGTTTATCATCCCAAATCATTGTGCTTCGCATGCCGTCGATTTGCTTGATGTACTCACTGGCATAATAGAAAAACTCATATACTATGTACCCCTCTTCCATATACCCCTCGGGTTTTTCCCTTTGTCGAACAAATTCCTTCACTTTTTTCATGAACCTCTCTAAGAAGAACATACCGTGATAGGAGACCACCCCGACTAATTCAACCTCAACGACTAGGTGAATTAGAAGATGAATTTGCAAGTCCATGAAAATCGATGGTAGATCCTTCTCAAACATACAACAATCTCAACTATCTCTTCACGCCATTGTGGAATGCCAGCAATGTAAATCTCCTTTGATATGATCCATCGTACAAATGCAGATAGTGTAGATATGGCACGCCACAGGTCATTGAGAAAGTCATGGTTCACACACCCACGCACGAACAACGGATAATGACATTACAAAGTAAGCGCAAAAAGTTAAGTGCATTTTAACTTTTGTGGAAAAGTATATAAACAAATAGCAATAATTTTTTTTTGGCATTATACCTACCCTTAGAAGGTTGAGATGGTCATTTGATTTCAAACTCGTCAACTTTTCATCTAATGTACTAAAGCAGCATCGTAGAGTAGACCCAAAAAAGGAAGGTTCCTTCACGCCCAATATAATTTATTTTTCCAAATTAAGATAATCATTCTTCAAAATACATGGGACATCACCCTTTTTAAATGAAAAAGAGGGGCCAATCTCTCCTCTATTTTCTTTTCTTGGCCAATGCTTCTTTTTTGTATTTGAAGCAATAGGGTATTTCTTGAATTTCATCTTGTCACTTTTTTTGGATGATATGTGACACCACAAAGAAGATGAAATTTTTTTAAATATATGCATGGGATCTAGTAAGTGGGAAATCTTAAGATGCTCCCAATATGGGATCTCATAACATATCAGTTTTATTTCATCCCTGTGGGCATTTTCTCAACATAGGTATCGAAGAAATCAGGATCATCGATCACAGGATACACATTTGAATCGAACATCTATGTGTATTTCTTCTCCTTCTCTCTGTGATATGCCATAAGCCAGTCAGTTGGTGTCATTATTTTACACCTTTGGGTTCTCTCTTGTTTACCATTGAAAGCATATTTTTCTCTTCTATAAGAGTGGTTTTCTAGTAGGAATACCCTAGAGAAGTCATACACTGACTTTCGTAGGTATTTGGACCACCTAGCCTTCATAGAAGTTCCACAACATTTACATCCATAATAACCTTTTGTTACAAGACCTGTGATGTTATGGTAAAGAGAGCACGTTAGTGTTGAGGAGCGAAATAGTCACACCAAATTAAATATGTCAAAAAGTATTTCTTTGAATATAAAAACAAATAAAACAACATATTTACCTAAACAAACTCCTAACCCTGGATAATCATGTGTGGCGTATGCACATATGGAATACAGTGTAAAACTCCTCTATGATGGGATGGGTCTCGACACATCATATACCTGTATCCCTTCCCATAATTCCTTGAATTCATCGAACAATTGTTGTAGGTAAACATCCATATTCTTCACTTTTTTTTACCAAGGGGGCTGGTGCAAGCTAATGCTGGCCACTCATGACGTGTTAGTCGCAAAGGACTTCTAGAAAAACAGAAATCTGAACATCAAAAAGCAATATTAGAGCTACCTACACAAATTTTTGGAATATGGTGCAAGAAGATCAAACGTAGAAAATCAGATTACCTTTCGGAATATATAAATATTATTTATGGAAATTAAGTATAACTGCCAAAAAATGGGGTTCTCCTAAGGTTGGCATGTTATTTTTTTAAGAAAATATAATGAATATGTTTGCGTTAGCCCTCTGGTTCGGTATTCAAATGGTGGATTTTTGTTAAAAAAATTATATACAGTCGTAGATAACAGGTCGTTCTAGTGCGGCATTATTTTTCCATATTTATTTATGTTAATTTTATTTTATTTTTAATTAAGGAAATCAGCCCATCCCTAAAATGATGAGGCCCAGCATTAGCCCTCGATATCATGGTCTTAACCTAATCAATCAACAATTTTTTTTTTTAGGATGTATGTTTTTGTGTGTACTTGTGTGGGTTCTTTTCCATTTTCAAAATAGGTGAGCCAATAAAAAGTTATAGACAGAAGAAATAACCTACTCTTTGTGTAAGATTGACGTTAGTGCAATTGAAATTAACTAAAAAATAAGAACAAATAATAGTTTTAATAAAAAATTACATATTTGGAATCTGCACACATAGTTCTACAAGTGTGTGCAATTTCATTTGCAGTGGACAAGTGTAGCATACGCAGAATCATGCTCGAAACAGAAAAAGTTATAGAATAAGATGTATTTTGTTATAAGATGTATTTTTTTATATTATTATATGTATTTTGACAACCCGAACCTAAAACCATAGCAGCCAAGTCATCCACCACGTTGGTGGGAAACGAATTACCCACCAAAATTTAAAAACTAAACTTGCGCTGTGCGCGTGTATTTAAAAAGCACGTACGCACAAAATGGTGCGCACGCATCCAAGAATGCGTACACGTCCAAATGCGTGCATGCGCAAAATGGCGCGTGCGCGTTGTTTTTACTAAAGTTTGAAATTTTCCATATTCATTAAATAATTTTATAAAATATATATATTTTTAATAATTAATAATGTTTTAAATTGAATTAAATTAAATTTATATGATGATGAGGAGGAGGAGGATGGGGATGATGAAGATGATGTTGATGATGATGATGGGGATGATGATGATGAGGATGATGGGGATGATGACGATGATGTTGATGACGAGAATGAGGATGATGATGCTGATGATGACGAAGATGATTATGACGATGACGATGGAGATGATGATGATGACGTGGATGATGACGAGGACGAGGACGGTGATGATGAGGATGATGATGATGATCATATTCGTCATCATCAGCATCATCATCTTCATATTTGTACTCATCTTCATTATCATCATCATCATCATCTTCGTCATCATCATCATTATCAATGATGATGATGAAGAAGATGATGATGATGTTGACAATGATGATGACGATTGAAGATGATGATGTTGACGATGATGATGACGATTGATAATGATGATGATGACAAAGAAGATGATGATGATGATGATGATGATGATGACAATGATGATGATGTTGATGATGATGAGGAACAGGGTGATAACGATGATGATGATGATGGAGATGATGATGGAGATGATGATGATGATGTTGACGATGAAGATGATGATGATGTTAATGATGAAGACGATGACCAAGATGATGATGATGATGATGACAGGGATGAGGATGAGGATGATGATGAGCAAGTGGGTGATGATGATGATGATGATGATGATGATGATGATGATGACGATGATGATGATGTTGATGATGAAGACGATGACCAAGATGGTGATGATGATGATGGCGATGAGGATGAGGATGATGATGATGATGATGAGCAAGTGGGTGATGATGATCATCATCATCATATTCGTCGTCATCAACATCATGATATTGATCTTCGTACTCATCTGCATCACCATCCATCATCTTCATCATCATCATCATTGATAATGATGATGATGACGAAGATGATGATGATGATGTTATCATTGATAATGATGATGATGATGAAGATGATAATGATGATGATGGCGAAGATGATAATGATGATGATGACGAAGATGATGGATGATGATGAAGATGATGATGATGACTATGGAAATGATGATGATGATGTGGATGATGACGATGACGAGGATGATGATGATGAGGTTGATGATGACGAAGATGATTATGATGATGAGGAGGAGGAGGAGGAGGATGAGGATGATGATGGTGATCATATTCGTCATCATCAACATCATCATCTTCATCTTCGTACTCATCTGCATCATCATCTTCATCATCATCATCATTGATAATGATGATGATGATGATGTCATCATTGATAACGATGATGATGACGAAGATGATGGATGATGATGAAGATGATGATGATGACGTTGATGATGATGATGATGATGAAGATGATGGCTAAGATGATGATGGTGATTATGATGAGGATGGGGATAATGACAAGGAAGTGGGGGATAACGATGATGATGACTATGGAAACGATGATGATGACATGGATGATGACGATGACGAGGATGATGATGACAAAGATGATTATGATGATGATGAGGAGGAGGAGGAGGAGGAGGAGGAGGATGATGGTGATCATATTCGTCATCATCAACATCATCATCTTCATCTTCGTACTCATCTGCACCATCATCCATCATTAATGATGATGATGAAGAAGATGATGATGAAGATGATGATGATGATGTTATCATTGATAGTGATGATGATGATGATGATGTCATCATTGATAGTGATGATGATGACGAAGATGATGATGATCATGATGACGAAGATGATGGATGATGATGAAGATGATGATGATGACGTTGATGATGATGATGATGATGAAGATGATGGCCAAGATGATGATGGTGATGATGATGAGGATGGGGATGATGACAAGGAAGTGGGGGATAACGATGATGATGACTATGGAAACGATGATGATGAAGTGGATGATGACGATGAGGATGATGATGACGAAGATGATTATGATGAGGAGGAGGAGGAGGAGGAGGATGGTGATCATATTCGTCATCATCAACATCATCATCTTCATCTACATCATCATCCATCATCTTCATCATCATCATCATTGATAATGATGATGATGACGAAGATGATGATGATGATGAAGATGATGAAGAAGATGATGGATGATGATGATGCCGATGATGACGATGTTGATGATGAAGATGATGATGAAGATGATGACCAAGATGATGTCGAGGAGGAGGAGGAGGATGAGGAGGATGATGAGGAAGTGGGTGATAATGATGATGATGATGACGACGAGGATGATGACGATGATGAGGATGATGATGATGATGACGATGCTGACGATGACGAAGATGATTATGAGGAGGAGGAGGAGGAGGAGGATCCTTGTAGAGGGATAGTGTCATGGATTCTATGTGTTATTGATGACGCGTGAGGTCTAGAATTTTCAATTAAGGCCTAGGTGGAATTCAATTGAGCTCAATATGTTTCAATAAGATCTCGGGGAACCGGTTTTCAGTCTTCGATGATGTTCAATGCTTTTCAACATATCCACAGTCTTGCATGGTAGGCTGAGGATGCATTCATGGCATTCGATCTTTACAAAAGATGTTTTTTGTCAAAATGAAATTCAATTTGCCTCTTTGATGAATCCTCCTCTACAAGACTTCATTTATTGCATGAATGTCACAGACTCACAGAAACTCTAAACAACACTCAATGGCATGCAACTATAACCACAAACCAAGCAGAGGTTGATTTTATGCATTGATATAGAGAGGTGGCAGTAGGCAGACAATATGGAGAAACAATGAGTTAGAAAAAACATTTGGACCAAAGTACCACAATGCTTATTAATAAAATTTAAAAAAACAAGTTTTGGCTCAGGAATTGTGGTTTATCACCACGTTTCTCTTCGACACTCGCCATCAAAATACGTATAAAAATAACACATCTTTACATCCTCTTCCTTTTAAATCCTCATCGCATAGTAATAAATAAGGATTGTTATGCATGCACATCCTCACCTTACAATGTCAATTGGGTCTAGGCGCATAGACAACCATAAATTATCAAATGTGTCAAAGAGTAAGCCTTTCCAATAAAAATTAAGACCCACCCTTCAAACTTAATCACCGAGTCCAATTTATGGAAATATTTTCGAAGTGGGGGGAAGGTTTGGCATTAAATGGTGTAAACGTTGGGGAATAAATGGTTTATATGTTGTACAAGGGTGTGTGCGCGGGTTTGGGCGCATGCGCGCTCCTCACGTGTACGCGTGAAAACACGTGTGCGCGTGTTTTAACACGCGGTGCGCATGTTTTAACACGCGTGCGCGTGTTTTAACACACATGCGCGGCCCTGTTACTAGTTAAAAAAAATAGAGCTCTATGTTTCCCGGGAATTCTACCAAAATCACGGGTTTCACTTCTTCCGCGGCTTTCAAGCTCTCACAGGTTGCTCATTGGCTCACACTCATTGATATTTTGGACACTCTTTGATCTATTGGACACAAAATCACCCTTGGAATCTATCAAACATCTTCAGTGTTCTTGGAATCTAGTGGATTCATTCAAGCTACCGGTTTCCATTGCAAGTGGAGGTCATTTCTATAGAGGTATGGTGAATTGTAAATGAGTCTTTTCATTCACAAGATTTGAGATGAGCCAATGCCATTTTGTTTTTGTCATATTCCCACAACAATATCCATGCATAGACAACCATGAATTTGGCAAGAAGATTTCCCAAGTTCACATCTAAAAAAACTCATATGAACACTAGTCAAGATGAAGTATGCAACCTCCTCATTGTGTAATTAGTTCCCAAGTTAATTTTGTTCTTTTCGCCTCATATTATGCTAGCAAAAAAAACCACACACTCACTAAACATAACTAAAAATATCACTTCAACTCATCCACAAAACCTCAACTCTCTCATCTCTTATTCAATACCATTGTATGGAATGAGGATATCTGTAAGTATATGCACCTTTCCTTTCTCTATGAATCCAAATATGATAATTTTCATCCATATTTACGATCCTTACAATATCCCCTCACCTCTAACAATGGTTTTTTTTCCAAAAACCAAGACTTCCCCACTTCATGCTCTATTCAACATGATGATTGTTGGTATAGTCCCTAGTTTCCCACTCTCCAACACCTCCCCACCCTAGATATTGCACATTGAAAGGTCAAATTATATTTCTCCTAATCACCCTTCCCAAGACCATGACATTTGTTAGAAACCTTTGCATCCTCCTAAAGTTTTTGCACAAAACAAGGTATACATTCATTCTCTTGTGATGCATTGTTGAATTCAACCATGGGTATTTTAAACTCAAAACCACATTCTATCATCTCAAGGATTATAGATCTAAGGAAATAGTTTGTTGTTGTTTCTTCAACACCTTAATGTGTTATATAACCTAGTAATTTACGATGGTAAAGGACATTGCCTCAAATGGATGGATATACCATTCCACTAGGAAGACAAAGCAATCAAACTAGGTTCAAAGTCCTAGAATTGATAACATTAAGGGAGAAAGCAAAAAATGCAATTAATTAAGGTTACCTTATTTGATGTAGAAAAACTATCAAACTATTCCCAAGGCATCTCTAGCCATCTCTGTTGTAGGGTGTTACTACCATAATTTTTTTGAATTCATGGCCAGGCAAGACACTAGTTTCTCCTCTCTACACTTAACCAAACATCATCTATATTAATTGGAATTGTAAGGGATAATGATGTTTATTCGAACACAAATAAACCAACATAGTTTGTAGTTGTATATGTTAATTTGTAAAGTGGTAAGCTATGTTGGAATGTGTCAGGTTCATTGTATAATGGCACTAATATATTATTTGTTGTTTCTTTTGCAGGGGTAGGCCTGATAGTTGTGTTAAAGAGACTTTTGGAGATGGGAAACTCACGAAACGAAAAAAGAAAAATAGAAGGAATCTGCCCATTGAAAAGGTCAATGACTTAAGAGAAAAGGCCAAGTTGGGAATGGAAAGATTGAGACATGGTCCTATCATTGCCCCAGATCCTGCCACTGATCCTAACACAGTTGCTGACATGACAACCTCTTGTTCAGAACCACGGGTAAAGCGGTCATGTCCAACGGACCCAACTCAAATTCCAACATCAACACAATCTCCAACCAACAATCCATCAACGAGTCATTCTGAAGTTCCTCACGACACAAGAATTTTGGGAGATGTTGCATGTGTAGAGATGGACATACAAGCCTTGCTTAATTTTCAATCTTCCCAAGAAGACCACAACCCTGTCGACCACACTCCCATTATGGCCCAATCTATGAACGAAGCACCACAACAAACAAGCTCTGGTATTCATATCTCATGTCCACCCTCCCTACCTCGACTGTCCAGTGCAAGAAGAAGAACTCCTAGACGTATTCATGTGGATGAGAGTGCTATGTCGGGGCTTGAAGGCAAGTTTCCAAAACGCACTATTGAATGGCAATGCAACAAAATTGTGAAAGAATATTTTGAATCCAAAGGTGATGCAGGTAAATGTCAATTATTGCTATGTTTGTTAAAGTCATGTTCTTTAGCTGTTGTTAGGAGAATTTTGGGAATAAAGAGGTTAAAAGTTCAGAGGCCAACAATCATATTGTTAGAAATCTCCAATCTGCATTTAATGCGATTGGGAAGAAGTCTCATACAAAAGATGTTTGTGCGGCTCGTCATGTTTTAGCGGAATCAGTTGTAAGCAAATCCACAAGGCAATGTCGCCTGTGATCACACACTTCTCACATACTCAAATTAAATAGAAAAACTATTAAAAAGTACTCTGTTATAAGAGAAAATCTTGACACTCTGGGTGGAAACGATTGTTGGGCTTTTGTTGGTAGGTTGCCTCGTGCAGATAGGAAGCTAATTGATGTCGTCAAGGAGTTAGTACAAAATTTTTGGCATGATCATACTAAACCTTCATCAAACCAAAGAGACGTGCTAAAATTGAGAAAAGGTTCTACTGAACGTGAGCACCATGTTAAACACTTCCTTGACACCACACAGACTGAACTTTATGAGAGATTCAGGAATGAGCACACACAATTGAACCTTGGCCAAAGGTCCTTTGAGAAATGCAAACCATGGTACGTTCGTATATGCATTGATCGGAACACTTGTTGTTGTAGATACCACGTAGAATATGAATATTATTATGACACATATAAACATATATTTTGTGATTTGCATACTAACATTGTGTAGGGCTGCAATGAATCCATACTACCACCGAATGCATCAAGAGACTTTATCCACAACATCATGTGTCCAAGGCCAGAAGGACAAAAGTATTATCAAAAATCGTGTCTATATGGGACATGTTCTATGTGCAGTGGGTTTTCTCTTTTGAACCATTGCATTCATGAAAGCAAGGACATAGAATTTGGCATGATGGGTGTGGAGATGCAGAGCTTCAAGTACGTGACCTATCAATTAGACAATGTTAGAGAATGTAAAAAGATTGCATTGGTAAAGTCATAGGTACAAATGAATATTGCATATTTTTCATATTACACGTTCAATTTATGGCATATACATTTTTCCAAAGGCCACATTGTAATATTTCCCTTGTTTCCATGGTAACAGGTACCGATATGTGACTTCTTGACGGAATTCTATGAGAAAACCGAGCAGTGTGTTCAACATGTGCATGTAGCGTGATGGCAAGATGAGCAGTACAGAAAATGCAGGGACACATTTCCCATTGGAACCATAGTGTCAATTGTGGATTTTGCAGAAAATTACACCCTTCAGCCACAAAATGAAATCCAGAGTCAATACTACCATTCAGACCAAGTCAGCATCATGGTACATATTATGT
Organism: Larix kaempferi; assembly: GCA_027924585.1. NCBI lineage: Eukaryota > Viridiplantae > Streptophyta > Pinopsida > Pinales > Pinaceae > Larix > Larix kaempferi. Next base: position 21,255,659 of record BSBM01000742.1, on the reverse strand, counting down.
ATAGGCATGGACCAGAGAGCAGCAATGACAAGAGGATAATATTGAAGGAGACAAACTTTTACATAAGTGATGATAGAACCCATGATCTGCATTATGTGCAACATTGTTTTTGAATTTTCTATGATCAGTTGAAGGAGAGAGATATACAGATGGATCAGCATTGGATATGGTCGGATGGTTGTGCGGGCCAGTTCAAAAATGCCCGAGTATTCCAATGGATGAGTACTTTTCATAAGACTTGCAATGTGTCGCATATCTGGAACTATTTTGAGACCAGGCACGGCAAAGGCGAGCATGATGGGGCCAGTGCATGCATCAAGACCGCACTACGAAGGGAAGAGATGAGGTTTGACAGGGAACCTCATATCCGAGATGCAGAATCCATAGTTTAATGGTGCTCCGCAACAATGTCAGAATGAGCAAGAGATCAACAAACATCATCAGTGGCAGGACATGTGGTGATAAATTTTTGGCCAGTGGTTGACATAGATCGATCGCGTTCCTATATTTGCGGCACAGTACAAGGAAAACGTGGATTTCATTCACTTCGAAGCTCAAACAACCACATATTTGAAATATGGACGCGAAAGCTTGCATGCTTTTGCAACCCTTGCAGCAGCGGTGAATGGGATGAATGCGAATGCATGGACTGGGTTGATGAATGGGATCGTGTGTCACTTGCAGTAGACCAACGTGCAGTTGTTGAAACAACCCAGTTAGAGGAGGTCCAGTCAGCGATTTCTACAGACTACAAGCATATCTCAAATCTTGTACAACCAGGACACATATACACAGTTGTTGCACCGAAAGACAATGAATGGGGCGTGGATTATTGGTTGGCACGGTGCATCCAAGGTAAGCAAACCCTCTACAGATCATTAATCGACGATGAAGGAATTGAATTTCCTACTGGCTCGATGGTGGTTAAAGGGGAATATCTTACACTAGATGGGAAGTCAAGAAAGACTAGCGGGCATGTATTCATGGATTACAGACCAGGTTCAGTGGTGTATCACTTCACAAACTTGATCGTTGGCACAAACATCCATCTTCAGACAATGTCAAGCAAGAGCTCAACCAAGGTACGCTACTACCTGCCTCATTCAGAGCACGAGAGATTGATGGAGACAATTAGCAACAGAGAGAATCCAAATGGATTTATTGAATGAGGCCAGTCAACTTTACATAAGAGAAAGAATTGCATCAAAGAATGTTATGTTCTACATTGAGGTATGTGTAGTTTTATGTTATTTCATTGGTACATGCATTTTTTGTTGATACATACATACATACATGTCTTTTCCTATGTTTTTTATTTTTCCTATATGTATTAAACTGTTCCATGCTTCTCTTTTATGTTGAATAAAATGGTGATGTGATTTGGATCAAATTTGAGTAAATTGAGTTAGTATTTTATTAAATATATCTATTTATGTTTGTATCATTTGAAGATAGTGGTTTTGATAGCTTCTCAAGATTAGAATTACCTAGGTTTTAGGAAATTTTTTGAAGTACATAGTCTATTACAATGGTCTTGAAAATTTAACTTGGTAGATGAAACCTTCTAGGAATCCATGTATGGATAGAAGGGTCTTCCACTTGGGGTAGGGAGTTATCATAAGGTTTCAAGGGTGGTATTTTTGAGATCTATACTTGAGAGGGACTTGTCATCATCATAGATAACCACTTAGAGGGACTTGTCATCATCATCACCAACATCATCTCTAGGATCCTCATCAACATCTCCATCATCATCATCTTCTTCATCATCACTATCACCATCACCACCATCATCAGCATCTTCATCATCACCACCATCTTCAATGTCTTCATCATTGCCACCATCGTCAACGTCTTCATCATCGCCACCATCTTCATCATCATCATTAACTCTAACTCTAACCCTAATTCAATTTCCTTCTATAACTCTAGCCCCAATCCTCACCCAAACCCTAGCACTAATCCATCTTCTTCATCATCGCCATCACCATCACCATCACCATCACCATCACCATCACCGTCACCATCACCATTGTAGAGTTGACCCCCGTGTGCAAAAATTGCACACTCCCTCACTGAGCAAAACCCTAGTTTCCAAGATGGAAATTCAAGATGGAAATGGGGAAACAGGACCAGAGGAGAGGGGCGCCCTTGGCACTATCCTGGTGTCCTGAATCCAACGGAGTCAATGGTTCATCGATCAAAGCCATGGTCGTCATTTTATGGCTCGTTCCGTCTCGCATCCAAAAGGCCTTCCGGGACACCTGCTGGATACCTGCCGAGGGCATAGAAGTCCAACCGTGCAGCAAAACTGGGCTCCGTGGAGTCCTGCAGGTGTGTCTAGGTAGGTTCCAACCAGGAACGCTGGCCGTAAGTGCCCAGCGGACGATGTTGAAGAGTTGTTCCCCGTGTGCAAAAATTGCACACTCCCTCACTGAGCAAAACCCTAGTTTCCAATATGGGCGTTCAAGATGGCACCGGTGCCACAGGAACGGAAGAGAGGGATTCCCCTAGCACTATCCCAGCATCGTGAATCCAATGGAGTCGACAGTTTGTCGATCAGAGCCACGGTCGTCATTCTATGGCTCGTTCTATCTCGCATCCAAAAGGCCTTCAGGGACACCTGTTGGATACCTGCCGGGGGCATAGAAGTCCAACCGTGCAGCAAAACCAGGCTCTGGGGAGTCCTGCAGGTGTTTCTAGGCAAGTTCCAGTTGGGAATGCTGGTCGTAAGTGCCCGGTGGACGATGTTGCAGAGTTGTTCCTCGTGTGCAAAAATTGCACACTCCCTCACTGAGCAAAACCCTAGTTTCCAAGATGGACGTACAAGATGGACCGGGGCCACAGGACTAGAGGAGAGGGACACCCTTGGAACTATCCCAGCATCCTAAATCCAACGGAGTCCACAGTTTGTCGATCAGATCCACGGTCGTCATTATATGGCTCGTTCCGTCTCGCATCCAAAAGGCCTTCAGGGACACCTGTTGGATACCTGTCGGGGGCATAGAAGTCCAACCGTGCAGCAAAATCGGGTTTCGAGGAGTGGTGTAGGTGTGTCTAAGCAGGTTCTGGTTGGAAACGCTAGCCATAAGTGCCCGCTGGATGATTTTCCAAAGTTGACCCCAATGTGAGGGCCATCCAAATTTGCTCAAGGGGGCCATTTCTCGTCCAGAGGCCCCCGGGCGTGTGTGGCCACTGTGGACAGGTCCACTATGGCCACGTGGACCTGTGGGGGTCGATGGAATCCAAGCCTGCTCGCTAGTTTGGGTTCCGTGGCCCCAAGGCAAATCCTCCAGGTGTCCCTGAACGGCCCCAGGGTGCCCGACTAGAATACCCGTGGCACCCGGACTGTGGCTTGGTTTATGAATCCGATGACTCTGGCGGGTCCAGGACGATGGGTTTCAGCTAGGGGAACCCCCACAGCATCCCCTGAAGACCCAGAAGCGGTGCCAACGAGCCATCTCCGGAGCTAGGGTTTTGCTCAGTGATGGTCATTCCATATTCGCTCAAGGGGGCCATTTCTCATCCGGAGGCCCCCGGGTGTGCGTGGCCACCATGGATAGGTCCACTGTGGCCACATGGACCTATGGGGGCCGACGGAATCCAAGTCCACTCACTAGTTTGGGTTCCGTGGCCCCAAGGCAAATCCTTTAGGTGTCCCTGAATGACCCCGGGGTGCCCGACTAGAATGCTCGTAGTACCCGGACCGTGGCTCGGTTCGCGAATCCGTCGACTCCAGCGGGTCCGGGATGGCGGGTTTCAGCTAGGGGACCCCCCACAGTGTGCCCCGAAGACCCAGAAGTGGTGCCAATGGGCCATCCCCGGAGCTAGGGTTTTGCTCAGTGAAGGCCATTCCAGATTCGCTCAAGGGGGCCATTTCTTGTCCTGAGGTAGAAGAAGATCAATTTTTGATAAAACAATGTAGTTAGCAGAAGAAGATCAATTTTCGACAAAACAATGTAGTAATTACATGTGGATGTAGCGGTTTCCCATGGAAAAAGAGTGTAGGGTTGAGCAGAGGAAAGATGTTGGGAAATGGGCTATTACATTAGCTTTTCCGATGGGAAAGCGGTTTACAGAAGGAAATATGGCGGCTGTAGGTATCTATGCTTTTCTTCCAACGGAAATAGGATTTCCCTCGGAAGAAAAGCGTAGATACCTACAGCCGCCAAAGCATAGATACCTACAGCCGCCCATCGAAAAAGCTAATGTAATAGCCCATTTCCCAACATCTTTCCTCTGCTCAACCGTACACTCGTTTTCCATGGGAAACCACTACCTCCACATGTAATAACTACATTGTTTTGTCAAAAATTGATCTTCTTCTGCCTCCGGACGAGAAATGGCCCCCTTGAGCAAATCTGGAATGGCCTTTGGGTGCTATGGGAATTCTAGTCGGGCACCCCGGGGCCGTTTAGGGACACTTTGGGAATTTGCTCCGCGGTCCCGGACCAGCCGGAGTCGACGGATTCGCGAACCAAGCCACAGTCTGGGTGCCACGAGCATTCTAGTCGGGCACCCCGGGGCCGTTCAGGGACATCTGGAGGATTTGCCCCGGGGCCACAGAACCCAAACCGGTGAGCGGACTTGGATTCCGTCAGCCCCCATAGGTCCATGTGGCCATTTTGGACCTATCCACGGTGGCCACGCATGCTCGGGGGCATCCGGACGAGAAATGGCCCCCTTGAGCGAATCTGGAATGGCCATCACTGAGCAAAACCCTAGATCCGGAGATGGCTCGTTGGCACTGCTTTTGGGTCTTCGGGGGACACTGTGGGGGGTCCCCTAGCTGAAAACCGCCATCCCGGACCCGCCGAAGTCGATGGATTCGTGAACCGAGCCACGGTCCAGGTGCCACGGGCATTCTAGTCGGGCACCCCGGGGCCGTTAAGGGACACCTGGAGGATTTGCCCCGGGGCCACAGAACCCAAACCAGTGACCGAACTTGGATTTTGGTGGCCCCCATAGGTCCATGTAGCCATTTTGGACCTGTTCACGGTGGCCACGCATGCCCGGTGGCATCTGGACAAGAAATGGCCCCCTTGAGCGAATCTGAAATGGCCATCACTGAGCAAAACCCTAGCTTCGGAGATGGCTCATTGGCACCGCTTCTGGGTCTTCGGGGGACGCTGTGGGGGATCCCCTAGCTGAAACCCATCGTCCCGAATCTGCTAGAGTCGACGGATTCGCCAACCGAGCCACGGTCCGGGTGCCATGGGCATTCTAGTCGGGCACCCCAAGGCTGTTCAGGGACACCTGGAGGATTTTCCTCGGGGCCACGGAACCCAAACCGGCGAGCGGACTTGGATTCCGTCGGCCCCCATAGGTCCAAATGGCCATTGTGGACCTGTCCACTGTGGCCACGCATGCCCGAGGGCATCTGGACGAGAAATGGCCCCCTTGAGCGAATCTGGAATGGCCATCACTGAGCAAAACCCTAGCTCCGGAGATGGCTCGTTGGCACCGCTTCCAGGTCTTCGGGGGATGCTATGGGGGGTCCCCTAGATGAAACCCATCATCCCGAACCTGTCGGAGTCTATGGATTTGTGAACCGAGCCACGGTTCAGGTGCCACGGGCATTCTAGTCGGGCACCCCATGGCCGTTCAGGGACACCTGGAGGATTTTCCCCGAGGCCACGAAACCCAACCCTGCGAGAGGAATTGGATTCCATCGCCTCCCACAGGTCCATGTGGCCATTGTGGACCTGTACACGGTGGCCACGCATGCCCAGGGGCATCCAGACGAGAAATGGCCCCCTTGAGCAATTTTGGAATGGCCATCACTGAGCAAAACCCTAGCTCCAGAGAGGGCTCGTTGGCACCGCTTCCGGGTCTTTGAGGGACACTGTGGGGGTCCCCTAGCTGAAACCTATCATCCCAGACCCACTGGAGTCGACGGATTTGTGAACCGAGCCATGGTCCGGGTGCCACGGGAATTCTAGTCAGGCACCACGGGGCTGTTTAGGGACACCTGGAGGATTTGCCCAGGGCCACAGAACCCAAACTGGCAAGCGGACTTGTATTCCGTTGACCCCCACAGGTCCACGTGGCCATAGTGGACCTGTCCACGGTGGCCACACACACCCGGGGGCCCCCGGACAAGAAATGGCCCCCTTGAGAAAATTTAGATGGCCCTCACATTGGGGTCAACTTTGGAAAATCATCCAGTGGGTACTTGTGGCTAGCGTTCCCAACCAGAACCTGCCTAGACACACCTACAAGACTCGCTGGAACCCGATTTTGCTACACAGTTGGACTTCTATTCCCCCGACAGGTATCCAGTAGGTGTCCTTGAAGGCCTTTTGGATGAGAGATGGAACGAGCCATAGAATGATGACCATGGATCCGATCAACGAACCGTTGAATCTGTTAGATTTAGGACGTTGGGATAGTGCCAGGGGCACCCCTCTCCTCTAGTCCCATGGCCCAAGTGCCATCTTGTACGTCCATCTTGGAAACTAGGGTTTTTCTCAATGAGGGAGTGTGCAATTTTTGCACATGGGGGTCAACTCTGCAAAATCGTCCGCCGGGAACTTACAGCCAGTGTTCCTAGATGGAACCTGCCTAGACACACCTGTAGGACTCCCTAGAGCCCGGTTTTGTTACACGGTTGGACTTCTATGCCCCTGGCAGGTATCCAGCAGGTGTCCCTGAAGGCCTTTTGGATGTGAGACGGAACAAGCCATAGAATGACGACCGTGGCTCCGATCGACAAACTGTCGACTCCGTTGGATTCAGGACACCAGGATAGTTCCAGGGGTTCCCCTCTCCTCCGGTCTTGTGGCCCCAGTGCCATCTTGTACGTCCATCTTGGAAACTAGGGTTTTGCTCTGTGAGGGAGTGTGCAATTTTTGCACACGGGGGCCAACTCTGCAAAATCATCTGCGGAGCACTTACGGCCAGCGTTCCCAACTGGAACCTGCCTAGAAACACCTGCAGGACTCCCCGGAGCCCGTTTTTGCTGCACAGTTGGACTTCTATGCCCTCGGTAGGTATCTAGCAGGTGTCCCCGAAGGCCTTTTGGATGCGAGACGGAACAAGCCATAGAATGACGACCGTGGCTCCGATCGATGAACCGTCGACTCCGTTGGATTTAGGATGCCAGGATAGTGTCGGGGGCACTCCTCTCCTTAGGTCCTATTTCCCTAGTGCCATCTTGAATGTCCATATTGGAAACTAGGGTTTTGCTCAATGAGGGAGTGTGTAATTTTTGCACATGGGGGTCAACTCTGCAAAATCGTCCGCCGGGCACTTACGGCCAGCGTTCCCAGCCGGAACCTGCCTAGACACACCTATAGGACTCACCGGAGCCTGGTTTTGCTGCACGGTTGGACTTCTATGCCCCCGGCAGGTATCCAACAGATGTCCCTGAAGGCCTTTTGGATGCGAGATAGAACGAGCCATAGAATGACGATCGTGGCTCCAATCGACGAACCGTCGACTCCGTTGGATTCAAGACGTCGGGATAGTGCTAGGGGTGCCCCTCTCCTCCAATCTCGTGGCCCCGGTGCCATCTTGAATGTCCATCTTGGAAACTAGGGTTTTGCTCAATGAGGGAGTGTGCAATTTTTGCACACGAGGGTCAACTCTACAAAATCGTCCGTTGGGCACTTATGATGATGATGATGGTGATGGTGACGGTCATGGTCATGGTGATGGTGATGGTGATGAAGATGATGACGATGGAGAAGATGATGATGATGGAGATGTTGATGAGGAACCTAGAGTTAGAGTTAGAGTTAGGGTTAGAGTTAGAGTTAATGATGATGATGGATATGGTGGTGATGATGAAGACATTGATGATGATGGATATGGTGGTGATGATGAAAACATTGATGATGATGGTGATGGTGACAGTGACGGTGATGGTGATGGTGATGGTGAGGATGAAGAAGATGGCTTAGTGCGAGGGTTTGGGTGAGGGTTAGGTCTAGAGTTATAGAAGGAAATTGAATTAGGGTTAGAGTTAGAGTTAATGATGATGATGAAGATGGTGGTGATGATGAAGATGTTGACGGTGGTGGTGATGGTGATGGTGAGGATGAAGAAGATGGTTTAGTGCTAGGGTTTGGGTGAGGATTAGGGCTAGAGTTAGAGTTAATGATGATGATGAAGACATGATGATGATGGTGACGATGACGGTGATGGTGATGGTGATGGTGAGGATGAAGAAGATGTCTTAGTGCTAGGGTTTGGGTGAGGGTTAGGGCTAGAATCATAGAAGGAAATTGAATTAGGGTTAGAGTTAGAGTTAATGATGATGATGAAGACATGATGATGATGGTGACGGTGACGGTGATGGTGATGGTGATGGTGAGGATGAAGAAGATGGCTTAGTGCTAGTGTTTGGGTGAGGGTTAGGGCTAGAATCATAGAAGGAAATTGAATTAGGGTTAGAGTTAGAGTTAATGATGATGATGATGGTGACGATGACGGTGATGGTGATGGTGATGGTAGGGATGAAGAAGATGGCTTGGTGCTAGGGTTTGGGTGAGGGTTAGGGCTAGAGTTATAGAAGGAAATTGAATTAGGGTTAGAGTTAGAGTTAATGATGATGATGAAGATGGTGGTGATGATGAAGATGTTGACGGTGATGGTGATGGTGATGGTGAGGATGAAGAAGATGGTTTAGTGCTAGGGTTTGGGAAGATGGTTTGGAAATAGTTCTTCATTTAATCGCATAATTTTCCTATAAATCAAAGCCATGGGGTAGACTTGAAGAAGAGAATAATTGTAAGGTCATGTGGGAAGAAAGAGCTTGGAGATCAAACACCTCATTCTCTCATCTTTACCATTCATTGTATTCATTCTTACTTGAGTTATTTCATTAAGGAAGTAAGTGTTCTTCAGTCACTATAGCTAGAGAGAGATTTTAATAAGGAAAATGACCCATCCCAAGGAGAGTGTTGGATCTAAATTGCCTCAAATCATTTTTTCTCAAATGATGTTACACATTTGTATGCTTTTCCATTTGAAGAATATATGAGTTTTGTTTTTTCCATCCATTTATTGTATTTGAATTACATTCTTGTATTTAATATTATGATATGATTTCTTGCATGCTTCTTAGTTATTTATTTTCTATTATAGTACTCTCATGCTTGTCAAATAAATAACCATTGTATATTGTCTCGCTCACAACTTGGATATATTAACAAATTTTGCTCATCATTGCAACAAAATCCCTAAAATAGATTGACTACTCCATTTTGGGTTTAGAATCTTGATCAGTTAATCTTACTTACTAGGTTGTTTTTAGTTGTTTTCTAACCTCTAGTGACATGCAAAGTCATTAACTAGCATGCAAACTCACTTAGCAACCCTTGTAAGGAATCAAGGTATTTGGAATTTTATTTTGCATGATCTTGGTGACTTGCACATTTTTTCTCTTTTTCTCAGAAGAGTTCAATGGTAGAATCCCTGATTTTCATTAGTGTTCCATAGTGGCCAATGTAATATGCATGCAAATTCATTTCATAGGAAGTGTAACTATTTATTTGTGTAACTTGCATAGTTATCTTTGTAACAAGTCGTGAATTTTTAGTTAGATTTAATTGTATGTTGTAATGCCTCTCAAGGGCATTAAGAATTTTAATCTAAATAAGCTTCTATTTCCTTTTTCATTCTAGAAATGCTTAATAGTATTAATACAACCACAAATGGTGGACTTCTTAATTGTATGAGTGAACCCCCTATAAGCATCATGTAACCATAGCAGCATATAAAGAGTTTGCAACAACATATAAACAATTTAAAATCACAACAAAAATACCTCGTTATAAGAATGGTGACGGAGTCCAAACTGAGCAAGCTTCCCTCTTCCATTCGAGTTGCTTCCATCTTCATTGCCCAAAAGCCGGACCACGGTTTTACCTCCCAGCCAACTAGGGGCCTAGCCGGCTCCCTAACCCCAGGAAGCCATTGAACGGTCCCATCCAAATGGCCTCCTGTCCCTCCGTGCCCGAGAACCCCAGAGAATAGAACAGTGATGCACCAGTAGGCTATGTATCAAATCTTCCAAGAGTTCTCAAACTCTTCCAACTCTTCAAAACTTCTCATACCCCAAAATACCCAAAATTCTCCATCCTAGAATACTCTCACCAAAACAATCTTCAAGAGAAAAAGAACCTCCCTCCTTCCACTCTCAAGTCTCATATTTATATAAAAAATCCTCATCCTCCTCCTCATCCATCAATAAATTCCCATAAATAATAATCATCAATCAAATAAATTCATTTTCTCCAAAAAATAGAAATTTGATTTAAATAATTAAAATATTAATAAACATGGATGCAAAGTCTCACTTGTCATGCTCCCATCTTAATGCAACTATGACAACCATTTTCTAAAAATTTGTGCAAATCCTATCTATCCATTTATTTATATTATCCTTTCATTCATAAGTCAAATAAGATATTTTCATATACTATATTATACTATGACATATTTTATATTATATGTATATAATTATATATGTTATTTAATAATCCAATCAATTTATATAAATCTAAATCATATTAAACAAGTCAACAAACTCATACTTTCAACACACAAGTAATGCTTTCATCAATTTGTCAACCAAGCTACTAATAGGTAATATAATCATATTAATTTATTCATCGATCGACCAATCATAGTAATGTAATCACGAATTGACGTATGCATGGCCAGTGCACACGTCTTAAGCGTGCGTACTAATAATCACATTTAATGCTCCTAATAAATCATTATTACATCCTCACAAACAACATATAGAAGATCAATTAAACACTGCATCATTCATAATTCATAATCATTCATACAGAAACAATAAGATAAAATTAGATAAACATAATGGTGAAATCAAACATATAATCATGATGGTTAATAACAATCAATAACACCATCCAATCCATCATTGGTACCATCCATCACATCAGTAATCCAGCCCCCAAATCACCACTACTTCCATCTCCTGACCTCACCATCCCGTCCTCTGCTGTAATACACTATGGCATCGACTGCACGTCCTAACCACATATAGAACCTGTAAGCGGAAGTGTCGATCGACCACATCGACCAAGCTTCCCCAGCAGGCATCTGCTAGTTGTCATCACATGTCTAAGGGAGTGTGCTACACAAACCTCCCACGACTCTAGGCTTCGGGGGATAAACGGTGGAAAATTCCTCCACCCCCCCTAATAGTACTAGGATCAACACCCTACATCAACCATACTGTGCCATCACTGTTCTAAGGGGTCTCGTCATTGAAAAACCACTTTGGGCAAGTCACAATTCCTGTCAAAACTCATACTCACCCACAAGTCATAGAAATATTGGAATTCACAATTAAATAGCATGAAATTTGATATAACGTCATTATACTCATGATGTTCAATACATCTCATGCGCCTTGGCAATATAGGAATCCGCCTATCTCATAGCCAATCAACATGTGGAATAGTTCATCATTAACATGAAACATATATATAGCCATAACCAACTCTTTCAAGTGCCAATCCATATCACTAATACGACATTTACAATAATCATGTAAGTTATTTTTGCAAACAACTAAATTAGCATTCTACATATGGATATTCTATATTCACTTTTGCATGTTCAAATGAAATAACATATTCATTGTCATTAATAAATTAAAACAATATTTCGAATTACCATACATGCCTCAAGGGTGTCCACATGTCCACATAACAATCATCTTGATCAATCTATCTTAGTAAAACAGATAATAAGCAAATGCATTACTAAGTTAATTCACATTAGAGTTTTTAATTAAAGACTATCAAAATATGGGGCGTTACATACACCCACCCTTCAAGAAACTTCGTCCCGAAGTTATGGTCATTTTCAATCTTAAGGGAATTTTGTTTTGATGCGATACCCCTATTCCTTCATCATAGAAGATATTAACCACTCTGGTCCCACTTGACCATCACATGATCCACATGTCGATACTATCTAATTTAACTTCTTTTATCACATGCGATGTGTTATCATATTACATGTTGTGGACACAATTGGGCTAACTTTATCAAGGTTTATCAATTCATTTAGTCCTCATTAGTTAACTTATAATCATAATCTGTTGTTGTTTCAATACCATAGTTCATAAGAACACCTTGTCTCACATATCACATTTCCTTAGGTTCAAGGGGTATTGTTATGACTTATTTATTGATTCTTAGTTGTTACTTCAATCTTCTTTCTAATAAACGCCAATTACTTTTCCTTAGCATAGTTAATTAGATCCAAACCTCAATAGTATTTTGAATGGTGTATTACATAATAACTTAAATAGTGCCATGTTATCGATTGAGTTCACGTTATCAGTTAACACTTGTCAAAGGAGAATTTCGACACACACGTCTCATGTTATGCACAAAACACGTACAATTTCGAATTTTAACGCATAGATTACCTCCATCCTTAATGTAATCACCAAATTTTCCCATATTGCCTTTATTGATGCACATCATGAATCTTGGCCTATTGCCTCTCTTACATACTCACTACTTACTTCTCTAAACTCAAATGCCTATTACTATCTATCGCTGATTATCATTCCAATATTTTATCATGACACTTGTTACTTGTACTCATATTGCGATATTGTTCTTACTATAATTACACTTAAATTCAACCATTATTATTTACGTCATAATGCTATTGCTACTATTCACATTCCTTTCCTTATTTGACTAAAGTTTATATGAGTTATGTTCCACAATAATCCTATTTTTATGGGCATTAAAATCTCACATGCTTCATATTGACATTTACATGTTAATAAGGATATACATCTAACCTTTATATTCTTTGTGGTACATAATTTATTTATTTATTTTACATTATTTATTTTATATATGAAATTATTAGATTTATTAACATCTTCATACAACCCTTCCACATGTACAATCTGGGAAGTTTGAACCTTAAAATTAATATGTATTTACTTATTATTCAAGTTTCACATATCCACTTATATTAGTGGAGGTCAATATTTAAATAATAATAAGGATGTGTTTGTTACCTGGTTTTCATCCTTATAACCGATTTATAATTCCTTTACTACATTACTACATATAATCACACCTACCTCTTTACAACCTTGTTATTTGATTATGAGTTTGTTATCTAATTATAAACTGTAATTTAATTACACCAGCATACATCCATACCAAATGTGTATCTATCAAGCCTAAAGGCATCCATCAAGGGTATAAGATTACGCTAATACCTCCTCGCATAGATCTACAACCATGACCTCCTCAAGGCTCCCCATTTATAACACACATGTCAAGCTTTATTGTGCCTAACTAGAGTGTTATGTTGATGTATATGTAACTTCGGAATGTATTTCACATATATGTATATTTTATTCCTATAGAGATGGTATTATTCCTCTATAAGGAAGTGTCGTCATTTATATTGTAAGTGGCGTAACTTATACTTGATGGGTTATTAGACCACCTTATTTGGGGTCGGCCCTTTATAAGTCATGTGGGTCAAAGGGTTATTAGACGACCCTATTGGGGGTCGGCCATGTGGGTCAAAGGGTTATTAGACCACCCTATTGGGGGTCGGCCCACTCAGCATTATGTTATGTGGTTAAGTTCGATCCTACATGAGTTAGGCAAAAAGGCAAGTCAAGTCAAGTATAAATAGAGTGCGGGAGGCACTCTATTTACTCACTCACTTCTCACACATGCTCTCAAGGAGGAGAGGCGCACTTATGGAGGAGGAGGATTGCTGCTAGGTTATGGCTATCTCTCTTGGTTGGTTGTATCATTGCTCTATCTATCTCTGAGGAAGTTATTGGGGTTTTTCACCTTTATGGTTTTCCCCAAGTAAATCTTTGTGTCTCTTGTGTGCTTGCATTATTGTCTCCATGATTGATATGCTGTAGATATGCTGTACATGTTGTTCTCTCAGTTAAGATCCTAGATCATATTGAAGTAAATTCTGAAAATTTAACATGGTATCAGAGCTAGCCTGAAAGAAGGCATGATATGGCATGTATGACACTTGTTGCACTTACGATGCTAGGGCTTGATATAGCAAAAACCAGTCATCGTAGCACTTTCGCTATAAATCCGTTTTGGCGAAGTTTTTGGATCTGAAATTGTTACAGGACGAAGATAAGATCTCCAGGTATCTTGTGTCCAAAGTACAACCTCTAATTCGTTCTACTTTGTGATTTATGATCTGTACAATATAGGGTTTCTGCCTCTTCCAGATCTGAGTCAAAATCAGGTGACCTTGGGAAAAAGGTCATATCTTGGGCTAGGAAGCTCCAAATGCAATTTAGTAAAAAGTGACAGGTAGTACACAGTCTTTACTATCTCAAAAAACGTTTTCAGAGGCCGAAGTTGAACCAGTGACACGTGGCACGCCGTACAAGTTCGCTCTCCTGTATTATCCCATAAACAGGTCACGTTGCGACATTTGGCATAACTCTCTCTCAGAGAGTCCAATTGAGGTCAGACCTATCAGGATGGAAATTTAACAGGCCTAGCTATCTCAGAAAACGTTTTCAGAGGCCGAAGTTAAAACAGTGACACGTGGCATGCCGTACAAGTTCGCTCTCCTGTTTTATCCCAAAACAGGTCATGTTGCGACATTTGGCATAACTCTCTCTCAGAGAATCCAATTGAGGCCAGACCTATCAGGATGGAAAGATAACAGGTCAGGCTATCTCAAAAAACTTTTTCAGACCCTGTGGATCAAAAATTTCGGAGTTACACCAGAAACAATCAGGTACATATTTCTGTCAAAACAGAATTATTTTTGGTACCTTCATTCATGGCTTCCGGAATTTAGGGATTTGGAGAAAGTTGGAATTTTTGTAATCGGAGACCACGGCTGGATGCTACTCATCAAAATAGAAATTTAGAGACCAAGATCAGAATTTTTGGTTGGGCAGAAGGCCGGGCTTGGTTAGACCCTAGTTCGGGACTTTGATCAGAAAAGTGGAAAATTAGGGCTTCTGTAAAAATGGGAATTTTTGCAATCTGTGACCACGGCTGGAAGCTCCTCAGAAAAATAGAAGCTTAGAGCTTTGGATCAAACCTTTTGATGAGGAAAAAGAGTGGGCTTCATCAAACCCCAGTTCAGGGTCACGTCTAGTGAATCTGGAAGTTTCAAAGGCAAAATTGAGGAGTGAAACTTTGCAGTTTTCAAATTCTCAATATACCAGTTTGATCAGCTCATCAAGGCGCATATTTCTATCCTTTCGGAAGTTTGAAATTCAAAGTTTGAATTTTTTGGGTTTCTCTGACAAACCCATATCCAGCTCCAGGTCTAGTTCTTGCAAATCAAGTGGATTGGGTTAATCCTAGAAGAAGAAGGATTGATCATCTGCATGAGTGAAGAAGTTCCTGTTTCAGAGGGAGATGAGGCTAAGAAGATTACAAGCGATCTCGACAGGTATGACTCATTGAGGTATGTTTCGATATTTTTCCATGATTAAGTTTATGGTATGTTTGTCTTCATGTTATTACGGTTAGTACAATTTTGATTTTAGATTTGTCGTATCACCTTAACAAAATTATGAATGCATGATAGAAGATATTCATTGGTTAGGGTGTTGACACTTATGATTGTACTAATGCATTATGGTGTTGTATGAGGTTTATGTTGTCTACTAACATGAAAGGTACACCAAGAAAGACAGATCATGTTCTGGTCCAAGAACATATGATCATGATAACATGAGGACAAAGATTCATCCATTGTCATGGATCTCATAGAAGATCCATTTACGAGGTATGTATAACTTGGTTTTATAATGGCTAACCTATGAGATATACAGGTTACTAGCACAAGTCATTGAAGAAGAACAAGAAGACATCATGTGAGTATGTTAGACATAAATATCTAGCATGCTAATCCAGGTATGTTTTTCCTATATCAAGATAGAATCCTACCTTGTGTTAGGATCTTATACTGTTGTTGATAATGATTATTCATGAAGTCATAGGTTTGAATAATCATGATTGTATGCATATTATGTTTCTTACCATAATTGATGATATGACTAACCAGAAGAATCATGATGGTATAGGTTTGAATAATCATAGGTTTTATGCATTTTATCTCTCTTATCTTGATTGATGATTCAACTAACCCAAAGAGTCATAGGTTTGAGTAATTACAGGTTTAGATATGTTATGTTTCTTATTATTTGACTAACCATAAGAATTCTACATAAACCTTGAATGCTAATGCTTATTATTTTCTGATCATGACTATACATGCTTGAGATTATTGTGTTTTTAATAGTATACTAATGAATGTATGATTTTATATGAGATCACAAGGATAACACAATCATAAGCATGCATATGAACCAAGGATGAATGTAAGTTCAAGGACAGGTAATCCAGGAAGCAAAGATCAAGAGGGAGCACACTCCAGTTGTTCCTGCAAGAAAGCAAAGGAGCACACTTCAGTAGTTTATGCAAGGATGCAGATATTCAGAGGGAGTTGACCATCTCTCTACATCCCACAACAGAAAGGTGTAGAAGAAGCTATTTCAGATTAGGACTCCAGCAGCTCCTGCAAGGAAGCGAAGACTCAGAGGGAGTCCACCCAACGAACAAACAAAGATAAGTATTTGAATTGTCATTTCTTAAATAATACTGTTCAATGATGTATATACTGATGTTCCTAGAATTAGGTTGTGTATTATGCATATTAGAATAGTTGCATTGATGAACAGTATACTCCTAATATGCATGGGTAAGTGGCCTATGGCACTGTACAACATTCCATTGCTACTTGTCTAGAATGAAACCTCTTTGCTGACATGTTGGGAGTTGTGCACACTCTTAACAATGTTCTGGTAGAGATTGGAAGGCATCTAGAAAGTTACGGGATATGGATAAATGTTGTATTGAAGCATTGGCTAAGATAATTGCATGACTGTATGACATATTTCTTTATGTGTAAGAATTTGTTCTGAAAACTATGAGATGTTTTCTAATCATGCAATTTAACTTGTTGTGTAGGAAAGATCATATGCCATCTCCTACAAAAGAAGAACTACAACATTTGTTCCAGCAACAAAGATATCTATTGAAGATATTGAAGATATTAAAGTCCCAGGATCTGGGATGAAGAAATGGAATGCCATGATCCGTCGATCATGAAGAATGATGTTTGGGATGTAGTCCCAAGACGTGAAGGGAAGTTTGTTATGACTTCCAAATGGAACTATCAGATCAAGCACGTTGCAGATGGTAGCATTAAGAAATATAAAAGTGATAGAAGATGCACCAGATGGATTTCAAGACAGCATGGTGTAGTCATATATATGTGCAAAACTTGGTATGGTAGGATAGACAGCTTTCTATCCAGTTTGGGCTTTACCAAGAGTAAAGCGGATTCCAACCTTTACTACAAGGTTGAGGAAGGCAATCTAGTGATACTACTTTTGTATGCAGATAACCTATTTGTTAAAGGTGAAAATAGTTTGATTGCTGACACGCAGCGGAAGCTTGCTTCCGAGTTCGAGTTACTTAGGAATGATGCACTATTTGTTTTTGGCATGGAGGTGTGGCAGAGTGATGGAATCTTCCTTGGACAAGGGAGGTATGCAGTAGAGATCCTGAAGAGGTTCGGGATGATGGACTGCAAGGCTATGGCCACACCTATGGCATCGAATCTGAAGCTTCTATGTGATGCTTCATCTGAGCTGGTTGATGTCTCCATGTATCGTCAGATGATTGGGTCCTTGATGTACCTGATGAACACGAGACCAGATATTTGCTTTGCTGTGAACACATTGAGCCAGTTCCTGACGGATCCGAGGAGTGTTCACCTGGTTGCTGTAAAGCATGTTCTGAGGTACCTGAAGGGTACAGTGGATTATGGGCTCAGGTATGAGGTGAATCAAAAGTTTAACCTGCAGGGTTATGGTGATTCAGATTGGGCTGGCAGTGCTGCAGATAGGAAGAGCACATCTGGGTGTTGCTTCAATATGGGATCAGGTGTGATCTCTTGGTTTAGCAGGAAGCAGTCCTGCGTAGCACTGAGTACAGCAGAGGCTGAGTATGCTGCAGCCTGTTCAGCTAGTTGTGAGGCAGTATGGCTACGGAAGCTACTGTCTGAGTTATTTGATCTCCTGTTGGATGCTACTGGTATCTTCTGTGATAACCAGAGTTGTGTGAAGCTGTCTGAGAACCCAGTGTTTCATGACAGGTCGAAACACATAGAGATCAAATATCACTATATCAGGGATATGGTGCAGAGAGGAGCTGTGAAGCTCCTGTATGTTGCGACGGACGAGCAGATTGCAGATGTGTTGACAAAGCCACTAGCCAGGGTGAAGTTCGAGTACTTCAGAGAGAGGCTTGGCGTGCTTCAGATCGAGGACACTTCGAGGAAGAAGTGATGGACACATTTGCTGAAGCCATTCCAAGCATGTTGGAAGGGGGATCCTTCACATGGCTGTGAATGTAAGCGCTGAATGATGAACATCAGGAGGATGTTTTGGCTTCTGCTTGGATATGATCAGTTGGATCATTATATGTATTTTGTATATGCATTATGTTGGATGCTGGATATGATCGGATGGATCATGTGTATGTATTTTGTATGAACGCATCATGTTGGATGCTGATGGATACATTGTGTGGATCATGTATCTTTATATGATTAGGTAGATCATGTATGCTGATGGATACATTGTGTGGATCATGTATCTTTGTATGATCAGGTGGATCATGTATGCTGATGGATACATTGTGTGGATCGTGTATCTTTGTATGATCAGGTGGATCATGTATGCTGATGGATACATTGTGTGGATCGTGTATCTTTGTATGATCAGGTGGATCATGTATGCTGATGGATACATTGTGTGGATCGTGTATCTTTGTATGATCAGGTGGATCATGTATGCTGATGGATACATTGTGTGGATCGTGTATCTTTGTATGATCAGGTGGATCATGTATGCTGATGGATACATTGTGTGGATCATGTATCTTTGTATGATCAGGTGGATCATGTATGCTGATGGATACATTGTGTGGATCATGTATCTATGTATGTATCAGGTGGATACTTGGATGATCGTGGATGACGAGCTTCTCCAGATGACATGCAGCAGGATGTTGCAGTGATGATGATCAGGTTGATCATATGTACATCAGGATGATGTTTGATGAGTATCAGATGATACTTTATGGCCGTGGATCAGGTTGTGCAGGAAAGCATGTAATTTGTGCCCTGGGAGATTTGCAGATGGTCTTTCGAGGTTTTGCCTATGGCATGTAATTCGGTGCCCTGGGACATCTGGCAAATGCTCTTGCGAGGTTTTGCTTGGGAGGACATGTAATTTGTGCCCTGGGAGATCTGCAGATAGTCTTTCGAGGTTTTGCCTATGGCATGTAATTCGGTGCCCTGGGATATCTGGCAGATGCTCTTGCGAGGTTTTGTCCTATGGCATGTAATTTGCTCCTGGGAGATCTAGACAGGATGAAAAAGGCCTCAGATGCTTCAGCCAGGTTTTGCCATGACCACATGTAATTTGCTCCTGGGAGATCTGGACAGGATGAAAAAGGCCTCAGATGCTTCAGCCAGGTTTTGTGGTGGACCACATGTAATGTGCTCCTGGGAGATCCGACAGGTAGAGCTGTGTGCTCGTAACAGCCTGGGATGCTTCAGCCAGGTTTTGTGGTGAGATCACATGTAATGTGCTCCTGGGAGATCCGACAGGTAGAGCCGCGTGCTCGTAACAGTCTGGGATGCTTCAGCCAGGTTTTGTGATGGGTCACATGTAATGTGCTCCTGGGAGATCCTACAGGTAGAGCTGTGTGCTCGTAATAGCCTAGGATGCTGCAGCCAGGTTTTGTGACGCACGTAATAAGTCCTGAGGATTCCACAGTATGGCCAGTGATGATGAAGACCTGCAGGTGGTGGGCCTACATCCAGTATGAAAAAGGACTGGCTCTGTAGAACTTCCTATGACGAGTAGATTCAGAGATTGATTGAGATAGCAGCAGCAGTGACGATGATGATGATGACTCGATGACGATTATCTAGTGACGATGATCCAGAGAAGATGACTTGTGCTAGAAGAACTGTGCTGAGAAATACCTTCCTAGTTAAGAGGGAGTGTTGATGTATATGTAACTTCGGAATGTATTTCACATATATGTATATTTTATTCCTATAGAGATGGTATTATTCCTCTATAAGGAAGTGTCGTCATTTATATTGTAAGTGTCGTAACTTATACTTGATGGGTTATTAGACCACCTCATTTGGGGTCGGCCCTTTATAAGTCATGTGGGTCAAAGGGTTATTAGACCACCCTATTGGGGGTCGGCCATTTGGGTCAAAGGGTTATTAGACCACCCTATTGGGGGTCGACCCACTCAGCATTATGTTATGTGGTTAAGTTCGAGCCTACATGAGTTAGGAAAAAAGGCAAGTCAAGTCAAGTATAAATAGAGTGCGGGAGGCACTCTATTTACTCACTCACTTCTCACACATGCTCTCAAGGAGGAGAGGCGCACTTATGGAGGAGGAGGATTGCTGCTAGGTTATGGCTATCTCTCTTGGTTGGTTGTATCATTGCTCTATCTATCTCTGAGGAAGTTATTGGGGTTTTTCACCTTTATGGTTTTCCCCAAGTAAATCTTTGTGTCTCTTGTGTGCTTGCATTATTGTCTCCATGATTGATATGCTGTAGATATGCTGTACATGTTGTTCTCTCAGTTAAGATCCTAGATCATATTGAAGTAAATTCTGAAAATTTAACATGTTATCCACAATAATTTAGATACTTTGCAAAATTTTATAGTTCTTTTGGTATTGTGATTCATAAGAAGATGTTATTTCCGGACTCGTTTATAAATTGCTCGCTTTATTGATTCTCTCTAAAATTTACACCACTTACTTTCTCATTAGAAATTTTAATTAAGATCCATCTTGATAGTTTCTTGATTGGTCTACTATATATAATAACATGAACAACACCATGTTTATTATTCAAGTACCCTTTATCACTCAATACTCATTAACCATAGCTCTTACCCATTGAAGTGCACATTATACATGTAGAATACTTAATACTGCATTTCTTTCTTTCTTTCTTTTGTTTTTACACATAGGTAGAGCCTAGCCTACCACTTCTAGATAGGTGCTTGATACAACTATACATTATGACTAGGTGTGAAATACACATACTCATGCTTTTATTTCTAAAATTTCATCAATGTCCTCATTCGAACCTTTGAGTACCATAGATATGTTAGGTCAACTCCAAAGCTATCTTACACTTCTTATAATTACTTAATAGTTGTTAATATTGAGGTAATAGTACATATTTGTGGTCGTTATCTTGTCTTCAACATGATGATCTCTTTATATATATAGATAAGAGGGAGAAAAATTCTTTCGAGAGAATATAAAATATATTCCTAGTATTTATTAAAAGTAGAAAATATTTACATATTGTGATATTTGATCCAATGTAAATTTTAAGACCATGACATTTCATCATTTAATCTTGACATCTCATCGTTTATATATGAGCTTTTATTAGAACATCCCCTCTACAAATTCTATGATTTAAACATAAGAACAATAACCCTATATTCTTAGTCGAATTCAAAGTCAACTCATTGAGATGGCTTACAAACTTAATCTAACATAATTAAGCATTAATTAAAAGAAATGTAATCTCCTTTATATATATATATAATATGTTATTTTCCTTCTTTTTAGGAACTTAGAAGCTTTGATGTTTCAACTACTTGGATTATGACTTTACTTTTACTCCATATATATATATATATATATATATATATATATATATGGACTTTTCAAGGAAGATTAATATACTTGAATGCAAGCCTCATCATATCGTTAAAAAAAAAAAAAAAAAAACAAAAACAAAAACAAACAAACAAACTTTCATCGCATCTTGGAGAGTTATATTACATTAATAGTATAATTAATATTAAATTGGGATTTTTCTATGTGTCAAAAAAACATTCATCGCATCTTGGAGAATTATATTACATTAACAGTGTAATTAATATTAAATTGGGATTTTTCTATGTGCCGGTCAGCCCACTATATATTACTTGAAATGGTTGTACTTATTGAATCAATTCATTTTCTTTTTCACGGGTTATACTAAGATCTCTAACCTACATTTCTCATTAATACCTTGTATTTATATATTTATTTTCATTAATTTGATATTATAATATTATAATATAATGTAATTGCTTGGAAATTCCTGTTATCCATGTAATTAATAAAACATGACGTTACATATATTTATCATGTTAACACAATCTTTCCAGAATTTCAATAATTCTTTTCTTCAACATAAATTTTTTTATTTTTTTATTTTTGTTAAGTAAGTTTTACTTTCTACAAAATAATACACTTTACACCCCGCGTCTATGCATTTCACAGTGGGGTTTTATCAGTCAACACCCCGGATCGTTTGGCAGTCATTTCACATTCGCATTCCTCCAGTGGCGTGTTGGCCAAGTTCTCTCAAAACCTCTCCTGCCGGACCTTGGAAAAAGCACATGCCCCGTGGTTTTCATTTATGATGCTGGTATCTATGTTGATGTTGACGGGATGAAAAGCAAGAATCCTGAGGATTTAATAAATATTTCTTTATTCCTCCAAATTCATAGCAACAAGGAACAAAGTACTGCACCAAACTGTTGGTGAAATATAATTGGAGAATTTTGGTAAATTAATACTTTGTTTGTCACACTGTCAATATTTGCTTGCGCATTGAATGGTTGCTTACCAAAAATCGGTGCTTCCTGCATATTTGATTCACATACTCAGAAATTCAGGCTACGTGGAATCTCTTCATTCAATCGTAGATGTCAACTTTGACCGGTATCTCAACCCTTTCCATTCTTCATGTATAGCAAATTTCAAACAAGGAATAATGTTATCACCATCGATATCAGAACTCTGCCCCATGAACTAATATATATTATTGTTGTTCCTATATGCAATAATTTGTTCTCTGTTGTTCCATTTCGAGCAAAACCTTATTGTACAGTTATATATTCATTGGTTGCCCTTAATTTGTCTTAAAAAAAAATTCTCAAGGATCGGATTGCAGCATGAGTGGGATACACTCCAAAATATCCCATCAATACATGCATCAACTCATCAATCCAATAGATATTATTTAATAATAGTGGTCCATAAATATTTGACTTCATTTCATTGAGTTATTGGACTTGGTGTACCCAATACCCATCCATCCAGTCAAATGGGTTTAGCCTAGCATTTATATGATTTGATGGAAACATTAATCATTACACTGCAACTGCCGCAGTTCAGGTTAATGCTTATTTTCACTCTACAGTTGGTTTCTTCATAGTCCGTGGATTTCTTCCTTGTGCACACACAAATTTCTTGTTCAATATGTACGAAATTCTGGGTAGCCGTCACAATATCTCAGCATTATATTATTACTCAGATTAGACCCTTCGCTTAAAATAGAGAGTTGATCAAAGTAGAGGGGAATAAAGCTTACTCTTTCTATTGTTCAATAATGTGTGAGAGCCATTAAAAATCGTGTTGGAACACACAACGCATCCACTGTATTTACTCTACTAAATGACTGGCTATTCTACCCACTACGCACCTTCACTTATTGTATTCTGGGAGTGGGGACTCAATTAAATGCACTTTTCACCTGTAGCTTAGATAATTAAGAAGAACATTGAATGGAAACTGAGGGGACTTCTGTTATAATAATAATTAAACGGTAAATTCCAAGAATCTCTATCTCTATTCTTAAATATGCGTTTAATAGCATATATTTCACGTAAGGTGCCAAATCATCGGCCCATGTGCGAGCCATCACTACCATTTGCAGATGTATACTTTCATGGCCATCTTGCAACAGGTCCAATTAGCAGGATAAACCCTACACACTGCCTCCAGAACATTCTAGGCATTTTTCTCTTTTAATATTTTCTTTTACTTTTTATCTCCCATTATTTAACCGTTTGTTTTTTTTTGTTTATAAATTTTTATTTTTTTTGTACATTTTACTGATTGATATCATTCAGATGCTCCTGTTAGGAACTCAAATTATATATATATATATATATATATATATATATATATATAATTGAAGCAGAAATGTTTTTAGTGATACCTAATCGCCTTGTTCCTCATAAATTTCCTTCTCATCTCCCTTTCCAAACTATGAAATAAAGCAGTCAAGCACAACTAAAGGAGCTTTGTGATTTTCGACAGTGGGAGACAATTTCTGGAGTTATATTAGACTCTAGACAGCATGGGAATAATCATCAAATGAAAAGATATATATGGGAATGATGGAAACCCTAGCGGGAGTGTCAAAGATAGCACGAGTTAAATTTAATTGCATGGGAAGGTTATTGGGATGTTAGAAATAAAAGACTGTATGATTGAATTTGAAGTCTCTCATTTAGAATTTATTTTGCTCAGTTAATAGAGATTTAAAGACAGTTTCCGAAGATTGATTTACTTATCAAGAAAGTTTTATTTATTTATTTTTTTCCGCAATAATGCGAGCAGAACTAAGCACAGTGCAGCACACGCTAACCCAGGAGGCGGCTGCTACGTTTTTGGCAGCCCCTACTAACCATCTGCACCAAGCTTGCTTGGCAGCTACTTCAAAGTTTAGGGGTTGGTGCTAAAGCCATTGGCAGTAGCAATGATGAGATTAGAAGACTCATAGAAATTCAAAACATTTAATATATATTGGGCTTCTTCATTGGGTTCCTTCTAGACAAACTGATGTCCCATGCCATCGAGCTGCTAATGCTGTTATATTGTTGTACCAGCTTGTATTCTTAATCCCCTTATCCTGGACTTCTCTGAGGAATAATATAGGGATTATCAACCTGGTAACCGACTCCCTAGATGCTTTTGTAGGAAAGAAAATGCTCTCCTTCTCACACAAACAATGCACATATGCTAGGTTAATGTAGGTCGAGGATTCCGTTTGTGTGGAAGCTGTTTTTATTCAACAGAAATCATTCGATATTTTTTCTGGAACCAGATTGAAACGCCTGAAACGTTGTCCTTGATGGATTTTCAAGTAAAATCCATTCATTAGTGCAGTAAGAATCAAATTTTTGAA
Organism: Larix kaempferi; assembly: GCA_027924585.1. Taxonomy (NCBI): domain Eukaryota; kingdom Viridiplantae; phylum Streptophyta; class Pinopsida; order Pinales; family Pinaceae; genus Larix; species Larix kaempferi. The sequence continues at coordinate 21,230,518 of BSBM01000742.1, read as the reverse complement.
GTAAATTTTCACCAACTAGTGTGAGAAAGCCTTTATACTTTTGTTGGGAGTTTGATTATGCTTTGACATTAATGGTGATGAGATCTTAGAAACCAAGTTTCGAAGTAGTGGCTAGGAAGGGCAGGTTGAGTGAACATCAAGTTTCTTAAATGAAAAAAGAAAAAAAGAAAAAAAAATCTTTATTGGCATGTAGAACTGATGATGAAAACCACGTGTTGAGTCCTAATTACAGTCTGAACTCTGCTACAATGGCTGCCATAAAATTGTTGAATTGATTAGCTCATGCACTCATGGAACACCGTTGTTAATCAGTTGAGAACAGTTTTGGGACTTTAAAGCTTTCAGGTGTATATAACTGAATATTTGTTGAAGAGGAGAGGAGATTGTATGGTCGTAGAAGCCATTCCAATACGCCACGAGATAAAATATTAGCAAAAGCAAAGATGGTCAGTGCAAAGGACTTATACACTGTAATAAGTGCAGTAGTCCCATTGTATGTGACGATTTTTCTGGCTTACAGGTCTGTGAAATGGTGGAAGATCTTCATCCCGGAGCAATGTGCATGGATCAATAGATTTGTGGCCATATTTGCAGTGCCACTTCTATCATTTAAGTTCATCTGTAAAATCAATCCTTATGAAATGAACTTCAAATTCATTGCAGCAGATGTCATATCCAAAGCCATAGTGCTACTAGTGCTGGGTCTGTGGGGAATATTTGCTAAGAGAGGAAGCTTGGATTGGGTTATCACGTTATTTTCATTGTCAACTCTTCCCAACACACTCGTCATGGGCATACCTCTCTTGAAGGCCATGTATGGGGGAAACTCAGATCTTCTGATGGTGCAAACTGTTGTCTTGCAATGTATTATTTGGTACACGCTTTCGTTGTTTTTGTTTGAATACATGAGTGCCAAACTACTCATAGTTGAAAGGTTCCCTGGGGCTGCTCATTCCATTACTTCTTTCAAAGTTGGATCAGATGTTATGTCCCTGGATGGAGGAGAGCTTCTGCAGACTGATACCGATATGGGTGAAGATGGAAAACTTCATGTTATAGTCAGGAAATCATCTTCTTCACAAGGGAATTCAGCTGCTCCTTCTCAGAGATTTTATCCTTTGAATTCCATCGAATCCTTTCCTCCTGGAAGGCCAACTAACCATCATATTACAAACATATATTCTCTTCAATCCTCATGGGATTTGACTCCCAGGGACTCGAGCTTCAATAGAGAATATTATGTTTCTATGGTGTCAAGCAGAGCAATGATCCCCCTGAGATCAAACAAAAACAATGGCAACAGCAACAACAATATCCCACATGTCTGTGATGCCAATTCCCTTCATTCTTCCCGAGGTCACACACCCAAAACATCAAACTGCAACGAAGATCATTACAGAGACCTTAATTATGGGATCAAGACTACAATCTCTAATTCAAACTGTAATGGAGGACTCCGTCATGGATACAAGAGCTACATAAGTACTTCAGAGCCCTTGGAGAATGGTATACAGGGCGATTCGGTACATGGGAGTAGCAGAGATCAACACCAACAACATGGTGGTGGTTTAATCAATTCTGGCTGTAGGAGTCTGTGTAACGGAAATCATTTGCGTGTGAGCTTTTCACCTAATGCTGTGCAGTTGACCAAGAGAATTCTGGATTACAGAAGCTCTCCTAAGATTGATGATGATTCCAAGGAATTGCATATGTTTGTTTGGATTTCTAGCGGTTCTCCGGTGTCACAAGGAGGTTTGGAAAATATTGAACATTGATTTTGGATTTCTGCATAGAGTTCTAAATAGATTTACAGATATTTTTGCTTAGTGATGCTTAGTTTCTATTTCCTGTAGGCCATTAGGTTCGAGATTTCGAACCTTGCTCTGATACCATGTGTAATGCCTCTCAAGGGCATTAAGAATTTTAATCTAAATAAGCTTCTATTTCCTTTTTCATTCTAGAAATGCCTAATAGTATTAATACAACCACAAATGGTGGACTTCTTAATTGTATGAGTGAACCCCCTATAAACATCATGTAACCATAGCAGCATATAAAGAGTTTGCAACAACATATAAACAATTTAAAATCACAACAAAAATACCTCGTTATAAGAATGGTGACGAAGTCCAAACTGAGCAAGCTTCCCTCTTCCATTCGAGTTGCTTCCATCTTCATTGCCCAAAAGCGGGACCATGGTTTTACCTCCCAGCCAACTAGGGGCCTAGCCGGCTCCCTAGCCCCAGGAATCCATTGAACGGTCCCATCCAAATGGCCTCCTGGCCCTCCATGCCCGAGACCCCCAGAGAACAGAACAGTGATGCACCAGTAGGCTATGTATCAAATCTTCCAAGAGTTCTCAAACTCTTCCAACTCTTCAAAACTTCTCATACCCCAAAATACCCAAAATTCTCCATCCTAGAATACTCTCACCAAAACAATCTTCAAGAGAAAAAGAACCTCCCTCCTTCCACTCTCAAGTCTCATATTTATATAAAAAATCCTCATCCTCCTCCTCATCCATCAATAAATTCCCATAAATAATAATCATCAATCAAATAAATTCATTTTCTCCAAAAAATAGAAATTTGATTTAAATAATTAAAATATAAATAAACATGGATGCAAAGTCTCACTTGTCATGCTCCCATCTTAATGCAACTATGACAACCATTTTCTAAAAATTTGTGCAAATCCTATCTATCCATTTATTTATATTATCCTTTCATTCATAAGTCAAATAAGATATTTTCATATACTATATTATACTATGACATATTTTATATTATATGTATATAATTATATATGTTATTTAATAATCCAATCAATTTATATAAATCTAAATCATATTAAACAAGTCAACAAACTCATACTTTCAACACACAAGTAATGCTTTCATCAATTCGTCAACCAAGCTACTAATAGGTAATATAATCATATTAATTTATTCATCGATCGACCAATCATAGTAATGTAATCACGAATTAACGTATGCATGGCCAGTGCACACGTCTTAAGCGTGCGTACTAATAATCACATTTAATGCTCCTAATAAATCATTATTACATCCTCACAAACAACATATAGAAGAACAATTAAACACTGCATCATTCATCATTCATAATCATTCATACAGAAACAATAAGATAAAATTAGATAAACATAATGGTGAAATCAAACATATAATCATGATGGTTAATAACAATCAATAACACCATCCAATCCATCATTGGTACCATCCATCACATCAGTAATCCAGCCCCCAAATCACCACTACTTCCATCTCCTGACCTCACCATCCCGTCCTCTGCTGTAATATACTATGGCGTCGACTGCACGACCTAACCACATATAGAACCCGTAAGTGGAAGTGTCGATCGACCACATCGACCAAGCTTCCCCAGCAGGCATCCGCTAGTCGTCATCACACGTCTAGGGGAGTGCGCTACACAAACCTCCCATGACTCCAGGTTTCGGGGGATAAACGGTCGGAAATTCCTCCACCCCCCCTAATAGTACTAGGATCAACACCCTACATCAACCATACTGTACCATCACTGTTCTAAGGGGTCCCGTCATTGAAAAACCACTTTGGGCAAGTCACAATTCCTGTCAAAACTCATACTCACCCACATGTCATAGAAATATTGGAATTCACAATTAAATAGCATGAAATTTGATATAACGTCATTATACTCATGATGTTCAATACATCTCATGGGCCTTGGCAATATAGGAATCTGCCTATCTCATAGCCAATCAACATGTGGAATAGTTCATCATTAACATGAAACATATATATAGCCATAACCAACTCTTTCAAGTGCCAATCCATATCACTAATACGACATTTACAATAATCATGTAAGTTATTTTTGCAAACAACTAAATTAGCATTCTACATATGGATATTCTATATTCACTTTTGCATGTTCAAATGAAATAACATATTCATTGTCATTAATAAATTAAAACAATATTTCGAATTACCATACATGCCTCAAGGGTGTCCACATGTCCACATAAAAATCATCTTGATCAATCTATCTTAGTAAAACAGATAATAAGCAAATGCATTGCTAAGCTAATTCACATTAGAGTTTTTAATTAAAGACTATCAAAATATGGGGCGTTACATATGTTTTGTCAGTAGCTTAGCTTGAGGGAAACTTTAAATTTTCCAAGAATTGTAAGTTGATGTTCTTGTAATTTTACATCTCATCAACCACGATTATTAATTAAATCACTTAAGGGATAGAAGGTGGACTCATAATTCCTAAGTGTCTAATCACTTAAGTGGATTATCATTTGTCATTTGCACATGGATTCATAACTAAGGGCACTATATACTACATTTTGAATTGTTATTTTTATTTATATTATTTAAACTCATCTCAAAAGAATAGTTAAGAATTTAATCAATTACCCCTTGCAGTCATTTCCATTATGTCACGTCCCCTCCCATCGTTCTCTAGCAAGGAAGAGAACATGACACTAAAACCACTTGCGCAGGTTTGGTAACTTCTAGAATGTAAATGATTAGATGATTGTAAACATTCATTCAATAAACCATAAACATTTAGGATATGTTGTGTGTAATTGCTTAAGACAAATTTGTGAAATAATAACCATTCAAATAACATGCAATTAACACTATGATCCACAGATGAGAGTTCTGAATCGAAGACAAAATCATGTATGCAAAAATGTAATCAAGGACAAACTCATATACACAAGTGCAAATCCATCTATTAATATGCAAAAATGATCCAATCATGTACAATTTTTGGACAAATGGAACATCGTTCCCAATGTCTATATAATGGTAACTCGTGCCCCGTACAAAAAAAGGCAACTCGTGCCCTATACAAAATATGGCCCATGGTGCCCTGTACAAAATATGGCAACTCGTGCCGAAAATGCCACATCATGGCTACTGTACATAGGAGGGTCTCTCAATCCTATTGCCCACCCTCGGAGCTCCCAAGTGCATCTCCAAAATCAATCTTCCTCTTCTTCGTGCTAGAGGAAGCTGGGTCCTTCCGTCGTCTTTGAGCACGTCCCCCTGAGCCCTGAAACGACAACAATAATATGTCAACTTTTCCTGGCAATTATACAAGTATAAAACATAATTTCAAACTTAAAATAGTTTTCAAATCTTGGATAACTCACCACATGTGAGACTGTAATTCGTGAGGGGGTCTCCCTCCTCCGTGATCCAAGTCTCTTGGCAATGCCACCCTACAACATTTAGAACAATCAGATCAATGCTAAAACTAGATGCATATAGTAATTTCCGTTAAAATTGAATGAGAGTTAAATGATAAACTAGTCAATCTCAACGTGAACAAAATCGGCTGGTCTTTGGGGCTGGTGGATGGAGCATTCGACTGGACAGCCTGCTCCGATGCTAGGGTGGATGGTAAATGGGAGGATGTAGCCACATCAACGGTGACTACACCACTGGGGGTAACAGTGGAAGAAGGGGGCGTGGCAGGAGGAGGCATGGACTGGGGTGGGGGAAGTGGAGATGTACGTCTAGGGCTATAAACCCCAACTGGCTATAGTATGGATGGGTGCACCCTGGAAGGGGAAGCGAGTGTGTTGGGGGAATGTGGGGGGGGGGCGAGGTCTGTGTTGCGGTAGAGGGATGGGTGACTATGGATGGGTGGTGTGCCGTGGTCAGATGGGGGAGGGTGGGAACATGGGAAACTGATACGGAGGTGGAGCTGGATGGAATTGTGGTGCTATATAGGAGGGGGGGCTGGATGGAAGGGTTTGGGGAGTGGGGCATGTATTCTAGGGGATAAAACTGGCATATAGGGTGGTCGAAAGGTCGAGGAGGGAGGAATAACAGCACTGGCAGGCCGAGGTGCTCGCACCTGCATACACATTTATAACTTCATGGTTTAATATACACAGACAAGTCATCGTATTTGGAATTAAATTTATGCTTTAATACACACAATACCTGTGCACAGGGAGAACTGCTGGTCCCCGGTGGCGGTGGCTAGTCGCTGGAGCCCGCGGACACCTGTGCGAACACTACAATTTTTAGACTGAATGTATAAAAACAATATTAACAATATTAAACACAATGAAAATGAGAATGACAACGATGGTACTTAGAAAACATGACTGCAATAAATTTATATTCAAGTTAGATGATATCCAATATTCTGAAGGGATAGAAGGTGGCATGGCATGAAATTAAAATTAAATAAGGTGAGAGGGCATAGAAGGTGACATGGTGAGCTTTTCCTTTTCTAGAGTCATCTCCATGAGTAGGTGAGCTTTTCCTTTTCTAGAGTCATCCCCATGAGTAGGTGAGCTTTTTCTTTGGCCCTAGAGAGATGTGCAGTGTCTCATAAGCAAATGGAATTCATGTCCATTTACAAATTTGAATTGGAAACCTATGTAATGTGTTTGGGTTCTTGGTGAAGAGTTCCTAGGTTTTGATGTCTTCTTATAGATTTGTAGTTTTGTAGAAGCTTGATTCACCCAGTGGAAAAGTATTTGCATCCCTAGACTGAGGATCTTGAGTCCCTTTATTTCCATAACATTTACATCATCAAATAAAATGGCATCTCATTGTTTAAATTTGCAAAGAGGTGCTAAATAGCAGTTAAGTTAGTGTGCATGTTATTTAATACACTTTAGAGTGTTGATCGTTAGAAAAAGGAAGAAAGAGAAATCTTTTTCATGGTTAACTTACTTACAAGCTTGAATGTGCCATGTTATTTTGCATTGAATGAGTAATTATGTGCTCTTGATTGAATAGCTATGTTGTCAGAATGATATCACTTGATTGAAATCAAAGAAATCTTGAGTGAAATGAGTTAAATGAGTATTCTTGAATCCAAATCTTTTATCGAGTTGAATTTGAATCAAGATAATAGCAAGGCCACATAGACCATATTTGTAAGATTATCGCTCTTCCTTATGGGCCTTACATCATTTTCAAAAACTTTAGTGACAATATATGTGATAAGTTGTTTTACGTTGTTTATATGTCTTTCCTAATAGCATGTTCTAGGAGTAGTAGTATGATTACTTTCAGTCTCAAGTATTAGAATAAATTGGAAATCCCATGATAATAAACTAGGGTAATAAGGACATGAGAAACATTAGGTTCTTGAATTTCTAGAAGCTTGGCCACTATGAAGACGTTGAAGGTGATGGTGATGGTGGTGACAACATTAATGACAAAGGCTTGAGGAATGGCAAAGAAGATGATGATGTGGATGGCTTGAAGAACACACATGGCATGAAGAACCATGGAGGTGGTCATTGGAGCCATTGGAACACCTAATGAGCCAAATGACCCATTCTGTGGTCATTTGTGGTTTGATGGGCCAGTGGAACCCTTGGTGATGGTCCATGCTACCATTTGATGATGGGCTTGATGTCCATTGAAAGCATGTTGATTAAATACTAAATGATTGACTCTTGATGGTGGAACCCACATTGAAACCCACATACAAATTGAATCAGCCCTTATCTAATGGCACTTACGATGGATGTTGAAGCCCTTGAACCTTGAAGATGTCCATATGTGGAATCCTTGATGTATGGTGATGAAGACATAATGTATTGTTGCCTTGGGGTTCTTGGAATTGTTTGTGGTCTATTGTTGTGGGTGCGATGGAGCCCTTGCCCTTATAATTGCTTGACGAAACCTTTGATGCTGAAGTATTTAAACATGATGATGTAGAAGCCCACAAAAAAAATGAGGAAGCCCTAAGTTTCTAACGTGGCCTTTGATGTGGTTGTGTGAAGTCAAACCAAAACAAGCATGCAAATAAAACATTGTATGTGAACTATTATGTGTCCATTCAAAGGACAAAGTCGGCTCAGCAATTAAAAATAAAAATAAAATGAAAATTGCATAGACAAGTCGATTGAATATCATGTGATATGATGTGCATGTACAACAGAAAGACATGACGATCTAGACAGTATGAAGAGACTAATGATATTTTGGGCAGCAGTTTGGTGAAAGGAAAGAATGATGTATTTGTGTATATCCTGGTTAAAATTATGCTAGAGTGATGATGAGCAGAAAGTGATATAAATGTGGATATGTTTGATATCTTGACAGCAAAATGATAATTTGCCTATGGTTAATGACAGTTTGATGACAGGTTAAAGATGTGAATGTAGATAGAATATCGATATGTTTGAGAAGATGTTGGACATGATGAAATAGGGACAGAATGATGATTGAAGACAAGGTGTTGGCAACAGATTGATGAATGAGATGATGTGAATAATGACATGACTGTGATATGTGACAACTATGTAATCGTAAATACAAGCAGGGTCTTGTATCCATTTTCTTAGTAGGATCTAAGAAAAACTAGGCTGGGTCCTAGATGATGAGTTGGTGCTCATTGTATCAGTTGGTGCTAAATTGCCTCACGGTTGTAGTCATTGAACCAAATACAAAATATTACAAAAACTATATATAGTCTTGTATTATGTGTTGATGTGTTTCATTAGTTGATAGTTAGTTCATTGATGAATATGATGTGAATGTGAAATGATGATATAAGAGTTGGTGATTGAAGTTGAAATTAAATAAAGTAAAGGCTCACTGATTCACCCCCCCCCTCTTAGTGAGCATTGTGTCTAACACAAATGTTTATAGTTTTGTTAGGTTTTCATGTTTGATATGGTTTCATTTTTTTTTTGGGTGGGATTATACGAATTTATATCTCTCAAATAAATTAGACAATATTATAAACACAACTATAAAATATGATGATAATATGGTAATTACTCAATGCTAATTAATTTGTAATTACTAAACACAAATTACTCGTAACTAGATCTAATTATTCAAAGTAAAGAAGTTACCTGTGTGTATGGTGCCGCAATCTCCTCTGCTGCCGCCATGGCTCCATCGAGGTCAAAGGGACCGACGTCCTCCCACCTGGGGGGTGGAGACCCGACACCGAATAACTGAACATTAAAACAAATAAAGTCAACAATGTGTAATTCAAAGTTAACTATATTAAAAAATATGATATCAAATAAAATACAACAAATACTTGAACATTAAATAAAACAATAGCAAACCTGATCCATAAAGCTCCCTGTGGCATGTTGCTGCGTATCACCATGGCAAGAATGACCACAGTGAGAACAACGATGTGGCGTTGTTCCAGCAGAACTAGAAGGCCCTGCTTGGGTTCCACCTATACCTGACATGTCTTGGCCACCACCCATAGACTGTGCAACTATCTGTGTCTCATCGATGTCCTCTCGACTCTGGGAAGACATGGCCACAAATTTGGTATGTCTAAGCAAGTCATGTGTGGCACGTTTGATGGAGTCATGAATCTCATCTAGACCGCTACCAAACGCGGGTGGCTAAGGAGGGGGGTTTGGCTCTCTCCTGGGTGCAGGAGGTCCTCTAAGCGGGTTGCGGTGTGTTTGAGGTTGATCTTGGGCAGAGCCAAGACCGACACCCTGAAACTCAGTGATGTCAAAATAGTTGACATAGTACCCTAGCTCAAACTCAACCCACAATTTCTGAAGGAAATACTGTGGGACCTCCAAATTGTTGCACGGGGGCTTGTCAAACACCATGAACCACCTCTGTCTCCAGTTATCTCTCCATGGCTAGTAAATGCACCAGTCCATGCAAACCCGAGGCCTCATCAAAGTTGGAGGTTGTCCGGTCGAGTGAACTATGAACCTGCTATACAACTGGGCTTTGCTGATGTTGAGGTCTTTTATTTTCTCTTTGGACAACCCAGTGGAGTAGTGTTCCCTCATTCAAGCCCTATATTAGCTCAAGTTTGTTATCTCACTATGTGCAATATTGATTGATTCAATAATGTTTTGAAGTGATGAAGTCAAGGAAACCCAAGAGGGTTCCCTGGTACTGTTCAATTCATTACTTAGTGCCCTCAATTGATTTAAGTCTTGGTGTAATTGATCTTCAGGGTTTTCATTGGGTTCATTGTTGGTTCCCATATTCTCTTCTGGAGGTCGGGTTTCATCGGATGGTGGTGGTGTGTCTGACATCTTGTTAGGTGTGTAGATGGCCTGCAATTAAATTTCCTTGGTTTTTTAATGGATTGTAATTTTTTTTTAAAAATTAAAATTCAAATGGAAAACAAAAAAAACAAAAATAAAGACAAATTTGTGCTTTGAGGAGCACTTACCTGGAGAAACGGACGGCACCGTGGTGTAGGGGCAACTGGTTGGTGTTGATGACGACGGGGGTGCATGAGGATGCGTTCGTGGGGTTGAAGGTGCGCTGGCAGGTTGGTAATTTAGCTCATGTGTCTGTCAAAAATGACAAAACCCGTGAGCTCTGTTTTTTTATTTATAAAAAAATAGAGGCACACACGCGCCACTAACACGTGCGCGCCAATATGTGCATACGCGTCAAGGGTGTGTGCGCACCCCTTTTGTCCACGTGGTTGAACCACGTGGACGTTTGACATTGCCAAAGCAGGGATGCGTGCGTGCCTTTGGAGGCGCGTGCGCGCCAATATGTGCATACGCGTCAAGGGTGCGTGCGCGCCCCTTTTGTCCACGTGGTTGAACCACGTGGACGTTTGACATTGCCAAAGCAGGGACGCGTGCGCGTCCTTTTTTTCGCTCATGCGCCCTTATTGCGGTTATTTTGGGTACCATCTTCGTGCGGGTACCCAAGGACTCTAAGAGGAAACATAAGATGTTCATTCTTCACAGAAAACCATGGGGGATATTGTTATTATCTCTACTACAGGCCAAAGAGTATAGATGATGTTTGGTTGGGAATATGTGTTGATGCCATCAATGGCTATGCTCAATCGAAGGCTACATACTTCATCCTTGAATTTATTGGGCCATGTATCCTCTATATAATTCATGGCTATTGAATCTATTGGGATTCACATAACTCCTTCCTCACTTAGGTTCAATGCATTCCATCCCTGTAGCATATCTAATTCTTTGCAATGAAATAGCCTTTGAATCCTTGGGATTATAGGCATGTGCCTCAATATATTATGAGGAGGACCAATTGATTTATACTTGTTATTCGATTCTTTGTATCTTTCATGCCCACATTTTGGACATATCGCTTTGTCTACGTATTCGCCTCTATATAGACTACCATCATTGGGGCATGCATGATAAGATATGTACTCTACACCCAATATTTTCAACATTTGTTTTGACTCTACGCAGCTACCAGGAAAGACATTATCATTCAAAAGTACCTTACCTTTGAATAACCTACATTTAGTGGGAAATACAAATGCACAATGTCATTTAACGTTCATAAAATCGACCATTTTCAATGATGATTACTCAAAATATAATGTAGTTGATAGTCAGTTACCTCGGCATTGCCCTGAAACATGCATCTGAGATGCCATACTTTTCTTTCAAGTTGTATAATAACATTGTTGTCCCCAACTGTGTAAACATTGACTGACCATATCCAAATAGAGGTGTGGTGGAAGTCGATTTAAGGATTTCGAAGAAGGCTTCAGTAATATGAGTGCCATCCCCTAGCTCATTGTCCTGGAATGTATGGAACAACATTGCATCCATGGCACTCTTTTGTCGTAATAACTCATCCATACCAACCTCTAATTCATTTCCTCCATTGGGAACATGTGAAGAGCTACTATCACTATAGGAATTCTTGATTGGTGAGGATGGACACAATGGAAATTGAATAGGTGGTTGATTCAACCATGCTTGGTATGCTACCTCTCCAAGTTGCACTCTTTTTTTAGCCTTCTCTCAATTTGACATTGTACTAGGGTGAGACAAAAGATGGTAGCTAGGTCTCTCATCATCAGAATCCTTATTTCAAAATTATTGAACATTACATCAATGATGTTAGTATGCAAAATGCAATTGGTTTGATCTCGCATTATAGAAAAGAATTATTACAGAAGAACAAGAATCACTTCCAGTAGAAAATCTTAGCTGCAAACAATTTATAAAGAAGACGTTCATATTGAGCGATAAATTAACATCAATTCCACATTAAATATGAAAATTTAAAATTGAGTAACACATTTTCAAATTGAGTTTATAAATTAAATTAACAATTTATAAAACATAATTTTAATTGAGCAATACATTAATATGAATCCATTGAAAATTAAAAAATACACTTAATCAATTTTTTTTGTCTTACGCCCCAAGGGAACGTCTAAACGTAATCCCAATGCAAGGAGTCTTTGACGAGCAGTTGGTGGTCTACGGAATTTTTAGTTTATTAACAACTCGTCACCAAGTGACAAATTACTGTGTATTGCATGTACACCAACAAATCTGGAGGCTTTCCTTTACATAAAGAACTCCTGGTCATTGTAGTGTTCCTCAAACGAACAATTTGGAGAAAATAAAGAGAACCTAGAACTATTTATGAACCCGGCAATGTTCCCATGAGTGCGTGGACTACCATCTATATACAATAGGTTCTGCATGTTAAAGTTTCCAGAAACATAATCATTCATGCACATACTATACATGGAAATGATGTGCTTGTATTTAAAAATATTCAAGTAATCAAACTAACAATAAATAGGACTACAAAATGGCATAAGTTCTATTGAATGTTTGGGAGGAACATGTACATGTAAAAGGATAAACAAGCCAATATTTGCAGCATCTATATTATACTCGGTAATCATAAAAGGATTACCACAAAAGGATAATTTGGTTCTAACATCAAGAACATGTAGAGAGGATGGTCAAGCACCATATAAAGTGTGGTTGTAAGAATTTTGATATTTACTTTGCAAATTCACAGGAAGGGAGAAATTATCGCAACCCTCCAACAATTGGACGAACCTCAGTGTGTAATTGGATAGTTTTTCTCTCAACTCATGTAAATTTTTGGATCTTTTAGTAGAGATGGGTTGGGTGGAATTCATATCATAATTTGGATGACTAGAACTTTTAGATGACTAGAAATTTCAGATGAATGAACATAAGCCGAGGGGTTTTTCAATTTAGGATGAGACATAGCTATTTTGGCTTCCAAATGTTTAAAAAATTAGCATAACGAAGTGTTCCTACGTGTCTTTTCTATATCACCTATTGTATTTTTTAATGCAGTAGGGGGGATTAGACCATCGAAATTAGGTAATCTATCATTGGTGTAATGGGTGAGTGTGACACACCGATGGTTCTCCTTCAACCCTTGACATTTGGAACAACCACAAACTACTGGGGTGTCATAAAAGAGTTCCATCTCAAGACAAATTATCATCGATGAACCAGGATGGAGGCTTGAAGATGGCATGTTACAATTGGTGGGGTAAAGTGGCTACCCATTTTCATTCACAAACTGCTTGCGCTATCTTGATCCTGATAAGAGATTACGACGTTTGAAAATGGTGGAATGTCTTGTGCATCTAAACTCGAACCTGAATCGTGATCCTACAATATAGAATAAATCGATATTCAAATTCACATGGGTAAGTAACATAAATTCAAATAAGTAATCAAAAAATAAATAAAACATGAACTTACTGGGGATGAAATGGAAGAACTCGTCAAACTTTGAACAAGATGGTATGAATTGGAATCTGAAGAATTGGCCAAATGATACTACAAACTTTTCTTCTTGCATTTGATCCAAATCAACAATCATCATATATATATATATATATACTATGAAATATTGTAATTGGTGTGGTTAAATTGTTAAAAGACATTTTGTATGAATATAATTTTAAGTGGACTCATTAAAACATAGAATTTACAAAATAAATCGGTGCATTTATTTGTACATAAACTGATGGGTGTGCTAACACAAACCAGAAACACCAGTGCGTAAGAAATGTAAACGCATCGTTAAATTATATCCACAAATTCCCCTGTGATGAAAAACATCTGTTACTTTTCGTAGCGGATACTTCTACATGCATTTTCACAAAATAATTTGTTTCAGTGCATTTACAACATATAAGTGCACTGGTGCGGCATAAAATTTCACACACCAATAAAATTTCTCACACCATCGTACAAGTTTTAAAGACGGTGTGTTTTACTTATGTACACACCGGTGCAACTTAACAAAAGGCACACCGAAAATGCCGAAAATCAAAATTTTAAAATATTGCATGAACCCTTTTTTCCTTAAATTAAAAAAATGGCATCAATTTTAAGCTTAAAAGGTAAATCTAAATAGTCTTTAAAATCAAAAACCCTAAACAGTAACTCATTGTTTTGCCAAAATTTCTAGGGGAGAGTTATGGAAGAGAGACTTATGTGGAAGGAGTTTGGAGCAATGGGAAGGAGTTTCGAGGGTCGAAATTTCTTAGGTATGGTGAATCAAACCAAACCCTACATGATAGAAATTTCAAGCACATGTAAGTATTATTGTAGATCTTATAACCTTATTTAGAATTTAACTAGATTTACAAAAAAAACTTCTTACTTACCTTCAATGTTACAACAATAATTTTCTCCCTGCTTCTTTTCATTTTATGTGGTTCCAAAATTCTTCATTAGGGTTTAAATCCATCTATTGTTATACAGAATTAGGATTTCACCTTTTAGGGGTTTTGGATTTACTTAGCTTGTGATTAAATATAGAAAGCGTGGGATGATATGGGTCAACTTTCTTGGTCGAATCCGTAACCATGTCGGCCCTGTCATGTTTTGGGTTTTTTTAATTAAAGAAGAAATGCATCAAAATCGGTGCGTTTGTATTATGGGAATGCACCAGTGCGTTCATCTAAATAATGCACCAAGTTTGACTTGCGTCGCATCATTTTTAATTATTTTATAAAAATGCAAAAGTCATTTTTCGTCTCTCAATTCTCCGTTCTTGGTGCATCACATGTACTGTAATGCACCAGATTTACTATAATGCGATTTTCTTTTACAAAAACGAAAAAAGCCAAATTTTTTATTTCGATTCTCTGTTATCAGTGCGACATATTTGAATTAACACACCTGTGCATTTGTTCCACTAACGCATCGGGGCATTTAATGTATACAAGCACACCGAAATCATATTTATTCCTTTTAATATCTTTTTCCGTATTTTGAAGGTCTGTAATTTGTTTGTATAATATATTGATAGATTCTATATTTAATGGTACATGTTGTTTATTGATAGAAAATGCATGTTATGAGTTCAATGAGCAACAACTTTAATCAACATGATGGGAGCACACCAAGAATTACGAAGAAGGAAAGTGCTTTTAATTATTTTGTTTGAATTATTTGTAAAGTTAACTAATATGTATTGGTTAGTGTGTGACATGCAGTGCCAAAAAATGAGGAATCTTGATATGATTCTTACCAAGCTAAATCGAGAAGAGCGTAAAATGTTGATGGAAAAGTTGTAGATGGATGAATCAGGTGAATAAAAAATAAGTCAATATGAATTATTTATTGAAATTTGAGTAATAATCTACTTAACTAAGAATATTCACTGATATGTTTCAAATAAAGTAATTCACATATGATGAATTTTATGCAAGTACTGATGGAAATAGAAGTCAATGTCATCATAAGAAAGAAAAAAATTAGGAAGATGCAAATGATGATCAATTGGTCCTTAGCTCATCTAGAGTGGTGTTGGAAGTTAATAGAATGGAAAAATAATTTTATAATACTATGAGGGATTTAGTGGAAAGAACATATCGACGTACTTTTCACTTATAATATAGAAACCAATCAAATGATTCAAAGAATCAGGTCATATGTAAACTACAAGAAGTGTTCCCAGAGCAATGGTTAATGAGACCTGCGAGGCTCGCAATAGAAAAAACATACAACAACAAAAAATAATCAATCAAAAGGTAATATTCCAAAACATGTCTATGTAGAATATGTTTCTAAAACTATTACAAACAATCATTCATTCAATAATTTGAAATCTATCATATTTATTTTTCATATCAACAGAGAAATAGTTTAATGTCATTTTACATTTTCAGGAAGATTATGTGAATCCCAAAGGATGAACAAGGTGATATGTGAAATGTGCCAGTAGGGATGTCCAATAAAGTGTACAAGTAGATGGTCAAGGAAAATGGACATAATTGCATCGTAGGAAGAGCCATATCAACAACAACTTTCTTCAAATGTATAAAATAATTCGTTTTTAGGTTTATGTTATACATTTCATTAAGTAATTCGACATTAAATATTAATTTTCAATTGTTTTGTTGCATAAAATAAAAGAAAATGGAACCTAGTTAGCACACAAGACATGACGACAAGGAAAAAAGGGGTTGATAGCAAAGTTTGTCAGTATTTTTGATTTCTTTGTAAGAAATAAACATTTCGTAGTGGTTGTGATTGGTATATTTATTTATTTTAATTTGTTTTCACTAGAAATCATTGCATGGCTTCAAATAAGTGTTAACATACAAAGAGGATCCATCAGAAGAATATATTGACATTGGGTTAAGCAAGGGTTGTGAGTATATGTTGGTGTATCAAAAATTAATTGTGGATTTTGTAAGTCTCTATGTTTCTTTACTTCTCTCATTATATAATTAATAAAACACACAAAAAAAATTATATTAAATCTATGATTTGTGACGGGGCATAACACTTGCAGGAAATAAAGTATGGAGTGGAGCCAACATAAGACTTGTTAATAGAAGGCATGAGATTTGGTTTTGAGAGAATGTGTATCATTCATGAGCCAATTATTTCTATGGTATGTCATTTTTCAATTTACATTAGTGTATACTATATATTTAATTTTCATTCTTCCCGTTGGTAATGTAGATGCACTCACTATACTTTATTTTTATGTTTACAGATGGAAGTTGAAGAAGAGGAAAACATTCGAGCCAATCAACAAAACATTTCGCCAAATAACCCAACTGATGCAAGTGGATCAAGCACCGATAATATTTCCAGTGAATAATGATGATCTGTATTTAATTTTGATGTTAATACAAGCTATTGTAGCTTGTTGTATATTTTGAAATAATTATTTGTGAAAATCAAACATTTTGCATAATAATGTACTGGACATAGTGTCTGAATTCAAAGACAAGTTACCAATAAGTGCAACATTAATTAAATGCATGTTGACATTTTGATTATTGGTGTCTCTATGTTGTTGTATTTTCTATGACAAAGGAATTCTTATCAATATATATAAATTAAACTTTTTTATTCTAAGCATTCTTCAATATTATTGTCAAATGGAACATTGGTGATTTTTTTTCTAATAAAAAAATGCGTATTTTCATTCAAGGTGGAGAAAAATAAATTATTCACTGATATAAGAAATTAGTCCAAATAAACAATTTCAATAATTAGAATTGAAATTAATTTTACTATAAACAAATATTTCAATTTCAGATGAATAATGGAATTTAAAAGATAAAAATATAATATATATATTTGAATGAAATATCAGTAACCATTCTTAAAGTAATCATATTCAGTGCTTTTACTAATATATGTCGCACTTGGGCTCCTATACTAACATTGTGCACTAGTGCGTATAGACAAACATTACGCACCGGTGCATGTATAACGTTAAGAACCAATGTGTTCACATAATTGAGAACTGGTGCGTTTACATAATTGAGCACCGGTGTGTTTACATAATTGAGCATTGGTGCGTTTATAAAATTGTGCAGCGGTGCATTTTATTATATGAATCACATCAATGTAAGTAGATTGTTTATGCGCACTGAGAACGATCACAGCTTATGCCAATCAATTTTTAGTTTTTTATCCTGGTGGTGTGTTCCATGTGTTTAAATGCACTGGGCCAGGTTGATATTTTGTAAGCACCGGTACGTCCTACGATTAAATGCACCAGTGCATTCGTGTATGAAATGTACCAGTGCTCCCGAAAAAATGTACGACACCGTTAAATCTAAATGTAATGAAAAAATGTACAGTGCGTATGAAATAAAATATCGCACCGGTGCTTTTATTTTGTACAGATACCTCGTTGTGTATTTAATATACTCAAGCACTAGTGTGGCATTGCAATTTGATTCTTTCCGGTGCTTGTTTGTCTGTTGTAAGTATACAACATTGGTGCATCATAGGTGAAAATTCCCAGTGAGCTTATTTTTTGTTGTGCGCACCGGTAATCTTGTTGATGTATATGTAACTTCGGAATGTATTTCACCCATGTATTTCATCTATGTATATTGTACTCCTATAGAGATGTTATTATTCCTCTATACGGAAGTGTCGTCATTTGTATTGAGAAGTGTCGCAAGTGTCGTAACTTGCCGATGGGTTATTAGACCACCATGTGTGGGGTTGGTCCTGATTAAGTTAACATTGGGTTATTGTACTAAGCTAGGCAAGTCGGCCCCATAAGTTTATTGGGCAGTTAAGACAAGTATAAATAGAGATCTCCTGATCTCTATTTGGATCACTTCAGAACTCACTCTTCCTTCACTCAAAAAGTGGCGCACATGTGAGGAGGAGGATCATATGCTAGGAGGAGTCTATCTCTGTGTACTTGGGTTGTACTTTGGTTGTATCATTGCTCTATCTATCTCTGAGGAAGTTGTGGGGTTTTTTACCTTAGGGTTTTCCCCACGGAAAATTTGTGTGTATATTGTCTCTTATGTTTGCTTCTTGTGATGATTGACATGCTTGCTATGATTGATATGCATTGATATACTGTACATGTTATTCTCTCAGCAAAGATCCTAGAGTATCTTGAATTAATGCTCAAAATTTAACATGGTATCAGAGCTAACTTGAGAAGAAGACATTGTGCAGTGGCGGAAACCAGGGTTTCTTGTTTATTGGGTTTCTCTCCACAGATTTTGGAAAAGAAATATGATAGATTAACTCTCCTAAGAAAGGTGAATCTTTCTGTCCAATCAGAATTCAATTCTGAGCACTTTTAGTTTTGGCCCTAAAAATGAGGGTTTCCACAAAAATAGGAATTTCTGAAATATGAATACATAGCTGGAAGCTCCTTGGAAAAATCGAAGTTTAGAGCTTTGGATCGCGATTTTTGGCTACGTAAATCTCCGGGAAACTCAAACCCTAATTCAGGGTCCCCCCAATGAACCCGGGAAGACTAAAATGCATTTCTGAAGGGTGAAGCTTTGCATATCTCAAATTCTGAATACACCAGGCTGATCAACTCATTAAGGTGCATCTTTCTATCCTTTCAGAAAGTTGAAATTCACAGTTTGAATTTTTAGGGTTTCTTTGACAAAACCTAATCTGGGACCAGATCTAATTTTCAGCAAATCAAGTGGTAAGACCTAAATCTTTTCTATTTCCACTTGAAGTACTCTTTAAAGATGTATCACCACACCAAGCTTGAGGACAAGCTTGAAGGGGCTGATAACTTCAGATCCTGGAAGTATAGGATTGGGCTAATCCTGGAAGAGAATGAGTTGGACTCATATATAAGGGAAGAGGTCCCTGTCCCAGAGGGAGAAAAGGCTAAAACCCTCCACAACAAGAACGTGGTCAAGGCAAAGAGAATCATTGTTGATTCTGTCAAGGACCATCTCATCCCCCATGTGTCATCTCTGAAGACACCCAAAGAGATGTTTGATTCCCTATCCAAGCTATTTGAAAAGAAGAACATAAATCCGAAGATGACTCTACGGAACCAATTGAAAGGGGTAAAAATTCAGAATGGAGAATCCATTCAATCTTATTTTTCTAGGGTCTCTCAGATCAAGGAACAACTAGAAGCAGTGGATGAAATGGTGGAGAATGGTGATGTTGTCATGACCACTCTGAATGGCCTACCCAGGTTATAGGATTCCTTTATCCAAGGAATCTGTGTAAGAAAGAAGTTGGTATCCTTCAGCAGACTGTGGGAAGAATGCTCACAAGAAGAAGCAAGGCTTGTGGCACGAGAAGAAAAGATGGGGAATGAAGATCAAGCTCTCACAGCTCACACGAAGAAAGGGAAGTCCAAGAGAAAGCCATCTCACTTCAAGAAATCTTCACATCACCATAAAGAAAGGAGAATATGCTTCACCTGTAATGAAAAGGGACATATTGCTATAAATTGTCCCAAGAAGAAGAAGGACAACAACAACTTCAACAAGAAGAAGAAGGGCAGCAAAAGAAGGTACCATGCTCATGTTGCTGAGCATGATGATCCTCCCAAGAAGAAGGCTAGAGCAGAAAGTGATGATGATGACTCATCAAGTGAAGAAGAGTATGTTCTAATCTCTACTCTCACAGGTACTATTTCTCATGGTTGTAATGATTGGCTTATTGACAGTGGGGCTTCCAAACACATGACTGGGTTTAAAGAATCTTTTGTAAATCTATATGAACATGAATCACCCTATAAGGTGAAACTTGGGGATGATTATCAATACCCTATCAAAGGAAGTGGGGAAGCCTCCTACAACCTAGACTCTGGAAAGTCTTTGAAGATAAAAGAAGTTCTTTATGTACCTGGGCTCATGAAAAACCTACTCTCCATATCTGCATTGGATGCAAAAGGTATGAGGGTTGCATTTGTGGATGGCCAAGTTCTAATGTGGCCAAAGGGAAAGACCATAGATGATGCAGTGGTTATTGGAGAGCAAGAGGGAGGATTGTATAAGTTGAAGGGGCAACCTGAACATGCTATGGTACATGAATCCATAGAGCCAAATGAAGTTTGGCATCGAAGGCTTGCACATGTGCACTATAGAGCACCACCAATTGCAAGCAAAGTTGTAGAAGGGCTTCCTGAAATCAAGTTAAAGCATGAAGGTGTTTGCAAAGGATGTGCAAAAGGAAAGAACATTAGGAAGGCATTTCCAAGCAGTAAAATCAAGGCATAAGGAATTTTGGAAATTATCCACTCCGATGTATGTAGTCCGATGTCATCTAGTTATCTGAGTGGGTATGTGCACTATGGTTCTTTCATTGATGATTTCTCTAGGAAGACTTTGGACTTATTTCTTGAAGAACAAAGATGAAGTATTCAGTAAATTCAAGGAATTCAAAGCCTTGATAGAAAACCACACTGAAAAGAAGATCAAGACCTTTAGATCTAATAGTGGAGAATTCACTTCAGAAGACTTCAAGAAGTTATGCAGTGATTCAAGGATTGAGAGGGAGTTGACTGCTCCTTACAATCCACAATATAAAGGAATAGAAGAAGCTACTTCAGATTCAGACTCCAACAGATCCCGCAAGGAAGCAAAGATTCAAAGGGAGTCCACCCAACAAACAAACAAAGATAAGTTTTTGAATTGCCATTTCTTGTATATTCTGTTTGTTTAAATAATGTTGTTCAATGATGTATATATGTTCCTAGAATTAGGTTATGTATTATGCATATTTGAATAATTGCATTAATGAACAATATACTACTAATATGCATGTGATGGGTAAGTGGCCTATGGCACTGTACAACATTCCATTACTACTTATCTAGAATGAAACCTCTTTGCTGACATGTTGAGAGTAGTGCAAACTCTTAACAATGTTCTGGTAGAGATTGGAAGGCATATAAAAAGTTACAGGATATGGATAAATGTTGTATTAAAGCATTAGCTAAGATAATTGCATGACTGTATGACATATTTCCTTATGTGTAAGAATTTGTTCTGAAAACTATCAAATGTTTCTAATCATGCAATTTAACTTGCTTTGTAGGAAAGATCATATACCTTCACCTACAAAAGAAGGAATACAACATTTGTTCAGCAACAAAGTTATCTATTGAAGATATTGAAGATATTGAAGTTCCCAGGATTTGGGAAGAATGCCATGATCGAGGAGTACTAGTCAATCATGAAGAATGATGTTTGGTATGCAGTCCCAAGACCTGGAGGGAAGTTTGTTGTGACTTCCAAGTGGATCTATAAGATCAAGCATGCTGCAGCTGGCAGCATAGAGAAATACAAAGCAAGATTCGTAGCTTGTGGCTTCTCTCAGAAAGAGGGAATGAACTATGAAGAAACTTTTTCTCCTGTAATCAAGTACACTTCCATTAGATCATTACTTGCTCTGGCTGCAGTGATGAAATGGAAGATACCCCAGATGAATGTTAAGACAACCTTCTTGAATGGTGTAGTCGAAGAGGAAGTGTATGTGGAGCAGCCACTCGGTTTTGAAACACATGACAGGGAGTCATATGTGTGCAGATTGAAGAAAGCCTTGTATGGCTTGAAGCAAGCTCCTAGGACTTGGTATGGTAGGATGGACAGTTTCCTATCTAGTTTGGGCTTTACCAAGAGTAAAGCGGATTCCAACCTTTACTACAAGGTTGAGGAAGGAAATCCAGTGATGCTACTTCTATATGTGGATGACCTATTTGTTACAGGTAATGATAGTTTGATTTTTGATACCAAGAGGAAGCTTGATGCCGAGTTCGAGATGAAGGACTTAGGGATGATGCACTATTTTCTAGGCATGGAGGTGTGGTAGAGTGCAGATGGGATCTTCCTTGGACAAGGGAAGTATACAGTAGAGATCCTAAAGAGGTTAGGGATGATGGACTGCAAGGACATGGCCACACCTATGGCATCAAACCTGAAGCTTCTGTGTGATGCTTCATCTAATACAGTTGATGTCACTGTGTATCGTCAAATGATTGGGTCCTTGATGTACCTGACGAACACGAGACCAGATATTTACTTTGCGGTGAACACATTGAGCCAGTTCGTGACGGATCCGAGGAGTGTTCACCTAGTTGCTGTAAAGCATATTCTGAGGAACCTGAAGGGTACGGTTGATTATGGGCTCAAGTATGATGTGAATCAAAAGTTTAACCTACAGGGTTATGTTGATTCAGATTGGGCAGGCAGTGCTGCAGATAGGAAGAGTACTTCTGGGTGTTGCTTCAGTATGGGATCAGGTGTGATCTCTTGGTCTAGCAAGAATCAGTCCTGCATAGCACTGAGTACAACCGAGGTAGAGTATGTTGCAGCCTGTTCGGCTAGTTGTGAGGCAGTATGGCTTCGGAAGCTACTGTCTGAGTTCTTTGATCTACCATTGGAGGATACTGGTATATTTTGTGACAACCAGAGTTGTGTGAAGCTATCTGAGAACTCTGTGTTCCACGATAGGTTGAAACACATAGAGATCAAATATCACTATATCAGGGATATGGTGCAGAGGGGAGCAGTGAAGCTCCTGTATGTTGTGACAGATGAGCAGATTGCAGATGTGTTGACGAAGCCACTAGCCAGAGTGAAGTTCGAGTACTTCAGAGAGAGGCTTGGTGTTCTTCAGATTGACGACACTTCGAGGAAGAAGTGATGAAGGCATTTGCTGAAGCCATTCCAAGCATGGTGGAAGGGGGATCCTTCACATGGCTATGGATGTAAGCGCTGGATGATGAGCATCAGGATGATGTCCTAGTTTATGCTCTATATGATCAGTTGGATCCTTTATGTATGTACGCATCATGTTGGATCATTTATGTATGTATACATCATGTTGGATGTTGGATATGATCAATTGGAGCATTTATGTATGTATGCATCATGTTGGATGCTTAGACCATGTATATGTATATGTATCAGGTGGATACATTGTATGATCAGGTAGATCATGTATGTTGATATGTATCAGGTAGATACATTGTGTGGATCATGTATCTATGTATGTATCAGGTGGATACACTGTGTATGGTGATATGTATCAGGTAGATACTTGGTATGCATCAGGTAGATGCATTGTATGATCAGGATGATCATGGATGATGAGCTTCTCCAGATGATATACATCAAGACGATGCAGTGATGATGATCAGGATGATCATGTGTACATTAGGATGATGTATGGAGAGTATCAGGTTGATACTCTGTGGCCATGGACAGGTTATGCAGATGAGCATGTAAGTAGACCCGGGAGATCTGGATAGGATGAAAAAGGCCTCAAATGCTATTTCGAGGCATTGCTCTAGGAGGACATGTAAGTAGACCTAGGAGATCTGGACAAGATGACAAAGGCCTTAAATGCTCTTTCGAGGCATTGTCCTATGGCATGTAAGTGGACCTAGGAGATCTGGACAGGATGAAAAAGGCCTCAGATGCTTTTTTGAGGCATTTCCATGACCACATGTAATGTGCTCCTGGGAGATCCGACAGGTAGAGATGTGTGCTCATAATAGCCTGGGATGCTTCAGCCAAGTTTTGTGGTGAGATCACATGTAATGTGCTTTTGGGTGATCCGACAGGTAGAGCTGTGTGCTCGTAATAGCCTGGGATGCTTCAGCCAAGTTTTGTGATGGGTCACATGTAATGTGCTCCTGGGAGATCCGACAGGTAGAGCTGTGTGCTCGTAACAGCCTAGGATGTTGCAGCCAGGTTTTGTGACGCACGTAATAAGTCCTGAGGATTCCACAGTATGGCCAGTAATGATGAAGACCTATAGATGGTGGGCCTACATCCAGTATGAAAAAGGACTGGCTTTGTAGAACTTCCTATGACGAGTAGATTCAGAGATTGATTGAGATAGCAGCAACAGTGACAATGGCGATGATTCGAGGATGATGATTCGCTGATGATGATCCAAAGAAGAAGGCTTGTGCTAGAAGATCTGTGTCGAGAAATACCTTCCTAGTTAAGAGGGAGTGTTGATGAATATGTAACTTTGGAATGTATTTCACCCATATATTTCATCTATGTATATTGTACTCCTATAGAGATGTTATTATTCCTCTATACAAAAGTGTCGTCATTTGTATTGACAAGTGTCATAACTTGTCAATGGGTTATTAGACCACCATGTGTGGGGTTGGCCCTAATTAAGTTAACATTGGGTTATTGTACTAAGCTATACAAGTCGGCCCCATAAGTTTATTGGGCAGTCACGACAAGTGTAAATAGAGATCTCCCGATCTCTATTTGGATCACTTCAGAACTCACTCTTCCTTCACTCGAAAAGTGGCGCACATGTGAGGAGGAGGATCAGCTTCTAGGAGGAGTCTATCTATGTGTACTTGGGTTGTACTTTGGTTGTATCATTGCTCTATCTATCTCTGAGGAAGTTGTGGGGTTTTTCACCTTAGGGTTTTCCCCACGGAAACTCTGTGTCTCTATTGTCTCTTATGTTTGCTTCTTGTGATGATTGACATGCTTGCTATGATTGATATGCATTGATATACTGTACATGTTATTCTCTCAGCAAAGATCCTAGAGTATCTTGAATTAATGCTCAAAATTTAACAAATCTAACCTCCGCTAAAACCTTTGGTCGCCGAGTATTTTTTAGTTATAAATTGTATCTGTTATCACCTTTGTAAAAACATCCGCTACCAATGGAGGTCGTGGTGGAGGTTTTTTTGACAATTTTATCCAATCTTGTAGCACGAAAAACATCTGTTATGACCTCTGCTACATGCCTTTTCCTTGTAGTGAACTTAGTCTAGGTTCTAGGTGGATCAATTATCAATGCATGGAGTGCATGCTTAACGTATGACCACAGTCTATATGGATATAATGTTCCACCATATTGGTAGACTGTGATAACACATGGTGTCGGTGTCAGAGCTATACTAGGTAGTGCTCCACTTTTTATGCATTATGTCATTGCATGTTTAATAGGATAACAGGGGTTAGTTTCATATCCCCCACAACTTATGCTTATACATTATGCCATTGCTCGTTTAATGGGATAGCGAAGGTTAGATTAATATCCCCTGCAGTTTATCCTTTTCTTCTTCGGCATGCTTTTGGCAGGGATTTCTTCATCCTAGATACATTTTAACGTAATTATGAATTTCTTCCATGTGTCCTTTATTTTAAGAAGACCCACACCTCCACCTCACAAATCTAATCATTTCATACTTCTTAAAATCCATCGGTGTTAAAATGAGATTAAGTTTTTGATGATTCTAGGAAGTTGTCAGGATCCTATTTTCAATGTAAATTTTGAAATTGCAAGAATATATATAAAAACAAAAATTTC
Source organism: Larix kaempferi (assembly GCA_027924585.1). NCBI lineage: Eukaryota > Viridiplantae > Streptophyta > Pinopsida > Pinales > Pinaceae > Larix > Larix kaempferi. The sequence continues at coordinate 21,204,697 of BSBM01000742.1, read as the reverse complement.
AAAGGAATCAAGACGAGGAAACATCAATTTAATCATGTTCCTTTTTCATTCCTTTAAAATAATGATAATCATAGCTTCTTTATCTATGTAAAAAATTGAAATGAGAATTTCTGGGAATTGTGTTTCCTTTACACTGCCATCTCCAAGGAGTGGATTTTGTCATTCAATCTAAGCATCTATTTTAGAAACTTAAACAAGAACATATACAATACTATCAAGTTAATAAAAATTATCAATATTGGTAACTTGTTCCTTTCAATATTTGAAGAGCATTTTCAAGGTTGTATTGTATACAATTGATCCTAGTGCATTATATCTCATTGCTCCAAGATGGCATGAGATTAGAGAGTGATTGAGAATTATAAAAACCAACTTATATTAAAGTTAATTTATGATCTATAAAGTTATGTAAAATTTTATTCAATCGGATTGGCTTCATCTCAATGGTCTAGCAAGTTTGGCAGTCTTGTTGGTTGCATGCATACATTAGATTCATCTTAATTTCATTTCATATTTGTAAAGCCTCTAGCCAAATAAAAATATTTATCTATAGAATAAGATTTAAATATCAGTAAACAAATAATTCATAATTCACATCCACTTTTAAACCCCTCTTTTATATAAAATTTTGATAATTATTAAAACAATATTTATATACAAACATATATAAATATATACACCACATATATCACTAAAATATATACACCACATATATTGGGTGTTTCGGCATATAGACAATGTTGTATTGACTTACGATGTAAGCCTCAGTAACATCCTTCTAGGCGTGCCTTGCAATTGATGACCCTGCCGCTAGTAACCAGTAAAAGTAGTACATTAATCTTCTACTAAAACCCACTTGGAACTATATAAAATGTCCCTGATAGAGTGTGCTTTTTTTTTTGTTAGACCTAAAAGTTGGTGAACCTTTATCAGTAAGTTATTATACTATGTAAATCCCATGAACACCCAAATGAAATTTTTCACCTATTGGGTCATCAGCACCAATCTCCATATCCTCATATGACCATTCCTACCATCCACTAACATAAAATATAATATATTAAGACAACAAATAGTAATAAAAACTCTCATATCATTATCTTAATTCTGCCAGCAAGATCCATTGTAGACTCTGAGATCACCCAATGTTAAAAACAATAGCTGGATCGACTTTATGGGACTGCATACCGTCGAAGAAGAAAGGCCCACTTAAGTGATTCAAGTTTGCCCGTGAAATCATGAATTGATTTCCAATTTGATGATTTGATCGCTTCCTTCCTTGGTAGTTGCCTTCTTTCTCAACTAGAAAGAAGAAAACACTAGGCTAAGCAAAGAGTGGCATTGTGGATTTTTCAAAATATTTCGACTTCGGATTTGGCTTGGAATCATTGATGTTATACATGTTTATGCCACTCCATTTGATAATTCATCTTATTTAATTTTTATTTTTATGTGGAACCATCCATTCTTCAATTATGAACAATTATGCTCTGCATCCTCCAACAATTTGGTGCCAAAATCAGAGTCATTATAGTCAAGTAAATTGGATGCTTTGGTTAGCCTTGGTATAAATTTTCAATTAGAGAAGAAAATGATATAGGAGAAACTTAACTTGTGCTTCACTGATGAAGAAATTCCCAATTATGCTTAGATATAAAACCTTGCCTCGAGTTTAATTCTCCCTGTGTCGAACTTGAAGGAGAACCAATAAAACTTGTTTGGGGAATTAGCCTGATAAATTAACTGCACGTATCCTAGCACCTCGGAAGAATATTTTCCCATACGTGGAAGCCAAAATTCTCCCCTTTGAGCCATAGACTATATTTTTTCATTATCTCCTTGGACTATACTTTTTTCACTATCTCCTTCCACTGATTAAAGGCCAAAACTAAAAACAGGCTAAAAACATTGAAATCTATCTCACCTTCTATGATGTAATTACATTCAATGAATGGAATGTGTAATGTATCGATTAGAAAACCGGTATATCATCAAAGCTTTATCCAATAGTGTCATTCTCTTCTTCCTGTGACTTATCTCTGGAAGCTCTGAGGATGAACCAAACTTTTTTTCGTTATATATATATGTGTGTGCGTATAATGCAATACTAAAATGGTAATGTATCGACCGCACAACAGACATATCTTTGGAGCTTTCTCCAATAATCATCAGAGCATCCTCTAATAATGTTATTCTCTTCTACCCCACGGCTTATCTCCGGAAGCTCCGAGGATGAACCAATTTTTTTTTCATTTTATATATTATATAATATATTGAAATTTGTCCTTTCTTTCACCTTGAGAGCTTGGTTTTCTAGAATATTTAGAATCCTGTACATTATTACGAATCGATCAATTTCCATTCATGCAAGAAGTAGAAGATGAATTGTCGATCATTCCTTTGAATGAAACTTGTTAGGTTAACTTTGACTCGGTGAATGAGTCATTGAGATAATATTGGTTTGGGTCAAAGAAAATGGTATTTGGTGGCCAATAGTATTTGGTGTCCCATTGTATTTGGTAGCCAATTGTATTTGGTGGCCCATGGTATTTGATGGCCCGTGGTATTGGCCCAAGTTATTTCATGTAATGAATCCTATAAAGGGATAGGCATACTCCATTCTAATGTGGCATGGAGGTGAGCGGGTAAGCTCACTTGGCCTAGTTGGCTGGTTTTAGCTAAGGTAATGAAGATATCCATTGGTTGGATTTTCCCTAATGGGGTTTTCCATGATAAATGGTTGTGTTCAATTTTGTTGTTGCTATGGTTTTTATTATGGTTGTACTCTCATTATTATGTATGGTCATTTAAATTCTAAGAAAGCATGCATGTTCTGGCCCGTTCTATCTCGCACTAGATCCTTTTCTCATGTCATCGCAAAGGTTAAAACTAAATTTTGTGCCTCGTTGGAGGTAAAAAATATAGTAAAATATCTAGGTTTCTTTCCATTGGCAGAAAGTTAAAAATTCACGTGCGGATCCCTATCAGTGGTTAAAAAATTAAATGTTGAATCAAACAAGCAATGCACCCATTACCCGTCGCCAACATAAACTTAGGGCATCGATGTCCCAAAGAGCCCATTCGAGCAATAATATCACTGATTTAAAACTTATGGCACCAATAAGTAAAACTTAGGGCAATGATGGCCAAAAATCCCATACCAGCTCAATAAAACTTATGGCACCGATAAGTGATGTAGACTATTTTCAAAATTAAAAGTTAAGGTGTTGATAATAGTTATTATATGACACATGGCATAAATAAATTTCAAATCCCACAAGACCATGTGGTGTGTTTCTATTGAAAGGCTATTGTACGGTTAAAAACTACAACTGAAATTTTTTACTTATGTTGGCAGGGAATTAGCTGCAATGCATCTTTTACCCTTGTTTATTTAGCCATTATCATGTTTAAAATTACTGCAATGACTGAGCTATTGATATTTATTCTACTAAAAAAAAATTATTCCAGTGGTATATAAGACACATAGTAGATAGTCTTCTTCAAATATTGGTGACAAGAAAAGTACTAATGTATTTATGATAATCCCACTAGGTTGATTGTTAGTATTGTTATTATAGTTTCTTTGCAGGAAATTGAGAAATTCAAAACCCACCTTTCTTAGATTATAGTCCATTGTTTCAGTATAAGTTATACAATTGTTTGCACTAAAATCTATATTTTTTAGATATATTTTATTGCAATATTGTGAACAATCATTGTTTATGCACATTGCACCGCTTTGTAGATATTCTTCTCTTTAGCTACGATTTGTTGAGGCCTAATTCCATAGATGAGAATCTCGATAGGATGCATTTGTTAATATGAAATACCTTTTCTCAGTTTGAGTACAAGTACTACCAACTTCATCAAAACCAAAACGAGATAAAAAATGCCCCCAAGAGGCCCCTCGGGCCTTACAAGGACTCGTCCCCATTAATGGAATCTCTTGTATATATAAATCAAATATAGGATGATCTGAAATGGTTTAATATATAATTTTTCACCTAATTGAAGATTTCGAGGTAAGAATATTGAATGAATTGGCTTGTAGGGCCCATTTTATGGGCATGTCTCATTTTGCAAATTTGGGGACTAGAACCTTCTGGGGCCTATTTGAGGGTCTAAATGATGTTTTTTGGATTCAATATTTCATCGCTTATGTAATGTCTCTTCACGTGATTCTACTCTCCGAGACCTTTCCAACGATTCAAAAATCACCTCAAACGGATCTCTATGCAAAAGTTATGCCTCCGCAAGTTGACCTATACAATTGACCACCATGGTACCAAGTACATTCCATGTCAACTCTCATTTCTCACACATGTGGAGATAGTCACGTGTGTACCTTCAAGAACATTCTAGAAGGACCAAAACTATAACCCTAATTGAGAGTTGGGGCATGCAAAAAACCTAAAATTAACCATAGATGGCTATTGGGCTATGTTAAATATCGTTGCCATTAGGAGAAGAAGGAGTTCCATTCTTTTGATGTACTGTATTGTTCCATAATTGAGCAACAACATGAGAGTGGATGTTAGAGCATAACAGAGGACATAGGAGATCCTATAGAATCCATTCTAGCCACAGAATCGTAGGTAACTCCCTAGAGAGTACCATTTCCTTTGTATTTGCATTTTTACATAAAGAGCAAAGCATAGTTCTCATTTGTGGCTAGATTTTTTTCCCCATAGTGGGTTTTCCTATGGTATATCTTGTGCTATTGTGTGGATTGTGTACTTATTTTCTCTGGTTATTCTTGTTTCAATCCTATTTATTTGGCATTCAATAAAAATAATCTAATAAAAAAAAACTAATTTATAAGATTTGTTGTGATGAACTATTCTAGTCGCGAATACCCACAACAGTTTAGGGATCACAGGAATTCACCTAGATTGAGAGGTCAACAATAGAGACATGGGTTATGAGATCGAAGGCATGGAAGGACGTGGAATCCTATGTGCAAAATGTTTGAGATTCTACCTCTCATTGCACAACGAGATTATAACGATGATTAGTGACATGAAATTTTGTAAATTGACAATTGTTTTCCATTACATATATTACAACATAGAACGACAACAGTGCACATTACTGCACTAATGTCTCTTTTTTTAAAGCATATCTGAAGGATTTTAATGATTAATGGGGCCGACAATATCCAATAGCTAGAATTGTCGTTCCAGGAAAATGGAATCTATCCACTGGAATAGTTGGATTCTATCCAATGGAATTGTTGTGCCATGAAATTGGACTCTATCCAAGACTCTACAAGTGTGAACTGGAAATGAAATAGAAATGGAGACAAAGGTATGACGTAGGAAGAGGTTTGTTGAATCCTCGCTATGAATAGAAGGAAATGCACTGCCACGACGACTATCTTAAGAGCTAAGAGAGATGACAAGTTAGGTAGGAACATGTAGACATATTGAAAATTTTAAGTAGACTATGCAAAGAGAATTTAATGTAGCAAAAAAGAAGAACCACCCGCCTCAATAATGTCAGCAGGTTAAAATAGTTTGTAGAACTGCATTGAAGAGATAGTAGGTAGATTTGCATTGAAGGGGTTCAAGCAAAAGTTCATTGAAGGTTCACAAGTGGGTAGGATCATAGGCGAACACGAATCTCGACATCGAAAAAGGTGCACAATGATCAACAGCGAAAATGGTCCAAATGGTCGTTTAACCCGATCAAATGGATGATACTGCATAATAAGCAAAAAAAAACAACATAGCATTCACCAAATGGAAAACAACTTACAACATAATAATAAAATGATGATAGTAAAATTGAATTAACTAACAATTGCACCTAAAGATGCAAAAAATACATTGTCATTAGAGGGCAGGGTGAAAGTAATGGTATTTTAAATACAACCTAGAAAGTAGAAACATGAAATTTTAGAAATTTCAAAAGTATCGCGGCATGTGAAATAGTGTGTTATTTTTATGTAAATGATGACGGTAGTAAGAAAGATATTATTGGATTCCTAAAATCTAAATAAAGAAAAATATGGATCTAAGTATATGTAAATGTAAATCGTAAACGAGAACATAAGTATGTATATCATAAGGGGCACATGTGATGGTGCTACATACCCCTCCATCATGTATGGAAATATAATTTAAATTGTTCTAATGTATTTTAAACATTGTGACCTAGAACAGAATTTAAATTGTTTTAAGGTATTTTAAGAGGGAAACTATCCTAAGTGTTGGACCACAAACAAACTAGCGTAATGGGCTGGCAAGCTACTATCCTCACCTTGGCCTGCAAATGCTCTTGGTGCAACAAACCAATAAGTAATAGAGTATGGATTTATGCATTTCGTAGGTACTAATTACGATATGAAAACTAAAAAAATCTAGCAATGGAGGAAACGTATTTAAACTAATTATTTTAACCTCTTTAGAATCATTATGTTCTATGCATAAACTTGACTACAAAACCGTTTACAGCCAACCTCAACATTCAAAGTCATTACCAAAAGATTATAGTTAAATCCTCACTTAATACTTTAAATGTTGTAGTAGAGAACATGGAATTAAATGGAGTAGATAACATGGAATCTTGTCTTTTCTTTTCTATAATGTAGACAACTTTTAGTCGTTATTAAAAATACTTGCTCAAAGTTTTTTAATTCGAAAGTAGCTCTCAATTCGGATCATTTACAACTTCAATAATATGACATATTCAAACCTAAAAATTCAATTCCATAATAAGAATATTCACTATTATGAACAACTTTATAAGACAGTGAATATGACATAGATTCTTCAATTATAAGATTCGTGATAGAACCATATCAAGGAACCGCTCAACCATTCAAGACACATCAAGCAAAATAAACCAGCCCTCCAAATACTTATAAAATTTATTTGTCTTATACGAACGATAATTTTAATTTTTAAACCAAAATTAAATAAGTGTTTTGTATTACACCCAGATAATTTTTATACCAAAACCTAAGTATTTGTATTGCTCTAATTTATTTTTTAATTAATACCCAATGTTTAGCTTTTGATTTGTCTTGTTTTAATTTATTAAATCAATGCTTTGCTTAAATCAAATGTTAAGGCCAAACGGTCGATGGCCATGTGTGTTAACATTTTCAAAATATCATCATGTTCCACTTAAGTTGTATTTATGACTATATTCAAATTCTAATGTCCATGATATGGAAAGCTATTCAATTTGAGTGTAGATCAGGTTGTTGGGAGAAATGTTGTTATCCTCCCCACCTGAGTTCAAATAGTAGTTTTATGACATTTGCTCCTTGGGAGTCGACTTTGACTATGTAATGATTGTAATTCTTGTCATACCTTGATTCTCTGAAATAGCAAGTGTTGGCATTCTCCTGATGGATGTAGCCCTCTAACAAACGGTGAACCATCATAAAAAAAATACATCCACAAACCCATTGATATCCAATAAGTCCATACTATTATAAATTTATTATTAGCTTCTTGCATCGGCACTATTTCGTCTCCATCCATATCACTAGTGCATTGGTTATGATTATAATGATAGTATGAGTTTGACAATTAGTATAATCAACATAGATCCATCTTAAACCTGGATAAATTTGATCTCTCTTGATGCTTGATAGATTTGGGTCTAAGATAGATTTACATTAGTTTGATGATGAATTGGATCAAAAGACCATTAAAAGTTAGATCATTTTTTTTTTATTTCTTTTTCAACTAATTTTGTTAGAATTCGTAGATATAAGATATTGAAATTGCACAATTCCAATGCTATTCATTTTTACTAAATTCATTTTCAAACAAAAATAGATATTAAACAATGAAAAAATAAAAGAAAAATTCTAGCCTAACCAAAAATTACATCACCATATTTCTTCACTAACTACCTAAAAATATCAAAATTATATAAGTTTTAAACAACCTCCTACATTTTTATCTAAAAACATAGAAATACACTCATAAAAATAATTTTCAAATAAAATGTCTCCTATATCGACAGAGTCGCCTTGTTTATTTTAACAATTTTGGCCAAATTTAAGTAAAAATAGTGGGAAAACAAATTAAAAAATTAGTTACTCAAAACTTTAATTAGCTACGTTGCTAAAACTTTAATGAGATAAATTCTTAAAAACTTTAATGAGATAAATTTTTAAAGAATATTTAAATGAGGTGGTTCAATAACCAACAATAATATTGAATAATGATTTTGAAAAAATATATTATATTTAAACTTATGACATTTTAGCATTACCATAACTTAAACACATCACATTTTAGCATTACCATAACTTAAACACATATTTTAGTTAATTAAGATAGCTTTTAAAATAAAATAATACATATAATACGACACAAAATAATATAAGAGAATAAATTGACTTTATAAATAAATATAACAATTAAAACAAAACGACCAATTAAAAAAGTAAAACGTTACACAACGATGATGAAGAAGCGATCCACTCTTAACATCGAGCCTTCCATCATGAATACTTAATTGATCCAAATTATTGAGATGGCATCATTGTTGCTACGTGTTATGTTAAATATGGGAGTGTACATGTTTTCAAATTCTTTCACGCAAATCAAGATGCATGCCACTAATGCTAAATGTTAGATTGTCCGTGCTTTCAAATCTTTTCGTAAGCAAGAGTCTTGCTGAAAGTTTCATGGTATCATATTTCCATTTTCCAAGGGTGTATTTCGTAATTGGATAAGTGAAAGTATATATATTTAGAAAACAAAATTTATTTTAAAAACTTATAATGATGAGAAATTTCAACAAACTTTCTTACATATCGTGGATATTCAAGCTAGAAGATGTCTCAACGGAATTGAACCCGAGTGGATGGAATGAAATCCATCTATCCCCATGAACGGACCACCGTATCATTAACATAACAATAAATAAATTATATAATGTTTAAGTTTGATGTTTGTTTTTTTAATATTTTTTTATGATAATTTAATATTTTATTGAATCATGGCATTCAAGGTAGATAATAACCAAATAGAAATGACAAAACCAATTACATGAAAATGCAAGTTGGGAATTGATAACGGAGAAACCACAAAGGTGAAAACTCTAGTTTTATTAAGTAGTCATCTATGGGATGTTGGTCTCTTAAGTCCGTAAGCCAACCTTGTATCAAGGTGTGCTAAGTCAAAAGACTTGTTTACATGAATGGAGGTCGAATGAAGGTACCGTGAGGAACCAATTAAGCCTTCTCTTTCGGAACCCATCTTAGTGCAATCAAGAACAAGGAACCTTTTCATATTCGGGCTTACATGAATATATAAAAATATGAGGGACATTTGGGTGCCTACTCACTGCATTTCAGATACAAAGAAGCAATTACAATTTGATTGAGACCAATCGAGCTAGTGCACTGTAATGCTACCCAATTATGACATATTAGTTGCAATGGAAACCTATAAAAACAAAAATATGATCACTAAAAATAAATATTAAAGGTACGTGCACAACTTTTTAGAATAAAGTGTAAGAAGATGAAACATAGAAAATTGAATTACCTTTAAGAATATATAACTTTTATTTATGGAGAATTATTATGAGTCCAAGAAATGTTGTTCTTCTAAGATTGGTATGATTTTTTTTAAACATAATGTATATATTCGCAGTAGGCCCTAGGTTTGGTATGCAAACATTAAAATTTCTTGAATTTTTTTTTGCAAAATTGTAGTTAAAATGTGATTCTTGTGCAACACTATTTTTCCATAATTTTTAATGTAATTTTTTTTTTAAATTACTAAATTAGTTAGTGAAGTTCCGAAATTAGAAGGTTGAGCATTAGGCCCTGTTAAATATCAAATAAATAAGAAAACCAGAAAGAAGATGGCGGAAAAGAGGGCATAAGCCCGTTCATCTTTATTATTCACATGAACATGACTTTTATACAATGTTTACAAGTAACTACCTTCAACCATCAAGTAACGGTGAGGTTGTTGATCTAATTAGGACTTAATGATTAGGGCTAGGTTTCTAGCAATCCCCCTCTTAATCATAAGTTTGTACAAAAGTACCAGCTAGCAACAAAAACTAGTACAAGATCTGATTTCACGTCGATATCTTCAACTTGTAACCCGTGGTTTGAAACCTCATGGATGTCGATGAAGATTCACCTGAAAATGTGCCAAATGGATTCCCTAACCAAGTGAACATCCTGTAGGTGTTCATTGAAGTGAAACTAAAAACCGATGAGAGCAAAAACCCTTGAAGAGAATTGAGTTGGCTTCAAAGTCCAACACATCTCATAACCTGAAAATGCTTCACAAATATGAATGTGCCAAGAAAATATGAAATATATGAAGATCATCCATGTAAGTAAAAAATAAGTTCACAAAAAAATCTAAAAAATGACACATAAAAAAACTGCCAAAAAATAGTTGGCAAAAAAAAGTGTCAAATAGCATCCAAAACCTGTATCCATAGCCTGTATCCATAAAACACTATGATAAGTAAACTAGGTGAATCACTGGTACTATCTCAATTTTATAATCCAAATTCATCAAACATCAATTCTAAATCCATCATCCTGAAACCATAATCCATCCTCAATCATGATAACCTGTAAACAATCCTCAAAATTGGACTTTGAAACGACTTCGAAACCTGAAGTCAACAACCTCATCAATATTCCCCCCTATTAACTGAAAGTGGAAATGGATAATCAAATTGTCTTTGAGCGGAGTCTAAAGACTCGATCTTCAACTAAAAATACTATAGAAAAAAATGTGGGCCTCGATCATGCTTTGTATCATCAAATCCTGAATCAAAACACTCTTGTCCATCTACAGTAGTAATATCTCCAATCAAACATGTTTGTACCTATGTAGGGATCTGACTATAAGATTGCTCTAACAAATTGGCTTGCAATAACCGACGCCAAGTACATAACCAACCAAAATGCACATTTTTCCTCCTAATTTTTTGTTGCTTCCAACACGTATCTAAAACATGGTTTTTCTTCCCACAAAAATTGCATAGGTGAAGATAAAAACACCGGAATTCCTGATGCCCAACTCGATGAAAGTGTTGACACTGTTTAAGTTTTCCATCCAAGAAATCATCATCATCATGCATATCAACATTTGCATAAACCCTAATCATCATCCTATACCTATTCATGTTCCATATCATCCTATACATGTCATATATCAACATTTGCATTAAACAGAAATCTACCGCTCACAAACTTGAGTGGTTTACAAATATGAAAAATATCACCATCAGCCTTTTCATATCCTATACCATATATGTTACGTTTACACTCAATTTCTTCCCAAGGATGAACAAAATTATGTTGATTCTTATGGTCATCCTTTAAATCATCCACTTTATCCTCTTTATTGTTAGTGTCATCAATCAAAACTATACTGAATTGGTTCACACAATTAATAGGTACATGTTCATTGTTTGAATACTTAGTGACATCTTTTTCATCGTTTGGTTCACAATCAACCAATGGATTATTCTGAAAGAGTATGAAATCAGGTTTTTGATGTTGAACAAGACTTAATTCATCTATTAAGAAGTTTTTTTGAACTTTTAGCATGTCCATCTTTCTCTGCATGACTTGAAGACAAGTAAGTAGATACATAATTGTTCCTTTGTTGAGTGAAATTGTGGATCCTCAAGTTGTGTTGATTAGTGTATGGAGCAGATGAAATATATCTTCAATGTGAGCCATTATAAGTTCCCAAAGATTTCCGCAAATGTAAAATGATTGTCTTGTGCTTGTCCAACTAAGACCCCCTTATTCAATTTCAAGTGAGTTTAGGTAACAAGAAGAAAAATTCAATTTTATTACGTAGGTAGAATCTTTAAAATTCTTGACCCCTTATAGCTTTTGCTTCTTATAACTCCATATACATTAAAGCAAAGATAATATCACTTTCAAAACACCTTAAAACTCCTTCAAAACCTCTTTACAACCATAACCCTTATAAATCCAAATGGATTTATTCCTCAAATACAAAAATATTTGTAAGTAAAATATAACCCCTTGTAACTTCTAAAACACATCACAACTTATAACTCCCTTCCAAAAATCATACACTTATCACTCCTTTACCATGTTTGGCTCAAAAGTAAGTAATCTTTTCTTTACAATTTCTTCAATCAAAATAATTTTCTCTATCATTTAAAATATACCTCACTTATAAAGTAATGATAAAATGACTTATATCTCCTTTTTACAAAAGATATTCAATCCAACCTTTTTAAGACTCTTTCATTTTAGTCCTTATTGAGAGATGACACTTTGCACTTAACTCTAAAGGTTACTACCCAGTCATATTAAATTCTCAACGTTTGTCAACCTCCATGCCATATTTGACTTACTTTCTTTATAATAAAGAAAGCATATTTCAAATGATGGATTTGTCATCAAAATTAACACAGGCCTCCGTTTATGAAAAATTCTAGTATGCTTCTTAAATGTTGTTTGTTTTTATTTGTTTTTCATACTTTGCATGCCGAGGTAAACTTGATTTGAAAAATAACCTTCTTTTGTGATGACGTCCAATCTTCAATGCCGATCGCCTCTTCACTGGATCGTAGGCCCTAGTCATCCAACAACAACACCTCTCTCTGCGGACATAACCCTGAGTCTGCTAAATCACCATCATGCCCGGATGGTGATTTAGCAGAGAAGTGTAACAGGTGGTTGCCTTATAATAGGATCACAGAGTGGGGAGTTTATACTTTGAATAGACACTAAATTCCACTGTAAACGCAATAATATGTATCTTTTCTGCAACCAACGACAATATATTTTTCAAGCATAAATGAATGAACCTATCCCCTTTCCACTTCCAACACCTGAGATCTTTAACCAGGATTTCGAATTTCTTTTCCAGTATCGCACCGAGGGTCCATCATATTATCCAAAATAAACAACATGATCTGTGGAAACGATATTGAAGTCAAAAGGAGGCTTCAATACCTGAATCTTCTTGTTGTTCCAATAGAGATGAGAAATATTCATCTTTCCAGCACTGGATCTCGGGTTTCCAATAGGCCATAAACCAAATATTGAAGGAACGAATCAGATTGAGCTACTTGTACAAAACACAGTCAATCAAAAAATAGGATTTAATGCAACTCATGCAAACTCTATTTTGTCATCTTTTCCATTACCAAATTAAAATAGTGATAGTGCAAGTTAATTTGCTCGTGAGTGCTCAATCAAATGGATGCTTAAAAAACAATGGGGTCTCCTCACTAGATTGTCTACGTAGACTAGACTTCTGGGCCTCCTCTAGCACAAACGTCAAAAATCACCTGCAGTGTTTTCATGGCAGTAACCATATCGCTTGAAAACTTTTGCTTCTACACCTCATTTCAATTTCCAGGCCCACGGTATCATTTCCGCTCTGATACCACATGCTAAATATAAAAAAAAAACAAGAAAACCAAAGGGAAGATAGCGGAATAGAGGGCATAAGCCCGTTCATCTTTATTATTCAGATGAATGTCACGTCACCACTGAACTCCATGGCCACGCGAAACCCTGATACATTTTTTTTTTCTTCACACACAATTGAAATGACTCGAATCCGCAATCCGCAATTGTGGATGCGGAAGTGCCAAGCTACATAACTGGAAAGTTTACCTTTCCGCAATCCGCAATACGCAACGACGGATCTGCAATCCACAATTGTGGATGCGGAAGTGCAAAACTTCATAACCAGAAAGCTTACATTTCCACAATCCGCAATCCACAACAGCGGATCCGCAATCCGCAATCCGCAATTTCGGATGTGGAAGTGCCAAACTTCATAACCGGAAAGATTACATTTCCACAATCTGCAATCCGCAATTCACAATTGTAGATGCAGAAGTGTCAAACTTCAACTTCCGACAATGGTCACTTCTGCAATCCGCAATCCGCAATTGCGGATGCGAGCATGCGGAACCATACCCTCTGCCATGGTAACTTTCCACACAATCTTCTGAGGGGCATAACTTCTCCATCTTTGGTCCAAATGAGACAAGGTGGGTACCGTTGGAAGGCTCTTGGAGAGCTCTATCCATTGGTGAAATACCTTTGCCATATGAGCATTCATACCATGATAAATTTCTCATTGAATTTTTGTCCATAACTCCACTTAAAAGACTTAAACCTTATCCCTGCCACGGTTCTGCTCCACTTCTGCCAAGTCTTTTCTCCTTCATCTGGTCCACAGGGTGCCTATTCTCCTGATCACAGTCCTGACTGTACTAGACTGCACGTCTTAGTATTAGACTTAGCCCTATTCATCAAGGGGTAACATATGTAAGTGCAACGTAATATAAAAAGGTAATATGCAGAAGCATGCTCAATAACTCATTTAGGAAGGTCCATATATCCATAAACACAAGTATATTGAAGCATTATCCACCCTTCAAAAGGGATTATACTTAGTCTATTTCCTCAAGCATGAATATAAATGAATACCAACATAATAAGAAGATGCAAGGTGCAGGAGTAAAGCAATAACATGCCTACAACATAATACATAATACACAATACTTGGGCATTCATCCCTATTAACCATCTGAACCAAATCATGCATTTGACATATATAACACACACACATCTAGCATGCATCCAACACTCATCATGGCACGACAACAACTTCAAACAAAATTCAGATACAAGGCATAAGTATACTGCCCTACTCATACAAAGATTCCTATTGCTCCACTTCCATATAAATTCTTTCAATCAATAACTAGCATGTAATAAGAAAGCCATAAACACATGAGACATCCTTATTGAAACACCACAGGGAACTTATCTTTTAATTGAAAAACACCAGGCAACCAGCTATGCACTGCAACGTTCCATCCTAACCATATATCTCTGCCTAGCCTCTATTATTTCAGCAATCAAAGATCACCCCTGAGCTGGGGCTATGTATCCACTAAGGAGTATCACTCAGGCTCACTCACAGCATTGGTTCATAGTCCCTCAAGGCATTCAACACACAGTGGTTGTCAAACAAATGGGGAAGCAAGTATTGAGTTCAATAACTCATTGAGCTCAACCATAGGAATACAAGCATATCCCTTCAACCTCAGACAACCAAGGAACCCCCATCACCCCCACTCTCAGTCTGAGTAAGGTACCCTTCTCTTCTACACAGTCCCTCAGGTGCCCCTTCCCTCAGCACTGATCTAGGCAGGTATGGATGGTCCTGACTTCTAAACCAATGGATTCTTGAACTTGCTAGTTCCACTATTGGCCTCTAAGACAATGTCTTATGGGTATTACTTGGCTCTGCGATTCCAATCCCCAGGTTCTCATGGATTCTCTGCACTGTTCAAGCTTTGTAATTCCTCTCAGGTTCATACCACTTGGTCACGAGTAGACTGGGTTCACACACACTATTTCTATGGCTATCCACTCTCTGGTATTTTATATTACACAAGAAAATCCGACTATATTCCAGCTTCTACCCGATCGACTTTGCGTATGCAGGAATGTATGAGCAACCTCTCTCCCTGAGGGGAGATGGATCATGAATGGCTAGTGTGTGAATGGATCATCGATGTCTGAATGAATGTGGTGGTCATTTCCTTCCACCCATGGGTAGTCAAAGAGGCTCTGGCAGTTTGAGGCATTGAGTCTCTTTCCGGACAAGCAACCAGAGTCATCCTCTTCCATATGAAATCGCAGGCATGCTCCATACTCCATCGGCTTCAGCAACAGGGTTATCAACCACCCTTTGCAACCGCATTAATGCCATCAGGGAGTTCAAACGGGTTCACAGTTAGACATGTGGAAACATGGGAAACCAATCCCATAACCCCTTCACCTCTCTCTAGTGGATACAAAACCCCTGTTTCTCACGTTGCCTCCATAGCCAATCCCTTATGTGTTTTATTGAAATGTTAAAATTTACATCATTTACATTTCTTCATGGCTTAACAACCCATGAATAATCAACTTTCAAATACTTGCCTATGCACTAAAACCTGAACATCCACTAGTGGGGCCTTGGCCTTGAGCTCCACACTAGGGTGACACACATTGTATACAATATTTACATTGATGCCAATAGCCATAAGGGTCAAAATAGGGGTACTACAACTCCCCCTCCCTTAGAATAACACTGTCCTCGGTGTTCCATTACTTAGGATTACATTTACAATTTATACATATCCAAAATTGCAAAAATGTTGCAGGTTTTCCCATGCATTGCATCCTTTTACTTGGAACTTACAAGACCAAGTCATTTGTCTTCCACAAGCTGTCCCAGCTGGATGCGATCTTCCATCTCTGCGGGTGGGAGTTTCTCCACAACAATCCATTCTTTTTCCTTTCTTCTCAACTAATCTACAAGCCTGAAATATTCATGGTTGTTAGCTTTCTTGTTGCTTCTTAGAACCCATTTCACTTAAAAATGTAAGAAAAACACTAGTTTTGACTCAAAGGGCCAAACATGAATCCAAATCTCAAAAGACCCAAACATCAATACAAACAAGCCAAACAAAACACTGCTGAACAAAAGGGTCTCTGCGTGGAAGGTACAGTGCAGAGGAGTCTGCACACAAACCAAAACTCAAATCAGAAAAGGAGAAGGGGTTCCTGTATGGAAAAAATGGCAGATCGGTGCACTCTGTGCTTTTACACAGTGCGACATCGTAGTTCAGTAATGCGCGAAGTGCGACGGTGTCAGAGACTACCAATGGAAGGGTTGCGATGACTGACTAACAGGAAAAGAACATAGATAAAAAACAACACAGTGTCATTCCGGGTACACTGAACAGGTGCGACAGGCGAGATCTAAGTTCACAAATGGATCAATTCTCCAAGCAATGAGCATGAAAAAGGTCTGCAAACAAGAAGTACAAACTCAAAGGAAGCTAATCATACTTTTCAAAGTGAAGATCTGATGATGAAAACAACTTAAAGAAGGAAATGACAAAATGATATAGCTTGGAAAGAAATCAACTGAAAAACAACATCCAAATTGACAACTACAAAGCAATGTTCGTTCCCCAATATGGTCTCCAGATTTGTTTGACAGACAATCCACTCGAGTGGACGCGAGCCGGATCTCTCTAGCTCAATGTGAGTCTAGAACAAATAATACAGACTACAAGCTATTTTCCTATATCCGATTAAGGACCAAGTACTAGATATCTTACCTTAACTTCGCGATCGTTTCTCCTGGACGTTTGTTCCACGCTCCATGGTCGTCAAATCTCAGCTGCAAAACCTGTAAAGGCATAGAACAAATACAAGCAAGTAAAATATACCTATACAATAACCGATCTAAGTAAATAGTAAAGCAGGTAAACTACACAACATCATCACACATGAACAATATTGATGGAAAACATTTGTATTACTGTAAATAGGGAAAGTCAATAGAAGAGAATAGATCACCATCGAGGCTTAACGTAGCAACCCTTCTCCATCCAAGCCAATGCCATAACCTCTTCAAGGAAGCAAGAGTCTCTCAATGAGTGAGTAGAGGTCTCTTTAGGATGATTTCACCAGCATGTAGACACTATAGACTTCCTCCCTTTGGAGAGGGGTGGAGCTTCACTTATATAGGACTAAGTGGATAGAATATGGATATGGTAGGTTGAGATATGGTAGGAGAGAGATAAGGGATCTTCCCAAGAGGTTAGGAACCGGATGCCAGCTCCCCCAAGAGGTCAGGGATGAGAATACAAGTCAGCAAGTTTTGAGAATGAGCTCGAAGAAGCTATTTTTTCCCATTAACTGACTTCATTGCACCCTGTAATAGAGCAAGGTGCGACATTGCAGGTTGCATGAGTGCAGCCTGTGACGACCTCTCAATGCCTAGAATAAATGCAATGAAATCCTTCCCAAGTAAATAACTTAGTCAATGGAACATCATGGATGTATACACTGAATCTCAAGTGGTAGGATTTTAGGTGTAACATTGGAGCAGACTCTCATCCAAATACAACAACCTCTGGTCTGTTGCATGGTTAATGTGCACAACATCCCACACTGGCTTGCTAGCTCTGTTGGTCTTATAATAACTGCAACCAATTGCTTTCAATTTCTCACCTGTGAAATTCATCATTGCAATTTCTGCTAGGCCAAGCATAATATAAACATTAAGATCATTTAATCACTTTCCAAATTCACATAGGGATTTCATGCTTTATCCAAACACTTCCACAAGTTTCATGCTTTCCCAACATGCAAATGAACTCATTCATGTTCATCATTTCATAAGGAATTCACTAATTCAACATTCACAATTATTTCCAGCAATTAACACAATCATTTCAAGTCATGAAGGCATCAAACAATTTTCTGTTTTTATAAATGCATCAACAAAAGGAAAGAGAGAGTAGTAGGAGTTTTCTCCTCTTAGTCTTGTTCCATTCTAGAACCCACACCACCAGTGTTGTTTTCATGCTCTTATCCTTTTTCACTTTAGTGTGAATTCTTGACTCGTCCTTCCTTGGCTATGACACTTAGTGTCTAAGGTCTGTCTAAGGATTTTCAACCAGGGTAGCCTTCCCCATTGTTGCCTACAGAACCTTTGGCTGCTAGGACCTACACAAGTCACTATCACCATTTTCCTCATTGTTGCTCGTGCTGAGCTCTTCCAGGACAATCACATTTCTACATGCATCCTTAGGATGCCTTCATAGTCCTTGCTTCCAGCAATATCTACACTCAAACATTGAATCAATTCACATGTTTAGTTTATTTTCATAGGGTTTATCCTTAAGCAAGAGTTTAATAAATCATAATCAAATCACATGCACACGTATATTCATATTAAATAAGCAAGACGATGCAAGATAACCAAATACTTAGCTGTATTGGATGTCTTCACTCTATTCCACAAGCTCCTTTTCTTTACAAGCCTTGGATTGCATGTGGATACAATAATGAATGTTGGGCCAGCAAGCAAGATGCTCCACAACCATTCAAATAGGCAATGCCAAGCCAGTACGTCAACTGGGTTTATCAAACATCCCTTTCAACAATATGCTAATCCAGTACTCCGACTAGGTTTATCAAGTATTTAAGGAATCTTTTTCCAGCATGTCGGTTGCTCCACAACATTAAGTAGTTAATGTCCAACCAATTACTCTCTGGATTTACCAAGTATTTGTAGCGCTCAACCAATTAGTCTCTATATTTACCAAGAATTTGTAGCGCCCAACCAGCTGCTCTCTGGATTTACCAATCATTTGTAGCGCCCAACTAGTTACTCTCGGGATTTACCAAGCATTTGTAGCGCCCAACCAATTACTCTCTGTATTTACCAAGCATTTGTAGCGCCCAACCAGTTACTCTATGGATTTACCAAGCATTTGTAGCGCCCAACCAGTTACTCTTTGGATTTACCAAGCATTTGCAGCCCTCTCAGGGTACTTACTTCCTGCACTGACCAAGGTTTCCAACAAGAAATAACAGTGTATCAGGTTAGCTATTAGAATTCTTATACCTCAAATATTCATTATTCCAAACAAGAATAAATGAAATTGAATACTTATTTGTATTGTGCATTTCCTCTCTGGTCCACAGGGTCCTGCTTCACTTTCGAAAGCCTTGGGATTTCCTATGGACTTGTATGTTTGGCTAGCACACATGCTGCTCCAAAAAATCAATTAGTTTATAGTGCCCAACCAGTACACCTTCACACCGACTGGGTTTACCAAGCACTTGGTGGTGCCCAACCAGTCCCATACCTGGTTGGCCCTCTCCATTGTCGAGCCAGCACATCCATCTGGGTCATCAGCCAATGGTAGGGAAACTGTGCCACCGACCATATAGGTCAAGGCTCTACTACTCTGCCTCGGGATTGCATCAACCTTTGACACGTGCCACAACCCTTCATGCACATAACACCCTTCCCGCAACCCCTCACAACAACCTTTTCACTTTTCTTCTTCAGTGCGCAGTACCAATTGCATTTGTTCAAGTTGTCAACACAAGCTGGATAAACAAGCTCATCAGTGTTGCTGCTCCAAAATTGTAAACATATTTCATAACATTCACTATCAACTATTAAAACACTAGAAATGCGTCCATTCCCTTAGGGTGTAGTCAATATTTAAAACCCTAACATACCTCGACATGAGAAAGGTGTGCAACCCTCACTAATGTGAGCCATGTAGGCCCCTAATCATACTCAAGCAGTCTGCCATAATGGAAATAAAATCACAACATGCTTTGCTTAGTAATTCTAACAATTAAACATGCATATATATATATATATATATATATATATATATATATATATATATCAGCCAGGGTTTACAGAACACTTATCCATTTGCAGATGTAGTCTCTCTTCACTTGTGAGGAATAGGGGCTCCCTTATCTAAGTTAATAGTCCCTCGTTTTTCCATCCCATTTCCTTTTTACATTCCATAACCCACACATGTCTTCCTGACATAATTTTTACCATCTCACTTGGATGGTTTACCACATGCAGTTCAACTGAGATATCATCAAGATTCACAATGGTGTTTCACCCGAAACCCATTTCCAAAGCATGGGATCCTTCCCATGAAGTTTGGCTTCTACAAGCCATCACACATGGTCTTTCTGCAATGTGTCTTCTTGGCACATTTATCAAATAGCCAAACAGTCATCAACATTTAACAATCATATTCAAATCTTATTTCCATATTTAGTCAATGCCATTAATAATTAAATTCAAACATGAATTTACAGTTTGATCCCTACATAATTAATTTGTTTACCCAAGAGACCATTCTCATATTGTTCGGCCCTTGTACATGGTAGATTTCAGTCTTCTCTATGGTCTTACCCACAGTGCCATACCCAAGACATTTCTACCTGACATCTTATCCCTGCAATCAATTAAAACATTTAAATGCAGCCATATCATTTTTATGTATCTCTGTCCTTCCAACATATCACTCTGGTAGTCCTCTCATCATGACTACCTTGTGCAACCCTTCTCCTGCACTCATAGCAACTCATGAAATGATCTCAGAATTACCCCTAATTCCTCATTTCATATATTATCTAATTGTAAGGAGCATACATCACAACCATGCATTCACACAATGCATCTCAACATGTGCACCCACACATATGCATGCATGTTGGAGTGGCCTAGGTCGGCCTGTCGACTAGGCCCTCCACCCGACCACTCTACAACACATGTTGACAGGTCGCGTCGACTAGTATAGGTCAGGTCGGTTGGATAAACCAACAGACGGTTATGTAACTGTAATTGAATAGATATATATATAGGTTGTTGAGCCGATGTACTAGTTAAGATTGGTTCTATGACTGTATTCTGCTCTTGCTGGTTAATATAAAGGCTTGTGTCTCTTTATCTATCTCGTCTCATGTATCTGTATCATTGTGTATGCTTTTCTTATATCATGTAATGTATCTATGGTAACCAATTGAACCTTGGGACTACAACATCTGGTTCCGTTGCCGGTTGAAGCATGAAAAATAAATAGCAGCATGACCTATGATTTCAGAATAGGAGATTAGAGACTGGTGGGAAAAGAAAATCGTGAACTATCTGCAGAACTATGCACGACGTAACAAGCTGATGATTAGCCAAGTGAGAGATCGATTCTTCTCCGAGACCCATGAGCGATTTGTAGAATCCGTGCCGACCGCCTTGAAGAAGCTTTTGGATGAATAGACTAGTTGATGAAGCAGAGTGGAAACTATTGTCGAAGCTGATCAACGGAGGACGCACGAATCTATCGGAGTGGTGCGAAAAGATTGCAGATGATTTCTGTGAAGAGCAGGCGATTGAAGATCGAGTCTCGGTAGATGAAATAAGAAGAAAGTTCTTCACCGAATTAGCTGATCAATTTCTGTGTTCTCTGCCGACCTTATTGTTCAAATTTTTTATCGACAAAGGCGTTGCACATATTGTCGAAACAAGACCATTGCTGCTCCCGCCCATTCCGAACTCTAACTAGAAGGAGAAAGAACGTAAGTGGGAAAATTTTGTAAAGGAGCGCGAATGGGAATTTTTCCTGAACAAATAATGGTCTGCACTTCCCCAGTAATATAGAAACCTTCGGGCCAACATTGGGGGGGTGATGAAGCATGCTCTGATGTACCTAGTTTGACGAAATTCGACATATGACAAGACGACATGGCCAGCAATGGAAAAAAATCCAACAAAGACAGACTTTTGAGTCACAAAATCACCCCAGATATTCAAAAAATTGAAAGAGAAAAGAGGAGGCAGCGACGTGATGAGCTACGGGAGCAGGAAATTGCGGTCTGGAGGACATGAGGATCAAATGTCACGACAGATGTAGAAGGAAATCTGCCATAATCAAGTAGAGCCCGTGATGATCGGGGTGTCAAAGAAGAACTGTCGTCGATGGATGAAGACTTGTGGATAGAGCATGGTACAGATATCCAAGTTCAAATACCTTAAATGGTAACACCTCCGTCTCCATTTCATTTAACACAAAGCGTTTGGGTGGAAGAAATTGTCGAAGAAAATCTTGGTCTCCATGGTGATCAGTCGGGAATTTGGAGTCATCAAAGTATAGAAGGCGATGATATTAATAGGCTATTCATTCATCGGCTGGAGGAAGGAAACTGGGTGTCTTTTCAACCCGAATTTTCAAACAGAAGGTTTCATCTAGTGTACTCAGAGCATGAGGAAGTGCCCCCCTGCCAATACGAAATTTGAGCGACTCGACAAGCACGTCGGAAAGCCCGAGATTTAGTGAAATCCCATTCAAGCAGAACTTTAATTGGATTTTGACAAGAGTGGTAGAAGAAGGCAGATCTAGCGACACCGAAGAAGTTATAGTCATTGATTCTGAAGAAAGAGAACCAAGTCCAGAAAGACAACTAATCCAAATTGATAAAGCACCAAGTTATGATTGTGGAAATAACCCAGCCACACCTCCATCAAATCCTCAAAATAATACACCAGCAGACATGGAGCACACAATAGCACACCTTCTGTTTTACAAAGGAGATGAAGACCCAAGAAGACACTAGTTTGTGTGTGAATCAATATGGATAGCCAATCAAATCACCAACAAAGAAAGACAAGTTTCTCAATTTGTTGGTTCGTTAAGGAAAAGAGCATTGACATGGTACATGGGATACATAGAAAAGTCACCAAATGCAACAAAAGCACAAATCAAACAAAGCTTTTTGGCCTTCTTTGTGATTGAAGATGCGACATACCTGGTGGTAGAACAACTAAAGACGACAGTCCAAAAGCCAACATAAACTGTCAAGGAGTATGACAAGAGGTTTAAAGACCTCCTAAGAAAATTAGACTATGAAATTGAAGAAAAACTATTAATCAAATGGTTTATTGCTAGTCTAATAAATAAAATCAGAATACATGTTCATCGACAAAGTGTTAATACATATGCAGATGCACTAAAAGTAGCACTAGAAATTGAAATGGATGATGAATACCATTTAGTATCCATGGATAGACACATCGACGAACGCCTTGAAAGTATGGAGAAGGATATCCGAAATATGACGCTAAAAGGGCTAGAATTATGGTGTACAAATTGTCGAACTTCAGGACATACCAAAGATTCTTGTCGAATTGAGGATCGACGACAAGAAGTGAAACTCATTCAATCTAGATGTTTCTTTGATCTGTGCAAAGAGTATGATTCACATACCACAAATGACTGTCCATACAACCTAAAAAATAAGAAGGCAAGATGGTGTCAAATTTGTGAAGTGAATACACATACAATTGAAGATTGTCATCTGAACCTGAAAAATCAGCAAAATTATCATGCAGTGTACCAGACAAACTCTGTTGAGCAACATCATGATAGAAATACAGCAAATGACATATTCGAGAGAAATGATGGAAGAAATAACCGGTACAATCAAAACATGAATGATAGATACCCAAGGTATAATAATTGTCCGTATGATCGGCGATATGACGGCTACAATAGATGCGAAGGATACCAGAATCGTGGTCGTGGCAGTGGAGGCTGCGGTATTCGATCTAGTCGACCTGGCGCATGTTTCACATGTCTCAGTGAGGACCATCGGCATGCAGAATGCCTTTATAAGGAAAGAACTGATCTTAAATTTTGTACAAAGTGTGGGGTAGGCAATCACTATTTAGAGGATTTCCCTACCATGATTGAGAAAATAAATAATAAAAAGAATGTTCATGTTTTATCTTGTATTTCAAAAAATGATGTGCTTCGTACGAAAAACTTGCAAATTGTAACTAGGCAAGGCACTTACATTGGTCAAGACAAACCACAGATAAGTAGAATTGTTGATAAACAAGATTACCCAAATCCTATAAAACAAAAATCTGTGTACAAAGATGCATCCGACATATTTCATCACTTAGCAGCACACGAAGATGTCGAAGAAAACCAACAGAAAGTTCTAAATGAATTGCTCAAATTAATTTCAAATGAGGAAGCTGTAAGAAAAATGATTGACCTGTTGCATAAATTAAAATATAAACATGTCGAGCAAAGACAAACTAAAAACATTTGTTGACTAAAACAAAAAGAGAAAAATGATGCTGACCCATTAGTCAACCTCGACATAAATGGATATCATATACGACAAGTCGTACTGGATTTTGGATCCCAAGTGAATATCATGACTTGTGATACCTGGGACCAACTCGGTTGACCTCAACTGTAGGAATCAGGCATCTATTTAAAGCTCGTAGATCAAGGATTAATTGAGCCGATTGGAGTATGGAAAGGAGTTGAAACTTCCATTAAAGGCATCACGACTAAAGTAGATTTTGAAATCATCACTCCAAACGATGATGTGAGTTCCTTCCCCGTATTGGTCGGTCGACCTTGGGGACGAAAGATCAAGGCCTCAATTGCCTTAGACAAAAGTCGTATTAAGCTGAAAGGCAATGGGAAGAACGTTATTGTCCCAATATTCCCATCTCAGGGAGAACCTTGGTCGGAACCTACAGAAATCGACAATGATGTTTGACAGCTTTATCGCATAGACAATAATGAAGATCACGTTGAGCCAAATACCCAAGGAGAACTTCACCTCGGAGATCCTATCTCACTCGGATACAATTCCGATGCAGAACTCTATGATTGGAAAATAGAGAACGATGATTTACATGTGAAAGAATGTTGGACTATGGAAGCCATCTCAAAGAAACAAATAAATAAGTGTCTCTCAATATCTTATACACCGAAGATATTCGAACGGAAAATGCGAGCATATCCAACACTTGACCCAAACAGAAATGCACAATATGGTAGTTCGACATTAAGATATAAAGAACGTGATTCATCTTCTATACATGTCGAGCAGGTATCAAAACATGTCGGGGAGCAAGGCCGACTACAAAGTTTGGTAGAGACATTTACTGGTCAAGCTGCGAGATGGTGGGACACCCATCAGTCGAAACTCCAAAATTGGAATACTGTATCAACATACTTCATCAAAAGGTTTGGAGGAACAAAATTGACAACTCAAGTCGGCATCCCCTTGTTTACACGAGGACAAAACCCCAAAGCTCACATTGACTGTTGCAAAAAAAAATGGAGAAAATTAGGCTATAAAGATGAAAGAAAATGGCCTCACCTCTTCCCAAGAACACTTGATGATTTACCTAACAAGTGGTATAAGATGGAAGAAGCAAGAGGAGAAAATTTCTTTTGGAAAGACTTAAAAGAAATTTTTATTAAGGATTTCTAGTTTTCTCCGCAGGATGAGAGGATGGTCAAAGCAAGTAAAAGCATCAAAGAATTTATGCAGCTAATAGAAACCTTAACACTTGCAGAAAAGAAGAAGATTATGCACCTACCTAACACCTGCTACAACATAAAGTCGAAAGAAAACCAACATTCGACAAGATTGAGTCTAGAAACGGAGATGTCAGTCGGGAAAAGTTTTCAATGGAGAAAGGATCATCCCGACGTGTCGAAGACCGTAAGAACAATCTTTAGCACATAGATAGTCGAAAAAGATGAACCCAAAAGATTATCAGAAAAAGACTTTCCACCAACTTTCACACAAATCAAAGAAGGTGAAAGACAGATAGATAAGTAACAGTCGTGCACCATAATGGATGGACGTGAAGATTATAACAAAGGAAAGCGATATTTCAAATGACGATCGACCAAAAATGGAAAAGATTGGCGATTACTGGAGTGAGGAACAAATGACAGAAATCTCCAGTATCCTCAAAGAATTTCAAGGCATCTTTGCTCTAGATTATAGAGACTTGAAAGGACTTGTACAGGAAATGGGCGAGATGAAAATTGATATTAAACCCAATGCCAGACCTGTAAAGAAAAGACCCTACAAACTTGCTCACAAATATAAGGATATTGTCAAAAAGGAGATCAATAGCATGCTCGTAGCAAGAATCATATATCCTATCGATTAGCCGGAGTGGGTGAGCCCAATGATCGTTCAGCCAAAGAAACAAGATCCGACACGATTGAGAATCCGTGTCGACTTCCGAGAGCTGAACAAGGTAACACTCACAGATCCCTTTCCAACCCCCTTTGCATATGAAATTATCAATGAAGTTGCAAGGTACGAGTGCTACTCTTTCATGGATGGATTCTCAGGGTACAACCAAGTACCTATTGCGAAGGAAGATCCGAAAAAGACAACATTCGTGTGCGAATTTGGGTCATTCGCGTACAAATTTATGCCCTTCGGTCTAAAGAACGCACCAGCGGTCTTTTCAAGAATTGTCATTAAAGCATTTCAAGAATATATCTACAAAAACATGCCTGTATACTTTGATGATTGGACAATATATACAATGCTGAAAGATCATTGCAAGTGGATTCGACTGATGTTGGAACGATGTCGACATATACAATTATCGCTCAATATTAAAAAGTGCATCTTCGCGACACCTATCGGCATATTAATAGGTCATGTAGTTTGCAAAGAAGGGATCAAAGTCGATTATGCAAATATCAAAATTATCCTCAACCTAAAGCCTCCAATCAATCCGAAACAAGTACGAATACTGTTGGTTCATACCGGATATTACAGAAATTTTATCAGACATTATTCCGATATGACTTATCCCCTCGAAGAATTACTAAAAGATTATCGAGATTATAGGTGGACGGAGGAATGCGATATCTCATTTAACACGATGAAAAGAAAAATGGTCGAAGCACCCATCCCTCGATTTCCAGGTTGGTCAAAGAAAATTCATGTACATATTGACGCATCTGGAATATCAATTAGCACCATTCTAACACAACCCAGAGAAGATGGCATGGATTACCCTAATGCATTCAGCAGTCGGAAATTGAATAAAGCTGAAAGAAATTACTCCACGACCAAAAGGGAAGCATTAGGTATGGTATTTGCACTTCAGAAATACCGTTATTATTTATTGGCTAACCCTTTTGTATTTTATACAGATCACCAAGCTTTAAAATACTTAGTCAATAAACCATTACATCATGGGAGGTTATGCTGTTGGCTATCACTATTTCAAGAATTTGAATTTGAAGTAATCATTCGACCGGGAAAAGCTAATGTCGGACCAGACCACCTGTCGAGAATCGACATAGGAGAAGAACCGACAGGAATTGAAGATGACTTACTAGACGCACACTTGTTTCATATTGAAGCAGTCCCTTCAAAACTTGCAGAAATTGCACAATTTCTCGAGGATGGACAAGCTCCTGAAAGAATGACTGAGAAAAAGAGGAAGATCTTAGCAATG
This sequence comes from Larix kaempferi, assembly GCA_027924585.1. NCBI lineage: Eukaryota > Viridiplantae > Streptophyta > Pinopsida > Pinales > Pinaceae > Larix > Larix kaempferi. The sequence continues at coordinate 21,177,026 of BSBM01000742.1, read as the reverse complement.
AAAGCAGCCCCCTACACTTTGATCAATGGATTCCTCTATAAACTTGGCTTGGATGATATATTACGTCGATGTGCACTTGATCATGAACGACAGGATATACTTGCAGAAGCCCATGCTAGACCAGCAGGAGGACATTATCATGCAGACATAACAGCTAGAAAAATCCTTCAAGCCGGATTTTGGTGGTCGACAATTCATAAAAACTGTTGAGAATTTGTATCTAAGTGTGATAAATGTCAGTGCATTGGACGACCGCTACCAAGAACAGAAATGCCATTGGTCCCAATTAACCCTAGCCGAACATTTGAAATTTGGGCTATCGATTTTATTGGACCATTTCTAGTAGTGGGGAGAAGGACAAGTGCTCAATACATTATCACTATTGTCGAATATGTTACCAAGTGGGCAAAAGCAGAACCAGTCGAAACATGTTCAAGCGAAGTTGTCGCTAAGTTTATTTATGAAAACAGCATAACACGTTTTGGATGCCCCATAACATTGATAAGCGACCAAGGTACGCACTTTGTATGTAAAACCATTGAAGCATTGAATAAGGAATTCGCAGTTGATCATAGAATAAGCACAGCGTATCATCCTTAGTCGAATGGCACCATAGAATCATTCAATAAAACACTTACAAAAGTACTGACGAAAATATGCAACATAGAGAAAGATGACTGGGATGACAAAGTACCTGCTATTCTTTGGGCATATAGAACAACATACAAAAGAACGACAGGTCAGACACCATTCTCACTTGTTTATGGACAAGAAGTTGTCGTCCCATTACATTTTCGATGACTTGCACTGACCATTGCAACAACTTTACATATTGACGTTGAAGATACTCGACAAGAACGGCTACTCCAACTAGCAAAGCTAGATGAAAGTCGACAATTGGCGATAGAACATCAGTGAGTGCAAAAACAGCAACAGAAAGTGTGGCATGATAGAAATATCAAACAGAAGAATCTTTCAGTTGGAGATTTGGCACTCCTTTATAATAGCCGAGTAAAAGGGAAGCCAAAAAAGCAGCATACAGAATGGATGGGACCCTATATTGTCGAAGCATTAAATCCTAATGGATCAGTCCGAATGAAAATGCTACAAGGAAATGTTTTCAAAAAAGCGATAAATGGCGCTCGACTTAAACGGTACAAATCATGAATATTCGAAAAAAAAAAGTGGTTAAGAAATAACCGAATGAGAGTACTATAAGCAATCAAGAAAAACAACAGAGCATGACAAAAGCAGAAATGATGAGAGAGTGGCAGAAGAAGGATGGAAAAAGCATGGAAAGAATTCCGGTACACAGCCGTCGATATTATATACATCGACAAGAACGCCGACGGTTTGCAAAAGAAAATCACGCACGACAGAAGCATTGGAGCCCGGTCCGACCAAAATCAAATAAAGAATCCCGTCGACATAACACATCGAACGAGGTGTCGCAACATCATGATGACAAAGAAATAAAGGCTATAGATACCCGCGATGCCAGAAGTAATGCACCTGACGAAGCGTCGATAGCCTGTCAGTCTAATTTAATAACCACGTCAAATCAACCATTAATACGGGCCTCTACGTACCGTTCACCCATGCTGAGTAACTCCACCGTAAATACGGAGCTCGAGGATTCTTAGGCACTCTTTTGTCGAGAACTTGAACTCCAAGATACAGAGTTCCCCGACTCCGTTGAAGCTAACTTCACATTTTTGAACCCCGAATCTGCCATGGCTCCTAGAAAAACTCTAACAGCTACCAGAGCCGCTGCGACGTCATTCAGAGAATTGGAGAAGGAACAAACACCATTGGAAACAAGAATCCAGATGATTAGGAATGGAAAGGCGACAAAACCCACTTGGAAGAAAGCATGGAAGAGAATTCAAGATTGGGGGAAGGAGTCAGATGGCCATTGGAGGGATGAAGCACGACGTTTACAAACAGCCACAATTATGCATTACATGAAGGAACCCTTGTTAGATACTTTTGGAGGACTGAAAGAAGTCATTACACAATTCATCGTTAGCAGGTATCACAATGGCAAGCTTTATCTTGATGTCTCGGTCGACATCAATGGTGAAATAATCCACAAAATAATTGGCCTTTCACACAAGGGAGACGTTGTACTAACAATTTCAGGCACAGACTTGGTTAACGAGTTTATTGATACTCCTACTGGAAAGAACTCACGACGCATAGTCGTGAGCCAGATTTTATATGGCAACTATAGAACCGGTGCCAAAATTGTGTCACATGCACTTTCACGGATGGGAAAGGGATCAGATTTGAATTCCGACATGTTGGAAGCTGTCGAGAATATGGCTCTGAATGGAAAAGTATACAAATGGGCAGACTTCCTGGCTAACATTCTTAAATACACATGCCATAAATTTCAGGAGGAGGGAGCTAGCATCCGCTGCCCATCTGTACTCATCTGGATTGCTATGACCCACTTTTGACCAAAAGGAAACAAGGATTTTGCAGAAGATCGACTTGTCCTTATGGAAAATTTCCGTTGTTTTGCACCTGGAGCAAGTCGACATGGACCTACAAAAATCAAAATTTGGCTAGAAGCATTGTTTATCAACCTTAAAGCAATGGTGACCAGATGGAGGGTACCACAGAACGTTCGTCGAAGCCTGCCCCTGACAACTCACATCCAACTATCTTTCGATGATACAGCAGTATGGTACATGAAGGGAGCAGCAGGACCAGCAAAGCAACTTGACTATTACCCTTCAATAACCGAAATTTTCACAGAGTTAAGCCACCAATCTAATGAAGTATTACCCATCCCGGCACAAGTAAGGAAAACCAACTTCAAGTATGTCGAGCCTCTCACTGATATGGAACAAGAAGAAGCATACGAAATTTGGTTGTATATGAACACTTTCAGCTATCAACCTAAGCCGACACCTAACCCTAAGGTCTTAGCACTTACCCAGACTATGCACATAGAATCAGCAGAGGCCGAAGAGCATTCGGACAGTAGCACAGAGTCCGACAACCCAGAACATCTTCTTACAGATGCTAGTATACAAAAGGTAGTATCCGAAATCATTTCAGCCCGATAGAACTGAGTAACATCGACCAAGGGGAAAGGGAAAAGACAAGTAACATTTCAAGAACCTACGGAAGCAGGCGAGATCGAGCTATATGACACTGCTACCCAAATTATTGAAGATGCAGCCAAGAAAAAACTACCTGTCGAAGATCAATTCAGAAAATTTCTAGAAACATATAAGTATCCATCCTCTCAAATTATTGTTAAAAAACCCAAATTTTGGTCGAACCTGATGTCAACCTAACCATTCAATCCCCTCCTTCTTCCACAACTGCAGTAGAAGAAGAAAGTAGTCTATTAGCATTACCTGCTCCTCCTAACCGAGCAGACAATGCTTTGAATACATTCATTAAAAACCTCGTGATACTTTGTCCTAACTGGCGTGAGATGGTTGTCCAACAACCAATTTTTGCATCTTCATCTACTGTCCCGGTTAACTTAGCTCTCCCCAACACCATTCAAACCGAAAGTTCGCCTTTACCATCGACAGTTCTAGAACTTGTCAGTCACAAGAAAACCCATCATATCAGAAATCCTGACCCATCAGGTATAGTGTATGCACAACAAACAACTGTTTATACCCCTCTTCCAGCCAATAAATTACCGCAACAAATGAATCCACCTCAACCAAAATTCGTTCGAAGTGAAAATACCCAAGTCGTGATTTCCCATGTCGAGTCCACAATTAAGTCTAGTCTAGTTAGTTCAGATCCGCTCGACAATACCATTTTATTGAGTCTGGTTCCGACATCCGTCGACCTTCCATCACTCCCGGTAAACCAGTTGAGTCCTCCTGTCGATGGATCCAAGTCTAGTCCAGTTACACAGCAGCACAAAAAAGAAGCAACCACGACAGAAGCAGTTGAAGCCTCACCTACTCTAACCAAGGAATCAGTCGCAACTCAAGAAATTACAGTCGACACGACAAGACCATCAGAGCACATAAATATTCCAGATATCAGTACAAGCAATATGGAAATTTCCAGCATACCAGCAGAAAACCCACCAAGTGCCAAAGATGTTGAAAATGAGACTCTAGTCACCATAGCAGCAGTACCAAGTACACAAATTCAAGTAGAACAAGCTATTTCCAGCACACAAGTAGTCATCGACAGGCATCCAACAATAGATGGAAAAGAGAACGGCCTAGAATAGCAAATCTTAAGCAAAGAAAAAGAAAAAGAAAAGAGTAGCCGCGGGAAGCATAAAGAAAAGAAACGCAAAGAAAGAGAATTGCAACAGCAATTACAAATGCAACAAACACAGTTAAACAAATCTGAAAATACTATTTCCATATACTTAGACCAATTCGGAGCTACTACAAGCTATCAACCACAGTTAGTGTCCCAAGAAGAACTTGATTTACTTGAAGACACAGTCTTCAGAGTGAAAAAGTGCTGCTGACATGAGTCAGAAGAACAGATACTGCAGCTTCAGGAAGAAAAGACTACATTCCTCTCTAAATGTGAAAATTTAGCACAGCAAGTTATCACGCTCCCATCCAGTTCCGACATGACATCACCTCTTGATCGAGCATATCACTTATTCAAGTATGTCGTGTTGATGCTACAATCTGAGCTTCTCAAGACACAACAGGATCAAGCTGTCGAGGTAGCTTCCCTCATGACAAATCAGTTTACATCCTTTTTAGAAGCTCTCAAAGTACTCAAGCAGTACGATAATCAAGCAGAAAAACTTACAGAAGTCTTGAACAATTGGTATGTATATTATGGCAACGTCTACAAAGATCTTCAGAAAACAAGAACATTGCTAAGCAAGATTCAGCACCAGCACTTGACTGCAAATGAATCCCTTATTGAAAAACTTGATATCCAAATCATCATGGAAAACAAGAAATTGGATAAATTATAAAAACAAGAAGTTTAGGGGATGTCTCAAGCCCGAGGAGGCCTCAACAAACTTGGAGAAATTCAGCCTCGATTCCATCAGTTACTTGCTGCTGCCGAAAGAACAATTAACACGTTCGGCCCTGACATGATCCACTTACAGGCTACATCCACTCACGACAGGATGTAAAACTTGTCGAAACTCACAACTTTGACCATAGACATCCAGAATCTGCTATGTACTTGCGAAGGGTTCCAGCACCACCTCTCTGTTTCTGCTAAAGTTATTCTTGAAGCCTGTCTCCAAATACCCGATGCTATTGATTCCAGCGTTCCTTCGTCATAACCATCTGTATAACTCTTTTTGAAACTTTGATCTCTTCATTTCTTTGGGACGAAGAAATATTTTGAGGTGGGGGAGATGTTTGAGGGGCCTAGGTCGTCCTATTGACTAGGCCCTCCGCCCGACCACTCTGCAACACATGTCGACAAGTCGCGTCGACTAGTATAGGTCGGGTCGGTTGGATAAACCGACAGACGGTTATGTAACTGTAATTGCATAGATATATATATGGGCTATTGAGACGATGTACTATTTAAGATTGGTTCTATGACTATATTCTGCTCTTGCTGGTTAATATAAAGGCTTGTGTATCTGTATCTATCTCGTCTCGTGTATCTGTATCATTGTGTATGCTTTGCTTATATCATGTAATGTATCTATGGTAACCACTTGAACCTTAGGACTACAACAATGCACATTTACAACATTTACACAAACTTTTCATGTGCATTCACTTTATGCAACATAGGTTTACAAATCTTCTAATGCACACTTACCATTCCAAACACATATGGCCCTTACTTGCTTAGTTATTAAACTCATAACCAATCTATGGAAATGGCATGTTGCAACTTCATATGAATGCATTCTAACATTTAAATAGTAACATGGTAGAAGGTCATTTTCCCTTACTACTCCATACCTTACCATGCCATGGTGATATGGTATTCACATCAATTGCATTCAACCATATATGAATACCGTCTTATGATTATAAAGTATGGTTCAAGGGATTCTTACCCAAACCCTTCAACACTTGTACCATCAGCACAAACAGATCATACCTGCATGGTTCCCATGAGTATTCTTGATGTTACCTGGTCAGCCTGGCTTCAAGGATTACACAGTCCTTTCACCAATCCTCATGATCACAGATCTGCTGCACCAACCTTTCTTCATAAGTTTACTAGTCACATGCAACATCATCATCATTTTCAACCAAGATTCAACCACAACAATTCTCATTAGTGGTTTATTGCATATGTAAAACATCACTAGATTTACCAATCTACAATTATCATATTCATGTACTATGCAATATCTAGCAATATGTCTACTAGTGCATATTCATTTCAATTTATCTAATCATCTCGCATTTTCAGCATCTCTATGCTATGATTTTCTGTATATAAAATCATAAATATAACAAAAGATTAGAATGGGGTTAGTGATTTCTCCCTTCCAATTCCCTTTCATAGAATTCAATTCTTCTTCCATGTAATAGCTGGTCCAATTGCATGGCCTGGCCATCCTTCCGTAGCTCTCCTAGAGCATTACAACAATTCTCATTGAACCAGGTTCACATGCTTGTTTCTCACATTGCTTTCAGAATCTGTGCTCAAGTCCAACTCGACCTCCCTTGGAATAACCTATAAGCTTGTACTTCGGTGCATACAACCCCAATGTTGTAACTGAAGCTCTGATACCACTTTTCCATGTCCCCATTAACCTCCATGGCCACGGGAGACCCTGACACATTTTTTTTTCTTCACACACAGTTGAAATGACTCGGATCTGCAATCCACAACCCGCAACTGCAAATCCGCAATTGCGGATGCGAAAGTGCCAAGCTTCATAACCGGAAATATTACTCTTCCAAAATCTGCAATCCACAATGGCGGATCTGCAATTAGCAATCCACAATTGCGGATGCGGAAGTGCCAAACTTCATAACTGGAAATCTTACCTTTCCGCAATCTGCAATCCGCAATGATGGATCTACAATCCGCAATCCGCAATTGCGGATGCGTAAGTGCCAAACTTCATAACCGAAAAGCTTACCTTTCTGCAATTCGCAATCTGCAACAGTGGATCCGCAATTCGCAATTGAGGATGCAGAAGTGCCAAACTTCAACTTCTGACAATGGTCACTTCCGTAATCCGCAATCCGCAATTGCGGATGCGGGCATGCGAAACCATACCCTCTGTCATGGTAACTTTCCACACAATATTCTGAGGGGCATAACTTCTCCATCCTTGGTCCAAATGAGACAAGGTCGGTACCATTGGAAAGATCTTGGAGAGCTCTATCCAATGGTGAAATCCTTGCCCCATCTAAGCACTCATACCATGCTAAATTTCCCACTGAAGTTATTTCTACAAATCCACTTAAAAGACTTAAACCTTTTTCCTGCCAGGGCTTTGTTCCACTTCTTCCAAGTCTTTTCTCCTTCATCTAGTCCACAGGGTGCCTATTCTCATGATCACAGTCCTGATTGGACTAGACTGCACCTCTTAGTCTTGAAATTATCTCTATTCATCAAGGGGTAACATATGTAAGTACAACGCAGTATAAAAAGGTAATATGCAAAAGCATGCTCAATAACTCATGTAGGAAGGTCCATATATCCATAAACACAAGTACTGAAGCATTATCCACCCTTCAAAAGGGATTATACTTATTCTATTTCCTCAAGAAATGAATACCATCATAATAAGAATGTGCAAGGTGCGGGAGTAAAGCAATGACATGCCTACAACATAATACATAAGACACAATGCTTTGGCATTCATCCCTATTAACCATATGAACCAAATCATTCATTTGAGATATATAACACACACACATCTAGCATGCATCCAACAACTTCAAACACAATTCAGAGACAAGGCATAAGTATACAGCCCTACTCATACAAAGCTTCCTATTGCTCCACTTCCATATAAATTCTTTCAATCATTAACTGGCATGTAATAAGCAAGCCATAAGCACATGAGACATCCTTATTTAAACACCACAAGGAAATTATCTTTTAATTGAAAACCACCATGCAACCGACTATGGACTACAACGTTCCATCCTAAACATATATCTCTGCCTAGCCTCTATTATTTCAGTAATCAAAGATCATCCCCGAGCTGGGGCTATGTATCTACTAAGGATTATCACTCAGGATCACTCACAACATTGGTTCATAGTCCCTCAAGGAATTCAGCACACAGTGATTGTCAAACAAATGGGGAGGCAGGGATTGAGTTCACTAACTCATTGAGATCAACCATAGGAATACAAGCATATCCCTTCGGCCTCAGACAACCAAGGAAACCCCATCACCTCCACTCTCATTATGAGTAAGGTTCCCTTCTCTGCTACACAGTCCCTTAGGCGTCCTTTCCCTCAGCACTGATATAGGAAGGTATGGTTGGTCCTGACTTCTAAACCAATGGATACTTGAACTTGATGGTTCCACTATCGGCCTCTAAGACAAGGTCTTATGGGTATTACTTGGCTCTGCAATTCCAAACCCCGGGTTCTCATGGATTCTCTACACTGTTCAAGCTTTGTAATTCCTCTCAGGTTCATACCACTTGGTCATGAGTAGACTGGGTTCACAAACACTATTTCTATGGCTATCCACTCTCTGGTATTTTCTATTACATAGGAAAATGCAACTATATTTATGCTTCTACCCGATCGGCTCTGCGTATGCAGGAATGTATGAGCAAGATCTCTCCCTTTGGGGCAATGGATCGTGAATGGCTAGTGTGTGAATGGATCATCGATGTCTGAATGAATGTGGTGGTCGTTTCCTTCCACCCATGGTAGTCAAACAGGCTCTGCCAATTTGAGGCATTGAGTGTCTTTCTGTACAAGCAACCAGAGTCATGCTCTGCCATATTAAATTGTAGGCATGCTCCATACTCCATCGGCTTCAGCAATAGGGTTATCAACCACCCTCTGCAACCGCATTAATGTCATCAGGGAGTTCAAACAGGTTCATAGTCAGACATGTGGCAACATGGGAAACCAATCCCATAACCCCTTCACCTCTCCCTAGTGGATACACAACCCCTATTTCTCACATTGCCTCCATAGCCAGTCCCTTAGGTGTTTTATTGAAATGTTAATATTTACATCATTTACATTTCTTCATGGCTTAACAACCCATGACTAATCAACTTTCAAATACTTGCATATGTACTAAAACCTGAACATCCACTAGTGGGGCCTTGGCCTTGAGCTCCACACTAGGGTGACACACATTGTATACAATATTTACATTGATGCCAATAACCATAAGGGTCAAAATAGGGGTACTACAACTCCCCCTCCCTTAGAATAACACCATCCTCAGTGTTTTATTACTTAGGATTACATTTTACAATTTATACATATCCAAAATTGCAAAAATGTTGCAGGTTTTCCCGTGCATTGCATCCTTTTACTTGGAACTTACAAGACCAAGTCCTTTGTCTTCCACAAGTTGTCCCAGCTGGATGCGATCTTCCATCTCTGTGGGTGGGAATTTCTCCACAACAATCCATTATTTTTCCTTTCTTCTCAACTAATCTACAAGCCCGAAATCTTCATGGTTGCTAGTTTTCTTGTTGCTTCTTGTTGGGTAGTTGTGGAGGCAATGCTCTCCTCCACATTTCCAACATTTCAGTGGTTGATTTATCTTTACCTATTCAGTTTCCTTGGAGCCTTCCTTCTTGGAAATTTTCTTAATGGGATGAATGGATGAATGCTTCTTCATTGATCCACTGTCCTTTCCACTTTTGAGGGCTTCCAGAATGCTTTTTACCTCCCTTTGCAGGAAAATAGAGTCCTGCAAAACCTTGTGGCTCATTTGTTTTTGTTTCCTTTGCAGCTTGAGCATCTCTCTAATATTTTCTTGGGTCTTCGTAATTGTTTGGAGCGGACTCTCAACCAAATCCAACAACCTTTGATCTGTTTCCATGGTTAATGTGCACAACATCCCACACTGGCTTGCTAGCTTTGTTGGTCTTATAACAGATGCAAACAATTGCTTTCAATTTCTCACCTATGAAATTCATCATTGTAATTTTTGTTAGGCCAAGCATAATATAAGCATTAAGATCAGTCGATCACTTTCCAAATTGACATAGGGATTTCATGCTTTATCCAAACACTTCCACACGTTTCATGCTTTCCCAACATGCAAATGAACTCATTCATGTTCATCATTTCACAGGGAATTCACTAACTTAGCATTCACAATTATTTCCAGCAATTAACACAATCATTTCAAGTCATGACATGCATCAAACATTTTTCTGTTTTGATAAATGCATCGATAAAAGGAAAGAGAGAGCAGTAAGAGTTTTATCCTCTTAGTCTTGTTCCATTCTGGAACCCACACTACCAGTGTGGTTTTCATGCTCTTGGCCATTTTCACTTCAGTTGTGAATTCTTGACTCGCTCTTCCTTGGATATGACACTTAGTGTCTAAGGTCTGTCTAAGGCTTTTCAACCAGGGAACCCTTCCCCATTGTTGCCTACAGAACCTTTGGCTTCTAGGACCTACACAAGTCACTATCGCCATTTTCCTCATTAATGCTCATGCCGAGCTCTTCCAGGACATTCACATGTCCACATGCATCCTTAGGATGCATTCATAGTCCTCACTTTCAGCAACACCTACACTCAAACATTGAATCAATTCACATGTTTAGTTTATTTTCATAGGGTTTATCCTTAATCAAGACTTTAAGAAATCTTAATCAAATCACATACACACGTATATTCATATTAAATAAGCAAGAAGCTGCAAGATAACCAATTACTTAGTTGTATTGGATGTCTTCACTCTATTCCACAGGCTCCTTCTTTGCTTTACAAGCCTTGTATTTCCCGTGGATACAATAATGAATGTTGGGCCAGCATGCAGGCTTCTCCACAACCATTCGAATAGGCAATGCCAAGCCAGTACGTCGACTGGGTTGATCAAACATCCCATTTAGCAATATGCTAATCCAATACTCCGACTGGGTTTATCAAGTACTTAAGGAATGTTTGTCGAGCACGTCAGCTGCTCCACAACATTAAATAGTTAATGTCCAACCAGTTACTCTTTGGATTTACCAAGCATTTGTAGCGCTCAACCAGTTACTCTCTGGATTTACCAAGCATTTGTAGCACCCAACCAATTACTCTCTCTATTTACCAAGCATTTGTAGCGCCCAACCAATTACTCTCTGTATTTACCAAGAATTTGTAGAGCCCAACCAGTTACTCTCTGGATTTACCAAGCATTTGTAGCGCCCAACCAGTTACTCTTTGGATTTACCAAGCATTTGTATCCCTCTAAGGGTCCTTGCATCCTGCACTGACCAAGGTTTCCAACAAGAAATAAAAGTGTATCAGGTTAGCTGTTAGAAGACTTATACCTAAAATATTCATTATTCCAAACAAGAATATATGAAATTGAATACTTATCTATATTGTGCATTTCCTCTCTGGTCCACAGGGTCTTGCTTCGCTTTCGCAAGCCTTGGGATCGCCTATGGACTTGGATGTTTGGCCAGCACACATGCTACTCCAAAAAATCAATTAGTTTATAGTTCCCAACCAATACACCTTCACACCGACTGGGTTTACCAAGCACTTGGTGGTGCCCAACCAGTCCCATACCTAGTTGGCCCTCTCCATTGCCGAGCCAACACATCCATCTGGGTCATCATCCAATGGCAGGGAAACTGCGCCACCGACCATATAGGTCTAGGATCTACTACTCTGCCTCAAGCTTGCATCATCCTTTTACATGTGCCACAACCCTTCATGCACATAACACCCTTCCCTGCAACCCCTCACAACAACATTTTCACTTTGCTTCTTCATTGCGCAGCACCAATTGCATTTGTTCAAGCTGTCAACACAAGCTCATAAGTGTTGCTTCTCTAAAATTGTAAACATATTTCATAACATTCACTATCAACTATTGAAACACCAGGAATGCATCCATTCCCTTAGGGTGTAGTCAATATTGAAAACCCTAACATAAATCGGCATCATAAAGGTGTGAACCCCTCACTGATGTGAGCCATGTAGGCCCCTAATCATACTCAAGCAGTCTGCCATAATGGAAATAAAATCAAAACATGCTCTGCTTAGTAATTATAACAATTATATATATATATATATATATATATATATATATATCATCCAGGGTTTACAAAACACTTATTCATTTGCAGATGTAGTCTCTCTTCACTTGTGAGGATTGGGGGCTCCCTTATCTGAGTTAACAGTCCCTTTGTTTCCATCCCATTTCCTTTTTACATTCTATAACCCACACATGTCTTCCTGACATAATTTTTACCATCTCACTCGCATGGTTTACCACATGCAGTTCAGTTGAGATATCATCAATATTCACAATGGCGTTTCACCCGAAACCCATTTCCAAAGCATGGGATCCTTCCCATGAAGTTTGGATTCTGCAGGCCATCACACATGGTCTTTCTGCAGTGTGTCTTCCTGGCACACTTATCAAATAGCCAAACAGTCATCATCATTTAACAATCATATTCAAATCTGATTTCCATATTCAGTCAATGGCATTAATAATTAAATTCAAACATGAATTTACAGTTTGATCCCTACATAATTGATTTGTTTACCCAAGAGACCATTCTCATATTGTTCGACCCTTTTACATGGTATATTTTAGTTTTCACTATGGTCTTACCCACACTGCCATACCCAAGACATTTCTACCTGACATCTTTTCCCTGCAATCAACTAAAAAATTTAAATGCAGCCATATCATTTTTATGTAACTATCCTTCCAACATAGCACTCTGGTAGTTTCTCTTCATGACTACCTTGTGCAACCCTTCTCCTGCACTCACAACAGCTCATGAAATGATCTCAGAATTACCACTAATTCCTCATTTCATCTATCATCTAATTGTAATGAACATACATCACAACCATGCATTCACACAATGCATCTCAACATGTGCACCCACACCTATGCATGCATATTTATAAAATTTATACAAACTTTTCATGTGCATTCACTTTATGCAACCATAGGTTTACAAATATTCTAATGCACACTTACCATTCCAAACACATATGGCCCTTACTTGCTTAGTTATTAAACTCATAACCAATCTATGCAAATGGCATGATGCAACTTCAAATGAATGCATTCTAGCATTTAAATAGTAACATGGTAGAAGGTCCTTTTCCCTTACTACTCCATACCTTACCATGCCATGGTGGTATGGTATTCACATCAAGTGCATTCAACCATATATGCATACCATCTTATGATTATAAAGTATGGTTCAAAGGATTCTTACCCAAACCCTTCAACACTTGTGCTGGGCTCCGAAATTGTCTTTTATAATGATTTTATTTATATTAATTTCCCGGCCTATTTACTGTAGTTTGATACAACTATCCTTAAAAATGGCTATCTTTTATTGTATTTCATCAATTAAATCACTTAAACGTAAATAAAGCATAATATGATCTCTTTAATGTATTAAATACAATATTATGCAAATGATGAGTATTTTGGTACTCCATCCGACCCTTCATTTGGTACTCAGTTCCACACTTGGTTTGATTATGTTTCTTATTTATTCGCTGGCTATTCCATGATGAACAAATTTACCTGTGTCTCTTTCTGGTTCGTATATATGCATGTGCAAATTAAAACCTTAGTTTGATCATGAACTTTAAATATTGTTTTTAATAATAAGAAAATGAAAAATATTAAACATTGAAAGGATTATAATTTTATACATATTAATCCTTTTAAAGAAAAATAATTTATTTTTAGAATCACTTATAAATAAAATTAGTTTTTGCTTAAAAGTCAGTCATATGTTTCTATTAAAAAAGCCACAAAACTCATTGAACAAATGAAATCGAATAGATAACTATGGTAATTAATTAATTAATTAATTAGTTAATTAATTAATGGTTTTAATAGTTTAATTACCAACCTCGCCACCATGTATATCAATTTGTTACACCACGTTTTACACATTAACTAATGAATATGGTGTGGTTTTTGTAAATATGATATAAAAGATTGATTGCCATAATTACCATATCATACTTTTCCATATTAATAATCCGTTCGCTTTTTCACTATATTGATTTCTATTTTGGCTTTTAATGAATGGTGGCTAACAATGTATTTTTGTTTGGTTTTTAATTACATGCAGGTGTCAATAAAACTAACGGAGTTTTGTTTTGTATGCAGGTCATGTGTGGATCCGTGTTTATATTATAAGCTGGAATTTTAATAGAATAAAACAACTCACGGAGGTTTTAACGCAATGGATCGCACACTTAGATGGATAATGCGGATCGCAGCTTAGATGGATAATGATTCTAGAATAAAATCGGGTGAAGAGCACGTGGAGGTATCAACAGAATAAATTCCAGTCAGCAATCATTTCAATAACCCAACATTAACTCTGAACTAGTTACAGTTGCAAAGACGGACCGCTCAGTGTCATGTCCCAAATTTGGCATTGGGTCACAATGGCCTAATCACATTGGCCCTATTCATTAGAGTTTGTTAAATTGATGCTAAAGGTCAAATAATTGCCAAGGAGGAAAATTACTAGTTTCCTAGGTTTGGGGTGGAAGCTTTAGGATTTGGAATAATGGGGATAATAAATGATGTTTGAACATTAGAATGGCATAAATATTTAATAAGGGAGCTAAATAAATGTATACAAGTGAAAATCAAAGTGCCATTTGATCATGAAGACACATGGAGGAAGTGGGACCCACATATGGCTAGATTTCCCCACTACACTTGGCATCATTCTCTCACCAATTCGAATTCAAGGTGAATGGTAACATACTTGGGGGATTCCAAAAGGTATTATTCATGGCATGACTCATCCAAGGTCAAAATATAGAGTAAGAGTAACTCCCATGGAAGAGAAAGAGGAAATTTGGAGCTAGTGAGACACTTGGGCTAGATTCCCTAGCTCTATGACAACAATGATGAAGATGCTATGACACCTATGATACAAATCAGACTTGAAGGATGACATATGACATATATGACATGCCATGGCTAAAACTAGACTCCAAGATGGCGCTCAAGGGTGTTAGGGCATCTAAGATGCTTCCACATGTGATTTGGTGGAAGTGGGAGACTAGGAATTGTTGTACAAGTGGCGTTATTTGGAATCTCTTCCCAACTTGAGTTGGCATGAGTCTCTTGGAAGGAATTCGACCCATGGATGACATAGAACTTTATAAATGTTAATAAAAAAGAATGAAAGCGTATTTTGATCATTTGTAGAATTTGCAATTGCATTTGTGAAGAGGGAGAGCTAGTGGATGACTAGCTTCTTGCCTTAGCCAATTTCGAGGGTGAAAGATTCCCATCCAAGTTAGTAATTGGAAAGGACATTCAGAACTTTCATTTGGAGCTTTAATGGAGTCTTTATTTGCAGGTGTAATATACAGGGAAGCTCAGGGTTTCTTCTATTGCAGCTCACTCCTTCAACCATTTCTAGTTTTGATGGCATATTCTTGATCCTTGAGGGAGGGCATTTTTGGTGAGCTATTGTACTCTTTGGGGGAGCTTCTAATGCCCCATTTATTTTGTAATATGAATTAAATACTCTTTTATTCATCTCCAGAAATTTTCAGGTCGAAATTCCAAGTAGAAATGCATAAACCTCAATTTTAATGAAAGAACAGTGCCATTTCCCCACTACCTTGTTGTGAACCAATGTAATGCTGGTGATTTTGAATGAATGGATGATTCTATAATGAATTTGTGATTAATGGACTGCCATGGATTTATTTTACAATTTTCATGTACTGTACTTGAGCATTTGAAGTATTTTTACTTAGTTTAATTGCATTGGGAGAAGAAATAGTGTAATTTCCCCAAGGGTCGAATTGGTGATTTTTGCAGTTGAATGGGAGAGGTTTGGAACATATATAATAATAAATTAATGGTGCACATGAGACCTTAATAACATTATTAATACATTCCATACCCCTTTTCATAAATTTGAGTGGGTTTGGAGGCATTTGGGAAGCCATTTTCAGTACTTACCCAGGGGGATTTGAACCCCGAATTACTAGTAAAATTGCATACTTGGTCCAGAATATTAAGAGAGTTTGCAGAGGTCTTTTGGTGGCCATATGTCATCCATGAACATAATATTCAAGTCCTAATATCATTCATACACCTTCCTTGAATATTTGAAGGCATTTGGAGTCAATTTGAGACCTAGAGACCAATACTAGTCAAAGGGAAATCACTAGTAGAGTTACCTACATTGACCAAAATTGAAAGAGGATTTGCAGAAATATTTTAAAGGTCCAAAGGCATCCCTAAAACACATATTTATGTTCTAATATCATTCATATACCTTCTCAGAATATTTGGGATCGTTTGGGGAAAATTTGGGACCTAGAGATCAAAACTAGTCAATGGTCGAACTAGGGAAAAAAAAAGTGGAAAATTGCCATTTTAATAAAATTACTAACAAGGGAAATTACACTCAGGAATTCTTGTCATCATTTTAGGAGGCATATTTCAGGAGCACATTGTGAGCAAACCATAAATAATCCAGGGAAACAGTTTAAAACCCACTTCCCAAATGGGTTGATTTATCCCTAATGATGAGTAAGGTTACTGGGTTACTTCATGCGTTTCAAGATGTGTTTCCCACAAAGTTTTCCAAAATGAAGGGAATCCTAGGTGATTTAGGAGAGATGAAGATTCCATTGAAACCAGATGCTAAGCCAGTCCGACGGCAACCTTATCGGTTGAATCCGTGACATAAAGAAAAGGTCAAGGCAGAACTTGATCACATGTTGGATGCTGGTATTATCGAACCTGTGGAAGAGTCCGAATAGATCAGTCCTATGGTGGTGCAGGACAAGAAAACAGGCGAAGTAGGCATTTGCGTCGACTTGCGAAAGTTGAACGATGCTTGCTTGCATGACCTATTTCTGACCCCGTTTACTGATGAAGTACTTGAAGGAGTGGGTGGCCAGGAGCTGTACTCTTCACTGATGGATTCTCTGGCTACCATCAAATTCGCATTACAAAGGAAGATCGCCATAAGACAACTATCGTTACTGAATGGGGTTGCTTTCATTACATGGTAATTCCGTTTGGTTTGAAGAATGCACCTGCGATATTCTCTCGGGTCGTTGTTGCAGCATTCAAAGATTTTATTCAGAAGTTTTTGCAGGTATATATGGATGATTCGACCATTTATGGATTGATTCGTGATCATCTGGCCAATCTATGGTTAATGCTTCAGCGATGCCAATAGCACCAGATATTGCTGAACTTGAAGAAATGTATTTTATGTGCGTCATTTGGGATATTGCTGGGTCATATCGTGTGTAAGCAGGGATTGTTGGTCAATCTAGCCAAAATTGCGCTCATTTTGGGGTTGCAACCGCCAACCATCATTAAGTAGTTGCGCACGACATTGGGTCATACGGGATATTATCGCAAGTTCATCAGGGGTTATGCTGCGATTACTGCCCCTATGGAAAAATTGCTGAAGAAGGACATGGCATTCCAGTGGAGCCTGGAATGTCAGGATAGCTTCGAAACGCTCAAAGCGAAGATGGCATCGGCCCCAATTTTGGTCTTCCCGGACTGAGTAAGGAATTTCATGTCCATGTTTATGCTTCATCGATTGCATTAGGGGTTGTGTTGGCTCAACCTGGTGATGACGACCTTGATCATCCCATTGTTTTTTCCAGTCGGAAGCTGTCCTCTGCAGAACTCAATTACACTACCACAGAACGAGAAGGTATGGCCATGGTTTATGCGCTGCAAAAATTCAGGCATTACTTGTTGGGTGGCCACTTTAAAATGTTTACTGATCATTCTGCATTAAAATACTTGGTCAATAAGCCTGTGTTGGGGGGAAAGATCTGTCGTTGGCTACTTTTGTTCCAGGAGTTTTATTTTGAAGTCATTGTGAAACCGGGGCGGTTGAATGCTGGACCAGATCATTTGTCATAGATTGACACAGGGGAGGAACCGACTAATATCGAAGACGGCTTGCCGGATGCCCAACTATTCCACGTTGCCACCGCTGATCAATATTTTGATGACATCCTTTAGTTTCTGGTGACCGGCACCGCGCCCGCTGACTTTACCACTACTCAGAAGAAGCAATTGGTTTTCAAGTCTAGTGACTTTCAGCTAATCGCAGGAGAGTTGTATAAATTGGGAGCTGATGAGATATTGCGCAAATGTGTCTTTCCGCATGAGCAAGCGCAGATATTGGCTGAGGCACATGGTGGAGTAGTAGGAGGACATTATGGCGGTCGGGCGACTTCCCAGAACGTACTGTGTGCACGACTTTGGTGGCCCACATTACATAATGATACGACAGACTATGCGCGGTCTTGTGATGTTTGTCAGTGAACTGGCAAGCCGTCTAGAGGAGACGAGATGTTGCCACTACCTCGAGTGACATTGCAACCATTCAAAAAATGGGTTGTGGATTTTGTCGGACCGATCCATGCACCAGGGAAATGCATAGGTGCGTGGTATATTGTCATGGCGACATATTACTTGACCCGATGGGTTGAAGCAGCACCTGTAGTTGATTGCTCCACCGCAACGGTTGCTCGATTTTTGTTTGATCACATTATCACTCATTTCGGTTGCCCCAAGATATTGCTAAGTGATCAAGGCAACCACTTTCTTAATCACACTATCAGCGCATTGACGGAATAATTATAGATACAGCATAAGAAGAGTACACCCTATCACCCACAGGCGAATGGAACGGTGGAGGCGTTTAACAAGGTGTTGGAGCATGCGTTGACAAAGGTATGCAATGCGAACCACGACAACTAGGATCTCAAAATCCCAGCAGTGTTGTGGGCCTATCGCACCACATGTAAAAGGTTGACTAGTCAGACAGCTTTCAAGCTGGTATATGGGAAGGAAGCAATTATGCCTATGGAGTACATTGTTCCAAGTCTACGAATTGCGGCTGTTACGAGCATGGACGATGTCGCAGCATTAGATGAACGTCTACCACAACTGGTGGAGCTGGAAGAGGATTGATTTATCGTTGGCTTTCACCAAGGGGTGGAGAAGGATCGCCAAAAGGCATGGCATGATCGCCACATCAAAAGTAAATAGTTTCAGCAAGGCAACTTAGTGTTATTATACGGCAGCAAGTTTATGAAACATCCAGGAAAATTGCAGATGCATTGGCTGGGTCCATATCGCATCAATAGTATTACTTCAGGTGGAGTGGTTCAGTTACAGCGGTTGGATGGGGCGATGCTCCCCAAGCTGGTAAATGGTCACAGGTTGAAGCCCTATCGATCAGGCTTGGAGCAGTACGATGTCTGAGTCGCATGGGAAAAAAAAAGTGGGTGTTGCAAGTTGCTTGGTGGTAGATGGCGCACCAACAGATGAAGGTATGCAGAAGCAGGGAGGCTTGTACCATTTGAGACTCATGGCAGTATTGCGACCAGGACCGACAACAGATTTTGTTGAAGGATTTTGTGATGATTGTGGAGGATTTGGGAGGTACGGGGCAGCGTTGTGACTATTGTTCCACTAATATCTTGTCACCACTACCCATCATCCCTATACATGATTGAACCTAACAGATTCGGCCGGATTAGCAAATGACGATGGCATGTTTTTCACATGGAACACTGGGCCGGTACGATTAGCATGATGTGAGGAGATTGCTCACACGTCAGCACGTGGGATATTCGATG
The DNA here is from genome assembly GCA_027924585.1 of Larix kaempferi. Taxonomy (NCBI): domain Eukaryota; kingdom Viridiplantae; phylum Streptophyta; class Pinopsida; order Pinales; family Pinaceae; genus Larix; species Larix kaempferi. The sequence continues at coordinate 21,157,299 of BSBM01000742.1, read as the reverse complement.
ATAGCATGGTCACCCCCTGTTGTGTTAGTCGGTGGGATCACACACGTAGATGAGAGGTAGTGGGGCATCATTCCCACTGTCGTGACCCAGGAACGGTCCGACTATAAGTAACCGAGGCAGCTAGTAGTTCGCTATAACGACGTTGTTCTGAAATAGAGTGGTTATGCTGGTTGATCAGTTTGTGAGTTGAGTTGTGAGGAATTCTAAGGAGGCTATGGAAATGCTTCACTTCATTTCTCGTGGCAGTACCCCAGGGGCCCTGCGAGCCTGAACGACGAGCGTCCCTGAGCACCTTGATATGGAGGGTGCATTTACACTGTGTTATGCCCGAGCCGAGCGCCGGTCCAGCATGATTAAGTACAAAGTAGTTGTTCGAAGTATTGTGCTCTTCTTGACCCCTAAAATGGTTGGGGTGGTAGCTCCCCGCCCATAGTAGGTACCCGGTTTCCGGTGCGAAACAGATGTGCTAGAGTCATGTGCTAATTTTGCACCTTGGTACTATTCGTACTCTTTTTCTTCCCGTCAGTACCCTTCAAAGAGACTTGAGGATGAGTTTGAGAAGTACATAACAACAAGTCGGGCAATGATGATTTTGGGTTAAACATACAGCACAATGAGTCGACAATCAGTGTAGAAGAATGAGTGGGACAAAACCGCGTGATCCAGACAGCAAGAACAGTTACCGGAACATAGTTCAGTTCGAAGGCACTATGTCTAGCAGTTGACGTGGCTCGAGGGCAAGCCACAAGATTGTGTTGGGGGCCTGTTGGCAGGCGGTTTGACGGGGAAATGTCGTGGAACCGCCAATGCTGCGACACACCAGAGGAGGGCGTGAAAGGAGTATTTTGTGTTAAAGAATACCGCAGTTGGTGGGTTTTGGGTCACTTGGACCACATAGTATGTAATAGTGAGTCAGTGTACCGCGGTTTGCGGGTTTTTGGGGTCATTTGGACTAAGTCAGTTATATATTGGGTCAATTGTCCATAGCATCGATTAGGAAATCAGTTGTAAGTGGAGAAATATTGTAATGGCAGAAGCCTATAAATACATGAGTGTTGTAAGTGTTAGATATAGGCGAGCATAGAGGAAGATAGAGAGAGAAGACCAATGGTGTGTGAGATCTGTGTTTTGCTTCTGGTATATGATCACGACAATAATATAATGATGTTTTGGTACGAACTTTGTGCAATGTTGCAATGTATGAATGTTTTTTGATGCAATGTCTGCTTACTGTTACTATGATGATAAATGTTGTGATTAAGTAATGTGTTCTATGTAGAATGTCATGATAAATGCTGCGATGAAGTAATATGGTATAACTCCTTGCCGAATGTTTAAAGTTTATGTTTAAGCACCGTAATAGAGTTAGTCCGTGCAGCCACAACTCTCCTCCTCCCTCGGTGGAAACATGGTTCCGTCTGCTCTTCCTGGATGCCTCGGGTGAGACCTCATCCGATCTATGGGTGTTACTGGGTGGGATCAAACCTTCCTGGGTCGATGCCCAGGGAGACTGTGGTATGTGTCGACAGTGAGGCAAACCCCTATCGACCGAGGTCGCATTGGTCAACAGTTTCTATGGCTATCCACTCTCTGGTATTTTCTATTACACAGGAAAACATGACTATATTCAAGCTTCTACCCTATCAGCTCTCTGTATGTAAGAATCTATGAGAAATCTCTCTCCCCGTGAGGCGATGGATCATTAATGGTGAGTGTCTTAATGGATCGTCGATGTCTGAATGAATGTGGTGGTCGTTTCCTTCCACCCACAGGTAGTCAAATAGTCTCTGCCAGTTTCAAGCATTGAGTGTCTTTCCGGATAAGCAACCAAAGTCATGCTCTGCCACACGAAATCGTAGGCATGCTCCATACTCCATCGGCTTCAGCAATAGGGTTCTCAATGTTAGGATATTCCTATACTCCATCCTAGTCCCACCAGTATTTTGATCATTTACATTTTCAGTCATGCATGCACTTTTAGGGTTTGCATGCATTCTAGGGTTTGCATGCATCCCAATCATCAGTCCAACACCTAGCCCTCAGTTAGCCAGCCCCCAGGAGCTTCTCACTATTCAGTTTTATCCCTCCAGTCGCTTAATGCACCCTTCTTCCTTGATTTTAGGGAGCAACTTGCCCTTCTTCACCTACCAGTCTAGTTGTCTTCAGTTTACACTCAGTTACACTTAGTTACACTCAATTACACTCAGTTACACTTAGTTATAGTCAGTTACACTCAGTTACACTTAGTTACACTCAGTTACACTTAGTTACACTCAGTTACACCTACCAGAGTTAGTTTGAATGATGGTTGACAGTTACTTGAGCATTTATGACTCCACTGATGATGATGAAGACTTCCAGTTGTGCTCCGATGATCATGAGGACACCTAGTTGTGCTCCGATGACACTCTATTGATCTTATGATCACTCTGAGAGGCTAATTCGAATTGCCACCTTGGGAATTTGAATCCTCTCTACCATTGTACTATTTATTTGTACATATTGTGATTAATTGACTAGTGTGTGTGAAGTATTATTGCTTCTATCTGAGTTCTACTGTACCATGTTATTCTATTGCTCATTCTACTATATTGTTCACTCTTCTTCTATTTTCCTGCTTAATCATAATTACTCTTGTGAGGTATACATCATCTCTCAGATATACTATGAGGATTTTCACATGGTATCAGAGCATGTTGAGAGTATTGTTTATCTCCATTCTTGAGAGTTTTTTGCAAGTTATTACCAAGATTTCGAGTGCAGCAATTGCAGTAGTTTCTGCAATTTTGCAGTAGTATCAGTTGCAGTTATTCTATATTGTTTTTGCAGGTCTTCTATAGCTTCAATGTATGATTCAGAAGGAATCCCTTTTCTTTCTCCATTCAACTATGATGAATGGAAACCAAGAATGATAGCACACTTGAAGATCCATGATCTTTTTTATTGTCATTTTGAAAGAGAGTTCGAATCCCCTGAAGAAAAGATTGATTGGTTAAATAAAGGTGATGATGCCTTTGGAGCAATGATGCTTTCTTTGTGTGTATACCAAAGATTCCAATTCAAATACCGTGATGGTGTTGAAACTCCAAACGAGTTATGGACTCCAAACGAGTTATGGGCTCACCTGGATGAAAAATTTGGCAGAAAGAATGAAGGGATTGGTCCAAATCCATTCGAAAGCAAGAAAAGTGTTCCATTCACTCCCCTTGATGGTCTCTCAAATCATGCACCAGTATCATCTCATATTGAAGTTGTTGACAAAGAACTTACAAATTCTCCACTCATGCTCAAACATTCTTCTCTTTCTGTGCCAGCTCACACTCTAGATATTGCAGAAGGTCCTAAATCCTCTCTTGCACCAGAGTCTATTGGTTTGCATCATGATCACATGATTATTTCAGAGGTCAAAACAACTACTGAAGGTAATGCATTCGCTCCTCTCCAGCTATCTCCTCTTTTATACTACTATATGATCATAAATTCATGCTTTCAGAAGGTCATTGAAGAATATGGCCATGGCTATTCGCTTGGGATAATTTCTCATGCATCTACTGGTTTTGATCTCACCTCTCATGGTTCAAAGGAGATCTCAAGAAGCCATGATTCAAGTCTTGTATCTAATTTGGGTTCTAAGCAATTACTGCTTGGGATAATTTCTCATGCATATGATAGTTTTGATCTCACCCCTGCTGGTTCAAAGGAGATCTCAAGAAATTGTTTTTTAAGTCTTAAATCTGATTTTGATTTCAAGCAAACATGTAATAGTTCTTTTTGGCATAATCTCACCCATGGTGGTTCGAAGGAGAAGACAAAAGACTATATGCACTTTCACAGATTTGATCCTACCTCAGCTGATTCAAATCACGGGTTCAAGGATCATTCTCATACTGTTGGATTTGTTCTCATCACATTTGATCTGAAGAGAAACTACACGAACATGCTTTTTGAGCATGATCACTTCTTCCCAAGAAGAAGATACCTCCAGACAAATGACCAAGCATCACACCTGCTTGGGTTTGGAGTATTTATTTTTGTGTGTGCCTTATAGTCTGTTTTTTGAGGAGGGGGTATTTTTCCCATGAAATTTTCCCCACTTCCTTGGTTTATTGATTGTTATTATTCATTGTATTGGGTGACATTTGGTCTTAGTTACTAGGGCCCAGGATGGATTAAGGGGGGGTGTTAGGATATTCCTATACTCCATCCTAATCCCACTAGTATTTTGATCATTTACATTTTCAGTCATGCATGCACTTTTAGGGTTTGCATGCATTCTAGGGTTTGCATGCATCCCAGTCATCAATCCAGCACCTAGCCCTCAGTTAGCCAGCCCCTAGGAGCTTCTCACTATTCATTTTTAGCCCTCCAGTTGCTTAATGCGCCCTTCTTCCTTGATTTTTGGGAGCAACTTGCCCTTCTTCACCTACCAGTCCAGTTGTCTTCAGTTTACACTCAGTTACACTCAGTTACACTTAGTTACACTCAGTTACAGTCAGTTACAGTCAGTTACACTTAGTTACACTGAGTTACACCTACCAGAGTTAGTTTGACTGATGGTTGACAATTACTTGAGCATTGATGACTCCACTGATGATGATGAAGACTTCCAGTTGTGCTCTGATGATCATTAGGAAACCTAGTTGTGCTTTGATGACACTCTATTGATCTTATTATCACTCTGAGAGGCTAATTTGAATTGCCATCTTGTGCATATTACTCTGTTGCTCATTATACTGTATTGTTCACTCTTCTTCTATTTTCCTTCTTAATCATAATTACTCTTGTGAGGTATACATCATCTCTTAGATCTGCTGTGAGGATTTTCACACTCAATGACCCTCTGCAACCACATTAATGTCATCAGGGAGTTCAAACGGGTTCACAGTCAGACATGTGGAAACATGGGAAACCAATCCCACAACCCCCTCACCTCTCCCTAGTGGATACACAGCCCCTATTTCTCACGTTGCCTCCATAGCTAGTCCCTTAGGTGTTTTATTGAAATGTTAATATTTACATCATTTACATTTTTCATGGCTTAACAACCCATGAATAATCAACTTTCAAATACTTTCCTATGTACTAAAACCTAAACATCCATTAGTGGGACCTTGGCCTTGAGCTCTACACTAGAGTGACACACATTGTATACAATATTTACATTGAGGCCAATAACCATAAGGGTCAAAATAGGGGTACTACAATGAACATGACTTTTGTACAATATTTACAAGTAACTACCTTCAGTTGTGTCAAGTAACGGTCAGGTTGTTAATATAATTAGGACTTTATGATTTGTTCTAGGTTTCTAAGAGGCCCTACTATGAGGGTCTTAACACAACCAATGAAATTGCTTTTTAGTGTATAGGTGTTTGTTTGCACTTGTGCAAGTTCTTTTTTGTTTTCAAAATAGGTCAACCAATCAAAAGTTACAAAGAAAATAAGAAAGCCATGTTTTTTACAAATTTGACATGCATCCAAACAAAAATAAATATAAAATATAAAAAATATTATTTTCCAATAAATATATATATAGAATCTACAAATAAATCTCTATAAGTTTGTGCAATTTTGTTAGCAGTAAACCATTCTAGCATATGTACATTCGAGGTTGAAAAACATGAAAAATGAAAAAATGGATGTGTTTTGTTAGTTGCACACCCAAACCATAGGTTTGGAAATCTAAACCTAAAACCAAAGTGGACAACTAATCCACCTTGTAGATGAAAATGTCATTCGTGCCAAATTTTTTTTAAATAAAAACGTGTGCGCATTATGAATGTGCACAAATTACTTTTACCACATAATTTCTTTTAACTCTATCTCTCTCTTTCTCTCCCATTTTCCCTAACCCCCCTTCTCTCTCTCCTTCTCTCTATCTAACCATTATCCTCCTCACCCCGACTACTAACTGCCCCATCTATCCCTCTCTCTCTTTCCCTTCCTCCTCCTACCACTAACCTTGTCCCCTTTATCTATATATCTCCTCGTCTCACCCCTAACCCCCACCTCTCTCTTTCTCTCTCTCTCCCCCATACCCCCCTAACCCTAAACCTATCCCCCCTCTCTCTATCTCTCCTTTCCCCACCATTAACCCCCACCTCTTTATCTCTACCCTCCTACCCCTACCTCGCCATCTCTCTCTATCTCTCTCTCTTCCCCCCCAAACCCCAAATGCTCACCCTCCTACCCCTACCCCCCACTCTATATCTCTCTATCTCTCTCCCCTACCACTAACCACCTCCCCAACCCTCTTTCTCTCTCTATATTCCTATCACCCCTACTCCCCCAAACCCTTAACCACCCCCTTGCTCTCTTACTCCTAGTCTCTCACCTACTCCTACCAATAACCACCACCACCCAATTATCTCTCTCTCTCTCTCTCTCTCCTTCTCTCTCTCTCCAAAACCAAACTCCTCACCCTCCTACCCCTACCCCCCACTCTATCTCTCTCGCCTACCACTAACCACCTCCTCATCCCTCTCTCTCGATATATCCCTCTCCCCCCTACTCCCCCACTATCGTTAACCACCCACTCACTCTCTTTCTCCAAGTATCTTGCCTACTCCTACCACTAACCACCACCCCCCAATCTCTCTCTATGTATCTCTCTACCCCCCCAAACCCCCACTCCTCACCCTCCTACCCCTACCCCTACCCCCCACTCTATATATCTCACTCCCCTACCACTAGCCACCTCCCCATCCCTCTCTCTCTATATATATATTCATCTTCCCCCTACCCTTAACCAACCCCTGAGATCTCTCTCTCTCTCTCTCTCTAAACCCCTAAGCCCTCTTTCTAGCTCTAAAACCCTAAACCTCTCTCTCTCTCTCTCTACCCATGCCCCAAAAAATATATCGCTCTCTCTTTACCCCTATCCCCACATTTCCTACCACTAACCCCTCCTCCAACCCCCCTTCCCCCCCCCCTCTCTCTCTCTCTCCCTCTCTCCCTCTCTCTCCCCCCTCTACCTAACCCAACCTCCCACTCTCTCTCTCCCCTCATTCATCTAACCCTCTCTCTCTCTCTCTCTCCATCTAACCCCTTCCCCCTACCACTAACAACCCTCCCATCTCCTTCCCCTACCACTAACCCCCCTATCTCTATCTCTCTCCTACTCCTTCTACATCCCCTAACCCCCCTCTCTTTCTATATCTCCTAATCATCCCCCATATACTACTTACCACTAAACCCTCCTCCTCTCTCAACCTTACCTTGATCCCTCTCTCTCTCTCTAAGCCATTAACCGCTCCATGCCTCACCCTCCTACCCCTACCCTCCCTATGTATTTATTTCCCATAATTCCCCTACCACTAATCCCCCCTCCCCCTTTATCTCCCCAGCTCCCCTCCTACACCCTACTCCTAACCACCCCCCTCTCTCTCCCCAACCCTCCTACAACCCTACCTCTAACCACCCCCCTCTCTCCCCAACCCTCCTCCTACAACCCTACCCCTAAACAACCCCCTCTCTCTCTCTCCTTCTCTCACCCCCCCCCCCCCCCCCCCCGCTTTTCTCTCCCTCCATCCATACCCCTAATCCATTAACCCCTCTCTGCCCCACATTCACAACATCAATTGCTTATAAAGTTGTAGCATGGAAAAGGAAGGGGGGTTAAATACCGCACACATGTTATTAGTGCATGCATGCTATTTAACAACCTTCCGCCCTACCTCTCTAATGCATTTAATGTTGTAAAATTTTAATAGTAAATGTTGTGAACGTTTAGTAGGAGCGCACACGCATTAATATCATGTGCGTGTTAATAACTCATGCGCACTATTAGTCTGTGCGTGTTCTATGTTTGAATAAGACACAAAATAACTTTTCCCACACATCACATCTTCCTCTTTTCACGCATCTTTATTCCAATTCACACGATTTTCCTAAAAAAAATTATTGCTCACATATTGAACACCATTGTTTGGAAAATTGGAATGTTCTCAAACCAATTGGACACACCAACTACATTGGGAAATTCTCATACCTCTGTTTGGCAGATTGGAACATTATCATACCTCTTGGACACATAAAAACATTCATTTTGCATTGCAATCAAGGAGTAATTAGAAAGGTATGGTGACATTTCTTATACATGAGTTGCATTTTAGTCTTCATCCACAAATATGCACAGTTCAATGCGTTTGGAAATTCAATACAAACATCAAATACCTCCATTCCTCTCACAAATATTTTTGTCTTTATGGAATATGTAGATTTCAATGCAAAGGAAATGAAATGAAACAATCATGGACCAAAAAATTTCACATAGATAATCCTTGAATTGAAATGAAACAATCATGAAACAAGCTTGGCCCTTAGAATTCATTAGTAAGAGGATTTTAAAAAGCCAAAAAAGGAGCAATATGAGGTTTAAAAAAAACAAGGTTTCATATGGGTGTCCCTCACCCGGGATATGTTTTTCGGATGTAGAAATCTCCACAACTTTGAAATTTGAATACTCCAAGTACATGGACGTGGGGAACTCAAAAAAAAAATTTATAGTATAAAGGTTATTGTAACAAATCCATATTATCTAACATGTTATATTTGTTATAAAACTCAACCATGTCTTCTATTCTTCCCTATAAAATCGGTTTTTTAGCCATTAGTTCAATAAGTATAAAACCAATAATCTACACATGAACACCAACTATGTAATATGTAGCACTTAGTAAGCATTATGGAGGTTTGTACCAACCATTCAAACCGTTATGGGTTGTTTATGAACACGATAAAAGAAATCTATAAGACCAAATCCAACAATCTTTATAATTCTTTGTGCCAAGAGGCGCTCTATAGCCCAGTATGAGGGAGACCTTGTAACGTTTGTCCATGTTTGTCCATATTATTGTCGGTCATTAATAAAATGTAATAATAAAAAGTAAAAAGTAATAATATGATGGAGATCTTGTAACGTTTGTCTATGTTTGTCCATATTATTGTCGGCCATTAATAAAATGTAATAATAAAAAGTAAAATGTAATAATATGAGGGAGATCTTGTAATTTGTCCATGTTTGTCCATATTATTGTTGGCCATTAATAAAAATGCAATAATAAAAAGTAAAAAGTAATAATATGAGTGAGATCTTGTAAAGTTTGTCTATGTTTGTCAATATTATTGTAGGCCATTAATAAAATGTAATAATAAAAAGTAAAAAGTAATAAGGTTTGTCCATTTGGATATAGATGTAAACCTCTCCTCGAAAATCTCTTTGAGTGTAATACCTGAGAAGAGGTTTGCACCTCAGGAGATTTGATCCCTCTCGACGCTTGATAGAGCCTAGGATTTGGATCTAGGTTGGTCTATTATCAATTAGAAGTTGTGGGTATTAATCTTCATAAGCTCAAAATCAAACTTTACTTTTGTTCACTTTCTGCCACATAAAAACTTAAAAATTTCATTCCTACAACTACCTTTGACATCTCACTATCACATTCATCGTAGCCACTAGAAAAGAGTGATAAAGAAGAACTTTATTTAGTTTGTCCACTGCCCTCAAAATGTTTCTTCAATTCATAACTTCTAAGTAAATCGTCTAGGTTTTGGTAGCACCATACTATTAATTCTATTCCCATTAAGCACTTATAAAGTAATTGACATTTTGAATTTGAGGTGGCCATCACTCATAAAATTTAGAAGAGGTAAGTCTAACCACTTTGTATTTTTTGTTTCCAATGGGAATAACAACCTCTCCAATGCAAACAAAGTTCCAATGGGATTTTGTACCATTGATGTTTAGAGGAAAATTGCAAAAGATTTGAAGAATTATAGGTCTTTCCACATAACCTCATGAGGGGTGAGCTTATGTTTTTGGTTTTTTTATTATGGTGTGGAAGAGATGAATTAATGAATTAAATCAGATGTGGGTAATTTGGGTGAATCAAAATATGTAGCATTGATACAAAATGATCCTATCTAATTTTTTGTGCTTGCAATTGTATGGAATGATCCTCACTTCATAATTGAAAAAGAATTTGTTATTTTTTATTTATTTTGCAAGGGTAACCATTTTTTTTTGTTAAAGAACCTTTTAGAGATGGGAAACAAACGTACAATAGAGCAAAAATTTCCAGAAGGAAGGATCTGCCCCTTGAAAAGTTCAATCATCTAAGAGAAAAGGTGAGTTTGGACATGGAAAAACATAGGCGCACTGCCTCAGATCATAGCGCAATGCATGACACAATAACCTTTAGTTCATCACAACAGGTGAAGCAGATGCGTCCAACAAATCCCACTCAAATTCCAACATCAATTCATCCTCCAACCAATGATCCATAAAAAAAAAATGATTAAGTGCTTCAAGAAATTAAAATATTGGTAGATGCTAAGTATGTAGAGTTGGATGTCGAAGGATTTTTTAATTTGCAATCTCCCCAAGAACAACACACACATGTCAAAGGCACTCCCATTCTAGACCAACATGTGAACAAAGTGCCACAACAAACTGGTGATGTGACTTATACTTCTTGTACACCTCCCTTACCTCGATTATCTAGTGCATGACAAAGAACTCCTATAGGTATCCATGTGGATGAAAGTTCCCTAGTAGGCCTCGAAGGTAAGTTATCTAAATGAACTATTGATTGGAAATGAAGAAAAATCATCAAAGAATTTTTTGAATCCATGAATGATGCATCCATATGTCAATTATTCCTGGATTTGTTAAAATCACATTGTTTAGTTGATTTCAAGAGAATTTTAGGCAGAAAGATAGGTAGAAGTTCAGAGGCTAGTATTCATGTTGTTATAAATATTCAAGGTGCATTAATTTGATTGGAAATATATCTTGTGCAAAAGATATTAATGCATCCCATCGTGTATTATCATAATCAGTTGTAAACAAATCCACAAGGCATTGTCGCATGTTGTCACACACATTTCACATCTCTAAAGGAGATATAAAGACTCTTCAAAAGTATTATTCTATTAGAGAAAAACTGGACACCCCAGGTCAACAATATTGTTGGGACTTCATCGATACTCGGTAGGTTTCCTCGTATAGATAGAAAGCTAATTGATGTTGTTAAAGAACTAGTACAAAATTTTTGGCATGAAAATACTAGACCTTCATCTAATCAAAGAGATGTGCTAAAGTTAAGAAAAATCACTAATGAACGTGAATCCCATGTTAAACACTTCCTTGACATGAGACAAACTGAACTCTATTAGAGATTCAAGACTGAGCACACATAATTGAACCTAGGCCAAAGGTCCTTTGAGAATTGCAAACCTTGGTACGTTAGAATATGCACCAATCGCAACACATGTTGTAGATACCATGTATAATTTGAATATTATTATGACACATATAAATATATCCTTTGTGATTTGCATACTAACACTGTGTAAGGATGCTCTCCTATATTACCACCGAATGCATTGAGAAAAATTATCCATATCATCATTTGTCCAAGGGACAAAGGACAAAAATATTATGAAAAATCATGTCTATATGGGACATGTTCTAGGTGCAGTGAATTTGCATTCTTGATTCGTTGCATTCATGAAATCGAGGACCATGAATTTAGGAGGATGAGAGTAGACATGTAGAGCTTCAAATATGTAACATATCAAGTAGGCAGTAAAAAGGAAAGCAAAAATATTGCATTGGTGAATTCATAGGTAAGTGAAGATTGCATACTTTCAAATTGTACACTCAATTTCTACATATATATCTTTTAAAGGTCACTTTGTAATAATGCCTTGTTTTCATGGTACCAAGTACGAATATGATATATTTCATAAAGTAATTTTACAAAAAAAACAACTAGTATGTTCAACATGTGCATGTATAGTGATGGCAAGATGAGCAATATAAAAAATGCAAGGACACCTTTCCCCTTGACACCATATTGTCGATTGTGGATTTTTCTAAGAAATACACCCTTTAGCTACAGAATGAGATTCAAATACAACATTACCATTCATACCAAGTTATCATAATGGTAAACATCACTTATAAGCACGGTCCAGAGAGCAGCAACAATAAGAGAATAATAGTGAAGGATACAAGCTTCCACATCAGTGATGACAAGTGCCATGACCTACATTATGTGCAACATTACTTTTAAATTTTATATGATCAGCTGAATGAGAGATATATATGGATAAATCAACATTGGATATTGTTAGATGGTTGTGCGGGCCAGTTCAAGATTGCTTGTGTATTCCAATGGTTGAGTATTTTAGACAAGGCATATGATGTGTCACATATTTGGAACTATTTTGAGATTGGGCACGGGAAAGAATAGCACGATGGGGCTAATTCATGCATCAAAAAATTCCCTACAAAGAGAGTATATGAGGTTTACGATGAACCCTCATTTTCAAGATGCAAAATCCATAGTTCAATGGTGCTCTGCAATAATGTCGCATCGAACCAATGAGCAACGTACATCAACTGGGACAGCGCATGTGGTAAGAAATTTATAGCAAGTGATCAATATAGATCAATCATGTTCATGTAGTTGCAACACACTATAAGGAGCACATAGATTTCATTATGTTCGAAGCTCAAACAACCCTTTGTTTGAAATATGGTGTGAAAACTTGCTTACTTTTGTGGCCCATATAGCAGTGGCGAATGGGATGCTTGTGAATTAATGGACTGAGTTGATGAATGGGATCATGTATCACTTGCATTAGACCCACATGCAGTTGTTGAAAAAATCCAGTTAGAGGAGGTCCATTCATATATTATGGTCAATTATGATCATATATCTTCTATTGTACATCTAGGTAGATATTTCTGCAATCGTATCTCAGATCCCTTCTTGTTTTTTTATTTAATCATGTTATCAAACCCCTACATGTTTGCATTTGATCGTACAATGCATTTTTGCAGGACACATATACGTAGTTGTTTCCCTAAAAGATAATGAATGGGTCACATATTATTGGTTGGCATGATGCATCCAAGGGAATCATACCCTCAATGCAACATTAATTGATGGTTAAGGAATTGAATTTCCCATTGGCTCGATGGTTGTGCAGGGTGAATATCTTACACTAGATTTAAAGTCAAGAAAGACTATTGGGTATGTATACATGGATTACAAACTGGGTTCAGTGGTGTGTCACTTTATGAACCTAATCGTTGGTACAAACATCCAACTACAAACAATGCCTAGAAAGAGCTCAAGCAAGGTACACTAATTCATACCTCATGCAGCACACGAGGGATCGATGGAGATAATTAGCAACAGAGAGGATCTATATGGCCTACTTGAATTATATGCTCAGTTAATGTCGCATCCTATGATGAAAAAAAGCCATATTGAGGTAACTATTTTAGTATTATAAACTTATAGTATCGTATTATAACTTGCATGATATCATTTATTTCATATTTTCTCCTAACATATTGAGAAAAGTATTCAGTGATCATACATGTGTGGCAAATAATGTTTATATATGTAATTTTTCCATTGTTTGATAACTTGGATAATTGCATGGAGATGTCAATTATAACATTGTCACCATCATCCTCATGCTCATCTTGTCACCATTATCATCCTCATCCATCATCTGTCATCCACCATCATCATCATACTCATTGTCTCATTGTCTCATTATCACCATCACCCTCCTCATCCTCATGCCATTATCACCATTGTTTCCATAATGATCATTTTCAACATAACCATCCCCATGCTCATTGTCACCATCACCATCATGATTCATCATCACCATGCCCATTGTCACCATCGCCATCATGACTCATCATCCTCATGCTTATGTTTTCACCATCACCATCCCCATCCATCATCTTTCATCCACCATCATCCTCATTCTCATGTTTTCACCATCACCATCCTCATCCATCATATGTCATCTACCATCATCCTCATGCTCATTGTCACCATCAACATCCTCATTGTATCATTGTCACTGTCACCATCCCCATCCTCATGCCCATTTTTTCCATTGTCGCCATCATTCTCATTGTCACCATCACCATCCCCATGCTCATTGTCACCATCAGTATGCCCATTCCCATGCACATTCCCATTGTCACCACCACCATCACCATCACCATGACTATACCTCTTAGAAAGTGCCTCTCCTAATACTTGCCAAGAAAATTAACATTTGTTTTTAGTATGGTCCAATTTTTCATATTCATACACAACTTGATAATTTGCACAAGCTTCGTCATTGATTTGTTATCTTTGTTTTTTTTCTATTATCTAAGTACACCATAATATTCCCATCCATCATCATCCTCCTCATCCATCATCCATCATCATTCTCATGCTCACCTTCACCATCCCCATCCTCATTGTCTCATATCGTCACCATCTTCCTTATTTATAGGTATACTTAAAGTACTCTTATTTTGCATCCTAGGTTTTGCTAAGTGTTTTTAGTGAAATATAACATATGTAATCTTCATTAAGGTTCCTTTGCTAATTCGATCACTATGGACAATTTTGTGGCTACTCTACCTCCTCGTCTTTTTGTTGTCTATGTTTTGGGTTCTAAAAGGCCACTCTACCTACTATTATAAGTCCATCATTTAAAGTTGTAAATCATTTACCAAATCAAAATATGAGTTTATTTTATAAACTTAAAGGTATATTGTACATTTAATCTTTTAATATTTTGTAATTTAATCATTTGTATCGGGGGCATAGAAGTTGAACCAAGCAATAGAACCGAGTTTCATGAGATCTCGCAAGTGTGTTTGGGAAGGTTCAACATTCAATGCTAGCCACAAGTTCACAGTCAAGGAATTTCCAAAGTTGGCCCCTTTGTGAAAAAATTGCATTGTTTCTTACTAAGAAAAACCCTAGTTTATGAAATCAACGAAAGGGATGAGCTTTGGACCATGGATCCAAGGGAGAGAGCCACCCCTAGCATTACTTCGATGTCCTGATTCCAACAGATTTGATGGTTTGTTTATTTGAGTCATGAACATCAATTTGAACTAAGTAGAAAAATTGAGTTATGTTAGCTCCTACAGGTTTTTTTCATATGGTCCACATGGTCACACTACCCACAAGCTCCCACTTGAGGTATTTCCCAAGTTGACCACTTAGTACAAAAATTTCATTGCCTCTTACTAACCAAAACCCTAGTTTATGGAATCGTCAAACAAGACATGTTCCAAGCCATGGAACCACATGGAGAGCCACCCCTAGCACTATTCTGATATCACAAATCCAATAGAGTCAAGAGTTAACCTATCCGATCCACGATCATCATTCTATGTCAAGTTGCAACTTGTTTCCTAAAGCCTTTTAGGGACACATGGTGAATCCAATCTGAGGGAATATAACTCAAATCAGGCAACAAAACTAAGTTATGTCAACTCTTGTAGGTGTTTTTAGTTAGAGCCTACATGGGCATGCTACCCACAAGATATTGGTCAAGATATTTCCTAATGTTGATGTATATGTAACTTCGGAATGTATTTCATCTGTATATTATATTTATATTTATTGTACCCTTATAAGAGATGTGTTATTCCTCTATAAGGAAGTGTCGTCATGTGGATTGACAAGTGTCGCAAGTGTGTGTACTTGTCGATGGGTTATTAGACCACCTTATGGGGTTGGCCCTGATTAATATATAATATAATGTGGGTGTATCAAAGTAGACAAGTCGGCCCCAGTAGGTCACTGGGCAAAAAGGTGAGTATAAATAGAGATAGGAGATCTCTATTTTACTCACTCGGAAAAGTATCTATCTCTCCCTCTGAAAAGTGGCGCACTAGTGAAAAGGAGGAGGATCATCTGCTAGGAGACTATCTCTGTATTATTTGGTTGTATTATTAGACTCCATCCCCGGCAAAAGACTCCATTAGAGACCAGATCCAGTTTTCAGCACTTCAAGTGGTAAGTCCTAAATCTTTTCTATTTCCATTTGAAGTACTCTTAAAGATGTCTCTCCACACCAAGCTTGAGGATAAGCTTGAAGGGGCTGATAACTTCCGAGCCTGGAAGTATAGGATTGGGCTAATCCTGGAAGAGAATGAGTTGGACTCATATGTGAAAGAAGACATCCCTATCCCAGAGGATGAAGAGGCCAAGGCATTGCACAAGAAGAACTTGGTCAAGGCAAAGAGAATCATTGTTGATTCTATCAAAGACCATCTCATACCCCATGTGTCTTCTCTCAAGACACCCAAGGAGATGTTTGAATCCTTGACCAAGCTATTTGAAGGAAAGAACATAAATCGGAAGATGACCCTGCGGAACCAATTGAAAGCAGTAAAGTTTCAGAATGGAGAAACCATTCAATCTTATTTTTCAAGGGTCTCCCAGATCAAGGAACAGCTAGAAGCAGTGGATGAAATGGTGGAGAATGGTGAAGTGGTGATGACCACTCTGAATGGCCTACCCAGGTCATGGGATTCCTTTATTCAAGGAATTTGTGCAAGAAAGAAGTTGATCTCCTTCAGTAGACTTCGGGAAGAATGCTCTCAAGAAGAAGCTAGACTTATAGCTTGTGAAGAAAAGATGGGAGGTGAAGATCAAGCTCTTACAGCTCACACCAAAAGAGGTAAATCCAAGAAGGAATCATCTCATAATAGAAGATCCTCTCACCACCATTATCATAAAGATAAGAAAGATCTCAGATGCTTCAGTTGCAATGAGAAGGGACACTTTGCTTCAGATTATCCCAAGAAGAAGAAAGACAACAACAACAACTTCAACAAAAAGAAAAAGAATAACAAAAGAAGATATCATGCTCATGCTGCCGAAGATGATGAACCTCCAAAGAAGAAGGCTAGGGCAAAAAGTAGTAGTGATGATGACTCATCAAGTGAAGAAGAGTATGTTCTGATCTCTGCACTCACAGGTACCATCTCCCATGGTTGTAATGATTGGTTGATTGATAGTGGGGCTTCCAAACACATGACTGGGTTCAAGGAATCTTTTGTGAACCTTTCTGAACATGAATCACCCCATAAGGTGAAACTTGGGGATGATTATCAATACCCAATCAAAGGAAGTGGTGAAGCCTCCTACAACCTAGATTCTGGAAAATATCTAAAGATGAAGGAAGTCCTCTATGTACCTGGGCTCAAGAAGAACTTACTCTCCATCTCTGCTTTAGATGCAAAAGGTATGAGGGTTGCATTTGTTGATGGCCAAGTCCTAATGTGGCCAAAGGGAAAGACCATAGATGATGCAGTAGTGATTGGAGAGCAAGAGGGAGGACTGTATAAATTGAAGGGACAACCTAAACATGCCATGATGCATGAATCCATGGAGCCAAGTGAACTTTGGCATAGAAGACTTGCTCATATGCACTATAGGGCACTTCCAATTGCAAGCAAGGCAGTAGAGGGTCTTCCTAAAATCAAGACCAAACATGAAGGTGTTTGCAAAGGATGTGCAAAAGGTAAGAACATTAAGAAGGCTTTCCTAAGCAGTGAAAGCAAGGCAAAAGACATTCTGGAAATCATCCACTCAAATGTATGTGGCCCTATGTCATCCAGTTCCCTGAGTGGGTATGTTTACTATGTATCATTTATTGATGACTTCTCCAGGAAGACTTGGGTATACTTCTTGAAGGGAAAAGATGAGGTGCTTGATAAATTCAAGCAATTCAAAACCTTGATGGAGAATCAAACTGACAAGAAAATAAAGACATTCAGATCTGACAATGGTGGAGAATTCACCTCAAGTGACTTCAAGAAGCTTTGCAGTGATTCAGGGATTAAGAGGGAGTTGACTGCTCCTTATAATCCTCAACAGAATGGAGTTGCAGAAAGGAAGAACAGAACTATCATGGAAGCAGCAAGGGCAATGTTGCATGACCAGGATCTTCCTATGCATCTATGGGCAGAAGCGGCTAGAACAGCTGTATATGTGCAGAACAGAACACCCCACAAGATATTGGACAACAAGACACCAGAAGAGGTATTTTCTGGTAAGAAACCTGAAGTCAGCCATCTCAGAATATTCGGTTGTCCAGTATATACTCATGTCCCAAAAGAGAAGAGGACTAAACTAGATCCTTCAGGAAAGAAGGGCATCTTTGTGGGTTATAGTGAAAGCTCGAAGGCTTACAGAATATACTTTCCAGGGTTCAAGAAAATTGATGTCAGTAGGGATGTAACATTTGATGAAAACTCAGCATTCATCAAATCAAGAAAGGCACCTACCGAAGTTTATGAAGAACCTAAGGAAACAAGATTTTAGGACACTATCATGACTGAAGCAGTTCCAGAAACTGTTCATGAGTTTGAAGATCCACAAGAACCTGTAGATCCACCCCATGAGGATAACTCTCACAAGAGGAAACCTGTATGGGCTAGAGAGCTCATTCATGATGCAGAAAAATTTGGCATTCCAGAAGAAGAACACAGAGCAAAGAAGAGAACCATATCACACACCAATTATGTTGCTTTACTCTGTGACATTATGAACAAAGAGCCTTCCAGTTATGAAGAGGCAGCAGAAAAGAAAGAATGGAAGGATGCTATGGTTGAGGAATACCAATCAATAATGAAGAATGATGTTTGGGATGTTGTCCCAAGACCTAAAGAGAAGTCTGTTGTGACTTCCAAGTGGATCTACAAAATCAAGCACGCTGCAGATGGCAGTGTAGAAAAATACAAAGCAAGATTCGTAGCTCGTGGTTTCTCTCAGAAAGAAGGAATAGATTATGAAGAAACCTTTGCACCTGTAGCCAGGTATACTTCCATCAGAACAATACTTGCCCTGGCTGCAGCAATGAAATGGAAAATACACCAGATGGATGTCAAGACTGCTTTCCTGAATGGTGTAGTAGAAGAGGAAGTATATGTGGAACAGCCACTCGGTTTTGAAATACATGACAGGGAGTCATATGTGTACAGATTGAAGAAAGCCTTGTATGGCTTGAAACAAGCTCCCAAAACTTGGTATGGAAGGATGGACAGTTTTCTATCTAGCTTGGGATTTACCAAAAGTAAAGCAGATTCCAACCTTTACTACAAGGTTGAGGAAGGGAATCCAGTGATTCTACTCCTGTATGTGGATGACCTATTTGTGACAGGAGATGACAGACTGATTGCAGATACTAAGAGGAAGCTTGCAGCTGAATTCGATATGAAAGATTTGGGAATGATGCACTATTTCCTAGGTATGGAGGTGTGGCAGAATGTAGGTGGGATCTTCCTTGGTCAAGGGAAGTACACAGTAGATATCCTGAAAAGATTCGGGATGATGGATTGCAAGGCCATGGCCACACCGATGGCATCGAATCTGAAGCTTCTATGTGATGCTTCATCTGAGCCAATTGATGTCTCTATGTATCGTCAGATGATTGGGTCCTTGATGTACCTGACGAACACGAGACCAGACATTTGCTTTGCTGTGAACACATTGAGCCAGTTCCTGACGGATCCAAGGAATGTTCACCTGGTTGCTGTAAAGCATGTTCTGAGGTACCTGAAGGGTACAGTGGATTATGGGCTCAGGTATGAGGCAAATCAAAAGTTTAACCTGCAGGGTTATGTTGATTCAGATTGGGCTGGCAGTGCTACAAACAGGAAGAGCACATCTGGGTGTTGCTTCAGTATGGGATCAGGTGTGATCTCTTGGTTTAGCAGGAAGCAGTCCTGTGTAGCACTGAGTACAGCTGAGGCAGAGTATGTTGCAGCATGTTCAGCTAGTTGTGAGGCGGTATGGCTACGAAAGCTACTGTCTGAGCTATTTGATCTCCCGTTGGAGGCTACTGGTATCTTCTGTGATAACCAGAGTTGTGTGAAGCTGTCCGAGAACCCAGTGTTTCATGACAGGTCGAAACACATAGAGATCAAATATCACTATATCAGGGATATAGTGCAGAGAGGAGCTGTGAAGCTCCTGTATGTTGCGACGGACGAGCAGATTGCAGATGTGCTGACGAAGCCACTAGCCAGGGTGAAGTTCGAGTACTTCAGAGAGAGGCTTGGCGTGCTTCAGATCGAGGACACTTCGAGGAAGAAGTGATGGACACATTTGCTGAAGCCATTCCAAGCATGTTGGAAGGAGGATCCTTCACATGGCTGTGGATGTAAGCGCTGGATGATGAGCATCAGGATGATGTTCTGGTTTCTGCTTGATAAGATCAGTTGGATCATTTATGTATGTACGCATCATGTTGGATGCTGGATATGATCAGTTGGATCATTTTATGTATGTATGTACGCATCATGTTGAATGCTGGATATGATCAGTTGGATCATTTTATGTATGTATGTACGCATCATGTTGGATGCTGGATATGATCAGATGGATCATTTTTATGTATGTATGTATGCATCATGTTGATGCTGGATATGATCAGTTGGATCATGTGTATGTATTTTGTATATGCATCATGTTGGATGCTTGGACCATGTATCTGTATATGTATCAGGTGGATACATTGTATGATCAGGTGGATCATGTATGATGATATGTATCATGTATTTGTATTTGTATCAGGTGGATACATTGATGATCAGGAGGATCATGTATGATGATATGTATCAGGTAGATACTTGGTATGCATCAGGTAGATGCATTGATGATCAGGTGGATCAGGTATGATGACATGCAGCAGGACGTTGCAGTGATGATCAGGATGATCATAGATGACGAACTTCAGGATGTTGCTCCAGATGACATGCAGCAGGACGTTGCAGTGATGATGATCAGGATGATCATGGATACATCAGAATGATGTATGGTGAGTATCAGTTTGATACTCTGTGGCTGTGGATCAGGTTGTGCAGATAAGCATGTAATTTGTGCCCTGGGAGATTTGCAGATGGTCTTTCAAGGTTTTTCCTATGGCATGTAATTCGGTGCCCTGGGACATCTGGAAAATGCTCTTTCGAGGTTTTTCCATGACCACATGTAATTTGTGCCCTGGGAGATCCGATAGGTTGAGCTGTGTGCTCGTAATCAGTCCTGGGATGCTATTTCGAGGTTTTGTGGTGACCACATGTAATTTGTGCCCTGGGAGATCCGATAGGTTGAGCCTTGTGCTCGTAATCAGTCCTGGGATTCTCTTTCGAGGTTTTGTGGTGAGGTCACATGTAATTTGTGCCCTGGGAGATCCTATAGGTAGAGCCATGTGCTCGTAACAGCCTGGGATGCTCTTTCGAGGTTTTGTGACGCACGTAATAAGTCCTGAGGATTCCACAGTATGGCCAGTGATGATGAAGACCTGCAGGTGGAGGGCCTACATACAGTATGAAAAAGGACTGGCTCTGTAGAACTTCCTATGACGAGTAGAGTCAGAGATTGGTTGAGATAGCAGCAGCAGTGACGATGATGATGACGATGCATCGATGACGATGATCCAGAGAAGAAGACTTGTCTAGCAGATCTGTGTCAAGAAACACCTTCCTAGTTAAGAGGGAGTGTTGATGTATATGTAACTTCGGAATGTATTTCATTTGTATATTTTATATATATTTATTGTACCCTTATAAGAGATGTGTTATTCCTCTATAAGGAAGTGTCGTCATGTGGATTGACAAGTGTCGCAAGTGTGTGTACTTGTCGATGGGTTATTAGACCACCATTTGGGGTCGGCCCGAAATTATATATAATATAATGTGGATGTATCTAAGTAGACAAGTCGGCCCCAGTAGGTCACTGGGCAAAAAGGTGAGTATAAATAGAGATAGGAGATCTCTATTTTACTCACTCGGAAAAGTAACTCACTCTCTCTCTGAAAAGTGGCGCACTGGTGAGGAGGAGGAGGATCATCTGCTAGGAGACTATCTCAGTATTATTTGGTTGTATTTTGGTTGAGCCATTGCTCTCTCTATCTCTGAGGAAGTTGTGGGGTTTTTCACCTTAGGGTTTTCCCCACGGAAACTCTGTGTCTCTTGTCTCTATGCTTTTGATTCTTGTGATGCTTGTGATGCTTGTCGTATTATGATTGTCATGCATTGATATACTGTAGATGTTATTCTCTCAGCAAAGATCCTATAGTATTGTGAATTAATACTAAAAATTTAACAGGAGGTCAATTTTTAATTGAAATATATTGGGTGGCCATGGGTAGATTGACCACGCAATAGTGGGAGATAATGAAACCTAGTTACGTTTCCCAGTTTAGATTTTGACCCCCCAATGCAAGAATTGCCAAGTTTTCTACTGAGCAAAACCCTACTATCCTGTCCGATGGAATAAAAGGAACCTCTAGCCATGGGACTCACAAGAGTTGGGAACCCCTACCTTTAATATGATGCTAGGAATTCAATGGAATTGACAGTTTCATGATCCACTGCATGATTTTGTTTCTATGTCCATTTGCAAGCAGCCCTCTATAGCCATTCAGGGACACATGCCAAATTTGTACCACGTCCTAAAACCACCATTGGGTATTCAAATCAAGATTTGTAAGTTTGGGTACATGTATCTAGGCATGGAAAATTTGGTTAGGCACACCCGAGGCTTTCGTGGTGGGTTCCGTTAAGGAATCCCAATTGGTGAGCCTACAATAAATAAGACATATAGTGACCCATCAACAATTATGGAATGAAGAAGACATATAGGGATTTTAGGGATATATTAGGTTTCTAGGATGCTACAATTCTAGATTAGGTTTATAAGTTTGTAGATTAGCTTTCTAGGGTTAGATTAGTGTTTCTCGGGCTAGATTAGGTTTCCATGGTTTCTATGGCTAGATTAGGTTTCTAGGTTTTTATATTTGGTCTCTAGGTTTCTAAACTAGGTTTCTAGGGCTAGATTAAGTTGTAAAAGTATGAATGTTTGATCGTATATATTGGTCAATGGTGACATTGCATTTTAGATTAGTGATTGGTCAAGCCAACGCTTCTACAAATTAGGTCCTAGCCTACAAACTAAGGTTTACATTGAAAACTAGGAGTTATACTACAAGCTAGGGTTTCTACAAACTAGGGTCTCACACTTTGGTCAATGGTGACAATGCATTTGATGACATTGCATGAGTCATGTAAGTATGAATGTTTGATAAAAGATATTGGTCCATGATGACAGTTCAAGGTTGTAAAAATATGAATGTTTGATGGTATATATTAGTCAATGATGATAGACTTTCAAATTTGTAAAAGTACATTTATACATTTGATAGTAGTTATTGGCCAATACTGACATTGCAAAGTTGTAAAGCTGTGAATGTTTGATACTAGATATTGGTCAATGGTGACATTGCATTTGAAATTAGTAATTTGTCAATGATATCTTAGTGGCTACAAACTAGGGTTTATAGGGTTTAGAATACAAACTAGGGTTCAGGCTACAAAATAGGGTTTCTAGGGTTTAGAATACAATCTAGGGTTTGGGATACAAACTAAGGATAGGTTAGTGTAGACTAGGTTATATCAAGGTAGTATAAGCTAGAAAGGTTTAGTATGTGAGGTTGGGTTAGTTTAGGCTAGATTAGGTTAGGACGCTAAGGGTAATGGAGTATATATGACGTATGTTGAGGATAGGTTAGGAAATGTTACTCTAGGGATTATGGAAGTATTTAAGGTAGGATATGGTAGTGTATAGGCTAGGATAGGGTTAAGGTAGGCTAGGCTAGGTTATGGTCGTTTAATTTTAGTGTAAGAAAGTATTAAATTAGAGTGGTTTGGGACAAGGTATGGTTGGTTAAAGTAGGTTATGCGGTTAGTGTAGGCATGGTAGGGTAGGATAGATAGTGGGGGTGGAGGGTAGTGTAGGTTTGGTTAGGGTAGGCTAAGCTAGGGTTGATGGATAAGATGGATATGATCTAGGTTTGGGTAGCTTTGGTAGGGTAGGTTAGATAGTGGAGTGGCTTAGACTAGACGGTATGGTTGATTCAAGTAGGTTCATTGGCTCAAACAAGTTAAGGATAAATCAATGGCTTAGGTAAGTGTAGGTTATGTTATACTAAGGTAACTTAGTTTATGAAGGTTTGGTAGGTGGGATTAAGGTAGTAACTAAGGTTAG
Source organism: Larix kaempferi (assembly GCA_027924585.1). Taxonomy (NCBI): domain Eukaryota; kingdom Viridiplantae; phylum Streptophyta; class Pinopsida; order Pinales; family Pinaceae; genus Larix; species Larix kaempferi. The sequence goes on along the minus strand of BSBM01000742.1, from coordinate 21,133,411 downwards.
GGTAGTTTAGGATAGATTAGGGTTGTCTAGTGGGGTAGGAAAGTATAGTTTTGGTTAATATAGGTTAGGTTAAAATATGATATAATAAATGCAAAGAATTTATGTTAAATTAGGTGCATTTTTCAAGGATAATAAATTAAAAATAAAAATAAATTCAAGCTTTCCAATAATGTAATAGCTATTTAATTTCTTTTATATCAAGATTGCAACATATATAATTTTCCCCTCTTGTAATGTTTTTGAATGGAGGATAATATTAATTACTCCAAAAGTAAGTATAACATATTAATTAATTTTAGGACATCCTTAAATTAATCTTTCCATGAAAATTAAGAAAACATATAAGATTGCAAATGAAAAAAAAATCATTGTGTATTGGTATAGGGATTTATACCAGAGATGTCAAAGGTCCCAAAGTATATTCTAATGATGAAAACACTTGGATAATGGGCCATGCATAATGCCCAAAAACACTTGGCATGCCATGTAGCAAGCATACCTAGCTTGTGAATGAGATTTGGTTAGTATTTTGAGGTGTTACACAATAAATATTGTCTCCAACCCATGCCTATGGTCTAATGATAAAAACCAATATCTTGGACCTATAAATGATTCTAGGGATCATGTCCAATGTACAAGGCCCCAAACCACCAACAATACTGTAAAGAGAATTTTCGTCCTACAAGTGGGATATGGTCACTACTTTGTGGCCTTGTACAAAAGGCGTGGATTTCAAGGTTGTGATATGGTTAAAGGATGAAAACAAATTTCTTAGGCCTAAAATATGATTCTAGGGTTCAAGGGCCATGCACAACATCTCAAAACACCATGCACTCTCTATATCGGGAATAATTAGACTATGAGTGTAATGTTGACACTAGTTCAAAACAATTGTAGGCTAGGTATAGGTTGCATCATAATGGCCATGGCCTAGGGATGAAACCTAAGGTCTAATTCTGATTATATAACTCATGGGCCATGCATAAGAACTTCAACCAACATACAACTTATCCATATGTAATCTTTGGCTAGTGAGTGGGACATGGACGCCATTTTGAGGCTTTGCAATCCATGGATGGCTCTTGAGGCCTTGGTCATAATATAGGGTGAAAAGTTAGGGACTTTGGATGTATCACTTTCTTCTAGAACTTATGGGCTATGCGTGGGCCCCAAACTATAGCATAGGTCATGGAGACGAAATCCTTTGGTCTATAAGCAAGATATGGGAACCAATTAAAGTTTGTGTGCACTATGCATGGGTCTCATAGCCTTAGCCATGATTGGAGGACAAAAACTAAGCACTTACACCCAATAATATTTATTAAAGGATTTATGGGAAATGTAAATATCCCTAGACCACCACATAGACCTCATAGAGGGAATTTAAGATGCATCTCCTTGTTAAGGACCTCTAGGGATCAATTATAGATAATCACAATTTAATATAACACAGATTAAAATAATTTTCAATCCTAACTCTTTTTAATAATATGTTATGATGTGGATTGGAAAAGGGATAATAAATGCATGCGTGCCATATAAGGTAATCAAGTTATTTGATTGAATGTTTTGGGGTAAGATTGTATTCATCATAACACACTCCCATTTTAATCGAATATGTATGTGATCTAAAATATATTGCAAATTTATGTTCTATGTGATGTGGCTCTTAAGTGAATTTAGTTTTTTCTAGTGAGAGTGCATAAATATAACCAAAATCAACTCAAATTTTGCAAATCATTATCAATGCCAACATAAGTAAATTCCTTGAGCACATATGAGTAAATTCTCAAGAAAACACGTGTGTTCAAATGCATTTATACCTTTTATAATACTCCTATCCATTCATTCCCATTAGTAGATATTAATGTATAAATTAATTTAATTTAAATAAGAAGAACTCATCACATTCACCATGAACCATGTAATAGTCATAATATATAACATCAAATCCACATCAATAATGTAAAAATCTATAAACACTCTGTCATATACACCAGATGAAAACCATGTATTTGTATAGGAAATAGGTCCAAAAATACATTTTTATACAAAATGGAACATCATTCCCAATACATATAAGGGATGCTCATGCCCAAAAATGGAATAAGGGAAGTCTGTGGCCTATACACAAACAAAGATCTCCTACCCAAAATGCCACATCGAGTTTATTGTACATAGTGGGTGTCTCAATCACCCTGGCCACCATCGACACCCCAACGGTCATCTCCAAAATCAATATTCCTCATCTTTGAGCTATAGGAAGCTTGAGCCCCCTACGTCTAGGTGTAGAGTGTCTTTCTGGGCTCTATAAGGGAAACAATAACATATCAGTTTTCTCACAATTCTATCAATTAGTACACTTTTTAAAATACAATTAGAATTTAAATATTGAGTACTCATCTGAGACGAGACAAAATAACGTACCAGCGTTGCTTGTCTCCTGGATCCAAGCCTCTCAACAATTCCTTCATGCAATAATTACAAAAAAAAATTAATACATAAAAATCAAAATGTGTTATTCTATGAATTTCATTCATGCTTTATAATATTTTAATGAACTTATAATTCTCACCTTGAATATAAGAGGCATTGTGGCAGATTGCCCTTCCCAGTGAGGAAGTGGAGCAGTGGGTTGGACAAATTTCTCCAAGTCCATGGTGGGGAAGGGGGTTGATGTAGGTTGGGGGGAGGGGGGGGGATGTAGGTACAGGTGAGGGGGATGATGTAGGTAGATGGGAAGGGAATTATGTAGGATAAATGCATGGATCTAATGTAGGTATAGGGGATGAGGATGCAACTTTGGGTGCAATCGAAGGAGGAATATGATGGAGGCTAAGAGGGGATGGGTGTGGGAAGTGATATATCCCAAGTGATTGTACGAGGTATTGAATCACCCCATAGGGGATATGCGTATGACAATGATGGGGGTATGGTTCCCAGTTGCAGGACTCAACATGAACTATGGAAAAAATGAACTAGGTGGAAGATATGTAGGGATGTTAGGGTGTGGTGATCGAATGGTGGGAGATGGAACCTGTATAAACATATGTAATAAGTTTCATTAGTTAAAAAAATGTAAATTAACCATACAAACACAATGCATTTGACATATAATATATAATTAATTTCACACAAGTTACATGATAGACAAGTTATCTGCTCAGCCCAGGTGGAGACTTGTGGTCAACCTCTTTAGCAAGCACCTATGGAAACACAACAACATTAAGATTGATTTCTCATAAAAAATATTGACAATTGCAACTAAATCATTTTTTAAATCCTAAAATCATACACTCATTTAAATACCTCTATGTGAGGTGCTGCAATATCTGACATTGCTGCCATGGTGGAATCAAGGTTGGGAGGAGTAATGTTCTCCCAACTTGATTCGATTGTTTCATCTCGAAACAAATGCACATGAAAAAAAAAATTAGTTAGATATTAAATGATATGAGCAATATTTATCTAACAATTTTCAAATGTATAGTTAAAAATATACTCATCCATTTTGTAATTTACCCAAATAGGATTTAGACACACTATCTCGAAAATTGTCAAAATTGGACTAGAATTTACATATTCTTTTCCAAACACCTCAACACCTTCCATAATTTTTCTAAGGGTTTCAGGAGCATCTACAAACTCTAGGAAATCATATATACAAAATAGAAATATTTACATATTGACTCAATTGATTTGCTTAGACATTTTTCACTTTTCAGGATGCATCACACCAGGGCGGAGCATTTGGACAAACCAAATGACTGGAGGCAATTTCCCCAAGAATTATGTGAAGATCCTTCCACTTCCGGTGTAGCACTAGAGGAAACTAGAAAATAGTAAGGTTCTATATTTAATGTATTAAAACATATATTCAACTTATAGACTCACAACAGAAGGAAACCCGAATAAATTAAAGACTAGGTGCAAAATTGAACTTTAGGAGGGTGAAATTGCAGAATTCCAAATGACTTCTAATGGAACCCAAGGATCACAATTTCAGATCCGAGGCTCTAGATTTATTCAAATACATTCTAATTAACATTAGGGACCTTTAAATGGGGAATTTGAAGTGATATTGATAACCAACTAGAACTGAACTTTAAAGGTGTTTACAATGTTGTACCACAAGAAAATTTATGCACATGAAATGGAACAATCTTGGATTGAAGCACACTGTCATTTTATTAATCATGTGCAGACATGAGGTACCTTCATGTATATTCAATTGCAGAAGCAAATTACATAATTAAGTGAGAATAGGAGGCACATAGAATTTATAGAGAAAGAAATAGAAGCATTGGCTCAATACTAGGAATTTCTCTGCATACAATCTTGAACCCTTTGGAGGGTGGTCAACTTACACCGTGCAATACAAATTCTGAAAGGATTCTAAGACCTGATACATATATTTAATGATATAATGGAGGCACTAGAACACCCACAGTTGTGCCACCAAAAACCCCAATACAGGCCACTAGAGACTAGCTAGGAAACTCACTGAAAATGGAACTTGAAGGAACCGGCACATCATCACATCAACTAAAATCCATGACACACTGGAACTCCATAATATTGATGAAATATGATCAACGAGAAGGAATGGGTATCCAAATACTCATTCACTAGCTGATATCTTAGATAGCTAGATTGGACAAAAGGGGCACATCTCTCAAGTCTAGAAGCGTAGATATCCTCAACAAAAATGAAAAATAGCCAAAATATTCTCCATGGGGGCTCTCATACTCCTTTTATAAGCTTATGGTGGCTTGTTTGATAAGTTAGATTTCACATGGACCACTTGCCTCATCCATTGTGCCCTCACTGGATAAAATTAGGACTTGCAACTTTTTGAAATTCTTTCCTTGCTTTCTTGTCTTTTATGCTTTAGGTTGATTTTCCCGCTTTTAGAAAAAAATATGGAAACTTCTTCTTTTCCTTGATTTTTTTATTCTTTCCTATTTTTCAATGCTTTCCTTCTTCTATGTTTCTTTCCTGCTTTCCAATTGCTTTCTTTCTTTTCATTGTTTTCCTTCTATATTCCTTTGTGGTAGACAACTCATAGGGGTCCACCTAACCTCCTATGCATGCTACTAGGCCACCTAGGAATTTCCAACTCAACAAACAATTAATTAATAATTAAATATCCAAAACTATGGACTATATCACTTCTCCATGGCTTAATTTAATTATACAAGATAACCATAGGCCAAAATTAATCCCTAACTAATTTATTTAATTTCCTCCTGAACCCATGAGGATTGAATGGGTTAGAGGGGTGACCATGGAGCCACTAGGGAGGGGACATTACACATTTACAACCATTTACAAATCATGTACTAACCTTAGACATAAAAGTATCTTATGCAAGATCCTCTATACAGCCATGGCAAGTATGGCCATAGTGAGTGCACCGATGGGGTAATGCTCGATTATCGACAAGATCCTTTGCCCCGCTAGATATCATAGATGGTCCATGACTAATGGGTATTGAAGGAAATACACCTGATGGTACTTTGTATTGTCATGTAGTAGACTATGTATAATTGTGATAATACAAGGGAAGTCTTAGCTACTTGATCCAATATCTGAGGTGTCTATGAGGGAGTGTTAGGCATACCCCTAGGAGTAGGTGTCCCTCTCATTGGGTTATTCCTTAAGGTGGGTCCATCCTAGGTAGATCCAATATCATCCCCCTAAAACTCACCAATTTCAAAGTAACTGACATGCATACCCAACACGCACTACAACAAATCATCCTTTTAGGGGCATTTTTGGCTTGTGGTGGTTTTACTAAAACCCCCCCAAAAGGTTTTTTAGGTCTTTGGGGGCAGTTCTTAAAAACCCACCTCAAAAGTCCTGAGAATTGGACTTTTGGGGGCTTTTTTTAACCCCCCCAAAAAATTCTAATTATCAAGAATTTTGAGGGAGGTTTTGAAAAGCCCCCCCTGAAGGTACTTTTCAAGGCAGTTTTTGAAACCCCCCCTCTAAAATTCATGAGAATTGGACTTTTGGGGGCAGTTGTTTTAAAGCCACCCCCAAAAGTCATGATAATTTGAATTTTGGGGGTGGTTGTTTTAATGCTTCCCCCAAAAGTCATGATAATTTGGAATTTTAGGGGCGGTTGTTATAAAGCCGCCCTCAAAAGTCCAATTGTCATGAATTTTTTAGGGGGAGGGTTTGAAATACACACCCCCTAAAGGTCCTTTTCAAGGTGGTTTTTAAAAACTCCCCCTTAAAATTCCTGAGAATTTGGACTTTTGGGGGCGGTGGTTATAAATCCGCCCTCAAAAGTCCAATTGTCATGACTTTTTTTGGGGGGGGGGTGAAATACCCCTAAATGTCCTTTTCAAAACGGTTTTTAAAAATCCCCCCTTAAAAGTCATGAGAATTAGGACTTTGGGGGGGGGGGGTTGTTATAAATCCGCCCTCAAAAGTCTAATTCTCATGACATTTTTGGGGACTGTTGAAAGACCCCCCTAAAGGTCCTTTTCAAGGTGGTTTTTTAAAAAACCCTCTTGACAGTCATGAGAATCAGACTATTGGGGGTGGTTGTATTAAATCCACCCCCAAATGTCCAATTGGCATGACTTTTTGGGAGCGGGTTTGAAATACCCCCCCTAAAATTCCATTTCAAGGTGGTTTTAACCCCCCCCCCCCCAAACCTACACAAGGCCTAGAAGACAAAAGGATATTTTTTATGGAATAATATTATGGGTTTTTTCTCTCATACCATTGCCATATATTCAAGAAACATCATTACTGTGTAGAATATTGAAATGACCAACATACTAAACCAACAACCCCAACATTCCCAATTCATGGCATATGTGTTGGTTCGAGGGGCACACATGGCCCATCAGCCACACATGTAAATTTTATGACCCAATATTTGTTTTTGGACTTGTATCATGCCCGTATCCCTTATAAATATTTATATTATGCCAAACCTTGAAATTTCCACCATGTTAAACTTGCAAGCCAAAGTTTCCCTATTTAGACCAAGCGTCACGACCTAGGGGCTGACATATATATAGCCCATAAGCCCTAAATGAAAATATTGTTGATGATTACTTTGATGATGTCGAGAATGATATTGATAATAATGATAAGGACACTGATTAGCATCATGATGGCCAACATGATGATGATGGGGATGGCATTGATGATGATGATGTTTCCAACGATGATGATGATGTTTTCGATGATGATGATGACAATGACTATTGTCATGATGATGATGACAATGAGGAGGAGGGGGAGGATGGCAATGATGATGATAATCATGTCGACGATGATAATGATCACGGGGATGGTGATGATGATGATGATGATTTTGATGTTTTCGAGAATGATGATGATGATAATGAGGAAAATGATGAACATGATGATGATGATGGGGATGGCGATGATGATGTTAATGATGATGATGACGGTTGTTTTTTATGATAATGAAGGAAATGATCATCATGATGATAACAATGACGATGATGAGGATAGAAATGATGATGATGATCATGCATTATATTATATATATGTTTGTTATTGAAATATTTTGTTAATAATAACAAACACATATATATTAATTATCAAATTGTTTGATGGTGATAAAAGTGTTTTGAATTGAAATTTAATTGTTTGAATGATATTTTTTTTTTATCAATGGTAATAATTAATTCTCAAATTGTTTGATGGGTATTAGTTGTTCGAGTACACATGGTAATCCCAAAAGACCGAACACTTAGAGCAACCACTTCACACAAACAGATCATAGATCGATACACCAATGTTTTGACATGGTTTAAACCCTCAAGAGGGAAACACTCCATGGCCCCGGCCAAATAGCTTCTACGGAGCAATTTATTATGCAAAGAAAGAAAGTTACAAATGAGCTTCTCATAATCGATCAACTAGACAATGACCCTCCATGCTCTTTAAATAGATATCATGGACCAATCGAGTGTTAAGCCAAGGATCAAGGTTAGGTATGATCTAAGAGAAGTTGAGCCGTCAGATCACTCTATGTCTAGAACATATCATGACCGTCGGATTAAATATTTACAAATGCATACCAATGCGTACTAAAGAAACACACTTTTCCTAACGAATATATTACACAAGTTGATCTTAACTAACTCCTAAGTGTCTAAATATCCTAAAATCCCCCCTTAAGAACAACTTGAGATAGGATTGAAGGATTTACAAAAGTGACACTATTAGGAGAAGGAAGGAGGCATTAGAGACTATCCCCCCTTAATGAAAAATTCATGAACTCCTAACATAGATCGAAGTTTAGACAACTTTGCTTCTGTAAGAGACTTGGTGAAGATGTCTGCAACTTGATCATCTGTAGGACAAAAGAGCACTTCAAGAACACAATCATGAACAAGATTTCTAATAAAGTGCATATGTATCTCAATGTGTTTGCTGCGTTGATGTAGGACTGGATCTTTGGCAAGCTTGATGGCACTTTGATTGTCGCACCAAAGTGGAGTAGGCTACTGCTGCTCGAATCCAAACTATGAAAGGATATGTCGAAGCCATAAAGCTTCCTGACTGGCATTAACTGCGGCTTGATATTTTGCCTCGGCTAAAGAAAGAGCAAGAGCTTGTTGTTACAAGCCCAAGTGACAAGTCGAAATCCTAGACTGAAAACATAACCTGTTGTAGACTTTCGATCATCAAGATCGCTGGCCCAATCTGAGTCAGTGAAACCAACCAACAAAGGTTTCCCCCCTGTACTATAATGAATCCCAAACTGAATTGTACCTTGAATATATCGAAGTATTCTTTTAGCTGCTTTCCAATGACTTTCATGAGGTATTTTCATATAACAGGAAACACGACCAACGACAAAGGAAAGGTCATGACGGGAATGAGTAAAGTATAAGAGACTACCAACAAGCTGACGATACAAGGTGGCATCTACTTCAGATGAAGTACAAGTGGCAGAAAGTTTGACTCCAGACTGGAAGGGAGAAGGGGTAGGTGTACAATATTCCATGTGAAAGCGATGAAGAAGGTCACAAGCATACTTAGACTGAGAAATAAATATTCCTTCTTTGGTTTGCAGGACTTGGAGACCAAGAAAATAATGAAAATGTCCTAAGTATGACATTTCAAAATTTTTCTTAAGACTGGATTTCACAAGGGTTATAAGCTTAGGGTCACTACCAGTAAGAATAAGGTCATCAACATATAGAACAAGTATGATGAGATGGTTTCCTACTTTCTTGGTATAGACATTGGGGTCAGAATGGCATCTAGAAAAACCAATGTCAAGGATAAAGTTATCCATTTTGGCATACCCAGATCTAGGAGCTTGCTTAAGGCCATATAAGGATTTCTTAAGGCAACAAACAAGGCTAGAGTTATTCTGAACATATCCAGGAGGTTGTTCCATGTAAATTTCCTCCTATAAATCACCATGTAAGAAAGCAAGCTTAACAACCATTTGATGGAATTCCCAGTTATGTACGGCTGCAAGGGAAAGAACAAGGCGGATGGAGTTCATTTTTGCCACTGGAGAAAAGGTTTCATTGCAGTCAATCCCTTCAAATTGGGAAAAACCTTTGGCAACTAACCTTGCCTTAAGTCTTTCAACACTTCCATCTGATGCATACTTAGTTCTGTACACCCATTTACATCTAACAAGTTTTCTTCCTTTGGGAAGAGGTACAAGATCCCAAGTATCGTTCGACATTAAGGAACGATATTCTTCATCCACAGTTGCATCCCAATCTGGATTTCCTGAATCTTCTGCAAAGGTTTTTGGATCATGATTCTCGGAAACTTGAGCCAAAAGAGAAGAGACTCATTGAAACTGAGAACGTGTTCAACGTTTATCTCTAGGATTACTGGCAAGATCACCAGCTGCTTCACATGTTGAATGGACCCATCGAGGAAGCACTTGTGCTGGTGCAACTTGAGGAACATGAGCAGGCGAAGGAGGATTTTCATCCTCACTATCATCATCAGAAACTGGAGTTGGAAACATGTCAAGGAAGTTGGAAGAAGAAGAAGGCACAATTGTCGAATCAGGCTCGCAGGCCAAAGATGGCACAATCGCCGAGTTAGGCTCGCATGCCAAGAGATTTTCATCAAATTTAACATCTCTTCTAATGATTACATCATGAGAATGTGGTTGAAGAAGTTTATAACCTTTTACATCTTCAGAATATCCAACAAATATGCACTTTTCACTTTTAGGCTACAATGCTTTCCGTTTTTCATCCGGAATGTCAGCCCATGCTTCACTACCAAACACACGGAAGTGACTTACATCTGATTTAATTTTACTCCATGATTCTTCCGATGTGATACCTTGTAAGGATTTAGTGGGGGTGAGATTAACTATGTTTTCACAATTTATGGCTTCAGCCCAAAATTGAAGACTTAGTCCCTTAGATTGGATCATACAATTAGCCATTTCTTTTAAAGTGTGGTTCTTCCATTCAGCTACACCATTTTGTTGTGGTGTATATGGAATAGTGTGTTGTTGTTGGATTCCTTGTTCAGTGCAAAAAGTAGTGAACGTTTTGTTAACATATTCTCCTCCATTGTCAGATCTTAACTTAATAATTTGATGACAAGATTGTTTTTCAACAAGGGCCTTGTAGGCCAAGAACATGTTAAATACTTCGCTCTTAAGTTTTAGGAAATAAACCCAAGTGCATCTGGTGTAATCATCAATTAAAGTTAAGAAATATTTGAAACCAAAAAAGGAAGCAAATGGAAGAGGACCACATAAGTCACTATGCACAAGCTCCAAGGGAACCGAGGCATGCCAAGAGGCACATTTGTCAAAATTGTCCCGATGATGTTTTTCGAGTACACAACTAGAACAGACACCATCCCTGCAAGATACCATCGGAAGACCTGTCACCATATTGTCTTTACATAGTTGTTACAATGAGTGATAATTTAAGTGACCAAATCGCTCATGCCAAAGTTTGCTCAAGTTATCACTATGAGCAACAAAAACTAAAGGAAAATGTGATGACCCAAAGTTGTTAAATTTGTACAACCTGGTAATATCATCAACAATTCCGGTAGCTAGGACCCATTGAGGATCTTTAAAAAACTTGATTACAACTTGGTGAGGCGTAAACGTCACAGTTTTACCTTCACTAGAATGAGTGATTTGATAAACTGATAAGAAATTGCAGGAAATTCTTGGAACACATAGTACATCACTGAAATGACCATTATCTATGGGAACTGTTCTAGCTCCTACAACAATTAGAGATTTATCATCACCAACAAATATTTGTTTGGTGTTACATTCATGCATAGTAGAAAAGATGGCTTGATCCTTAGGTATATGATAAGATGCTGCAAAATCAATGAGCCATTCATTTGAATTAGAAGAAGAAGATGCATTATAAGAATAACCAGAAGCACAAAGTCCATGTCCATGAGAGGTAGATTTTGAAGGTGAATCTAGGCTGATATGGTGCTTCTTCATTACTGCTTCCAAGGCTGCCATCTTTTTGAAACACTTAGATTCATCGTGATTATCTTTCCCGCAATAGTTGCAATGATGCTCAGTCTTCTTGCCTTTTGGCTTGGATCCTTTGTCATTTTTTAAAGAAGGAGCTGACTGAGAGGGTTTTGGACCCTTGTTTGACTTAATATTGAGAAAATTTTGTTTCTTGGGAGGCTTGGACTTTTCTTTCTGTTGGGACAATAAGGCTTTCCCAGATGTATCTGCATTGTTAATTATTCAAAGATGGATGAGCTTATCTTGCTCTCTAATCAAGGAATCACAAAAGGATTCAAAACTAGGCTCTTGATAGCTAGCTGCATTCAAGGATTTTTTCATGGAGTAAAATGTAGATACAAAAACAGAATATGCAGGTCCAAGTTTGGAAAAAATATGATAAATGCATTGTTTGTCTTCCCTCTTAATCTTGCATTCTTCACATAAGAGTTTAAGAGTTTTGTACTTAGATAAATAATCTTGTATGCATGAAAAATCACTTGGATTTAAAGAAGTCAACTCATTTTCAAGTTGGTGACCTCGAATTTCATCGTGTTTACCAAACACAAATTCCAACTTGTCCCAAGCAGCATCAGGTTCATCAATTCCAGATATGTGGAATCGCAAATCAGTAGAGATTGACATCCCAATCAATCCACAAACTTCGTCACATCTATTTGCCCATTTGATTTTCTTATCATCATCAGTGGGTTATGTTTCTTTCCCTGAGGTAATTCCGAAAAGTACTCTACTTTGTAGAACATCCTCCATACGAGATTTCTATGAGAAATAGTTAGAACTGGTAAGTAGAATATCACAAGGGGAGGCCATATTTATAAATTAAAGATGGTAAAATCAGAAACCAATAGTCTATATGCGAAGAGCTCGAAAAAATAGGCGGTTTCAAAAAAAACAACACTGAAAACTAACTCCGTATGATGAAGTTATGCTCGATCAAAGAAAATGTTGAAAATGTCCCCAATAGTGACGTGGCAGATAGAGAATGACCAGCTAAAAAAAAAGGACCCCCCTCTTCCCAAGATGAATCTTTGACAATCACTTTACAAGAAAGTTGTTTTAAGTGAATCACTTTTGTAAAATAAGTGATTTCACTTTTACAATGATACTTTAAATAGTGCAGCAATAAAAATGAACTTAAGTGACTCACTTTTTATTTTTATTTTTTATTATTTAAGTGAGATGCACTTTTACAATAAAGTAACTTGAAAATAGAAATTGCATGCACTTTTTCTTTTAAAAGTAACTTCCTAAGACTTGAACTCAAGACCTATTAAAGAATAAAGCAACTTTGAACCAAGTGAGCTAGATTAAAAGGTATGTAAAATATGGGAAGGAGGAAGGTGTTTTTTTTTTTTTTTAAACTCTTCTTGCTCAGTTTTCGTGCTTGCCTATTTTTTTTCCTGCCAATCACACCATAAACCAAAACAAAAAAAACTCTTCCACACTTCTAGGGTTAGATCTCGTTAGCTTTCCTGGATAGTCTACGTTTTCACTCTGTTTCTGATTTGCCGAGATCGCACAAGGTGCACGGCAAAGAGCATACGCAGCCAAGAAAAATCATTTCCCTTTCTATTTCTGATTCGCCGAGATCGCACAAGGTGCACGACAAAGAGCATACGCAGATAAGGAAAGTAACAATCTGAAACTAAAAAAATATAATAATAAAAACTGATCAAATATGAGATTTTTTTTTAAACAACAATTAAAAAAAACGTTATTGTAACATTATACCTTCAGATCTGATGAAATACGCATTTCTGAAGCAACCGGGAACCGTTTTCGATCAAACGAAAACTATTTTTCAGTGGAAACGGTGCTCCAGACACAATGGACCACCTCCCACTGCCCAGAAATGCACATAAATACCAGAACCAAAAACCATTTCGAGTTTCGGCAACAACAGTTCAAGATCTAGATCATAACCGGAAGCGGCTCTTCATAAAAACTCTGATACCATGTTCGGGTACATAGGGTACTCCCAAAAGACCGAACACATAGATCAACCACTTCACACAAATAGATCACAGATGAATACACTGATTTTTTAACGTGGTTTAAACCCTCGAGAGGGAAACACTCCACGGCCCTAGCCAAATAGCTTCTATGGAGCAATTTATTATGCAAAGAAAGAAAGTTACAAATGAGCTTCTCATAATCAATCAACTAGAAAATGACCCTCCATGCTCTTTAAATAGAGATCATGGACCAATCGGGTGTTAACCCATGGATCAAGGTTAGGTATGATCTAAGAGAAGTTGAGTCGTCGGGTCACTCTATTTCTAAAACATATCGTGACCGTCGGATTAAATATTTACAAATGCATACTAAAGAAACACACTTTTCCTAACAAATATATTACACAAGTTGATCTTAACTAACTCCTAAGTGTCTAAATATCCTAACATTAGTTCCATTAGAAATATTTGAGCATTATGTAGGGTCTTGGGTCCCCAAACATGGTTGAGGGGTGGGGACTTCTACCTTAAGTCTTATAGGAATCTTCTAAACATATATGGCCAAAAAAAAAGCACCTCAAACCACTATACATGGATTTGTGAGGGTATTCTTAGCCTATGTGTGTGGATATCAATACTATTATGAAATTTTGATAAGTACAAATGGGACTAGGAGTCATTTACATGGTTAAGGGAGGAAACCAAGCCTTAGGCACTAAATGATGTTTTTAGGGATTCAAGGCTAATAAAGATGTAGACACCTCCAAACATAAGACATGACTTCTCACGGGGATCCTTGGCCTTAAAATAGGGATATGGGTGGAATTTGTAAGTTTTCAAGGACTAGGTGTGGGTCTTAGGGCCCTAGACATGGACAAGGGAGGAAAATTGAACTTTAGATCCTAAAGGAACTATCTAGGAACCCATGGTCAAGAAAGACATTTTGAATGACTATATAAGACCACTTGAGGGTATCCTTGACATATGAGTTGAGATACCAATTCCATTAGGAGGAACTAAGCAATTGACATGAGTCTCGATGCCTTTGATATGGTCAATGGAGTAAAGTTAGGCCTTAGGCCTTAAAGGCACATTCTATGCACCCAATGCCCATAACAATGTCTTGAATCACAATCGAGGGAATCTATCACCTCTTAGTGGGAATATTAATTACATTAGAAGGATTTGAATAGTAGATATGGGTTTTAGGATTACGAACACGATCTACAAATAAAATATGGCTTTACACCCTAAAATAAACTTGTATGCATAGAGGTCCAAGAACAACACCACAAACTGTCACAAATGACTTATGAAATATACCCTTCACCTAATGGTGGGATGTTGATGACATTATGTATGGGTCTTGGAGTTGAGAGTAGAGTTAGGGGAGAAAAACTAAAACTTAGGCCATAAAGGAAGCTTCTAGTTATCCGAGGCTTAGAGAAATAACTCATGCTACAACATAGCACCTCTCAAGGGTGTTGATGTATATGTAACTTCGGATGGTATTATTCCCCTATACGGAAGTGTCGTCATTTATATTGTAAATTTCGTAACTTATACTTGATGGGTTATTAGACCACCTTGTTGGGGTCGGCCCTGTATAAGTCATGTGGGTCAAAGGGTTATTAGACCACCCTATTGGGGGTCGGTCATATGGGTCGAAGGGTTATTAGACCACCCTATTGGGGGTCGTCCTAGTCAGCATTATGTTATGTGGTTAAGTTCGAGCCTACATGATTTATGTAAAAGGCAAGTCAAGTCAAGTATAAATAGAGTGCGGGAGGCACTCTATTTAATCACTCACTTCTCACTCATGCACTCAAGGAGGAGTGGCGCACTTATGGAGGAGGAGGATCTGCTGCTAGGATATGTCTATCTCTTATGTTTGGGTTGTATCATTGCTCTATCTATCTCTGAGGAAGTTATTGGGGTTTTTCACCTTTATGATTTTCCCCAAGTAAATCTTGTGTCTCTTGTGTGCTTGCATTATTGTCTCCATGATTGATATGCTATAGATATGTTATACATGTTGTTCTCTCAGTTAAGATCCTAGATCAGATTGAAGTAAATTCTGAAAATTTAACAAAGGGTATTGTTTTCTTTAGAGTGGGGCTAAGGGAGCCATTGGAATATTTTGAGTAGTAGGTATGGATTTCAAGTAATTTGACATAGTTTTGGGGGAAATGTGGGGATATGACTCCAAATAAATATTATAGGTACTCGTGGCCATCAACAATACCTCGAACCACCACCTAAGACCTCTCAAGGTTATCCTCACCTTCAAGTGGGGATACAAGTTCCATTAGAACATTTTGGATACTAGGTATGAGTCTCTATACCTTGAACATGATTGAGGAAGGAAATCTAGGCCTTATTCCGCAAAGTAAAGTTATATGCATTTAGGTTAAATAACAATGCATTAATCAACCACACATCAACCTGTCGAGCATATACTTGGCCCAAGTATGTGTCTCGGAGCCTTGGACATGGTTGGTAGACAATGAAATGCATATTAATGGAATATAGTCCCAAGAATATTGATTCCTTGAGCTTAAACACATGACCTCTCAAGGGGATATTTGACCTCAAAATGGTGATGTGGACACCATTATGAATTTTTTAGCACAAGGTATAATTGTTCAGAAGGCCTTGAGCATGGTGGATGGAGGAAACCTATGAATTAGACCCTAAAGGGCTATTTTGTGCTTCCAATGCTAATAAAAATTCCTCGAACAAACACAATTGGCCTCTCAAGGGGATCCTTCACCTTCAATAGAGCAGATTGGAACCATTATGGTATTTTGAGAACTATGTGTAAGTATTGAGGGATAAACCAAGATAGAGTGATGAAACATTACCCTTAGTCCTAAAATGTAGCCTTTGAAACTTAAGGGCCATGAATAAACTCTTAACCTACCACACATGGACTCTATGTAGGATATTTGGCCTCTAAGTTGTAATATGGCACCATTAGAAGTTTTTTAGCACCAAGGATGGGTCGTGGGACCATATACATGGATAAGAGAGGAACCTAAGCCTTAGTATGATCTAAAACAATATTTTAGGTAGCTTACTTAAAGAACAACACCTTGAACCATTGCAATCGATCTCCTGAGAGTATCATTTTCCTCCAAGTTGGGATATGGGTAGGTAGGGCCAACAACATCATGTTGAAACATCACACATCATCTCTTGAGGGTATCCATGGCCACCAGGTTAAATATCCTCACATATAAAAATTGATATACCTCATGATCCCATGTGATTTTGGGGAAATTGCAAAATTGTTATACCTAATGAGCTTACACAATTTTGGGGAAATCATTTTTCATTGCAATAGGGAGATTTCATTTTGCATTGCGGGGAGAGCTCATTGGGGAAATAGTTTTTCATTGCAGGGAGAGTGAGTTCATTTTTCATTTCTGAAAGAGTTCAACGAAGGGAGATCGACCACATTTCCCTCTTGTGTCCAATGGACGACGCTTCCAATTTAGTGAGTAAATTCTCAGCCCTCAAAAATCAGTCCTAAAACTAGATTCTAGAGTGGGAGTGCCTAATTCCTCTAATGACTATTGCATTGAACCATTGCATTGATATGTCCATCTAAATACAATGGTAAATCAACTGGTTATCAAGGCCTTTATTCTTCAGGTCCCGCTCTTGTGTTTTAAGGGAGAAGAGTCTATGCTATCAAATATTTCAGAGAATCCACAAAGCTTCAAGGGCCATATATTTTGTAGCAACATCATGTAGATTGATGCCTTGGGTTTATCTACTAAGGGCCTTGGGTGTAGTGAGTTGACATCTAGATAATACATCATGTCTTGCATACAGTTTAGCATGTGATATATGAGTTCTTCCCCCTCTTATTTTTATAAGGGTCTATGTATCCATAGCATCTATTCTACCTCATTATTGATTTTATTCTATAGACCAAGATATTAATTAATTTATAATTGTTGAGTATATTATATATCAATAAATATAAAAAATAAATTAAACAAAACAAAACGAATCACATTTTATACCAAGCCACACCAAGAGATTTGGATGTTTGGTGCGAATGCCGAGAGGAGGAAGGGACTTTGAAATTAGCCGTTTTTGCACCAATGCTAAGTGGAGGAGAGGATTTTGATTCTAGTGCAATCCACACCGATCACAAGATTTTGGAATTCCCTTATGTGCAGGTTCGCTAAGACCAAAAAAATTAGTCACAATTTGTTTTTATCATTTTTGAAATGGTGACCTAGGGATTTGTATAATTTATTTTTCCTCCAGGTTGTTTGCATCAGTAGCATAAATTGAAAAAAGTTGAGATTGCGTCCAGCGAGACCTCCTTAATCTAGGTATGTATGTACAGAAATTGCAAATAATTGTGATATAATTAGTAGGGAAAGAGGGAAAAACGATCCATCTCAAAGAAGGAATGCACCTTTGGATTGGATCTCAACCTACTGATCCACTCGATATTCCTTCCCAAACTCCAGTAGTGAATTTATGTATCTAACTGCATTGTAAGAAGAGATAAATTGGATTGTTTTGCTTATTCCCTTTTGACATTGACAGGGTTGAATCCTTCCTTGAGATAATGAATAATCGTCGTCACTATCCTCAAGGGATTACAAGCATAGGCACGGGGTTTCAAGGAAGCCATGTTCAATGCTTTGAGAGGTATGCATTCCCCAACACACAACAAATCTGCATGGTCACATGTATTTGGTTTCAAGTTCAGGCCATGTGTGGCCACTCATATATTTGTATCGGTGGTTTGCAATCAATTAAAATATTTTGTGTCTAAAGATTCCCTTGCATTCTCTGTGTTTTATGAGGGAATTTTTTTATCAATATGTCTGTGTACACATGATTTTGAGACCTTGCCTTTCCCCTACACAGATTTCAGTGTTTTGTAAGAAGTCTCACTGTAGTTTGATGTATGTCGTTAATATGGGATCAATATTCTGGCACACACTCTACCGGTGGATCTAAAACCTTCGTGTGAGAAAAACGCAAACCTATCTTAACATCCAATTCAAAATTTTCCAAAATACCAGGCGCAACAAGAAATTTGTTATGCAGATGGGTGTTCACTTGAATTACTGTGATCTCATTTCATCTTCTATTTTTATTTTACCAACTTTATGTATAGAAATCGCTATCAGTTGATCTCCTGTTTAGGAACATAGTTAACAAATGCAGCAACAATCTCTAATATTGGCATTGTTTCTCAATCCTTCTCTTCATTGTTTGGTTTTAACTTTTATGCGATGAAAAACCACATGTTCTTTGGAATCTGGGATAGTATTTTTCTTGTTTGAGAACAATGTTATCAGAACTGGAAACAACCAAGGGTTAGATCGAGACTAGAACTGGAAAAGGTTCAATACTCGGACTGGAACTAGCCAAGGGTTAGACTAGGAATGGACAAGAACCAGACAAAAAATTGGGTGGAAGAACTCCTAGAACAAAAATACATGGTATATAAAATTCTAAAAAACTATATACACGTTTACGTACATCAATGTAAATCCAAACCATTAGTCAATGGTTTCAACTTTTATAGTTGTAGTAATATTTCTAGTTTAGATCACGCCTTTAAATTCTCTTTAAAATAGAGAGATGTTGGATTGTCCTTAACAGATTTAGGTTCTCTGAGAAGGGCATTATATCACCTATAGAATATCTTTAAAATAGAGGGGTCATATATATTTATAATTGATGCATCCCCACTCAGCTGGGATCCTTTCACATTATCAGTTGGTATCACACTAAGTCAGTGGAAGGAAAGACGACTTATGAAGCTTCGTCTTAAAAAAATAATGTAAGCCTTTTTTTAGACTCTTCTACCCTTGAAAAAAACTGGTTTCTGCTACAAATTTAATAATTTATCATTATATCATAATCTTTAGCAAAAAATAAACAGATCTAGCCACCCTGTGATCAAACCTCTGTAGTGAAACCAGGTTCTAAATCTTCCACTATATCTCCCTGCTTTTCTAGGTTCTTAGTGTCTAAGGCTTAATTACCAATTCCTTGACCTTTTTTTACTGTAGGGTTCACCTTTTTTATAGTTTCTTGTCAAGATTCCCACCGTAAGGGAATCATGCTAATTACCTTAGGGATTATGTAACCCTCACCCATTTCAGGTAAGCGAAGGAGCACATTTAATTTTCAAATAATCTACGAATTCTTCCCATCCATTGTCCAACCTACTTGTGGATGATTGGATTGGAATAATATATGGAATGCATTGCCTTTGTGAAGACAAATATTAATCTGGTTGGAAAAGAAGCTAGAAACCTTGCCTGTCTTATGTCACGTTTAAAAGATAGAGGATCCATGCCAATTATTTGACAAAATGTGAAATCTTATAATGGCATGATATGTTTAAAATGGCCAGTCTCACAAATCCCCGAAGCTCATTCATGAAATGAACTAGGTGCGCATAAAACAAAACCACTTTGGCATTAGTAAATGGTAGTAGTCATTATTCAAAGTTGATGCTTGGGTTGTCAACAAATTCATCGAAAATATGGTATCATTATATATCAATAAATTGGTGGGTCTCAATCCAAAAACTAATAATCTCCAGCTCACTCACGAAGGTCTGAACCCTGACCAATATATGGAAGCATGGTTATTTCCTTTGTTGGGTCGGCTGGTTGGTTGGGAGAAATGGGAAATGTACCAAAATTCAAAAGCAATCAGTGAACTCAAACTTCCACCTTCAACTAGTGGTCTGGTTTAGTTCAATGGGAAGCTACTCATTATTTTTCCCCTCAAGTGTCAGTGTGCTCATTCAACAATGTCGCAAGGAAGAGAATCCTTACTTTCAGGTATAAAAAATACTCATAAAGATATTAATAAAATACTAGAAAATTATTGAAAAATTATATATCATATGTTGGACTGCAAAACCCCTATACTTAAATTTCTCTTTATTGTAGAAACACTTCATCAATTGCTTTAGAGGTCCCTATATTATTCCCTTGCCTAGCTTTAACACTTATCTACCTGGTTGGTTGGCTAGTGACTGAAATGAATTACTTTATCGTAAAGCGTCCACAGATAATGTTTCTATTAGAACTTGTGGTGGATCACTTTAGTCTATGTAAACTAATACCTATTATTGGTATCAGTAAACATAATGGTAGTGGTTTAATCCCATTTACAACAACTTTCCTTTTGTTTTCAAAGTACGTGAAGAATTCAATGAGGCTCGAGTTCTCAATTTCCAACAAGCTCATGAAGATCAATAAGGATCCAAATCAAAAAATCATATCGATAATACTCTTGGTGGTACTCTGAGACATTTGTCAATGCAGTCTTCAATTTGCACACTCTGTTAGCATAGTGTAAACAACATCAAGTTGGGTTTACAAATCCCAACAACATAACATCAACCAATAACACAACCCCAATAAAACAAAGACAATTCTATTATGGCAGTTTGCATTGGTGATTTAAAAAACAGATTCAATTCAGGACAAAAACAATAAAATGTGTGGCTACCCATCTGAGGATATAAACAACAGATGGGATGACTTCAAAATATTAGTCGAGCTATACAAACTAGAATGGCATAGGAAATAGTGTTCACATGGACAAATAATATCCAATGTGTTCATTATAGTGTGGGAAAAATTGAGTCCATCTTCCTCTGTTGATCTCCTACATGAATGCAACACATACTCATATTGAGTCATTTTTGGCAGCTTGCTTTCTAACTACTATTTGGTATCGCTTGTAGCATCCCAAAAGAACTTGGATGTTCCAGGATGTTGTATATTGAGTTCCTTTAATAAGATTTTCTATGTTGGTTTTAAGTTCCAAGCACTCTTGACTCTAAGACTTGTATTTGTCTCCCTTGTTGCGTGACTATATCCAAGGTTTCAAAATTTTACAAGATGATGGCATGCTCCTTTCTTTGAATAGTAGTGGCCAAAGAAAGGATGGTAGCCCTGTTTTCATTGATGTATTCCTCCCGTACCTGAAGGATTTTATTAATGTCGAGGATGTATCACTAATAGTTCCCGTGAAAACCTAGGAAATCCATGGTTTGGATTTCCTAAGAAGACTTAAGTTGAACCAAGGGAGATCCCAAGAGACTATATTTTAGGTCTGGTAAGGTATGCAGTGGAAGAGTTACCAAATTTTTTCCATAGAATGTCCTTTAGTCCATTCCTATCAGGGATTCTGAGCACAGGACCTTAATAATATATACCCCCCTACGAATAAGGTCTGAAACCTTCAAAAGAAGCCTGAGGGTGTCCAGCTTAAGGGCATAATTTCCATTGAGATAATACCACCATTGAGTTTAATACATTTCTAGTGGTTATTGGTTCAACTTATAGGTGATTTTTGGTAGTCTCTTTTCCTTACAACATAAAACAAGCTGATTACAAATTACTAGATCTCACAACTGCTTGAATGGAACAAAAAAATATAAAAGTTAAAAAAAAAACATCCAAATAGGCCAAATTAGTTAAGATAAGTATGGGATCTAAGCACAAAATTGATTCGTAGCCACAAAAAGTGCTATGCATGTTGAATGAGGCCTCAAGAGAGGCATCCTTAAAAGACAATAATGAACTAATTTAGTTAGAACATCATCAACATGAATCCTCCATAAACTCTTCAATTCCATTCAAAAGGAAGTAAGGAGAATCTAGAACCTATTTCTCACAATAGAAAGATGAAGAACTAAAGTCTCTTTTTCCTAGGAACTCTATAGTCTGTGGCGAGTTATGAGGGTATTTATGTATAATAACATACTAAGGATCTAGTATTTGATGCAAATGACCTACGCAGAATATGGAGTATGATTTATGGGATTGTAGTATAGCACTACATTTGATGCCAGAGTCCCCATTTTCTTGCATACCAATTACTCCTGGGTGTAGTTTGACCATAATATATTGAACCGTGACACACTTTGTGTAAGGAATTGTGACAAAAGATTATAAGGGCCACCAATTACATTTAGTATCCATAAGTTCATAAGCAATAGAATTGAGGCATTTTGATGAGAAAAAAAAATGTGAAGGTATGTTTAAATTGAGTAAATATCCATGCAGAGAATTGCATGAGATCGTAAAAGAAAAGGGAATCAAAACAATAACCATGCATAGAAGACCTAATACAGATCACTTTGTGTTGGATGATTATATTGATCAAACCTCGAAAAGGGAAGAGGAGTCTCACTCTACAAAGTTTAATCATGATCATGATTTTGATGCAAAAGACTTGGGGTGGGCGGATTTGGATATGAGTAACCATATTGTATTGTTTGGGGTCAACCTATGATTGGTTACTAATGGCTCGTAGAGTAATCACTGTTAGGATTATTTACACTTGGAGGTTTTAAGGGCTAAAATATTTAGTCTATTTCCCAAGAATCATCCATTATGCCTCATGAAGAAATCATGATACAATCTGGGACATTTTGGTGGAGGCAGAGTATGTATGTTTGAGAGAACATGTTTTCCATCAGGGATGCTTTCTCAGTTTTGACCTCTCTATTACAACTGATGTATTTATATAGCTTACTACTTGCCATGGTGAAGTTGTCTTTTGTGAACGCATTCACATTTCTATTATAAGTTTTTTTTTATATATCTTTTATTCCATAATAATGCAGTTTCACCCTGATCCTAGATAGGCCAATGCTATTTACATGGTTAGGTCAATATTGTTTTGATCTTACAATTTCAATCAAACTTCATTTTAACTAGATTTTTATAAATGTAATCTTATCCTATGGTAAGAAATAATTTTCTTATAGTTCTGGTTGTTACTTCCCTATTGAAATTTGTCAAAATGTTTTAGAGTATTCCTTGTTTTAAATTCTCTTTTTAATTATGGTTTCATCGACAGCATCAAAATTTACTACTTTTAAATTCTCTTGTTAATTATTGTGTTAAAGAGAGTCTAATTTTCGTATATTTCTGGTCATTATTACTTCCCCATTAAAATCTGTCAAAATGTTTCAATCAGAGTGTTCCTTGTTTTAAATTCCCTTGTTAATTATAGTTTCAGTGACCCCATCGCAATTTACTACTTTTAAAGTCTTTTGTTAATTATGGTTTCAAACTTTCAATGAGACCATTACAATTTACTAGTTCAAAGTACGAGTATTGCTATCAAGATGGGACTCTTGTACTTGCAATTCATTAGAACGAAGATTGTCATAAGTGTTTGATTTAAAGTTGGCTTTTTAAGTGTTAAATAATTATTTTGGAAACAAATATCAAGTAAACTAGCAAGTTGGCTTTTGAAGTGTTAAATAGTTGTTCTGGAAACAAATATCAAGTAAACTAGCGTGGATCCATCTTAACCCTGGATATTTCAAGCACCATCTTAACCATTGATAATTTAAGGACCAAGAGGTTTGCACTTGTTTTTTTCATCACACTCATGCGAAATAGATCAATGGTTAGATGCATCTATGGTAAGTATATGGTGAGTAGACATGTATATTCAATGAAATGTCCTTTATTTGTTCAGCTCAATAAAAAAGTATGAATGGTTATTGTAAAATTATAAATACAATCATTTCCTAATTAAGTACATATATTTGTTGGATGTCAAGTTTATCCATTTATGCACAAGGTTAGCTTCACAAGCCTTCGGACATGGTCCCCATTCCTTCATCCACCATTCACCTTTCTTGGCTTCTTTCATCTATTATTCATTCTATTTTGTTCCAAGTTTCCCATTGCTCTATTCTATATCGTTCTACCCTATAAACCCAATTCTTCCCACGTTTCCCATTTGGTCATGCTTCATATTTTACTTATTTCCCACAAGTGGCTTTTGCCTTCTCATGTATGTTCTTGATACCCTTCCATCTCTTATTTGTTTTGAGCTGTGACAACATTAAAATGAGAGATACAATGTCCTCCTTGTGGATCCAGGCCTGACATATGATGGATTGACTCAAAGCCCATTGTAAAAATACCATTTTTGTATAATACTTAATCCGAAAAAAATGTACCACCTATGAAAATCCATAAAACATGATGAGCCCCTTGGGCCTCATTAGTGCAGCTAGAAGTTTGTGATTCTAAATATTTAGGCAGTAATATCTTAAGTTTTGAACCTCATATATTTGATACTATGGCATCTGTCCACCTTTTCTTAGGAACAAGATTGTTATTGAACCTTGTTAATGTGAAACAAGTCTTTATTACTTTCTTTTCAATCTATTCAGTTTTTCTTTCCATTTTTTAATTTGGTGGATTGATTTAAGCTGTTTTTCTTATTGATTTCTAATTCAATTTAGTGTTTGTGAATTCAGGTTTTGAATCTGGTGTTTTTGTTGCAGGTGTTAATAATTCATCTTATTGTGTATAAAATAAACTTCACATATCATCTCACCTGACTGACCATATCTTAAAAAGAAAAAACATTAAAACCATGATCTTTTCACAACCATCAACATTGGATGCAATGGACTTAGAAGTAACAAAGCAAGAATGGAACTTTGCCATGCAGAATCACACTAGTCTAACGAATATGGAGAAGAATGAAACAGCTGATGGTAACGAAGATTCAAAATGGCAGGATTTACCCATGGAGCTCCTTATGTGAATACTTAAGCTTGTTGATGACCATCACACTATAATTATTGGATCTAGTGTATGTATTGGATGTAAAGAATAAATATGCATCAGTGTTCAAGAAATTTCTTTTTTCATGGTGAGAATCAAGGTTCCCCTCTTTGTTGTATTTGATTTAAGGGATATTTTTTAAACAAGATGCATACTGGCTCATTGCCTAGTAATACATCTGTAGGTTTTACAAGTTTAGGCATTCAAAATTAGTAATAATGTTCCTTCATATGTCCTCTCATTTTTCCACCATTTTCTTCAGTGATACAAATCTTCATCCTTTTGCACATTTGCAGACACAACAAGGTTGTTCAGAATTACGAGCTTTCTCATGAACACATCATTGGGAGCATTGTGATGGTCTTCTTTTGGGACCTTCGTAGGAATAAGTTATTGAGTGAGGAATGATATGCCTTTTCAATATTAGCTGTTGAATTATTTTGAATGTGCCAATCCGTTCTGAGTGGGCCTATGAAGGAAACATTGATTCCAACCATTTATTCCATATGGAGTGTTGAAATTTTTTTGTTTGGTGTTGACACAAACCCAATCGATAGGGGTTCCTAGCACTATCAACACCCAGACCACCATGATCTCCCTGACCACCGACCCAGACAGGTTTTACCCCGTCCAGCAACACCTGCAGAGCAGATGAGGTCTCACCCGAGATGCTCAAGGGAGAGCTGACGGAACCATGTTTCCATCGAATGTAGGAGGATATTTGTGGATCGATTACTCAACTTATTGCAACACTTCTGAAATAGATCTAAGCATTTAACTCAAGAATTATTCATATTCATGGCATCTTTCAACAGAACTGATCATAATTGCAACATATATAATAGTAAAGCATTAATCGCAGCAAGGAAACATCGCATCATTCATCTATTTATATTGCGAAAAGCATTACCACAAATAAACAGGGAAACACAGGGATTCTGCTCAATAACTCTGTCAAATCATATTAACTCTGCAAAAACCCAGATACAAAATATTCATTCTTCAGCATTGGATCAAGATCTCACATATGGTTCAATAATCATACTCTGCAACAGACATATCTAAGAGATATCTCCAGACCTAAGATACACGATCCAAGATGATTCAACACTTACAAATCTATGTCTATTTATAGGCTTGCGCCTTTACATTGCTTGTCCACTTACTAGCTACTTCCTAACCGACACTTCAAAGCAATTGACCCAAAATCTATCTATTGTGGTCCAAATGACCCAAAAAACCCACATACTGCGGTTCGACAGACCCAAAATTAACTAAAATATCATCATTTGCGTATGACTTCCCGCCTTCTATGGTACCTTTGGCATGGCGCAACATCCATGATGCTACGATGCTAACTTGTCCAAGTTGCTTGCCAATAGGCCCCCAACACAATCTTATGGCTTTCCCTCGAGCCACGTCATGCGGACAGGGTGTATGCGGTGGTCTTGACCCTGAAATCCTCATACTGTTGGTCAACTTTTGTGACCTGCTCCTTTACTGCCATAGCCAGCACCTGACTGTCGATCACATCCTGGGAAGACGGATGCTCACTCAGCTTCGCCGAAACTTGTTGGCGACCTTCCTAGAGAGCCTGGAGTGTCGCACCAGCCTTAATCACAAATTGACCACCAATCTCCTGGAAATCCTCCAGCTGCGTAGTGCGCTTCTTCTGACGCTTGTTGGCCTTCGTTATGCACTGTTGAAACTCTTTTAAGTCTGCGGACTTGGAAACCTGATCCATTGTCGGCATCGTGCGCATCGTCATTTCTAGTGTCGCCAACTGTCCTTCTACTTCCTGATGGAGCTTAGTCAACTGTTCAATCTAATCGTCCTGGACAATGCGTCCCAAAACTGTACGGTGTTTGCTGTGAGTTTTGTTGTTGTCATTTCCAGCTCCCCTATCTATGTTGTCGCCTCCTCAATGGCATGTTTGCGTTCATCCACCTGCGCTTTTGGTGTACCAGGGTTCACCAGGGTTGTTAACTCCTTATTTTCGTACTGCAGTTGGGAAATGACAACCCCAATTCACCGCGCGCATTGAACCACGTCCAATGCTGCAGTGGGCTCCGACACATGGTGACAAGCCTAAGCAATGGCCACCTCCAGCCACACATTTTGATCCCACAAAGTGGCCTTCTCCACAATGAGGCGATCCTGTGCCTGCTTCAGTTCTTTGATCACTCGAGCCTTCTCATCCCGTTCTTTCTTAATGTCCTCTTCCAACTCATCCATGGCTTGTCATGTCGTAGCGGCCCTCCCTGTTAACTCTGCAACCTCTTTCTTAGCGGCTGCGTCACTCTCCTGCAAGCGCAGGCACATACTGTTGATCTCATGCATCCTATCTGCCATTTCTCGGCTGGCAACCACCTGTATAGTCGTCAATTCCTTCACCGACAACTCATTGATGTTGATGGTCAATTTCTCAAACTACTGCAACAAATATTTCATATCCTCATTATCAATCACAATCACAGTCGGGGGAAGATCGACATTCTGGATTCATGGCTCAGTGCGGATTGCGCCAACTGGTTGCACCGTTACTCTGTCTGGTGCCTTCTTCAAGACAATGTCACACAAGGAATCCAGACGGGCAGTTACCGCATGAAAACCTTTGTCCACCTTTTCCTGCATTGCTCATGTCACCCCATTGGTTGCATTATTGATAGCTAATAGTAGTCGGCCAAGCTGCGCCTCTGGAGACAAGGGGATCCCACTGATTGTCCCATGTTCGTAGTGTGCTTTCATTCTTCCTTCTTCAAGCGTGTGCTCGTCATCCGAAGGGGTCTGCGATGACTTCTGGTCTGACTCTTGGTGAAGCAGAGGGTCCATCACTGGCGCATCTAGCGGTATCCTCGTGGACTCCTCCTCCTGAGCAATCGGTTCGTGCCATTCGACTGGCCAGTCATCAATGATGGCATCTAAATCTTCATCCAATAACTTGTAGGGGGTCTACAACCACTGCTTATCCTTATCCCATCATGCTTGCACATGGATACCATGCAATCCAATCACGAATCGAGCGATCCCCTTATACTTCTCAACCGTTGTCTGAGTCAACCGCGGAACCCGCTCGACAGCCGCCTGTAGCGCTTCCCAATAGAGACAGAACTACGTGAAGCAATCTTTGAGGCATTTTGGTTCCTGCACCCACCATAAGTTTTGGCAGCGTGCTCCCTTCCGAACTTGCACCACGTCCACCTCCATTCCTTGATAATCGTCGGGCTCCATCCAGGCGACAAGCGCAACTAAAATCAGCAACCAGCTGTATGTGAATGCCCATTATCCCACCTGGGCCACTAGCGTGTCCTCCATCAACTGATTTAGCAGAAAGAGTGACCAATTTACTTGCATGCTTTCTGCACAGAGCTCCACGCATGCAACAACCCAGAGTTTCCTTGGTTGGGTCGGTTGTTCCAAACAATTTTGGTAGCCAGGATCTGTGCCCCAATCCTAACTATGGGCTCATTAATACTGTCTAGGCGGTAGGCTCATCCGTCTTTCTGCATTTTATATTCCTTCCTCAACCTTGCCGCGAGCTTGTTGTCGTTGTTCTTCCCCTGAAAATATTGCGATGGGTCTATGCCATCCTTTGGAAACCCTGTGACTTCAGAAATCAAGTCCACCATGACGGTGACTGACTTGTCCAACCATAAGATGCGACCATGAAAATAGGCCAGCAACTATTTCATGCAGGAATTTGCTTCCGTCAACCTCCCAAAGTGGGGCATGTCAATCAACCCCAACAAGCCATCCTTGTCCAAACCGTGCACCCAGTCATGTGGAATGCATGGCGTCGATCCAGTCTGCCATGCTGCACCATCGATATTGTGCATCAAGGCAGGCACAATATCGATGGTGCAGCTCATGCCTAGTGGAAGCGCCGACATCTTGATTTGGTATCTTTGGTTCTTCCTGGGATTCCTCGGCTACACACCAAGTTGACATGGGGGTCGGTATCCCAAGATATCCGTAGCAAAAATGCCTGCCCGAATTGCGAATTCCACCACCTCAGAGCTCGATGGGCTCGCCTCAGGGACCCCTTCCAGCACTTGGGTCGTGAAGTGGGTCTGTCGCTTCTGTGGTTGCGAGGAGCTAGGCTGCATCCCTTCCCTCTTCTGGTGCACAATGGAGGACGATCCCACCAGCATGCTAGCAACTTCTTCAACGAGATTGATCTCCTCTTCAATATTAATAATGAGGATGGCTGATTTGGCTTCACTTGAAATCTCCACCGTATCTGGCTCACTCGGCATGCCGCGCCCAATTCCTGCAATGCCAACAGATGGCTTAATCCTACACAAATCCAGAACTCGCTCAACACATTGCAACTACACTCTTCAACACAGCCCAGCCTTGCACAATTTCAATAGTGGGCAATTGACTTCACTCGTTATAACGAACAGGTTCCTTCCGACCATCCTTGGCCTGTTCTTATAGCGCCCAGCTCAATCCCTTGTAATCATGACTAAATCATGCATTAATTCATTCCAAATCCTGCCTTAATGACCCAAATCCGTCGACGATCCGGTCATTCAAGCGGTTGGATCTTCCATTAATGCTCATCATTTGAACAAGTGACATTCATTAACAGTATGAACTTCGTCATTTATTACCAATTTGACCAGGTCGCAACATAGGAACTGTCGCACCCTATCTCTATCTTGTGACGCAATCCTTCCTTCTTGCGCATTCCATCCCTGCTAGTGTGCCATCTTGCCACCAAGCATCCTGCATTAGTTTTTTTCAATGCGACTCAGGCATCGCATTGCTCCAAGACTGACTTGTAGGGATTCAGCCTATGACCATTTACCAGCTTTGGGAGCATTGCCCCATCTAACTACTGCAGCTGTACTGCTCCTCCTGATGCTATGCTACTAATGCGATAGGGACCAAGCCAATGCATCTGCAATTTTCCTGGGTGCTTCATAAACTTGTTGTCGTACAACAACACCAAGTCACCTTGCTGAAACTGTTTATTTTTTATGTGGCGATCATGCCAATCCTTATGGCGATCCTTTTCCATGCTCTGGTGGAATCCTGCGATGAAGCAGTCTTCTTCAAGTCGTACTAGCTATGCTAGACATTCTCCTAATGCTGTGTCATCATCCATACCTATTGTTGCCACTATGCGTAGACTCGGAACAATGTACTCCATAGGCATAATCGCTTCTTTCCCATATACCAACTTAAATGGTGTATGTCCCATCAGCCTTTTACATGTGGTTTGATATGCCCACAAGACTGTTGGGATCTTCAAATCCCAATGGTCGCGGTTGGCATTGCACACCTTCATTAACGCGTGCTCCAGAACCTTGTTGAACGCTTCGACTGTCCCATTTTCTTGCAGATGATATGGCATGCTCTTCTTATGTTGTATCTGTAGTTCTACTGTCAATGCACTGACAGTGCGATTGATGAAGTGATTTCCCTGATCGCTCATCAACACCTTTGGGTATCCAAACCAAGTGACAATGTTGTCGAATAAGAAGCGCGCTGCAGATGATAACTTTCGACTGAAAAATGCAATGGGGTGATCCAGATCCCCTTCCCCAAGTTGCGCAAGCACCACTCCCAATGCGATTGATGAGGCATCAACATGGACATGGAACTCCTTGCTCCAGTCCAGAAATACCAGTATTGGCACTGAAGCCATCTTAGCCTTCAAAGTTTCAAAAGTAACTTGACATTCAGGGTTCCACTGAAATACTGCATCTTTCTTCAACAAATTCTCCATAGGGGCCGTGATAGCTGCATAACCCCTGATGAACTTGCGATAATACCCTGTGTGGCCCAACATTGCTCTCAGCTGCTTGACGTTAGTCGACAATGTTAAGCTCAGAATGAGCGCAATTTTTTTCGGGTCAACTAACAATCCCTGCTTGCACACAATGTGACCCAGCAATATGCCAAATGGTGCACAGAAGATGCACTTCTTCAAGTTCAGCGATATTTGATGCTGTCGACAGTGATCCAACATCAACTGCAGATTTGCTAGATGATCGCTGATCAAGCCGTAGACGGTCCAGTCATCCATGTACACCTGCAAAAAACTTCTGGATGAAATCCCGGAAAGCAACAACGACAAGCCGCGAAAATATCACAGGTGCATTCTTCAGTCCAAAAAGCATCACTGTGTACTAAAAACAGCCCCATACTGTCACAAAAGTTGTCTCGTGGCAGTCTTCTTTTGCGATGCAGATATGATGAAGCCATAGAACGCATCTGTGAAAGAATACATCTCTTGGCCACCCATACCTTCGAGTACCTCATCATTAAACGGGGTTGGAAAGGGATCATGCAAGTAGGAGCCATTCAACTTCCGCAAATCGACACAAATGCGCACTTCACCAGTTTTCTTGTCCTGGACTACCATAGGACTGATCCAATCCAACTCCTCAACCGATTCAATAATACCAGCATCCAACATGCGATCAAGTTATACCTTGACCCTCTCCTTATGGCACGGATTGAGTCGATAGGGTCGTTGCCTGATTGGTTTGGCATCGGGTTTCAATGGAATCTTCATCTCCCCCAGATCACCCAAGATTCCCTTCATCTCAGAAAAATCGTAGGGAAGAGGTCTTGGAACTCATGTAGCAATTCTGTGACTTTCCCCATCATCTCATCATCCCAATAGTCCCCAACATTCGCAAACTTTGGATTGTCCTCTGTCTCGATGTTGACCTTCCGGAGCTTTAGTGGTTGACTGATCGGATCACTTGGCGCATCAGGTGCTACAATATTGTGACTTTCTTTGGATTCCAGAATATTGACATTCCATGGATCATCACCATCTTCTGGCCCACCACTGATATGATAAAATTCCATCATGGACTACATCTTTTAGTGCACATGTGGATCCGTAGGATATGCCACTGGAACAACCTTCAAAACTACGTCGCAGATGAGCTACAAAGCATTATGGACATCTAGGTGGGCATCCGCAAAGCTGAACGTATAAGTAAAACAAAATGTCAACTCCATCCAAGTGGTAATTTCTCCTCGCAATTCAGCTGCATTATACCATGATCATGGCATCTCGTCCAACGTATGGATGAAGGCATGGACCCACTCATCCTTGGGTCATGATGCCCACAATGTTTGAAATTCCAACAAATGACTGCCAGGGTCGGTCTGGCCATCATATTTCCCTGTGTGGTGGACTTCGGTATCACCAAAGCGAACCGTCATCAATCTCCGGCACTGTGGCCATTCTGCGATCGACTTCTTATGTGTCGCCCACCAATATGTTGGAGCAGCCTTCAGTGCTTCCTCCAATGCCAGCAATCACTGTGGTTCAGTGAAACCTTCGCTTCAAATGCTACCAAAAAATCAGACAAGCTAGACAGTCCTTCATTGACTAGTAGTGTAACAGTTTCAGTCACAACGCGAATAAATGACTGCGTGACTAATCCACACTTGCAAAGCGACACTTCATGCAAACGGTTCTGCCAGTTCTCTAACACATCGTCAGAGTCAGAAGACGCAGAGCTGAAATTGCGCCACCCAAGCTCACCATCGGTAGTCGGATGAATGTAATCTTCTGAAATATTTAATGCATGGTCCCATCTGCTGCAATCATCATCTTTCACTGGTTCAATATACCTGCGTCCCTCAGCCGGATCCTGTGGAGCAATGACTCTGAGATTGCGGTTTTCAAAAGTCATCATCTGCATCTTAAATTTGATAATTGTTTCACTATTGCTAGCCCTTCCAATCCCCAACAATGTGGGATAGGAGCTTCCCCCTTCAACTACTTCAAAGACATCAAATTCAACATATGTTTTCATTCCCTCAATGTCCACCACCAGATGTGTAACTCTCCCAATCAGGGTCACCTTGGCCTTATTAGCCAGTCGAAGCTATACGGGAGACCAACTTAACGTGGGACTCCCCATTTTCTGTCAGGCCTGCTTTGTTAAGATGTTGACATCTGAACCAAGATCCAGAATAACTGAATCAACGTCATAGTCTCCAATTTGAATTTTCATACGCATCTCCTTACTTGTCTTCTACCGCTGTAAGGAATTTACTGCAAACTCTTGTCGTCCCCTAGCCAATCGCTACAACAGTCCTTTGATCTCGACAAGAGCATTAGGATCCCTTTCTAGCGATAAACAACTCTCAAAAAAATTCTGCAAGGTTCCAGACTGTCGCGATGGACCGACTTCTGAAGTGGTATCAAAAACATGAGGCATGTCACAAACAATGGCCTTACCTTGATCCTTTTCCAACTCTCGTCACACCTGAAAGAATGCATCACGCACGGAATCGATGTCAAATGACACCTTCTTCTGTCCTACTAACCGGATAAGTGGATATGAGCTATCTTCGCCTGTTGTCACGCCCCCTTCAGTAATAACTGCGACTTCAACATCTTGTGGTCTTGGTTCCGCTGAAATTGTCACAATAGTCGTGCCCTAATTCCAATTCAACGGTGGATTCCCTGATTGATTCACATTCTGGTTGGCATTTGGATTCGGCCACTAATTCTGGTTTTGCGTTGGTTGTTGTAATTAATTCTGCACCTGGTTTTGGTTCTGCATTTGCGGAACATTCCCTGCTTGCGATCGCGTAATCAACTGCGGGTAGTTCTCCACAGTGTGATCTGTAAACAAAAAAAAACGTACACTGTGTCTGCAATTGTGGACAGTCTCACTGGTAGTGTCCCCATACCCCATAGTGATAGCACTGAAAAGTTTCGCGACCTCTTCGTCCTCCTCCGTGACCAAATCCTCCGCCACGTCCTACTCGGAATCCTCCCTACTGTTGGTACTGTGGTTGGTTGAACTGTTGCTGCATAGGATTCGGTTGCATGCCTTTCCCTTGTTGTACATACTGTGGTTGTTGAACGTACTGTGGCTGCTGTGGATCCATCTACATCAGAGCATATTGCGGCATAAACTGCTGCGGTACAAACTGTACCTGCAATTGAGGTAGCGGCTAGGATACCTATGGTTGTGGTTGCGGTTGTTGTACAGCACGTTGGTCATCCTTCACATAGAATGCATCGTATGTTCGCTCCTGAAGTAACCCATACACTCAGAAATATTTGTCTTCGTGTCCCACAGATTTATAGAATGTACAATACAGATTCGTGAGTTTTGTGACCATCTTCTGCATGTATTGGCATTCCTCATGGCGGTGCCCATATACTTGACAGATGCGACACCATGGCATACCACTGCCATTCAACTAGTTCGAATCCCCTGAAACCAAATAATTGCGAAAGTCTAGGAAACTATCCTTAGTATGCCCCTCTCCGCGACATTGCGTACACCATACTTCTTCTCGTTGTTCCTTTCCCTTCTTAAGATATTGCATTTGTATGGTCAGGTTAGCCAGCTGTGTCTAAATCTGTGACATCCCAGCTGTGTTTTCCTCGATCGGCAATGCTTCTAACCGCATTGCGATTTCCAAGGCTTCACTGGGCGCTGTAATGTTCTGTTGCATCAGTGGTAGACGAATATGCGGGAGCAATGCCGCGATGAACCATTCTTTGTGTTGGACAACACTCATGTCAAAGCTAACCCTCGCCATCAGTGTTTTGAATCGTTGGTCAAAATCCCACACTGTTTCATTGGGATATTGCTTAATCTCTTTTAATTCTGTAATATATTGTGCTTCAGACTTGGGTTTTTTAAATTATGCAATCAATCCTTTCCTGATATCATCTAGCATCTTCTCTGGAGCTCCTGTAGGGACTAGAACAAACTTCATAAACTAGTCTAATGCACGACCTCACAGAGTTGTCGCTAACTATCCTTTCTTAGCATCATCATCAGTAATTTGATTCACGCTCCATACTGCCTCACATAAGAACCAGTATTGTTCAGGATTATCTATTCCGTTTCCATGGAATAGCGGCAACTTTGTATCCTCACCTGCCATCCTGGGATTCTTTCCTACAATCGTTGAACTACTAGAAATCAATTTTTGTTGACATGGTGGTGTCGAAGTTGTGTTTCTTACTAGTTGACAGATAGTGAGCGGAGGTGCGGGCACGTGGATGCTGGGGTTTGGTCCTGCCTCTATCCTGGGCATATCCTGGTTGTCCTTGTCTAGGCTATGAGGTCGCTTTGTGCTATGTGGTCTTCCTTCGCGATCTTGCGTTCCGATCGCAGCAGGACCATCCCCTGTCCTCTACCTCTTTTCCTGTCGAAACCTTGCTCCTCCCCTTATAATACCACTCTCTTCCTCAGATTCCTTCAAAGTCTCATCATGACCTGCACCCATCTACCCCTTACTATTCCATGTACCGCCCCCCTGTTGTCATGATATCCATGGCCTCCCCCCACCAGGGTTTTTACTGATCGAGATGCATCTTCAATATTCCCTTCTCGCAAATGAGCATCTTAATAGACAGCTGTAGCGACAACAGAAACCTTCCCCAGGGTCCACGGAAGAAATATCTTTTAGCTTCAATATAGGATTTGTTCATATCAACCGCAAATTCCGTGATATAGCGTTCCAATATGCTATCGATCCAAACTTCGACAGCCTACGACGCTTTGATGTCGACT
Organism: Larix kaempferi; assembly: GCA_027924585.1. NCBI lineage: Eukaryota > Viridiplantae > Streptophyta > Pinopsida > Pinales > Pinaceae > Larix > Larix kaempferi. Next base: position 21,097,809 of record BSBM01000742.1, on the reverse strand, counting down.
TCCTGCAGCTCCTGGATCAGTTCAAGGGTCCAGGCTATTGGTTCACCACCTTGGAAGTTCCTCTTATGAAAAGTCAATTTCGCTAACCACTCGTATAGGATGATTGGGAACTCGCAGAAAAAATATTCGTGTGGACCGTCGTGAATATACTTCGCTAACCACCAGTCTGTTGTCAACCCAAGTTTTTTGTTTTCTTTTTCAGCAAACTCTTGCAATTTTTGTTCGAACCAATCTTGGATCTCTGGTTTCGTCGGATGCCACATATCCTCCTTTCACTTCGCACACAGTCTCAGCAACGGAACCATTTGTTGACACAAACCCAGTCGACAGGGGTTCCCAGCGCTGTGGACACCCAGACCACCGCGATCTCCCTGAGCACCGGCCCAGATAGGTTTTACCCCGTCCAGCAACACCTACAGAGCAGATGAGGTCCCACCCGAGATGTTCAACGGAGAGCTGACGGAACCATGTTTCCACCGAATGTAGGAGGATATTTGTGGATCGATTACTCAACTTATTGCAACATTTCCGAAATAGATCTAAGCATTTAACTCAAGCATTATTCATATTCATGGCATCTTTCAACAGAACTGATCATAGTTGCAACAAATATAACAGTAAAGCGTTAATCGCAGCAAGGAAACATTGCATCGTTCATCTATTTATATTGCGAAAAGCATTACCACAGATAAATAGGGAAACACAAGGATTCTGCTCAATAACTCTGTCACATCATATTAACTCCACAAAAACCCAGATACAAAATATTTAGTCTTCAGCATTGGATCAATATCTCATAGATGGTTCAACAATCATACTCCGCAACAGACAGATCTAGCAGATATCTCCAGATCTAAGATACACGATCCAAGATGATTCAACACTTACAAATCTATGTCTATTTACAGGCTTGAGCCTTTACATTGCTTTTCCACTTACTAACTACTTCCTAACTGACACTTCAAAGCAATTGACCCAAAATCTATCAATTGTGGTCCAAATGACCCAAAAAACCCGCATACTGTATTTCGACAAACCCAAAATTACCTAAAATATCATCATTTGCGTTTGACTTCCCGCCTTATGTCGTATCTTTGGACTTGTGCAGCATCCACGATGCTGTGATGCTGACTTGTCCAAACCGCCTGCCAACATTTGGTACAAAATTCCAGAAAAATTGCATCCATAAAATAAGCATCTAAATTGAAAAAGGGTTATTTTTTACAAAAGAAATTTATGAATCAATATATCCTAGGTTCTATTCCTTACCGTTGCAGACCAATTTCTGACATCTAGAATTTATTTTCTATCATTATTTTTCATTTTTTAATGAATTTTTTTTAATTATATTTTCTATTTGCAAGTTTGGTTTTGTGGTAGCTAGCATTCTCCTTAATGTTCTTAATCAGTGAGAATTATAATTTTTGCAATGCAGGTGTAAGTTGAACATAAGCAAATTACTTATGTCAATTTATCCTCAATTCACTTATTTGTAGTTCCTTAATCTACGCTTGAACCAACATCAACTCGATGATCAAGAAGTGGAAATGGTTGCAAAGTATGGTCATGATTTGTGTGCTCTAGACCTTTCGAACAGTACCTAGATGACAGACAAATCTATTAATGCTCTGGCAATTGGTTGTAATCAACTTGAAAAACTTAATATAAGTGGATGTTCAAAAGTTACTGATTCGGAACTGATATTTTTGGCAGCGAAGTGCAACAGATTGAGACATCTAAATATCTATGGATGTTGTCGAGGCGCGTCTGACAAGGCTTTGTTCGTAGGTCCCTAATCATGAATAATTGATTTCTCAACTTCTCGAGTATCAATTGTTTTTGCTTTTTACTAAGCTTCCTATAATGGATTGAGTGTCATAGGTCTCCCTTTGGCTGATTTATTTTCATAGGGGCTAGGTATCTATTATGTCAAAGACTCCCAAGACTTGCACCTGGTCCAACCACTTTCTGTGTGCTCTAGTGTGCATTCAAAGGTACGAGCACAAGCACATGTTTTTAGTAGGAATTGAATCCTGGTAGGGGGTGGGAGAATGTAAGAAAATTTGACCAGTATATATCCATCTGGTCCTGTTAAGCATTGATGGTTGCATCTGGAGTGTTGAAGACACCTAGGATTTGCATCGTTTCTTTAATGTTGTTGACCCCTAACAAGCCCATGGCATTGGTCATTTGAAATATGGATTTTGTGCCCTTCCCACACTTGCTCCCCTTTGGTGGGGGTTGAAGGGTTAATGTTTGGATCATATAATTTGGGATTGACTCCTTATGGTTAAACTTGACAACCAATTGCTCATTTTTACTTTTCTCAAAGCCTTTCTTGCGGGAATTTCTGGGCCTTTTCCCAAATCCTTGCAGGCATTTCTGGGCCTTTTCCCAAAGCCTTGCAGGAATTTATGGGCCTTTTCCCAAAGCCTTGCGGGCATTTCTAACATTTTGCAGGAATTTATTTTATGATGGCGGGCATATTTCTTCCAAGTGTGGGAATATTTCCTAAACGCATGCGGGCATTTTCTATTTGGTGGGCATTTTATGAGGGACCAACATGCATTTAACTTTTCATAGCAGAGTTGTAGGCAAATTTTCTTGACCTTACATCAACTGCAAGCATTTCCTTCACAATTACAGGCATTTTTTCAAGCCCTGCGGGCATTGCCACCTACCAAGCGGGCATTTTCATAAGCATGCGGACATTTTTCAAGCCTTGCGGGCATTGCCACTTACCAGGTGGGAATTTTCATAAGCTTGTGGGCATTTTTATTGAGTCTATGGGCATTTGCAGTAGGCCTGCAGGCATACTTGTATGCATTTTTCTACGGGCATTTATCCTCCATGTGTGGATGCGTTGCGTGAATTTACATTGTTCTTCGGGAATTTTATCTCTATGTGCTCAGAATTTTTGGATATCTTATCTTCCTTTTAGAATGTTCACTTCATAAAATGAGATCAAAACTTAAAATTCACTGAAGTTTATATGTATGTTGTTAAATATGATTGTTCTAGCAAATACTCAAATATAGTTGTTGTGTAGTATGTTACCCAAAATAGTTAATATTCACTTTGTTATAATAGTAAATTATAGGGTGGAAGAGCAAGGTATTTTATAAAACACATTGAACTTAGAAATCCTGGTTTCTTCTAGTCAGAAATTTGCCCTATTTTTATAGATCATTTAGACCTAGTCTTTGTTATGCATGTAGATGTTTGTAGCTTCCACTGGATGCCCGTAACTCTTTCATATCCCTAAAATTTCCATTAAAATGTCCAATATTCATAAGATGCCTCTTTGCAGGCATTTATAAATCATCCTATGGAAATATCCTTAGGCCCCTTGCGGGAACGTTTAATCACTTTTGCGGGCATATTGTAAGCCCTACTTGTGGGCATGTTTGAAGCCCCTCCACGGGGATATTGTAAGCTCCACTTGCGAGCATAAACTATTAAGCCCTTTGTGGGCATAATGTGACCCCTTTGCAAGCATAATATGACCCTCTTGCGGGCATAATGTGACCCCTTTGCGGGCATAATATGAACCTCTTGCGAGCATAATATAACCCTCTTGCAGACATAATATGACCCTCTTGCAGGCATAATATGACCCCCTTTTGCGGGCACAATATGACCCTCTTGTGGGCATAAACTATTAATCCCTTTGTGGGCATAATGTGACCCCTTTGCGGGCATAATATGACCCTCTTGCGGGCATGATATGACCCTCTTGTGGGAATAATATGACCCTCTTGCGGGCATAATATGACCCTCTTGCGGGCATAACCTGTTAATCCCTTTGTGGGAATAATGTGATCCCTTTGGGGGCATAATATGACCCTCTTGCAGACATAAACTATTAACACCTTTGTGGGCATAATATGACCCTCTTGTGGGCATAATATGACCCTCTTGCGAGCATAATATGACCCCCTTTGCGGCCATAATATGACCCTCTTGTGGAACTATTAAGCCCTCTATGGGAATAATGTGACCCCTTTGTGGGCATAATATGACCCTCTTGCAGGAATAAACTATTAATCCCTTTGTGAGCATAATGTGACCCCTTTGCGGGCATATAATGACCCTCTTGCGGGCATAATATGACCCCCTTTGCAGGCATAATATTACCCTCTTGCGGGAATAAACTATTAAGCCCTTTGTGGGCATAATGTGACCCCTTTGCGGGCATAACATGTACAAAAAATCTACATTCTATCATTTCCTCCATAAATTTTGATGACTCAAACTTTTTTACGCAAAAAACCTAGCTGCAAAATCCTCAACAAATTCGATAGCGTCTAGAATTTTCAAAAGATAGGATAGTATGAAAAAATATTTATAGGAACATCGAAATCTTATTATCTTCCCATAGACTGAGATTGAACAATCTGAAGCCCATTTTCCTCTCAATTGAAGGTCTCTCCTTTATTGTCAATAGAAAAATGTATGGTGTGCTCTAAGCAACTTCCCCTAACTACCCAAGGGAATGTAGGAGGCATTCTTTGTCCTTAACCTTTTTTTATTGTGTGTATTCGTACATACTTCCTTGGTTTACGTTGGGAGGATCGCAATGGGGCTTGGAATGGATCTTCCTTTGTCACCATATATTCCTTAAATTCAGTTTAAATTTGCTTGTGGGATTTATACCACCTTTCAGTTGTTCCCTTGGATTCCTCCTTTGTATTACTACATTGGACACTCCTTTATGTGGATTCCCAAGGATCATCAAGGGATTGCTCATTATTTGTGATATGTACCAAGTCCCCACATGAAAAGGAAAAGAGCTTGTTTTTGAATTCTCACTCTGAAAAATACAAGCATGACAACAAAATTCACAAAGTTTTATGTGTCTCTTTCCAAATAAAGCCATTATGCAGAGCATTCCAGTACAGAGGGAACTTCCAGAATCAAACAAGGAGGGAAAATTGATTCTTGAATTATAATTTGTTCTTGACTAACATATTCATCATATTAGGATCAAACCCATCATTGAATACCTCATCAAGTAGAAGCAAAGGCCTTTGGAAGAAGCCACATTGGAAGATGAGCAATTCATGCAACAACAACCTTGTTGAAGATACCCAAAGAAACCATCCTCTAACATAAAAATTGCTTATTTTATCTTCATATTTCCAAGATATTTCCAATCATTCCATTGATATCTTATAGCTATTTGTGTAGCTGAATGTGGAATGCTAAATTAAGAAAAAATGCAGTGGAGCGGTCAGAGGAGTTCCTTGTAGTAGCTTTGCTAAAGAGTCCCAATATTGCTCTGCTTTGCCAAAATTATTACATTAATCAAGTTATGCACTGTAATCATAGATATGTTGGGATTCCTCAAATGCAATTAGAATATATTCATCACACCAGGGTTTGACATATTCCACAATAGTCAACACTCCCATGTAGAAATGCTTTCTGACGGGATTTGAGGGCAATGCTCTTATAAGAGGGATAAATTGATGACAAGGATTGATTTTTGTAACTAGTAGAATTCCTATAGGAGTGTCACAAGTTAATGCCAATAATATCATTACACTAAGAGGAGCAAGGTGCTCTACAACCCAATATGGGGGAGATTTTTTAATTTAATAAGTTGGTTATATGATCCAGGTTTAAGATGGATATACGCTAGTTATGAAACCAATGATGCAGTAATAATATTTCTTGAAGATAAAGTTCTTTGACTTGTTGACCATACCCATTATGAGCATCGTCATATCGTTTTTAGATTATCTCTACCTTTGATGATGCTTGTCCATTTCTTTCATACCATCTAGATAGAAAGGGTAGCAAATTGATAGCAAATTGTGAGAAACCTGCAACAATTAATTGATAAAATGAACAATATATGAGATCGCAGAATATTTTGATTGATCGCAGGCCACTTCGACGGGGCAACCTCCTTTGAGCAAGCTCAATACAAATAACTTCACAGTGCCTTCATTGGCCTCAACACAAACTTATATACTAATTCTAGGTGCCAACACTATGGGTCAATACCATGGGCCAATACAAACTATGGATCAGCAAATACTACGGGACGACTTACAAAGCATATGCGCCTAACAACAATAACATAAACTATGGATCAACAAATACTACAGGATGACTTACAAAGCATATGCATCCAACACAATATCCTAACAAATTAAAGAGAAGGGTTGACATGGGTTCCTAACATGCCATCCCCCTTAGAAAAGGATTTTTCCTCAAACCTTTAGATGTGAAAATTATTGCTGAATCCGAAGGAGTGGTTCCCATGTAGCATCCCCTAGCTGCATTCCATGCCACTAAATTAAGACCTATGTGATAGAGCGAGAGTGAAGCTGACAAGTGTGCCTATTGAGGACGGCCTCCGGCTCCAAAAGGATGGATCCTTCATTATCCAAGTCTGGTAAAATAGTTTTTCCTTTGATGTTGGTGCCAAGAAATTTCTTCAGACAAGAGACATGAAATACTAGATGAATGCGGGAAGAAGGAGGAAGTTCCAATTTATAAGCAACAGACGCAATCTTCAGAAGAATCCTACATGGCCCATAGAACTTGTTAAATATTGTAACTTCAAAGAATATTATAATTGTACTTTATTATTCCGGAGATGGTTCATTCCTCCGTGGTAACCCTATCATGTATCTGGAGATGTTTATTCCTCCAAGGGATTGTATTAACTAGGGTTATTAGACCCACCATAAGTGGGTCGGCCCGGAAGTTATATTTTAGGGGTTATTAGACTTCTCCAGGTGAGGTCGGCCCCATTAGTCTTTTAGTCAGTTGGAAGTCAAGTATAAATAGAGGAGGTGAACTCCTCATTAGTTCATTCACTCACTTGTGGAAGAGTGCGCACTAGTTGAGGAGATCTGCTAAGGAGTCAAGGAGAAGGAGCACATCTTGTATTTTGGTTGATCATCTTATTGAGGAAAGCTTTGCTGGGTTTTCTACCCCATGAGGGTTTCCCAGGGTATATTGTGTGTCTATCTTGTGATTATGTTTCTTTCAGAGATCTTGTTTGTCTATTTGGTTTAAATCTAACATGGTATCAGAGCTAGACTGAATAGGACATCTTTCACAAGGTAAGAATACCTCTTTCTCTCTCTTTGGTGAAGTTAGGGTTTTCAGCCCAAAGTTGGTATTTTTGATTTTTGGTTGCATGGCTGGATAGCCCTCTTCAAGAGCTTTCTTTTGAGCTATAGATCGAACTTTTTGGTTGGGTAGAACTTCGGGAAAGTCAAACCCTAATTCTACCAAAAGTGCGATACGTCAGATTTTGGTTTCAGAAAAAAAGTTGTAATTTTTGATTTCTGATTACATGACTGGATAGCCCTTCTCAAGAGCATTCTTTTGAGCTATAGATCGAACTTTTTGGTTGGGTAGAACTCCGGGAAAGTCAAACCCTAATTCTACCAAAAGTGCGATAAATTTCTGTTCCAGTTTCCGAAAAAGTGAAAAGTAACTTCCCAGGTAAGTCTACTCTGTCTCTTGGACTCCCCCAAGAGAAGATGGCTCCAAATACTAAGCTTGAAGACAAGCTAGAAGGCATAGAGAATTTCCGAGCATGGAAATACAGAATTGGTCTCATTCTTGAGGAGAATGATCTTGCTCATTATATCAAGGAGGAAGTTGCAGAACCCGAAGAAGAGGAAGCCAAAGAAAAACACAGGAAGGATCTGATTAGGGCAAAGAGAATCATAGCTGATTCCATTAAAGATCACTTGATTCCCCAAGTGTCTTCCAAGAAGACTCCAAAGGAAATGTATGATGCCCTAGGAAGAATGTATGAAGGAAAGAACATCAACAGAAAGATGAATCTAAGGACTCAATTGAAAAGTACCAAGATGCACAAAGGAGAATCCATTCAAGACTACTTCTCAAGAGTCTCTCTAATCAAAGAACAACTAGATGCCATTGGTGATACTCTTGATGAAGATGAACTTGTGATGACAGCTCTAAATGGTCTCACTAGACCATGGGAGTCATTCATTCAAACTATGTGTGCCAGAAAAGAAAGTATGAAGTTTGATGTAATATGGGAAGATTGTGTTCAAGAGGAGGCTAGGGTTGCCAACAGAGAAGCACTTCTCAAAGAGGATGACCAAGCTTTGGCCACCCACACCAAAAGAGGAAAGAGAGGCTACTTCAAGAAGGTAAACCACAAAAGGCCTCAACCCTCTCATAGATTCAAAAAGAAAGGGGGAGACATCTCCACAGTCCAATGCTTCAATTGTCTCAAGCTAGGACACTATGCCAGAGACTGTACCCTACCAGAGAAGAAGAAGAAAAGATTTGTTCACAAAAGACATCATGCTCATATGGCAGAAGATGACAGTGAAGAAGAAGAAGAAGAAGAAGAAGAAGAAGTAGAGGAAAGGCCTCAAAAGAAAAGATCTAAAGTAAAGAGAGAAGAACCAGAAGAATATGTACTATTTTCTGCTCTCTCTGGATCTGTGTCTCCTGGTGAAGACACTTGGCTCATTGACAGTGGTGCTTCAAAGCACATGACAGGTCACAAGGAAACTCTCTCCAAGATTAAAGAGAAGTCTTCACCCCAGAAGGTTTCACTAGGAGATGATTATCAATATCCCATCAAGGGAATTGGTGAAGCAAGCTACAAGCTTGACTCAGGAACACCTTTAAAGATGAAAGAAATATTATATGTTCCAGGGTTAAAGAAGAATCTACTCTCTATCTCAGCCCTAGACAAGAAAGGCTTTAGAGTAGCCTTCATAGATGGTCAAGTACTCATGTGGACCAAAGGAAAATCAAGATTCTCAGAACAGATAATGGTGGAGAATACACTTCAAAGGAATTTGAAGAATTTTGTAAAGAAGCTGGAATCAAAAGGGAGCTAACCACTCCTTACAACCCCCAACAGAATGGGGTAGCTGAGAGGAAAAATAGAACCATCATGGAAGCTGTAAAGACTATGATACATGATCAAGACCTTCCCATGTATCTGTGGGCTGAAGCAGCCAAGACAGCAGTATATGTTCAAAATAGACTATCTCATAGTGCTCTTGACTTCAAAACTCCAGAGGAAGTCTTTACAGGAAAGAAGCCTGAGGTAAGTCATCTCAAAATATTTGGGTGTCCTGTGTACATCCATATTCCAAAAGAGAAGAGATCCAAATTGGATCCCTCAGGTAAGAAGGGAATATTTGTTGGTTATTGTGAAACTTCCAAAGCCTTCAGAATCTATATACCAGGTTTCCATCATATAGAAATAAGTAGAGATGTTACCTTCGATGAGGAAGCAGCCCTCAAGAAATCCAGGAAGTGTCAACTTGAAGAAGTTTATGAAGAAGATACATCTCCCAGAATCTCAGAGAATGCTCACATTCCTGAAGAAGACATACCAGAGGATCATGACATGCTGGAACCACAAGAACCTCCTGTTGCAGAATTATCCAGGAAAAGAAGACCAGCATGGGCTAGAGATATTATTCAAGGAGCAGAAAGATATGGTGCTCCTGAAGGCTCCACTAGAGAAAGGAAGAAACCAAAGCTAGTATCCAACTATATGGCCCTGATGTGTGATCTTGTGGATCAACTACCTACCAGCTATGAAGAGGCAGCTCAAAAGAAAGAATGGGTAGAAGCAATGACTGAAGAATATCAGTCAATAATGAAAAATGATGTTTGGGATATAGTTCCCAAACCAAAAGACAAAAGTGTGGTTTCTTCCAAATGGATCTTTAAAATAAAACATGCTGCGGATGGAAGTATTGAAAAATACAAAGCAAGATTTGTAGCCAGAGGGTTCTCTCAGAAGGAGGGAATTGACTATGAAGAAACATTTGCACCAGTTGCTAGGTATACTTCAATTAGGACTATCATGGCTCTTGCATCCATGATGAAGTGGAAACTACATCAAATGGATGTTAAGACAGCTTTTCTGAATGGTGTAATTGAAGAAGAAGTATACATAGAGCAACCACAAGGATTTGAGGTAAATGACGGAAGGACTCATGTATGCAAACTGAAGAAGGCATTATATGGGTTGAAACAAGCTCCCAGAGCTTGGTACGGAAGGATTGACAATTTCTTAACTAGCATGGGCTTTACCAAAAGTAAAGCTGACCCAAACCTTTATCTCAAGGTATTGGATGATGAACCAGTTATACTTTTATGTAGATGATCTATTTCTAACTGGAAATGAGAAACAAATCATTGAAAGCAAGAAGAAGCTTTCTTCAGAATTCGAGATGAAAGATCTCGGATTGATGCACTACTTCTTAGGATTAGAAGTGTGGCAAGAACCAAGAGGAATCTTTCTGAATCAAGGTAAGTATACTGTGGAAATTCTGAAGAGATTTGATATGTTGGAGTGTAAACCCATGGCCACTCCCATGGACTCTAACTTAAAGATTTTGGTTAATGACTCATCAGAATTAGTGGACCTAACTTTATATAGACAGATCATTGGATCACTAATGTACTTGACAAATACTAGGCCAGATATATGCTTTGCCATAAATACCCTAAGTCAGTATCTAGTAGAACCCAGAAAGGTTCATCTAATAGCTGCAAAGCATGTAATGAGGTACTTAAAAGGTACATTAGATTTTGGTCTACTCTATGATGGAAGTCATGAACTCAAGTTGCATGGTTACTCAGACTCTGATTGGGCAGGCAGTGTCTCAGACAGAAAAAGTACTTCAGGTGGATGTTATAGCCTTGGATCTGCTATGATCTCTTGGTTCAGCAAGAAACAATCCAGTGTGGCCCTCAGCTCTGCTGAGGCAGAATACATAGCTGCTTGCTCTGCTAGCTGTGAAGCTGTATGGCTTAGGAAACTGTTATCTGGAGTGTTTGACTTAGAAATGGATCCCACTATGATTATGTGTGATAATCAAAGCTGCATCAAGATGACAGAAAATCCTGTGTTCCATGATAAGTCAAAACACATAGAGATACGATACTTCTATATTCGAGATATGGTGCAGAAAGGAGCTATCAAGCTTGAATACGTGAGCACTGAAGATCAAATTGCTGATATCCTGACCAAACCACTGTCTCGTGTGAAATTCGAATACTTTCGAGACAAGCTTGGTGTAGTTCAGAAGGACTCTCCTAGAAAGGGGGAGTAGGATGATTCCTGATGGCAAGCAAGTCTCATCAAAATGAGACTTCACCTAATCACTTAGAAATAGTTAGACTTAGGACTATTCTGTTTTCATTCACTTTTACTTATACATGATTTTGATGATAGATGTATTAGTAAGAATACATGCTAGATGTATACATGCTTTTGATGTTAGATGTATACATGATTTTGATGATAGATGTATTAGTGAGAATACATGCTAGATGTATACATGCTTTTGACGTTAGATGTATACATGATTTTGATGATAGATGTATTAGTGAGAATACATGCTAGATGTATACATGCTTTTGATGTTAGATGTATACATGATTTGATGATAGATGTATTAGTGAGAATACATGCTTTTGATGACAGATGTATACATGCTTTTTGATGTTAGATGTATACATGATTTTGATGATAGATGTATTAGTGAGAATACATGCTAGATGTATACATGCTTTTGATGTTAGATGTATACATGATTTGATGATAGATGTATTAGTGAGAATACATGCTTTTGATAACAGATGTATACATGCTTTTAGATGTATTAGTAAGAATACATGCTTATGATTGTATGATGAATACATGCTGTTGATGTTGATTATGTACTTGTATGGATGAAGATACTTGTACTTGTATTGATGAGAATACAGATTGAGGGGATTGAATCATCCCTGGACTTTCAGTCCTAAAGAGAGCCGTAGACGTAAGGTCTCCGAGAATGAAGTCCTTAGTGGACAGTTGAGGGGATTGAATCATCCCTGGACTTTCAGTCCTAAAGAGAGCCGTAGACGTAAGGTCTCCGAGAATGAAGTCCTTAGTGGACAGTTGAGGGGATTGAATCATCCCTGGACTTTCAGTCCTAAAGAGAGCCGTAGACGTAAGGTCTCCGAGAATGAAGTCCTTAGTGGACAGTTGAGGGGATTGAATCATCCCTGGACTTTCAGTCCTAAAGAGAGCCGTAGACGTAAGGTCTCCGAGAATGAAGTCCTTAGTGGACAGTTGAGGGGATTGGATCATCCCTGGACTTTCAGTCCTAAAGAGAGCCGTAGACGTAAGGTCTCCGAGAATGAAGTCCTTAGTGGACAGTTGAGGGGATTGGATCATCCCTGGACTTTCAGTCCTGAAGAGAGCCGTAGACGTAAGGTCTCCGAGAATGAAGTCCTTAGTGGACAGTTGAGGGGATTGGATCATCCCTGGACTTTCAGTCCTGAAGAGAGCCGTAGACGTAAGGTCTCCGATAATGAAGTCCTGAATGAACAGGTAGGGGATTGTATCGTCCCCGGACTGAGGTCCCAGAATAGAACCGTAGACTGGGTCTCCGATAATGAAGTCCTGAATGAACAGGTAGGGGATTGCATCGTCCCCGGACTGAGGTCCCAGAATAGAACCGTAGACTGGGTCTCCGATAATGAAGTCCTGAATGAACAGGTAGGGGATTGCATCGTCCCCGGACTGAGGTCCCAGAATAGAACCGTAGACTGGGTCTCCGATAATGAAGTCCTGAATGAACAGGTAGGGGATTGTATCGTCCCCGGACTGAGGTCCCAGAATAGAACCGTAGACTGGGTCTCCGATAATGAAGTCCTGAATGAACAGGTAGGGGATTGTATCGTCCCCGGACTGAGGTCCCAGAATAGAACCGTAGACTGGGTCTTCGATAATGAAGTCCTGAATGAACAGGTAGGGGATTGTATCATCCCCGGACTGAGGTCCCAGAATAGAACCGTAGAATGGGTCTTCGAAAATTGAAGTCCTGAATGAACAGGCAGGGGATTGCATCGTCCTCGGACTGAGGTCCCAGAATTGATCCGTAGACTGAAGTCTCCGAGAACTAAAGATTGGATTGTATCATCCGTGGACCTATGTCCTAAAAGGAGCAGGATTGATCATCCTAGGAATATGATCATGTGATGACGATGCTGATGATCGTGTGATGACGATGTTGATGATCGTGCGATGACGATGCTGATGATCGTATGATGACGATGCTGATGATCGTGTGATGACGATGCTGATGACGATGCTGATGATCGTATGATGACAATGCTGATGATCGTGTGATGACGATGCTGATGACGATGCTGATGATCGTATGATGACGATGCTGATGATCGTGTGATGACGATGCTGATGACGATGCTGATGATCGTATGATGACGATGCTGATGATCGTGTGATGACGATGCTGATGACGATGCTGATGATCGTATGATGACGATGCTGATGATCGTGTGATGACGATGCTGATGACGATGCTGATGATCGTGTGATGACGATGCTGATGATCGTGTGATGACGATACTGATGACGATGCTGATGATCGTGTGATGACGATGCTGATGATCGTATGATGACGATGCTGATGACGATGCCGATGATCGGATTGATATCGACACTATTGACATTGATGTTCCAGTAACTAGTTGAGTTACTGACGAAGATGAATTGAAGAAAGCTTCCGATGATTTGTAGATGTATCATATATGATGACTCCTTGCTCTTGCAGATATTGTTATAATATCCTTCTTGTTAAGGGGGAGTGTTAAATATTGTAACTTCAAAGAATATTATAATTGTACTTTATTATTCCGGAGATGGTTCATTCCTCCGTGGTAACCCTATCATGTATCTGGAGATGTTTATTCCTCCAAGGGATTGTATTAACTAGGGTTATTAGACCCACCATAAGTGGGTCGGCCCGGAAGTTATATTTTAGGGGTTATTAGACTTCTCCAGGTGAGGTCGGCCCCATTAGTCTTTTAGTCAGTTGGAAGTCAAGTATAAATAGAGGAGGTGAACTCCTCATTAGTTCATTCACTCACTTGTGGAAGAGTGCGCACTAGTTGAGGAGATCTGCTAAGGAGTCAAGGAGAAGGAGCACATCTTGTATTTTGGTTGATCATCTTATTGAGGAAAGCTTTGCTGGGTTTTCTACCCCATGAGGGTTTCCCAGGGTATATTGTGTGTCTATCTTGTGATTATGTTTCTTTCAGAGATCTTGTTTGTCTATTTGGTTTAAATCTAACAGAACTTTGGAGCGATCTTATGATTCCCTTTGAGTTTCAGGGAGGATTGCTTGTAATGCTAGAGATGAAGAAAAACCATATCACCTGCTTGAAAAGTGCACTCAGAATGATGTTGATCGGCTTGTTGCTTCATGCGATTTATTTCCATGTGAAGATTGTCCCGAAAAATGTGAAGAATCTTATCGTGGTTTCGAACGACCTGTTCAGGCCTCGGGGGTGCAGGGTATTTGCAAGGTGTTGGAATGGGTCCAAGGCTCCCAATAGAGGGTGAAACCCCAAACTGAAAGGCTTCTAAAGACCCTACGCAAGGGAAGTTCTATCCCTAGCTTGTTTGGTATGGAATTCTCCCACGGATATTCGGCCTCCGCTGACACTCTATGAGTCGATGGGTTTCATCGATAGATCAAAATTCAATATGGAAAACAGAAACTTAAAACTAAGTCTGCTCTAACTTAACCTATTAAAGACAAAAGGATCTATTCTGAGTTAGATCCATGCTAAAGAAAGGCTTGTTTTTTGTGCAAATCAACCTTGATGTGAAAAGAATAAGTGGGTTTATCAACTTCAACAAAAAAATGTTAAAAGGTGCATTCACTTACTCACTTAGATCATAATCCATTAATGAAAATTAAAAGAGAATAATTCAAGTAATTTAAACCAATCCAAGATCAATCTGTAATCGCTATGTTAATTGAAAAATTAACATTGATTGAGTAGCTGCGAACCATTTGCAGAAATCGATAAAGAAAGTATCTTAATTAAATAAATTTAACAAGATATATTTATACAAAGATCAGTCATAAGAGAAATCAATACAACAGATCTGTGCATTAATTTATACGTGCAAAAGAAACACACCCTGTAGATGAAAATTTTGAAATTAGAAATCAGACACCATAAAATAAATTTGACAATAAACAAGAGATGATTCGAAATATTACTTTACTGTATTAAGAGGCTTGTAAACAAAATTACAAGGCTCTGGTAAAACAGAGTATCTCCACGTCGTCTCCTGCCGATTTCTGACCCAAAAATTATCAACCCCTTTCCCTGAGAAGTATTCTTCCTTAAATAAGGATTACAATGGAGTACAAAAAGAGGATCCAAAAATATAGGGATTACAAAGTTTAAATCCGGCTATTAATCCAGGGAATTCATCCATATTAATCTAAACAATTTTAACTTAGCAGATTCCCTATGCTTCGAGGTGAATTTCGAACAAGAGTCATCTTGGAATTTCGGGAAAATCCCGTAGCAAAATTGTAGGATTCGACAACAGCTCAATATCTATTGACAACAAGGAAGAGTCGGTCCTCCAAACCTTCCTGTCGAACCGCCGCGGAATCTCCTAGCTAATCCATAATGCTTTCAAAAACAGAAAAATTGGACAACGGGTCTTGTTTCACGAGAGCTGGTGATGTATCGGGTTTTTCATTGATTATGAGATCTTGGATGATAGAGTCATCTTGATCATACAGTTGTTCACTGCTTTCCTCGTCGTTCTTCTAATGAGATGGTAAACAAACTGACATAATTTCAGAAACTTCTTCTCTGCTACCACAGTTGATATCAAGAACACCTGCATCAAAAGGTGGCAACATAGGTTCAGGAAATAACAAAGAGTGAAGCTCTTCATGCATAGAAGATTCATCGAAGGTTTCATAACCTATATGCATGTTATTCATTGGATCGTCAGAAAGAAAATTTGCCAAAACAGGAAGCTTTTCTAACAAATTCAAACAACGAACTAAGTGCTTCATACCTGCGACCATATTTAAGATAAGTTAAAGAGGATCAAAATGATTGAATATGATGAGATGTAATGATTAAAATCATGTGAATTTGGGGATTACAATCATTTGAACTAGAACGAAATGATGTCGTAGCATGTCAATCCGAAATGGATCATAACAAGTACAATTTCAACAGAATGAAGCATAATCCAATGTCGCATCTGAAAACTGTCATTACAGGTCAATATTATCAAGCAATCATATCTTCGGGATGATCATGCAGTGAGAAGTGAAGTGAAAATCCCGACCGTGAGAACAGTGAAAACAAGACATTGCAACGTAAATTCGAATGATTGAATTTCACCCACTGGATCAACTGAATGGACGGTGAAGATTTAGCAATGCAGGATGCGAGATAAGACCTTGAGGAATTATTCCTAAATTTATTCATGATTCCCGAAAGCTGCAACCCGAAATTTGTGGGTTTCAGGATTACAAACATAAATCAAAACACAAAATACGTTACCGAAAGCCACAACCCGAAAATTGCCGGTTGTGGGATTCGGAATCATGTTACGCGACTACAAGAAAAAATAGGAATCCAAAATCCAAAAGCCGCAACGTGGGCTTCGGGTATCGGGATGACGATTCCCAACCTCATTAACAAAAGGTTCCTACAACCCGCACCTTACGAGTTGTGGGTTTCGGGTTGACCAAAACTAAACAACTGAAAATTGCTTTCCTGCAACCCGCAACTGTCGGGTTCGAGATTTCGGGGTGTCGGAAAGTTGGGTTTCGGGTAGGCAGAAAACAAACAATGAAAGACTTGAAATTTGAATTTTTCTACGACCAAAACACTTGAAAAAAAATATAAGGCAAGCAGTACGATCAAGCCAAGCAAAGGCGTATGTACAAGATTGCAGAAACCATGCTCAAATTCATGTTCACGAAAACACCTCGAGGAAAATCCTTGTGCTAATTTTAAAATCGGGGCTCTCATGGTTAACCGAAGCATGAGATTTTTTATGGCCACAACAAATGGCGACTGGATGGGAAGAACCAGTTATCTCTGCAAACAAACTTTAGTCAGAACGGTGTACCAGTCAAATGCCTTTTCCAACCTAAAATTTTAGAAAATATTGGTAAAGAGACAACCAATAAGCAGAAAACATATGATTGATATGTTCCCATCAATGATCATGCTAAAAGTAATGCAAATCTGATAAGGAGGATTAAGAGATAGTAAGACTTCTTTATCATTATGCAACCATTGAATCAACAGCTTGTGATAAACCTGGGATAAACTTGAAACTACTTGTGGATATCCAATTTACACATCAGCTTGGTTTATTAATTGGTTTTACATACAACATTCCTTCTTACTATATACACAATTTTTTTTTTTTTTTGAAAGATTATAAGACCTTGTTGATACAAGGACACTTCCCTGACTTGGTAATCAGATATTGACAGCGCCATTCACAGACCTAATCCAGAAACCAATAAAGTTGGCTCGGTAAGGAGACCCCTTGTCCTTAAGCAGTGACACTAAAGGAAACTATCATGGCTTGGTGACCACCTACTGATAGCTTTAGTCCAAATTAAGCCCATGATCATGGCAGGGATGGCTTGTGATAAGACCCCCTTGTCCTTGTACACAACAGGAATCTTATAAAAGGAAAATACAGGCATTATTCAAAGGATAAACTACAAGGCACCGTCGAGGCTTGGTAACCTCATGATGACAGCGTTACTCACCAGTGTTCTGCAGATCATGAATGGACCAACCTGTGATAGGATCTTCCACCTCTCAGGAGAAGTGAGAGTCATCTTCCAAGTGTGGTGGCTTGATGTGAAGATGTCATTCCACTAAACACCTATGAACCTAAAGGGATGACTTGTGATAAGACCCCCCTCCTTACAGCCTATCATTATTCAAGAATATTATTAACATGGTGACTGTAAAAGGATCTAGAGCAGATAAAGCTGACCAGGTTATTGTGATATTCTGTGACAATGAGGCATAAGATAAAAAAAATGTTTCAGCCATTTCCCGCAACTCAATTAAACAGATAAAACATTTAAACAGTAATGACCACAATGGAAAGATATCAATATCGAGGTCCTGCATCATTTGGTCGTGCCATCTTTACAAAACAGATTCTGATATCAGCCGAAAGAGGTTGAGACCATCATACCATCCTGCAAGTTCAGTTTAAGATCATATTAAAACTGGCTTCAAATCACTGCCAAATGTGTGGAGCTTATTATTCAAAAGAAAACAATCCAATCAATACAAAAGAAAACACACACAAAACCTATGTACAAAAGTACCAATTTTTTCAAACGAAGTACTTTTTGAGCAGTGCAACATTTACTGGATAAGTGTCTACGACTCCCTCCAGTGTTTGTAATCAAACAGTGCTAGGACCCATCTTTTTTGTAATAATGAAAGGTCCTAGCTAAAGGCGCTAGAATTTGGTATACTGGTTCTTATCCTTATGCTATTTATCCCACCTTAATACCAAATCCCCAACTGAGAATTCTTTGTCGGATGAAGGTTTCTCGTCAAACCATCTCTTCACCATCTGCTGATGATGATACAACTTATTCTTAGCCACTTCTCTGTCTTCCTCCAGCTTGAGAAATGTGTCAATTCTATGTTGAAGGGAAGAAGAGTCATCTTCCAGAATAGATTGGGCGAATTGCAACGAAGGAATGGTGAGGTTAGCAGGAAGGACAGCTTCCTTTCCATACACCAGACAGTAGGGTGAATTCATGATTGCTACCTTTGGGGTGATTCAGTCTGCCCAAAGAGCATTATAGAGCTGTGTGTGCCAATCTTTATGATGAGAAGCTATAGTCTTTTTAAGAATATTTATCAAATTTTTATTTGAAGACTCAGCCAACCCATTACCCCGGGGATAATAATTGACAGCAAACTTAAACTTAATCCCTTTCTCAAGGGCATAATGTGTCAGATCGATCGAGGAAAAATAGGATGCATTATCAAAAACAAGATATTCTGCGACGCCAAACCTGGTAACTATCTGACTGCCAAGAAAAGCAATTACCCGGTTTATATTACATTGTCTAAGTGGGATAGCTTATGTCCACCTAGTGAAGTAATTGGTGGTTGTAAGAATATACCTATGTTGCAGGGAAGAAGTGGGGTTTATTGGTCCAATGAAATCCAGTCCCCACTGCTGAAATGGTAACTAAATTGTAACTGGTTGCAAAGGGAAAGCAAGTTTCTTAAACTTCCCTATACATTTCTGACATGGTTCACACTTCCTTACATAAGAATATGCATCTTTAAACAATGTAGGCCAGTAATACCCTTCTCTGAGGATTTTATGAGCTATAGTTTCCCCTGAGAAATGGCCTCCAACTGATCCTGTATGAAATTGAAAGAGAATATCATTAGTCTCATGCTTTTCTAAACACCTAAGAAAAACCCCATCATAGTTCCTTCTAAACAAGACTTCATTAATGAATTGATAAGGAGCAACTTTCAACCTTAATGCTCTACGTTTCTTAAAGTCAAGGGTTTCAGGAGAAAACCCATGGTTCAAAAAGAATTTGATATGGTCATACCATTTGGATGTAGAAGTATCAATAACATTAACAAAACTTGTTGGGACATCTTCTTCCTGCTCCCATTCACTCTACTGTTGTGCAGGATCGTTCGACTGAGCAGTGAGAAGGCAGAGACCTTGTCCTTTTACCATTTTGGCCGGTCTAATTTCTAGATCATACTCTTGCAGGGTTGTCATCCAATGGGCCCTTTTCTCACCCAGTTCCTTCTGGACTAACACATTTATAATGGAAGACTATGGGACAATAACCTTTGTTTGAGATTTTAACAAATATGTCCTATAGTGCTTAACAGATTTGTAAACTACATAGGCTTGTTTGTCAATTTGGGAATTTTAAGCTCTACGCCTTTGAATGTTGAGCTCATGAAGGATATCGAGATATCAGCATCATTGTCATGCCTCTGTGTCAAGACAACTGCATAAGAGAAATCAGTGGAAAAAGTATAGAGAATAAAATCTTTATCAAAGTTAGGGGACATAAGAGCAGGAGCTTCAACAATAGCTCTTATGATTTCAACGAACGCATCTTTCTATTCCTGCAACCAAGTGAACTGTACATCTTTCTTGACCAATTGTTGTAAAGGTTTAACTATCTGTGCAAAATTAGGTACAAATCTACGAACAAAATTGATCTTACCTAAGAAAGACTACATGGCCTTGCGCGAACCAGGCAAGCCAATTTTTGAGATAGCATCAGTACATTCTGGGTCAATAATCATACCTTCTTTAGACACGATAAAACCGAGAAGTTTTCCTTCTGTGACTTCAAAGATGGATTTCTTTGGATTGAGCGAAATCCCGTACTTCCTGCAACGTTTGAAAACCTGTTGCAAGGAAAAAAGATGTTCATGTCGCTTCTTAGAATATATAGTGATATCATCAAGATAAACTATGACAGAGTTATGCATTAAACCTCTGAAAGCTATATCCATGGATCTCTGAAACATTGCTCCGACATTTATCAATCCAAAGGGCATTCGTCTTTAGGCGAAAGTGCCCCAGGGAGTTCTAAACGCGGTTTTCAACTGGTCATCAGGAGCAACCATAACTTGGTTGTATCCCGAAAAACCATCCAGGAGTGAGAACATTTCAGAACCGGCCACCTTTTGAGAATCTACTCCATGGGTGGAACAGGATAATTGTCTTTTTCGGAAGCCCGATTTAGATTTCATAAATCGACACACAGTCTGATTTCACCACTTTTCTTATGCACAGGAACCAAATTGGCAATCCATTGGGTGTGTCTGACAGTAAAAATGATTCAGGTTGCCAACAATTTTTCTAATTTTTTTTTCACAGAAGATTCCAAGCTAGGGTGCATTTTGCGCAATTTCTGTTGATAGGGTTTCACCTCCAGCTTCATAGGTATGTTGTGGTGCATGATGCTTGTATCAAAAATTTTCAATTCATCGTAAGTCCAGGCAAAAACGTCCTTGTACTCTTTACATAACTTAATGATAGCTCTTCTTTCCTCAGGAGAACAATTAACTCCAATATTGATAAAGCGAGGTTCTTGGTCAGTACCTAAGTTGATTGGCTCATAACTCAAGGAGGAGCTCTGAGTTTTGCAATTGGTCTTGTGTCTGAATTTATCCTGTAAATCATAGAATTTCTCTAGACTAATAACAGATTTCGGGATAACGTTTGAAGGATCAGAGAGTGATTTTTCATGCTCTTCCTCATCTATGGCCATGTTTTGAAACGTATCCTGTGCAGTGAGGAAGTCAAGTATCTTTTGATCATCATCAAACACTTTCCAATTGGTCATGTTGTCATGTATGGAAGGTCTATACATAAGTTCTATAGAAAAATTATGGGAGACAAGCCCTTTGGTGGTATCAATC
Source organism: Larix kaempferi (assembly GCA_027924585.1). Taxonomy (NCBI): domain Eukaryota; kingdom Viridiplantae; phylum Streptophyta; class Pinopsida; order Pinales; family Pinaceae; genus Larix; species Larix kaempferi. The sequence continues at coordinate 21,076,503 of BSBM01000742.1, read as the reverse complement.
TAGATGTTGTGTTTGCTAGCAGGTCGGCATCGAAATTCTATGATCTAGGGACTGAATTAATGTTAAATGCAGAAAAGGAGTTGGAGAGATCCCTTACCAGTTTCTGATAATTTATCAAGCGAGGATACAAGCAGTGTATCTTGTTCCTTACCTGTTTGACAATGATCTTGGAATCACCAAAGCAATTAATAACCTGTACACCCATATCAATATCCTTTTTAAGTCCTTAAACAAGGGCTTCGTATTCAGCCACGTTGTTGGTACAGTCAAATTCCAATCGGCATGCTATCATAGTTTTAATCCCTTTTAGGTTGATGAGGACACAACGCACGCCAACTCCTTCCTTAAGCCTGGAGCCATCAAAAAATAAAGTCCAAGCAGTCAGATCTATTCTAAAATTTGTATTTACATTAAAAACATTATGTACAACATCTCCAGTGAAAGGTACAGTGGTAAACTGAGTGATCTGAGATTGTTTCTGTAAATTTTTATCTGGAGAACAGTCAGCAGGAAAATCCCCAAAGAAAGTGTCAAACATGAAATGTTCAATGTGTGCATTGAGACAACCAGCAGGCTCACTAGAGTCATTCAGATCTGTGACTGTTTGTTTCATGAATGGTTCCCTTCTAATTTTTATTTTGTTGGGTTGTCAATTATAGGGTAACCATAGATGAGACCAGTCAGTGGAAAAGTAACCTTTAATCTTCTTTGACCAGTCCCTACTTAACCACATCCCATAAGCTTCAGGAATATCTGCCACAACTATGTCTATAGTTTGGTGAATGTGTGGATCTGCAGATAATGTAAGCAAGACATTTCTCAACCTTCCTACTACTCTGACTTTTGATCTGTCGAGTCGGACAATATGAGTAGGGCGGGGATCCCATGTGGCATTGAGTTTTCTACAAACAGACAATGGCATTACATTCGATGAAGCACCGGACTCTATCATGCAGTTATGCACGTTCCTGTTCAAGATCTCGAAAGTTAGAAGAAAAGGGGGTGTCCTTTTGCTTCCTGGTTTTTGATCATCTGATCTGGTAAGGGAGTCAAAGTTATTCTTTTGAGAGTCTCTGGGTTGTTTGACTACCATTATTTTGGGTAAGGTATCTCTCATAGAAGGAATCTTCAACAGTTCAAACAAAGAGATATTAGCCTTAACTCTTTTTAGATCATCAGCTAGGTTATACTCGATCTCCGGAATAACTATATCCCTTTGAGGAACAGTTTTTCCTTGATTGGGAACCGTTGTTGAGGATGAAGGTTCCTGAGGGGGTTGTGGTCTTGACCTTGTGTTGTAAGGGTGTTGAACGTTAAACACAGTCTCAGGTTTTTCTTCCTCTTCATTTATGCGAAGTTCGGAGAAATAGATAACAGTGTTTACCTACAGGTCTTCTTGTTCTTCGTTCTCTTCAGGTGACTGTGAATCATGGTTGGTATGATCGTTGGAGGTTTCAGGAATAGTTTGGGATTTTGTCACCAAGGTTCTAAAAATGGAATAGATTTCTTCATTTGAAATTACTTCAGTAGGGTCAGGAGGTGGCGGATTCTGAGGAGGCTGATAAGGTATCCTAAAAGGGGGCCTTACAAAACCTCTGTTTTGGTTTTGATTCTCGTTGTTATTTCTTTTCAGATCAACCATCTCATTCGACATTTTCTGAAGAAATTTCTTTACATCAGTCATGTCGAATGGATCCTTGTTTTGGGTAGAAGCCATGGGCACAATATTAGTTGTCTTCCTAGATGCGGAGGTAGATGGTTGTTCTTCTACTGCATCAAGGCCATCCTTAAGACAGTAAATATCCTTTTCAACTTGGATAGCTTCAGCGTAGGCTTCATATAAAGTGTTTTTGTGTGCCCTTTTTACCCACATTGCAATGGGAGCAGAAAGACCTTTTTCATAAAAGCCAACCAGAAGCTCTTCGGCTGGAAGAACAGGAGTAGGGATTCTATTCTTTGTTAGGATATTTAGACACTTAGGAGTTAGTTAAGATCAACTTGTGTAATATATCCGTTAGGGATAGTGTGTTTCTTTAGTATGCATTAGTATGCATTTGTAAATACTTAATCCGACGGTCACGATATGTTTCCGACATAGAGTGATCCGACGGCTCAACTTCTCTTAGATCAAACCTAACCTTGATCCGTGGCTTAACACCCGATTGGTCCATGATCTCTATTTAAAGAGCATGGAGGGTCATTGTTTAGTTGATCGATTATGAGAAGCTCATTTGTAACTTTCTTTCTTTGCATAATAAATTGTCCCGTAGAAGCTATTTGGCCGGGGCCGTGGAGTGTTTCCCTCAAGAGGGTTTAAACCACGTCAAAACATCAGTGTGTTGATCTGTGATCTGTTTGTGTGAAGTGGTTGCTCTTGGTGTTCGGTCCTTTGGTAGTACCCTGTGTACCCGAACATGGTATCAGAGCTTTTATGAAGTGCCGCTTCCGGTTATGATCTAGATCTTGAACTGCTGTTGCCGAAACTCGTAAGGGTTTCTAGTTCTGGTATTTCTGTGCATTTCTGGGCTGTGGGAGGTGTTCCATTGCGTCCGGAGCGTCGTTTCCATTGGGAAATAGTTTTCGTTTGATCGAAAACGGTTCCCGGTTGCTCCAGAAACGCGTTTTTCATGAGATCTGAAGGTATAATGTTACAGTGACGCATTTTTTTTATTTCGTTTTTTTAAGAAAAAAAAATCTCATATTTCATTTTTTTTTACTGTTAGATTTTTTTTGGTTCGGATTGTTGCTTTCCCGTCTGCGTATGCTCTTTGCCGTGCACCTTGAGCGATCTCGGCAAATCAGAAACAGAAAGGGAAAGGGTTTTTCTCGGCTGCGTATGCTCTTTGTCGTGCACCTTGTGCGATCTCGGCAAATCAGAAACAGAGAGAAAACGTAGACTTTCCGGGCAAGCTAACAAGATCTAACTCCACGAGTGTGGAAAAGTTTTTTTTGTTTCGTTTTGTGGTCTGTTTTGCAGGAAAAAGGGCAAGCACGCAAACCGAGCAAGAAGAGTAAAAAAAAAAAAAAAAAAAAAAAGCCCCCTTCCTCATTTCCATATTTTACATACCTTTTAAACTAGCTCACTTGGTCCAAAGTTGCTTTATTCCTTAATAGGTCTTGAGTTCAAGTCTTAGGAAGTTACTTTTAAAAAGAAAAGTGCATGCAATTTCTATTTTCAAGTTACTTTATTGTAAAAGTGCATCTCACTTAAATAATAAAAAATAAAAATACAAGTGAGTCACTTAAGCTTTTTATTTATTGTTGCACTATTTAAAAGTAATATCATTGTAAAAGTGAAATCACTTATTTTACAAAAGTGATTCACTTAAAAGCAACTTTTTTGTAAAGTGATTGTCAAAAGGTTCATCTTGGGAAGAGGGGGGTTCTTTTTTTGCTGGACATTCTCTAGCTGCCACGTCACTATTGGGGACACCTTCAACAGTTTCTTTGTTCAAGCATAACTTCATCATACAAAGTCAGTTTTCAGTACCGTTTTTTTTGAAACCGCCTATTTTTTCGAGCTCTTCACATCCAGACTATTGGTTTCTGCTTTTACAGCCATTAATTTACAAATATGGCTGCCCATTGTGATATTCTACTTAACAGTTCCAACTATTTCTCATGGAAATCTCGTATGGAGGATGTTCTACGAAGTAGGGGACTTTTCAGAATTACCACAGGGAAAGAAAAAGAACCCACTGATGATGATAAGAAAATAAAATGGGCAAATAGATGTGATGAAGCTCGTGGATTGATTGGGATGTCAATCTCTACTGATTTGCGATTCCACATATCTGGAATTGATGAACCTAATACTGCTTGGGACAAGTTGGAAACTGTGTTTGGTAAACACAATGAAATTCGAGGTCACCAACTCGAAAATGAGTTGATTTCTTTAAATCCAAGTGACTTTTCATGCATTCAAGATTATTTATCTAAGTACAAAACTCTCAAGCTTTTATGTGCAGAATGTAAGATTGAGAGGGAAGACAAACAGTGCATTTATCATATTCTTTCCAAACTTGGACCTGCATATTCTGTTTTTGTATCTACATTTTACTCCATGAAAGCATCATTGAATGCAGCTAGCTATCAAGAGCCTAGTCTTGAATCCTTTTGTGATTCTTTGATTAGGGAACAAGATAAACTCATTCATCTTGGAATAATCAACAATGCAGATACATCTGGGAAAGCATTATTGTCCCAACAGAAAGAAAAGTCCAAGCCTCCCAAGAAACAAAATTTTCGCAATAATAAGTCAAACAAGGGTCCCAAACCCTCTCAGTCAGCTCCTTCTTTAAAAAATGACAAAGGATCCAAGCCAAAAGGCAAGAAGACTGAGCGTCATTGCAACTATTGCGGGAAAGATAATCATGATGAATCAAAGTGTTTCAAGAAGATGGCAGCCTTGGAAGCAGCAATGAAGAAGCACCACATCAGCCTAGATTCACCATCAGAATCTACCTCTCATGGACATGCACTTTGTGCTTCTGGTTATTCTTATAATGCATCTTCTTCTTCTACTTCAAATGAATGGCTCATTGATTCTGGAGCATCTTATCATATGGCTAAGGATCAAGCCATCTTTTCTACTATGCATGAATGTAACACCAAACAAATATTTGTTGGTGATGATAGATCTCTAAGTGTTGTAGGAGCTGGAACAGTTCCAGTAGATAATGGTCATTTTAGTGATGTACTATGTGTTCCAAAAATTTCCTGCAATTTGTTATCAGTCTATCAGATCACTCATTCTGGTGAAGGTAAAACTGTGACCTTTACACCTCACCAAGTTGTAATCAAGGATTTTAAAGATCCTCAACAGGTCCTAGCTACCGGAATTGTTGATGATATTACCAGGTTGTACAAGTTTAACAACTTTGGGTCATCACCTTTCCCTTCAGTTTTTGTTGCTCATAGTGATAACTTGAGCAAACTTTGGCATGAGCGATTTGGTCACTTAAATTATCGCTCATTGCAACAACTTTGTAAAGAAAATATGGTGACAGGTCTTCCGATGGTATCTTGCAGAGATGGTGTTTGTTCCGGATGTGTACTCGGAAAACATCATCGGGACAGTTTTGACAAATGTGCCTCTTGGCACGCCTCGGTTCCCTTGGAGCTTGTGCATAGTGACTTGTGTGGTCCTCTTCCATCTGCTTCCTTTTCTGGTTTCAAATATTTCTTAACTTTCATTGATGATTACACCAGACGCACTTGGGTTTATTTCCTAAAACTTAAGAGCGAAGTATTTAACATGTTCTTGGCCTACAAGGCCCTTGTTGAAAAACAATCTGGACATCAAATTATTAAGTTAAGATCTGACAATGGAGGAGAATATGTTAACAAACAGTTCACTACTTTCTGCACTGAACAAGGCATCCAACAACAGCACACTGTTCCATATACACCACAACAAAATGGTGTAGCTGAGCGGAAGAACCGCACTTTAAAAGAAATGGCTAATTGTATGATCCAATCTAAGGGACTAAGTCTTCAATTTTGGGCTGAAGCCATAAATTGTGCAAATTACATAGTAAATCGCACCCCCACAAAAGCATTACAAGGTATAACACCGGAAGAAGCATGGAGTAAAATTAAACCTGATGTAAGTCACTTTCGTGTGTTTGGTAGTGAAGCATGGGCTCACATTCCGGATGAAAAACGGAAAGCATTGCAGCCTAAAAGTGAAAAGTGCATATTTGTTGGATATTCTGAAGATGTAAAAGGTTATAGACTTCTTCAACCACATTCTCATGCTATAATCATTAGAAGAGATGTTAAATTTGATGAAAATATCTTGGCCTGCGAGCCTAACTCGGCGAGTGTGCCATCTTTGGCCTGCGAGCCTGATTCGGCGTTTGTGCCTTCTTCTTCTTCTTCCAACTTCCTTGACAGGTTTCCAACTCCAGTTTCTGATGATGACAGTGAGGATGAAAATCCACCTCCGCCTGCTCATGTTCCTCCAGTTGCACCAGCACAAGTGCTTCCTCGCTGGGTCCGTTCAACATGTGAAGCAGCTGGTGATCTTGCCGGTGATCCTAGAGATCAACGTCGAACACGTTCTCAGTTTCAGCGAGCCTCTTCTCTTTTGGCTCAAGTTTCCGAGAATCATGATCCAGAAACTTTTGCAGAAGCTTCAGGGAATCCAGATTGGGATGCAGCCATGGATGAAGAATATCGTTCCTTAATGGCGAACGATACTTGGGATCTTGTACCTCTTCCAAAAGGAAGAAAACTTGTCAGATGTAAATGGGTCTACAGAACTAAGTATGCATCAGATGGAAGTGTTGAAAGACTTAAGGCAAGGTTAGTTGCCAAAGGTTTTTCTCAAGTTGAAGGGATTGACTACAATGAAACCTTTGCTCCCGTCGCCAAAATGAACTCCATCCGCCTTGTTCTTTCCCTTGCAGCCTTACACAACTGGGAAGTCCATCAAATGGATGTCAAGTCTGCCTTCTTACATGGTGATTTACAGGAGGAAATTTACATGGAACAACCTCCTGGCTATGTTCAGAATAACTCTAGCCTTGTCTGTCGCCTTAAGAAATCCTTATATGGCCTTAAGCAAGCTCCTAGAGCTTGGTATGCCAAAATGGATAACTTTCTCCTTGACACTGGTTTTTCTAGATGCCATTCTGACCCCAATGTCTATACCAAGAAAGTAGGAAACCATCTCCTCATACTTGTTCTATATGTTGATGACCTTATTCTTACTGGTAGTGACCCTAATCTTATAACCCATGTGAAATCCAGTCTTAAACAAACTTTTGAAATGTCAGACTTAGGACATTTGCATTATTTTCTTGGCCTCCAAGTTCTGCAAACCAAAGAAGGAATCTTTCTTTCTCAGTCTAAGTATGCTTGTGACCTTCTTCGTCGCTTTCACATGGAAGATTGTACACCAGCCCCTTCTCCCTTCCAGTCTGGAGTCAAACTTTCTGCCACTTGTACTTCACCTGAAGTCGATGCCACCTTGTATCGTCAGCTTGTTGGTTGTCTCTTATACTTGACTCATTCCCGTCCTGACCTTTCCTTTGCCGTTGGTAGAGTTGCCCGTTATATGCAGACACCTCATGAAAGTCACTGGAAAGCAGCTAAAAGAATACTTCGATATATTCGAGGTACAGTTCAGTTTGGGATTCATTACAGTACAGGGGGGAAACCTTTGTTGGTTGGTTTCACTGATTCAGATTGGGCCGGCGATCCTGATGATCGAAAGTCTACTGCAGGTTATGTTTTCAGTCTGGGATCTGGACCTATTACTTGGGCTTGTAAGAAACAACAAGCTCTTGCTCTTTCTTCAGCAGAGGCAGAATATCGAGCAGCAGTTAATGCCAGTCAGGAAGCTTTATGGCTTCGACAGATCCTTTCAGAGTTTGGATTCGAGCAGCAGCAGCCTACTCCACTTTGGTGCGACAATCAAAGTGCCATCAAGCTTGCCAAAGATCCAGTTCTACATCAACGCAGCAAACACATTGAGCTACACATGCACTTCATCAGAAATCTTGTTCATGATCGTGTTCTTGAAGTGCTCTTTTGCCCTACAGATGATCAAGTTGCAGACATCTTCACCAAGTCTCTTACAGAAGCGAAGTTTTCTAAACTTCGATCTATGTTAGGAGTTCAGGAACTTGTCATTAAGGGGGGATAGGCTCTAATGCCTCCTTCCTTCTCCTAATAGTGTCACTTTTGTAAATCCTTCAATCCTATCCCAAGTTGTTCTTAAGGGGGGATGTTAGGATATTTAGACACTTAGGAGTTAGTTAAGATCAACTTGTGTAATATATCCGTTAGGGATAGTGTGTTTCTTTAGTATGCATTAGTATGCATTTGTAAATACTTAATCCGACGGTCACGATATGTTTCCGACATAGAGTGATCCGACGGCTCAACTTCTCTTAGATCAAACCTAACCTTGATCCGTGGCTTAACACCCGATTGGTCCATGATCTCTATTTAAAGAGCATGGAGGGTCATTGTTTAGTTGATCGATTATGAGAAGCTCATTTGTAACTTTCTTTCTTTGCATAATAAATTGTCCCGTAGAAGCTATTTGGCCGGGGCCGTGGAGTGTTTCCCTCAAGAGGGTTTAAACCACGTCAAAACATCAGTGTGTTGATCTGTGATCTGTTTGTGTGAAGTGGTTGCTCTTGGTGTTCGGTCCTTTGGTAGTACCCTGTGTACCCGAACATTCTTTAGGTAAGAAAACCTTTGATTATAATCTTTAATTCTTTCTTTACCTTTCATATTTATGGAAGATAACTCCAAAACTAAGTCCTATGGTGTTTTGTCATCTTTGAACTTTTGGATAAACAGCTTTTCAAAATCATCCCAAGATGTAATAGATCTGGCTTCCAAGTTGAAATACCATGTAGATGCCTTGCCCTCAAATGTATAAGGGAAGAGTCTGCAAACTACATCCTCATGAATAACATTCCTAAGCATGATGGCTTGCATGAAAGTTTTAATATGATCAAATGCAGGTGACTTGTCATCCAGGTTATATTTAGGAAGCCATTTTTCTGGGTTCTTAGGTAACTTGTGTTGATCACCAAGTATCCACACAGCATCTTGGTCAAGCCAAGGTCTGTTCTGGCCTTCCCCAGCCATAGGTGGTTCTTCTTCTTCTTTGGATGAAAATTCAAGAGAATGTTCACTTTCGGATGAGGAGGATGAAGATGAAGGAGGAGAAGGTGGTGGTCCACCTGAAGGAATTACTTGTGAAGCTGGTGTTGTTTCAGTGAATAACAAATCAAGATCAAATTCAGGGAGTTGTTGCTGATTTGACAAACTATTTTTCTCTGTGTTTTGTTCTGAATTTTGTTCAGTGTTTTGTTCACCTGAATCTTGACTAACTTGATCTACTACCTGTGGATTAGTCTTTTCTTAGTGAATTGCCGCTAATCCTTGACTTCTCTGTAAAGAGAGTCTTTGCTGCAATCTAGCAGCGCTATCACTGGACCTCTTGAGTATCTCTTCAAGCAGCATAGGTGCTCTAGTGGGTGATGTGATAATGATATATCATGTTGTTGTATCTTGGTGAGCTATTGGGGTAACAGGGATAGCAGCAGATTGTTTTACCGGTTGATCAACAGAAGTAGATGCTTGAGTGTGACTACAGGTGACAATCGGTATTCTTCCTGGAGGAGGTTTCTGAGTATTCTGCTTAAGCATATTTAACTACTGGCCCTCCTTCTAGAGCCATTTGTTGAGGCCTTGGGGGTGTAGGGTATTTGCAAGGTGCTAGAATGGGTCCAAGGCTCCCAATAGAGGGTGAAAACCCAGACTGAAAGGATTCAAAAGACCCTATTAAGAGGTCTGTAAACAAAATTACAAGGCTCTCGTAAAATAGAGTATCTCCACATCGTCTCCTGCCGATTTCTGACCCAAAAATTATCAACCCCTTTCCCTAAGAAGTATTCTTCCTTAAATAAGGATTACAATGAGTACAAAAAGAGAATCCCAAAAGATAGGGATTATAGAGTTTCAATCCGGCTATTAATCTAGGGAATTCAGCCATAATAATCTAAACAATTTTAACTCAACAGATTCCCTCCACTTTGAGGTGAAGTTTGAATAAGAGTCATCTTGGAATTTCGGGAAAATCCCATAGCAAAATTGTAGGATTCGACAACAGCTCAATATCTATCGACAACAGGGAAGAGTCAGTCCTCCAAACCTTCCTGTCGAACCGCCGTGGAATCTCCTGGCTTATCAATAATGCTTTCAAAAACAAAAAAAACCAGACAATGGGTCTTGTTTCACGGGAGCTAGTGATGTATCGATTTTTTCATTGATTATGAGATCTTGGATGATAGAGTCATCTTGATCATACTGATGTTCACTGCTTTCCTCGTCGTTCTTCTGATGAGATGGTAAACAAACTTATAGAATTTCAAAAACTTCTTCTCCTCTACCACAGTTGATATCAGGAACACCTGCATCAAAAGGTGGCAACATAGGTTTAGGAAATAACAAAGAATGAAGCTCTTCATGCATAGAAGATTCATCGAAGGTTTCACAACCCGTCTGCATGTTATTCATCATATCGTTAGAAAGAAAATTTGCCAAAACAGGAAGCTTTTCTAACAAATTCAAACGACGAACTAAGTGCTTCATACCTGCGGCCATATTTAAGATAAGTTAAAGAGTATCAAAATGATTGAATATGATGGGCTGTAATGATTAAAATCATGCAAATTTGGGGATTACAATCATTTGAACTGGAATGAAATGACGTCGCAGCATGTCAATCCGAAATGGATCATAACAAGTACAATTTCAACATAATGAAGCATAATCCAATGTCGCATCTGAAAACTGTCATTACAGGTCAATCTTATCAAGCAATCATATCTTTAGGATGATCATGTAGTGTGAAGTGAAGTGAGAATCCCTACCATGAGAGCAGCAAAAACAAGACGATGCAACGTAAATTCGAATGATTGAATTTCACCCACTGGATCAACTAAACGGACAGTGAAGATTTAGCAATGCGGGATGCGGGATAAGACCTTGAGGAATTATTCCTAAATTTATTCACGATTCCTGAAAGCCGCAACCCGAAAGTTGCCGGTTTCGGGATTGCAAACATAAATCAAAACACAAAATGCATTACCGAAACCCGCAACCCGAAAATTGCGGGTTGCGACGTTCGGAATCATGTTACACGACTACAAGAAAAAACGGGAATCCAAAATCCGAAAGCCGCAACTGCGGGTTTTAGGTTTCGGGATGACGATTGCCAACCTTATTAACAAAAGGTTCCCGTAACCCGCACCTTACGAGTTGCGGGTTTCGGGTTGACCAAGACTAAAGAACTGAAAATTGCTTTCCCACAACCTGCAACTGTCAGGTTCGGGATTTTGGGGTGTCAGAAAGTGGGTTTCGGGTAGGCAGAAAACAAACAATGAAAGACTTGAAATTTGAATTTTTCTATGACAAAAACACTTGAAAAAAAATCTAAGGCAAGCAGTACGATCAATCCAAGCAAAGGCGTATGTACAAGATTGCAGAAACCATGCTCAAATTCATGTTCACGAAAACACCTGGAGGAAAATCCTTGTGCTAATTTTAAAATCGGGGCTCTCATGGTTACCAAAGCATGGGATCTATTGTGGCCACAACAGAACCGTGTCCACTACCTGAACTAGTGAACTAATAGGGGTGTATGGAAGACGAACTGGCGGTGCCTGACCATAGACTACTTCATATGGAGTCATTTTAGAGGCAGTGTGGTAAGAGGTATTGTACAACCATTCAACGAAAGGGAGCCACTTTTCCCACTAATGTTGTTGTTTAGAGGTGAAGCAACGAATATATGTTTCCAAGCATTTATTGATCATTTCAGTATGACCATCTGTTTGTGGGTGATACCCTGAACTCATCTTCAATTTGGTGCCATTGTGATGAAATAGTTCGGTCCAAAAATGACTAGTGAAATTCGCATCACAATTAGAGACAATGGAAGAAGGGATTCCATGAAGACGAAAGATCTGGTCCAAGAAAATTTGAGCACACGAGGAGGCTGTATAGGGATGGATGAGAGCACAAAAATGACTATATTTAGAGAGGAAATCAACCAAAACCAAAATCACTGTCTTCCCTCCATATTTAGGAATCCCTTCATTGAAATCCATAGAAATATCTGTCCAAATCCGTGTAGGGATGGGAAAGGGTTCGAGCAATCCCGGAAGGAGCGTCATTTCACCCTTATTGCATTGGAAGGTATCACATTCAGCCACCATCTGTTGAATTGTCCTTTTCATTCCCTGCCAAAAGAAGTTACGCTGTGCCCTCACATACGTTTTGAGGAACCCAGAGTTCCCTGCCAATGTAGAAGCATGGAGTTCATAGAAGACATCCTGTTGAATATTTTTGCTCTGGGGAAGCACTAGATGACCCTTGTATCTCAGGGAAGCACCATCCCAAGAGTAATGTGGTACAACAGAAGGGTTGTTGGCCAAGCATTGGATGATTTGTGATAATGAAGAGTCATTGACATAGCCCTGTTGAAAAGATTGCAACCAATTTTTAACAGGCATAGAAATAGCTGAAAGAGAAACCGGGTCATCAAATGTGCGAGAAAGAGCATCCGCCACAATATTGTCCTTACCGTTCTTGTACGTGATCGCATAGTCATAACCCATGATTTTTATAACCCATTTTTGTTGTGCTAGGGAGGATACACGTTGTTCCAGGAAATATTTCAGACTCTGGTGATCAGTCTTGATACATAAATGATTCCCTAATAGGTATGGTTGCCACTTTTGTACTGCATGAAAAATATCCATCATTTCCTTCTCATATGTAGAGGCAGTTAAATTCTTAACTGAAATGGCTTTGCTGGTGAACGCAATGGGATGTTCATCTTGAAGGAGAACAGCACCAAGTCCATTGTCGCAAGCATCACTCTCAATAGGGAAGGGCTTGGAAAAATCGGGCATAGCTAGAACATGTGTAGTACACATAGCTTGTTTCATTTTTTCAAATGCACACTCAGTAGCAGGTGTCCATGTAAAAGCATCATTTTTCAATAGAGTAGTTAATGGAGCTGCAATATTCCCATAATCCTTGACAAACTTGCGGTAGTATCCAAACAACCCCAAAAAACCACAAAGGCTCTTGAGTGTCTGAGGATGCGGCCAATTGTTCATGGCAACGATTTTGGCAGGATCCACGCGAACCCATTGTGCTGAAATAATGTGCCAAAGATACTCTACTTCCTTCTATCAAAAAACACATGTAGACTGTTTGGTGTGGAGATGATGGTCAGAGAAAAGTTGCATTACAAGATCTAGATGCTAGAGATGTTCAGCCCATGTTTTACTATAGATGAGGATATCATCAAAGAAGATCAGAATGAATTTCTACAAGTAGGGCCGAAATATTTTATTCATCAAATCCTGGAATGTGGAAGGATCATTAGTGAGGCCAAAGGGCATGACCAAAAACGCATAGTGGCCATCATGTGTGTGGAAAGTTGTTTTAGGGATATCATCCTCATGAACCCGAATTTGATGATACCCAGAACGAAGATCCATCTTGGAGAAAAATTGATCACCATGAAGCTCATCAAGAAGCTCATAAACAACATGAATTGAAAACTTATCCTTGATTGTGAGGTGATTAAGTGCTCGGAAGTCAATGCAGAGGAGCCATGACCCATATTTTTTGCGGACAAGAAGAACCGGTGAAGAAAAGGAACTAGTGCTTGGGCGAATAATACCTTGCTTCAGTAAGTCCCGAATGAGCATTTCAATCTCTGTTTTTGGTGAAATGGGTAGTGATAGGGCCTGATGTTGGAAGGAACGCTTCTAGGAAGGAGCTGAATGCGATGGTCCTCTGGCCTTGAAGGTGGAAATTCCACTGGTTCAGCAAAGACACCTGTATATCGATCCAAAATTTGTTGTAGATCCAAGGGAGTAGTGGAGACCGCTGATGGTTACATCTGAATGGAATGGATCTGAGCAATGACACCATGTGAATTCTTCTTAAGGAGTTTATCCATGTGATGTGAACTGATGATGCTGAGAGACCCTAGTTGTAAGCCTTTCAATGTGTGTTTTTTTCCATTAGGTGAAAACTGCATCCAAAGTTCAGCAAAATCCCATAAGATGGGGCCAAGTGTGCCTAGCCATTGAGCGCCCAAAACCACATCACATCCGCCTAAGGTCAAGGAAAATATGTCAGAGCGCAGGCTATAATATCCCATAGAGTTACGCACATTACGACACTTCCCTTTTCAAGGTAAGATGCCCCCATTGGAAACCATGAATTCAAAGTTGGAGCAAGGATGGATAAAACAATCAGCCTGTTTGGCGATCCGGGGGTCAATGAAGTTATGAGTGCTACTGGAATTTATGAATATTGTAAGAGGGAGATTCTTGAAATAACCCCTGACTCGCATTGTTTGGGGGGTGGTGATTCTGGCTAAAGCATGGAGAGATATCTCTGGTTGGTTGTCCTGAGACGGAGGGTCAATAGGTGGCTCCTGAATGTCGACCTGATCATCTATTGTATCTGGAGCTTCTTCACCAATTTCAGAGGCAGTCGGTTAATCCACATCCAAGAGATTGAACTTTTTCTCAACACATCTATGTCCTCGAGTGAATTTCTCATCACAATTATAACAAATCCCTTTTTCTCTGTGTTCTCGCATCTCTGTTTCAGACAAATTCTTGATAGGAGTTGCTCGAGGAGCTGGTAGGATGGGAGGTCGTTGAGAACCCATATGGAACAAAAGTGGGTTTGGAACGTTGTTGGGATGCAATATTGTATTCTGCCAACTTAGCCAACCCTAGGGCTTCCATCATTGTGTTGGGACAGAACATTTTGACCTCAAAGCGGACTGCATCCTTTATACCACTGATAAAACAACTCCTGTAGAAGTCATCAGGCAATCCTTTGGTGTGGTTGGCTAGTTTATCAAATTCAGTTTGATACTCTCTCACAGTGCCAATTTGGCAAAGTTTAGTGAGGGCTCCTGTGAAGTCATCAAAAGCACTAGGACCAAATCGTTGCAAAAGGAGCTGGAAAAAATATGGCCATTTTGGCTCTTCATGAGCCTTGATGTACCAATGGTAACATTAAAGAGATTCCTGTTCCAAATGAAAGGATGCATGTGAAACTTTGTTGACATCAAAAGTATTATGAAGACTGAAATATTTTTCTTCCTGATAGATCCATCCATTCGGATCAGTACCATTGAAGCGAGTAAAATCAAGATTCAAACCACGAAAATTGCTGGAAGAAGAGAACCCATTGTCTAAAGAAGACTCTGACTATCGTTTATTGATCATGGCTGAATGCTCAAGATAGAGGCCGAGAAATTTTTCATCCAGATCTTGAAGTTTGGTTTTGAGGGTTACAAGTTCTTCCTCCATGGTTTTTGCTCCTGCGCAGGTGACAACCATAACCAGAGGTTTTTTTTTTGTGAGTGGGTAGATAAACAAAAACATAAACTATTTTAGTAAAGGAAAATATGGATTTGGGAAAAAATTTGATGGGTAATTTGGGTTTGACTAGGTTTTGGACACTTTCAAAGGGACAGAGAAGCAAAAAAGGGGAATTTCAGAAGCGGGGTGAAAGAATGAGAAAATTTGGCAGAGAGGGAAAAGGAAACAAAAATATGAAATGAACACTGTGGTAAAATTTGAAGGCGATTAGGTGAAAATCGAAGAAGTTATGGCAAAACCTAAAAATAGACAAATGTGGGATTTATGGGGTTGGAAAGTGGAATTTGAGATAGGGTCCTCAAGAATGAAATATGTAGAATGGGATTGCAGGGGTTTCAGGGAAGTTTCAAGGGAAACAGAGTTAAAACAAGGGAGATATGGTGGAAAAACCATATCTAAAACATAAATGGATCTGCAACGGTGTGGAAGGGATTGGCAACAGATAGATCTGCAACAGCACAGAAGTGATCGAAAACAGATGGATCTGCAACGGCACGGAACTGATCGGAAACAGTTCTGGGCAGAGGAAATCTGCGATATATCAACTGAAAATAGATATCGACCCCAGGTATGCTTGGATTCCTAACGGTTCAAGGGATTCACTCAACCACCAATGTTGTTTGACAGCTTGCGTATTGGGGCAGTACCACTCACTCCATGGCTCAGGTAAAACTAATAACTGCTTTGCCACAAACGTTAGCTCTTGGTTTACCTCGCGGGTGGGAACTAGTCAATCAAGTAGGGGTCGTTACCCTTTTCGCTGGCAGGTCCTCTCAATGGACCAACTACTTCGGGGTTCCTGTGGTACTCCTCACAATGAGTTTTAGGGATTATTCCCAAGTACTTCCCACAGTTAAGCGGATAGGGATTATTCCCAGATTCGAACCTGCAACAGATGCAAAAACAAACTAGCAGAAATTTCACCCAACGAACCCAAGAAAGTGCTATGATACCAAATGTGAGGAACCTATAACAATTAATTGATAAAATGCACAATATATGAGATCACAGAATATTTTTATTGATCGCAGGCCACTTCAAGGGGGAAACCTCCTTTGAGCAAGCTCAATACAAATAACTTCACGGTGCCTTCATTATCCTCAACACAAACTTATATACTAAGTCTAGGCACCAATACTATGGGTCAATACCATGGGCCAATACAAACTATGGATCAACAAATACTACTGGACGACTTATAAAGCATATGCGCCCAACAACAATAACACAAACTATGGATCAACAAATACTACGGGATGACTTACAAAGCATATGCGTCCAACACAATATACTAAAAAAGTAAAGCGAAGGGTTGACATGGGTTCCTAACACAAATCCAAAACCTCATAAATGATTTTGTATTAGTCACTAGAAGGATTACAGATTTATGTATTGAGATCATATTCTTATTTTTCCCTTTTGGGATGGGTTTTATCACTGTGAAACACATCTTATTTTCATCTAAAGACATAAATTTCACTCTTTGTCATTTACAAGGCATCTAAAATTCAGATGTTCAACTATTCTGTTAGGGGTCAATTCTTTGACACGGATAATATAGCATGCTTAAACCTGATCACAAGTTGGAGTCTTTATGTGCATTGTCAGTGGTATTGTGACAAGCAACTTAAGTAGAATCAATGGCACAAAACTATGTAGATTGTCCATGGATAACCTCTTGTATAATTTTTGAAGATAAATTTGCCATGCTACCAACAATAGCCTCCATAGAGTGCTAAAACCATCTAAGAATGAATGTCCACAAAAGCAAGAAAAATCCACCTCTATCTTGGGTGAACTATCCTCATCCAAAATAAAAAAATTCTAAGAATGGAAAAATCCTCCAATAGTGTGCTCAAATTCCCTGAAAATAGCACCACAAAAATAGAGATAAGAGTGCTATAAATAGAGGAGACAACCAAAATAAAAATCCTACTAGGTGCTGAAGTAGACCAAAGATAGTTGAGATAAATCATGCATGTATGGTGGTAAGAGGCACCCTTCTTCTGTTCAAAATAAGATAATACCAAACCTGCAAATAGACACTGAGAATAAATACTGGAAAATTCCCTTCTTATCACTCCAATCCTATTGAAAATACTTCTCATGCAACACCTAAATCAAGCTCCATTGGGGTGCTTTAGTTCTACTCAAAATAAGATATCCTAATCTTCACAAAAGGACACCAAAAACATTTGTCGTGTAATTCCTTACCCAAATTTGTTTTTCTTTTCTTGTCTTCAAAAATAGTTCCCTCTTGGTGCTTGATAGATCCGGGTCTAAATGGATCTATGCTAGTTACAGGGTAAATAATGCTATTTTACAAGTATGCATTTAGAAATTTTTATTTGTAATTACATCAATTGTTTAGATCCAATATCATATCTGATCTTATTATGCATATCTTTTATTTAAATCCCAACCAAGAATTGTTCAAAATAGAATTTATCATGCCCATGCAGACAACCAAAGCAATCTTTAAAAATTTTGAATTCTGGTTCGTTGATTTTAGGAGTAGGTCAAGAGAGGATTCAGATCATGACCATACATGTGGTAAATTTCATTCCTTCATTATTAGCATTCTTGTTGCACTAAATATGTATTCCCTATCAATGTGTCCCTAGGGTTTAGAGTGATGCCCCCTGCATTCTTCACATTATGGTGGGGAATGTTCAGTCACTTCAATGATGACACCACGTACTGTGAATGTTTGAATAGGTATTCTTTACAGTTGGGAGACATTACCCATATCTCAGGAATTCCATATGACTAGAAACGTATTTTAGAAACATACTTTTTCGTTTATATGAATTGAGAATGTATCCTATGACAGTTTCTTTAAACATAACTTGTTGTTTTCCAAGGAAAACCTTGTGGGAATCCCAAGGGATACTTCCTCACATTCATGGACGGAATCCCTAGTAAACTTGTTGGCATAGACTAGTGTTTCTCAACTGTGTGGATTTGAACTGGGTACCTGCTAGCACGAAACTAGCCAAATTCCTAGTGATGTGACAACAATTGGTTGAACTAACACCTTGGGCTTTAAAATTTACTCATTTATGGAAAGACTGAAAATTATTTCCAATACAAAAATGATTGCTTGGTTTGAATCCCTTCAAATGTAGAAGTATCTAACTTGCATTTGAGTTGGTGCAAAAATGAAAAATACTAGGAGAAAAATAATATAATTATTAATGCCATAAAAACTATACACCTGATCATAGAGATCAATCTATTGTGAGATAGGTACAAATCCTTGTATTGCAACAAGTTATGTGATATTTGTATGTACCAAAGGCAGACAAGATAATGGGTATAGTAGATATTAACAGGAAGAGAGTCATTTCTACAACTCTTATGCTTCTTCAAGCATAAGCTAAGGATAATTTATAAAACATTTTTTTAGTGAAGGGTGCATATTACATCCCAGATGGGGAGATGGGTAATGTAATATGACAATGATGCGGCATGAGTCAGCTTAATATATATTTATTTTGCAACGAAAACCTCATGGATCTCCCCAATGCCCACTCCCAGCTCCTGGAATATCCAGATGGATGAAACTCAACTTCCAACCACAATAGCAGTTTGTAACCTAACATGACTCAACCAGACTTGAACCTGAGAACTGGAGACCTCACAACAAATTCTGTCTTGAAACGGTCCTTTCAAACTAATTGAGCTAACCCACTAGGTTAAGTCGGCTTTATGTGTGTGTGTGTGTGTGTGTGTTCAGTTTAAAATTATAAAAATAAATTTATTTATATATATCTCTGCAACTGCCCAAACATAATAGGATTAATAACATTTCATATAGTTAATTAAACAAAACTACTACTGCGTGTTCATAGACGAATTTGAATTCAGGGCATCTGCAGCTTTGCAGGACATTTGGATTTGATTGATAGGAATCACCAATTTCATGGCTACCTTATCATAACATTTTATTGAATCATATTGCATTGTATGGAGAGGTCAAATACAACTACTAGTAAAAAAAAACTAGTTTAGATCCATCTTTACCTTAGTATAAGTACTGAATGAAGGTGAGTTCATTAACAATTTTTTTATTTGTTGCATTTCCTTTCATTTTCATTGGATTAGTATAATCTTGTAATGCTTTTATGGTTATGGTGTTTAGCAATTTTGAAGTATACCTTGTGGATCTAGTATATGATCAATGTTAATTATCTGTAAACAAGGAACTTAAATCCCAGTTGCTTTACCAACATAGATCCTATGTGAAATTACTTATGTAGATTTTTATGGTTAGACATCTTTGGAGTCTCTTCAAACATTTCCAAAAGTTAGAAGGAGCTCTAGGCTTATTATGGTATATTTTTGTGCTTATCAATGTGTTTTGAAAAATAAAATGATGGTTGTCTTTGGATATTATTGGCTTGTCTTAGATTTACAAATGATGCAATCTGGGTGTTCATATTCTCCTCTCCCCAATTCTAAAAGGGTTCTAGCTCAATGGAAGAGCGCTTTCCTTACAAGCAGGAGGCTGGTGGTTCGATTCCTCTGTGCCCTATTTATATTGCAATATTGGTATTTTTAATCAAATGTATTTTATTATGATTTATTATGGCTATAGAGGGGGTTTCAAACCATCGTTGTATGTTTCTACAAGGGGGGTTCTAAACCGCCTTCATATGTCACTACGAGGGGGGTTCAAAATTTCCCTTCAATGTTACAACGAGGGGGGTTTAGAATCACCCTCATAGGTACCTACGAGGGGGGTTTAGAACCTCCCTCATAGGTACCTACGAGGGGGGTTTGTAACTGCCCCCAAAGGTTTGTAATAAGGAATTTTAGGGGGGGTCTTGAACCGCATCTGTAGGTGTCTACAAGGGGGGTTTAGAACCACCCCTAAAATCCACTTTTTTCTTTTTGAGGGGGGGGGGGGGAGAACCGCCCCCAAAAGTCACTTTTAGAGTTATTTTTTATCTCTTCCAAAACCACCCTTAAAATTCCAAACTTTTAGCGTCGGTGCTATTGGGGGCGGTTTTGTTAAGACCGCCCCCAAAGTTTTATAAGATGAAGTTTTAGGGGGGGTTTAGAACCACCCCCATAGACACCTACGAGGGGGTTTTGTAGCCACCCCTAAAGGTTTGTAATAAGAACTTTTAGGGGGGGTTGGAACTGCCCCCATAGGTGTCTATGAGGGGGGTTTTGAACCACCCACAAAACTCACTTTTAGAGGGGGTTCAGAACCGCCCCCAAAAGTCACTTTTAGGGGCGGTTTTGATCTCTTCCATAACCTCCCCTAAAATTCCATACTTTTAACAGCGGTGCTATTGGGGGCGGTTTTGTAAAGACCGCCCCCAAAATTCACTGTAAAGACCGCCACCAAAGCCAAAACCGCCCCCAAAAGTGACTTTTGGAGGCAAAAGACAACCCCCCCTAAAATCCAAATTTGTTATAGTGACGAAATCCGCATATAGTTTCTCAATAAAATATAGTGGAACCTCCCTATTGTTGCAAGGAGGTTTGTCAAAAACCATAAACCATCGACTCATCTGGTTTTGTTTGCATGGCTCGTATGTGCACGAATCCATGCAAATGTGCCTTCTGCATGGATTAACTAGGTAGAGTTTGTTTTGAGATGTTCCTATACTCGGCCCTATACTCGATTATGCTCAACAACTGATCGTTATCATTTCCAAATAAGGAAATGATGTTGTTAATGGATGTGGCTAATGATACTCTCTATGGTTCCCTTATGTGTCTAAACTCTTAAGCCAGGGTTCTTAACTGGTTTAAATGTCGGTTATTTTGGTCTTCTATGGTTGGTTTCTCCTTGGGTTTAATGTTTAATTCAATATTAGGTTTGGGTTTTGTGTTCTTGGGATTTCCTAGGGGTTGTTTGTTTGGGGGTCTGGTTCACGATTTATGGCCATTGTGATGGAGGAGAGACAATATGCAATTAAAAAAATGATGTTGTTTAAGTTTTGGTTCATATTTTTCAATGTTTACAATGTATTTTTTTATTAAATCATTTAAAAACAAAAATTAGAGATGAAATATTGGATTAGATCTTACCTGATGATTGGTTGGATGCTTAGAGGTAGAGGGGTGTGCACGCATTCTCACTGTGTCCTTAGGGAGTGCTCTTGTTCGACGGAATCAAGTTAGAATTAGGTCGAAATGGGCCTCGACCCACCTTTTAATAGATAGAGAAGTGCATGCACGTTATAAGTGTGTGTGTGTGTGTTAGTAACCTGTGCATGCTTTTGTGTCCACATGGATGATTTTGTGGTGGTTTGGAAATTGTTGGACCAAAATTGCATGCAAAGTTTTATAAGTGCATGTGTTTTTTTTATATTTAGCACTCACACGCTTCTATTGCATCACTTTTGGGGATAATATTCTTGTGGGAACTCAATCGTCTTCTTCCAAATTTTCAGCTAGAAGAAGATTAAGAGACAATGATTCCATGTTGATGGCGTCTTCTCGATCCCTTCTAACTGTTCAGAATGTCATCTGACATGTGTTGGAGTCATCAAATGTCACAGGGCATGTCTGATGAATGAATCTTGTCGAAGGTTACGTGGGTTGACGAAGTCGATGGATCGATTGATCCATAGGGTCGATCACTTAGTCGATGCAACTGAGATATGACCAAGGATTCAATTATGACTAGGAACTAGTCAAGGGCTCTAGTCAAGTCCTCAAATGGATCGTACATTCCCCCTAATTAAGTGTTAATGGTCCCCATTTTCTGCCTAAGTAGATGGGGAAACTTGTGCTCCAATTTGGTGAGAGGATACCACTTTCCTTGAGCAAGTATTTGTCCTACTTTGGCCACTTGAAACAAGGGAATTATTTACGTCCTTTTGTGGTGTTCTTGATGTCCGACAATGCACTACAATAATTTGCCTTTTAGGGGCGGTTTTGTCTTGACGAGGTCTTGTTAAAACCACCCCAAAAAAAAAAATTCGAGTTTTAGGGGCGGTTCATAAAATAAACCCCCCAAAATTCATGAGAATTGGACTTTCAGGGGTGAGTTTTTAAGAACCACCCCCAAAAGTGAAATTCGCGTGACTTTGAGGGGGTGGTTTAACATAACCACTCCTAAAATCATTTTTTATGGTCGTTTTTAGAAACTCCCCTAGCCCAAAAAAAGTAATGAGAATTGGACTTTTGGGGGCGGTTTTTAGACAACCACCCCCAAAAGTCCAATTCTCATAATGTTTTTGGGAGTGGTTCTAAAAACTGCCCTAAAAATGCATTTAGGGGCAGTTTTTAAAACCCCCTCCCAAAAAAAAAATTGTGAGAAATGGACTTTTGGGGGTGGTTTTCTAAACACCGCCCCCAAAAATCCAATTATGATGACTTTTTCGGGGGGTTTAAAAAGGTCACCCCTAAATTTCTTTTCAAGGCGGTTTTTAGAAACCCCCCAAAGAAAATTCATGAGAATTGGAATTTTAGGGGCGTTTTTTTTACAACCCCTCCTAAAAGTCAAGATAATTTTACTTTTGGAGGTGGTTTTATAACAACCGCCTCTAAAAATTCAATTCTCATGATGATGGCAATGATGACAATGGCAATGACACTAACGACAACAATGATGATGGTGACGATGATGATGATGGCGATGATGACAACAAAACTAATGATGATAATGATGATGATGGAAATGATGATGAGGAGGATGAATATGCTAATGATGACAATGTCAATGATAATGTCTATGATGATGTGATTATATGATGGTGATGATGACAATGATGATGATTATATGACGACAATCATGATGATGATGATGATGATGACAATGATGTAATCCTTAGCAATTGCTTCGAGGATTCATGGTTATGCCTGAGGTTCTATAATACTACACATGCCATGTAGATTTTAGCCTATGCATGGGATGTGGGAACCATTTTTAGGTTTTGAATAACATGAATTGTATTGGATATTGCTCCATTGTTTGGGGATACAAATCATATGCTTAGACCCCAACACTTTCTTACAAGGCTATTGGGCTATGACTATACTAATGGCAATGATGATGATGATGACAATGACAACAAAGATGATGACTATACTGATCATTGTGATGGTGATGACAATGATGACTATTATCATCGTCATCGTCGTCGTCATCAGTGTCCTCATCATCAATGCCATCATCAATATTTTCATCTAGTTCATCATCAACACCGTCATTGTCATTATTGTTGTCGCCATCATCGTCATTGCCATTGTCCACTTTTATTAAAAGTCTCATTCATCTCTCGCACTTTACACCAAATTATGAGATGATGATAGCACTAATACAAAAATAATTTCACAAAGATTCAACAAAAACTATTTTCATTATTAAAAAAATGGTTAAAAACATATTGCAAATATAATGTCTGTAATGGTGGTAGTTATTATTTGTTAGAAGATATGTGGTTTCTACACTCATTTACAAAATTCCATAACAACTACATTTGATCAAAATTTCAAAACCCCAAGTCTAGTAAAACCCTAGCATGAATTTTTCTTTGAGTCAAGTCTATGGGGTGGAATTAGGGTATTGGAATAAGGTGCCACATGGTGACATATGGTGACTTCCCTTGCAAACCCTTCCTATATTTTAATTTTTATTTACATTAGTATATAATAAGTATACACCTATAATTGGCCATTACATTTTAGCTATATTAAAAAAAAACATTACAATAAATTAAAAAACAAAACAAAACAAAAAATACCAAAATTTGCATAGGCACGAAATTATATGAAAAATGATTCCTAGTTTCTCAAACTTATGCTCATAGTCAAGTTATGAAATGATTACTAAAATGCACGCCACAATATTCATATTAGTCAATAATTGAAACCAAAACCACATTTCTAAAGCTAGATAAATTGTTCACAAAAACCTCTTTCAGATTCCTAAAATGATGGGTCATTTGCCCACAATGAATCTACCAAGATGGAAAGTTTCAAACAACTTATGCTCAAATTCAAGCTATGACCTACTTAGTAAAATGCATGTCATAGTCTGCACATTGGTCAATAATTGGAAAAAAAAACCATAGGTATGACGCTAGATACATTTTCACAAAAAACTTTTTCAGATTCCTAAAATAATGGGTGATTTGCCCTCAAAGAATATGCCAAAACGGCAGTTTTTCAAACAACTTATGCTCAAAGTGAAGCTATGAAATGCTTAGTAAAATGCACACCAAAGTCTTCACATTGGTCAATAATTGAAAACAAAACCACAGGTCTGAATCTAGATATATTATTCACAAAAACCTCTGTCAGATTCCTAAAATGATGGGTCATTTTCTCGTAATGAATCTGCCAATATGGTAGTTTTTCAAACAACTTATGTTTAGATTCAAGGTATGAACTGCCTAGTAAAATGCACACCATAGTCTGCACATTAGTCAATTATTGAAAACAAAACCAGAGTTCTAAACTAGATACATTGTTCACAAAAACCTCTTTCAGATTCTTAAAACGATGCGTCATTTTCCCGCAATGAATCTGCTAAGATGACATTTTTTCAAACAACTTATGCTCAGATTCAAGTTACGAAATGCTTAGTGAAATGCTCAATCTATATATTGCTTAATAATTGAAATCATAACCACAAGTTTGAATCTAGTTACATTCTTCACAAAAACCTCTTTCAAATTCCTAAAATGATGGGTCATTTTCCCGCAATGAATCTGTCAAGATGTCAATTTTTCAAAGAAATTATGTTCAAAGTCAAGATATGAAATTCTTAGTAAAATGGACACCACAGTCTGTACATTGATCAATAATTGAAAGTAAAACCACAGGATTGAATCTAGTTACATTTTTTAGAAAAATCTCTTTCAGTTTGCTAAAATGATTGGTCATTTTCCCCCTTTGAATCTACAAAGATGCTAGTTTTTCAAACAACTTATGCTCATATCCAAGCAATGAACTACCTTTACAGGGCGATATGTAAAAAACAAAGTGTAAATTTGAAAAAATGGGCTTAGAAAATTCCATGCCATAGTTCGTACGGAGGTCAATAATAAAAAGTAAAAGCACATGCCTGAAGATCGTTACATTCTTCACATAATCCTCCTTCATATTACCAAAATGATGGGTCATTTTCCCACAAGTATTGAAAATTTTCCATCTTGGCAGATTCATTGTGAGAAAAGGACCCATCACTTTAGGAATCTAAAAGAGGTTTTTGTGAACAATGTATCTAGCTTCAATCATGAGGTTTTACTTTCAATTATTGACCAATATACAGACTGCGGTGTGCATTTTAGTAAGCCTATTTTTGCAAATTTATAATTTTTTTAGGAACTGTTGTTTGAAATATTGCCAACTTGGCAGATTCATTATGGGAAATGACCCATCATTTTAGGAATATGTAAGAGGTTTTTTTGAAGAATGTAACTAGCTTCAGGATTGTGGTTTTACTTTCAATTATTGAGCAATGTACATACTGTAGTGTGCCTT
Source organism: Larix kaempferi (assembly GCA_027924585.1). Taxonomy (NCBI): domain Eukaryota; kingdom Viridiplantae; phylum Streptophyta; class Pinopsida; order Pinales; family Pinaceae; genus Larix; species Larix kaempferi. The sequence goes on along the minus strand of BSBM01000742.1, from coordinate 21,051,088 downwards.
TTACTAAGCCCATTTTTTAAATTTACACTTTGTTTTTACTGGCTATTTTTTGAAAACTTTCCATCTTGGGAGATTCATTGTGGGAAAATGACCCATCATTTTAGGAATTTGAAAGAGGTTTTTGTGAAAAATGTATCTAGCTTAAACCACATGGTTTTAATTACAATTATTGACCAATGTATAGGTTGTAGCATGCATTTAAATAAGCACATTTTGCAAATTTACACTTTGTTTTTACTGTATGTTGTTTGAAAACTTTCCATCTTGGTAGATTCATTGTAGGAAAATGACCCATAATTTTACGAATCTAAAAGAGGTTTTTGTGAACAATGTATCTAGCTTTGACCCTGTGGTTTTAATTTTTATTATAGACCTCATACAAAATGTGGTGTGCATTTTAGTAAGCCCATTTTTTCAAATTTACACTTTGTTTTTTACTAAATGTTGTTTAAAAACTTTCCATCTTGGCATATTCATTGTGCGAAAATGACCCATCATTTTTGGAATTGGAAAGAGGTTTTTGTGAACAAAGTAACTATATTCAGTCTTGTGGTTTTACTTTCAATGATTGACCAATGTACAAACTGTGACATGCATTTTAGTAAGCCCATTTTTGCAAATTTACACTTTGCTTTTTACTAAATGTTGTTTGAAAACTTGCCATCTTGGTAGATTCATTGTGGGAAAATGACCTATCATTTTAGGAATCTGAAATAGGTTTTTGTGAACAATGTAACTAGCCTCAGGCATGTGGTTTTGGTTTCAATTATTGATCAATATGAAAATTGTGGCATGCATTTTACTAAGTAGTTCATAACTTGACTCTAAGCATAACTTGTTTGAGAAACTGTCATCTTGGAAAAATCATTGCGGGAAAATGACCCTTCATTTTAAGAATATGAAAGAGGTTTTTGTAAACAATGTATCTAGTTCAGACTTCTTTTTTTTTCAATAATTGAGAAATGTGCAGACTATGGTGTACATTTTAATAGGCAATTCATAACTTGTCTCTAAACATAAGTTGTTTGAAAAAATACCATCTTGGCATATTCATTGAGAGAAAATGAACAATCATTTTAGGGCTTAACATCAGGGGTATTACATCCCCTCCCCCTTAAAACAATGCATCATACTCGATCCATACTTACTATATTCATGCCGCAAAACAAAACTTTCAATTTTTTTCTAAATAGATGAGGGTATGCTTCCCTCATAGTACCTTCCAACTTCCAAGTGTTCCTCTACCATCTAATTTCTATGTGTATCCACTACTGATGAGGTGTGACTACTCTCACCATCCCATACCTGGATACTATTCGAGAACTTGGACAAGCAATGAACTAGAGGAAGAAAAAACATCTTGTCCCTTTAGGTCGTTCCAGAAAACCCCCCTTCTGGTTCCACCTAAATCACATTCCAATTGATCACATGATTAGCATCAGGTTTATATTTCTTTTCAACAAGGTATATGAAATACATTATGCACTTTAATCGTTGGATCATTATCACTTTCCTTATTAGCACCATTACATATACACACATGATGCATATTTACTTTAAAGTCATACCATGACTTATTGCACTTGAATGATGTCAACTTTATGCTAGAACCACACACATCATAATGCATACACATCCTACATGCAACATCATGTTAGTTCTAGGTACATCACAACATTATAAACAAATTCTAATATATGCAATTTATTGAAAACACAATCTGTGAGTTACCAAATTAGAAATACCAACAACTTACACATTAACATCAATTACAAGAACTACATATCAACAAGACCTTTCCCACATCTCAAGAATACACATAAGATTACCATCTCAAGAATACACATAAGAATACTTGACTTATTAATGCATCTAGATGTGTAATTTCCACAATACATACAACTGTATGCGCTCATCTGACATATCCTCTTTTTTCATGAGATTACCTCGAGATGGGAAATGATGTTACTAGGTCAAAAGGAAGCTAGAAATCCTTTCCATATTTCTCCTTATCGATTGGACATTAATTCCATAACCATCCCTGACTAAGATACTCAAGGATCTACTGATCCTTGATCTTTCACGCGTAGAGAAATATATATCATACCAATGATCCCCTTTATCCATACTTATTATCAAACCTATTATCAGGAAATATAAACAAGCTATTATTTACCCAAATATTTTCCAAAGAAGTAAATCCTCTCATGCTCTGTATCCAATAGTTTATCAACTAGTTCATTTCAACATATGTTGAACAATTCAAGGCACATTATTTAGTTCCAATGCACATTCAATGCATATCAATTCTAATGCATATCAAAATATACACCATATGCATCCACTATCTAGCACGATGCAACATATATCCAATACATTCATTATTGATATCTAGTAATGTGCAACTACTATCCAAGTTATGCATCCAATATCCAATCGCTCATGCAATCACTCTGAAATCCCTTCAAGCACCTCATTCATACCAGTGCATATTTAGTGCATTCCAATGCATACAATAGGCTCGTACTAAGCTATATTAAAATACATATTTATATTTCCAAATATTTGACCCAATGGGGATAGGGATACTCTCTTTTCTCCCCAAAACATATAAAAATTACCAATTAATCCACCTCAAGGTATATATATTGCAATTCCAAATCATTCCAACACATAATACATATATATATATATATAATCAACAACGCATGAAATATAAATGCAGTTACCACTAAATTCCAATTCATGGTACTTATATGCAAATACCACTCAATCTTATGAATGCACTTACACCATTCTAGCCTATTATATCTACATGCAAATACCAATGCATAGAAACATATCACAATTACCAACCATTAGAAGATGGTTATGCATTTACCAGTGTGTAGCAATTTATTAACCAATTCCATGCATAGTACTTAGTTATCAGTAATTTACCAATCAATACAATTATCATCATAGGGTATTTATTTAATATACATTTTTTCCATCAATCCAAAATTAGAAATGCAATATCAAATCAAATATGAGATTACCAATGCACCTTATTCTTTACCATGCAATAATCAATGCCTACTAATAATGCACTTTATCAATTCACTCCAATGCATGTTATCCCAATGCCTATAGTATATTTGTAGTTTCCCATCATCCCAACATTATTAAAACATTCCAACAGTAAATGCATTCCAACACTAACTAATTCATTGCATATCCAAACAAAGCTTTTTCAAGACACACCCTAACATATAAATGCAATCTATGTAGAGGGATTAGTGCTCTACCCCTCATTTCCCAGATTACTCAATACACAAACTATGCATGCACTATTTAATTCATTCACACCCTGTGCATATCAATACAATGCATAATCAACACATATCAATACAAATTCCAGTATACAACGCATTGTATACAAGCATCCACCAAATCAATTCACTATACAACAAATATGCAATGTGTAATTAAACAGTAAATAACAATTAAACATTAAACAACAAGTAAATATGCAATGTACAATTAAACAATAAATAAATCAATAAACATGCACAGTAAATAAACATTTGTCAAACAATTCAATAAACATGCAATGCGTAGTAATTGAGTGTTTATCAAACAATTCATTGTATAGTATATATGCAATACCAATCGGTATAGATTCTACATACAACAAGCAAACAAACAATTTCTTAAGGAACATTCCACCAATTGCACAGTATGCATTTCCATTATCAATCAAACAAACAATTACATTATGAATCAAACAAAAATATGCTTGAGAAAACACTTCACCCACCATGCAATATTAATTAAATCTAAAGCATAAATTATGTGCCAATATTGGCTCTCTCTCTCTCTCTCTCTCTCTCTCTCTCCATGCAATATTAATTAAATCTAAAGCATAAATTATGTGCCAATATTGGCTCTCTCTCTCTCTCTCTCTCTCTCTCTCTCTCTCTCTATGCAATATTAATTAAATCTAAAGCATAAATTATGTGCCAATATTGGCTCTCTCTCTCTCTCTCTCTCTATAATCATAATCTAATGCATAGAATTTAAAATCCAATAAATGAATAATATTAAGCAACCCAAAATGGTTATGCCCCACACACACATATATTACCTTTATAAATTTTAATTCATGCATTATATAATTTAATGAAATAAAAATATTAATTTAGGCTTTATGCATTATCATTCAAATGCAAAATGCATATAATAATAATAATTTAAATGCACAATAATTCTAATGTATTGTAAAAATATAAATATATTTTCATTCCATGGGTAGAATGAGTAGATGCATTTAAATCAAAATGCAAAAATGAAGTCATAATAGACATTATTATTTTATTTGAATTTCAAGATGGGAGACACCCTCTCAAGCAAATTGCAAATACAATCATAAATTCAAACAAAATAATATATAAAATTTTGAATGAGAATTGCAATGATAATATATATACAAATTCCTATACCAATAAATAAATGCCAAGACTCCAAGCATAATTAATATACTAAAGCAAATGGAAATCATGTAAATCGTTGGCATTAACTCCACCAAATCATATATATAAAACAAACACATACAATTATCACTAAATTCTAGTTCATGGTACATATATGCAAATACCACTCAATCTAATGCATGCACTTATGCCACTCTAGCCTATTATATCTATATGCAAATACCAATGCATAACAACTATTCACAATTACCAACCATTGGAAGATGGTTATGCATTTACGGGTGTGTAGCAATTTATTAACCAATTCCATGCATAGTACTTAGTTATCATTAATTTACAAATCAATACAATTATCATCATAGGGTATTTATGTAATATGCAATTTTCCCATCAATCCAAATTTAGAAATGCAATATCAAATCAAATATGCAATTACCAATGCACCTTATTATTTACCATGCAATAATCAATGCCTAATGATAATGCACATCACCAATTCATTCCAATGCATGCTATCCCAATGCATATAGTATATTTGTATTTACTCATCATCCCAACATTATTAAAACATTCCAACAATAAATGCATTCCAACACTAACTAATTCATTGCATACCCAAGCCACGGGGACTTCACTCAATGACTGCCTACCATAGCACGTTCATTCGTGGCATATGAAACAATACCCCTAATTTCAAAAAATATTGGAAAAAGCTTCCCAAATCGTTTTTTTAACCCCCTCCCAATATGCCTTCCCAATTTAAAAAACCCTTTATTTTCCCTATATATTGTATGTGTCCATTTACATTTTTTATACCCCTTTATATATCTACCTAGTATATTGCCATGATACCGTGGGCTTGACTAAACCTCCCAAGGCATGTAATAGGCACGAGTGGTTGGGTATTCAAGCCCCCAAGGCCTATCGAGGGCCTATAACAGGCCCTGGAGGCTTAGAGCCTCCCAAGGCACCCTGGGGGCTTGGATACCTTCATGGTATACAAACAAGTGAATATGGGATAAGTAAAACACAACAATTTTGATATGTCTCAGATGTGGACCTCTACAACTCCAAGACACTAAATACAACTAAAGACACTAATTATCGTCTCGAAAATTTCTAAAGCTCTTAAATCCTTCATTGGAATCCAAGAAGGCAGGTAAGAGTAGGGACAGACGATCTAGCAGATCCATATGATCTTTGGTGAGTGCACCGAATTAGTTAATATGCATTCTACAAAATCACTAGAGTTCATGAGGATGCATTCCCTGCATACTGAGGACACTGGTATGGGGTGGGGATATCCTCTGCATTTGGCTATTGCCTGAGAATGCCACAAGAATGTCCATTAGTTATGGCAGGGGTCAGTCTGAGGCTAAATGAACTATCTTGAAGTTCTTCTAATGGTGAAACAGGGGAAGCCAAATTGGAGAAACAAGAAGAGGGAGTGAAACAAGAAGAGAGATTGGTGGAAACTCATGCCCAACTAAAATCCTAGCAGAATTTGCAAAAGCTCCTTTGCAAAATCCCAGTAGAATCCCTTCTTCAATATGTGACCCCAAACAAAATCCAAAGATCAAACCTGAACCAACACAATTGAAATTGATGACTAAATTAAAACGAATTAGCTATGAAGTAACAAAATTAAAAATTATTTCACTCATTTGGAGTGGGTACTTATGCCTCATCGACATTGGGATGGTAGATCTTATTCACAAAACCAATTGATGGTGATGAGTATGGATAACCAACTCGTAATTCCACATGAATCTTTCAAACTCAACCTTTGTAAAGACCTAAGATCGGTACAGACAATGAATCATGTTTAGCATCCCAACCATTTACTCATTCAAAAATTAAATAGTAAACAGTACTTTAAAGTTATAGGCTTATTGCAGAAGAGCTCAGACCACAACACCATCTCATACATGAACAGTAAGTAAATAATGTAGTAGCTAAAAACCTATTACCAAATATAATATTGGTCAATCAAAGAATCTTTCATATTTGCAAATTACTACTTCTCATCAGGTAATCTTGAAATGTATTAAATTTACCACGAGTTTAACTCAATACTCAAAGAGGGGATGGGGTACCCTAACTTTGGGGACACTTAGAGATGCTTGGGGATGAGGTACCTCAATTTTGGGGAGGCCTGGGGGCACTCAGATGTTGATGGGATTGATGCTACAGATGTAGATGGCCTAGCAGAGATGGCTCTAGGAAGCCAAATAAGCTATGTTTTTCATTGTTCAATGTTTTCTGAATTTTCTATTTCATTTGGACATGCTATTAGGCAAATTTTGGATGTAGTATGACAATGCACATATCTCACATCTATTATCAATATCAAATATGTAATTTGAATTTCCACTTGGTTTATCATATTCAGACTTATGATTCATAATTTCATATGTAAATTGAAATTTCCAGATTCCTGACAGCTTAACCATACACAGATTCTTGGAAGATTTCAGAGCTACAGCTCTGATACCATGTTAAACTTCGTGACATGGTGAGCATATCTGCACTCAAAGAATTGATTCCTATAGACTCTATGCCCATCACTTCTCCGGTGCTTCACATTTCATAACCAAGAACTATATCATAACCTTGAAACTATTCAAATGGAAGGATTGCTTCCCTGCTAGATACATGTCTCAATAACTTCCTTTGTAAAACTAATGCCTCAATGATATTTTCCTAACATAAGAAGGGAAACAGACTTTGCTAAAGGATGAAAATTTGACATAAAGGTATTGTTCATGATGCCCTAGGATTTTCTTCAAGAAGGTAAACTTCACCAGTAGGGGTGATTTCATATTGGCAATTCATCATTCCACAAACCCCAAGCTTATTTGCCAATTTAGATCTCCATCATCTAATAATTGGCAAGCATGTAGGTGATATTGTTTTTGTCGAAATAGAGCAAGATGAATTACCATAATGTACACATGCTTGTTCATTGTGATCCATGATACCACCAATGACCACACTACCATTAGAATCTGTCAAAGAATCTACATCAATCTCACAAGCATCTTCTAGATATTTATCAACAAGTATTGGCCTTTCAGGGTCCACTTCTACTGCAATTCTAAGTATTGCTTAAATTTGTCATCATTGCATACAATTTCCATTACAGGACCACCTAAAAGATAAGAGGGTCTCACAAGAAAAATATAGTCAACCCTTCCTTCTTTGGCCAATGCATCCTCGTCACTTTTAGCAATACCACCTTGAGGTTGCTTGATTTTTAATTCATTCAACATTACATTGAACTTATCCCTGTCTTCCACAACATCTATTGAAGCAGGAGAGTTTCCCCAAATTTGTGCAAGACCTTCCCCACTTGCAGCCATGGTATTAAAATCATCAAGGTATTGTTTTATAGATAGAGCCAGATTCAAAGGTGTTTTCCCTCCAAACTATAAAATTATACCACCAATACTTTCTACAAAAGTGTGTTCTCTTTGCACCAAAAGATGTAGATACAGTAGACAATGAAGACAAGCGATTTTCTATCTTACTGATGCAGACACTCAGTTATTTCCATATAGGTTCAATAGTTGAACTTAGACTCCTGATTATAACCACACTTTCATTGTGATCTCTATCAAGAAGTACCTTATCATCCTTTTCTTTGTTGAGCAAGCAAGTAAGAGAGCTTAAAGCCTGCAAAACCTTGAGAATTGTATAACTGAACATTTGAGTTGAAAGAAGCATTGTTTCTACCTCACCAAAACGTTGGATTTCACCTACTGCAACCTTGCTCAATCATTTTGCAGCATTTGATAATTCAGTAATGAAAAGATGTTAATGGGAACCACTACTTCACCTGGTATATCAAGGTTAGTAGTCTCAATTTTCTCTTTTGGAAGGCTTGAAAGCACAACAAGTTCCACATATGACTGTGTCATGGCAGTATTTCCATCCATCATAGGAACACAAAATCCTTCAATAAAAACTTGGTCATTGAGTACACTTACGAATCTATATGTTACGTTCAATTTGAAGAGACTCAAAATTAAGTAAATTTGATTTGATAATGCATAGTACATAAGTTTGCAAATCTATTTCAACAAAAAACCAGCTCTAATAGGTGGTAGGAATTTAAAGGGACTAGTTCTCGTTGGACATTGTAAACAGGAAATACCTATGGCCACTTCTTTAAACTTACCAACACAGCTCTAAACATGGCAAATAATTTTCATTCCAAGATACGACACTGGCTAGTAGGATAACTCCAAGATATGGTCTTGATTAGCAAGTGATCGAAATCCCAATATGAGTACCTGTTGAATGAGTGCACCTTCTAATTTTCTGAGTGGATTGCAAACCATATCTATTGCATCTTTACCCTTCACCTATTCAAAAAATCACCAACAATTACCATTTTACAGTTCAAGGATTTGGTGTATGTGTTCTACTTCTATTATAATGTATTCTTATGTATAGTAAAAAATATTAAGCTTTAGAAATATCAACAAAGTTCTCCATAAGGAATAACAATAACTTGTCAATTGAGTGTAGATTGGGTGGTTGGGAGGAATGTTGTTATCCTCCCCACCCGAGTTCAAATCTTGCTTTGTGACACTTGCTCCTTGGGAGCCGACTTTCTATGTAATGATTGTAAATCTGGCCATACCTTGATTCTTTCAGAATAGCAGGTGTTGGCATTTTCTGTGAACAAAAAAAAAAAAAAAGGAATAACAATAACTATAATCACAAGGGCAAGTTACTTTTACACAATTACAAAATCAGGCCTCTTTGCTTAGTTCTCCATCCAAGGAAACGTACAAATAAAAAAACATACATTAAAATATTTAAATACATTTCAAAGGAGACATTGTCCTAAAATAAAAAATGGGAATCATGCAGATCAAATCTATAAGCAAGCTCAGAAGCCAAACAAAAAAAGCACAAACAAACTCTTTCTAGCATAAGCAAGTTCAAAGTAACCTAGAATTGAAAAAAAAAGCACCTTAGAATGTAAACGACCATTATTAACAAGACGATCCCTTAGAAGTTTCTCTCACATTTCACTAAACTCCTCACTTACAAACTCTGTCAGCATAACGATAGCTCTGGATGCACCTTTTTTAATTTCATGAAATTTATCTTTGAGGGAAATGCACAAAACCTATGAGAGAAACCTTATATATCAGTTACTAAACTCAAATTAATTACAAGGGCACACAAGAAGAAGTTAGAACCAACACACCATCATCACAAAGGAAAGCGTCATCCAAATCTCCATCAATGTGTCATCCCCTACTAAAAATGTGATTAAAAATACATGTGGACACCCATGGAAAATGGGGGCTAACAGATATCAAGGAAGATAGGGAGTTGGAGACATAAGCAACAAAAATGCATCATGAAGATCATCCAGGCATGGAGTGGTGTGATGACAATTTAGCTAGAAATATCCAGCTGCAGGAGGGTGCCCTGCATGGATCAGCATATAATCTATATTTTTGTTTTTATGTATGCAACATTTTGTTAATTCTAGGTCATCTTAGGCAGTATACTTACCATGTCGCTCATTTCAGAACTTGGTTAGGCACATTTCAGGTTTTTTGGAGGATGGACTTGGAATTTTAGATTCATGCTACATCCTTCCTTTTTTTTTATATTGCAATTCCAACTGGCTAGGACACAACCATTATTTAAAAAAATATATAATAGCTTTCCATTTTCCAAAACCCTATTTATCTAATTTCCCAAGGATTCAAACTTTAAGAATTTTAAAAAGATAATATTATTGTGCAGAATGCTAAAAAGGGAATAAGAGACAACATAAAGTTTGAATATGTGAAAGACTAACCTAAAAAATTTGAGTTCAAGTGACAAGACAACACCAACCATTTCTGTGACTCTCTACACATAAGGTTGTAGCTAAGTAAGTCATTGAGAAAATAATGATTATATAACAAACTGGTTTTCCATAGAAATCAACCAATAATATAGTTATTTGCTGGAAATGGTTTTCCATCTACCTAAAGAATGTAATGCATAGCCGAGACTTTATCACTAGATAAAATACCAACTGTATGACCAACCTGAGAATCACAGTATTCCAAAAAATTATTTTGTATGTTAATTCAATTGAATCCACTTTTGAACCCTTTGCAATATCATAGTGCTTGCAGTAATTTTCAAAGTAATCATTACCTGACTGGGCATGACTTCTCCATTGATGCCACTAATGTTGATTCCTACATACAAACAGGCCTTATAGTGGGCATCAAAAATATCATGGCCATAGGCTTTGTCTACTCCAGTTCTACAATAGTAAGGACCCTATTTCAAAATACAAATGCATATGTAATAAGATCAACGATACTGGACTGAGGATTCTTGGGTAGCATTTGCCTACAGATGGGCATGAGAATTTCCATAGAATTTTCATAATGTGTGTGAAATAAATGCTTTAAAAGTTAAACCTGCAAACAATATATAGCCATGTGATTATGAACTCAAGGATCAAAAACCAATGGAGAATGTCTTAATATTCCCATTTTTCATATGGGATCAATCATTCTAAAGTAAATGGATTATCATTTACAAAAATACAGAGTTTATTAGTTTGTTGTGTATATATTTTTGTATAAATAAGTCTTTGTATGTGTATATACGTAATGAAATAAATGTATGCATATAATTAGACAAAATTTCAAGCATTATGTTACCTTAACATGGTGCTTATAGTATCCTTTTAACTATGGGATTTTTCTACCTAGAAAAACACTTTTATCTAAGAAAAACAAAATATTCAATGCTAGTTAGTCCATGCAATCAAAGACTATCTGAGGATTATAGGGTAGCTTTCACCAACTAATGGGCACGACAATTCCCATGGAATATTCATAATGTGTGTACAATATAGGCCTTAAAAAATTAAACCTACATACAATATATAACTATCTCATCATGAACTCAAGGATCAAAGACTAGTATAATATTCATAAAGTGTGTAAAATATAGGCCTTAAAAATTAAACCTACAAGCAGTATATAACTATGTGATCATGAACTCAAGGATCAAAGACTGATATAATATCCAAAATGTGTGTACAATATAGGCCTTACAAGTTAAACCTGCAGACAGTATATAACTATGTGATCATGAACTCAAGGATCAAATACCAAACTTGGAGCATGGCTTAATATCCCAATTTTTCATATGGGATAAATCATGCTAACTTAATTCAATACATTTACAAAAATTTTGAGTTGATTACTTTTATGTGTATATATTTGTGTACAGATAGGTCTATGTATGTGTATATACACAATGAAACAAATGTATGCATATAATTAGACAGAAAGTTACATTCTATTACCTCAACTTGGTTCTTACAATAGCCTTGTAACTGTGGGATTTTTCTACCTAGAAAAATACTTTTATCCAAGAAAAATAAAAGATTCAAGGCTAGGTAGTCAATGCAGTCAAAGAATAAAGGGTATCGTTTCAACACATCTGATCACAACATGTTTCCACTGGTATACATTAGTAAGCTTTTGGGGAAATCACAAATACAAACTTTCATCTTTTCTCTTTCCTCGATTTATTCCTTTAGAGACTACATCAAGAAAATACCAGACTAGCATAAAAACATTGATAAATGTGAAAATAAAACTCAAGCATCTCTAAAGGGCCTTGACATCACTCTCTTTTCCTAGCCAAACCCACCGCTATTTCATTTTTTTGTATATAGTAGAAACTTCTAATGTCGTTAAACAATTTTCTATTTATTTTTATATTTTTGGAATTGTCAAAGAAGAAAAATCTCAAATCCAGATTGTTGGACCAATCAAAACTCAAGAAAAAGTTTTTAAAATACATATTTTTCATGTGGACTTTACAAAGAATGATTTCAGAATTAATCAATCTACAATTAATACATAAATCAATAAAATGATAAACATTGAAGGAGGAAAGATACTACACTCGGACCACTAAAAGCACTAAAAACTAAATTGATTCTCCATAAAAGAACATAGACAGAGGAGTACAGGAGTACAAACCAAGGCATCCTTGGTTACATCAATAGTTGCTAGATAGAATGTAATTTACAAGTGTTATACATGACACCAAACAACATTGGAAAGAAGGAGCAAGTTTACAAAAGAGTTTACAAATATGTAAGCACTAGTCATCAAATATAAAAACCATAAGCATTAGTATGATTTCCAAACACTTTGCAATGGCATAAGGACCTAGTTGTATGAATGATGATGGTCTATCAAAACATCATAAAAACTCATCATTTTTACCTTAATAAATTCACATATATGATATAATAGCAATAAAATCAATAAACTTCTGCATGAAAACCATGTTACAAGCTATGAAGAAGGTAACGACATCTAGTGTTGTGCTTGCACTTCTAAATCTCTCACAAACCTTTATCATGTATTGTGATGCTCTCTTCCCCAGTATAGGTGTTGTCCTCATGTAAAATCAATAGCCAATTTCCTTTGAAAACAAGAAGTTCACTCATAAGGAGAAGTAGTTATCTGTGATAAGGAAATGTTGGCTCTTATGCATGATCTTGAAAAGTTCAAACAATATTTGCTAGGGAAGCATTTAATATTTCAACAGAACATCAAAGTTTAAAGAATTTGTTATCACAAAAAAACTTGAGTAAGAAACAAGTCAAGTGGGTGAGAAAATTACAGGGTTTTTAGTACAACTAATAACTAAAGAATAGGTTAACTGTCAACAGATCTTCTTAAATAAAGCACTGTATGAAAACTCATTAGTGTCAACACTACATATCTTAAGATTAGATCAAACCAGAAAAAACTATTGGTTAGATCTACATAAACAGTCATCTGGAAATTCAAGACACCATAATAGAAATATGTTCTATATCATCAATCAACTTTTACCTCTATATAGTATAGACTCATAAGGTAGGGTAAGGCTAATGTCAAGCATGGTTGGTGACAGAATTTTCTATAATTCACCCTCATTCAAATTCATACATAACAAGAGACCACATAATAGATCACAATTCCAGATGACAATTTCTAAGTTATACATGACTCTTTGGCCATGGAAACATTGCTTCGTCATATTCTAGTTATACAAATGATAGCAAATTCCAGAGTTGTGGGAAAGTAAACATGGTATTAAAGGAGTTGCAGACAAACCAATAGACAACTGCAAGTAAATGCACCTAGAAAGATGATAGATGATTCCCACTCTACCACATGAAACTTCAGTGCACAAACTTAAGCATCCTTCTATCTTGACTAGCACTGATTGTTCTTTATGTGTACATACTACAACCTTGTTTCTAAAATCTAAGGTATGTACAAAATAGAGTGTTCGGGTACACAGGGTACTACCAAAGGACCGAACACCAAGAGAAACCACTTCACACAAATAGATCACAAATCAACACAACGATGTTTTGACGTGGTTTAAACCCTCTTGAGAGAAACACTCCATGGCCCCAGCCAAATAGCTTCTATGGGACAATTTATTATGTAAAGAAAGAAAGTTACAAATGAGCTTCTCATAATCGATCAACTAAACAATGACCCTCCATGCTCTTTAAATAGAGATCATGGACCAATCGGGTGTTAATCCACGGATCAAGGTTAGGTTTGATCTAAGAGAAGTTGAGCCGTCGGATCACTCTATGTCGGGAACATATCGTGACCGTCGGATTAAGTATTTACAAATGCATACTAATGCATACTAAAGAAACACACTATCCCTAACGGATATATTACACAAGTTGATCTTAACTAACTCCTAAGTGTCTAAATATCCTAACATCCCCCCTTAAGAACAACTTGGGATAGGATTGAAGGATTTACAAAAGTGACACTATTAGGAGAAGGAAGGAGGCATTAGAGCCTGTCCCCCCTTAATGACAAGTTCCTGAACTCCTAACATAGATCGAAGTTTAGAAAACTTCGCTTTTGTAAGAGACTTGGTGAAGATGTCTGCAAATTGATCATCTGTAGGGAAAAAGAGCACTTCAAGAACACGATCATGAACAGGATTTCTGATGAAGTGCATATGTAGCTCAATGTGTTTGTTGCGTTGATGTAGAATTGGATCTTTGGCAAGCTTGGTGGCACTTTGATTGTCACACCAAAGTGGAGTAGGCTGTTGCTGCTTGAATCCAAACTCTGAAAGGATCTGTCGAAGCCATAAAGCTTCCTAACTGGCATTAACTGCTGCTCGATATTCTGCCTCTGCTGAAGAAAGAGCAAGAGCTTGTTGTTTCTTACAAGCCCAAGTAATAGGTCCAGATCCTATAATGAAAACATAACCTGCAGTAGACTTTCGATCATCAGGATCGTCGGCCCAATTTGAATCAATGAAACCAACCAACAAAGGTTTCCCCCTTGTACTGTAATGAATCCCAAACTGAACTGTACCTCGAATATATCGAAGTATTCTTTTAGCTGCTTTCCAGTGACTTTCATGAGGTGTCTACATATAACGGGAAACACGACCAATGGCAAAGGAAAGGTCAGGACGGGAATGAGTCAAGTATAAGAGACTACCAACAAGCTGACGATACAAGGTGGCATCGACTTCAGGTGAAGTACAAGTGGCAGAAAGTTTGACTCTAGACTGGAAGGGAGAAGGGGCTGGTGTAAAATCTTCCATGTGAAAGCGACGAAGAAGGTCACAAGCATACTTAGACTGACAAAGAAAGATTCATTCTTTGGTTTGCAGGACTTGGAGACCAAGAAAATAATGCAAATTTCATAAGTCTGACATTTCAAAATTTTGTTTAAGACTGGATTTCACATGGGTTATAAGCTTAGGGTCACTACCAGTAAGAATAAGGTCATCAACATATAGAACAAGTATGATGAGATGGTTTCCTACGTTCTTGGTATAGACATTGGGGTCAGAATGGCATCTAGAAAAACCAGTGTCAAGGAGAAAGTTATCCATTTTGGCATACCAAGCTCTAGGAGCTTGCCTAAGGCCATATAAGGATTTCTTAAGGCGACAGACAAGGCTAGAGTTATCTTGAACATATCCAGGAGGTTGTTCCATGTAAATTTTCTCCTGTAAATCACCATGTAAGAAGGCAGACTTGACATCCATTTGATGGACTTCCCAGTTATGTAAGGCTGCAAGGGAAAGAACAAGGAGGATGGAGTTCATTTTTGCGACGGAAGCAAAGGTTTCATTGTAGTCAATCCCTTCAACTTGGGAAAAACCTTTGGCAACTAACCTTGCCTTAAGTCTTTCAACACTGCCATCCGATGCATACTTAGTTCTGCAGACCCATTTACATCTGACAAGTTTTCTTCATTTTGGAAGAGGTACAAGATCCCAAGTATCGTTCGCCATTAAGGAATGATATTCTTCATCCATGGCTGCATCCCAATCTGGATTCCCTGAAGCGTGTGCAAAATTTTCTGGATCATGATTCTCGAAAACTTGAGCCAAAAGAGAAGAGGCTCACTGAAACTGAGAACGTGTTTGACGTTGATCTCTAGGATAACCGGCAAGATCACCAGCTACTTCACATGTTGAACGGACCCATCGAGGAAGCACTTGTGCTGGTGCAACTGGAGGAACATGAGCAGGCGGAGGTGGATTTTCATCCTCACTGTCATTATCAGAAACTGGAGTTGGAAACCTATCAAGGAAGTTGGAAGTAGAAGAAGAAGGCACAAATGTCGAATCAGGCTCGCGGGCCAAAGATGGCACAATCACCGAGTTAGGCTCGCAGGCCAAGATATTTTCATCAAATTTAACATCTCTTCTAATGATTATATCATGAGAATGTGGTTGAAGAAGTCTATACCCTTTTACATCTTCAGAATATCCAACAAATATGCACTTTTCACTTTTAGGCTGCAATGCTTTTCGTTTTTCATCCAGAATGTGAGCCCATGCTTCACTACCAAACACACGAAAGTGACTTACATCAGGTTTAGTTTTACTCCATGCTTCTTCCGGTGTTATACCTTGTAATGATTTTATGGGGGTGCGATTAACTATGTAATTTGCACAATTTATGGCTTCAGCCCAAAATTGAAGACTTAGTCCCTTAGATTAGATCATACAATTAGCCATTTCTTTTAAAGTGCGGTTCTTCCGCTCAGCTACACCATTTTGTTGTGGTGTATATGGAACAGTGTACTGTTGTTGGATGCCTTGTTCAGTGCAGAAAGTAGTGAACTTTTTGTTAACATATTCTCCTCCATTGTCAGATCTTAACTTAATAATTTGATGACGAGATTGTTTTCCAACAAGGGCCTTGTAGGCCAAGAACATGTTAAATACTTCGCTCTTAAGTTTTAGGAAACAAACTCAAGTGCGTCTGGTGTAATCATCAATGAAAGTTAAGAAATATTTGAAACTAGAAAAGGAAGCAGATGAAAGAAGACCACACAAGTCACTGTGCACAAGCTCCAAGGGAACCGAGGCGTGCCAAGAGGCACGTTTGTCAAAACTGTCCCGATGATGTTTTCCGAGTACACAACCAGAGCAAACACCATCCCTGCAAGATACCATTGGAAGACCTGTCACCATATTTTCTTTACATAGTTGTTGCAATGAGCGATAATTTAAGTGACCAAATCGCTCATGCCAAAGTTTGCTCAAGTTATCACTATGAGCAACAAAAACTGAAGGGAAAGGTGATGACCCAAAGTTGTTAAACTTGTACAACCTAGTAATATCATCAACAATTCGAGTAGCTAGGACCTATTGAGGATCTTTAAAATCCTTGCGGATTACAACTTGGTGAGGTGTAAAGGTCACAGTTTTACCTTCACCAGAATGAGTGATCTGATAGACTGATAACAAATTGAAGGAAATTCTTGGAACACATAGTACATCACTAAAATGACCATTATCTACTGGAACTATTCCAGCTCCTACAACACTTAGAGATCTATCATCACCAACAAATATTTGTTTGGTGTTACATTCATGCATAGTAGAAAAGATGGCTTGATCCTTAGCCATATGATAAGATGCTCCAGAATCAATGAGCCATTCATTTGAAGTAGAATAAGAAGATGCATTATAAGAATAACCAGAAGCACAAAGTGCATGTCCATGAGAGGCAGATTCTGAAGGTGAATCTAGGCTGATGTGGTGATTCTTCATTGCTGCTTCCAAGGCTACCATCTTCTTGAAACACTTAGATTCGTCATGATTATCTTTCCTGCAATAGTTGCAATGGCACTCAGTCTTCTTGCCTTTTGGCTTGGATCCTTTGTCATTTTTTAAAGAAGGAGCTGACTGAGAGGGTTTGGGACCCTTGTTTGACTTATTATTGCGAAAATTTTGTTTCTTGGGATGCTTGGACTTTTCTTTCTGTTGGGACAATAGGGCTTTCCCAGATGTATCTACATTGTTGATTATTCCAAGATGAATGAGTTTATCTTGTTCTCTAATCAAGGAATCACAAAAGGATTCAAGACTAGGCTCTTGATAGCTAGCTGCATTCAAGGATGCTTTCATGGAGTAAAATGTAGATACAAAAACAGAATATGCAGGTCCAAGTTTGGAAAGAATATGATAAATGCATTGTTTGTCTTCCCTCTCAATCTTACATTCTACACATAAGAGTTTAAGAGTTTTGTACTTAGATAAATAAAATAATCTTGAATGCATGAAAAGTCACTTGGATTTAAAGAAATCAACTCATTTTTGAGTTGGTGACCTCGAATTTCATTGTGTTTACCAAACACAGATTCCAACTTGTTCCAAGCAGCATTAGGTTCATCAATTCCAGATATGTGGAATCGCAAATCAGTAGAAATTGACATCACAATCAATCCACAAGATTCATCACATCTATTTGCCCATTTTATTTTATTATCATCATCAGTGGGCTCTTTTTCTTTCCCTGGGGTAATTCTGAAAAGTCCCCTACTTCGTAGAACATCCTCCATACGAGATTTCCATGAGAAATAGTTGGAACTGTTAAGTAGAATATCACAAGGGGCAGCCATATTTGTAAATTAATGGCTGTAAAAGCATAAACCAATAGTCTGGATGTGAAGAGCTCGAAAAAATAAGCGGTTTCAAAAAAAATGACACTGAAAACTGACTCTGTATGATGAAGTTATGCTTGAACAAAGAAACTGTTGAAGATGTCCCCAATAGTGACGTGGCAGCTAGAGAATGTCCAGTAAAAAAAGAATCCCCCTCTTCCCAAGATGAACCTTTTGACAATCACTTTACAAGAAAGTTGCTTTAAGTGAACCACTTTTGTAAAATAAGTGATTTCACTTTTACAATGATATTACTTTTAAATTGTGCAACAATAAATAAATAAAACTTAAGTGACTCACTTGTATTTTTATTTTTTATTATTTAAGTGAGATGCACTTTTACAATAAAGTAACTTGAAAATATAAATTGCATGCATTTTTTTTTTAAAAGTAACTTCCTAAGACTTGAACTCAAGACCTATTAAGGAGTAAAGCAACTTTGAACCAAGTGAGCTAGATTAAAAGGTATGTAAAATATGGGAATGAGGAAGGGGGCTTCTTTTTTTTTTTTTTTTGCTCTTCTTGCTCGGTTTGCGTGCTTGCCCTTTTTCCTACAAAACACACCACAAATCGAAACAAAAAAACTTTTCTACACTTATGGAGTTAGATCTCGTTAGCTTGCCCAAAAAGTCTACGTTTTCTCTCTGTTTCTGATTTGCCGAGATCGCACAAGGTGCACGACAAAGAGCATACGCAGCCGAGAAAAACCATTTCCCTTTCTATTTCTGATTTGCCGAGATCGCTCAAGGTGCACAGAAAAGAGCATATGCAGATGGGAAAGAAACAATCCGAACCCAAAAAAAAATCTAACAGTAAAAAAATGATGAAATATGAGATTTTTTCCTTTAAAAAAAGAAAATAAAAAAAATGCGTCACTGTAACATTATACCTTCAGATCTGATGAGATACGCATTTCTGGAGCAACCGGGAACTGTTTTCGATCAAACGAAAATTATTTCCCAATGTAAACGATACTCCGGACGCAATGGAACACCTCCCATAGCCCAAAAATGCACAGAAATACCATAACTAGAAACCCTTTCGAATTTCGGCAACAACAATTCAAGATCTAGATCATAACCGGAAGCGGCACTTCATAAAAGCTCTGATACCATGTTTAGGTACACAGGGTACTACCAAAGGACCGAACACCAAGAGCAACCACTTCACACAAACAAATCACAGATCAACACACCAATGTTTTGATGTGGTTTAAACCCTCTTGAGGGAAACACTCCACGACCCCGGCCAAATAGCTTCTACGGGACAATTTATTATGCAAAGAAAGAAAGTTACAAATGAGCTTCTCATAATCGATCAACTAAACAATGACCCTCCATGCTCTTTAAATAGAGATCATCGACCAATCGGGTGTTAAGCCACGGATCAAGGTTAGGTTTGATCTAAGAGAAGTTGAGCCGTCGGATCACTCTATGTCAAGAACATATCGTGACCGTCGGATTAAGTATTTACAAATGCATACTAAAGAAACACACTATCCCTAACGGATATATTACACAAGTTGATCTTAACTAACTCCTAAGTGTCTAAATATCCTAACATAGAGTACACTAAAACAGGGGACAAGCTTGTGCATCTGAGAGATGTAGGCTATCCCTGTAGAGGGGCCAGAGTTGGCCACTAGAACCATAATGGTCACTGTATAGCTGTATGGTTGTTGCTACATATGGAGAATGAACCAATTTATCACTAGACATGTAGAGACAGTTGTCAATAATTTTTTATAGTCCCTAGTGAGGTACTAGTCAAAGAGAAGAAACATGATTAGATTCTAGAAGAAGAATGGAATACCCATACACATGTATTTTGTTTTAAGGAATTTGACAAATTACATGTCTAGTGACCAAGGTGACAAAACTTCCTTTCAGTTGTCTATGATGATTTCAACTCTTTGGTTGTAGCTACAGAGAAGGCAGTCCCTGAATCTTATTCTAAAGTACTCAAAATAACTAATACATGAGTGACGAGTCCACAACAATTGAAATTATGGGTTTCATCAATTTGCCATGACCAACATAGAACTTCTTGAAAATAAAATTAATAAACAATACAAGTAAAATATATAATTAACACTTACAACAGATGAAGTAGCTGAAGTGCCTGAATCTTTATTCTTGGTTTTGCTGAAATAATATTTTGCACCTTTGAGAAAGCTCCATTGAAGAGCTGCATGCATTGTTAAAGCCATATATGCTCGAAGAGGTGACACAACCATGCAGTCAGAAAAGTCAGAATGCAAATGAAAAATCATTTGAACAGTAAATTTGAGGCCAAAAGAAAGATGTTCTAACTTTGAAGATGCTAATAAGGCCTTTCGAGTGTCCTCCTCTGCAAGTAAGTTCTCTACCTGCCATGCAGCTGCTGTGGCAATGGTAAGACTTTCTTCATTATGGTCCTTGCCAAATTGATAAGATTGGCCTCTCCCTTTCATCATATTCCATTTCGTGGACATTTTTACTGGCCATTTAGTTTTCCTCTATGATTTCCGTGATATGTCTTATTTTGACCTATTCACTTCACTTGCAACGTTGCTAGAACCAACAATATTTGAGGCATTCTAGAGAAGTTTTGACAAATTTTCTAGGAGGTCATCAAACCCGCCCCATGCAAGTATTAACTTATGATCTGCTCTAAATTCTTCCTGTTTTGTTTTATTCTGAAGAACAACGCTATAGTCCATGATAAGTTGGGTACAATGTTTAACAACTTCTGATATGTATTTGGGTGGAATAATTGACACAATCTTCAATATAGTTGTGTAAGCTGATGGAGTACTAGTAGAACTTAACATGCAATTGAATTTATCAAATGAAAATAACTCACAAAGGGTTATCTTGCATGACTGGTTGTTGGCTAAGCTGCATCAAAGATTTCTAACCGCAAGCAAGATGCCTTCTTTTTCCTTGGTATCTAAATTTGTTAGTATCATGAAAAGACTAATTAAGACTTTTATTAATTCAATGAGAGATTTTGGAGGAACCCATTCAGACAGGGCATATTCACAAAACGTTGTTGCTATGAGGGGAGATCTTTTTACCAGAGTAATGAAACAATTGCATGCCTTGGATACTAGCACTTTGGAGGGGAAGTATGATGGAATTAGAAGCCTGGTTAATAGTTGGTCGACCAAACATTGGTCAGTTGCAAGAGAGCATAGTATGGAATCCAGGTTCACCACCTACATTGAAAAAAAATAAATTGAAATGAAACGATGAATAGTAATGCACTCTAGTTGTTTTATAAAATGAGGAAGCATTCTTCTAAGTTAACCAAGTATTGATTTGCATAATAACAATCACGCTGTGCAATTTCCAAGATGCTCAACCAGCAACCAAAAATGAAGGACATACTTTATGAAAGTGAAGTGCTCTAATGTCTTTCAGGATTAAAAGGAGATTTGCAACCGTTGTCCTTACAGACAAGACCGGATTATCAAGCAATGGTGCCAACTTTGGAAGTATTACTTTCAACAACTCATGACTTTGTGGGTTATCAAGTAAATATATCATTCCATCCACTACTGCACTAGGGGGTGGATGTTCATGGGATGCCATAATTTTTTTCAGATAAAATCAGTGATGAAATGATGCAACAACATGATGCAGACACTTTGATGGAAGTTGATGTTCAGGGAATGCCAGAAATTGTTTCAGATGAAGTCAGGTACAAAAAGACAAAACAGCATGCCAGAGACAGTTTGATGGAGGTTGACGTTCAGGGCATGCCAGAATTTGTATCATAAAAAATCAATAATGAAAAGACTGAACAACATAATGTAGACACTTCAATTGAGCTTGATGTGCAGGGTATGCCAGGATTTGTATCAGATAAAATCAATGATGAAAAGACAAATGAACATACTGTAGACACTTTGATGGAGGTTGATATGTTGGACAAAATCCAAGACATGCCAGATCCATTTCAGGGTACGAAAAACAAAAGGTTGTGGATCATGCCGATATCAAAACAGTTAACCAATAGGATAGTGGGAAACTAGAACAAATATCAAATTCGATGAGGGGTGAAATCAGTCAAAATAGTTCAAAGAAGCATGCCAGAGATTTTTCTTGCAAGGATATTAAGTTAATAGAAATGCAAGTAATTATGGATTCCTCATTGGAGGGAAGTAATGAGCATGGTGGAGGGACATATGTCATTGGGACCTCACCCAAGGTTCTTTCACAGGCTTGTAGTGATGAGCAAGCAAAGTCTGGAGGTGAGGAAAGCATGTTGGGAAGTGATAAACACTTATTGGAAACTAGTGTGCCTTTAGAAGAAAAGACCCAAGAACAGAAAGAAAATGGCCTAAAGACTGAAGAAAAGAATTTAGCTGAGAAAATAATTGTTATAGGTCAAATCTGCACTTCTCTGTCCGTGATCACATTGCTCTATTGATCACACAAAAGGACACTATGGATGGAAGAGCTAGGTTGACTTGGATGAGTTATTGTTGAAACTACACTCTTCAGCTGAAAAACTTATTTTTTCTATAGTTTTCATGACATGTGCACTACTATTGCCACAGTGATCTAACATTCTAAACGCTACTCTGCTTGAAGACAACCAGCGCACATCGTTCAAATGTTGCAAATGCTGGTTGTAAAGTGCAAAAGTTGCTTACTGTGCGCTAGTCTGGTTGTATCAAACCTGCACACATCTTAAGATGAAATGAAAAAATATATTAAGATTACGAATTGGGATTAGTTGAAGTTGGTTCTGGAACTTCCCCAACCTCCCAATTCAACCAACTCTCGAATTCAACTACCTACCTTGTCCCATAAATACAAGGAGGATCCATGAGAGAGGGACCTAGAAGGAATGCTTTAACTACTGTTCAAGGAAATTTTTAAGGGCGAAATTTCGCCAATTGACTATTTTTTGGACTTTTTTTCAAAAAATAAATTCGTTATTTGGTCATTTTTAGTCTCTAATATCGCCTATATTTACATAAAGTATGTTTTTTTATCATAATATTCTCCAAAATTTACAAGTTTCAGTAGTAAATTGTAATTTTCATATTTAATATTCGCCTACCAATCTATATATATGTTTTCTTCAATCCAAAATAATCGCCTATAATAATATACTTTAGTATACTTTTATAATCCTTAAAAAATACCTTGCTACTGTTACGCTGGAGGAATTCCCAAGTCATTGTGAAGAGCAAGAGCTCAGGACTCGGTTGCAAAAGTGTCTGGACAGATCAGGTATATCTGTACTTATCTACATTTATTTGACAATAAAAGGTGGATATACCCTTCCAATCCCAAATTGAATGTCTATTTGATTGAATGTTTATTTGGTTAAATATATGATTGTAGTTGATGTTAAGTTGTTTCTTATTTCATCATATTTATTATAGTCAAGATACGCTGAGGAAGGTTAACTTTGTTTTGCAGGTTCATCATAGCGAAAGATCAAGCAAAAGCTAGGACCATCCATCGTTAAAAAGGTACAACTTTCGATATCTTAATCTCTTTCCATTTTTGGTAACTAATGCAAGACAATGAATGTATTTACCTGTCACCCCACCCAAGTTGGTAGTGTCGTCTCCCCACTATAAGGTATTTTTCCTGCACAACAATAATTATGACTAGTATTGTTGGATTCACTACTATAGATGTTGAGTCAGACAATCAGGTTAAAGATTCAGAGGGGGTGATGATCAGTCCAGGGCTTGATTCCTCATCTATACCAGCCCCTTCTTATGCATCGTCTAGTCATATTGATTATTCTTCATCTTATTTAAATTTAACCAATGAAAAGGTGAGCACTCTAGTGATGCAGCATAAAAATGTTGAAACTCAAGATATTGAATCCCCCAGCCCTGTTTCCTTTCCAAATGATCAAAATCAGAATTCTTCATTGGCAAATCCTGTAGAGAAAGTTGTCCATGATGTCACAGGTAGCTTAGATGAAAACAGTTCCAAGAAAGCTAATAGTGATGTTACCCAAAATGAATCTGTGGATGTGCAAGGATTTGGGAATCGAGAGTCTCATGCTCTTGAAAAACTATCTATTGTTGAGGCTTCTCGAGATGAAGAAAATGAAAGAAAAGATACATCAATAAGATCTGTTTTACCAACAAAAGACATTGAAAGCGTGGTCAAAGCTACTTCTTCCCCATAAGGAAAAGACATTCTTCTTCTTTCTCATACTAGGGATGAAACACAAAGATGTAAGTTTGGGGCCATCTCCCTTCAAGTCCTTAATCAATCTAAAATGCTAGAAGAGCAACCTATAACTGACACATCACAGCAAGCATTGCAAGGAAATGACCAGTGTATTACATCAGAGTCTGAATATAGCAAGCACACTGATCATATGAATCTTGAGTTCGAAAGGAATGTTAAAGAAGATAATACCTTGGTTAGTATCAAAGTGGAGGATGAAGGGGAGACTGACACCACATTTTCTTCAGATGGGCAGCAGTCTATGCCAATACCTGACTCAAGTATTTGTTGTAAAGCATCATATGCTTTTGTCCATTCCATTATGTTTTCTCAATTTGAACTCAAACTGCTTAGATATGGAGGGGGACTATGTACTCTGGTTTAGAATCTAGATAGTTTGTTGAAATAATTAAATGAGAAGGCAAAGTGTACTTATTGCAGCAGGGGATTTCATCTTGAAAGCTCCTGCATGAAGAAAACCATTGATCAAATGGCTCTACTATTGGAGAAAGCCAACATTCCTCTTCCTGAGAGCATAAGGAGGAAGGATGGAGGACAAAATTATGAAGCTAAGGAGAGAGTGCATGCACTGATGGAAAGCACATCCAAGCCTACCTCACTCATTATTGATTCTGGAGCTTCAAGGAACATGGTTTCTACAAATGATCCACACAGGTTCACCCAAAAAGGTGACCTTTACACCAAATGATGTTGAGATATGTGAAATGTCAATAGGCCGAATTGTTTCATTAATCACTGCTGACCATAGCTCTAGAATTTACAAGTTTTCTCATTTTGTGCCATTCCCCTCACCTTTGGATCTTTTAAACCATGCCAATGAGTCAAGACAATTATGGCATGAAATATTTGGCCATCTAAACTATAAATACCTTTCCTACCTTCATGATAAAGAAATGGCCATAGGGCTGCCCAATATCAAGTTTTCCAAAGGTGTCTGTCAAAGATTCATCCTAGGAAAACACCCTGAGCATAAGTATGGAAGATCCAAAACTGAGCGAACCTCTGCACCCTTGGAGCTTATTCACACTAATATATCAGGTCCATTCCCCCATGAGTCCTTGAACCATGCCAAATACATCCTCACCTTCATAGATGACTTTTCTAGGTCTTGTTGGATCTATTTCATCAAGTTAAAGTTTGAAGTTTTTGGTCTGTTCAAGATTTTCAAGGCCTCAGTTGAGAACCAGTCTGGTAGACAAATCAAGATTATCAGATCTGATAATGGTGGGGAGTACATCAAATCCGAGTTTCAGTCATTTTGTGCCTCTTCAGGCATTCAGATGCAACACATAGTTCCTTATACACCTTAGCAGAATGGTGTTGTTGAGAGGAAGAACAGATCTCTTAAGGAGATGGACACATGTATGCTTGAGGAAAAGTCTTGATCTCCAATGATTTGGGTTGAGGCAATAAAATGTGCCACATATATTCAGAATAGAGTGCCACACAAATCTCTCAAAGGAATCACTCCTTTTGAGGCTTGGACTGGGCACAAACCTAATATTTCTCATTTCAGGATTTTTGGCTCCAAGGATTGGGCTAGGATTCCACTTGAGAAGAGGAGGGATATGTAGCCCCAAAGCCAACCTTGTATTTTTGTTGGCTATTCAGAGGACTCCAAAGGCTATAATATTATGAACATGGCTACTAAAAAATCCTTCATTGAAAGAAGTGTTCAATTCAAAGAAGAGCCCTCTCAGAATGTTGAAATTGGAGAACCATCTTCACCACCACTTGAAGAAGTAAGTGATGTTGCTCTTGAATTTTTTGATTCTGATATTTCTGATGATGATGACCATTTTATTACAGATCTTAATTCACCAACAAGGCCTAAATGGGATGCTAAGACTTTGCAAGCAGCTGGTGAACTAGTGGGAAATCCTCAGGATAGAAGGAGGACTAGATCACAATTTGAGACTGCTCTCAATGTGAATGACCCCTACCTATCCGAGAGATGTTATATGATGGTGGATTCCGATCCTCAGACATATGAGGAATCCTCACATGACCCAATATGGGAGGCTTCCATGGATGAGGAGTTTAATTCACTGCAGAAGAATGAGACATGGGAGCTAGTCAAGCTCCCCCCAAGAAGAAAATTGGTAAGGTTTAAGTGGATCTACAAAACCAAGTGTGTAGTTGATGGTACAGAAGTGAAATATAAGGTTATCCTGGTAGCAAAGGGCTTCTCCCAAGTCCAAGGAATTGACTACAATGAGACTTTTGCACCAGTTGCATAGAAGGATTCGATAAGACTAGTTCTGGCAATTTCTGCATCCAAGTGCTGGGAAGTGCACCACATGGATGTTAAGAGTGCATTCCTCCATGGGGATATTGACGAGTATATTTATATGCAATAGCCAGAAGGATATACATCTGATCCTAACTATGTGTGTAGGTTGAGGAAGTCCTTATATGGGCTTAAGCAAGCCCCCAGGGCTTGGTATGCCGAAATGGACAACTTTCTCTTGTCACAATCTTATGTGAGATGCAAATATGATCCTAATGTTTACATGAAGTTGATTGATGGTTCAATTATGATTATAGTGTTGTATGTTGATTATATACTAATCATAGGTAGCTCTACGGATCAAATAGATTCATTAAAGACTGCTTTGCATCAAGCTTTTTCCATGAGTGACTTGGGAATTCTTAAGCGGTTTTTAGGGATTGAGATTTCTCAAATTGAGAATGGAACTAAGGTATCTCAGTCCAAATATGCATCTGAGCTGATAAAGAAGTTCAATATGGTTGATTGCAAGCCTTCAAAGACTCCTTTCCTTTCAGGAGTTAGACTTGAAGAAGCAGAATCTACACCTTTGGTTGACAACACCTTGTATAGGCAACTTGTTGGTAGCTTGTTATACTTGACTCATACTCGACCTGATCTTGCATATGTTGTGAGTGTGGAATCAAGATACATGGAGCAGCCACATGAGCTCCATTGGAGGGATTAAAAAAGAATCTTACATTATGTGCAAGGCACCAAGACTGATGGGATTAACTATGTTGCAGATTCTAACCTAGATCTTCTTGGATTTGCTGACTCAGATTGGGCTGGTGATAGCCTTGACAAAAAAATCCACATATGAATTTGTATTCATGCTTAGAGGTGGTCCTGTTTGCTGGTATAGCAAGAAACAGAGTGCAATTTCACTATCTTTAGCAGAGGTCGAGTACAGAGGAGCAGTGAATGCTGCTACTCAATGTGTGTGGTTGTAGGGTATTCTTTTAGAGTTTGAGATTGCCTTTAGTACTCCTACTGTCATCTTTTGTGACAATTAGGGTGCTATAAGGGTCTCAAGTGATCCAGTACAGATACATAGGACCAAGCATATTGAGATCTATATGCACTACATCAGGAGTTTAGTGCATGACCGGATCATTGATTTGCAGTATTGCCCAACAGGTGAGAAAATTGTAGACATCTTCACCAAAGGTTTTACTGAGAAGACTTTCAACTATCTTAGATCACTGCTTGGGATGGTTGAACATGTGGTGGAGTGAAGTATTGATCAACAATCTTTCAATTTTGATATGTCCATTTTTTAGGGAAGGTTTTTCCCATGATGTTTTCCTTCTTTCCTTGTTTTGTAGACCAGGCAGTATTGTACAGGGTGACCATGTCTTCTTATTGGGCCCTAGTTTTTATTTTTTATTTTTAGCTCATAAAGTGAGACTTATGGGGGGGTGTTGGAATATTTAAACCCATACCTATGTCAATTAATACATTAGAGGCATTAATTAATCAGTTTATGATTAATTACTATGTATTAGGCTAGATAGTTGGCATATGAGTCATTGTGTGGACCACAAGGCATCTTTGGGGGACCACAAGTCTTCCTAGAGTGGACCACAAGCATCCTAAGTCACTTGAGTGCATTTTTGGTGATTCTGGATAAGATTTTGGTGAGAAATGCACATTATTGTTTTTTACTTCTTTTGGGTGAAAGGTGAAAAGCCAGTTGCTTAGGGAAAGTGTTTTTTGGAGCACTTTCACTCCTTGATGTTTCTTCCTTCCATTTTTGGGATTCAACATTTTTTTTCATCACACATCACTATCTAATCACTAAATCAGAAATTCGTGAGCTTTTGGTGTGACTTGGAGAACACACTTGCCACCTAGGGGGTTTTGCATCAATTTAGTAAGTCTGCTTTTGTGAGGATTCGAATGGGATCCTTATGCATTCGAATCTCTGTTGTAAAGTTATATATTTACAGCCATTTACTTGGCTAAGGTTGGCTGATCGAATATTATTCTCTTGAGTAATGCAATGTGCAATTATTGTGAGTGAATTTCAGTGTTCTTGATTAGTTGCGTGAGATATTTTGCGAGAGTGTGTAATTGATTGATCAGATCCTTGTGTGAACTAAATTTCACATTCTTAATCAAGAATCATTCCATAAATTTCATTTGACACACAAGTTATAAAATCTCCCAACCTGCATAATTACATTTACATTTCATGTATTTTTATAAAAACTCATTTTAATTTATGGAATAATGACCTACTATATACAATCAAGTATTGGAAATTTCCCTTTGACAAAAAGAAATCATTAGAAAAATCATCCTGAACACTATGTATTCCATTAAAACATTAGACCTCTCAAGTTCACATTATTGTTAGCCCTTAACTATCCCAACTCACTCTTCACTGGAACTCAACATACAAGCTTGAAAGGGAGTGAAAGTCTAAGAGAATAAAATTGGATTCTCTCAATCATAACATATTTTAAATATGTGAGAGAATCTTATATAAATTTCAACAACTAACTATAAGAATGAATTACAAAATATTACAAAAAAAATTACTTTCTGAAACATTTCGAACCACTTCCAGTAGGTTTACACTGTATCTATGTAGTAGTTCCTGTCCGAGCTATATTTTTCTGGACAAAAATCACCTTGAAAAAAATAGTGGTCGCCTGTTGCTGAAATCATTGTCATTGCATTTTTGTTTCAAAGAAGAAACTACATGCAACCACTTAATATCAGAATTACATAGACACATAAATACCAGGAAATAGAATGCAAAAAGTTGAAATTCGAAACAGTTGGGCTACATAAAAGTTTCCATTTGATTGCTTTCAAAAGGGACTGATAATGTAGGCAATACTACACCTTCTATCAAATAATATTGATTTAACTAAAGTATACATTATATAGTGACAAAGCTTGCAACAAAAAATGGCAGACTTTGCAATAAATTTACAACAGTAAA
The DNA here is from genome assembly GCA_027924585.1 of Larix kaempferi. Classification (NCBI taxonomy): domain Eukaryota; kingdom Viridiplantae; phylum Streptophyta; class Pinopsida; order Pinales; family Pinaceae; genus Larix; species Larix kaempferi. Next base: position 21,021,167 of record BSBM01000742.1, on the reverse strand, counting down.
AAATTTACCAAAAATTGTAGAGTGTCCATGCTACAAAACTACTGTCTGGTAGTATTTCCATTTTTGGTAGTGCACCTTGATTTTGTCAATTCAATTTAGGGAATAATGTCAACGTTGTTCTCCTTGCTGGTGGTGTTTGTGCAACATGAGAGACATCACTTGAAAATATACACATACAAACAAATACCAAACAATTAAATAGTATAATGTTTCTCGAGTAATCCAACAAAACATTATCTTCATGGAAAAACAAACCTATTAATAGATTCATGGTTGGAAGTGACTCTAATGGTGATTGTGCAAGATTTATCGGTGATGGTTGAGCTGAATTTGAAATTTTTTGAATGCAATTCCTATGCCTTGCAACCCTTTGTGGTGTGGCTCGCAAAATACGCTCTCCACCTATCGATATATTACAATTATAATATTCTTTATGTTGTCTCACTCCATTAGAGATATTTTAGTTCAAATAATACATGGAGCAGTTGTTGTTGACCTCTTCTTTGCATACATTGTCTCTAGTTCCTCTTCAAGAGATTTCTTCTTCGAACGAGCTCCATCTACTACTGGAAAATTATATTGTGTTGCATCAACATTGGAAATAATTATGGAAGCATTAGCATGACCTTGAATGGGTGTAGGGTTCAAGTCTTGTAGCAACTGACGCTTTTTTTGTCATTGGAAATACCTCTTTTTGGGACTTAGAAAGATTTTTCTTCACTTCAATGTGGCTTCATTATCATTATACTTAAAATCAAAATCATTTATGCATTGATTATTCATTTCAACAACAAACTTGTCCACTAGCATTTCCATCAATAATGCCTTTGAAATAGAATGTGGAAGTTGCACCATTGTTTCTTGGATCTTCTTGTTGCATCTATAAAAAATATCTTGGCATCTCCCAAGATCAGAGTCATTAATTTCATTGATGATTGGCTCAAAATTTTCATTTCTTGCATTTGAAATGTTTAGATCATCAACAATGTCATAATCATGGTGCATGATTGGAGACCCACTATTTGTGATATCAATATCAACATCAAACTTAGCTAATCGATTAATGTCCATAGAATCATTAAGGTCTCCATGCAACATGCCTTTTTTAATGACATGTTTACAAAAATTACCTTTCATAGCCCATAGGCAATCACAATAACTAAATCCTTGATCTGAATAAACCACAAGATATCTTTTCAAAGACGACTGACTTTGCACCCAATAGGAATTTTGAATATCAACATTTAGAGTACAATGATGGTTAGAAATCCGTTTGGATTTCTCCATAGATGTCTCTATGATATGCTCCAACTTGAAGTTGTTTAGAAAACCAGCTTTCTTTTGACGAGCAATGTTCCAGTAATACAATTCAACCCTTTTCAGGAGAGTGTAGATAAACCAATCCATCCGCCGTGCACATTTTCTTCTATGGTCATTTAAGAATCTCATTTTTAAAAACCAATGATAACTTTCAATAGCATTGTTTGTCTCTTGGTTGGCATGCCGGTAGTTCACATAACCTTTTGCCCACATATATGTGAGAAAAATATACAATCATGAAATTCGCCATATTCAAGAAAGAAATTATTTTGCTACAAATTGAATAAATTCTTACAGAATTTTTGGTCTTGCATCCAATTTCTTGAGAAGTACTCCAAGAAACGTGAGTCTCATTTGTAAATTCAATATTAAAATGTTTTAAAGATTGGACAACAAACTCTGGATCATGGCAATTATTCATGATTGCACCTAATGCTGAAAACATTTTCCTTCCAATTTCCTCACAACTAGCCAATCTGTAAACATTCTTTAACCAAGCTCTTATGACATGCCATACACATAATAAAACTCGACAACCTGTAATGGACCCGCAACAAGAAAAAAAATTGTATCAAATAAATAAATTAGAAAAGTGTACAAAACATTCAACACATATGATTACTTATTCTCCAAACATAATACCTTATGCATTGATTTCAGCTAATGCATCATCTGTCATTGAGGCATTCACTGTCCATTTAGGTTTAAGTTGTCGACCTCTATCCATGAGTTTTAACAACCATTATGAAATGTCAGATGACCTATTTTGCGATAAAATGACCCATGCATTTGGGACTCCACTGTGTTGTTTGTCAAATACGAGTAGAGTGTACAATTGATACCACATTCACAACATTATAAATATTAAAGATGATTAAATAAAAAATAAAGTGTGCATACATATGTGCCCATATTTAAATGAATACTCACCCCGTATTTGTTTGTGCTAAACATTGAATCCATTGCAATGATACTATTATGTGAGTATTTCACCATCTTGCACAACATCCACTCTGTTTGAATACCAATTATAAACAGTACATCATCACCCTTGGGCCTCTGGTAGAAAAAGAATGACTTTTGCTCTTGTTGATACCATAAGTTAACACTTATTGAATCATTCTTATTGAGTTGAAATTTTGATTTGGCTAGTCTATTGAAAATGTTCATGACATCTCTTCGTGTCAAAAAGCTATCTCGATCACTTCTTGGATCCATGTTGAATCTACCTTCTCGAACCTCCAACATGTGTCGCTCACAAAACATGTCAATGGACAATCCCATGTCATATAATGCCTCGACTGACAACACCATTTCTCTTGAAAGACGAGGTGCATACATTTCCCTCAAATTAGTTGATCTATCAAGCTTTCCATGCCATGGCCAACCATTTTTATCCTCATGCGTATCCATATCGTATGTAATTATGGCATCCCCTGGTCTACCAACTATTTCCTTAATAATGAAGTGGAATTGGCATCCTCTCTTATGAACATAGCGTTGCCTTCTTTGGGAAGGTTTTGGTGTAGTCCTCTTATCTTTTGGTCCATAAGAACACCAATATCTATGTACATTTGCAATTTTTTCAAACACAGGATTTAGTAAACTCATAAAACAAAATAAGCAATATACAACACATGTATCACAATACTAGGCTTACTCACATTGAATACTTATTGGAAGTGGAATCTCTATTATCAGGGTCATCCTTCACGACATTTCGCGTTCATAAGAAACTGCATGGTGCATCTAAATTGGATTCCTCCCCCTTGATGAATTCTGGAACTCTAGAATATGGAATTATTGCAACACGATCAACAACTTTGTCCTCTTTTAGAACTTCACTGCACCTCAAATCAACACTAGAAAACATTTATTTCTCGGATAGATCTTGTACTTCTATATCCATAATAGAACTATACTTTTTCTTTCGAACCATCCTCTTTGGTATTCAGTTGAAGAACACTACACACATGTCAAATATTGTGCTTTATAATTTTGAAAAATGAACGATAAAAGAATTGCATGGCAATGAAGGAAGAATGATGAGTCATTATAAAAAAGTTTAAAAAAATGGCATTGGAAATGGAAAAACAAGCAAATAGTTTATCATTTAGATGATCAAAAAAAGAAGTTGAAAATTGATACAAACTTGAAACAGAGAATGCTCACGAATCTCCTTTCTTACACACACATATGGACTTACACACACATATGGATTTACACACACACAAACATATATATATATATATATATATATATATATATATATATATATATATCATAAAAAATGCAATTCACAAAGAAGTTTAATTCATACATTCCCAAATGCTCCATGTTCTTTTGCTGCAATATTTCAACACTCCCATTCATTTTACATGTAACAAAAATATGCCCATGCTAATTTGCATCCTATTAGAATTCATTCAAAAACATTTTTTGCAAATATCAAACTTATATTCTTCCAATTGAGTGGGAAATGCATCAACCACCATATTCCATCCCCCTTTTTTATGTTTCCTTAACAAATTGATATTACAACTCTATGTGATTGGTTAAAGAATGAAACTTGATATTTTTCAAGTTTGCATATCCCACTACGAAATTTCATTCATGTAAGATGCATGACAGGTTTCATTTTATATTTGGAATCTTTGTCTCATTAGGCACCAAATTTGTGGTTGTGATAGAAAATATTGTTGGTTACTTTCCTCATCACTTCGTTTATGGCGTATGCCCAAAATTTTTGTTCTACAATTGACACCCATTGTTCTTTTTTGTCGAGGGACAAACAATAGAGCAACAAGTATCTATCCATTATCCTAATCAACAAATATATGGATACAATTCATGGGCAACTATGCCTATGAATTCTAATTTTCCATCCCAGCAGAGATCATTGGTTGAGCCTAATTTCATTCCTCACATGTCTCCTGAAACAAAGAAAAATGTTGAAGCCCCTCGGGATGATAAATTGGACAAAAACAATGATATAAAACAATGATGTCTTCTTTTGATCATCCATGTTTTACTATGTTATGTTAAAGTTAGGTCATGTTGTTCAAATGCTTACAAGTGGAAACTTTATGGGAGCTAATGAACAAATATATGGATACAATTCAGGGGCAACAATGCCTATGAATTCTAATTTTCGAGCCCAACAAAGTTCACTGGTTGAGCCTGGCTTCATTCCTCACACGTCTCCTGAAACAAAGAAAAATGTTGAAGCCCATGTGGATGATAAATTGGACAAAAACACTTATATAAAACAATGATTTCTTTTTTCGATCATACAAAACAATGAGTTAGCCCATATCCCACTCCTATTTTTAGAGGCCCAACAAGTTAGAGATTCAAAGAAGATAGTTGATGATAAGGGAGCATGAACCTATTTATTTGTTTATCAACTTTTGTTTTTTATATTGTGAAAATTATATGGTTTTGCTTAATTTGTCCCAACACAGAATGGTTTTAATCATCAATGCACTGATTTCCTAAATTGGTTGTCTCACAATCACTGTTATAACTCTATTATCTCTTAAGTACAATTGTATAAGTCTCTCCTCCCAACTTCACGCACGGTCATAATAGATCTGAAAGGCTGCACCTCTGGGCAAAGGTTTTTGGTTTCATGAACGAAATGCTTTTGGATCATAAATCTTATTTTGAATATCATCAGTGATCTGCCAGTCAATTAGTTTGCAACGAAGGGAGTGGGAGCAGGAGTGAAGGCATACCAGGCAACAACATCGTCTAGGAGGGTCCAAGGTGCAGGGGAGAGTCTGAGAGATGCGCGACAACAACGTCCTGGTGCATAGGAGGGTCCGCGGGTTTTCTGCGTGCTCCTGGTGGTGCAGGGGAGAGTGGAGGATTTAGAGGGAGGAGGGAGGGAGGAGGTCGTTCGAAAGTGCCCCTGCACCAGTCGCAACCCGGTGGAGTAAATGCCCGTCATGCACGTTGACTCACGACGGTGACGGGACGCTGGGGGACCATGACGGGGTTGTCAAACACACCAAAGATCGCGGAGATCGAAGTCCGGAGATATGTTGGGGCCGCGGGGGATGACGGCGACAACAATCGGGTTGGGATGGGTGGTTTTGCACAAAGTCCGGAGTGGAAAAACGAGGCGTTTTAGGTAGCACATATCCCACTCCTGCATATATTATCAATTTGTCTATGGAAGAGTGGAGGATTTGGAGGGAGGAGGGAGGGAGGAGGCCGTTCGAAAGTGCCCCTGCACTAGCTGTGACTCGCTGGAGTAAATGCCCGTCATGCTCGTCGACTCACGACGGTGACAGGACGCTGGGGGATCGTGACGGGGTTATCAGACACACCGGAGATCGTGGAGATCGGAGTCCGGAGATTTGACGGGGCCGGAGGGGATGACGGCGACAACAACCGAGTTAGGACAAACTGTTTTGCACAAAACCTGAAATGGAAAAACGAGGCGTTTTAGTTAGCACATATCCCAAACCTACATATATTATCAATTTGTTTGTGGAAGAGGTTTTGAAGAGGAATCGTAAAGTATGTATGAGCGGAAAAGACGATACACAAATTCTTTAATGGAGACGGAGGAGGAGGGACGAGGATCCCTAGTGCCCAATTGCTTTATAGCCCGGAAAGTTTAAAATCTTATATATTATCGAGGGTCCATAATAGTAATTATAAGTCTAGGCCAGGCATAGGTGTGTCATTGCCATTCTTAGAAGCAATGCCTGACCCTGGCAGTGCCCAGTGCCCACAGTCCAGCTCTCAAAGCCTGTCCTGTAGCTGTTGTCTCAATGCCTTGTCTTACTTTGTGAGCTGGTGGCTCTCATGGATGTAGAGGAAGAATCATTTGGCTTTTAAGCTTTACCCCAATTTTTGTCTAGTAAGAAGAAGCGCCCCCATGATTTCCAGCAAATCGGAGCTTTGCTGAGACGCGATTAGGTAACTCATCTGCGACATTGTTCTCTGCAATGTGGGTTTGTTGGGCATTTTACGGAAGCATGACTCGCAGAGAATAATAGCAGCAAGTATTTCTCTGTGTTTGGCTTGCTGTGATGTGTTGGTCGCAGATGGGTAATCTAAGGCATCTTTTTAATGGTTTCTTGGTTCTGCTGCTAGTCATCGCTGTGGCTACGGGGGAACCAACGGGTGATAAACAGGCCCTTCTTGATTTTATCAGCAAGGTTCCCCATGGGCGAAGGTTGAACTGGAATGCCAATAGCTCAGCTTGCACTTGGGTTGGAGTGATCTGCAACACTAACAGGGATCAAATCTGGGGACTTAGATTGCCGGGCGTGGGACTCTTTGGACAGATTCCTTCTGGCACTCTGGGTCGTCTCACACAGCTAAGAGTTCTTTCCCTAAGATCAAATTTGCTCACCGGTTCTCTGCCTTCAGACCTTGCAAATGCCAAGGCTTTGAGGAGCATCTATCTTCAGCATAACTTGCTTTCTGGGCCATTGCCGCCCTTTCTTTCTCAGTGGGGGCGCTTGAATCGCCTGGATCTTTCCTTCAATCTCTTCAATGGGTCTATTCCTTTTGCCTTGAATAACCTCACGCATCTCACAGGTCTCTTCTTGCAGAACAATTCGCTGAGTGGAAGCATACCCAATCTCAACATCCCCAACTTGACTGTCTTCAGTGTGGCCAACAATGAGCTCAACGGTTCGATTCCCAGGTCGCTGCAGAAGTTTCCCAAGGCTGATTTTCAAGGCAATGCTGGGCTTTGTGGGCTTCCATTGACGTTGTGCAAATCGTTTTTCCCGTCGCCGTCGCCCGCTCCCAGCGCCTCCGGGGCTTCTGGGAAATCCAAGAAATCGAAGCTGAGCACTGGCGTGGTCGTGGCCATCATCGTGGGCGCTGTTGCTTTGCTCTTCTTGTTGCTGGCTTGCCTATTTTTGTGCTGCGTCAAAAAACATAGGGGGGAGAGCGCGACGGAGAAGCCTCAGAAAGACGAGCGGACTACGGTCGAGAAAGGGGGTCCTTCGAAGGAGGAATATATGGGATCTGCGCAGGAGGCGGAGCGCAATAAACTCGTGTTCTTCGAGGGTAACCAGTATACTTTCGACCTGGAAGACCTGCTCCGCGCTTCTGCAGAGGTTCTGGGGAAAGGAAGCGTGGGGACGGCCTACAAGGCAGTGCTGGAAGATGGGACTACCGTTGTGGTTAAACGTTTGAAAGACGTGGCTGCCAACAGGAGGGATTTTGAACAGCAGATGGAACTGGTAGGAAGAATCCGTCACAGGAATTTGGTGCCCTTTAGAGCCTTCTACTATTCCAAAGATGAGAAATTGCTCGTCTATGACTATATGCCCAACGGCAGCTTATCGGCCCTTCTGCATGGTATGTATCGTTGTGCTCCATCAAGACTAATATTTGATGTCATGCATTTGGTAGGCTTGTTTGGTAGCAATCTCCATTTTCCTGTACTTAGCTGGATTTGCTTTGAATACTTGGTAAGCTGCATTGTTTTGTATGAGTTTCAGTTTTGAACATCTGCATCGTCTTAGAGAACTTGGAGATTGAACTCGTTGTAATTGGTGAACTGTATTGTTTTGTACGGATTTCATTTTTGAACATGTACATTGTCTTATAATCCTGAGATTGATCTTATTGTAGTCTGAGCTTCCTTGAATTATTTTGCATGTTTTTAAAAATAAATGCTGCTGATCGAATGCTTTTGGCTTAGCTACGGCCCTATGGGTGTTCTCTTTTGAAGGGCAGGTGTAGGCAGAATTGGTCGACTGCACTGTGATAAGGGTCTAATTAACTCGTCCTTACGTCTAGAGTCTTGTCGTCTAGAGTCTTGTCTTCAAAGACACCCAGGATATGCAGCTGGCCTCATCAGCATCCACTGGGGGATTTGAACCCCCGGTTTCAAAAAAGACAATACAAGCTGGATCACCTCCCGTGGGCCTGAACTATTCTGTATCCGATTGGTACTGTCTGTACCTGCTTTATGTATGGTTTTGATACTCATGTTTTGAAGTTCTGAAGTATAGGCAAACCCAAGCTTTGTGAACTATTCAAATTTTCATTTTCATGCTTATGCTTTATTGGCTACTCACTTACTCGTCCATATACAGTATCATGTGTATCTATTCATATATTTCCATATCCCTGTCACTCCCTCGTTACAGGTGATGAAATGAGATGAGGTGAGGGTTTGCATTGAATTGACACTGGAGATTTTCTCTTGCCACTATTATGTCTTTGGTCTTGTGCATTGCATTATTTTACTTGTATTTTCTTCGTTTCTTTTTCCTGTATATTTCTTTCTGTATATGCTTGATGGTTTTTTGTGATATTGGTACTTTGCATTGTTGGTTGGATTTGTCATTTACTCTCTTTTAAAATATATTTTGCCAGCATGATTCTTGTGTTAATGGGTCTTTATAGAGATAGTAGCATCTTATTAACATAATAGTTGATTGGGTTTAGGATGAATATACATACTTGGTGGACCTCAAGAGAATGTTATGTAGATATATAAGTTAAATGTGTTGGAATAGTTTCTAGGCCTCTAGAATCTACTCCCTCTTCCTCTGAAGACATTCGTGATCAATCTCCAATATTGCATCGAATTATTTAATTCTTCCCTCTTGCATTGGGTGGTTGGGTCTGTCATTTGCTGAACTTTATTGCTTGGTTGGTAAGTATATATATTTTTTAACTTCTTATCCTTGTGCTAATGCGGTGTTCATAGAGGCAGTGGCCATCACACTAATATGATGGTTGATTGGTTATTGATTGGTTGTGAGATAAATATGTTTACTTAATTCGTCTCATTTTCTTTTCTATAGAAATGTGGATGCCAATATATATTATATATGAATAATAAACAGTTGTATACACCCTGTGAGGCCATTGGGAATAATTTCTACCACTTGGAAATCACTTTAAAATCCTCTTTTCTCTGAAGAGATTTGGGATCAATCGTTAAAACTGCACTGAATTTATTTAGTTCTGCAAGGGTTGCATTGTTTGTTATCTTTGTTGCGCTCATTTTGGAAGTTGGATTTGGGGGTAGGTGTTTCTTCGCCACTTAAGATTGTTTTGTTTGGGCCTACTAACAAATGGCTAAGAGGTTGTGAAATGAGTATGCTTGCTGAGCCTTCCCCTATTCTATGGAAATGTGGGCGAGTATCTATCTCCTCGAGTCTCTCTTCATCTGGAGACATTCCTGATCAGTCTCTAATACTGCACTGAAGTTATTTAGCTGTGTGGAGACATTCCTGATCAATCTCCAATACTGCACCGAAGTTATTTAGCTGTGTCGGGTTAATTTGAGTATCTGCATTGTTTGTTATCTTTGTTGTGTTCATTTTCCAAGGTGGATTTAGGGTCAAGTTTATTTTGGCCACTTCAATTTGTTTTTACAGTGCCTGCTGGTGCTTACTGGTTGTGGGATGAATATGCTTTACTTATTGGCTTCCCCTCCTCCTTCATATATATATATATATATATAAATCATAAACTATAAATATTGAACTTTTTGAATGGTTACTAAAATTTTAAAATCTCCTCTTTCCCAGAGACATTCTTGATCAATTTCCAATAGTAAGGAGACGTTCTTAATCAATCTCCAATACTGCACTGAAGTTGGGGTTAATTTTTATTTGTTTTCTTTGTTGGGTTCCTTGTCCAAGTTGGATTTGGGGGTCAGGTGTTGCTTGGCCACTACTGAATGTTCTGGATGTTTTGTTTGCAACCTGTATGTACTGAAGTTTATTGGGTTCGTTTGGTAATACGCAATGCTAAGTATCTTGCGAGTTTTATGGTTATTTTAGGCCAGTTTCAAAATCTGCATTGCATTCCAACTTCGAAAAATGCCATTTGTTCATCTCTTTCTAGTGGTTCCATTCATCGCACAAGAGAATTAGGGTTTGTATTGTACTGCACTACAAGTTTATAACCTAACTGTTTGACCCTTTCCCTTGCTGTTTCTTTGGTAGGCAGCAGAGGGTCTGGCCGCACTCCTTTGGATTGGGACACTAGGATGCGGATTGCTTTGGGTGCTGCAAGGGGCATTTCCTACATCCACGAAGAAGGTGGAGGGAAATTCACCCATGGAAACATAAAGTCATCCAACATCCTGTTAACGACCGATTTGGATGGCTGCGTTTCAGACTTCGGCCTCGTTCCACTATTCAGTGCTGCTGCAGCAGCAAATCGCATCGCTGGTTACAGAGCCCCGGAGGTTATAGAAACTCGCAAGGTCACACAGAAATCCGATGTCTACAGCTTCGGTGTGCTACTCCTGGAGCTTCTCACAGGCAAGGCTCCCAACCAGGCCTCTCTCAACGACGAGGGCATCGATCTGCCAAGATGGGTTCAATCCGTGGTTCGTGAAGAGTGGACAGCAGAGGTTTTCGACGTGGAGTTAATGAGGTACCAAAACATAGAAGAAGAAATGGTTCAGTTGCTCCAGATTGCCATGGCCTGTGTTGCTGCAATGCCTGATCAGAGGCCCAGAATGCAAGAAGTGGTGAAGATGATCGAAGACATGAGGCAGTTCGAAACAGACGATGCAAACAGACAATCCTCTGACGATAAGTCCAAAGAATCCAACGGACAGACTCCACCCCAGCAAGCCACACCAGAAGCACGCACCCCCTCAGCAATCACACCCTGACAGTCGAAATTCTTCTTTTTCTGTCCATAGTACAACACAGTTGCCAGCATCATGGGCTTTTCGTGATTTATTTCATTTGTATCCAGTATTTCAGTAAAGTGTTTTCACCGCGGAATTGGTTGCTATATATTCCGGTTTTCGTTTCACTCTTCTTGGCTCGCGGGTGATCTTCAAGCATTCTTGAAGTGGACACCACACTAAACTACATTTGTACATTTGATTGGAGAAAAAACAGAAAAAAAAAACGCTAGTTAGCTGCTAGCTATTTAGCATAGAGAGTTTTTCTCCAAATTTTTTCTTAGCAGACTCCATTGCTAGCGTGAGTTATTGTTTACGTGTATTGGTCTATATAGATGGCCCGAAGGACTGCTTCCTTCGGCAAATGAACTGCGAAGGAAGAAAGAGAAGGGACAAATTCATAAGAGGACCATGTTGTTATTTACGATTTTTATGAATATATGAATATGACTGTTCCATTCATTTAAACATGGGTTTCACCATGCCTTTCAGCTTGTGGGGTTGTCTTCAGTACAATTTAATTGGTTTAATTATTTATTATAATATCTAAGTTTTTATTTTCAAGCCCTATACCAAACAAGTATTTTTAAAAATTGTGATATAATTCATAAACAAAGTATTTTTCAAAAATTGTGATATAATTTATAAAAAATATATTTATAAAAAATTGTAATATAATCTATAAATGTTAACAAGTAAATAAACATTTAACTAAAAATATAAGAATTACTTATATTTTCAATTATTTATTAAATATATAATAATAATTTTTTTAACAAGTAAATAAATATTTAACTTAAATTATAAAAACTACTTATATTTTTAATTATTTATTGAATTTATAATAATAAAAAGTAATTAAATTTTTAAAAAGTGTTTATGATCTATATGAATGTTGATAAGTAAACACACATTTAAATAAAAATAGAAGAACCACAGATAATGTATATTTCCAGTACCTACTGAATTTCTTTTACTTGAAAACAAACATATATTTGATATTAAAAAAAATCAAACAATCTGATATCCAAATAGCTGCTCCATTACAGCAAACAAACTGAACTGACTCCAATAAAAAGGGAGTAAGTGAAGGAAAACCTGGATGATTTGCACTTTACCAGTGTGTGTTTAAAAAGGGAGTAAGTGAAGGAGTAAGCTAAAATCGGGATATGATTTGCACTTTACCAGTGTATGTTAAGTGAAAGGAGTAAGCTAAAATTTAGATGATTTGCACTTTACCCGATGTATATTTAAAAAAGTAAAAGGAGTAAGTGAAGGAATAAGTTAAAACCGGGGTGATTTGCACTTTACCAATGATTTGCTCTTTAGCAGGAGTAAGTGAAGGAATAAGTTAAAACCGGGGTGATTTGCACTTTACCAATGTATATTTAAAAAGTGCCCTTTCTCCGTGTATATTTAAAAAGTATTAAAATATTAAATTAAAAGCTATTTAAAAAGTATTTATAAATGTTTTTAAAAAGTATTTAAAAAATTGTGTATGATCTATGAATATTAATATTTAGACAAACATTCAAATAAAAATAAGAACACAGTTCATATATATTTTCAAATATTTATTAAATTTTTAAAAGTAAATTTTTTTATAATAATTTTAAGATAAATTTGAATAAATTTAATTTAATTATAAATATTAATAAATTAACAAAACATAATAAAACAGCATAACAAATTTTTAAGATACAAATTTATTCACAATTTTATAATTTTTTTCTCTTTAAAGATTACTCATATTCATGAGTTACCTTAATGCTTGAAAACTTAAAGTTACCTTAATGCTTGAAAACTTAAAGTTACCTTAATGCTTGAAAACTTAAAAAAAATAAAGATTAGTTAACATCACATTGTTAATTTTACATATAAAATATTTTTTATTTTATAAATATAAAATATTGTTACAATTTGTTATGTATATTATTTTATCCAAATATATATATATATATATATATTTAAATTTTAAAACACTTTTTTTATAGTTATAAAGATATATATACATTTATACTTATATATAGGATTTTGAAATTTGAAATCTATATCTCCACTTTAATACAAATTGGATCACCTAATTACTTTAATATTTATGATGGACTTATTATCAATGTATTTAGTGAGATTCTAATTTCCTTAATTTTCTTTTTAAGAAACATATTTACTATTTACATGGAAGATGAGTAGTTGGTGGAGATCACAATACCAGAACTCATCCATCTTCGTCACAATTATGAATTGGCTTCTATTATCTGCAGATTTAATGCTTGACTTGGACAAAGAATTGTGGGTTTTTTGGTGGAACTGTTTTGTTTTTTTATCATGTTGATTATAAAAGAGTTCTAGAGGTCCCTAGTTTTAGGGAAACTTGAGACTATTCATAACTTGGTTTTCTGCATTTGATCCAAGTTTTAACTCAGATGCTTCATCTTCCCAAATTTCTTACATTTTTTTACATGTTTCAGTGATGAAGAACTGAGAAATACCACATCAAAACATATTCTGAGAGAGTTATAGCTCGACTATGTACATGTGCAATGGACAAAATAATTTGAAATGGAAAAAATTTAAATGAATTCAGCTCTATGAATTACAAGTAGACTGTGTGGATCATTTTTAAGGGGTTGGAATGAGGTTAAAAGAAAGAGATAAAATGGAAAGATTGAAGATTAATTTTTATAGAGTAAGAAATGGCATGTACTTTAATTAAGTAATTTAATTCTTGCCAATGCGGTCTTTTATCTGCTTTATATATGTGATGTGCTTTAAGCTTATGCAGAATGTAATTTTCTTTTTAAATTAGAATAGAAACTTGCATTTTTCTAGAAAAAAAATATTATAAAACTATTTAAGATATACATTCGAACAATTCACTGAATTACTTACTTACAATTTATTTTTAAATTATTTACTTATCATATATTTTTATATATGTATTTTAGTGTTTTATGGATGTTTAGTTTTTTTATTTAAGATGGATATTAACATTGAAATTTATTATTATTATTATTTATAGTTTATTATTTTTAAAATATAATAATATATCAAATATAGTTAAAAACAAAGTTCTACATCCATTTAATTGTATACAAAAGTATTTATCTTTTTTTTTTCCTTTGCAAAATTATACATTTTTTATAAATTGATTTATAGAAAACACACTTAAACCCAAATACAGACCACACAACATTCTTTTTAATGCAGTTAAACTATGATGAAGTTGCAAATTTGAATTGGTGAAATTGCAATTATTTAAATTCAATTTATAGAAAACCCACTTGAATCCAAACATAGACCACAAAACACTATTTTTAATGCAATTGAACCATGATGAAATTGCAGATTTGAAGTGGTGAAATTGCAACTACCTAAATTCAATTTATAGAAAATCCACTTAAACCCAAAACCACAAAATACTCTTTTTAATGCAGTTGAACTGTGATAAAATTGTAGATTTGAAGTGGTGAAATTGAAACTACCTAAATTCAATTTATAGAAAATCCAAACTGGTATAGTTGGTTACCTATAGTTGGTATTGTAATGAAAGCACTCAAATGTTGGTTACCTATAGTTGGTAATGTAATTCCAAACTGGTCAAATGCTGATGGACTGCATTCAGACTTCATCACCAAACTACTTACCCAGTTTCTTCAATTTCACCAGTAAATGTGGATTCAAGTTCTTCACTACAAACTTTTCACACAATTTCATGAGTCTCTACTATTCAAAGCCAACTACTTCAACTGAAACTAACTATTCCTAAACATGAACACTTAATTCAAATATCAAATCAAAATATTTCCAAAATATCTATATCATTATTACATTTTATTATTATTTTAAATAAACCATATTAAAAATTATCAACTACATTTTATTTTAAATAATGAAAAAACTATAAATTAGAATTTTAATATTTAAATAAAAAACCCAACCTTTTATTATATATCGTTTATAATATGTATATTCCCCAAAAACCTCTAATATATCGTATTTAAACAAACACAGAGTACTTGCAAGTATTTAGTACATGCGTTTGTCAATTTAACTTTCATTCCAAGTCAACAAATTGCAATCCATGCCATTCCCTCAATTTGAAGTTGAACTCCAATGCCTGTTTTTCAACTACCGAGCCTGTTCACAATTTGTCGTCATATTAACCCTCTTTTTCAAACCTACTTTGATATAATTGAAAATTTGATTCCAGAATCTTTACGACAGCTAACATTTAAAAAAATAATCATAAAGGTTGACTATTGTAATAAAATTTGAGATTCCGCCTTTCCCGCTTATACAAAAACTTAAAATATTAAATTAAAGATTATACATTAAAAATTGATCGAATGGTTTTTTTTTTCCAATATTTTATTCTTTGAGTTTATCTTATTAAAAAACAAACATTTATTTTTGATGAAATGTATATCATACAAAATCACTTTATATTTTATAAATAAGAAATTAAAGAATATTTTTTTTAAGAAAAATAAGAATATTTTATTAATGATTAATATTAATAAAGAATGAAGGCGTATATTTCTATATATAAAGTCCATTGATTGTAGTTTGGGTGGTTGGGAGTAAGATTGAAATTTGATGCTTAAATAGACTCATTAATATCTATATCCCAAGCTCATATATATATATATATATATATTCATTCATATTCTCTTTATATTTCTATTTCTAATATGGAAATTTTCATTTTTGTCATGGCTTCGTTGTCTCTCTCGGTCATGGTATTTGGTGGCCCATTGTGTTTCTTGTGAAGAATTCTATTTAAAGGTTTTCACGGTAAACCTTATTTGTCATTATGTGTGTGCTTTGTTTAATCATTACATTTATTATGTTTTTTTGTTTATTATATTTTTGTAAACTTTTTATTTTATTTTTGTATTATATGAAACGAGATATGATAATTAAATGTTTCATATAGTTATCATAAACGTTATTTCAAAAAGAAATCAATGATTATTATGACATGTCATATAAAAATTTATTGACTTGCAAGGTAGAACGTCAAAATTCAACCCTTATTGCTTGTGAAAAAGGCTATTTAAAGGTTTCCATGATAAACCTTCTTTGTCATTATGTGTGTGCTCAGTTTAATCATTATGTTTATTATATTTTTGTATTATATGAGGCAAGATATGAGAATTCAATATTTCATATAGTTATTATAAATGTTATTTAAAAAAAAAAAACTCAACTATTATGGTGCGTAAAATTAATATTTAAACGCCAAATGAAAAACAATGTTAAAATTAAAATGCCATATAAAAATTTCTTGATGTGCAAGGTATGACGTCAAATTTCAACCCTGGTTGGGAGGAATGATTGTTTCCCTCGCCAGTGAGATTCAATTCTTGTAAGTGACATGCTGCTCTTGTTGAGCCCCTATTGTAATGATTGTATTTTTGGCCATACCTTGATTCTCTACCTGGAATAACAGGTGTTGGCATTTTCTCTGGTGGACTAGCCCTCTAACAAAAGATGAAGCACCATTTAAAAAAAAAATCTATATACAATATAAGAAATATATTTCTATTTTAAGTTTATAGGTTAGTTGTCTTGTTGTAGAAAATTCTCCCCGCGGACAGGTAGAACTTCTCTTGGATACTTAAAGGTTCCCTAGATCACCTAATACAAGACAAAAGCAAAACAAATAGACACTAACTTTCTCCTAGGTCTATCTTTCATGCAAACAAGAAGATAAGGGAAGAAGAGAGTAGAAGAAGAAAGAAGACCTACTTCTTTCTAGACAGTTTTCCTCACTGCTACAGCCTTTGAATCCAATATCCAGAGCTTCAAAGCTAGAAGGATCTGTAAGGACAACACAAAATATCCTTCGTTACACAAAGTATCATTAAGCATAAAAGAATCCAATTACTTTGAATGACACAAAGTAAACATACATGCCACTGAATGCAAGAATTGGGAGAAATAGGCTAAGTTCTTATTAAAAGCAAAGCCATAAGAAGCATGTACAATGATATACTTGACTTTGCAGCAACATGTTCTTCAATCTTCCCTTCCAAACCCCCTCGAGCATGACAAGATCATAAGAACCACATCTTCAAGCAAGTTTCCTCCTATGGTGAGCCAAAGTATGAGCCTCATTTTATAGGATTTTGGAGGCCAAACTACTTAGAGAAATGATTGGATCAAGTGAGGATATGATGGATCAAGAGAGATTAGGGTTACTTAGAATGGTAGAGGGAGTGATCCTCGAATGATAGGCTTATCCCCTCAAAATATCACTCAAATATTGACCCTATATTTGTGCCCAAGAAGTTGGAACCTCTTAGTCGCTCCCTCAAAGAAGACTACATAGTGACTAAGAGAGAGATAGTCACTCTCCTAATACTGGCCACTAGAGATAGTCCCTTCCATAACAAGAGATAGGGAGCGACTAACTCAATCAAGGGATTAATCCGAGGTAAGATAAGGTAAGTTTCGACCTCCAAGTGATAGGAACTCCTCCCAAACTTGGCTAGGGAGTGAACTAACCACATGATGAAGGGTCCTAACACCCCTAGGGAGCATGAAGATCATGCTTCTTGTAATGTACCCAACTCTTACACAATGTTAAGGGTGCTAATAATAAGCCTAAGTTAAGTTTAATCACAACGGATATAGATAAAATTATGGCTAGGCTAACTAACCATTCACATAATAATTACAATTTTTATCTCTAGAAGTTTGTTTTATAACTAAAGTTGCAAAACTTAACTATTTAATTACGACACTTAATTAATAAATTCTAATGTGCGATTTAAGGAACATAATCGAAACAAGTACATGACTATGATAAACTTCATCTTTAGTGTGAATAATTACTTCATGTACTTTTTATTGTTTGATAACAGAGTTAACAAATAATCCAAGTATTTTTGTCATCATTTTTTTTGCAAATTAATCTATTTTTAGCTGTTGTCATGTGTGTGATGTTAGCGAGGCTATAAATTAAGGGAAACCACTTATCATGGAACAGATATAAGCTGCAATCTACAGCCACACCGAAACCATAGCAAAAAGAGAACACTGGCTGCAACTACAACTCCCAAAACATGCACTCGATGATTGTCCCCTACAATAATCTCTTACTAATAAAAATCAGATCGTATGGCTGCCACCCTCAAGACATCAATCACTTTTACATCCAGAATACATCAATCAACCTCAGATCCACAACAAAGAACAGATTTGTAAACAATACTTTTACAATCTAATGACAGGTGCACTCGTCTTGGCACCGGAAAATCTGTCGGACCAAAACATGCATATCTTGGTCATTCAGAAATCTTTTTCGATGAATAAAAAGGCGATCCTTAATGGAAGCATTGCTCTGCATGAAATGGAACAGGTCTAATGACTCAGAAATGAGCATAAATGGGCTAACCAGAACCTATGGTTGCACCCCTCTCAATATCATCGAGCCAAAACTACAAATTTCTGATTAAGAGAAAGAAGAATAGAAGGTAAGGAGCGTAGCAACATATTATATGAAATTCATCCTTCCTGCATATAGAACCCGAAATTCAATACATGAACATGCAGACAACCAATTCATCCACCATTGTGCATATACCAAATAAAATAATGTAATAGAAATGAAACATAAGAGATATACTTATCTCAAAATAAGGGCAACTGGCTACAACAGGACAACTTTCCTCCTAGCCATAGACACAATCAAGCCTTCCTTGCTTGAACGGGTCACCCCAGAGCCGAGACCATGGATCCATGCAAATATTGGAACAACCTCTTCCGAGAACCACAATGCTTACCACTACTACTTTCATTTCAGTCTCCACTGCCTATGGGAAGTGACTCCTCTCGCCACCCATTTCTTGGATTCGTGTGCGAGAACCTGGACTAGTAGAGTTATATAATGGAAGCAAAGGGAAATGAATAGACTACCTATAAGTCTCAACACACTCTCAATACTAACAATATTCCCAACATGGTGAGATAACACAAGACAAGTGATCCAAGGTGATCCAAGGCTCAATATTAGCTTCAATAAGGAAAGAGTACATGTATAAATAGCTTAAGGAGGGCCATTCAAACCCAAGGTGGCCAACTAGAATGGGTTTGAGTGTGGTTGGGATTTGTTATGGAAACATAACTCAAATTAGTGGAGTGATGGCCTAGTTAGGATATTCCCTTTTTCATATTAGCACCATGAGGAGGAGTTACCAAAAACCAAGGAGTGGAGCCATGAAGAACACAAGGAGGCTCACTAATGCATATGGGGGGTTACAAAACATGAAGTAGGGCGAAATTGGTGAGAGAGGGGATCCAATAGGGTCATAAATATCATGTAAGAAAAAAATAGGGATGAATGGAGGAGTGGGGTGCACTGATGGAGGTGGAGGCACAAATCGAGGAGGTGGAAGTTAGATTCCAGCTTACAACTCCTAGAATATGGGAGAGGGCTCATAAATGACAAAAACACATAAATAGGAGGGAATTTATCCCAAGGAGGATGCACTATAAAAGAGGGGCCCACTTAAGTATGTATAAGGTGCAATAGTAATTCCATTGTTCATAAAAATCGAAAATAGGTTCCGTTGTACAATGTTTGGGTGACGAACACTATTAAAGTCACCAAGGCACAAAATGAACTAGGATGGACAACTACCATACAACAAAAATATATAAGGTGCTAGGGATGTCCCCCATTCCCCCTCACTCCGTGAGATCCATGGTATCGCATACACTTTTAGTTTCCTTTTCTCAGCTAGTTGTTTATTTAATTTAATAACAACAATCATTCAAAGAGAACAATAATGACAATAATAACAATAATAAAAATAATAACTACAAAAACATTAACAAAAGACAATAATTCCAAAGTCCATAATCACATCATCAAAAAAATGAGCATAAGTCCATAGTCATATAAAAGTACATAAGTCCAGGGCTTAACAATAGGGGTATTACACCCCCCCCCCTTAAACAATGTATCGTCCTTGATACATATTTATTACATACATGCCGTAAAAACCAAACTTTAAAAATAGATGAGGGTATGCTTCCCTCAAAGCATCTTCCATCTCCCAAGTCGCATCCCCAGGGATGTAATAGGTCCATTGAATCTTTACCAGTCTGATCTCTCGATTCTGAAGCAACTTGACCTTGCTGCCTAAAATGGAAACAGGTTGTATCGGAAAATCCCCTTCTGGTTCCACCTAGATCATACTACATTCAATCACATGATTAGTGATCTGATGGGATGATATTTTCCTACGCCAGGGAGGAGGTGAGACCAACATATCATAAGTTGAGGAGGATTATCTCGGATGGTGGAGCTACCGGATGTCAGCATCCGAAAAGTTTCCATATGTCGGAATGGACTTCAGGGGTGATCCCGAGCTCATGTTACCTCTAGGAGCTGCCTAGGGAGATATAGGTACCAAAATTTATTTTAAAAGTTATTTAATTTTTATCAATATTGTTGTAAATAGGAACATGTGTTTTGGTGAGTGTGAGTACTAACAACATACATTTTATGCAGATATTGGGCCCGTGAGGCCAGCAAGGCATCCCAGGGTATATGTGCGACCAACCGAGCCAGGTGGTAGTGATGCCAGGCTGTGGAGCATTGAGGGAAAGATGGTCCAGTTGACCCATGACATTACGACATGTAGGATTGAGAGGATTTCCTTAGAGATGCAGGAACATGTTGTGGTTGTGCCCCCTACATGGATCCGGTTACTTAGGAAAGTAGCTAGTCTATTCATATGTTTTCGAGAGGTCCTAGTAGAGCACGCCGAGGCTCCTACCTCTCCATAGATAGATCGACACTATTTTGAGGATGTTATGCCCATTTTGTATATTGATACTTAGCTTTGACAAAGATTGACTCAGACTCACATATTATATTTTTTGGACGTATATATATACATTATTAGTTTTTATACATGCTTGATTTATGTGTTTTAGTGGTTTAAAATTATCGTGTATGATACAAATGCCAATCAAGTACATAATTTGCATATGTATCAGCTAATGAATTGTGATTTCTTGAAATATGTTGATATGAAATGTAATCAAAATGTTGTTCAAGTAATCTAACCCTCAAAAACTGACGTAGCAAAGAAGGATCTCTAATCTGATACTCACCCATCAACTGAAGTACAACTAACTGCGAATCGAGCCTCACTTCCAAACATGAAATGCCGTGATGAATAACATCTCGGAGTAGCTTAATGACCGTGCTATACTCATCTATATTGTTCGTCGTAGGCCCTAAACAAGCACTTCTTGACGAAACAAGTTGGCTTGTAGGTGAGTAAATCACCCAAGCAGCTGAAGCCAAGTTACGACTGTGACGACTAGTGCCATCAACGAATCCTACAAAGCACTTGAATGCCATCTGAAAACACAATCCAGAAGACACATAAGCAAAAAACAAAAAAACTAACTCTACAAAAATGTACAACTATAGTATAAGAAAAAAAATGCATGCCTAAGTGTAATACTTATTCAAGTAGAGCCCATTTCTAGGCTTGGGAAAATTAACTCCATCGTAATCAATTAATTAATATGATCGCTTCTTCAAAACTCTAGAAAAAATGTAGGGACTGAGTCGTGCATAGATTTGAACTTTCCTACCCTTGGGGAATCCTTATCTTGATTGTAGACCAAAACAAGGTCTCCTTCGGAGAATACCCTAGGTTTTACAGACTTGTCGTATTGATTTTTGACCTGTTTCTTATGAGATTTATTGGCAATGAGCGCATCTCTGCGTTGTTCATCAAAATGTTCCAAATGAAGCAACCGTTCTTCTAAGGCAGAAGTGTCGGGTAATAGCTTGATAGCTAACTTAAGTGATGGGATTTCGCATTCGATAGGTGTGACTGTCTCCAACCCGTGAAAAAAGTTGAAATGGTGAGAAACCAGTAGCAGTATTAACATTAGAATGATATTCCCAAAGAGTTGGATACAACATGATGCGCTAGTTTGATTCACTGGCATTGACGATGCATTGAAGAATAGTTTTGAGAGTTTTATTGACTTCTTCAACTTGACCATTTTCCTACGTATAGTAGGAATACGAGTGTTCTTGTTTGAATCCAAGCATAGTGGTAAGCTTCATCATCATGTGGCTCTGAAAATGTCTACCATGGTCGGTGATAATCTCTTTAGGGATGCCGAATCTAGTAATGACCTGGTTGAATACGAAATAGGATGCAGTTTCACCATCTTCTTTCACAATAGGAATTTCCTCCGCCCACTTAGTAAAGTAGTCGATGACAACGATAATGTACTGATGCCCCCTAGGAGAAACTGGGTTACAAGTCATGTAATCAACTCCCCACTTAGTGAAGGGACTTGCTGTGATAACGGGATGAAGGGGAGCAGGTTTTGCTCGCATTTTCTTTGTAAAAATATGACACAAATGAAAAATTTTCATGGCTTACACAATCTTTGAAGATAGTGGGCCAAAAATAACTAGCACGAAGTATTTTCTGGGCTATTGCCAACCCCGAAAGATGACCCCCACAGGCTCCACTATGAGCATCACTCAATATTGACTTGGCTTCATCCAGAGTTAAAAAACGACATAAATATCGAATCTACCCCTGTTTGTATAATGTATCATAAATAATGAGGTAGTTCTTAGCATGATTCTTGAGTTTTCGTCGTTCTTCCCTAGAGAAAGTCGACGGACACTTCAAATTCTGGAGATAGATTAAAATGTATCCATACCACGAATCATAGGTTGTAATGAGGAAGATATGTTCATCAGGAAATTAAGTTTCTTCTTCATTGGACGCTACACCACTAGGAAATTTAGATATTAGTTATGGGAACACTAACCGCTTCTTTGACTTTGTGGATTGAAAGGTAAGATCAAACTCTTGAAGAATGACAATCCATTTATTGAATTTTCCCCCGATGATGCGTCGAGTTAAAACATATTGGAAAGGATTAACCTCCGCAATCACCATAGTAGTGCGTAGTAATATATAGTGACGTAATATTTGAATGGTATACACTGCAACTAGTGCCAATTTCTTAATATGTGAGTACTTTAGTTCAGGTGTTAAAAGTGCGTGAGAAATATTATAAATGACATGCTCTTGAAGTCTGTCATCCTCCTGAACCAAAAATATGCCCATTGTGGAATCAGATGAGGCTAGATACAGAATAAAGTCTCGGGTGTAATCTGGTGGGCTCAACAAGGGGGCTGACAATAATGCTTTTTTCAAAGCCTCAAACGAGTTCTGAGTAACCTTGTCCCAAAAAAATGGGTATCTTGTTTAAGCAGTCACATGAAACCTTTAGTAATATTTGCATAGTTAATGATAAAACGTCTAAGCAAATTGGACATGCATTGTAAAATTTGAAGTTATCGGATAGTGCGAGGAGGAGGCAATTTGACAATGGCCTCAACTTTCAATGGATCAACCATGATCCCTCGATTTGACACTATGAAACCTAATAAATGTCCAGACTCGAAACATAACACACATTTGTTGAGGTTTAACCAAATCTTGTAGTGTTTGCATCGTTCAAACACGAGTCGTAAGTGATCTGGATGATCTCTTCTCTTTCGAGATCACGCAGGTAAATCATCTAGGTAAGGTTCAACCATGCGTTTAATGTCATGAAAAGTAAATTTCATAGCTCTCTAGAAAGTGGCTCCAACATTCTTCAATCCGAACGACATTTTCCTATATGCAAAGGTACCCCAGGGACATATGAAATTTGTCTTATGCTGGTCTTCAGGTTTGATTTGAATTTGATTATATCCCGAAAAACCATCAATGAAAGAAAAAATTTCATGGCCTGCACACGCGTCTATGATTTGATTAATAAAAGGTGTGGGATAATTGTCCTTAGGACAAGCTTTATTAAGGTCCCTAAAATCTGTACATACTCCTATTGTACCTTGATTTTTATCAACCGGGTTTGGGTTAGACACCCATTCCATCATGTAGATAGGATACATGAAGTTGGATTTGAGGAGCTTCTCAGCGTCAGCCTTGATGGCCGCAACCTTTTCAGGGTTAACTGGATGTAGTCATTGCTGAACTGGTTTCACATTAGGATATGTCGTACTGACATGTTCAACGATGGAAGGATCTATTCCTGGCATGTCCTCATATGACAAAGTGAAAACATAGCGGAATTCCTTAAATAGGCTGGTGTACAAACTGATCTATTGAGGAGAACAATTTTCGCCATGACATCAGGTTTTGTGGAAATATTGATTAGGATAGTTTCTAAAATTTTAACCATATTTCCTTCGGCAAAAATCCCCTATTTCGGTAAAGAGTTGATGGACAAGTCAACATTTCCACCGGGTCTCATAGATAACTGTCCATTCTCGATTTTTTTTAAGTATGGAAGGAAATAGGATCTGTGATGGATGTGTTCCCAAGGTTGATCCATACCTATCATAGCTTCCAGAATAGTTTCATCTTATGGTAAGACTGTTTCTAAACAATCGAAGGAATAGGTAGAGTCTATTGCCCATGTAGGAGCATAATCAATATATGATTCCATGGAGAGCGAAGGAGGCAAGATATAATCTATTGATTTTTTTTTTTAAGCTTGATAAGACACCTCCATGATAGATAGGGGCACAATTGGTTCTTCTTGAGTAGGAAGGATCCAAGGATCGGTTGTTTGAGCAAGTGTGAAGAACTCCTTAGATAGCATACTAGAGTTACTCGTTGAACCAATATAATTGACGGGAGCAGGTAAATCAAAAGTTCCCATCAACGACGAGTACATACCTACTCCTAAAATCTCACTGGGCAGACAGTCCTGATCAATCCAAGGGATATTTGAATCCGAAGGAGTTGTGTTATTTTTTCGGGAAAAGGTAAGTTGGTCAATCATGACTATATTTCCTTCATGGGGGAACATAAGTACCCAAAAAATGGACAAAGGAAGGGCTTGCATTACATACGTCTAACTTCTTCCCAACAACAAGTTGTAATCGAGAGAAGCATCTACAAATTCCACCTCTACTGACACTACTTTTACCGCTAGTTGGATCTCGAAAGAGGGTAATATTCCATGTGGATGGAAGGATCTCCCATAAAAAAAGGTAAGCAATGTAACCGAGGGTGCAAACTTTGGAGACCCTAGGGCTTTCCAACAAGAGATATAAATTACGCACGTTAATGCGCCTTCATCCACTACTGTTCGTCCAATGGTTTTTGAACCATGGAATACCTCGATTTGGAAGGCCGCATGATAGGTAAACCGGGGTTTGACATTTGACATATCAAATCTATCCAACATACTTGATGAATCCATATTTCCTATTGCCGCTAAAAGAGCATTTCGATGCGATGGACAACTTTGAAAAACTTCTAGAGCGGAAATAGCACACGGCGTTTGGGATATGTCTTCTACAACTGAGTAGTTAGGAGCAACATGTGCATTAGGGTTGTGCATTTCCTGTTTATAGACACCTTTCGGTATCTTAGGCATAGGATCTGCAGGTCTCTCTATATGAAGAGGAACATAAGAATCAAGGATTTCTTTGTCTTTCAGTGGAAAATATGGGGTATAATTCTTGGATCTCGTTTGCAGTAAAGTGTGTGAGTTAACCATATTGATATAAGATTGATCATCCTGTGTCGCACACTAAGTTCCCCCAGTATTAGAGCTGCCAGAAGCTGGATTTTGTCCTTTGGGAAAAGGATCCTTCATGAAAACTGGTTTATTTTGATTTAACAGCTTCTAGGATTCGTAAATAAGAGGACATTGACGAGTCAGGTGATATTCTTTACAAAGTTTGCAAGGAAACTTCACCTTCTTCTTTTATCTTTTTCCCTCCTCGGCATTTTCTGTAGTTTTGGGCTTTTTTTGGTTTCCTTCCCCTTTCTTGTCATTTTTCTTATTATTGGGTTGCCGAGGACCCTTTTGATTTGACTGCACATTTTGTACAGTTTCCATTTGTGAAGGGGAGGATGCAACAGTAGTTGATTCTGTAGCAGAATTATTTATTGAAAGTGAATGGACTTGCTTAATCAAAGCTTCTAAAGTGGACGAATCAACTAAACCTACAATTCCAACAGCATGTGGTCCGGGTTTAGGTTTACCCATATCAATATTTGACCTAGGTGCATCTGGAATAATTTCATAAAGGATCCCAGATTGTGCATAAATCAAGTCTAGTTGTTGGTCCTTAAGATGGCTTCCTCTTCAGAAGTAACCCCATAAGTTGAGACATCCTTAGAGATGTAGGGTAATAATGATTTCAAAAACCACTCCAATAGAAAATATGGGGGGATCTCAGCTTTAATTAGCCTCTTCCATCTTCTCCACTCCTGAATGTGAGCAGATATGTGAGTGGCTTTATTCAGTCTAAAAGTAGATAGAATATATGTGCCGGCATCATACCGGACGAGAAGTTGGAAATGGTTTAGGAAAAATGTCGTTAAATTATAGAAATTGTTATAAGTTGCGACCGATAACTCAATATACCATTTGGAAACAACACTAGTCAATGTTCTTTGAAAGAGCCTCAAACGAATCGCGTCATCATTCAACGAGTTAGAGGAACACCACAGATGAAAAGTAGTGACATGGTCCCCTAGGTCTTCACCAGTTTTTCCTTCAAACTTAGGAATGTTTGAAGGGAGTTTGGTTGGGACCGGATTCCAAGCATAATTATGGCGCACTGGGTCATTCATTAACTTTAAAAGATTGAGTAAATTCAACGCAACTAAAAAAGGTAAGCAAGGCCTTGCCGATGGCATATAAGTTTGAGGGATCTAGTAAGGGGAAGAACTTGAAACCTAACCCCCATAAGGTTGATTGCGGTTTCTCCCAGCCATCGGTTGAAATAAAAATGATTTTTGGAAATCGCTCCACCCGTAAGCTAGTGGATTTCTCCCTTGGGGTTCACTCCATTGCGGTTGAGCATAAGTTCCTCCAAACAGAGTTGAAGTTTGAACATTGCCTCCCCCTCCACCAAAAAGTGAAAAGGGAGTGTTCCCTATAGGCATATTAGATGTTTGAACATTTGATTGTTTCCAATTCAATCCTGTAAAGGGGTTCGAACTCGGTAATTGTGCAATGGAAGTTATAGGCATCGATCCTATAAATGGGGTTGAAGGAGCAATATTCCCGAGTCAAATCGCGAACCTGGGAAACACTTTTGTGACAAACAGAATGAAAAAATGGAGTGTGGACGGATGATCACACGAAAATAAGTCAACCTCAAACTCTAGGCCGAGAGTTTTGAGATTTCAAACTCTCGCCCAAGAGTTTAAAAAAACTCTAGGCCGAGAGTTTGAACCAATCGCCGCGCTGTATTTAAAAAAAAACTCTTGGATGAGAGTTTGAACTAAACTCTCGGTTGAGAGTTTGGAAGATATTTTTTCTCCCGAGATTTTATGGTCAACAAACCTACGAAAATGTATTTCATCTTTCCTGAACCTGCAACTTCAGCAAGCCCAAACCCCTGCAAATTCTAAATATTATTTGTCGGAATTGGTAGCAATGGATTCATCTCCGAATCTAGTTTCCAATGATATAATAATTGTTTCATTTCAACTTGAATTTCTATTTATTAATATTTTTTTTCTAAACCTTATCCCTTAAGAATTTTATTACTTTGAAAATCACCCGAAATGAAAATTCAATATCATAACAAAGACAACACCAAAAAAATTGAAATTTCACAAAGATCATAATTGGCTCGTCCTCTTCAAAAGGGTAATTTTTGTTTTTCCATTAAGAGTCACATTTGAAAGAAAATGTAAATACAAAAACATGTGTCGATAATGCACCATTTTCTGAACATACATTGTTTCGATAAATAATAAAAAATAGTTCCCAAGTCTTACAAAACTCAAAATATAGTCCAGGATCCAGTGTAGTGTGTATAGATTATGAGCCTACAATTGTTTTCCCTAAAATGAATAACCATCTATCAAAAAACCATCGTCAACACAGGTCACTCATTATCTATACCTAAAATGTTCAAGTATATGCCGTCTGTTGACAACAAATTTGTCCCACGATATGTCCATAATTTTTTTTTTTTTAAATACGAGTAAAAAGCTAGATCAATTCTCTAAAACCTTTGTGTTTACTTCAAGTTGAAATTCCTAAGGGAGATATGGGTTTGAAGAGGTCGAAGTTGAAAAACATAAAATTTAGCAGTTTTGTTTGTAAAAAACAAGCCAAAATTGTTTCCCAACTTCATGTTTTCACCCTCCCTCCATTCCAAGGGAAGCCTTGAGTGAAAGGAGCCGAACCAGTAGGGTTATCCTGGAACTCTTAAAGAAATGGGGAAGAAGTGAACGGTACCGTAGGTATCCCGATAAAAGGGAGATTAGATGAACCAATAGTGGATCCAAAAGGTAAAGAGGTCGAAGCAATCTGAGTACTTCGAAAATCTAAGGATCCGGTGCTAAAGGTTGGTAAGGTGAACGGAGTAGAAGACATATGCAACGAACTTGGTATCAGGGTGTTCACATCAGGAGGAGAAATACCTCCTAGCATAATAGCGGATGTAGGAGTCCATGGAACTCCTGATCCATTCCCACTATTATCCATGGTAAATATAGATGTAAACCTATATACACTAAATTCAGGTAAACCTAAAGATACAACTATTACTAACAAAGGATTGTCATGTCCAGTTAAGGAATGGTTAAAGTGGCTTGCAAAGTCTTCAATTGGCAAGTCTTCAACCTCGATAGTCTGTGGGACCAATGAAGTTGGAGTGATGATTTGAGGTTCTCCAGGTGGTTCAGTCACACCAGTTGGTTCAAAAGAGCCACTTGTATTTGTTCTGCGTCGCTGAGGTTGCATTGGAGGCTCCACAGTGAGTGGAGTAAGGTTTCTCAACCTTCTTAACCTACGAGGAGGTTGGTCCTCCACAACTACAACAAAACATATTCTATGTAAACAACCTAGGGCCAACTAGAACAAGAATAAGCACACAACACATTGCTAAAAATCCTATAGTAATCCAACCAAGAAAAATAGATGAACTTCCAAAGGAAATTATGGGATGATTAGGGCCCAGAATGAACCAGTGAAGTGAGGAAGAACAATTATACGGGGTCCATGGTATAGTCACGATGGGGTCAAGTGCTGGAATCACCCAACCAACTTCCCAACTAGATGCAGAGGATTTCTGCTCGAGTCTGTCCTAGGTGAAGTGAAAATATCCTTTCACTATCACTTGTGTAGAGCCCTAATGGTCAAGATACTAAGGCTACCAACAATCATAAAAAGAGTCTGGGGTGACAGTCGCAGGTCGAACCGACATGCATGGGAATGGTAACTAAGCCCGAAATCCAAAAACATTAAAGGTACTATTGGGTCCTCGTACGCGTATCGGTTCTGGTAGATGTTTGATTTAAAAGTGGAGGGGTATCCCCAACTAGTCAATTTCACACGATCTCGTGCTTAACTCCGGTTTTAGTGGAGCTTCACGGCACACCTTCCACAAAGGTGGATTTACCTAATGATAGTTCACTATGATTTCGAGTTTAAATGGATTTGGATAGTTGAATGACCTAATCCAAAACCCTATCCTAAGCTAGTTGGTGTGTGTTCGCTAGAAAGAAAACTTACTATTATATTTTAACTTAAATATTCTTTTGAGGTCAGTTGTTTACTCAAAAAGGATTGAGTGTGTGTGTAACATGGTTATGATTGAAAAAGTGAAATGAATATACAAATATAAGATGACTTTCACTACTCTTCTTTTCGCTTATTGTATTTCAAAATCAAAAGTTTGCAAAGTAAACCTAAAACAACTTAAAATTTTTGTTTTTCTTCTTCTTTTTCCAAACGATTAGTATGTGCAACTAATATTTATTTTGAAAAAACTGATGCTCTTACTAAGAAAAAAGGGCTTGTTCTTTTTTGCAATTTTCTTTAAAATTAAACAAAATAACAAACTGAAAATGAACAAGGAAGTAACACTAAAAAATGTAAGTGTAAACTAACTGCACCTAAGCCTATAATAAACAAAAACACTACCCTCGAAGGAAATCTGAAAATAACAAGTTCGATAGGTTTCTTCAATCCATGCAAAGAAGTAACCAGCTTTGGAGAAAAGACATAGATGGAAACAACCAACTTGAAAAGAAAACTAAGATCTTTTCCAAGAAACCAAACCTCTTAAACAAGTCAATGATATAAAGAAACATTCCAAATGTCAGCCAAAAAAACTTTGAACTTGGTAGACCTAAGTACACCCTCAAAAGAGCGAATGAAAACAAAAAAATCAAAAAAGAGAGAAAACAGACTCAGTAACAGCCTACTAAAAGGTCCAAATGATCCAAAACTAAGCAGAGACACTCTTCCACAAACAAAGTAGAGACCAAAAAATTTAACCCTAGAAGGAAATCAAATCCTACAGAAAAACCGCGATTGTAAGTACAACATCACACGGGTTACTCGCGGGTCCTTATGGAAGCAACTCATGGGTATGGGTAAAAGTCGTGACTGTAACTAAAGACAACTTGTGGGTCTGCTTGAAAAAAAACTAAAAAAAGGAAGAAAATCTCAAGAAGGACCCACGTCTAATTCTAACACAAAGGTGAAAAAACCCTGTAAACTCTCCCAGAAGACTAAAGGACTAATTAAACTGAAGAAAAAAAACCCAAGGATTCCTAGACTCCAACAGAAACAACTCTCCAGTATAGTCGCTAGTTCTGTTGTTCTGTAATTTAACCTATGATAGGGAAGTTCAAGAGATCATCAACATGCTACTCCTAGGATACAGAGCCTAGATGACAAACAAGCACAACATTCAATATTTCTTTAATCAAGAAATAATTAGGGTTTGAATCCAAAACACATACCTGGAAAAATGAAGTCGGATCCAAGATTTAAACTTCAATCCTTGAATCTACAATCTAGATGATAGGCCTGTAACACAAAAGATACCTTCCTCAAATCTTTTGACTATATAAACATGAATAAAATAGCATGAAACTCATATATAAACATGATATGAAAGATTCATTTAACTAGATTCACAATATAGACAAATCATTTAATGGGAAAGAAAATCTATGTATTATAATCATCAATGGTAACTAGCTATACCTGCTATGTAACCTGCACTGTTGAAACTTGATCCTGGGCTCCTTACTCCTCTTCCTTCAATGGATATTTCTCCATCATTTCCTTACTCAAAATGCTTCTCCCCTTTCTCAAGGCCCTCGCCTTGTATTTATAGCAAGGTTTGAGAGGATCGACTCAAAAGGTAAATGGTTAGGGAAGTTATGGTAGTTAAGATAAACACCATAACTAATCCTTAATCAATATTTTAATTTTTTTTTCATGATTTAAGCTATACTCGCAGGTATAGCACTTGACAAAAGGCGAGTGACTCATTAGTATAGTGTCAAACAACTAACGGGTACAACTTTTGGGAAAAAGCCATGGGTAGTCAATGGATATTCCATCGGGTGACCCGTGAGTTGACAACTATGAGAGTCGCGGTTAAGTCTTAAAATAGTTCACAAAAAATAGATAAATTGAAGGTAATATTGCTAGGTTTCTAACAAATGCATCTATAGTCACTGAGGCTCTTCCATCCATAAGGTCCTTTTGTGTGAACGAAAAAGCATTGTGGTCACGGATGGAGAAGTGCCAATTTGACTAATAAAAACCATGTA
The DNA here is from genome assembly GCA_027924585.1 of Larix kaempferi. Taxonomy (NCBI): domain Eukaryota; kingdom Viridiplantae; phylum Streptophyta; class Pinopsida; order Pinales; family Pinaceae; genus Larix; species Larix kaempferi. Next base: position 20,989,568 of record BSBM01000742.1, on the reverse strand, counting down.
CATACATGTATATATATCAATAAAGAAAATAAAAGCACTCTCAATTACCTGTATCACATTCCAATCAATTACATGGTTAACACTATGTATATACTTTTTCAATAAAGAGACATGAAATACATTGTGTACTCTAATGCAAGTGAGTAGAGCCAACTCATAAGCAACAGGTCCTATTTTATATAAGACCTCAAAAGGTCCACAATATTTGGAAGCTAGCTTGGAGCGATTCCCCAAGTTTAAGGAACTCTTCTTGGGTCTAACTTTCAAGAACACATGATCTCCAACTTGAAACTGTCTGGAAGTCCTATTTTGATCTACATATATTTTCTGCCTATCTTGAGTTGCCTTTAGATTTTGCTTTATCTTAACCATCCGATCATCCATATCCTTTAATAATTCTAGTCCAACAATGAATCTATCTGTTGGGTTATCCCAACTGATGGGAGTATTTCACTTCCTTCCATACATGGCCTTGAAATGACTCATCTTCAAAGAGGAATTATATTCATTGTTATAAGCAAATTCCACCAAGTGTAAATAATATTCCCACTTAGATGGTTGATCCATCACATACATCCTCAACATATCTTCAATCACTTGGTTAACTCTTTCTGTTTGTCTATCTGTCCGAGGGTGGTATGTTGTACTCATGTTTAGACCTGTGCCAAACCCCTCAAAAAATACTTTCCAAAAGTTAGAAGTAAATTTAGAATCTTTGTCTGATACTATAGCCTTGGGAATTCCATGTAATCTAGCTACTTCTCTCATGTAAATATATGCATTGTTAGCTGATTTATGAGTTGTCTTTACTGGAATGAAGTGTGCTACCTTGGTCAACTTATCTACCACAACCATGATGGAATCATTTTGCAATCTTGTCTTAGGCAACTTGGTGATGAAATCCATCGTCACTACATCCCATTTCCATTCTGGTGTTGGCAAGGGATGGAACAATCCCACTGGATACTGGTGCTCAATTTTAACATTCTGACATTCCATGCACCTAGATATATATTCTGCAACATCATTCTTCATCCCTGGATAATTGTGTTGTTTCCTTATTGTTGTTACTATCTTCTAATAACCTGAATGTCCGCCATAAGGAACATCATGCATTTCCTTCAGAACCATCTTCCTTATATATCCATCATTGGGAACATAAACTCTATCTCTGTGCATGAGGATCCCATTTTCTTTCAACTTATACTTATCAAATTTCTATGGAATTTTCTATTGTTTCAATCCTTCACTTACCTATTGATAAAGTTCATTTGTAACACTAGCTTCAATGCTCATATCCTTTAAATTTGATGTACTAGTGTTGATAGCTACTACATGCATCACATGTATCTTCCTAATAAGTGCATCAACTACCTTATTTTCCTTACCTTTGATATGCTTGATGTCAAATTCATATTCACATAATAACGCCATCCATCTCCTTTGTCTTGCATTCAAATTAGGTTTCTCAAACAAGTACTTTAACCCATCATGATCAGTTCTTAACTCAAACTTCTTACCCATTAGATAATGTCTCCACATCTTCAAATCATGGATGATAGCTGCAAGATCTAAGTCATGGGTGGCATAGTTCTGCTCATGTTCCTTTAAATTTCTAGACTGATCACATGTCCATCTTGCATCAATACTCCACCAATGCCTTTCTTACATGCATCTGTGCACACAACAAAGTTTCAATCAGGATTTGCAATATTTAGAACATGTGCACTAGTAAGCATTTCCTTAAGTATTTGAAAACTATCTTCACACTTAGAATTCCAATATAACTTCACACCCTTCTTCTGTAAAGATATGATAGGATGAGCTAACTTTGAGAATTCTTCGATGAACCTTCCGTAGTACCCAGCTAATCCCATGAAATATCTTACTTCTGATACATTCTTAGGGGTTGGCCATTCCATAATGGCTCTTATCTTTTTAGGATATACGAAAAAACCTTCTTCAGATATGATATGTCCTAATTAATGAATTCCACCCCGATAAAAAGAACACTTGCTTATGTTGGCATACAATTGATGTTATCTAAGAACTTGCATTACTAGTCTTAGATGTTATTCATGCTCTTCTTCTGTCTTGGAATAGATAAAGATGTCATCTAAGAATACAATCACAAAATTATCTAATTATTTTCTAAAAACTCCAATAATCAAGCTCATGAATACTGCAGGTGCATTTGTTAACCCAAAAGGTACCACAGTGAACTCATAATGTCCATACCTTGTTCTGAATGTTGTCTTACTGATATCTCCATCCTTAATCCTAATCTGGTGGTATCCCGATCTCAAATCTATATTCAAAAACACTTTGGCTCCTCTCAACTGATCAAACACATCATCAATCCTTGGGAATGGATCATTGTTTTTAATTGTTTCTTTGTTCAACTCTCTATAGTCTATGCAAAGTCTTAGAGTTCCATCCTTCTTCTTCACAAATAACACAGGAGCTCCCCAAGGTGAAACACTAGCTCTTATGTAAAATTGATTTAGTAGCTCCTCTAGCTGCATCTGTAATTCCTTTAACTCTGGATTACTCATTCTATAAGGTTATTTTCATGAAGGTACTTTCCTTGGAACCAAGTTGATATAAAAATCAATGTCCCTTTTAGGAAGCATTCCTGGAAGTTCTTGAAATATGTCTGCAAATCCTTGTAGTAATGGATAATCCTGTAGTTCTGGATCTTTCCTTTTTTTGGCTCTTCCACATGAATTGCATTAAAATGGAATCCCTTTCGGAAACATTTATTCAATTGTAGATCTGTGACTTGCCTTAGGGATATGGTTCTAGGTATACCTTTGACTGCCACTCGGTTTCCTTCTTCATTCAAACAAGTATAAGTTTTATTATGACAATCCAATAAGGCATCGTATGCATCCAACCAATCCATGCCAATCAATACATCATATGAACCTAAGGGTATGATGTTTAAGTCTACAAATATTTTCAATCCATTCATTTCTAAGGGACACATTTTTACAAATTCCGTGATTTTCCTCTTGGCTCCTCTCGCTAACTGTACTAGAATTGCTGTTTCAAGTTTACTTTTCTTCAAATGACATTTATCAACTAGATTAGGTGCAATGTAACTATTTATAGCTCCATAATCAACCAAAATAGCTATGGTTTTATTATCAATCTTACCTGCTACCTCAATCATTCAGGATCGGTGGTCAGCTTGCCTCCCATCCAGGGCTGCATAGATCCTTTGCACACTTCCACCTACATATCCAACAGTTGAAGCCTCTTGAATGTTGAGAAGGTTATTTTTCTTACATGGGCACTGTCTGGAAAAGTGATTTTCCTTGCATATCTAACATTCCACAAGTGGTCTTTTCCCTAAAGGCTCTTCCCTTGGATGTCCTTGTTGATAAGAATTATCATTTTTGAATTTTGAAGGCTGGAAAACTTTTTTTATCTGCTCTCGTTTGTTCTTCTTCATATCCTTCCAATTCTTTTGATATGGGGCCTTACTCTTATTCTTTTCATATAAGTGTTTTTCCTTTCAAATGGCATCCTTAAGGTTCTTTCGTCTATCATACTGGATTTTGTCTCTATAAGATTCAGGAAGACCACTTAGGAACCTTTGAATCTTTACCTTCTCATCTTTGATGAAGTCCACATACTTCAAAAGTTCCAGAAACTTCTCCTCATAGGAATCCATAGTGATTCTCCCCAATTTGAGCTCAAAGAACTCTTCCATCTTTTTGTCATAGTAATACTCAAAGAGGTATTCCTTTTGGAAGTACTTTTTAAATTTATTTCAAGAGATTTTGTCTTCATCGATGTCTTTTAGCTTAACTAGTTGATCCCACCAAATAGATGCCTTATCTTGCAGATGGTATATGGCTACTCTTTCTTCCATATTAGGTGTATACTGATGAAAATGGAAAAAATTCTTTAGTCCTAACAACCATGCTTCGAAATATTCTCCATGTTTACTTCTCCATCAAATGTTGGGGGATTGATTCTTCTCAACTCTCCTACTAGTTCATCCTGGTAGACCTCCTCTTCTTATATCTCACCGGAGATCTTTCAGGACTACTCTCTGTACTGCTTGATGCAAACCCCTTCCTCCTCTCTGAGTGACGAGGTCTCCTTGAAGATGATCTAGATCTCACATAACGTCTTCTATGACTCTTTTCAATAGATATCGATGGTCTTCAATGATTTTACATCATTCATAATATTCTCCTGGATATGAATTATTCTTTCGTTATCCTCCCTACACTTTCTCACTAAATCCTCCAAGATTAATGGTTCACTGCTTCTTATACCCTCAAGAAACTCCTCTTCAGGACTGTATGATCTCTGAACTTCATCAAAACACATCTCCAAAACTTGACTTCCTACTACTGAAATTGTACTTGTTGAATCTCTAGTATTCACAGGTTTGAGTAAGATCTTAGTTTAGTTTCTACATTGCTTGCTCAATCATTCACTAGAAATTGTAATGTGTTCATTACTAACCATTTGTTAGAAAAATACATATTTTCATAAGTACATTATTATTCAAGCTACTTCTTCTTATAAAGTAACAAGCTAAATTTTCTAGGTTACAATATTCCTAAGGGGAGCTAGAAATCCTTCAAGGATTTTCTCTTTACAGACTGGACATCAAGTCCATAGCCATCCCAAGCTAATAGTTTAATTAAATAGATAATATGTGAAACCATACAAAGGTGCATGCATCCAAGTTATCTAATGCAAACTCATGTTTATAGAGTGACTTGAAACTTGCAGAAGGCCCAATAGTCGCAGTGTTGAAACATTCGCTCTGATACCACTTGTAATGTCCCCGACCCTTAAACAATGTTAAAGGTGCTAATAATAAGCCTAATTTAAGTCTAATCACAACATATATAGAGAAATTATGGTTAGGCTAACTAACCATTCACCTAATAATTAAAAATTTTATGTCACGTCCCAGGTCACCTCGGTTCCCTTTAGAGGCAATGGGAGACAACCCTTGAATCACCTGCTAAATTTTGTTTTCTTCTATTTCCAAGCAATTCCAAAGGTTTTGCAACTTTGCACCCGCAGTGGTCATGATCCGCAATCCGCAATCCGCAATGTGGAATTTGGAACAACGGAACCACAACTCCAACTTCGACGAAACATGCCTCCGTAATGAAGAACTTGGAACGGTGGAACCACAATTCCAAATTCGGAAAAAAACGCCTCCGTAATCCACAATCCGCAATGCGGAACTCGGAAATGTGGAATCCCAACTTTACGACCCTGACGATTTTATCTTTCTGACTTCCGCAATCCACAACTCACCTTACGTAACTCAGAAATGTAGAACTACAATTTTGAAACCCCGTCGAAAATGCCCTTCCAACTTCCGCAATCCACAATCCGCACGCGGGTTCGGAAAGTCAGAATCCTCCACTACGGAATCCCCCACTGCACAAATTATTCAGTCCATAAGTTCTTCATCCCTGGACCAAATTGAAAAAGTCTAGTACCGTTGGAAAGCTCTTAGAGAGATCTATGCACCTACAGGGTCTTCATCCACTTCTAAGAACATTGATCCTACCCTTCTTCAACTCTAAGAGATGGATTTAAGCCTCCTCTATTCCTCTTTTCCCATCATGTGAAGGGTTCTGATCCAATCTACCATGTCCTCTCCCCTTCCTCTGATCCACATAGGAGATAGGAAAACCACAAGGGGGTGTCTACTCCTTTCCACACAACCCTAACTGAATCATTCTATACATTTACCAGAATTATCCCTATTCATCAAGGCATAAGGTCATATAAGTACAAGGATAAATAAAAATATGCGGATGTGCAGGAGCATAATAAATCACTCATGTAGGCAGATTCATACATCAACAAACACAGGGGAACTGAAACATTATCCACCCACACATCTAACATGTATCCATCATACCCATAACAATGATTAATTAGTTAAATCAGTGCATAATTAAGGTAAACAACCTACACAATAGACTTAAACACAATGCATAGGCATACGATCCTATTAATCAATGGACCATTCACATAAGCAAACATTTGCATGCATATACTCAACAACTATAGCTGAAGGAAACATCATCCACACACAAAGTGTCATGCATTCATCAATAAATAACACACACAACATAATAAAACTTAACACATGGGCATCCAGTCCTATTAATCAGTTGGATCAACTGTGCATTTAGGAATAAATAAATACACATGTATGGATGTAAAATGGGCACAATCAAGCATAGGGAACACTTATCTTTCTCCTTGAACCTCCAAGCAAACTATCTATGGACTACAACATTCTAACCCAACCATAGGTCTCTTCCCAGCCTATATTATTTCATCTCTCAGAGACCACCCCCGAGATGGAGTTATGTATCCACTAAGGAGGGCTAAATGGGCTCTCTCACAGTTAGGGATCCACCCTAAAGCTAAGCCAACATACAGTTGGGTTATCAAGCATATCCAACCTCTGTTAATTCTTCATCTCTATTATTCTATATGGAACCTTCTCAGTGTTGTGGCCGAAGCTCTCTCCCGCAACTCATCCCTCTACTATCAGATCGAAGTGTCTCACGGGTTCTCTAAGCTGCTCACGCTCTGTAACTTATCCCCAGGGTTTGATCCATGTCTTTCTCAATCGGTTTGCTTCCTACGCAGGGTTTCTATGGATTTTGGCTCTACAAATTTGAGCTTACACAGAATCACGATTTTCTTTCTTACTTCTCTACTTGGCTCTCCCCTCCGCGAGGAATAAAGTTCGTTGGTCAACAATGGGATGGGGAGAAAGGTGTGTGAATTCCCAACAGGAATATTGGCTTAAGAGGAAAGCAAAACAAATCCATACCCTACCATACTGATTGCAGGGCCGCTGCATACTCAATCAACCTCATGAACAATGTTCTTCACCCACCTTCTCACATCAGGATTAAATGTCAGCATGGGATTCAAATGGGTTCACAAATTGACATGTGGCAGCCTAGTGTTCCTTTCCACAACCCCCTCACCTCTCCCTAGTGGATACACATAGCCCCCTCATTTAGTTGCATCCTTAGCCAACCCTTGGTATTTTATTTACATGGTATCATTACATCATTTAAATTTTCCATGGATTACTAGTACATGGTTACCATAATACCAAATAATTTCCTCTTAACTAAAACCTGGACATCCTCCAGTGGGGCCTTAGCCTTGAGCTCCACACTAGGGAAAACACACATTACATGTATACAATATTTACATTGAAGCTAATAAAACCTAAGGGTCAAAATAGGGGTATTACAACTCCCTCCCCCTTAGAACAACACTGTCCTCGGTGTTCCAATACTTAGGAATACATATACAGTTTACACATGTTCAAAATTTTCAAAAAATGTTGCAGGCCTGCCCTGCATCTTACCATTTACTTTGAACTTTCAGGACCAAGTCCTTTGTCTTCCACAAGTTGTTCCTATTGGCTTTGATATTCTAGCCCTCTAGGTGGGCATTTCTCCACATCAATCCCTTATTTTTCTTTACCTCCCATCTGGTCCATATGTCTGGAATCTTTATGGTTGCTAGCTTTATTGCTGCCCTTTGTTGGGCAGTTACGGAGGAGTTGATTTCCTCCACATTCCCAACATTTCAGTGGCTGCTTCTTCCTTACTTGCTCAATTTCCTTTTAGTCTTCCCACCTGGGATGTTTCTTAGTGGAATGATTGGATGAACACCTCTTCATTGATCCATTGTCATTTCCACTACTGGTTGCTTCCAGAATTCTTTTTACCTCCCTTTGCAAACAAATAGATTCCTGCAAAACCTTGTGGTTCATTTCATTTTGCTTCTTTTGTAGCTTGAGCATATTTCCAATATTTTCTTTGGTCTTGTCAATTGTTTGAAGAAGATTTTCAGCCAAATCCAGTAGCTTTTGGTCTACTTCCATGGTCAATGTGCACAGCTGCCCACACTTTGCTTGCTAGCACCACTAGTCTTGTAACAGCTGCAACCAATTGATTTCAATTTCTCACCTGTTAAATTCATCATTGCAAATCTTGTTAGTCCAAGTATAATATAAACATTATAATCAGTCAATTATTTTCCCAATTGACATGGAAATTGCATGATTTATCCATGGGACTTTCACACTTTTACTTCTTGCCCAACATACACATGAACTCATTCATGTTCAGCCTTTCACAGGGAATTAATTATGTCAGCATTCACAATTATTTCAAGCAAATAAACACAATCAACTTTCAGTCATAATATTTATTCAACAATTTTCTGTTTTCTAGATGCATCAATAAAAAAGGAAAGAGAAGAGTATTATCCCCCCCCCTCTTAGTCTTGTTCCAATCCGGAGTCACACCACCACTGTGGTTTAATGCTCCTTAGCCTCTTTCACTTCAATGTGAATGCTTGAATCACCCTTTCTTGTTTTGCCTATGGCACTTAGTGTCTAAGGTCTGTCCAAGGCTTTCTCCATCAGGGAACCTCTCCCCATGGTTTGTCCACAAAACCTTTGGCTGCTATGACCCACACAAGTCCAATAACACCATTCTTCCCACTACTTCTCATACTGATCTTTCTAGGACAGTCACATGTCCAAATGCATTCTTAGGATGCCTCCATAGTTCTTGCGTTCTGCAGTGACCTAGGTTTCCAACAAAGAAACAACAATGTATCAGCCTAGTTGTTATAAGACTTGTTCATGAAATTTTCATTATTTGAAATAAGAAATGAATGAAAATTAAATACTTATCTATATTGGGAATTTCCTCTCTATTCCATAGGTTCCTTCTAGCCTTGGATCACATGTGGAATGAATGTTTGGCCAGCATACATGCAACTACTCCACAACATCCAAGTAGTCAATGCCAAGCTGGTACATCGACTGGTTTATCGGGAATTGATGGTGCCAAACCAGTCCCATACCTGGTTTTCCCTCTCCACTGCCAAGCCAACACATCTGTCTAGGTCAGAGGTCAATGGAAGGAAATTGCACCATGACCATTTCCAGGTCAAGGATCTACTACGGAGCCATAAGCATGCAAAATCTCTTCACTGATACCACCACAACCTCCACAACATACAAGTAACCAATGCCAAGCCAGTACATCGACTAGTCTATCGAGCATACAACAAACCTTCACACACACAACAACACTTCATACACACAAAAACCCTTCACCACAACCCCTCACAACACCCTCTTCACTTTTCTTCTTTAGTGTGCAGCACCAATTGCATCTGTTCAAGCTCACAACACATGATGGATAAGAAAGCTCATCAGTATTGCTGCTCTAAAATTGTAAACATATTTCATAACATTCACTATCAAATATTGAAAAACTAGGAATGCATCCATTCGCTTAGGGTGTAGTCAATACTGAAAACCCTATCATAACCCAACACAAGAAAGGTGTGCACCCCTTCCCGATTTGAGCCATGTAGGCCCTAATCATACTCAAGCAGACTGAAAACAAAAATACATGTTTTGCATATTAATTCTAGGAATTAGACATGCATATTTTAACAAGGGTTACATAATACTCATCCTTTTTGCAAATGTATCTTTCGCTTCTTTCATGAGGAATGGGGGATCCCTTCTCTGATTCAATAGTCCCTCGGTTTTCCACCCCAAACCCTCTCATGTCCCATAGACAACATATGCCCTATTGGCTCAATTTTACTATCTCATTCACATTGTTCACCAACATGTAGTCCAGATGAGACATCTTCATGTTGTTTGGCCCTTGTAAGCGGAACCATTCTTTTCATTAGGGTGTTATTATTGCTTCCATAACAAAACCATCCACCTAGAACATGTACCTTGACACAATTATGGATTAGCCAAACAGTCATTAGCAATGTTTAGCAAAATTCCAATTCTGAAATTTACAATCTGTTTTCCTACAACAATTAATTTGCAACCACAAGATTATTCTGATAAAATTTGTAGAGATAAATACGTCCTACGAATAGTTAGATTTACCCTTAGACTAAACCGATATTAAACTAAGACATCTAACAAACAAATGCTACCTTAAGATCCTAGATCTAATCAATGTATACAAATCTCAAGTATATTCGGAGAGAAAGAATTAGTGTGACTCACTTTAAACTAGATGTTCGTCTCGTTTCCATCTCCCATCTTGAATTCCACAAGCAGGACCTGTTTGAACCAAGAAAACAACAAACAAAGCAAACATCCAATTATCTTGTATACTAGTTTAGATCTAAATCAAGTTAGATACATTCCATGTTAATGATTGAAACATGACACATGAAATGGGAAAATAAGACAAGTTTCATTAATGGAAACTAGGAGAAACTTACAAAGTGATCTCTTGATGTCCAAGAAAACCTTCAGCTCCAAAGCTTCCTTACTCAAACTATCTCTTCAAACCCTCTAGGATGGCGTAGGTTTGATGCTTGAAAAATGTCCTGCCTTTGGATCATGAATGGCCTCTCTCTTATAGGATTTGGGAGGCCAACCATATCGAGAGGAAGGTGGATCTAGATGAGTGTTTAGTGGATGAAGAGGTTGAGCTAGGCTAAACGAGGAGGGTGAGTTAGGATCGAACAAATACTTCAATGCCAAGAAAATCTCCTGGAGCGTTAGATCCAAAATCCAAGCCAAAAGGTTGTTACTGAGATTTTCACGCCCCTTGAACTGAGCATAGTGCAAAAGTGTTGGGATTTTCGTGCCCCTGCAGGTATGTAGGGCGCGGAAATAGGGAATTTTCGTGCCTTGAGCCACTAGCAGGGCACGAAAATCATGGCAAGGAAAGGTAAAATGGGGTGACACTTGGCTCACTGAGTTGGCATTCAGCTAAGGTTGGTTGGATTTGTCTCCAAATCTTCTAGATGAGGCCAAGGAGGGACCGACAAGGTACATCACTCATTAGGAGGAAGCGTCGCTAGGTCGCATAACACGAAGATGCGACACAAAGGCTCAAAGTGAGACTTTGAGGTGTAACATATGCCCTCTAAAGTGTGAGGTCAGAAGAAAATGATGGCCGAAAGAATTTAAAAATAATTAAGGTCGCAAATATAGCATCAAGGAAGTCGGAGTGGCACTGTAAGGAAACAAGCTTCAAAGAAAAACTCAAAAGAATTGAGGCACCCAAGTATCCTCAAGACTTGTCACATACAAACCAAGAAAGCCAAACAATGAAAAATAGATCTTTTTGAAATCTTAAATGTTCAATCCAAATGAAATTAGATGGTAAGGAAGTGTTGGGATAGGATTGCAAGACTTTGCACTATTAAGGGATTTAGAAATTCACCCAATACAAAGACAAACATAAATTTAAATGCAAAAGGCCCAAATCATACTTCAAATTCCAATTCACTCAAGTAGGTCCCAAACACAACCGAACAAAGTTTAGAGGTTTTAGACTATGTATAATAGAGATTTGAATACCACTAGATGAGATGAATCAGATCAGAGGAGTGGTAAACCTAACAAAGGATCGACTTAACCTAAGTCAGTTTCAAACTTCCAAGGATTGGAAAGGAATGAATAGATATAAAAAGGTTAAAAAAAGAAAACAAATACTCAAATCAATAGCATACAACACTTGTATCAGAAAGCAAAGGCTCACACAAACAATATATTGAAGCCAAAGACTAAACAAATCCAAGCAAAAAGGACAAAAACTGCTCCAAAATAGGGGATTATCACCCCTGTGACCTCACAGGAAAAGGGATAAAATGAGACAGTCGCCCTTTGACAGACCAATAAAGAGGGACTAAGTCCAAGTCCAAAATATTTATTAAAGATCTCTACACATTATTATTCATAAATTTTATTATTATTATTATTATTATTATAGAAATAAAGATTAATTTGTATTCATAACACTTTACATAGACCATATAATCCTTGAGGAATCCATAAAATACTTCTACATAACCACATTGTATTTATGCCTTTAGCAATCATCAAAATTGAAACAAACATAGAAATGATATTTCATACAATTCTATTCAATTTCGTTGACTTTATATTGACAAAAAAACAACATAAAAACTTAAAAACTAAAGATTCTTTTAAGAAACATAGAATATCACTATCACGGCCATTTGCATCCATAAGGTTGAACATCAAATGATTTGTTGAGATGATATTGAAAGAAACCCATCTAAATATTCTTCGAGTACCACAATTCTAGTTTCAATTTGTTGGCCATCCTTGGAGAGTCCATCAACATTGATGTTGTGCTCTCTATAATATAACTTGAAATAATACTATAATCAATTTTAACTGGACAATTAGAGGCCTAAGAGTAACATTTTGTATATGATATTCCCATTTCATCCAGATAATCCCCATACAATTGTTGCTGATAAGTTCCTTTCTGATTTTCCAACTTCAATAGACATATCAAAGGCATCAACTCAACTAAATTATTAGTGAACTTGTACCCAACCTTCCTTTGATATTGAAAAAATGACTAGTTGAGAAAAGCAATATTCCTCCAACACTACTGAAGGCCTAAGGCCCTTTCTTAGACCAATCAAATAAACCCGAGGGATATGTTTTACCAATCAATAGCTCCCCAACTTGCATAAGGATTATTTCCTTCAAATCTAACCTATAATATTGAAATAAACCATATTTGCTAGAAGACTTGGAAAGTTGTCTTTTTCTTATCATTAATAAACCATCATAGCATGCTATCCAAATACCCCATATATTATATAGGGTGATGCCTTGAAATCATTCAATTCCTTATTCCTAAACTAATTCTTTGAAGTTTGTTATATAGAAGTGCCATTCCATTCATTTAAGATTATTTTAATTTTTTATGCAAACTTCCAAATTTATTGTGCATATGTATAATGAATCAATAGGTGTCTAATGTTTTCCTCTTCTCTCATACACATATAACATATGATTGGTCCAATTTTCCCCATTTTTTGTAACATACCCCATGTCAAAACTCTATTCCAAAGGGCCAACCACAAATAGACCGTTTTTTTCTTAGGAGCCTTTATTTTCAATATCTTAAACCACTGCTATACATTTTCTTTATATACACCTTCTATCATAACCTTGTAATCTAGTCTTGCGAATAACTTCTACAAGCCTTATATTGGGCCCATTCCAATATATTTGACTCATCATTCAATCTTATATAACCCTTTGTCATTGCGACCACTAGTAAATTCCATCTTGCTTTCCTATCTCATTCTAGATCCAAGGATTGAGTTGTTTTCCACCCTTGAGACCAGATAGTGGTCGAAGAAAAATCATCTACTTGATTTGAATAATAAATATCTTGACCATGCAATTATACTAAATCATCATTAGATAGTAACATTACATTCCCACACCCCAGGATAGAATCAACTCTAGGACTTACTTGGTTTCCCCTCCCAACCTTCTAAACCAAATTGTATCCAATAATAAGAGAGGCCAAATCTAAAGCCTTCCATTAATTTGACACATTTTTAATGTCTTTCTAGATTTCTCATCCAATCTATCAAAGAACCCGGGCCGATCTAATTCGTCTCTTCTATTTCCTCCACAAAATATCCTTCATCAATAGATTCCACAAACTTTTAGTAACTAGTGATTTCCCAAAAATGTAAAAGTGCTTTAAGCCCCGACCACCCAACTTCTTTGGATTAGAAATATCCATCCATTTTTCCAAGTGAATCCCTTAGTTGATATTTTTTCCTCCTTATAAAAATTTCAAACATACTTTCCTAAATCTTTCAATTGCACCTTTTGGAATAGATGCCAATGAGCGCCAATAGGTAGAGGAAATTTCTAGTATAGAATTTACTAATGCTAACTTTCCACCCCTTGATAACCATTTATTATAGCATCTATTCAAATTATTCCCATTGGTTTTTCTAAAAGCCATCTCCAATTTTTTTTACAGTTGCCATCAAGCTTCATAATAAATCCCAAGTATTTTAGTCCACCCCGCAAATCAAAATTTCTAAAACAAAACTTGGTAGCTAACCTTTGTATTACATCTTCCCCCAATCCATAATAATAGAAGGTATAATTATATGCATTAACCTCCATCCCAGTAGCCATACATAATATTTTAATAATTTGTTGAATCTTCTTGTCTCCCCCTTATGACCATATAGAAATAATAGAATATCATCAAAAAATAAAATGTAATTTGAGGGAAACTATAACATGTTAATTTGAATATTATTTCTGCAATGTTTAGTTGCTATGGATTCGTTGTAAATATTATTGATATGTCTAACTCCTATTCCAACTATTTCACCATGACTTCTTATGAAAGATCCATCCTCATCTTTCATTTTCCAAATCATATTCATCATTTTCTTGTGATTTTTATATAAATGGAAGAATTTTGTATTCTCGTCACCATTCTCTATCCATAATGCTCCACTCAACTTCTTTGTTAGACAACATTCTTCTTACCTTTTTTTCCCAACAATTAAGCCCCAATTTTTTTTTCTCAAGAATACATCCTTTGCATTATTCTTATGAATATGATTTACCTTCTCTTCAACTTCCTTCAAAATTTATCGTTGGCTTTGTGTCTAGTTTCTTTTCACTTCATCGCTTACTCTTAATTCTCTCCATTGCCTCTACAAACTACACACACACTAATGTCCCTAATCTATCATTGTAACCCCTCCATATATTTTCAACAAAGATTTGAAATTATCCTCCACCCAACTAAGGTTTAATTTGGATGGAGAGGAGGGGTTGTCATTTTTCAACTCTAACTCCAAGAAGTTTGGATTATGATTTGAACCTCCTTCACTTCCAACCCACAAACTGTATCTATCTACCTTCCCTACGAGGTTCTATGGAATGAAAAACCAATCTAAACAATTTGAGACACCATCATTCCCTAGTATATTATTTCTCCATGTTGGTGAACTATTGATTGGCTCTATCTCAATGAAAACTACATATTATAAACTAAATCTGAAATAATCCTCCATCCTTATATATAGTCTTATAGAGAATCCCCATTTCTATAATATGCTAGAAGTGAAATTCAAATCTCCTCCAATAATAAAAAAATATTATTTTAATGAGTCAAGGGAGAAAAACCTATCCCAATACCACTTTTATCATCATATAGACCATATACATTTAGAACATAAACATGTATTATGAAAGCCTTAACTTCAAAGGTTGTGCATAAACATGGTACAAAAGAGTAAGGATTTATTAGAGAAACATTTGGTCTTCAACCCATGACAATATCCCCCAATATATTTAAAGCATCAACGACAAAACAAACCCCAATTCTTAAAAGGATTTCAATAGCTCAATAATGTTTTCCCCACCCATAATTGGATTCTTGTAATAATAGGGTATACGGCTTCTATATCTCAATAAGTTTGGAAAGGGTAAATTCCTTGGAGGGGATTCCCAAGCCTCTAATGTCTAAGGACATTACAATCATATTCCAACCCCCTATAGGGTCCAATTTTCTCTAAGGACCCCGATGATTTGATTTTGCTTTTCTTGCCGTACTTCCCTCTATGCCTTTTCTTTTCATTTTTAATAATTGACTTTATGTTGATTGATAGGTGTTTTGGTATAATATCTTAGTTCCCACCTTTTGGAAGTATTGAAATTGATTTTGTAAGTGTTGTAATTATGTTTTCAATATTATGTTTTGCTCCATGTCATGAGGTAGACTTACCATGGCAATACCAAAGACTTATAACATTATAATTTTGAAATTAATAAATAGGTTCCGAGGTTGATTAGGGAGAAATCATTCATGGTTATATGAGTCCATGAGAGGGGAAATATATAGGGGTCCAAGGGGGGGATTGACCTATGTTTTATGATGGTATTACACCTTATCCATTACCTCATTCCATGTGAATCCCTTATTCCCAATTTATCCTAATATTTATGTCTATTAAAATAGGATCCTAGTGAAATGAGTAAATTATTCCAAGTAATTATATCCTATTGTTGGCTGGGGTTAGTGAGACCCAAGGTTCGAAAGGATTCACCAACAAGTACCCTAAAGGCATCGAAATATTCAATATCCTGAAGACGGAATAAGGTCTCACCCGAGACGTGTGTAGGAATCACAGAGACCATTATACAAGGTATGTAGGGAAGGATGGGGGATTACTCTCCATTTACTTAGAAATTCAATTACTCATTCTTCCATTCATGACAGTAACTAGTTACCGATGATAATATTAAATATAGCATTCATTCATAAACCATTCATAAAAAAAATTACATAGTGCATAATAGAGAAGAAAAAAAATTTCATTCATGTCAAAATAGGATTGGATATATTTTGTAGCCCTCGGTTGGAAATCCCAAAAACTCCATAACTTGCTCAAGAACTCAGAAAGCTACACAATATTACAACATCACTATTAACCTTAACACTCATGAACCAAAAAAAATAATGTAACCCAATTGAACAGAACCGAACCCATTACAAAACTGCGCTTAAATAGGCTCATGATCCCCTTTTTGGTCATGTCTTGTGTGTGGCTTGATAGGCATGAAAAATGCCATGCAAAAGTTGATGCTGATGTGTGGTGCAAACTATCCTCCCACTATTTTCTGAGTGTTCCCTTCCTTTCCATATGGAGTCATCGGTGCATGACCACTTCTCCCAAAACTTGGGCGCGAACAAGCTCCCAAAAATATGATGTGGCTCATCTTGAGGCACGAACCTCAGGGTTCCAAGGATGCTACTAACGAAATTTGTGTGCGCATCCTATTGAAAAACTTATGGAACTTTGTCTTGATTCCCTCGAAATCACCAGTTATCACTAATATTTTGGCTGTTGTATATGTCCACATCTTCCTTTATGCTTTTCCCCATATTTGGTTTGACTTGTTTTTATAGGGTGATTAATTCTGTTGCTTTGGTTTGCAACTCGGTTAGAATGTCGAAGTGTTTCTGTGTTTCCTCATGGGTCTCGATGATGATGGATGCGACATTTTGTTGCTAAGTTATGTTTGTGGTAATCCTGCGGGTGAGGCCAGATATCTCTATCATGGCCTCTTTGCGCTTTGAGGGTGCAAGTTGCACCAAGATTTGTTTCTTCATGCTTTCTTGTGCCTCACAATCCTTGATTTGCTTGTCCACTTGTTTTAACTTAGGGATGTCCTGCAGATGGTTCTAGATATTGAAATGGTATTTTACGACCCCTACTGAGGTCACAACTCCTTCCTATGCTTTCTACATAACTTGTGCAACTTATTTGATTTTTTGAGCAAGCTCTATCTCCTCTAGTGTTGAAGTCGGATTGATTTGAGCCATGAGCTCCTCTTTTCCTATTGAAATTGGGTAAATGTGTCTCTAATTTTTGCAACCTTCTGCACAAATGGAAATTAGCTTTCCATTGATGATCATGCGACAGGAAGCAT
Organism: Larix kaempferi; assembly: GCA_027924585.1. Classification (NCBI taxonomy): domain Eukaryota; kingdom Viridiplantae; phylum Streptophyta; class Pinopsida; order Pinales; family Pinaceae; genus Larix; species Larix kaempferi. Next base: position 20,972,215 of record BSBM01000742.1, on the reverse strand, counting down.
TACATAGGCCACATCCATCGCTGATTGTAGCACTGGGTACTCTCTTCCACCTTTGAATGTATCGATTTAAGCCCAACATAAGAATGGTTGAGATGAGAGTGTTGGTCACCCAATTCAACGGATATTTGGGTGACGTAGAATTGAAGATACTTCATCAGTACGATCCTTAGATTTAGCTCATTGTAGGGTAGCAGCTGAGTTCCTGATACTGCTACAGGTTTAATTGTTGTTATGGCCAAGGGGTTCATCCGGAGTGCCCTATGTGAAAAAATCCTCTTTTGCTTGCTACTACAACTCCTATGCTCTACTAGATCCTGCCCCCTCATATGTCTATGTTTTTGGTGTTGGGGGGTTTATGTGCAGGACCATCCTGAGTTCCCTCAATTGTTAGTTACTATCCTTTTAGAGGATTTGGGTCACCTCTAGGTTGGACTGCAACTACTCCACAATGTTGGGGATCAACGTTGAGCCTCTTGTGCTCCAATTCACTGGTGGAGTGCACTCTTATTCTTATTTTTGGTACCCTGCTTTATTTTGCTCCGCTACTTTCTCTTATTCCATCTTGGCCCTGAAAACCTAAAAAATACTTCATATTACCAAGGTGGGTGGCCTTGTTCCAAGGGTCATTTCCGATGGGGTTTTCTCTTCTGCATCTTCTCCGGTGTCCAAATAAGGGTCTGGTGTGGGGGATCGATACTTCCTCTATTTCTTCTTTTGTTCTTGTGATTTCTTAGTGGGTAGTGACTCACATTTTTGCTTCTCTGACAAATAGGATGAGGCTATGGGAACACTGGAGCCAACACGGTCGCTCTTGTATTTCTTGCGCAACTCGGACACCTCCAAGATCTCCAAATATGAGTCCATGAAGGATTTCAGGTGTTGGTTCCATTCTATGATCGCTACTTTAACATCATCTAATGTTATGTAGAATGGGAGTACATTTGCATCTAACTGTGGCTCTGCATGATGAGTTATCATCACACAATGGTTTTCTACTTCGAAAATCATAGTTTCATGATACATTTCCATGGTGGATTGTGGAATTCTTAATGCTTCTATTGTGGCTGTGAGCATATTAGTATACCACTATTGGAATGCTGTACTTATTGGAACCTAGTCCTTGCGGTTCTATTGATGTTGGAGCATCATTAAATTTGGCAATGGAAACTTAGATGGAGTGGGGTGGTTATAGCTGTACCTAGGTGGTGGCTAAAAAATAATCATGGTGACGAGTAGCAGAACCCAGCTGTAGTGGAACATTGTTCGCTTGTCCTATGCGTCAAGGAAATATTGTAGGAACTCTTTCTTTAGGTACTGCACCCAATCCATATTTTTTCCAATGGTGCATATCTATGTTTCTAGTATGAACCTCACTGGGTAGTCTTCCTTTCGGCACTTGCACATGATCTTGCACGCAAGACATTGGGACGTGAATTGAACCTGGTGTTTTGATATAGTGAATATTACTGTTCCACACATCCCCCGATTAGTGTGATACTTTATGTATACCTCGTAGGTATAGGAATTTGTGATGACCTCTTCATGATCGCCGCCCTTGCGCAGGAATCCAGACAAATTCTGGATGATTGCACCCTCATACTTCTGATCTATCCATAAATTTCCTCAATGGAGGTATCTGAGAAGGAACCGAGCATAGGACTTAATGGATGGTATGCATCCAAAGTGAAGGAAATTGAACAAAAACATGATGCTTGAGTTGTGTAATTGTTGCTCCTAGGGTTGTAGGGTGACTCTTTCCTCCCCATTATCATCGATCACCTCCTATGCATATTGATCGGACACTAGTTTAGGGAACTATAATTCTTTGAGGATGTTAACATTTGACTACTACAAGAAGGGTACCTTTCCTTGTAGCGGTCCCTTAATTTCTACTTCCATCACGATGGGAACCTCTCACATCTAGTTCTCCTTGGTCGATCTAAATTTTGTTTGGTGCTTCTGTGTAGAAGGAGTTGTATCCATAGCTACAAATACTCTATTGTGCACGTCAAAATCAAATCTGCTTCTATTACGAGATCTTACTAGCACCCTGCTCTGTTCTATGTTAGATGAATTATGGGTTCTTGATGGTTTGTTAGTCTTTTTATAGATCAGAACTAAACAATTGTTCTCCTTCTACCATTACTAACCTCCATGCCTCGTCTTGATTTATCAATCACACGGGAAATTATGGTTATCATGTCCATATTTACTATGCTTCCCCATCGCCGAATAACCATCACATCCTTATGGCTATTAATTGTTGTTGATGTCGTGTGCTTTCCTTTCCTTCAAATTATTTTTGTTTTGGACGCCTTGCTTTTTGTGCCGATGCTTTATCGCTTCTTTATTGTCATTAATGTTCGAAATTAGGCATATTTGGTTTTAAGTGTAAAAAAATCTAACTGATAGTACTTGCATTTAAAGTTGAATGATTACCTAGGATTCTATTCCATATCTACTTGGAAAAAATTATTCTCTACTAACACCTACACCTATGCTACTTTATTTATTTTACGGCTAATAAGGAATTATAGGTATTCTTGCCACTGTGGTCCATAATAGGGATTGAGCCGCGTTTCGTTGATAAGACCTTTCATGGCATAGATGGAGATAGTGGAAAGATTCATTGTGTCATCTTATATGATGAACAATATGCAGAACAAGACCAACCACTGCATCCAAAACTTTCCTAGGTGTTTTATAAACTTAGTGTCATACATGAGGACCAGTGTGCCGGGTTCCAGAATTTTGTTCTTGATGTTTCTGTCATGCCATGCCTTCTGCCTATTTTTCTCTACCAGTTGGTTGAAACCTATGAGGAACTGATCCTCTACCAATTCCATTAATTCATCTAGCTTGTGTTGAAGTTAGCGATCATCTATCAGCCTTGTAGCTATAACAATGTGTAGGATCAAGACTCTGAACTCAAGCATAATCACTTATTCCTTACCATATACTAGTTTGAATAGGGTGTGCTTAGTAATCCTTTTGCATCTCATCCTGTAAGCCCATAAAACTGCTGGAATGCATTGATACTAGTCATTGTGCTGCACATTACATACTTTTGTAATCACCCGCTCCAAAATTTTGTTGAATGCTTCCACTGTAACATTTTCTTGGCGATGGTAGGGGGTTCTCTTATGATGGTAAATCATGAAGTCTTGAGTGAGAGCATGGATAATAGAATTTAGGAAATGGGATCCCTAATCACTCATTATCCCCTCTGGGCAATTGAACTTGGTTATTATATTCTAAAAAATATACCATGCCACTGTCTCTAATGTGTTATCCTTTACTAGCGTAGCCTCTAACCAGCACATCAAACACTTTGTTGATGTGATAATATATCACATGCCAGTTCTTTGTGCAAGTGGATTAAAAGGTCCTACAAAGCCAATGACTGATTTATCAAATTGTTTGAGTTCAGTTACAGGGAAGAGAGGTATCTGATCTCTCCTCGAGGGCTTCCCTATGCATTGGTAGAAATCACATTGCTTGCAATATAAATTTTCTTCTTGAAACAATGAGATCCACCATAGTCTTGCATGCAACAATTTATGTGAAGTTTCCTTTCCTGCATTTTATCCTCCTACAATTCCCTCATGAAATTCCTATATTATGAGAAGCCATTCATGCTCCAATATGCACTTGCGCAATATGCCATATGCTCCCAACTTATAGAGTTGTCTTGCAATCAACTGGAATTTGATGCTCCTTGTCACCATCTGCCTGCATTGTGCAATTGTGTAGTCTTCTAGTGTTCTACCTACAATAAAAAATGTTGTTATCTCGTTGAACTGGTCTGGTACTGCTTCAAAACAGAACAATTGTGCATCTAGGAGATCATCATCCAAATTCCCTCATTCCTCGCCTAACTCGATTCTAGATAGATGGTCTGGCCCAACGCTATTCCTTCCAAGTTTTACCACTATCTCGAACTCAAATTCCTGGAACAATAAAATCCATCTACAAATTCTCCCCCCCAACACTATATTGTTGACTAAGTATTTCAATGTTGAATGGTCTATAAAAAATATAAAGAAACTCCCGAGAAGGTGTTGTCTGAACTTTTGTAGAACATAGACCATAGGAAATCCTTCATGCTCTCTAGTCATGTAATTTTTATCAGTCGGGGACAATTTCCTACTGGAAAATGAAATGGGGTGGTCAATGTTTCCTTCTCCTAATTGGACTAGCACGACACCCAATGCGGCTGACAATGCGTCGACATGGACATGTAACATGCGCACCCAATCTAGGAATATTAAGATATGCATTGTGACCAATTTTTGTTTTACGATGTCCAATACCAGGGTATTTTTTAAGGATTCTAATAGTATACTTAAGTATAGTATTCTAGGCGATTATTTTGGATTGGAAAAACATATATATAGATAGGTAGGCGAATATTAAATATGAAACATACAATTTACTACTAAAACTTGTAAATTTTGGCAAATATTATGATAAAAAAACATATTTTATGTAAATATAGGTGTATTAGAGACTAAAAATGACAAAACAACGAATTTATTTTTTGAAAAAAAACCCGAAAAATAGCCAATTGGCAAAATTTCGCCCCTCAAAAATTCCCTGTCCAACACTTGTTGGCACTCCTACATCCAACTATACTTGACCTCCTTCTTCAACAATATCTCCAATGGTGCAATAATATTAGCACAATTACAAATAAACTTTCTATAGTAGCCACTATGTCCTAAGGTAGTGCACATCTCCTTGGGTGATGTTGAGGCCGACAAATGCATGATTACCATAAATTTTGTCGTTTCCACTAATAGTCCTTATTTCCACACAATGTGCCCCAAAAGGATCCCAGATGGGGTCCATAAGATGCATTTCTTTAGGTTCAAGATATATGCATATGTCTACATTGGTCAAGCATTAACCTTAATACCCACAAGTGGTTCTTCAGTAGGCTGAACATTATCCAGTCGTCCAATTATAATTCCATAAATTTGTGCATAAACTATTTAAATGTTGCCACCACTATCATGAAGAACACTGCTGGGTAATTCTTCAATCCGAATGGCATAACATTGTAGGGAAAGTATCCCCACTTGGTAAAAAAGGTGGTCTTCTTGCGGTCTTCCTCTACGATGCACACTTGATGGTACCCTGAAAACCCAACATTGAATGAATGCACTTCCTTTCCTCCCACATTTTATAGCACATCATCCGTAGAGGGGGCGGGGAAGGGATCACAAACACATGTTAGGTTCAAGTTCCTCATATCTAGACAACTTCAAATTTCACTTGTCTTCTTTTCCCGGAACACCATAGGGATGATCCACTCTAATTCCTCAACTAGAAAGATGATTCTTGCATCCAGCATGCAGTTGAGCTCTTTCGTACTTTCTCCTTTACTTGGGGTTCAGACTGTATGGTCTCTTTTTGAATGGATTAGCTCCTTCTTTGAGATGGATTTTCATTTCTATAAGGGAACATGCTATCCCCTTCATCTATGAAAAGTTGCAAGAGACTAAGACCTCACACTCCTTCAACAGTTCAACTACTAGGGTGACTGTCTCCTGGTCCCAGTAGTCCCCTACGATCACCATATTTGGTTCAAATTTTGTTCCTATGTTATACTTTTTGGTCTTTAGAGGCTTTAAGAACTTCAATGTAGTGTTAACCAATGGTTGGTTATGTGATACATGCTCTCCTTGTAATTTGTAGTTTGTGTGGGTTTTCCTCCTTATCCATGTCTTTGCTTCCCACCTTCTAGCACTGGAAAAGTTGGTTCAACTATGTGATATTCTTGTGGTATGTGCATACTGGCTTCTGCACAGGGTTCTTTAGCATCTTTCTAAATATGAAATGCTTCATGCGGTGGAAAATCCTATCCAAGCCAAGATCTGTTGTGTCGAATCTAAATGTGATGATGAACTGTGTGATTATATTTTCCCAGGTCCTTGTCTATCTCCTCTGCTGATGCTGCACAAACTAACTACACAGTATGAAATACAAGGTATGAATGAACATGTACAGTACCCATCAGTTACGTGGGACGATTTTCATCATCCACCTCTTTTCAGAGTACATCAAGTGCTCTTGTGGGTCTTCAATACCCTTAAACATGTTCATCAACTCCAGGTCCATGGAAGGTTAGAACCTCACCTTTATACATTTCTCAACCTATTCCCAGTTGCGTAGGTCCTCTTTGTGTGTCACCCACCATTGTGAAGGTGTCTTATTGACTATTGCATCCATCGATTTGACCCTTTGTGCCTCTGATACTTGTCCTTGAATTTTTCCTAGAAAGGTGTCTACCCTTTCTATTCCATCAAACATTAGTGGATTGAACAACTATGATCTAATCTAACGCACTGACTTAGTGACCAGGGAACATCTCCATGAGGATACTTCATACAACCAATTTTTCCATTGGTCCAGGGCATCCTGGCAATCTATATCAAAGGAATAGAAATGACGCCAACTTATTTCTCTATCCGCAGTGGGGTTCACATAATCCTCCTTTCTTATGGTCATGTTGTATATATCTTCGATCTCAGTGTTACTTGTATCATTCTTCATAGGATTTGTATAGTGCTATCCCTTCATAACATTAAGGGGTGCCACCACCCATACCTCCTCTTTCTTGAATGACATGTGTTGCTGCATTAGATTCAAAATGGCGTTATTGTCAAACACCTAGTCGATCCCTAACGACGCTAGGTAGGGATTGGTGTCTTCCAATATTTGTATGACTTAAAAATCTACGACCGTCTTTACCCCATCAATATCCACCTCTACATTTTCCAGCCTACTGATATGATAGATTTTATATTGGTAATACAACTTGAGTTGTAGTGGGGGCCACACCAAATTTGGTTTCCCCATCAGTTCCCATGAGTTCTTGGGAAGAATGTTGATGTCCGAACCCAGGTCGAGCATCATGTCTTTCATTTCGCACCCTCCCAATTCAAGTGTTAACTTGAACTCTTTTCCTGTGCGATTTTTCTTACTCACCCGTCGCACATTCTGCTCAAGTAGCGGCACCGAAATGGGATCCTCCATTTTGCTTAATGTTACTAGCTTCGCAATAAGGATGATCAACCTACTTTTAATCTAAGGATCATTCAACACCTTTAGACAACATTGTATAAATCTACTTACTTATTCCTTAGAGTTATGTTTCTACACTCTTTTGCATTGTTCTTCTTCCTTCCCTGCAATTCTATGTTGATCCTCATCATGCAAAATGCACAACATTTCCTCCTTTCGCAGTCTCCTCTATCGATCCTCCTCATATCGCACCCTGTGTATTTGGTCCTCCCTACACAATCGTTCCTGGCACAACTCTTATTCCCACTGGGATGCTTATTCGATTACTTTCAATGCATCACGCATAAATTGTCTCTAGTGCATGGCATCAAATTTAAATAGATCATGTACAACGTTATTTATATTGGCTTGACTAGTTGCTCTACGTTGTGTGCTCTGAAGATGTATTCTCCTGTCTTTACACCTCCCTGAGCCACTATGTTAACATGGGTAGTTCCTCGTTCATTAAAATCTTATCGCAGTTTGGATGTCACCATAGTGCAGTGACCCTTCTTTTCTTCCCACTTCGCCACTAGGTCTAGGAAATCCTCTATGAAGTACTCTGTACTATGCTAGTACCAGTAGAGGGCATGGGGCTTGTTGAAAAATATATCTACATGTACCAAATATCCATAGTTGAAACAAATGGCATGTCTACCTCCTCCTCCATAGCCTCGTCCTCAACCCTGATATCCACCATGCGCTGCTCCATGACTTCCTCCTTGTTTAGTTCCTTTGTTTTCTTCCACACCTTGGACATGAAACATGTCCACCATATGGTCCTTCATTAGCTCTAGTGTATGACAAATGTTAACATCATTCCCAAATGGCTTGCAAAATTCATAGAATAGTGCATGCGTAGAACTCTAATAATTATGTAGGGCTAGGAATTTCGAAGGCGAGTTTGCTCATGTTCTACAGATCTCACACCATTCCACCTTGGGTCCTACTGGGAAGGGGCTAGGTGCACTGGTCTCCATGTAATTGTTCAAGTTCAGGCACTCGTTCTTGTGGTTTCCTTTTGTTCTCTAGAAACTACAACACATATTCTCTTGTACCACCTTACCTGTGGATAACTGTTGCAATTGTGTAGTGAGAACAACAAGCTATGATTGAACCTGGTCCTTCTCGACTGTAGACTCTCTTCTTGGAGTGGCCTCTAAGCGCATTTCAATATCCAAGGATTCTGACTATGTTCCCACCTTCTGTTGAGTCACGGGGACTATGATATGTGATAGAAATCCCACTATAAACCACTCCCGGTGTTGTACATATTGAATCTAAAAGCTGAGGCAATCCAGGAGGATATTGAACTGTTGGTCATAGTCCTACACGGACTCGCCAACCGTCTGTTTGATTTACTTTATCTTAGTGATGCATTGCGACGATGATTTGGGATTCTGAAACACCTTTAGAAGATCCTTATTAATGGTCACTAGAGGTATTTTCTATCCCGGGGAGACAACTGTCTTGTATTTCATATACCATGTCAGAGCCTAGTCTCTGACCATAGTCTCTAGTTGTGCAAACTTTGCAGCTTCATCAGTGATTTGCTTCACTGACCAAATAGCTTCGCAGGTGAATGAGTGTTGCTCAATGTAGTTAGTGTTTTCACACCAGATAGTGCGAAAGGACACCTACTAAGGGTTATGGAACCCTTAGTATTAGTTCGTGAAAGGGTAGTCTGTGAGTGTAAATAAAATTAAAAACAACTAAAATAAATTCTTACTGCAATAAAACAAGAAATAAATTGGAACCCATGAATCAAATGTTGATTTTGTATTATGTTGTAAACAATGATTTACAATGGATGGTTACCTCAAAAGGTGAGTAGATGTTGGGGGTCCTCGAATCCATACAAAGAGTGGTGCTCCAGGACTCCAATGTTCCTTTCTCTTCTCCAAATACTCCAATGGTGGTCGAAACTCAACCAGAATGGGGAAACAAAAGCTCAAAGGGAGGCTAGGGTTTTAGTGGGAATTTCTGCAGCATAAGGATAGGGAGGATTCGTGATGTGAAATGAGGGACTCCACCACCTTTTTATAGAAATTTTGGATGGTGGTTTATTTTCCCATGGTATTGTGCGGCCAATAGTATTAGCCCGTAGTATTTGATAGTTTCCCTCTTTATTTTATTTTGAATAATTTCCCCTTTTTATTTTTCTTTTTTTTGGGGGGGATGATTTTGACCCGTTTTGGGGGGGTTTTGACCTTTTTGGAGTATTTTAATGAATTGTTGAGGGAAATAATTATTTTTCCCATTTGGTTACCATCTTAGGGATTTTTGGGTTTTTGGAGGTCAAATATGTAGGAAAAATGGGTAAATGGGTCATGTGACTAAGGGGAAGAACTATGTGAACAATTTTTGGGCGTTAACAGATTCCCCCCTCATGTGTGAGGGAAGAATCTCATCGTATGGCCGATAGAAATAATAGGTTCTGACTTTTTCCAAGGGTGTGAGCATTGTAATGGTAGAGAGCAGAAACCGATTGGAGAACGCAACAATGCTTCATACAAATTTCAAGGGCTATAACTCCTCAACAATGGATGAGATACATATAATCTCAAATATATCATGGACGAGTTGGCGATACCCATGCTCTTATCAAGATACACAAATAAGGGTGAGGCCGAAAGGGGACCTAAACAATACATAGAGAATTGTTGTGTACATCAAAATGGTCTAGAGGGGACACAAATATGGGAATACTCATGGTCCAACCATGACTAATATGAAGAGATGGAAATGAGAACAATGGAATCCATCCTAAATTTAGTGCCATAACAACTAAAGCAGTGTCGGATCTGAAGGGGTCTAACACCCATATGGACTCAACAACTGAGATTCAAAATCTCAAAGGTACATTGAACTGCATCTGAACTAGATACTCTAGGAAGCTCATAATTGAGGGCTTCCAAACACTATCGCCGATGCAGCTTGAATATCCATAGGACATACAACTGGGGGTTCCAAATAGAATCACCAATGTTCTAGTTAGGGGACATCCAGGCTCTTCGACCAATAACTGATGGGGCCAATACCTTGTACGAATCTCAAGGGTGCTATAATGGAGTTGAAGTCGAGCACGTGAGAAACAACCATTCTAAGAGGCACTAAGGAATCCTCTCAGATGGTCCATAGGAAATCACTAGTAATGGAGATCCAAGGTACAAGTGCCTCTAAGTCTATCCTATGGAATAGATGTGTCGGTGTCGACAAAGGGAGACCTGTAACTACTGAGAGAATGATGTTTCCTTGATACGAGCATGAGGTGTACAACAAATATGTGATAGTACTGGATGTGATATTGACACACCAGGGAGGGGTACGAGGGTTAGAGAGTGGGGGGGTATCAAACTTACTTTGTTCTTAATATGATGGAAAGGTTGACCATTAGCATATGAAACTAAACTCGGGGGAAGGGGATCATAGCTTAATGGATCAAGGAATGTGGCTATAATAGGGGAGACTTGGGGGGGAACTGATGAGTGAGATCGGGAGACTACAAGGGTGACACATCGCATAATACCCTGAACAAAGGAAACCATACTAGGGGTTCTTCCATAATGGTGGGACTAGATGTGATCGGTCGTGGTTCCTAGAGGCACCATTTGGGCCTTCTTCATGGTTTAAGGAGGCGCACGAAGAAGGGATAGAAGTGTGCTCGAGTTGATACAATCATGTGGATTTGTACAAGCCCAGGACAGTGCATGCTTGTGGGTGCTTTCAATTTTAAGGAGTCTGAAAGCGATAAGAAGACTCCGAGATGATGAGAAGATACCATTGTGTGGATTTATATGAGCTCAGGATGGTGAATGCTCATGGTCTCTTTCAATTTTAGAGAGTCTGGAAGAAATAAGAATACTTCAAGGGGGTTCTTTTTCGTGTGTTAGTCCCCAAATCTCAAAAAATCATAAAAGTATGCAATGGAGAACTCTTCTAGCCAATGTGACTAGAGTATTCCTTTTTCGTAATTAGTCTACCAGGTTTGGAAAATGGTTAAACTTATACCATATAGACGCCCTTTCAGATAATTTAATGAGCATGAAAGGAAGCAAGATTGCTTGGCGATATTTTAATTCTTTAAGGAGTTAGAAAAGAAGTTAACAAAAAATCCCTCAGTCCCTTTTTCGTAAAGGAGTTGCTCAACTTGAAAAAGGGATAAACGTATACCTAACAGATGTGAAAGTCGAGCAAGGAGGAAGTGTTCAAGGTAGGGAATAAAGATGAGTGGAGCATAAAAAAGGTGAGGGTGGAACACTTATGGGGCCTCCTTGCAGGTATATGAATGGCAGAAAAATAATGCAATATCTGCAGTATGGAGGGAGCAGAGGGATCGTGAATAGGCCACAATGGATAAAAAGGGGAAAATATATGTGGAACCACCGGCGTACCTAAGTGCACGTGAAACAAGGTGTCATGTTCCCATTTTTCCAGTACCAAGTAGCAGCCAATGTCACATCAAAACTGCATGGATCCTAGTGAAAGTCAATTAATTAATTAATAAGTGGGTGACATTACTTATGCAATTAAATTATTAACTAGGAATAATTTAGCTTATAGTTGTTTTAATTAAATAAATTGAAGGAAGTGTAATTATTATTTTTGTATTTATTATTAATTACACATGATGATGAGTTGGATGATGATAAGGGTGCATAAGAACATAATGCTAGCCTTATCAGTTTTCACACCAAAGACTAAAGTGAAAGGAAATAAGAGCAAAGCAAAAAGGAAAATGGAAGAAAGCATGCACAAAGCAAGGTGTCAAAAAAAAGAAGGAAACTGAAAAAAGCAGTGCATAAAGCAGAAAAGTGCACAAAGAAGGCTAGTGCAGAAAATCATCCAATCTTGAAAATCTGGAAATTTATCAAAAGCAAAAAAAAAGAAGTTTCTTGATTTGTACAACTCAAGAAGGATTAGAAACGTCCAGAAAAGCTACAGGGCCCAAGTTTAGCAAGTGAAGACGCATCCATGAGGATAAGTGGGTCAAAACCCAATCCAAATAATCAAGGAAACATCCATGCCTCCTCAAAATTGAATTTATAATATGATAAGCTCAACCATGAGGAGAAAAGTCTATAAAAGAAGGAGGAGAACTCCATTTCACATATTTTGATAGTTTATTGTTTATACGAGAGTAAGCTCAAGCTTCTCTCGGATTTGGTGATGCACCCTTAGACACCTATGGGAGATGTGCCCCATAGTTCATGTTACAGTATTATGCACATGATCCAGTGCATCTAGTGATGACCAATTTTCAGATCTGTTCCAGCTTTGTGATTACATCCTCTCTTCTTTCTATCTTCTGAAGCATTCTTCTCATTCGGTGGAAATAGTCTTGAAGGGATGAAATGGAGGTTATGGGTTTAAAATTTATGAGTATTTATGGACATTGATACCTATTCCAATGCTTATGTATCATTTTTTACAGTAGGAAACACTTTTTGTCTCATCAAAAAAGGTGTCTGGATGACCAAGATACAACCATTCTCACCAGAGCCAAGGTTTCAGTGTTGAGGAGCACACATGTGAAAATTGGAGAAATTCAGTTGATGAAAGCGCACCCTATGAGAAGTCACTGAGATATGGTGCACCTTACATGAGAAAACATATTCCATGTATTCATCATATTTCAGATCCATAGAATATCCTTCTTCTTCTTCTCTTCTCAGATTCCTTCTACACTCAGTATTGTAAGAATTCCATGGTTAGAGATTCTTTGTAAAGTATGAGATCAAACTATCTTCATTTGTTGCTAAGTATTATCTAATATAGTATGATACTATTCTTTATATGTATCTAAGCCATATTTTTCATCAAAAGGAAAATTCGAGAGCCTTAGAGGATGATTGTGCTCACCTTTCACAAGACTAGCTCTCTATGCAATTTTGTTGACTATTTTCCATAAATTTGCAATATACTGAGTTCTGTAAATCCACTTTCCTTTATGTAAGTTGATGTATGTGTTCATTTTTTTTAATAATCCATCCCAACTCATAAATAATATATTCGTGACACTTTATGACTCCTTGTGTTCATATTTCTGAAGACTATCTCATTGATCACTTCTATTTGACTAGTTTTGTAGTTTGTTTAATTAAAAGGTCTCTATATAATCAATTTCGGTTCTTCCAATCATTTTGGTCCCATGAGAAATTTATAAATATCATCCGACAATTATACTGAGAATTCATGTCCTTCTATGCATGTTTGGAATATATTGGAAGAAATCTAGTGGAGCAGTACACCATAGCGCACTTTCTCACTTTGCCCCCAAACTCAGTCAAACCCTCCCTAAACCTCATAAACCCTTGTCAATCATTAATTTAGGGGTTTATTGACCTTTTGTATATCTCTGGTTGATTTCAAGTGTAATTTAATGATTTTAGTATGCAAATGTTGGTGTGCCCAGGAAGCCTTGGAGTAGAGTTCAGTCTGGCTGATGTTCGAAACATAATGGCCCCAGTACCTTGTGCATAGAACTCAGAAGCTGGACTTGAAGTTTTTTTCCTTGATTTTGCACACTCCCCAATACATTTTTCAGATCCAAAAGTGTTCTCCTATCAAGCTTTGGGTGGGTTAATCAATATCTGAAACTAGCTTCTTCATGACTAGTTTTGATAACTAGTTCCAGTCTTGCAAATTCCTGTTTAATTTTTGGATTTGAGATAATATTATCTGAAATCATATTTGGGGATATTATAGTGGTATCAGATCTCTTTCCTTGGATCATCCTGTGGAAAGTAACTTGTAGTGGAAGATATCTCAGACTTGTTTTCAAGTTGCAATTGTGGAACTAGTGGCAGACATGGAAGAGGAAGGCTTTGAGTTGTATGAGTAATAAGAGATAATTTACATTGATGGAGGATTACGGCCAAGAGATGAGTTTGGTTACATTTGTGACTAGATGTACATAGATCAATGGGATGAACCAATGATGGAAAATCCTAAGAAATATTTAGCAAAGAGGATATCTACAAGTAAAAATTTCCCTACCACTACTAGGAGTATCTAGCTTTGGGAGAAGAGATTGGTAAGGCCATTTATTTCAAAGATTACTTTTATTGCATATTTGGATTTGAGATCAAGGATGAATATTTGGATTCAATAGAGAGCAAAAAATCACCCATGGAGGAACCAATTTGTTGTGCCTCTGTGAGTAAAGAAGAAGGAAGAAAAAATCAGCCAACTACATCTAATTCTAACATCATGAGATTCTTTGGGTTTTCTTAAAGAATATCTTCCAAATGTTGTAAGCATGAAGAACCCACCTCCAGTTCTTCTAAGGATGAACAAATTATGGATTATAGAGTAGCTACTAATGGGTTCCAAGGATAGGCATCTACTAATGGTTTCTCAAGTGCTGAAGAAGCATGTACTGATGGATGTTGTGATGAGGTACCTATTGATGGGTGCCTAAGTTTTGAGGAGATATATACTGATGGATGTCCATCTCTCTATGTTGGTGACATAGAGATACCACTTGATGAGGTTCCTGCAATCACAAGTACCCTTGATAATGGAGATGAAGAGTTTGTATTAGCATAATTTATTCCAAATTCAAGTTTTTAGCCATCACTCGAACCACATTGTGAAGTTGATATCACCAAAGAAGAAGAAGAGGTTCATCCTCAAGAACCTCATTTCCTTGCATGGCCCTTGGAGATGAGTGAGAGGAATATCACAGAGGCCTTGCACATTATCCATGACACACATGTTTCAATGTGAGAGTCATGTTGGAGAGATACTTCATTGGAGGATTCATCTTTCCTTGAAGCCATGGAGAAGATTCAGAAAGCCATGTCTACAATCCAAGGTAAATTTTCAGATATGCTTTCTGACATAGATCATTTGCATGAGTTTGTTCATATGTTGCATGGAGAAACCTTGAAGGATGATGAAGAGATCAAAAATATCAATTATGAATTGATGGCCACCCAAGATTCTTTGAGAAGCACTCAAAGTGCCCTCTAAGAATCGAAGATGGAGATAAATCAACTTCACCAAAGGTTGCAAAGATCACACATACCAGTCAACCAGTATATTATGGTTGGTTGTACTCATAATTTTATGGAGGAACCTCATGAGATGGTGGTTCATGAGGTGCATGATAATATGCATGTGCTTGAGGATTTTTTAGATGCAAATGAATATTTTCAAGCACATACAGTTCCCTAGAGAGAAACTAAACTTCTTCCCGGAGTGAGTCATTCCTCCATTGAGGAATCAAAAGAGATCAAGTTTGATGGACCATATTATGATGGAGTTTATGCATCCATTAGCTTGATGAATGAGGTTTGCAGTGATAAAATTTTGTTCCATGATCATACATTATTTCCTACTATTGATTCCATGTCACTTGAGGAGGAAGTTTGGGTCAAAGGTTTCTTTTTGATGGTGCCACGCGAGGAGTATGAAACTCCTATTTATCCTTTTAATGATGGCATGTCTATATCACCTTATTCCTTACATTTGCAGCAGCATCATTGGTTACCCTATGATGATACACATATTCATGGATGCATATATAGTACTCCTTTGAGCCCCTTGAAGGCTTATTGTCTTCTTTGCTCCACAATTGGTTCAGATTTTGGAAGAGGTTCTTCATTCACCTCTTGGATGAAAGCACACATGACTGTTTATTTTGAAGCCTTTCACATTCTTTTGGAGCAACATTGTAGGACATGGTATCTTTACCTATGTCACTGGAGAAGATTTGTTTTGACCCATGGTACTTGTGTGCATTGGGAACATGAAGTACAATCTGATTTGCATGTGCTTGGAGAGTTTGGAGTTAAGAAAGATGAAGTCCAAGCACCTGTTCATTTCCAGAAAATTATAAGTTGCCTCATGAAGGAAGTTGCATAGTTTTGGTGGAGGCACGTGATTTCATTTTGGTTGAGCCAACCACAATATTGATGGATAATTGTTTCCAAGAGTTGGTTAAATTTCCTTCACCCCACATACATATGGAAGCCATCACACATAGGCATTATTGGGTGAATGGATACATATTGGAGCTAAGCACTCCCAAGGGTGAGTTTGTTGTTTGCATTAGTGGAAATTTTTTGGACACATCATACATCTTTTGTGACCAGTTGTATGGGCATCTATGGCTTATATGTGATGCCTTGAAGACATGGGATTGTCACCTATGTCAATTGTCTAGCAGTGACGAGAGTCTCTGTGTTGGTTTGCACATGTAACATAAGGAGTTTCATACTTGGTTGGAGGGACTCACAGAGATTCGGTTTGGCATTGAAAGTGATGAAATTCCGGTTTGGTGGAGTGATATAGAAATACACCATGATGATGTATTCTTCATGTTGATTCTGATGTTTGGAAGGATGCAGCTGAGATAGTGGGACCTTGGAATTCTTTGGAATGACAGTTTTCCACAAGTAACAGTGCCACTGGGAGACATGCAGCACAAACAGTGGGATTTAGGCATTCTTCTCAGCTGTCTTAGTTGGGTTGAAAATTTTGTTGAAAAGGAGTTAGTCATTGGGAGGATGGCTATAATAAAAGTGGTGCAACAGACTGTTAAATTTTTAGTATTAAATCACAATACTATAGGATCTTTGTTGAGAGAATAACATCTACAGTATATCAATGCATGACAATCATAATATGACAAGCATCACAAGCATCACAAGAATCAAAAGCATAGAGACAAGAGACATGGAGTTTCCGTGGGGAAAACCCTAAGGTGAAAAACCCCACAACTTCCTCAGAGATAGAGAGAGCAATGGCTCAACCAAAATACAACCAAATAACACTGAGATAGTCTCCTAGCAGATGATCCTCCTCCTCCTCACTAGTGCGCCACTTTTCAGAGAGAGAGATAGTTACTTTTCCGAGTGAGTAAAATAGAGATCTCCTATCTCTATTTATACTCACCTTTTTTCCCAGTGACCTACTGGGGCCGACTTGTCTACTTTGATACACCCACATTATATTATATATTAATCAGGGCCGACCCCATAAGGTGGTCTAATAACCCATCGGCAAGTACACACACTTGCGACACTTGTCAATCCACATGAAGACACTTCCTTATAGAGGAATAACACATCTCTTATAAGGGTACAATAAATATAAATATAATATACAGATGAAATACATTCCGAAGTTACATATACATCAACACAGACTACATGGTGGAATTTTGTTTGGAGTTGGAATTGGTTTCTTGTTTGAGGACAAGCAATATTGGGAGGGGAGGATTTTCATGTTCCCATTTTTCCAGTACCAAGCAACAACCAATGCCACATCAAAACTCCATGGATCCCAGTGAAATTCAATTAATTAATTAATAAGGGGGTGACATTAGTTAGGAAATTAAATTATCAACTAGGAATAATTTAGCTTATAGTTGTTTTAATTAAGTAAATTGAAGGAGGTGTAATTATTATTTTTGTATTTAATTATTAATTACATGTGATGATGAGTTGGATGATGACAAGGGCACATAAGGAGATAAGGTTAGCCTTATGATTTTTCACACTAAAGAGGAAAGTGAAAGAAAATAAGAGCAAATAAAAAAGGAAACTCGAAGAAAGCATGCAAAAAGAAAGGTGTTAGAAAAAAGAAGGAAACTAACAAAAGCAGTGCATAAATTATGAAAGTGCACAAAGCAGGAAAGTGCAGAAAAGCAACGAGTATTGAAAAGCCGGAAAGTTATCAAAATCAAAAAAGAAAGAAGTTTCTCGATTTGTGCAACTCAAGAAGGATTAGAAACATCCAGAAAATCTACAGGGCCCAAGTTTAGCAAGTGAGGACTCATCCATGAGGCTAAGTGGGTCCAAACCTAATCCAACTAATAAAGGAAACATCCATGCGTCCTCAAATTCGAATTTCAATGATGATAAGCTAAACCATGAGGAGAAAAGTCTATAAAAGAAGGATGACAACTCCATTTCACATCTTTTCACAGTTTATTGTTTATATGAGAGTAAGCTCAAGATTTTCTAGGCTTTGTATGACCCGCGGGAGTGAAATACTAGGTGTTTAAAAAGAAAACCAAATATACAAGTGACATGTGACCTCAAAAATGGTTGAGATCACGCATGTGAAAGAGTGAGTAGAGTTAATGAACTGCCCCTAGGTTATGTGCCTGGGGTTTGTGATTGTGGGTCACATATTTGTTCGGTTGAGAAATGGGATCATTGACATGCTGATATAGATGTGACAGGGCAGGTTCAAAATGATTGAGCATGCCCCTTATCCCAGGTTCGAGGTAATCTATTATGCCCCCTAACTCAGAGGTGTCAATGGAGTGAGGAGGCTCTCTTTGAGAGGGATCAATAGGGCATCAAAATAATATTGGAAGGGTGGTGTACCATGAGGCTAATGGACATGGTGGCACACTAAATTGATGATATGATGACGGGGGATTCCCCTTGCGGGGTAGATGCCCCCAATATCACCGACGAGAATGGAAACGATGATGAGTATGCAAGTTTTCAGGCTTTCCCCCATGCTTTGGACATGTGATTACCTCATCAATTTGAAAAGTTTGAACAGGTGGGTCAGATGGATCAATTGAAGGGGCTGACGGGATAGAGGGGTCGCTGGTGGAAACCATGTAAATGGTGTTAAAATCAGTCGATGAGGAGGAGGCCATGGGTGGATCTCTTCAATGACAGTAATTGACGATTCTATATATGGCTGGCGCATTTCATGAAGCACCAACTGATACTCAGATAAGTCGGGACAGTGGTGGGAGTAATGGTCGTAGACGCTGCGTATGGCGCATGAGTGATTAGTCGATTTGTTACATGGTGGAGGGGTAGTTGGAAATTCAACAACCGAGATACTAGGGTAATCCCCCAATGTCTTCATATGTTTTTGAATATCGGGTAAGTGCAGATAATTATGGGTTGCATGGCCCAAAACATTGCATAAAGCAGATTTGGTTTTTTCCCGTGCTGTAGGAGGGGGGTTCATGGCTTTAGTCTCATTTTCCACACCGTTGGTTTGCATGGATTTGTCCCTATATTTTTTGGAATACTGAGGGGTGGTTTAATGTACCAAAAAGGGATGATGATACACTAACTCCAAATCCTACTAGACTTAGCTAAAAACAATGAATTCAAAAGCTAGTTTTGCTCGAGATTGGAAATATCAATACTATGGATGGAAGGAATACTTTGATGGATGATAGTAACTTTGAACAAAGAAATAGGACCATTTGTGGTTCTAAATAAGAAATCCTTAAATCTACTGCAAAGCTGATGGGCACCCCAACATATGCAAACTAGTACTTCAACTATACAAGGACTGGAAGCTATGGATGAAGGTTTGTGAATTAGGGAGGATAATAAATATGAAATATCATTCAATATACAGTCATGGTTCGCTCCATCAATTTTGAGGAATTTCTGAGAAATATACACAAATAAACAAGCAAACTGACATTCCAAGATTGCACAACTAGTTAATTTCAAGAACTCCCAAACAGTCAATGAAGGCTCACTAATTTCTTATCTCAGACATGTATTGGGTAAATAACATCAACAACATAAATCAACTCATTTGGATCTATACTCATTCATTTATTAAAGACAATATGGAAATTAGTCAAATTCTATGAAAATCTAGAAGGGGTGTAGAAAACTCAGAATATTTCAGACTTCTATAATATTAAACTTTTTGAATGATATCATAGGATCATAATGAATGTAATTAAATCAGATTTAATCCAATAGGATTCTTATAATGTCACAATAACCTTCCTCCTCTCTACACAACAATCTATCATTGGAAATCAACAAGAATCTTGAAGATTCAAATCACAAACTTCATGGCACTTCTTCTGATCTTCAAACCACACTTGGATCAGCAACGGGAACTGTAATAAAACTCATTTAAAATGGATGAATTCCATCATCCTCTCACAGGAATAAGGGGCACATCAACCAACTTTGACTAGGGGCAGATCGCCCAAGTCTCCGAGGCACAATTGCTCTCAAACCAAAACTCAAACTGACAAAAGATGTGAAGGGGGCGCACACTCCTTTATTTATAGAGGGAGGATGACTTGAGGAGAAAGTATCCTTGGCTAATTCTCCCTCATGAGTGGATAAGGAAAGCTATCTTTCCTTCTTTTTTCCCTTTTTGCTTGGCTTTCCTCCTTTTCCTTTTCTGCTTGCCTTTTTGCTTTCTGCTTTAGCTTTTCCTAGTTTTTCTGGCTTTCTGATTTATCCTTCTTTTTTGGAATTTCCTGCTTTTCAGATTTATCCTTCTTTCTAATTTTGTGCTACTTATTTCTTTATGCTGCATTTCTTGAGTTTTTGCTGCTTTTCTGATTTGCTCCATCTTTCTTTCCTTTTTCCCGATTTTCTAGATTTGGATGCTTTCTTCTTAAATTCTTCTTCAAGTCATCTCCAAGTCAACCTCATCCACTAATGTTCCCTAGTGGAGCATTATCCTCATTTATTTATGATAAAATTATTAAATGCATGAAAAATAATTATTCCAAGTGCATAATAAACTTTAGAGAAAATTTAATTCACACTCCTAATTAATTAAATGCATGGAATTCAAAATTAACCCCATAGTTGTCTCCTCAACCCAAGGGATTGGTTGGGTTAGTAACTTGATACAATGTTCACTATTGAGGGGACATGAAATTCCTCCCCACCCAATATTGCTTGTCCTCAAGCAATTTCAAATTGGGATGTTGTAAGATGTGTTCTCCTTCCCAAGTAGCATCCTCACTAGGCAGTCCTTCCTATTGCACAAAAAATTCCTTAAGGATTCTTCTCTCGGACCTCCAAAATATTCTCATGGGTCAACACCAAATGTACTTCATCATCAAGGGGTGGCAATTCTTTTGAAACCTTGACTTGCTTCCCTATTTCCTTCTTCAAACAGGACACATGGAAAACATTGTGAATCTGGCTTCCTGGAGGCAACTCTACCTCATAAGCCACTTCCCCGATCCTCCTCAAGACTTGTTAGGGGCCATAGAAACTTGAATGAAACTTCTCATACCCCATAGAATTCAATGAGGACTTTCTATAGGGATGCAACCTCAAATATACCAAATCTCCTACTTGGAAAGCTCGGTCAATTCTATGCTTGTTTGCATGCACTTTTTTCGTGTTCTGTGCTACCCACAAGTTGTCCTTGAGATTTCTGAGTATGTCTTGACTCTCTTGGAGCCAATACTTCACCTTCTATGTCTTGCAGTCACCAAATATCAGATAATAAAAAGTGAGTGCATCATATCCATATAGAGCTTTGAAGGGAGACATACCAATCGATATATGAAAAGTAGTGTTGTAACAAAATTCTCCAAAATGGAGCGAAGTAGTCCATGACTTTTGCTGGCATGTAACATATTTTCTTAAGTACCCCTCCAGCCATTGGTTCACTCTTTCTATTTGGCCATCATTTTGTGGATGGTAGCTGGTACTCATGTCCAAACTTGTCCCCACTAACTTGAACAATTCTTTCCAAAAATTGCTAGTGAACTTGCTATCTCTGTCACTGATGATGGACTTGGGTATGCCATGATGTTTGAAGAATTATTTGATGAAAATTTCAGCCCCTTGGCTAGATGAAATATTAGTTTTGACAACAAATAAATGTGCATATTTAGTCAATCTATCAACCACAACAAAAATATTGTCTTTACCTTGGATTTTTGGGAGCCCGGTGATGTAATCCATCGATACACTTCCCCATTTATGTTCAGGAATAGGAAGTGGTTGTAAGAGCCTTACTAGATGAGTATGCTCTAATTTATTTTTCTGACATGCCACACATGATCTAACATAATCCATCACCTCCTTATTCAACCCCTTCCAAGTGAACCTTTCCTTCACTTTCTTGTAATTTTTCACAAACCCCGGATGACTTGCTAGAGGCACATCATGGGCAGCCTCAAGGATATTCTTATTTAATGTGGATTCTGGAACTAAAAAGATCCTATCCTTGTAATAGAAAATATCATTAAGAATCGTGTAAGCATCATCATGAATTAATCCATCAAACAAATCACAAGCAAACTGGTTCTTTGTGTACTCTACCCCAAGATGTACTTTCCAATCATCATAAAATTTGAGCAATGCAAATGTTGGTTTTCTAGAAAGAGCATCAGCTACAATGTTCATATTACCTTTCTTATATTCAATATCAAAGTCAAATTCTTGGACCTTGCTTACCCACTTTTTTTTCTATCATTCAGGTCCTTTTGGGTTAAGAAGTTCCTCAAACTATTGTGATCAGTATTGATAATGAACTTACAACCTACCAAATACTGTCTGAATTTGACTAGCGCATGCATGATGTATAGCATCTCCTTGTCATAGACTAAATATAATATTTCATGGGGCTACAAATTTATGCTCTCAAAGGCCAAGGGGTGATTTTTTGTATCAAGACTGCTCCAATTCCTTTCCCTGAAGAATCACACTCAAGAACAAAGGGTTGAGAAAAATATGGAAGTGCAAGAACATGACAACTGCTCATTACCTCCTTTATTCTATTGAATGCTTGCTCAGATTCTTCTGATGAATGGAAAGATCCTTTCTTAGTAAGGTTTGTCAAAGGAGATGTCAACTTGGAAAATCATTTGACAAAATTCCGGTAGTAGGTACATATCCCAATAAAACCTCTCAGTTTAGTGAGACTTTAGGACTTGGCCAATCTAAAATAGCTTGGATATTTTCCATGTAAACCTTAAATCTATCTTTCCCAATCACATGACCAAGATACAAAATCTCAGTCATTCCAAACTCACACTTGGATAACTTTGCATAGAAAGATTGATCTACCAATATTGTTAGTACAATATCCAAATGATGCAAATTATCCTCCTAAGTCTTACTATAGAACAAAATATCATCAAAGAAAACAAGTACAAGCTTATGGTGCTGCCTGTTAAACACTCTGTTCATGCAAGATTGAAAAGTCGTAGGTGCATTGGTTAGGACAAAAGGCATAGCCAAAAACTCAAAGTGTCCATGGTGACATCGGAAGGTTGTCTTCTGGATGTCTTCTTCCCGCATGTTGATTTGATGGTAGCCAGATAGAAGATCAATCTTGAAAAGTACTTGTCCCCATGGAGCTCATCCATAAGTTCATCAATCCTTGGAATAGGATATCGGTTCTTGATAGTCTTGTTGTTGAGAGCTCTGTAGTCTATGCATATTTGACTGGTCCCATATTTCTTCTTCACAAGGACTATAAGTGAGGCAAAAGGACTTGAACTCGGTCTAATGAATCCCAATTCAAGCAGTTCCTTGGTGGTTCGTTCTATCTCATCCTCGAATATTTTTGGGTTCTTATAGAGATTTACTTTGATAGGTGAGGTGCCTATCTCTAAATCAATTCTATGCTCCACTCCTCTATCAAGCGGCCTACCATGTGGAAGGTCCCTAAACACCTTCTTATTCTTTTGGAGCAACTTCTGAATGTCTTATGGGTATTGGGATACTTCCAATGAGGTACCCTTTGTGGTGATTAGGCATTATCCATCCCATTCAATGTCTCCATGCCTTAATATGGATCTCATACTGTGTGCACTTACCACTTGTCTTGGGTAGGTGTTGATCCATCTCAACACTACCTCCCTTTCCATCTTCTCCCTTGAAGATCATCTCAGGAACTTGGTATTCTATTGAATGCTTCCAAATGGAATACAACCATTGTACTCCCAAAACCATGTTAGTATCAGCCACATCCGCAACATAAAAGCTATATGTAATGATATGTTATCTTATAGAAATATGCAATTTTGGAATCCATCTACAACAATTCATAGAATGATTACCTGGAATGATAACAATGAAGCCTCCAAACTTTTTAGTAAGTAGCTTCCTCCTTTCAACCATATTTGAATCAATGAAGTTATTTGTTGCTACTCCATCCACTAACACAGTGACTGGTTTTCCTTGAACCAATCCTTTGAATTTGAGTGTATGGAAGAGAGGAACTCCTGAAAGTACTGCAATCTTGCTCACATCAGGGTAGGTCATTATTCTATAGTCTCGTAGGCCACTTCTGAATCTACTATGGCCTTTTATTCTTCTTCCTCAGCTTCGCTCTCTGAATAAAATTCAATGTAGTGTGCCTTTCGTTTAGCACATCTATGTCCTGGAACCCATGGCTCCTGACAGGTAAATCATGACTTCCTTTTTCTCAATTCATCTCGATCCTTTGAATAATTATCCTTTCTGAATTTTCGAGAAGGACTCTTCATGAGTGGCCTTTGATTCTTGAATTGATTAAGACCAACATTAATAGGAGGAAATCTAGTCCTCAAAATAGAGTCTTGCAAGTCTCTGGTTCGAGTTAGTGCATCTTGCAAGGAAGAGGGTCTGTAAGCCTTCACTAAACCTTTCAAAGGTTCTGATAACCCTTCAATGAACAACATGATCAATATATATTCCGAGATATCAAAGACCATCATAGCTAGTTTTTGAAACTCAGATATGTAGGATTCAGGATTTCCATTCTGCTTCACATGCACTCGTTCTCTGAAGGTGATCCCAGGATCTCTTCTTTCAAATATTTCAGCTAACCTTCTTGTGAACTCTTCATAAGTGGTCACTTGATCATTCCCAAGAGTTTTTAGGCCCTGAAACCACCAATCATTTGATTCTCCATCTAAGTGTAGAGTAACTATCTTGATGGCATCTCTCTCAACCATTGGATTCAACTGAAAATATGTGTCAAGCTTCTGAATCCAAGAGTAAGCAGTATATTTATGTGAACCATTGAAATAAGGTAAATAAATTTTACCAATAGCATTTCATAGCTCATAGTTCTGATTTTGCATTCAGAAGCCTCATCTTGGGTTGGACTTGTATTGTAGATCACAAAAGTCTTTGAATGGTAAAGCACTTCTGCATTCTTAATTCAGTGTAAGGTACTCAACATATTTTTTTTCCCAAGAAGCAAGACCTCCATTTTGAACCCCAGGTTCCTCTCTTTGTTCTTCAATAAACTTGGGCATAGTAGGCCTGGAGTGAGCTTGAGATTCCATATTGAATTCATCAGGGCGATTGTGAGGCCCAGTTCTTGAGAAAATATGGCCACTACCCACCTTCCTTTCGCCATGTGGGGTATCATTGATGCTCCCCTCTCCATTCTTGCTTCCTAGCTGTTGAGCTAAGAAATATTGAGTCTCTTTCCCGGATTGAACAATATTGTGAGAGATGTCTTGCAATAATTTCATCATGCTTTGAACAAAGAGTTTTAACTCATCTTTGTCTTCATTGTGAGATATGTCTGACTCTCCTTGTAGTTTCCTTTGTCAGAAGGATCCTTTTGACAAAGGATCCTACTTCTTAGAATCCAAGTATCTTCTTGGAATCATAGAAAGAATTTAAGAGCAGGTTCATATGTCCATGCTCTGATACCATTGTAATGTACCAACAAGGGCTGATGATACACTAACTTCAACTCCTACCAGACTCAGCTAAAAACAATGAATTCAAAAGCTAGTTTTACTGGAGATTGGCAAGATCGATAATATGGATGGAAGGAATAATTTGATGGATGATAGTACATTTGAGAAAAGAACTAGGACCATTTATGGTTTGAGATAATCAAGGCTAAAATCTACTACAATGCTTCTGGGCACCCCAACATATGCAAACTAGTACTTCAACTATACAAGGACTGGAAGCTATGGATGAAGGTTTTTTACTCAAGGAGGCTAATAAAAATGAAATATAGTTCAATATATAGTTATGGTTCACTCCAAAAATTTTGAGGAGTTTATGAGAAAGATACACAAAGATACAAGCAAAATGACATTCCAGGATTGCACAACTAGTTAATTTCAAAAACTCCCAAACAATCAATGAAGGCTCACGAATTTATTATATCAAACATGGATTGGATCATTTAACATATTAAATAACATCAGTAATATAAATAAAATAATTTGGATCTATAATCATTCATTTATTAAAGACAATCTAGAAAGTGGTCAAATTCTATGCAAATCTAGAAGGGGTGTAGAAAACTCAGAATATTTCAGACTTCTGTAATATTAAACTTTCTGACTGATATCATAGGATCATAATGACTGTAATTACATCATATGGAATCCAAGAGGCTTCTCATAATAGCACAATAACCTTCCTCTTCTCTATACAACAATCTAATACTGGAAATCAACATGAAGCTTGAAGATTCGAATCACAAAATTCATGGAAATTCTTCTGATATTCAAACCAGACTTGGATCAGCTACAGGACCTGCAATAAAAAAATGACAATGGCTGAATTCCATCATCCTCCCATAGGAAGCAGGGGAACATCACCCAACTTTGACTAGGGGCACATCTCCCAAGTCTCTAAGGCACAATTTCTCTAAAACCAAAACTCAAACTGACAAAAGATGTGAAGGGGGTGTGTACTCCTTTATTTATAAAGGGAGCATGACTTGAGGAGCAAGTTTCTTTGGATAATGCTCCCTCATTAGTGGATAAGGAAAGCTGTCTTTCCTTCTTTTTTCCCTTTTGCTTTGCTTTCCTCCTTTTCCTTTTCTGCTTTCCTTTCTTCTTTCTGCTTTTTTTTTTCTTTTTTTCTTTTTTCTGGATTTTCTGATTTATCCTGGTTTTCTAGACTTTCCTGCTTTTATGATTTATCCTACTTTTTGTTTTTGTGCTGCTTTATGCTGTTTTTCCTGAGTTTTTGCTGCTTTTTTTATTTGCTCCATCTTTCTTTCCTTTTTCCTGATTTTCTAGATTTGGATGCTTTCTTCTTAACTTCTTCTTTAAGTCATCTCCAAGTCAACCTCATCCACAAATGCACCCTAGTGGAGCATTATCCTCATTTATTTAGGATAAAATTATTAAATGCATGAAAAATAATTATTCCAAGTGCATAATAAAATTTAGGGAAATTTTAATTCACACTCCTAATTAATTAAATGCTTGGAATTCAAAATTAACCCCATGGTAAATGAAGTTGTCTCCTCAACCTAAGGGATTGGTTGGGTTAGGAAATTGATCCATTGTTCACTATTGAGGGGACATGATAGGTGGTGTTCGAGGAAGATGTTTCTGACACACTGGGGGGTGGATGATTGGCGGCGGTGATCGGTTGGGCCGGTTGAAGGAAAAATTATGGGGTGGGAGAGGGATTCGGTGCGGGAAAGTACCAGATGGGGAGCCCTGGGAGGTTCAACCTAGCCATGATGGGAATACTGTTAAAATTTGAGCATTAATTGACAATACTCTTGGATCTTTATTGAGAGAATAACATATACAGTATATCAATGCATAACAATCACAATAAGCATGACAAGCATCACAAGAATCAAAAGCATGAGAGACAAGAGACACAGAGTTTCTGTGGGGAAAACCCTAAGGTGAAAAACCCCACAACTTCCTCAGAGATAGAGAGAGCAATGGCTCAACCAAAGTACAACCAAAATACACTTGAGATAGTCTCCTAGAGCAGATGATCCTCCTCCTCAGTAGTGAGCCACTTTCTAAGTGAGAGAAGTGTGTCTTTCCGAATGATCCGAATAGAGATCTCCCGATCTCTATTTATACTTAACCTATTTTCCCAGTGACCTTATGGGGTCGACTTATCTATCTAGATACATCCACAATATAATATATATTTTAGGGCCGACCCCACACATGGTGGTCTAATAACCCATCGACAAGTACACACACTTGCGACACTTGTCAATCCACATGACGACACTTCCTTATAGAGGAATAACACATCTCTTATAAGGGTACAATAAATATATATAAAATACATAGATGAAATACATTTCGAAGTTACATATACATCAACACTCCCTCTTAAATGGGAAGGTATTTCTCGACACAGTTCTACTAGACAAGTCTTCTTCTCGGGATAATCGTCATCGATGCATCGTCATCATCATCATCACTGCTGCTGCTATCTCAACCAATATCTGACTCTACTCGTCATAGGAAGTTCTACAGAGACAGTCCTTTTTCATATTGGATGTAGGCCCACCACCTACAGGTCTTCATCATCTGTGCGAATGGTTTGATAGAGGTGGCCTCTTAGGACTAATTTTATGTGCTTATGCAATACCAGAAAGAGTATCCCAGGAACATTTATGTGCCTAAGCATGACTGGAAAGATCTCCCAGGACTGATTACATGCATCTCCTCCACAATACCTTTAAAGAGCATTTCAGGAACATTTATGTGCCGCAGCACGACCAGCAATATCTCTAAAGAGCATCCTAGGAACATTTATGTGCCGCAGCACGACCGGCAATATCTCTAAAGAGCATCCTAGGACTTATTACGAGCATACAAATCAACCTCTCGGATCTCTAGGACTAATTACATGTGGATAGACAAAACCTTTAAGGAGCATCCTAAGAACATTTATGTGTCACAGCACGACCAGAAAGATCTCTAAAGAGCATCCCAAGACTAATTACGAGCACACACCTCAACCTCTCGGATCTCCAGGACTGATTACATGTCTCCGTAGTAATACCTCATCCCAGGACTGATTACGAGCACACAGCTCAACCTATCGGATATCTGAGGACTGATTACATACTACATAGCAATACTGGAAAGAGTACCCCAGGAACATTTATGTGCGCAACATGACCGGTAAGATCTCCCAGGAATGATTACATGCTGTTTGCACAACCTGCCACATATCATCTCTGACCTCCAAGTATCAACCTGATACTCATGATCCAATAGATCATCATCGCACGAGGCATCATCCTGATGCCCATGATCATACTGATCATCATCACTTGTACCATCCTGGCACATATCATCTGGAGCAACATCCTGAAGCTCATCATCATGATCAACCTGATCATACAATGCATCCACCTAATGCACACCAAGTATCTACCTGATACATATCATCATACATGATCCACCTGATCATACAGTGTATCCACCTGATACAAATACAAATACATGATACATATCAACATACATGATCTACTTGATCAGACAATGTATCCACCTGATACAGATACATGGTCCAAGCATCCAACATGATGCATATACAAATACATACAAATGATCCAACTGATCATATCCAACATCCAACATGATGTGTACATACATATAAATGATCCAACTGATCATATCCAGCATCAACACGATGCGTACATACATACAAATATAAATGATCCAACTGATCATATCCAGCATCAACACGATGCATACATACATACAAATATAAATGATCCAACTGATCATATCTAGAATCAACACGATGCGTACATACATACAAATATAAATGATCCAACTGATCATATCCAGCATCCAACATGATGCATATACAGAGCAGTAACTAGAGCATCGTCCTGATACTCATCATCCAGCGCTTACATCCACAACCATGTGAAGGATCCTCCTTCCAACATGCTTGGGATGGCTTCAGCAAATGTGTCCATCACTTCTTCCTCGAAGTGTCATCTATCTGAAGAACACCAAGCCTCTCCCTGAAGTACTCGAACTTCACCCTGGCTAGTGGCTTCGTCAGCACATATGCAATCTGCTCGTCTGTCGCAACATACAGGAGTTTCACGGCTCCTCTCTACACCATATCCCTGATATAGTGATATTTGATCTCTATGTGTTTCGACCTGTCATGAAACACTGGGTTCTCAGACAGCTTCACACAACTTTGGTTGTCACAGAATATACCAGTAGCATCCAATGGGAGATCAAATAACTCAGACAGTAGCTTCCGTAGCCATACAACCTCACAACTAGCTGAACAGGATGCAACATACTCTGCCTCAGCTGTACTCAGTGCTATGCAGGACTGCTTCCTGCTGAACCAAGAGATCACACCTGATCCGATACTGAAGCAGCACCCAGATGTGCTCTTCCTATCTGCAGCACTTCCATCCCAATCTGAATCAACATAACCCTGTAGGTTAAACTTTTGATTCGCTTCATACTTGAGCCCATAATCCAATGTACCCTTCAGGTACCTCAGAACATGCTGAACACCAACCAGATGAACAATCCTTGGATCGGTTAGGAACTGTCTCAATGTGTTCACTGCAAAGCAAATATCTGGTCTCGTGTTCGTCAGGTACATCAAGGACCCAATCATCTGACAATACATAGAGATATCAACCGGCTCAGATGAAGCATCACATAGAAGCTTTAGATTCGATGCCATGGGTGTGGCCATGGCCTTGCAATCAATCATCCCAAATCTCTTCAGAATATCTACTGTGTACTTCCCTTGACCAAGGAAGATCCCACCTAAATTTTGCCACACCTCCATACCTAGGAAATAATGCATCATTCCCAAATCTTTCATATCGAACTCAGCAGCAAGCTTCCTCTTAGTATCTGCAATCAATCTGTCATCTCCTGTTACAAATAAGTCATCCACATATAGGAGTAGAATCATAGGATTCCCTTCCTCAACCTTGTAGTAGAGGTTGGAATCCGCTTTACTCTTGGTAAAGCCCAAGCTAGATAGGAAACTATCCATCCTACCATACCAAGTTCTGGGAGCTTGCTTCAAGCCATACAAGGCTTTCTTCAATCTGCACACATATGACTCCCTGTCGTGTATTTCAAAACCGAGTGGCTGCTACACGTATACTTCCTCTTCAACTACACCATTCAAGAAAGCAGTCTTGACATCCATCTGGTGTATTTTCCATTTCATTGCTGCAGCTAGGGCAAGTACTGTTCTGATGGAAGTATACCTGGCTACAGGTGCAAAAGTTTCTTCATAATCTATTCCCTCTTTCTAAGAGAAGCCAAGAGCTACGAATCTTGCTTTGTATTTCTCTACACTGCCATCTGCAGCATGCTTGATTTTGTAGATCCATTTGGAAGTCACAACAGACTTCTCTTTAGGTCTTGGGACAACATCCCAAACATCATTCTTCATTATTGATTGGTATTCCTCAACCATGGCATCCTTCCATTTTTTATTTTCCGCAACTTTTTCATAATTTGAAGGTTCTTTGTTCATAATGTCACAGAGTAAAGAAACATAGCTGGTATGTGATCTGGTTCTCTTCTTTGCAGGTGTTCTTCTTCTGAAATGCCAAATATTTCTGCATCTTGAATGAGCTCTCTAGCCCATGCAGGTTTCCTCTTGTGAGAGTTATCCTCACGGAGTGGATCTATAGGTTCTTGCGGATCTTCAAACTCACGAACAACTTCTAGAATTGCTTAAGTCATGGTAGTGTCTTGAAATCTAGTTTCCTTAGGTTCTTCATAAACTTCGATAGGTGCTTTCCTTGATTTGATGAATGCTGAGTTTTCATCAAATGTTACATCCCTGCTGACATCAATATTATTGAACCCTGGATAGTATATTTTGTAAGCCTTCGAGCTTTCACTGTAACCCACAAAGATACCCTTCTTTCTTGAAGGATCTAGTTTGGTCCTCTTTTCCTTTGGGACATGAGTGTATACTGGACAACCAAATATTCTGAGATGGATGACTTCAGGTTTCTTACCAAAAAAGACCTCTTATGGTGTCTTGTTGTCCAATATCTTGTGGGGTGTTCTGTTCTGCACATATACAACTGTTCTAGCTACTTTTGCCCATAGATGCATAGGTAGATCCTGGTCATGCAGCATTGCCCTTGCTGCTTCCATGATTGTTCTATTCTTCCTTTCTTCAACTCCATTCCGTTGAGGATTATAAGGAGCATTCAACTCCCTCTTAATCCCTGAATCACTGCAAAGCTTCTTGAAGTCACCTGAGGTGAATTCTCCACCATTGTCGGATCTGAATGTTTTGATCTTTTTGTCAGTTTGATTCTCCATCAAGGTTTTGAATTCCTTGAACTTATCAAACACATCATCTTTGTTTTTCAAGAAGTATACCCAAGTCTTCCTGGAGAAGTCATCAATAAATGAGACATAGTAAACATACCCAATTAGAGAACTAGATGACATAGGACCACATACATCTGAGTGGATGATTTCCAGGATATCTTTTGCCTTGCTTTCACTGCTTGGGAAAGCCTTATTAATATTATTACCTTTTGCACATCCTTTGCAAACACCTTCATGTTTGGTCTTGATTTCAGGAAGACCCTCTACAGCCTTGCTTGCAATTGGAAGTGCCCTATAGTGCATATGAGCAAGTCTTCTATGCCAAAGTTCACTTGGCTCCATGGATTCATGCACCATGGCATGTTCAGGTTGTCCTTTTAATTTATACAAAGCTCCCTCTTGCTCTCCAATCACAATTGCATCATCTATGGTATTTCCCTTTGGCCACATTAGGACTTGGCCATCCACAAATACAACCCTCATACCTTTTGCCTCCAATGCAGAGATGGAGAGTAAGTTCTTCTTGAGCCCAGGTACATAAAGGATGTCTTTCATCTTCAAATATTTTCCAGAATCTAGGTTGTAGGAGGCTTCACCACTTCCTTTGATGGGATATTGATAATCATCCCCAAGTTTCACTTTATGGGGTGATTCATGTTCAGACAGATTTACAAAGGATTCTTCAAACCCAGTCATGTGTTTGGAAGCCCCACTGTCAATTAACCAATCATTACAACCATGGGAGATAGTACCTGTGAGAGCAGAGATTAGAACATACTCTTCTTCACTTGATGAGTCATCATTACTATCATCACTTTCTGCCCTAGCCTTCTTCTTTGGAGGTTCATCATCTTCAGCAGCATGAGCATGGTACCTTCTTTTGTTACCCTTCTTCTTCTTGCTGGATTTGTTGTTGTTGTGTTTGTCCCTTTTGTTCTTGGGACATTCTAGAGCAAAGTGACCCTTCTCATTACAAGTGAAACACCTTAGATCTTTCTTGTCTTTGTGAAAATGATGAGAAGATTTCTTCTTGTGATGGGATGGCTCCCTCTTGAACTTTCCCTTCTTAGTGTGAGCTGTGAGAGCTTGATCTTCATTTCCCATCTTCTCTTCTCTTGCCACAAGCCTTGCTTCTTCTTGAGAACATTCCTCCCATAATTTGCTGAAGGAGATTAACTTCTTTCTGGCACAGATCCCATGGATAAAAGAGTCCCATGACCTAGGTAGGCCATTCAAAGTAGTCATAACAATTTCACCATTCTACACCATTTCATCTACAACTTCAAGTTGTTCCTTGATTTGAGAGACCTTAGAGAAATAGGATTGAATGGTTTCTCCATTCGACATCTTGACCCCTTTCAATTGATTCCGCAGGGTCATCTTCCGATTTATGTTCTTTCCTTCAAATAGCTTGGTCAAAGAGTCAAACATAGCCTTGGGTGTCTTTAGAGAAGACACATGGGGTATGAGATGGTCTTTGATAGAATCAACAATGATTCTCTTTGCCTTGACCAAGTTCTTCTTATGCAATACCTTAGCCTCTTCATCCTCTGGGATAGGGATGTCTTCTTTTATATATGAGTCCAACTCATTCTCTTCCAGGATTAACCCAATCCTATACTTCAAAACTTGGAAGTTATCAGCCCCTTCAAGCTTATCCTCAAGCTTGGTGTGGTGAGACATCTTAAAGAGTACTTCAAATGAAATAGAAAAGATTTAGGTCTTACCACTTGAAATGCTGAAAACAAGATCTGGTCCCGGATTATGGTTTGTCGAAAAAACCCTAAAAATGCAAAATGTGAATTTCAACTTTCTGAAAGGATAGAAAGATGTGCCTTGATGAGCTGATCATCCTGGTGTATTCAGAATTTGAGATCAACAAAGCTTTACCCTTCAGATTTGCCTTTTTGTCCTCCTGGGTTCACTAGGGAGAGCCCCGAATTAGGGTTTGCGTTTCCCGGAGATCTACCAAGCCAAAAATCTTGATCCAAAGCTCTAAACTTTGATTTTTACAAGGATCTTCCATCTATGGCTTCAGATTTTAGAATTTCCTATTTTTGTGGAAACCCTAATTTTTAGGGCCAAATCTGAAAATGCTCAGAATTGAATTCTGATTGGACAGATAGATTCTCCTTGATGAGTAGAGTCAATCTACTATACTGCTTTTCCAAAAAATGTGGATAGAAACCCAATAAACAAGAAACTCAAGTTTCTGTCACTGCAAAATGTCTTCTTCTTAGGTTAGCTCTGATACCATGTTAAAATTTGAGCATTAATTCACAATACTCTTGGATATTTACTGAGAGAATAACATATACAGTATATCAATGCATAACA
Source organism: Larix kaempferi (assembly GCA_027924585.1). Lineage (NCBI taxonomy): Eukaryota > Viridiplantae > Streptophyta > Pinopsida > Pinales > Pinaceae > Larix > Larix kaempferi. Next base: position 20,938,041 of record BSBM01000742.1, on the reverse strand, counting down.
ATCACAATAAGCATGACAAGCATTACATGAATCAAAAGCATGAGAGACAAGAGACACAGAGTTTTTGTGGGGAAAACCCTAAGGTGAAAAACCCCACAACTTCCTCAGAGATAGAGAGAGCAATGGCTCAACCAAAGTACAACCAAAATACACTTGATATAGTCTCCTAGAGCAGATGATCCTCCTCCTCACTAGTGCGCCACTTTCTAAGTGAGAGAAGTGTGTCTTTCCAAATGATCAGAATAGAGATCTCCCGATCTCTATTTATACTTAACCTATTTGCCCAGTGACCTTATGGGGCCGACTTGTCTGTCTAGATACATCCACAATATAATATATATTTTAGGGCCGACCCCACACATGGTGGTCTAATAACCCATCGGCAAGTACACACACTTGCGACACTTGTCAATCCACATGACGACACTTCCTTATAGAGGAATAACACATCTCTTATAAGGGTACAATAAATATATATGAAATACATAGATGAAATACATTCCGAAGTTACATATACATCAGACGAATCCTGATGGGGGAAATAAAAAGGGGATCACATGGATTGGTGTGGCTCCCACATGTTTAGGTACTGACAGTAGTTGGGGTGGATATGGTCGTGGAAGTTACAGTGTATTTGTTGATTGATCGACAGGCTGTGATTCAGAAAGGAAATTACTTGACGAAATAGTGCACACGTCTAAGATCTCAATAGCCATGGGGGGTGAGTTAAAGGCAGTAAACATGGAAGTCATGTCCAGGCCAGGTCCCACTGTGGAAATCATGGGGGTAGAATCACTGAGGATAGGTTTGTCGACCATGGGGAGGACATTATCTGGTGTAGCGGGCGGGTTGGGTTCATAATAAGTAAGTTGGTCTATTTGACAGCCCATTCCTCATGGGGGAACATCATAAGACGGAACACAGATGAGGCAATGACCTTCTCTGCGTACATGTAGCTTCGTCCTAGGAGCAAGTTGTAGTTGAGCTATGCATTGACAACTTCGATGTCTATTAGGACAAATTTGCTAGCTAATTGGACTGGAAAATTGGCAAGAAGGCCTTGGGGATGAGTTGCGCGAACATCATAAGCTCAGAGAGTGGTCATGGATGGATGCAAAGGAGGAGATCCGAGCTTCTTCCACACGAACGTGGACATGACGCATGTAGAGGCGACCTCATCAACTCTGAATCGATGTATAACCAGGTTTTGGATCAAGACTGAGATCTAAAACGCAAGGGATGAAGGAATGTGAGGTTCAGATTGGTCTAAATAGAATGCCATCAATTGGGAGTCAGAAGGGTCAATCGTACCTAAAGTAGACAACAATGATTTGTGTTGTGTGGTACAATTCTTTAAAACTTCTAAGGTTGACATAGAAGCAGGGGATTGGGCTAATTCATCCACGATATTATAATTGGGGGAAGCATGAGGATTGGGGTTGTTATTGATGCGGCGTAGAGGGAATCAGGGAGCATTGGGGGCCCCCTTCGGTGGTGGTGGGGGGATTCGTAACATCTGATCTACAGGGGTAGTGGCGACCACTTTATATGCAGTGATAGTTTCGGTGGTCGAACCATGCTGGTTACAACGCATTTGAAGGTTGATATCGGAAGAGGACATCATTAAAAGATGGTGAGTTCCTAAATAAGTGGGTTGACTAACAGGAGCAACATAAGTAATTAGATGTTGTGGTGCGGAAACCCTTTGAGGAGATGCCACGAGTTGGGTGGCGATGACCCTTGCATGGGTAGGGGATTCTTCAACACCATAGGTTGTGCATTAGGTTGCAGTGGGTTTGGCGGTGCCAAAGGTGTGGTATTCCCTTTATGTTGGGCATCCTCACTCCAGATTTGTTGGGCTCTCGCTAAGTGGGGAAAATTGTGCATGTAATGGCCATAGACCCCGCAAATAGAACAAGGGTGGTTCATACGTAAGTTGGGGTTCTTACCTTATCGGGGTGGTCGGTCGATATTTTGGTTAGTTGGCACAACACCATTATTATTGGGGGGTTCAGTGGTTGGCCACCTCTGCCGGGTTGTTGGTTATTGCCTCGGTTGCGACCTCGTCTCCTATTTTGTTGGCCTTGTTGGTTCCATTGGGAAGGTTGGTTCTTTGGCTGGTTCTTCTAGGCATACAATTTCCCTTGTGGAATGGGATAGTTTTGATGTTGGGTGGGTGTTGGGGTTGCCGACATTGGATAATAAGCGGGAGGAGCTTGACGTTGTGCGGGCGCAGGTGTTGTTGATGGAGGGTAGTAAGCGGATGGTGCGGCAAGGGTGAATATGATGATAGGGTGTGACTATAGCAATGTGCTGGACAAGAGGCTCCATGTATATGGGGGGTTTGGTCCGGTGGAACATTCGAAGGTGTTGCTCCGAAATGAGCTATTGTGCATGAAAGTTCAGGCATGTAGCTCATGGTGGGTGGCGCCGAACTGGGTGTGGGGTTATAAACAGGGGTTTGGGATAGAGGCATATGGACATACGACCGATTGGTGGAAGAAACGTGTCCAATGATACTATCGGCATCGTAAGATTCCCATGGGGCGTCCTTTCAAGAGGAAATGCCACGAGGAGCATTGGGTAGAATGGTGTAAAGGTAGCCCGATTGTGCATAAATAAGGTCAAACTGTTGGGCTTTGAGTATGGCTTCTTCTTTGGTTTGGGGCCATTCGGATGCCACATACTTGGAAATAACTGGTATGATAGAATTCAAAAATCAATCTAAAAAGATATGGTCATCTAATTTTATCTTACACAGACTATGACAATGTCACCACTCATGGATATGGTCAGTGATGTGGGTAGTCGCGTTCTATCTACAAGATAGGGGAATCTCAAGACCAACGTCATAATGGACAGGGAGCTAGAAGAACTATAGGAAAATAGAAGTGAGGGAAGTAAAAGTGGATTGTGTACCATGGGGCTGGTCAATATACCACTTGGTTGCAGCACTAGTGAGTGTCCATTATAAAAGGCGTAGGCAGATCGAGTCATCCACTATGGAGTTGGAGGAACACCATAAGTGGAAGGACATGATATGGTTCTGGGGGTCCTCACTACCCTTCCCCTCAAACTTTGGGATGTATGAAGGGATCTTGGTGGGAATGGGAGGCCATCTGGGGTCATGTTGAATCGAATCGTTAGTCAATCGGGCCGGATCAGGTAGGTTGAGACTAGACATGAATGGAAAAATAACAGGAGGATGTGACATGGTCGAAACGAACTACATGATAGCCATGGCAACGATCGTGGGGCCACCTCCGACGAGTGATGGTGCAGTGGCGTGAGTCATAATGGGAATCATGGAACCACCTGTTGGGGGTGTAGGGAATTGAGTGGAAGGATCGATACCCCCAAGGGTACCACTAATAACCAAAGGGATGATGGTCGGAATATATCCGCTATCGATGGTTATGGAGGTAGTAACTGGGTGCACTGTAGTGCATGGGGTAGGTCCTGTAGATCGCATAGTGGGGATAGATGCTGAAGTGGTAGTGGGGCCAGTAGTGGATCCGCCGCCGACAATCCCATTGTAAAAAGGGTTGGGATTCATGCTGGCCATGGGGATAGACAGAGTTGTGTGTATGGGTGAATTTGAATCAGAATAAGATGTGAAATAAGGGGCATCGGGATGAGTATCCGGAAACAAAGAGGTGCATCTCAAAGGAACACGATGAGGGGGGTCTAAAGGACAGTATTGTGTGGACTTCCCCCATAGACAACAACAGTGTCTCGGGGAATCAATGGTGATGAATGTGTAAGTGTGAAAGGTCTATGGTATGAAAACATGCTAAAAAATCCTAGTGCAATGGTGTGTGCAAAAGGAGAGCTCTAAAAAAGACAACACTTAGGTGAACAACAATCTCAAAAACACCTACTACAACAACGTGCTACAACAGGTGGAGCAACAATAAAATGGTTAGAATAAAAACAAGTAGCACTTTTAGAAAGAAAAATACTCACTAAGCTATGGGGTATAGGAGCATGCAAACACCTATCTAAAAGATAAGGAAGCTCACTCAAATTGTATCCCCTAGAGGATGATGAATCCGCAGTCAGGAAATACGAAATGGAGAACCAAATGGATAAGAGATATCCCTCTACCGAGAGGGATCCCCGGTAAAAGAGTCCTATAAGAATGGAAACTAATCTACCTCAGTCAAAGCACTTCCGGAAAGGTATACCACAACTTCAGTTCTTTGGCCGCCGACCACTCGGTATGGTGTCCATCATGTGCGATGAGAACAACGATTTGGTGTCCTTCAGTACATAGTGGAGGGCGACATTCCACCTAGAATTTTGGAACTAGTATTTCTACTTGCACTCCTAAGGGATATCCCCCTCGGTAAATCGGTTTCAACCATGCTAATCAAAGAGGATTTTGGCTCCCTAAAAGACAACAACTATGTCTCAAATGTGTATGACAGAGGGGGTGTTATTTGGATTCCTAACCTCAATTTCCTACCTAGCTACAAAGTTGTTTTTGGGTCCCCAAGTGGGGTTAATGTGTGTTCAATTAAACCAATTTTAGTCTCATTTGGAACTTAGGGAGTGAGTGGGTGCACAAGTGGTGTAAACAACCCATGATACGCCGAAATGAAATACTGAAATAAATAACTGAAACTAAAATAAAACGTGCTTCTTAAATAAAAAGTACTAACTGCTATGATATGCAAAATGATGCAATAAATAAACTCACTGAAATATGATGCAAGAGATAGCAATGCACGAAGGATGCATGCAAATTGAAATGTCTCAAGTTCTACATCAAGCAAACAACATAAGAGTACCAATGGAAATAGGTGCAAGCAACCGGGAGGCTGTTAGGGAAGTCGATGTAACTAAAAAATTCAAAAACAAGTGCAAGCCGTGGCTGTCAGAGGAACAGTCGTGGTCTGGGAACTGCAGATTATGGAACTGTCATGCCATAACAGGAAAAACCATCTCAGGAAAAAGAGCATGAGTCTGGGCTCGGAATGCTCGCTCAAAGCACGAGTTTTGGGATAGAAGGCACGCTCGGAGCACGAGTTTCAAGATGGAAGGCACACTTGGAGAGCAGATTGCAGGCAGAAAGTCGCTCTCGAAGCGCATGTTTGTGGCTGAAAGCCATGCTCTGGAGCGCGCTTCGTGAATAAAGAACCATGTTGTGGGGTGCGGAAACAACGATGGAAGGCATGGCTTGGGCCATAAAAACAGAAAAAAGAAAAGGTACTGCGATGGCAAGGGCCACATTTACAAGTATGTGGGGCAATGCTAGGCTAGATCTACCCAAACTGGGGGAAGACTACTGTAAAAACTAAAGAAAACTAAAAGGAAAACTAAAATAATAAATAGCAAAATGAAAAAATATCTATTGCTCTTACCAAACCACAAATCGATGGGAATCGATTGAGTCGCCAAAACTGTAGCTAGTGTTTTCACACCAGTTAATGCGAATGACACCTACTAAGGGTTATGGAACCCTTAGTAGCAGTTCGTGAAAGGGTAGTGTGTGAGTGCAAATAAAATTAAAAACAACTAAACTAAATGCTTACTGCAGTAAAACAAGAAATAAATTGGAACCCATGAATCAAATGTTGACTTTTTATTATGTTGTAAACAATGATTTACAATGGATGGTTACCTTAAAAGATGAGTAGATGTTGGGGGTCCTTGCAACCATACGAAGAGTGGTGCTCTGGGTCTCCAATGCTCCTTGATATTCTCCAAATACTCCAATGGTGGATGAAACTCAACCAGAATGGGGAAACACAAGCTCAAAGGGAGGCTAGGGTTTCAGTGGGAATTTCTAAAGCATAAGGATAGGGAGGAATCACAATGTGAAATGAGGGGCCTCCACCACCTTTTTATAGCAATTTTGGATGGTGGTGTATTGTCCCATGGTATTGGATGTTCAATAGTATTAGCTCGTAGTATTTGGTAGTTTCCCTCATTTTTCTTTTATTTTGAATAATTTATCTTCTTTCTTTTTTCTTTTATTTTCTTTTTTTTGGGTATTTTGACCCTTTTTTGGGGTATTTTGACATTTTTGGGAGGATTTTAATTAATTGTTGAGGGACATAATGATTGTTTTCCCATTTGGTTACCAACTTAGGTATTTTTGGGTTTTTGGAGGCCAAATATGTAGGAAAAAAGGGTAAATGGATCATGTGACTAAGGGGATGAACTAGGTGAACAAATTTTGGGTGTTAACTATCAAAATTATATTTATTGTGCCATGGAATATATGCAGTCTCAAAGTGGAATCTGATGTCATCGCCATTCTGTTAGATACTAGCGAGCTCGCTCTTCTTGTCTAAATTGGTGTGGCTGGCACTATAGTATTTTCTTTAGAATATTGAGGTTTTGGGGTAGAACTGTCTTCTACTACTCTTGTTGCTTTTCCTTCTACTCCGAGGCTTACTTCCTACTCAAATTGGGTTAGCAAACTCGCTTCTTTATTAGCTAAGGGGCGCAATGGGGTTGAGGTGAAGAGGGGGTTTCTTCTAGGTACATTCCTTCTCACAGTGAATCCAGAAGATGTCATTTCTAGTTGTGTAGTCTTTATGAAAATCATCTGAGTGCCTTCATTTAACTGCACTTCCGCTTCTTCTTTGTCCTTTGAGTGTCCTCCTTTTCTCTGTCACCAGGGTCCAATATCCTCATCCTCTTTTGAGATTTTGTTGTCTTCTATCCCACACCTTTTTGGTGGTCTCTCATATTCTACGCACCCTTCCTGCGTAGGCGTTGCATACGCTTCTAGCGCATCCGACCTTCCTGTGCACCCTCTTGGCGCAATCTCTTCTCTAACGTTATTCCTTCCTCTCCTCTTAGAGTTATTTTCCCTCATCGGTTAGTTTCCTCTTCTCTCTATTTTCATCGACTACCTTATCTCGACTCTTATTTCATATCTCTCCTCCCTTTGGAGTCTCCGCTCTTCCAAATCCATTCCCACCTCTTCATGTCCTTCCCCCTTAGAACGGGGTTTATTCTACCATGGTGCCAGGTTCCATGGTCATCAACCCTTTCTCAATAAACAAAATCTCGATCCACATCGGTATTCCCACCAAAAACCTTTTTTGGGGGGCCCGCTTCAATCCTAGCTTATGTGCAACTGTAAGATTCACTACATTCTATGAAAAACTCTACAATGTATTCTTCCTTAACTCGTTGAAACCATAAATCCATTGTCGCATACCACTTATTGTCTAGATTTTTCAAATCTTATACCAAGATAAGAGTAGATGGAAGGATCCTCCCTCACATTCCATTCACCTGTTCATTCTTGAAAAGTAGAATTAAGAAAGAGCTAGAGAAAAATAGTTCCTTGAAGAGAGATGAAGAATAATGATGAAGGAAAATCAACCAAGTTCACATATTGTTCATGGAGACATGAAATAATGACTATAGGGTGATATTTGACATCACGATTTAGTAGGGTGATACCTTACTAAAAATTGTTGGCTTATTGGGATGTCCAAGTATCCATAAACTACTATTCAATAAACTACACAATGCTGGAAATGAAATCTAAAAGTGGACAGTGATTGGACTCATACTACACACAGTGAAGAGCATAGAGAGGGATAACATCGTGAGTGATTGAAGAGAAGATAATGCAATCTTCTTGTGCCGTGTCGGGTAGTATAGTGAGTTCCAAAGCTGGTCTAATTGAGAGATTGAATAAAAAACATCTGTGGTTTGTTTTTGAACAAGCCTTCTTCACCCTAGTGGTCTCATTGCCTAGCATGGGCTGCCATTCATAGAGGAATAGCCTATGGTTGGGAGAAAAATGCTTCATCCATAGTCAGTTTCTTTGGAACTCAGTCAATAAAAAAGATAGTATATTTTCTAGTTCTCCTTCTTTGTTATGAAATTATTCTTTTATGCTGAAAAATAACACACCCTTATTGATTATGAGATTGATATAAAAATTATGTAGGATTGATGAGTAAATGGGATTTTGTTTCAAATCATTAGAATGCAATTTTATATGTGGAAATATATAATAACATCTCATAGAACCTAATTTTTTGTCAATAGACTTGTGTTGAGAATATGGGATTAGAAATTTATATGACAATCCCTTGTATTTGTATTATTATAGTTTTGAGTATGTGTATTATATAGTAAGAATGGTACTAGAAGCTTGACCACCTAGAGGAATTTGTAGAATCAATCTTGTCATCCTTTCTTATGCTAATGAAACGTTGTGTAGATACCCATAACAAATTCATAATAAATATTTGAATTCATAATACAGATTTGAATTGAGGACAATTTATTTTACAAATGTGAAACCCTTGTTTTGTGATTGAACCTATGCCTATGAAAATGACGTAGTAATTTCTCTACCAATTGCAAAGTATTTGCATTAAGTGGGGTAGTTGCTTTGATAGTATCCCCTTTTGAAGATGGTCGTTCCTACGCTATCCAGTGCAAATTACTCTTAGTTGAATACTATGTTTTTCAAGATTGTTGGAGGTAGAGCTAAGACCCGAACATATATAGTTTCATCCCATTCCAAAGCTGGCAAGATTTAGATGTTGAAGTTAAAGTTTTACCATTACTTTACTTCTTATACTTTATTAGAGATAAAATTTATGTATATCGTAGCTGGCAGCGTTGGGTATTACACGTAGTTTATTGTAAGTGGAGTGACGCTTAAGAATATATCCAAAAGCCATGTGATTCCAAAAGAAACCTTGAAAATTTTGAGTACAATAATGTTTCATTATTTCATTGTTTTATTGTGTTGTGCACAAGAATATAAAAACTTTTATTCTAAGTCACTGCAGAGAAGATTCCTTGGTATTTTGATAGTTCCCATGGATATTAATTTTTATGCTAAATGTCATGGAATTATTCCCATCCGCTTTCTGTTGCAAAGTACATATCGGAGAGAAACCCTCTCACAATAGAAAACCATCCTAATGATGGATCTTAATTTAAAGGCATCTCAATTATTATTCCCATCCGCTTTCTGTTGCTAGTCAGGGTATATGGTGATATGGTAATGACGTAAGTACTTGTTTTTTTTTTTATAATATTGTAAAGTATGTTTTGCTATGGGTTTTGAATGACATGAATAGGTTTTAACTAATTGGAAAATTAAAAAAAATCTTATCCAAACATTGCATTTAAAGGATTTAAAAGCTAGACTTGTGTTAGAGTATTATACTTTCAATTTCTTTTGAAAATGTCTTTCAAGGTTGACAATTGATTTATAAGCAATTTTTAATAATGAATTACTAGACAACCAATTCCTACTCTTTCGTCTTATAGTTGAAAGTATATTATATTTGGCTTTCATGCCATTACTACCCAATTCCCCAAACCTCGATCTTCCATCTTTTTCTCCTTGGTCTAAGATGACAACAACAAGAGGGTTTTTGACCCTCTTTTAAGAGTTCAAATTTGTACAAAATCCTAACTACGTAATCTTCATTAGAAGCATAACAAGACTTAAAAAGCTCATTATCACTACGATGCGAAAAATATTTATTATTAGTGGGCCTAATTGTTAAGAACATGGGTTTCCTCCTAGAAGCTCACATGCTCAAATATGGAAGGGCGTAGGGTATGTGCACCTCCATCGACTTTAGCAGTCAAATCGATGCATGGAGGGGGTCCCTTGTCCCACAAACAAGGGTGTCTCATACACCAATTCCATGTCTAGCTTGGCCATGACCTAAAAATTAGATTATTATTATTGTTATTTAGTAGATAGATTCCTCATTTCATTCTTTTCCAAGGATGAACCTTTAGGGATTATAAATAAATTCAAAAGGTTTTGTCTAGAAGTCCCAAAACCCAAATTACTATTAACTTGATTACTATTTCTATAGGGAGGAGAATCTAATTGGAACATACCTTTTTCTTTGCCCAAAACCCTAGCTTTCTTTTGGTCCACTATCTTTGATCATGGAACCTCCTCCTTGAGATGTCCGACCTATCCTAAGATTTATCCAGTTGATTAAGTTCTATGGAATTTTGAACCTTAAACACTAAATCCTTTTGATCGTCTACTAAGAAATGATCAGATCTATCTTTAGATTGACTAGATTTATCTACTTCTAGATTTGTTACTATGGGATCGAGGGAGGCATCCTCCTTTTACACTGTATCCTCCAGTCTTCTTGTAAAAAGGATTTGGACAATCCTTGACAATATGGCCTTGCACATGACAGTCAATTAATTTGAATGGAACATTGTGATAGTCTAGCAACCGTGTATACATTATGTGTTGTAGCTCTATATCAATTGTTTTCCAACTCCTCCTTTGAGAATTTATTCTAGTACCTTGGTTGTTGTCTTGAAAACACTTTCCTTAAAGAAGTATTTGGTTGAAATGAATTTCCCCAATATATCACAACCATTTCTAGGAATTTTTTGGTCTAGTATTCCATAGGGTGCATTAGTAATTGCAATTTATGGTGGATGTTTCACCCCTAGGGTTAAAAAATACATGCCAAGGTTTCAAGGACATAAAAGACGAATCCCACAACTAGGTTCCATCACGGTTCCATTCAGTACTTTGGCCACCTCCTCCTTAGAGCAAAATAGGAAACAAAGCTATCCCTTGGGCATGATGTAGTATACTGGGCCACAACCTATAATCTACCTACAATATTGTTGCATCCTATTATTCAATGATTATGTTGTTATATGCCTTCCATAGAATTGGCCAATTAAATCCTTTCCCATGAAATTCAAATTGTTCCATGACTAAATCTTTACCTACTACCATATGTACCCTTTTCTCTTTCTTCTTGAATTCTTTCCTTCGTCTCTTAGGGTTAATCCCCTCCTTTTTCACTAATCTAAATTCCTTCCCTATGAAGTCTCCACATAGGGCATCAAAGTCCAAGTTTTCCCCAACAAAATCAACCCCTTTAGCTTGGTCAATAGGTAACTTCTCCATGGGAACTAGAATCTTTGGTTCATATTGCGTCGAATTAACCTCACTATCTTGAGAAAGCATAGCTCAAATGTTTGAAAGTGCCTTTGGAAAAACATGAATTGCATAAGGTAATAGTTCCTTACACACCTTTACATAATGCAATGAACCTTTCTTCAACCTTGTCTTTGGCACATTGAAGGCCTTCAAAAAATCCCGTGCCAGATAACCAACATACTTACTATATCCTTCAACACACCTAACCATTGAACTCCCTCCAATGATCGAAACCACATGATGATTGGATGCAAGACCTTGGAACAAAAAATATTATTATTCCTCACAACACCTAACAATAGGTTCTAGACATCATTGTCACCTTTCGGTACTTAGGTTTCAAATGTTCCAAGGTATTCCCCTAAAACATGCACTTTGCCTCCCCATAATCTTAGTCCTAAATGACTAGAGCCTTGATGTGTCCATATGTCCACCCCTTTTACGGTTTCATCCAAGTAATCAACAAACTTATAATCTTCTTTTGTCCTACAAAAACCCTAGGTCTTATTCCTACCATAAACCAATGGATTCACACACCCCATTCTTGGGGATCAGCTTAATCATCTCTTGATTAAGTCTCATACAACTTTTGCAGGGATTCTAGAGCCATTTTCAATCCTCATAAAAATGAATTTTGGTTGATTGAAGTTGACTCGTCCCTGACTTGGATTCCTGAGGCTTGGTCATTTATTCGCCCAGGGGTGATTTGCGATATCTTGATAATTCATTTGGGACAAGCTTCTTTCCAATATCTATGTGGGATTGGTTCCTTCAAAGGTTGCTTAGAGCAAGCTGCATGTATGGCGTCTTTAGGATGTCCCCTTTTTAAGGGAAGCTAACGGTTGTTGGGTGCATCCTTCAGGCCTCTCATCTATATTATGTGTCGTGTTGGTTTCCCATTAAGGCTCATTTCATACAACTTGAGCAGATTTTGAGATCCCATCTTTAGTCGAAGCATGGGGGGAAGAGGTCTTCTCCTAGTTGCGTGGGATTTCTACAAGCTCTCGAAGGATGAGGGGGGCTTAGGATTGATTGATGTGGTATTACAGTGTAGTATTTTGGATGCTAGGTGGATGGTGTAGTGTCTTGAGGGCCCAACATCTTGGCAAGTTCTCTTATTAGATTATTTCGGCACAACATTTAGGCAAGGTGAGTGGTAGTTTTGTCTTATCTGACATCATCTTTTCACCCTATTTGCTTAATGTTAGGGGCTCTATTCTCTTCAGGATTATTTGGGAGGCTTAGAAATCAGTCGAGATTGGCTTGCTAGAAATGGGAAGGAAATAGAGTTGGGTGGGACATTGCTTCTTGTCTGATCTAGAGATGGCGAGATAAGGTAGTTTGTATTACATAGTTGCTGTGGTTTCAAGTGCGTCGGCTGAGTTGGAAGGGTATCTTCCATTGGCAAGAACTTGGGGATTCTGAGGTCCACTATGGAAGGAGTGGAGACCACTTTCTCAAGATTTTGGGTTGTTGGACTCGGATCACCCCTCGATCATGGAGTTTCATTCCTTCCTTTCATAGCCTAATTTGTTTAAGATGAACATTTTGATGCTTGGGCCCTTTTGGAGGGATTGACAATGGAGCTTTAGCACATCATTGTTACAGTGTGATTCCCATCGTATGTATTTAGTTCATCATTAGAGACGCCACATCTCACTAGTACTCAATGCGAGATGGGTATCACTAGATCTAGAGGCTCGATGGGTTTTTAAACTGCACAATGTTTGGTTGGTGCGACTTTCCTACAAGTTCCATGTGTTTACTTCGCTAGTGATTTATCAGGACCTCCATCCAAGGCTAGATTGGTTAGGTTTAGGGTTTCATATGGTATGTGCCTAGGGTTTCTAAGATCAGAGAAAATAAAGCACATTTTTGGGGACTATAGATTTTCCATAGATTGTTGGAGCTCTGTGGAGGAGCAAAATACCGATCTATTCTTGAACAAGCTCTATTTGAGAGTTGCTTCATTTGGAGATGGATGTTCCCTTGTGTGGGAATCACTTTTTGGTTTGTGACATTGCTTGTAGATTTCTGCTTTGGAAACTCAAGTAAAAGTATGTATTTGACCAAGAAAGTAGCTCTATTTATGCTTTTATTGCTCTTTGGAAAGGTTTGCCATCAATATTAGCCAAGGGTGCTATGTTAATCAAATATGGCAAGGAATTGGATCATATTGTATATTCTAATTTTATTTATACTTTAGTAAGCTTCAAGAAAAAGATAGAGCAGGCATTGTATATACCTGTCCACTAATAACTCTTTGATTGTAAATAAGTTTATATGAATATAAAAAATGGTTTTCAAAATAAAAATAAATAAAATAAAACTCAAAAAAATATTTTTGTTAAATTTCTCAAAAAGTTCAAATACACCGTACTTCTTTTTCCTTCAATCAATTAAGATCCTATAGACTAGATTTTGCTACAATCCTTCATAATAAAATCCTTTCCCATTTTCATAATATAAATTTAACATTAAAATTGACGTAACACATTGTGACTTCAAGTTTTCATCACGAGGAAGGGGACTTGCATATTGCAGCCGACCATCCTTGACATTAATGATAAATTTGTGAATTAAGAAAATATTTAAAATTCCTTAAATATACACAAAATTGCAAGACTAAATGCCATGAATACAATGTTTTAAATGTTCAAATTTCTCTAAATCATTATGTTCAATCTTTCTTAAATACAACATTAAATTGAATTAAAAACACTAAATGCTATAGAAACAATACTTTAAAGTTTGAAACATTAGTAAATCATATATAAAATTGCTTAAAACATACTATATAACACAAAAGCAAAAAAAATCTTCAAAATTTCTTAAATCTGACATAAAAATTTCATTAAGGAACACTCAATGTCTTAAATCTGACATAAAGTTTCATTAAAGAACACTCGATGTCTTAAATCTGACATAAAGTTTCATTAAAGAACACTCAATGTTATAAAAACATGTCCTAAATGTTATTATCTTTAAATTTTATATTGAAAACACTAAATGTCATTAACAAACACTGTTCAAAGTCTACATAAAAATTGCATTAAAACTAATAAATGTTATAAAAGAAACACCTTAAATGTGGATTATAACATGTCCTAAATGTTAACATCTTTAAATTTTATATTGATAACACTAAATGTCATTAACAAGCACTGTTCAAAGTCCACATAAAAATTGCATTAAAACTAATAAATGTTATAAAAAAAACGCTTTAAATGTGGAAACTTTCATAAAGGAAGAGTAAAATTAAAAAAAAAAATACTAAATATTTTAAAAGTTAAAAAAATCTTCAAAAAGGAAGAGTAAAATTAAAAAAAAAATACTAAATATTTTAAAAGTTAAAAAAATCTTCAAAATTCTTTAAATCTGGTAAAAATTTGCATTAAAAACACCAAATACTATCACTGCAATATCTTAGATATTCAAACTTCTTTTATTCTTATATTAAAAACATTAAATGTTATTAAAAATATTACATTAAAAATAATAAATGTTGTAAAAGCAAAGCAATGCCTTAATGTTCAATTTTTTTTAAATGATATAAAAGTGAAAGCATGATGAATATTGATGATGATGATGATGGTGTTTAACATCCAAAAAGATCAAATTTGGTCTATCAAGCCTTGAGAGAAATGATAATACAAAAATCATTTGATTTTTTAAAAAATATTTTTTCTATGCTCAAAAAGCTTAAAGAGGAGTTAGAAGGTTAGAGCAGTTAGTGTTGGAGCAAAGATTATGGAATTGAGATCTAATGTGGGTGTAGGCAGGGAATTCTAAGAGAAAGTGATTTTCATCTTCAACGCTCATAGACTCACAAAGATGGAAAATCCTTTCGGCCCACGGTGTTTTAGGGGTTGTCCAACATCCAGTTTCACTATGAAGCTCATGAGAGTTCGTTATAGTCTTGGAAATATTAATTTTTTTCTTTGAGCTTGTTAAGATAGAAAGCTAATTTTGATCCTCAATATTAGGGTTAATGATCTCTTTATAATACCATAATTTTCTTTTAACCTCTAAATCATTCCTTGGCAGAACCACATTTTCTCTTTGAATGTAGAAGTAATAATATTTTTTTATGTTATCGATATTTTTCGAAGTGGCAGTTTCGTCAATCCCCCAATAATTTAACCAAGTCATGGCATCTTTAACCCACCCCGGCATGTGGAGTAGGTGGTTTTGGATGGATTTAAAAGCAATTTTAGGAAGCCGATGATCTCCTATATTTTTTAATTTGTGCTTGAACATTAGATATCTAATCATAGCCATATTTCAATGGGGGAGAGCCCCGCTTCTAAGAGGAGAAGAGGATAGGGAATATTGCTCTTAATTTTGAGATTATAAGTAATAAACCACTTATGGGTTTGCTCAATTCTTCTCCATGATTCTCTAGAAATACTGCATCCCCAAGCTTCATAGCCATATAAGATAGCGCGAGTGACGAGAATTTTAAAGAGGAATTTCATTTTGTCCCACATCAAAAGGTTTGTCGATTTACAATTGCTTTCAAGACTGAAGTTGGATTTCCTCCCTCCATTAATCTTCTTCTCAATGCTATAGTTGCAGTTGAGCTTGTGATGGAAGTCAATTCCCAGATATTTATAAGTAGTTACTTCCTCCAGGTTTTTATTATCATATACAAAATTGTCATAAGTACCCTTATTGGATTTAATAATCATGAATTTTGTTTTTTCGGTGTTAATGGTCATGCCCGTATTGAAGTAGAAATCCTTGAGAATTTTTAATTGCTTCTCAACATCACAGGGGCACCTTGCCATAAGAATGATATCATCAGCATAGAGAAGAAGCATGATGACTATACCTACTAAGGTCGTCCTGAACATAGCCTACTTCTTCTAAATAACCTTCTAGCTTATCAATGTAAATGCAAAAAAGGGTAGGGGAGATTGGGTACCCTTGCTTAACTCCAATATTACAGTTAATATCTTGCTAACATCCCGCAATGCTTTTGAAGTTGGAAATGGATTTATGATATAAACTTATAGTCGCATCCCTCAGCTCAAAATGAACGTTTAACTCTTCTAATTTATTCCATAGGTTCTTTCTAGGAATTGTATCAAAAGCTTTTCTAAAGTCCATGAAACAACATAAATGATTGTATTTATTATTATGACACTCCTATGCAATGATACTAAGTGTAACGAGGTGGTCCGTGGTTGAGTGATACCTTATGAACCCTACTTGGCCTTTAGCATGCTTTCCTTCATTTTCTAGCCATATGCTAATATTCTTTCCTAGAATAATACCATATTGCTTGGCAAAAAGAGGGCAAACCATAATGGTCTGATAATTAGAGGGGTTATCTTTATCCACACTTTTAAAAATATTTTCTATAAGTCTCTTAGTGTAATTCTTAGGGAAGCCAATCTTGAATGCTAGATTAAAGAGATCGTGGATTAGGGGATGAGGACGGGTGATCCGAATTTTAATATTTTTGCTTGGTAACCTTCAATGCCTTTAGCTTTTCTATTAGCTAGGTGCTTAATTCTGAAGTCTATGTCTTCTAAAGAAAAGACTCACTCAATTGTAAGGAGGGATAGAATATTATCCACTACATATGGGGATTTGTAAAGCTTTTTGAGATATGATTTCCAGTCCTCCAAGATATCTTATTATTTTCTTTAGTTTAACACGTTAGAATTTGTCTCCAGAATTTCTTAGGAGCCATCTTATGTAAGTGTAAAAAAATTTCCTGCCTTTTATTTATATAGTAGGTTTTTTTTCTTTTAATTAGTGCTTTACACTTATTTATCTTGTCGGCTTTCAAGGACTTGTTAGTAGCTTCCCTAATTTCTTTAAGTGCATGCTTACATTCGTTATCATACTTGGGGTTGGTTCTTCTATTTTCCTTTTTACTAGAAATTTCAAGAGAGAAATTGTTGATGGCAGAAGAGAGAGAAGTAGTAAAATTATGATAGAGGTCTTCTATATTCGCATTTTTTGAAAGATGGAATAAATTCTTCATTAAATCATTTAGAAATTCATCTGTATTATTTCTATCAAAGACCCAATGCTTTTGGCTTTGATAATTTTTCTCTATAGGCACATTATCCATGGCAAGACTGGGGGTTATAATTAAATGTTGTGATTGGAATTAGGCTAATGATCTTTAAGATGTCAACATTTATTATTTCATTGTACAAAGGGATGTCAAAAATGACATAATCGACCACATTATTTCTAAGACCATGAATCCAGGTCATCCTACTCGAGTTTGGCCACTTCTTTAGGCCGTTGCATATTATAATATCTTAAGCACTACAAAGCTTGACTAACTCTGAGCTAAACATATTTTTTCATGGTTGACTAGATCTTCAGAACTTATATTGTACCTGCTAGCTGAAGCAAGGTCTTTGTCTAACCAGAGAGGATAAGGGTTTAAGTAGTTCATTAAAATAATAGCTTGGTTACTTGAGGTTCGGGCATTGAATTCCACCATTAACATGTTTTTGCCAACATTTCAAGGATATAAATATCGTTCTCTAAGCCATTATAAGAACAATGTTTATCTAAGTTGCACTTCTTATAAAAGTTAGAATTAGTAGGGGCGAAATAACATAATGCTATGTAGGATTTTCTGGCATTGATGTTCATGATTTCTAGCCAAATATATTGATTGGAAGGGTTTTTCTTATAAAGTCTAACATTAGGAGAAGTAATTTTTCTAATGTAGCAAGCTATGCCTCCAATCCCCCTATGAGAGGATCGCTTGTTCCATGTTGACCATAGGACAAAACCATCTATGTTAGGGACTTTAGATTCTCAGCATTCCCAAGTTTCAATGAGTAATACAATATCAATGTCTCTCGGGATCCAACTTAACTTGGGGCCTCTATTCCATGGGAATCCCTGACAGTTCCATGAGAGGATCCAAAGTGTGTCGAGTTGCTATTTAGTAGTATCTTTTTGGTTTTGATCCCGAATTACAACTTTTTTCTTTCTAATGATCTCCCATTTTCCTTATTTTATGGATTCTTTTACCTTCTGAACCTCTTTTATTATTTTGGCTTGGTATTTTGGAATGAGTTCTTCGTTTATGAATATTCCTGATCCTTTTAGGCTCAATTTTTTACCAAGTATCCCAAGTTTATGGTCATTATAGCTAATCTTAACCATGATTAGTCTATTTTTATTTTCAATTAGTTTCCCAACCTCTTTGCTTATGTGAGACAACTTGTTTCGATTTGTAACCTATTGTGTAGTTCCTCTTTGACTATGAGTAGCGTATCCTCTTCTACCTCTTCTCTTAAACAAAAAATTACGAGGTTCAAGACTTGTTTGTTTTACTCATGTTCTAATGCTGACAACTTATTCATCTCCTCTTTAATGGGTTTGATAATTAATTGACCTTTTGGACAATTAAAATTCAAAAGGTCAATTAATGTTATAAAAGCAATGTCTAATATTCAATGTTTTGTATAGTTTTTTTTTATACTTATTATTTTATCCATTTTTCCATATACATGACAATTAAATATTTTATAAATTATAAATATAATTTTTGTATTCACTTTAAAAATAAAATATGTTTTTTAAAATAAAAATATTTAAATTAAATTAAATTAACTATAAAAATAACTCTTTAAATTGTAATTATTAAAATTCTAAACATAAAAATAATAATGATTATAAATATTAATTTTTTATTCATTTTAAAAAATAAAATAATTTTTATGTTTATTAAAATTAAAAAAATAAAATAAAAATTGTGATGGTGATTATTAATATATCTCATTAAAATCAATGAATTATTTGATTTACTTTAATTTCTTTTTCCTTTTTAAAAAAAAAAAAAACATTTTTAAATAATCATTATAGTGAAATAAAAGTTAAGAAGACAATTATTATTATAAATATTTGAAATTATGATTTAATGTAAATATATATAAGAAATCACGTGGATGTTGATAAGATATTTAAAATACATAAAAAAAACTTATTATACTAAATTAAATCTAGTATAAAATCATTGATTTTTTTCTAAAATTGATTTATTTTAGTATTTTAAATTATTTAATTTAATCAAATATTTATTTTAATTTTATTTATTATAAAAATTAAAAATATTAAAAAATACGATATTGTTAAAGGGAAATAAACCATAGTCTTTCTTAAAAGAGTAATAACTTAATTTGTTTTTGAAAAAATTGTTTTGATTTATTATTATTATTATTTAAATATTTTAATATTTTTTTATCAAATTTATTATTCACTAAGTTTAGTACTATTTTAACAATTTATAAAATTTAATTAATTAGTTTTTGAAATATTTATTTTCTTTCTTAAAGATAAATTTCACCACTTAATCTATTGGTAATGATTATAAATTTCATCTTTAAACTTATGAGTAATGATTTCCCATAATAATTACTTAATTTCTTTTACTCTTTTTCTTTTAAACTTTGATAGAGCTTTAAACAATGTTTATGTCTTGTAGGTGTCCACTTCTGTCATCTCCTCATGATTTAATTAAGAGGGTGCATTTCTAGTTTAACATTTTTAAATTGTGCTTTGAGTGACTTTTACTAATGTTTGAAGTAGTGATAAGAAGCATATCATTCTTCATTTTAATTAGCTTTTGATGGTACATTAAGTACCTAATCATAGTCTTATTCTTAATGGGAGTAAACCTAACTCTTAAAAGAAGGATATAAGAATGAGATTTATATTTAATTTTAAAATTATTTTTTCTAAATTATTTCTATATTTTTTCTAGAATTAAATTGTGTACCTTTACTAACTTGTTCTCAAGACATCAGAATGAGGTTTTACTAACATTAAAGTAATTTTGCATTAGAAAAATTACAAACTAACAAAATAAAATATGACAATTTAAAAAGGTGGCAATGAAGAGCTTTCAAGACCATAGTCTCAATAATATTCTCTTAAAACTGCATATCCACGTAATCTTCCCGTAAGAATGCATGCCCATATCTAATTGGTTCTTAGGATAGGCATCACCTATAATAGCCATCAATTATGATATAAGATAGTGTTTGGGCATCATATTCTAGTTCATGAAGTGAAGTTTTTTTTTTCCAAGAAAAAATCATATTCATTAATCATAATGAGTAGAGAATACATTCCACGGGTACTTAAAAGCATGATTGAAAACTGATTATAAATCCTGTACTTGTTTTAATAATTACATTGCGAACATACTTTTCAAAAATAAGCAGAGTGATTAAATTCTATACTTATCAAAACTTGAATCTACAAACTATTAATCATATCAGAAAATATCCAATAATAGCTAATATCTTGTCCGTCCTTTTTCTTTGTAATCAACTTGCATTTACCAACTTCCAAAAAGATTCCAGCTTTAGAGAGTTCATCTACTAACACATTTTGTTCCATGTATACATGAAGTGAAGTTGTATCCACATGTTAAAAAGCATGAGCTAAGAAAATCAAATAATGTAGTTTATATACATAATATATAAGAGTTTTTTTTTGTGCGGCCACGTGCAATGAGCTATACACTGCTATTCTTTTGTTGTAAAGCACGAGCTAAGGAAAACAAGTAGTATATAGAGTGCATTTATACTTTCCACCATGTGCAATGAGCTATAGGGTTTGGACTTGTATGCATAGGGCTTAGGTTCAAATGAGCTATAGGGTTTGGAATTGTATGCATATGGCTTAGGTTTTGAAAAAATTGTGTAGATTTATATTAAGAATTAAGAAGTAAACATTACAATTATAATAAAAATTGTATATATTTATATTAAGAATTAAGAAGTAAACATTATAATTTGGATTTGTATGTATATGGCTTAGGTTTTAAAAAGATGGTATAGGTTTACATTATTCAACGCTATATATATATATATATATATTTTATTTAAAAATAAAAATGAATATAGATAATTTTTAAATATTCACCTTTAAAGATATATTATTGACTAAATATGAAAAACAAATTAGTAAATTTGTGGACATAAAAAAATTACTTTATATGAGTTTGATTTAGATTCATGGTTATGTAAGTATTTTAAAAGTAGTGTATTTAAAAAAATTAACTATAATTAATATATATATATAGAGTAAGTTTGTATTTATTGAGGAGAATAATGATATTAAGTAAGGAGTGTTTTAATAGTACACCTATTCATTGTTTATTTTATTTTAAATTATCAAGATATATGAAATAGATATATTAATTTAAATTCAAAATATATAAAAAGATTGATAAATTTATAGTCGAGATCACTTTTCGAGGAAGATGGAAGATATTGTGACAGGAAAGAAAGTAAGGAAAGGCGAAGTTGGTAAATGACCATCTTTGAATGCCACTTTGGGGAAGAAAATGAGAGGAAAGACAGATGGTGATGGGAATTCTTTCAAGATGATGGGATTTGCTTTACAAAAATAATTTTCCAGTCCACAAAGTAAGAAAAATGATACCAACTCGAAGATGCCAAATCCTGTAGACAATCTTGAAGATACCAACTACCATGTGCATATAAAGGAGAGATGCAGATTAAGGAAACAAAGTTAAAGTAATGTCGATCATTGCTCTGATGAAAGCAGTAAGGCCATAATTACTAAGTACGTTTACACAAAGGATCGTCCTCTGCATAACTTCCGAGAACGGCAAATTCTAACCAAAACCTGTGGACTTAAAGAGACTTTGGGGACCTCCAGCGCCCAAACTTGTTATCATGAGGATCCGTAGGGCAGTTCCTTGTGGGCCACGCTTCTCACTGAAAACATTCAACGGTAATGACTTGTAGACCCAATATCACATGGCATTTTGGGTTTGCACATGGTCTGTGTTGCTAAATATTTGGCAGCTATTGGAGATTGTGACCTCACTTAACCCCTACGATGGCGACCTTTTGCCTAACGTGACTGCAACACGGACGACTGCGATGAGACTTGTAGTAGTTAAAATGGATTATAACAACATCCATGTTTATTTGTTTAATTTACAAATATTTATGGAAAAGGAGTTTCTTGTTTCACAAAACAAAAAATTAGAAGCACTCAATATCTCCTAAGAATGGGGGAGTTAGCCAGCAACAATATCTTGTTACTTATTTTTAACTTAATTGAAATTGTGGTATATCTCTAACCCAATGGAGCCACTCAAGAATAGTAACCTAACTACAACTACTAAAAATAACAACTTAACTAAGATTTAATAGGTATGATGATTATCATTTTTTTCATGTAAGAGAGTAAATCCTTTAATTAAATGTAGAGTACAAAATGGTACAATTTGGGCTCAAGAGGGCCTTTCATAGTGTGGAAAACAAGACACTGCTTGAGCTCTGAATCAGAGTTTTACCAGGTTCCAACATGTTCATAAATAGTCAAGGCAATTAAAAAAAATGCAGTTTTAAAAAAGAGATTCTGAAAGCTAGATTGAGAAGCTGTCAACTATCTACATAGCATAAGAGTGCTAGCTAAAAACAACAACTTGGACTAAAGTAAGATCCGCTTGATCAGGTCCATTCATCTTCAAACAAAACTTACACATCTTCAATCCAGTTTTCCACAGACATAATCAATTCAACAAAAACAAGTTTGCAAAAAAAATGTTATAAGGTAGGAGGAACCTTCTTGGCTATGGCCACGTTGATGTCCATTTCTATAGTCACCAAAGGAGCTGCCGAGGTGCTTCCTGGAGCTTCGCTATAGATTTGGAAGGCCACGCCTTGTTGACAAGCCATTATATCAAATTTTGCATGCAACAATTGAACCTCCTTCCTCATTTTTTTCGCCAGTGCAATCTCCTCCTTGAGGTCAGTAATAACCCTATCTCTATCTGTAATCATGAATCCCAAAAGAGATTTCATGGACCAATAAAGGTGTAGGGAGTGATGGTAAAAGGCCAATCTGGGCTTGGTGTCCCCAGGGTCCACGACCCATTCAACCAACTTTTTTGAATCCACCATGAACTGTGAATCCTCAAATTGAGACTGGATTATGCATTTCGTGGCTGCAATTTCATTCTTGACATGGTTGGGGGGTGTGCTTCTCGCAGCTCATGACTGCCTCAATAGCTCGTTGCAACTCTTGCGATGGTTTCGAGTCAGTCATGGGTACTTTCCCAGTGTTGCTAGGGCCTCTTCCCATGGTTATTTTTGTGTACACAATGATAGTCCTTCTACTCTGCACGTTCACCAAACTAATACTATTGAGCATAACAAGTAGAAACTTGTTCCAATGGTTAGGTTCATTGCAGCGTTTTCCAATTAATAAACTCATTCGCCTCCCCAACCATGACAGAGGTATCCTTACAGTGCCATGATGCCTTACGTCATAAATAATGATAGTGAGCGAGTTTTCCATGAACCATATGTGATCCATTTGTGTATTGCTTGTAGTATCTCCTCCTTCCCTTGGTGTGCGAGCCTCCATGCTGATCTCATAAACATCCTTTGCATTCATGCCAAACCATTGCATGATGGGCTGGTTGTACGCCTTACAACTGTTGCATTGAGTTGTGTGTAGAGCCTCATGGTAGGGAGGCTTCCATCGAGGCTTGTGTTGAGCCTCATGAAGATAAGGCTGTCTTCCCATGTCCCTTACACTCACGGTGGTGGATGATGATTATGAAATTTTTTTGTATTCAAATCTTAATAAAATTTAAAGTATAAAGTTTTTTTTTCTAAATATTTTTGTTTGTTATTACAGTATAACCTTTACAAAAATCTAATCAAAATATTCTATGTAGTTGATTTATAAAAGTTAAAGATTACATTTAATGTTAACAAATAATATTATTTATCAAATTCCTGTCATATACATAACCTTACTAACTATAAACATGTCTTTAGAAAATTGAGTTTCGATAATATCCACACTTAATCACGACCCTAATGGCAAAACTAGAGAGTTCTATTATGCACTTACCATACTTATCTTTGAGTGCAAAAATTCTATTATGCACTTACCATACTTATCTTTGAGTGCAAAAACATGAGTAATAACATAATGAAATAAAAATTGAAATAAACCATTGACGAATAATGCGAACAATGAATTGTAGCATTATATATTTTGTAAGTTTTAAATTTTGATGTGCTTAAATAATGTTTTTTGTAAAGTCTCTTGTTGACATTGTTTCCTTGTCGAGTTTGTCTAGAGAGGAAAGTAGAAGGTAAAACGAGAGGGTTCTATTGGATGAGGAAATCGCTTATTGAATTATAAGGACAATATGTTTTTATCAATTTTTAATTTTTTTGTATAAATTAATTTAAATAAGTAAAAATAGCAGCAAAGTTGCTTATACTTGTCTTTTAAGAAGAAAATAAAATAATAATAAAACTAATTTCGAAATAAATAAATAAATTTTGTATTTGATAATAAAAATAATTAGTAAAATAAAAAAATGTTTTGTTATATGCTAAGGATATATAGTTCAAGATTATAGTTAAAATAAAAAATGTGGAAAGCTAAACACTATAAATAGTGAAATACAACATATGCAATTTCTTTATAGTTGAGTAAATGAATGTCCACAATATAAACGCCTTATCTTTGTTTTCTAAGTCTTTGTCAATTCATACATGAAATATAGAAAATGAGATATGAGATATGTAATTTTCCCTCACCTAAGGTTCAATGACAATGATAAAATTTAAGCTTGATTAATATATACTTAGCTTTGCATGCATGTTAATTAAAAAAACATCAAACCTAATCTAGCACATTTAAATTATAATTGTTTATCATATTTTTTAAAAACTTAAAATATGTGCATGCCATGCCATATTAGAAAGAGATATAGAATATTCTATTTTTCTTTGATTATAATAGAAAGTAGCCATAACGTTTTAGTTTACAAATTTTCCTTAAAAATTAATTATTTGATATGGTGTGGAAAATTTGTTGAAAGGAAGGTTGATGTATCTTGATTAACTATATTAAAATATTTATATTTCAAATATTTTAATAAAATATAAAATTATGTATGTGCTATTTTACTTATTTATTTATGTAATTTTTTTAATAGTTAATCATTATTACAATTTTTTTTTTTGAAATAAACCATGTTAAAGTTAAAAGTATTTTTAATTACAATTCAGTTTTAAACCATGTTAAAGTTTATACTTAAAACATGTAAAATATTTGTCATGTAAAGAACATTCATCTAGGAAAAGCTAAATCCGATGGTCGAAGATTGAAGATTATATTCGGTAACTAGTGCATAGTACTTAAATTCGAACAATGGAATCCATGTGGAGGTCAATTCCCTAGCTGACCCTTCAACTAACATTTAGTCATTAATATGGATGCTCCTCGGTTCGCGCAAGACCCGCTTCACACTCAGTAAAAGATGTGGTTTTAGAGCCTTGCTTCGTGTAATAATACAAGTGTCCCATAGTTTGTTTTTAATTTATTTGTCACGTTAGATCACGTCGAGCTTAAAAATCAAGTCGTACTGAAGATTAATAGAATGGGTTAGGGTTTAGTTAGAGAGTGGGGTTTAAAGTTCCTTTAGAAGGAGCGCTAATGCATAAGAAATCCGAGTGGAGCAAAAGTCGACACGTGAGCGCGAGATTGGTGGCATGTCCGACCTTTTTAATGGCTTGAAGACAACGTACAAAGTCTTACGTAACTGCACACAACCTCCAAAGACAAGTGACAAGTGGCAAATTTATAATTTTCTTAAATTTTAATTTCTGACAATTAACCCTCAAACCAAGGAAAATTAGTTTAATCATTGTTTTTAGCCAATTACAAATGAATAATTTGAAATTTTAATATTATAATTTTTTTTTTAAATATTAAATTTAATGTATATATTTTTAAAAACTATTGAAAACTTTATATAAATATTTTTAAAAATTGAAAATAATTAAAATTCAAAATCCAAATTGATTACTATATAATTGCTTTCGACAAATATAGTAAATAACATTTCACACAATTTTTTAAAAACCATAAAATCAAATGATACTAAATTCTCATTTCAATCATCATTACTATTTAATAATTATTTAATATTCTTTACTTATGACATTTAAAAATGTACTCTCTAATAAATTGTAACAAAATAATATTAAAAAACAAAAATAAACATCATCATCATTAATTTATTACTTTCCTAAAGTGTAAGAAAATTTAAATGACCAAAGGTTTGGCTTTAGAAGACAACTCATGATTATAATTATAAACAAGCATATATCATATTTAATGACTTTATGATATGGTGTTATTATTTCATTTGATTCAAAAGAGAAACTTATTCCATAGAGGTGTAAAACAAATATCATATTTGTATGACTTTATGATATAGTGTTATTATTTGTTTCGTTTCAAAAGAGAAACTCAGTTCATAGAGGCGTTTTTTACAATCTAAATTAATTGGCTTTAGTTTTAAAAAATGTAATTTATATTCGGTAGGTTTTAGAAATGAGAGAATATATAAAAAAAATAAATAATATAATACTTGATAATGATGTTGATGATGGTGGTAGTGGTGGTGATTAAAGTTAGATTAATTTTGGTTTATAAGACTTTAAGAAATAAAAGTAAGAAACTATTTGGTTTGCTTTAGAGTTTTATTTCTATGTTCAAAAAGCTTGAAGATGAACGTTCCTAATTAGTATAATTTTGATGAGATAGAAGGTTGGGCAGATTCCTATTGTCGCAATTTTTTTTGAAACTAAGATCTTATGTGGGTGTACGTAGGGAAACCTAAGAGGAAGTGTTTTTCATCCTCAACACTCATAGTCTCACAAAGTTGACAGATCCTTTCAACCAGTGTTGGAATTTCACCTCAATCTTACCCATCATACTATTTGTTTTTAACGTTTTAGGGTCTAACTTTCCCCTTTAATGAATGTTTTGCCTAAATATGTACCTATCAATAATAACGTTTTACTATATAAGTTACCCTACTGCAATAAACTTTTCAGAATTGTTATGGTTGGAATTTGGGAGTATAAAACGAAGTATGATTTAAGGCTACTACAAGATCCCCTCACTCCATAGGATATAGTTCATTTACTACTGAAAGGAGACCAGTGTAGCTCCATAAGGGTGTAGCTCCATAAGGATACCCAACTTAGTGTATATGATTGCTGATATGGGGGAGACATGCCTAGAACTAAATAGAAACATCATTGCAATTTTTATGGCTAGTTTATACACCTTTTTAAAGTGAAGGATATAGCTTTCAAAGTGAAAAGAAATATCATACCACTGTGATTGTATGTAATTGTCTATGTATGGGGTTGATATCACAACTTCCACATCAAAGTAAATATCCTCATTGCAAACCTAGATACACATAGACATATTTGCCTCATTTACTTAAAATTAATTTCGTAATTTTAAAGAACCTACTTTTTCTCCAACTTGTTCTATTCCATTAGTGTCCAGACATAAAAATGAATATATCCATTACCAACCAAGGATTTAAAGGCTCATTTATCTACACTTTGTATTATACAAAAATAAACACTAATCCCATGTAACAAACCAGGAAAATGTCTTTTTGACCTCCCAAGTCAACATAAATTGGTCGCAATTAAACATCAATTTCTATTTTTTATTCCTATTTTGTTTCCTTCATTAAAAACAATAGTATACCAAGCTCCTCACAAAGCAACTATCATACTCTCAAGCTCATTTTAAGTTTTCATAATGTAGATTTTAGTAAAAATACCAGAATCAAACATGGCACACATATTACCATAAGAATTGGGAAAACATGTATACTTATAAGTTCCTTTCCCTTGTCCAACAATGCTAATGACTATTTCCAAATAAGGGATTCACAAAATATAACAAGTTTATTTTTTATATATAAATGCAATAGCAACAATTTATTAAGGCCATGGTATTATCATACAAATGTTTCCATAAGAAAAACATTCACTTGGAAAATCAAATGTGACACCTATTATAGATATGTATTTTCTTGTTATACATATGAAGATAAAGTCAAATATACTATACACATTCTCATTTTTTTTTGCTTACCTCTTGATTAGATATATAATTATATATAAAACTAAAGACTACAAAGGTGACACATATTTTGTATCAACTTCTAAATAATGTTATATTATTGACAACATTGCAAATCAATACAAATCATTTAAATATCAAGTTCCAAATAATGTTACCTTATTAATGTTCCTCAATTTTAAAATTCTAAATTTAAGTTAAAAAAGCATAATATATATTAAAAAACATAAATAATGAAAAATGGGAAAGCATGACTAATCATATATTTGTTTGTAAATAATGTAGAACTAACTTTAAAAAACCCAAAGTATTCTAGCACGATTACCCATATTTAATGTCAAAACTCCAAATAATATCATATTATTTTTCCAGCATTCGTGATATCACTTTATTTATAAATTAACCACCACTACAAATATGAGATTTGTTGATGGTGTTTCTGATATGTAATCCTCTTCATAAAATCATAAAGGAAAACGATGAGGAATCATATATTTATAACCAATGTTTGGCGATTTGCAACCATTATTTGGCCATTTATTTATAACTTAACCACCACTATAAATATGAGATCCATTGATGGCGTTTCTGATGTGTAATCTTTTGAATAGAATCATAAGGAAAACGATGAGGAATCATATTATAATCAATGTTCGGTGATTTTCAACCAAGTTTGGCAATTTACAGAGTGTGTTGGCAAGGGAGAACATAAGAATTGGGTATTGGAATAAGTCCTTCACAAAAGTTCGTCAAAATCCCTGAACATAGGCTAATAAGTCTAAGCACAAAAGCTGATTATTACAACAATCTGTCTAGTAGTGGAGTGGATGCCATAATAAATGAACATCCACACATACAATGAGTAGTGTCCAACTAGTGCAATAAAGTCACCTTCGTTGGTGAATTGTTCACTAGTCTAAACTGGGTCTCGGAAGTGTTTTATATATTTATATGTTTTTTCGTAAGTGTATTTTATTTTCAAAGAATGCCCATAGCACATGGGCCACACCCAAAGTGTTTATATGTATACATGTGTATGTGTTTGTGCATTTCAATTTCCCAAAGCATACAGAAGTCTTGTGTTTATACGTATATATGTATGTTCATTTCAATTTCCCAGAAAATTCAAAAGACTTGAGTGGGTTTTCATGGAAATTTTGAGTGGTCTTCCATTATTTTCAGGTGTTTGGCCCCATCCATCCATCATCAACTAGCAATGAACATTTTTAACAAAATATTGCAGTTAACGACGACCAGAGAATTATACAAAATGCAAAACCTGTGGATGCCTTACTATGAGCGTGATTGCAGTGCCTAATTTATGCCAGATTCTAGCCAACTTCAAGCTCGACAGATCTGGGGCTTGTTCACCTTGTGACAATGTAGTATTAATATAATAATAGTTAACATTGTCTGGAGCAAATTCAAGACATCCATAGAGACAGAACCAGGAACTTCGAGGAACATCCACCTACGACGGAGAACATGGCCCTAGAAGATAAACATGAACTATTGAAGAACATCTCCAAACATCTCCAAGAACATCCCCATAAAATTCAACTTTTGAGTAGAGCAAGTCACTTGATATAGGTGAACGCCTTGGCTTCCCACAGGGATTTACTGTCCCTAAGATAGACCGAGTCCTTTAATAGAGTCTATTATTGAGCCCGTCAAATTCCATTATTACGAGCGTAACTACTCTGCCTATCCTTCTACAATAAATGATTGAGGAAACAGAGTGCACACTGCTGGAGCCTGGAGTTATACTCGGGGTTTTCCCATTAAATGAATGAAGAAACAGGTTGCACACTGTCGGAGCTATGCTCGGGGCGTTGGAAACTTGGTAGATTCATCAGTTTGGGGATTCTGCATTTAATGAATATTCAATAAATTTACCTAAACAAAAACACGAAGGTCCAACTGATAACTAGTTGCAGCCTTGCGGGCCGCCACCTAGGCCCTAGTTTCCACTGCCGAGGCCCTAGTGCGTATTAGCTTACCCCTAATGACGTTTTCAGAAAAATGTAGAACATCAAAATTACGGTTTATGTCAATTTCTAGACGTCTCTGAAAACATTTTTTTTTTTAAATCACGTATTTGACGGGCAAATGCCCGTCAAGTTCCATCTCTGCTTTCAACCCACAAAGTTTTAGGAAAGGTCCAACGCCTTGTTTCACTATGCAGGTCATGAGAGTTCGTTCTTATTTTAGCTATGTGGGTCTTTCTCTTTATGCTAGTTAAAACAGAGAGATAATTTTGATCTTCAAGATTATGGTTAATCACCTCCTTGTAATATCTTAATTTTCTTTTGTCTTCTTATTTTTCATCACACCACAACTTCGCTTTGAACTTTGAAGTAATAATATTCTTAATATCATCTATATTTTGCAAAGTGACATTTTTGTCAATCCCACGCATCTTTAACCAAGACATGGCATCTTTATGCCAACCTCACTTGAGCCTTAGGTGGTTTTGACTGGAATTTAAATCAATTTTTCAGAAATCTTTGGTCTCCCTAGTTATTTAATTTTTTCTTGTACATTAGAAACCTAGCCATGGCTATGCTCTCAATCGGGGAAATAGCCACTTCAACTAGAAGAATAAGATATGGCATATTGCTTTTAATTTTAAGATTGTAAGTTACAAAATGCTTCTGAATTTGCTCAATCCTTCTCCAAGATTCTCTAGAGAGGCTACAACCCCACACTTCACAAGTATGTTCCCATGTTCAAAAGTATGTTCCCATCTAGTTGTTAATCTACCAATAACATCTTTTGAAGTATACACATGCGCTTCAACACATTCTCTATCCATGTAATCTCTAATATCTATTTCATAATTTTTTCTTTCTTTATTAAGGGTAAGTTTAAGCTTCAAATTTATATTGGGCCCTAACGATGCAAGATAGTAAATGTGAAAAAATGCTAGTAAACCCAAATATATAAGCATAAAAAATTGTTAGAAACAACTCTCGACACCATGGAAGATTTCCATAACCAGAACTATAACTTCTGTAGGAAGAATAGAAGATCAAAACACTTGTGTGGAATGACTATCCTTAAACATGAGAAATGACCCTCGGAGTGTAGCTCATTCTTTTGAAATACTCAATTACTCTCTGCTTTACTATTGGGATAAACCCTCTACAATAAAAAAAAATGCCCATGAAAATATCAAACCACGATTTCGTCCTTTTAATTTCTTTATCCTTGTAATTTATTCATAGGGAAACCCACAAATTTATCTATCTAGCATATATGCATGGAATAAATGATTACATCATTCCACATGATGATATAGCTATGCCAATGGGGTATAATTTTAGACATTGCATCATCAAGGGACATACAACTTCGATATTGATCCAAGTGCCTTGTTAGGTTTCATCTTCAATTAGTACATATATATTAATTTTCCCAAGTTCCATAGCATTCTAGAGTTGTCCTTGTGTTTGGCAAAGATTGGTCCACTTATTCATCATCTTTGGCATTTATTCATCCTTCATTTGTTTAGCGTCTTAATTCTTAGAATGAAGAGTCATAGTACTCAACAATTATACATCACCCTTAATGACATGCAAGGTGAAGAAATGTGGAGAGACCATTTGAAGTTAAGGATTTTGCTTGACGGTAAGCCTTTGCATCTAGAAGCATATATAGAAGCATACGCGGATATAACCTCTAAGTACTTTAAATATGATCCATCTTTACTTAAGATGTAATGTCCCTAGTTTCCCAATTTATGCTCTAATGAACTTTATGCTATATAATTTATACACAAATATAAATTAGCAATGGAAATAACATTGCCAATTTGAAATTCATCCACTACTCATGTATAAATTCAACCATCTTAGCAAATAAAACATTTTCTAATTATACATGAATATTAACCGTTGATACATGAATTTTAACCGCTAATGCATGGATAGCCAAGTGTTCTACATATCAAGTCCTTTCCCATAAAAAATAATTACATTTGTTTCATGATTTTGGTATGTTATGTGATACCCACAATGTTAATCACATTCATTTGTCACAATTGAAACTTAATTTATATAATTTTACCAGTAGAATTACACCCTTTGCATTACAAAATGATGGCTACAATGATCATAAAATCTACAGATGAATAACTCTCAGACCATCCAAAATGCATTCTTGATACAATGCTAAATTCTAGATTTGCACTTCCCAATTAAGTGCATAATCTTTGGGAAATAATTTTGCAAGTTTGATCACACTATAGTCGATGCTTTGTTATCTTCCTTATACATTCTTATAAAGTGATTCACACCCTCATTGGATATGTCCTCAAAACTATTTAGCAAAGTTCCATCTTGTCCCTATGACTTCCAAATAGAGATTACACTTTTCCTATGATTGGAAAACTGGTGAAAATATTTGGTTTTTTCATCCCCATTGCCTAGCCACAATGCTCTTCTCTTGAGCCTTCATGTATCTTGTTTCTCATTTAGGATAGTCTTATTTTTTTCCAGGGTTAGTGTCTCAACCTTATGTTGTTCATTTGTAAACCCAACCAAATTGCAAATATAAAGAACCTCCAACTGGAGCCCAATATCCTTTATTGCCCCCTCATCCTTAATTCTCTTCTCATAATCCCACTTCACTACCACTTGTTTAATTTTCTTAAGGTTGTGTTCAAATTGTATAGATACTTATTCCCACAATCTAGGATTATAGTAAGACCAATGATTTTTCACCATATTATTGAAATCTTTATCAATCAACCATTTAGAATTGAATTTAAATGGATTGGGAGGATTTTTCTCCATCCTAACCATTTCTAAGAAAATTAGAAAGAGTTATGAATCCTCTCAAGTTCCAACCTATTGTCTAATTCTCAAGATATCCCCCCAAAACCCTTTAGAAATGGGAACCTATCAAACCTTTTATACATACCCTCAACACCTCTTCTCTTGTTTCTCCATGTTTCCTTGAGTTTTACTAGATCAACATCAAACAACCCACAATCCTTTAGACTTCTCACAAAATAATAAGATAATCTATCAACTTGTGTTGACTCCCCCCATATCTTAGCATTTCCAATAGATAAATTAGGGAATCCTCCTACTAGGGTGAAGTCATTACTTATGAAACTCAACTTAAAAAAATTATCCTATAAAGGTACTATGCCAGAGTATGCATTGTACATGTTCAACATTGTAAGTTCATTCCCTCACTCCTTTGAGAAGAGGGATAAACTAAGCCCTGAATTAAATGACTAGGAGTTAGTGAAATGTAAATCCTTGGTCCTCCAACTAGATATTATCAATCCATACCATTTCTTTGAATCAACATATATAAACCCCCACCCTTGAAACAATCTATTCATTTAATTAATACTCATATCTCCCATACCCGTAATTTCTTGTAATAGAAGCATAACAAGCTTGTTTGATTCTACCTTTTAGGGGCTAGTTTTTTCCTAGAGTTAACCAATGTCCTACATCTAAAGGATATGTACAACATCATGGATACACCTTCAAGTCTTGGATTTCTCTAAGCACCCCATCAATAGACCTATATTTTCCACACTAGATCTCTACACTTTGTTTTCTCCGAGCCAGTACAATATTTTATTTCCTACCTTAATCTCCTCCATTTTGACACTTTACGTTCATCCCAACTACTCCTCCTATAAACACCCCCCCTTCTCCATGAGGAACCTTTGATCAAGGTCCCATGAAGTATCACAACATGTCCCCATTCAAACCTTGATCTCTTGATTGGAAATAAATTTATTAGGGAGGAGACCCCATGTTAAAGACTGATTCATGAAATCTACCAAATCCCCAATATCAAATATTCTAAATTCAAAATCCCCCATCACCATAGGTAGACAAAAGACTCCCCCCCCAGCCAACGCTTCCAACATAACATGACTATCCCAAAAGACAACAATACAATCCTTAATACATGAGAAATAATTCTATAGGGATCAAGCCTGATCTAAATTGACGTTACCTTGACATTTTGGAGTGGGATTTGATACTTCCATGGGATTGATAGGCTCCTTATCGAAAACCATTATGTCTTCCATCACTTCAACTGTAACATACCCTTTTAGCTGGAAAACATTTTGTGTTAGCAAACATTATTATAACTTTTATTGTAAAGTTTTATGTTGGACAGGTGTCCAAGGATGACTGTAATTTGCACAATATATTATTATTAAATAAATAAAATAGGATACAAACACCGAAGAGGACTGTTGAAATAGCGGTTACTGATCCACTAGGTGGAATGGAATCTGGGGTAGAAGGAAATGGACAAGTGGCAACATCATGATGCAACTAACTAGCTGTTGGTATGGGACAACTCCCTTGAAATGTGGTCATAGTGCCCTGAAAGATGGGACTGGAGCTTGAGGCTCATTTATTCCAAACTGACCACTAAAATACCTAGGCAGTCTATATAATAGCCATCAAATTGTGAACTGAGGTTCATCACTTCTCCTGACGAGGAAATTTACCTTGGGGTTTTGTTGTGTTTGCACCCAAGAGATTTGATGAGGGGATATGCTATGTTGTTGATCATGTTGTGAGTCTGCCAAACTCTTAGTGAGTTCAGGAGGTTGATGCTGAATGGAGAAGGCATGTTATTTCAGGAGGTTAATGCGGAGTGGAGAAGGCATTTTTGAGTGCCTTGCTTCTACACAGATTCCACCCACTTATTGGATCAGTAATCAGGCTCAGGGGTTCACTAGAAGCCAACAATTGAGTTGCTTCTTCTGAAATAGGTTGGGAGGAACAGGTCTCCTTGGGTGTTTGTCGGCCCTATCGTCATTTATAGGTTCTATTGTCTTATCTATTTTGTATATTTTAAAGTTCTGTTGTTTATTTAACTTTTACTGTTTATTTTATAAGTTTATTTTAGTTTCCTGAGTAAATTAAAAATTCTGTATGAATTTGATTTGAATGAATGAAATAGCCTCTACATTTTTCCCCATGCAAAAAGGAACAACATCGTACTCTAGTACAGAGACAGATTAAAATAGATAGGTATGATAGGCAAGATAGCCATGTGAATGAGAAGATGCAAATGATGTATTTTCTTAAGTTACTGTTTATTGTAAATTTTCTATGTTTACATATATAAGTATTTTTCCTTGTTATTTCTGCACACTCAATTATTCTCAGAATTTACAGTATGTTTTCTATATTTTATAAATATCAGATTGTTTAGAAATAAATAATTTTCTTTTCTGAAAATCATATGAATTATTTTCTATATCGTACAGTTGTAGAGTAGATCCAAACATACAACATACTGATATCAATTTCTTTTATAAATGATGCATAGTAATAAATGCAAATTATTCATGTACAGAACCATCTACTCTTAGCACTGTATAAATACTTTGTATTTCTCTTATTTAGAAATAGATTGTCAAACCCTAAACACTTGACTAAACCCTATATCCATATGTTATACGAATTTATCCAAGATATAGAATCATTACTTTTTAAACAGAGCCAAGTTAGGATTTCCTTATCACAAACAGTTATGCATTTTTAACTTCGCATCATCCTTCTAAAAGTAGAAAGCGAAACTATTATCAATCCACTTACAATTATAAAATCTAGACAACATTTCAGTGTTGTTCTTCAAGTTTTCCTTTATTACTTTGACAGCAGAACAAACCAGGCAGAACCAATGAGAAAGACAAACTTAGATGCTGATATATTATCAAAGAGCAACAACAACATCTATACATTCCAAAACAAAGACTAAACCCTAACCCTGGAAATATTTATAAGTTTGACACGCAGCCACATTTGTTACAAATTGACGATGCTACATATAGGCCGAAGCCTATTATGTAATACAAACATATAACCATTGTTTCAAAGACAGTAGCAGCATTTTCACTTTTCTTACATAGCATACGATTTCTTTTCCCAACGTTTAAACATTTCACGAGTTCACAGTCCATAAAGAAAATGATAGCAACAGGTGTGTTCAAACCTAGTTGCACAACCATTATCATTTTACATTAAATTCGAACACAGAGGCTGTTAAAACACAAATTCTTTCCACTTCATAAATCGACGAGTCACAGGTTTTGTTCACGGGCCAAGCCCCAAAACAACGAACACAAAAAAATCATAGCAACATAAGTTTTTGCAAATATTCTTTTATATTATCAACTCAACAGAGTTTGAAACCTTTTTTAACGGAGGAACATTGCCCAGTTCAAAAATCAGAACCCCAAACATTGTACAATAACACTACAAACTATTACATCGACTTTGCAAACCGAGAAGTAACCTATC
This sequence comes from Larix kaempferi, assembly GCA_027924585.1. NCBI lineage: Eukaryota > Viridiplantae > Streptophyta > Pinopsida > Pinales > Pinaceae > Larix > Larix kaempferi. The sequence goes on along the minus strand of BSBM01000742.1, from coordinate 20,901,837 downwards.
ATAGGCGTAACATGAAGCAACATAGATTTTGAACCACGATTTCCAGAACAAATGTTACAACTTCAAACGTTTGCCACACATCTGCCAGGAGAACCTACGGAGGGTTTTCCACCGGGGCTTACCATTTTATAGCGTGCCATCCATTTCCATCAAACCCAGCATTGTAAATCCATAACGAAGGCAGTACTTGCCACACAAAACTGTAAGAAGTTATTAACGAGTTCCAACAAATGTTGTTAAAGCAAAACTATATTATTTAAATAGTGTTTCGAGTTGACTTACCCTCACTTTGACAGACGGATGGAATGCTTCAAGCTTCCAATTTCTCCAACCATCGCAACAAAGTAGCATGCAACAGAACCTTAACCAAACTCGAAGTCAAACCCCACTGAAAACCTAAACTGTCACATAACGAAAGCCATAGGCCTTCATTGCTTTACACTCAGTAAACTCGAGCAACTTATACAGTAGGTTTCACAATAAAATTACAGAGAATGGAGACACAAAACAATCTAGAAACCACCCAGGTTTGAGCCTTGCTAACCAGTGGCCTATCGGCCTCTTCCCCAAAACAAAAACACCAAATGAACACGTTAAGGAAAACAACAAACGATATTGCGAGACTGCCTTAGGGTTTCGTATCTCAATGATCGAGGCAACAGATCAACGATCAAGACTTAGCCAACAAAGCCACGATAGCACCAAGGCAGAGGTGCGACCAAGCAACATTAATAACCTCATTTAATAACCAGCACAGTTGGAGTGCCATATCTCCAAGGCTGAGCTTACATCTCGGCGAACTATCACCAATCTTACCACTATATCACGTGGAACCAGTAACATGTAAGAGCCATCAAAGCATACCACTACCATCACACAGGATTACATTTAATGCCGGGATTTACGTATCACATGCCAAGCCATTACCTGCAATTGCATTTAATTCCTGTCAGCATCGAGCTATGGTTACAACGAAATCTTGGGATTGTATCACTGCTACATTACAACTATATTACAAACCGTGGCATAGTATTCAAACCATAGGTTAATACATTATCACTACCATAATACAACAGTTGTATAGTTTCAACCATAAGACATTATTATATTTCGATAATACATTCACGCTATAAGTATTAACCATGTTCTAGTTCACATAGCATATATGCATTGCAATTCAAACCATAGGGTTTTGCATATAGTGTTTCCTAATGCTATTCAATTTGCATAGTTTTCATATGTTTCCAAATCAAAGGACTTGATATCTTTTTATATCAAGCATATATTAGAAATCGATACAATGCCTTAGTATTGTAGGCACTACCATAAGTTTAACATTTAAACTCATGCATTTAATAAACATGCATTACGATTACAATAGCTAGGTCACTTTGAATAAGGTTAATGTAATAAAAAAATCTAACCCTCACACTATTTAGAAAGCTAGGGTTTGACACCAAATCTTATGTGTCGCATACGATTTTTGTCTAGTAGCATCTTGTTTATAAAGTGACACAACAGAACATCATCACATTGGCTTTTCAAACTTAATACATTGCAGATGTCATTTTCCAGGAGTACCACTTTAATCTAATGGTGGCACTATCTTCTCAGGGTTATAAATCGATCAACCTTGTCGCATTTTCAGACTGATAATCTAAGCTGTAATACCACTGATCCTACCAACAGATACAACAGAGTATAGTGTAAAACATTGATAGCGACACATACCAATGATATCATAAAAACGATACAAGTTGATGAAGATAAACCAAATTTACATACCATCGACATCTTCATGCACGGAAGTATATATATATTTATCTCAAAAACAGATACGACTAGCTGAAGCTTATAACTTGTCTCGAAAAACTGGAATTACTCTATTACCTTACCTGCAGATCTGCGAAAGAAAAGAATCCAATGCTTTAGCTATCAAAGCTAAGTAAACCCAAGGGAACCCTGTAGGAACCCCTTCAGAAATATGCAAACAAGTCATCAGTATTGTTGCTAGATCTATACACATAACGAAATAAACATTGTTCTGTCACATCTTACTTATAACTAAGTATCTTTTTATGTTTAAAAATAAATACGATGATTTTATGAAGCTATTATTATCTATTAATTAAATAACTTTCGTTCCGCAGATAACATTTCTCTTATGATTTAGGCTATATCAAAATTTTTTAAGTTTTGCGATTTTTGGTATGTTACATCAACAAGACATTCTCCATTCCTTGTTTCCTTGCTTTCTCTAGAGACCCCATTTGAAATAGTCACCATTGTTGGGTGTGCCTCTATGTTAGCCTTTTCCTCATTGTTATTATCAACACCCTAATGTGCCACCCCTAAATTTGGCATCACCTTCTTCCAAGCAGGTTGATGAAATGATAATTCACATTCCTGTACCAAATGACCATATTTATGGCATCTAACATATTTAAATGGCACCCCACAATAGTCTAATGTTTGAATGATAACATGATTTCCTTGTTGTGACACCATTTATTTGGTCAGATCCTATCTCAAGTTTATTTGAACAATAATTCGAGCCATAGTCGTAATTTCCAAATATGGAAACCCCATGTTTGTGTCCATGAATGGTCTTATGGAATTTCAAATTTCATTAAACACTCCAGTTGACCAAAAATCATCTAAAAGGCCAAGTAATTTAACCCACACTAGGGATACAATCATATTCTTCATTATAAAATCAAATAAGAGTGACTAGGGATTCAAATACATCACAACTGCAACCCATGTTGGATACCCTTATTTTATTTCTTCACATAAACCCCTAATATAAATATGAAACCCATCAATCCTCGTACCACCATAAAACAAATTCATGTGTATTGAAGAAAGGGATCCCAAGAATATTTCATCCATCCCTTTAATTCTGATTCACTCATCCTCCATCCTTGAATATCACCCACTAAAGCTATTGAATCTATGTGAACTACCTCATTCATCTTAATGTCAACCCTGAACACTAAGCTTATGGGAGAGGGTTTTTTTGCTTACACTTTTTTGAGGTTTCCCTTTTGAAAAGGTATTCCCACTTATGCCTACATTAACCTCAATGCCACTATCGCTAAGTTGTTTCCTCTTAGATCCTTTGGGTGAAACTTGATTGCAAACCACCATTTGGTAGAGATTCCATGTTAGTCAGATCAACAACCTCTTTCCTACCCCCGATGTTCAAGTAAATCATGTTGCCAATCCTCCTTCCATAGACCATTGCAACTATCCACCTAATGAGAGAAATAAGTTATGTCCACCACTAAACACTTGACACCCTCACCAATACCATTCTTGAAATACCACAAACTTGACCAACCTCCACTAGTTTTTAAAACCCTAGATATGGTGAAAAATAGATGCCACACAAAAATGGGGTTGTTAACACCAAAACAGACCCCCAAGGTTGAAAGAGAGTAATCTCGGGTAACCACTAACCAATCTTTGGTTTACGCTTTTGATCAAACGTAAACAGAGAGGGCTCTCTCTATAAACTCATAGAATATTGGAAATCTTCAAAGGTGTCAATCAGCGAAAACATACACCAGCATTCAACATTAAAGATATTCAATTACGACAATGCACAGAAGATCAGATTTCTGTTTATGGAACAAAATCGATTTAAGAGCTATTTGGTTGAAAACACATGGATTTCATTTGGGGCGATGGAGTCACATTTAACTGGTTCTGCAAACATTATTCACAAAGATTTAGCGAACACATTCACAAGGGAAAGGTAGCAAGCAGCTAGTAGTCAAAGAGCTTTAATTTGTGGAACAACAGAGAGGAGAAACAGTCCATCAATGTAAGGCATCTAACAAGGATGAATCCTACATCGACTTTAGCATAATATATTTGGTGAAACACTTGGAATAAGCTAAGTAGAGAATAATCTCTATGAATTCTACTTAACTGTCACCTTGATCCAAGCATGAAGGAAATATCACAGAATGGAATAACAAAAGATAGAAACACATTTGCACATGGGAAAAAGAAAGGTACGGACTACTAGACCGATTACACAGGAATCCTTGTCAAAAACCACAGGCATCAAGCTCTGCAAATTCTATTAAACAACTCTAAGAAAATGTATTACAAACTGATCATCAAAACACAAATACTTTCTCATAAGATGTTTCAACCCTTGTGTCTCTGATAACAACTGTATATATAGGTGGCCTTGAGCTCTAGACTCGGCTCCTTCTCAACAGAAATTAGTTACAACCAATTGACACCTATCTAACAGCCAAAACAGACATCGTTTGCTGTTGCTATCCTTAAACAGATATCTACGGGACAAATTTTAACTGCCATTTACAATTACATAGCCTCTTCTCTACAAAATCCAACTATTTTAAACAAAAGTACAAAAATACAAAAATGTAGCTGTCGCCAGGCAGATTGCTTTCACTATGGTCGAATGACTTCATTGATTATCCTTTGAACTCTTCATGCTGAACAAAAACCTCTAAGGCTAGAACTGCTGCTTACCAGGCACGTTTCCTAACTTATACTAGCTCGATGCAGAAATGAAAATTACGTATAAAAGATCAGACTTGACTGATCCTGCTGATGTCATACACCACTAAGCCATACCGCCCTTCAAAATAGGTTATGGATCGTCTGAATCCTAAAAAATTGGAGATAAGGAATATACCCACTTAGCCAATAGATACCCACGTCGAAAGAACCTTCTGCTTGGGTTCTTTTCGGTAGAGGAGTAAAGGGTACCCCTTTTGTAGGGAGAATTAGATCCTTGATAATTTCCTCCTCCTGGCTGATTCCATGCTCATCTTCTTCATAGGTTTCTTCTCTCTTTCTCTGCTGCTGCAAACTCTGATCTGTCTGTCCTTCCTGGGGCTCTTCTGATTTGCAGACACAAACATCTTCCACATGATCGTGAACTATGGGAGGTAAATAAACTTGTGCTTCCTCCATCTCGAACAACACCTGCTCTGGTATAATTACTACTTCGGCTCCCTGCTCTCTCTCCATGCTATGATACAAACTGCGAACAATACCAAGATGGAGGAACTCGCCACCTTTCAGACGTGAGTTGTGAGCCTAGGAGATCAGGTTTATAACAACTCACAATGACGACGCTCCCATGCGAATCATTAGGCTATGATTTTCTGACTGGACCTTCCAAATGATTTGGCATGATGACTAAGGTTTGAAATGACATTGGACATATTTGGTTGTACTTTTCGGGTCATACAGAAAGGACACCTGACTGCGCTGAGGTGGTTCAGCCCACGCGGTAATCATTGGTCTTCAGCGAAGATGTCTTTCACCTGTGAGAACTTGAGCTCGAATTAGGACCGTAGGTTATAGCCTCTATAGTTTTCCATTTTATGTACCTACTTGTTCCAACCGACAACTTGACCCTTCAAAGCATTCCTAGCTGTTGGTCCCATCTTCGCTCCAATATTGGTCGTCGGATGGTGCATCCTTTACCTATCGCGACAATTTGAGACAAGGTTAGCCTACCCATGAATAAAATCAGCGCAATTATTTTAGACTGTTGATTCGCCTCCGGTAGATCTGCACCATTGATAGTTGCGCGATACATAACTCGACCGCAACGATTTGAAACATAACATGTTTCGCGCTTGTTGGATCATCACGGGGATTGTGCGCCATAGATCTTCCCATACACCGATCTCCGCTGTCGATTGATTTCCTCACTTGCCCGCCGATTACCACCTGCTCATTATGTTATATTGCCTACATCTTCGTTCACGCAGTGGGCTCGGGACCGTCGATCTTTGGGGTATTCAATCTCAGCCGTCATCGCCTTCTTTCCACCCACGCCAAAAGCTTCCATAGCATTCAGCACAATTTGAGTGCTAACAGGGGTATTCCAAAATCCAAGAATAGATGGAGCATTCACCAAATAGGGTCTTGAGATGAATGGTGTTGAATTCCAACCCATTCTCTCCAACAAGGATCCACGAATCATATCACCTACCTAATAGGATCCACGAATCATATCACCTACCTAATAGGATCCACGAATCATATCACCTACCTAATAGTTACCCATGTTGGAACTGTTCACTAAGGTCAACATCTCGAATCTTGATACCCCTAAGGACACAATTAAAATATTGCTAGATGTCAAGGCTTGGCGAACCTCGCAATATCCACTATCTTTTTGAGGCTCCATATTCTTGAGGACATTGATGGGTCACACATTTTTTCTTCATGTATCTTCTAAATAGTCAACCTATTCCTTGTAGAAAGCCACGATTAATTAAGAATCTTGCACTAACCTAAGTACAATACCATCACCATCCCTTTTTGTGTTGACATGTTTAGTTGTCAACAAGTTCTGATAATATATTACCACCATGCCCAATAAGTTATTACTCTTGTTATTCATTAACAAAATATTTTATTAAATTCGGAACACTGAAGTTTGGTAGTTGGTATCATTCCCACAATTTTTAACTTTTTATGTAAAATGAGGTTATATTAATTTTTTTACAACTATTAATCTCGGTATTTTTTTTTAAAATTTTTGAAAAATCAATATATATTGACAAACTTAAAAATCAAGGTTTTAATCAAATTTCATGATTAAATAAATTATACACTTAAATTTTTAAGATTGAAAATTTTAAAATATAAATCTATTTCATGATTGTCATCATGTTACAAAAAATTGCATTTATAAAAAAATAGATGATTTTGAACTTTTTTAACAAAAATATTCATCGAATCTAAAATGATAAATTTAGAAAGTTGTCATCTATAACACAAAGATTGGTGTGGTGGATTTCATGTTTGTCCTTATAATTGCATTGTTGTTAAGTGATTCTACCTTGGGCTCATCAATGGATCTAGTGAATCCTTTGAGTGAATTTCCTTTTATCTTATTGTTTGTCTTGTTGTGGGGCCATTGATACCATGGGTTCCTAAAAATAAATATCGATGGGAAATAAAGAATACCTCCTATTTTTGTTTGAAATGGATTGTGGCCTGTAGAAGTATGAAAACCACATCTCAAGCATGCTTTTTTATGAAGGGTACATTTTCATTCCAAGTTCTTGCATGCACATGATTGTATATGCAGGAAATATAAATAATGTTTTTATTGGTGACTCTGGTTTACCATCTATTTGAGGATGGAATGTTGTAGAATTGTTAAGGTGAGCATTGATAATGGACCAAAGTCAATTCTATAAGTGGATTAAAAAAATCTAGGATCCCAATCAAACAAAATTGATGCAAAAGTAGAAAAGTTTGACGAAGAATGTATAAAGACGAGCTTATCATATTTAGCATTATAATGGGCTTGTTACATAGAATCACGACGACCAAGGTATTTTTTAAGGATTATAAAAGTATAATTAAGTATAGTATTGTAGGCGATTATTTTAGATTGAAAAAAACATATATATAGATTGGTAGGCGAATACCAAATATGAAACATACAATATACTATTGAAACTTGTAAATTTTGGCGAATGTTATGATAAAATAACATATTTTATGTAAATATAGGCAATATTAGAGACTAAAAATGACCAAATAGAGAATTTTTTGTTTGAAAAAATGCCCAAAAAATAGCCAATTGGCGAAATTTTGCCCCTAAAAGTTTCCCTAATGATGACTTTTTTTGGAAAATTAAACAAAAACCACACAAATTAAGCCATGGTTATTTTTGGCCAATAATATAATAAATAATAAGTATAAACAAATTGATTTTCTAGGACAAATAAAGGAATAGGGCAGGGTGTGCACATATGTAATTTCTTTTTTGTTCGATGTGATGATGATGCAAGGGAGGTAGGATTTGATGTGTGTTTAGGAATCTTTCTATTAATGACCAATACAAATATGTTTGTAGTGTTATAAATAATTTTCTATATTAGAGGTTGAATTGGGTCTCCCTTATGAATACATAGATGTCAAAGTTGATTGAGAGTAAATTTGGATAGATAGAAGTCATTGACATGCCATTTGTTCTAGATGTTCATGTTGGTATGTTGGAATTATGGATCCATTAAATATAGACCAATTCATTTGTTTGATTAGTTTCATTGAAGGAATAATTGAAAGTCAACTTAGACAATCCACTACTTTGTGATCACAACCTTTTTTGTGTTAGATAACTAAGAGGAATTGTAGTAGATAGGTCACCACTTCATATGCTGAGAATAGTCCATCTTTGTTGTGTTACATAAATAAGAGGAATTTCATTATATAGGTTATCACTTCATAAGTTGAGAAATATCCATCTTACTTCAGTTTGCATGAACTGAAAGTGTCTATGATCTTACTAAATGATTGCCTCTTTTCTAACATGGTAATGTTTCCATTATTGGAGGACCTACACAACAAGATATAACAACTTCTTTAAACATTGAATAATATTACACAATACTATTGAAGTTCATTTCACGATAATGGATTGGATGTTCATATTATATAAGGATGATGTATAGAGTATAATTAGATACACTCGTTTCAATTTCAAATGGTTGTGTTATATTGATGATGACCGAGATTGATGAAGAGCATAATAAGTTCTTCAATTTATCAAAAACATGTTGCTTCTTGGAAATTTAGAATAAGGAGAGTTTGTTTCTATTACCATAAAAAATTTGAATCCTTGGCCACGCTATATGAGAAAACCCAAGGAAAAATATTCAATAAAAGTTGGCTAACAAAAGGAAACTATGAATTTCTCGACTAGATTTAAGACTGTCTACCCATCTTTGATGATTTGAATATTTAAAGATCATCCCTGGTATTGATGATTAGATTTGAGACTATCTACCCATCTTTGATGATTTGAATATTTAAAGATCATCCCTGGTATTGATGATTAATTTGCACCTCAATTACTAGAATTTTTACATGTTGAATGAAAACTTCTCTAAATTTTCTTGCATCTTATGATGTTGGATAGTGTCCAACACTTGCTAAATGTTTTGTAGATGATCCTTGAAGGTATGATTGAAAATTGAGATATCATGTAAGAAAAAAATGATCTAGAACATATGAATATTATCAAGGAGAACAAGGGAGACTATAATTCCAGACACATGGATAAAGTTATGCAGTAGAAAATAATAATGTAGAGTCACAAATATATATATTGCATGTCAAAGTCACGTTGGAAGTGTTTGGGAAATATACAGTGGGTTTTCACAAAAGTAAGATAAAGAGGAATTATGTAGTTGATGCACACATAAAAAGGAACTAGATCAAATGCATAATGTTGAGGGCTTAAGTCAATCACACAATTTTAAACTAGAGGAACTATGTGTGTTTTAAATGGGTTTGAGTAGAGATGCTAATCTTGAGAAGAGAGTAATTGGTTCTTATTTTAAAGGTGAAATGAAACAAGAATATAAAGAAATAATTATGTTCCAAAGATTGAAATGACACAACTACAATTGTTAGATACACATGAGTTGAACTATCAATCAAATATATATAGATTGCAGTTGATTCATTTAAAGGGAAATTAGAAGAATAAAGTTCATCAGGAGCAAAGAGGTAGTAGGATTTTGTACATTTACAACCTATGAATATTGTTGTACATTTATGAAATTTAGAAAATTTCCCATCCAGTCTATATGTGCCTTGATTCTATTGTTATTATGTTACATTTTATGTTATTTTTGATAGTGAACAATGTAGCTTTGTATGGTATATGGTTGATGCATTCTATTTAAGTGAAAATTTTAGAAGTTATTTTTCTTTATTGAGTATACAATTTTAACTTCTCACTCATTTTGATTTGTTTTCAATGCATATTGTTTTATATAGAGCCGTCTAGTGTTGAGCAACCAACCTAAACAATGCACTCATTAAGGTGAGCGCTTTGTAGTAACTAGGTAGATAATATCACTACTACACATGTTCCCTACGAATTTTATTTAATCATGTTCACAAGAGTTGAATATATTCTTTCTTTGATGTTACAATCCTACTATCTTTCCCAACTTAGGGTTGTGGGATAGAAGGACTACATTATTTTATTTCATTAAATGTTAAATGCTAAAAATTTATTGAAGAGTTTGATAAACTTCTATAGGAAAGAAAATATCCAAACAAATCTAAAACCATAGAATTAACAATGGCTCACACACATAGCACACAAAGATTTACCCTAGAAATCCAACACCAAGAAAACCAACCTATATGAGAGTTTCTCCACTTTTTATCTCATTGTATTCTCTTTTCTATTTACAATACAATAATATAGCATCTAAAACCCTAATCAATTAACCTGGATTAGATTACAACAATAATTCCTTAACCATAATTAGTTTACAATGGGGTGAAAAACCATTGGATAAAAAAGCTAAAAATGGGCCAAAACTAAACCCTAAAAATTTCTTTTCAAGATGTTGGACCCAAACCTCCTACATCTCCTAGTCGTGGGGCTAATTAGCCCCCTAAAATCCCTTTTCTTTGGGAACCTACGAAGAGTACAACACATGTCCAAGAAAAATTATTAAGTTTGTTGAAGATCACTAAATGCATGAATTTTCTCAAATATTATTTGTTTGATGTTATGCACTTGCCAAGAAAAAAATAAGAAGAATATTTCCTCCCGGACAATGCCCAAAGTTGTCTCCTTATGCCAAGAACCACTTTTTCTATAGTTGAAAGTGGAATATAGGAATGGTGAGTAATGATTCTATGATGTAGTCAAAATATGCATCTAATTCTCATCTTTCCTTTTTTTTTTGTCTAGGTGGTCATTTGGAGTCATCTAAGAAACACACCTAATACTCACAATTTTGTAGTTTACAGGTTGTAAGCATGCATAAATTTTTTGAGGTCTTTCCATGCACTTCAAAAATAATTGACACTATCCAAATAATAACATCCAAATTAATATGCAAATTCTCTTTCCAATGAGATAAAGAAGGCCTAAAAAAGAAAAAAGAGAAACAATTTATGGTCCCACTAAGGATTTCCTTTTTAATATTCTTCCATACAACTCATCTTCATCCATATCAACATCAGATAAAACCCTAGCGACATATTAGCATTAATACTATTATATCTTAGGTTGTTTTCCTCTTATTTTGACATCATTATAAATGCATTTTAAAACTATTTTATAGGAGTTTTACAAATATGTCTATAGGTTTACATATTTTCTAAGAGATAACTACCACAATTCCAACCATTGTATTTGTATAATGTTTTTCACCACTATTTCATTAATAGAAATTGGGTTTCATCATACCTTTGTGTTTCCATAATGTGTTAATTCTATCTTTCATTTTTTTTATAAACATAACCCACGTAATTTCTTCCAACCCAATAGCCATACAAATTGGGAAAACAAATATCTACACTTACACATTAGATGGGCATAATATCTCACTTCTAGGAAGACAATAAAATTCTTCCACATAGTCACACCCAATTATAGGAAAGTAATCGAACATTCACACCCAATCCTAGGAAAATAATCGATCATTCTCTTTAACCCATCCCATTTCCAACATTCATAACACATAATGTCTAGTTTTAAGTTCTATTTCCAATTGTAGGCACACTCAAACCTTTTCCATTGAGTATTCCTCTACAAAAAGGATGATTTACCTCAATCCCATTCTACCACACAATGATCATACACACAAAAACTTGTTGCAAATTAGTCCTTATTCATACGAACTCGTAAGAAACAAAAAATCCCTCTAAAACTAATTATCTTTTTCTTACAATTGTAAATAATTCATGAAGCCCTTCCTTAATCATTTTTCTTCTATTTACCAAATTTCTAGGCCATGTTATACATCATTTTTTGTTGTTACAGAAACAGATAATAATCTTTCTATTAAAAAAGAGAGTAGAGATTACAAAAAAAGGGAGAAGAATTGATCCCATAAAAAAACAGAGTCCATGACTTTATTTTCATCCTTATCTAATCTGTGATTGTCATGGAAAAACCCTATTCTGTGAATGCTATAGCACCTAACAAACTGCCCAAGTAAGTAAATACATAACCAATACATAATAGTGAATAGTGTCTTCTAAAAGGACAACATCAAAATGATTAATAAAAAGGAGACTGCATAACATAAACAATAGCAAAAAAGGGTGACAGAATAATGCCTCGAAACCTGAAGTAGAAACCATATGGAAACCCAGGCCAAAAATATCTGCTAGAAGATGAAGCAGGTTCAGGGCTTTTGAGTCTGGATCTGATTCTCCAGGAGTGTGGGGAGACAAATTAACAGTTCCTTGGAATTACCTTTCACCATGCCCCCGCCTGCTTTCCAACCAGTGAAGAAGTGTCCAATGTCATTCCTGAGAAGGTCCACTTTCTTCTCCACAGTTTTAATGCCACTGTTGAAATTTCCAAAGTTTATGTCCGTGTTGATGGTTGAGAGCATGTCTGTTTTCTCACCAATTTTGGCGGCCTTTTATTGACAATCTCGAACCTCAGTGAGCGTGATTTGAGTGAGGGAGAAGAGGCTAGTAAGGGCCCTCTTTGTCCCCACGTTTTCATAATGAAGCATTCACAACTGGTCCTGCATTTCTTTGAAAACTTTTGAATAATCCTTCAAATTGATCCCTCCTTTCAGGGTCATGAGGGAGCTAGGAGTCTTGTGTTCACGCTGAACCAAGGAGGGGCACCATTTCTCCTTAATGCCAAGAAAGTCCAGATTACATGAAACATGACCAGAAGGGCTTACCGGGGTGGATGGAATTACCTGGCACGCATATTGAATCACAAAGGATTTCCTGATGTCTAGGGTATTTGGGCTCTCGTGCTTCTTGATGATCTTTATGAACCGCAGGCACTGGGGTAGAGGAGAGGTCGAGCATCGAGCCACCGGAGAGTCACCTATATTGCATAGAAAACAAAATAACTTCTTCTTCATGGAATGAAAAACCAAAGAGCCATAGACTATATTTTTGATGCTTCCTTGATATGAATTAAATGCTATCCTCCCCACCTTCCACCTGTTATACACCCGTCTCAACCTATCGACAAAACCCGAGATCATAATTGTGACAAAATTGCGATCATTCAAAACATTCTGAATTGAGTTTCTTCTAACAATCGTGATTTTCCCATATCCCTTGGGTTTAGAGTACTTAAATGCTAGGGGATCCATACTTTATTATAGACCTTTTTATCACACACCAGAGTGCCACAATTGAGTTGAGTTCCATCATTGGCCAAATCATCTGCTTGCTTGTTGAGTGTGCGGAACACATGCTTGAAATCAATAGTTTTGAAATCTTTAATAATGCAATTTAGGAGATGGTGTGTCTTGCTGGTCGGGTTCTTCCGGTTCTTCATAATATTTCTTGCTTCTCTGACGACCAGGAGTGAGTCTCCAAAGACCACCAAATCTTAGACACCAAATATCCTAGCCAAATATAGTCCCTTGATAAGAGCTAACCATTTGGCACCATTGTTTGTTTTTATTCCAATCCGCCATGCATAATCAATCTTCTTGTTCCCTGTGGAGTCATAGATAACTCTTCCCGCACCTGCCAACATAGGGTTTCCTTTCAAGGCTCCGTTGAAGAACAAAGTACTGCATCCTATACTCTTCCTCCAAGTTTGGAATTCCGAAGAGCTAATTCTGATTTGCCACTTCTGAGTGTTGGGTCCTGAAGTAGGTTTGGTCTAGGAGGGAGGTGGAATGGGGGCCAAAATATCAGCGGCCCATGCGCGTTGCTCCACCGTAAGAGGTTCTTTACTAATGTTGTACAATTCTCTCGTGGATAGAGTTTCTACCCAAAGGGATTTTGTAGAGGAAAGGACCCTACTCAGGGTGGATATTTTTCCTTTGAAAATTTCTTTGTTTATCGCTGTCCAAATTTTCCAACATATGTATTTTGGGAAAGCTTCCCAAGCCCCAGTGAAGTCTGGCTTTTGAGTAAGAGAACCATGGTAGTAGTCCTTCCAGCAAGCAAAGATATTGTTCCAGACAGTTGGCATTGCCAAATTGAAATGTAAGCCTTGAGTTGCGCTATACCAAACCTCCTGAGTGAAGTTGCATTCCAGGAAAACATGATCAAGAGTTTCTTTGAAATATTTGCATAGAATGCAACGCGAAGGCCCTTCTATCCCTCTCTTTCTTAGGTTCTCTGTTGTAAGAGTTTTGCGATGAGATAGAATCCAGAAGAAGGCATTTATTTTAGGAAAACCATCCTTGCACCAAATTTTTTTCCACTTTTTGTCTTTGATTTTATTGTTATTTGAATTGTAAAGGATACGATATCCTTCTTTGATCGAGTATGAACTAGAATTCACCCAGTCTCTTCTGTCTTGGATTTGATTCTGAAAAGGGGATGAGCCTTGCAAAGTGA